>OY992530.1:106195689-107632902 GCA_963921185.1 Dasysyrphus tricinctus
ATCAGCAGAACACCTAGTACTATTTATGACCTCTATGTTTCTCTGGTCAAACGCTGCCTTTTTTATGTAGCAAATTCTTTTATAATCTCTGTTAGCTTCTGAGTACAACGTTTTGAACGCATCAGAGTTGCGTGACCGAAAAAGCTTTAGATATTTAAACGATAGATTCCTTGCTCTTAAGCAATCGCTATCAAACCACTCTTGTTTATAAAACGTTTTTCTTGTTGGCAATGTATTTTGAGGATTGGCCTTTTTGATTATTTGTGTCAGAGTAGCAATATCTACTTGAACATCCGATTGTGTGAGCTCTCCAAGTTCTCTATTCAAATTTTCTCGGTAAGCGATCATATTTCTTTCTCTCCAGCATAATTTTGGGACGAGTCTAAGTTGCATTGTGCTATCAGGGATTTCTGTTGCAGTTGTTGTAAAGGTAACTTCAAGTGGCATGTGGTCTGAAAATGTCTTGACTCCAACCTTAAAATCATTCAAGATGTTGTTCCACAATGCAGAAACGAAGCAATAGTCTATTACAGAGCAAGCTGTGCTTCTAATAAAAGTTAACTCCCCCTCCAAATCTCCTGCACAGCTACCATTCAAAACATGACAGTCAAAAGCATCGGCCAGTTCCAAGATTTTTGTTCCTTTATTATCACAGAGAGCGTCTTTAGAATTTCGGTTTAAGTTTAATGAAGTAAAATGTTCACTGACAAAGTTGTTTTGCGACAAACCAATCCTGCCATTGAAATCTCCGATAAGCATCATATTTGTCACATCAATCTCCTGCAAAGTTTCGCTTAATTTTTCAAAATCCTGTTGCCAATGACTGCAATTTAAATAAACAGGTACTATACCCATTTTATTTCTGCCAATTTTAACATCCAATAAGTATGATTCACCCGCTCTTATCCAGTTAAGATTTACTCCCAAAAGATCTTTGCGATACCCAAAAAGTTCACCACCACTGCCGCGCCCAAAGTTTGCTCTTCTTACTGCTTGGTTCCATCTTAATTCATAATTAAAAAAATATTTTCTTAAAACTAACTTCTTCATTTTCTAATAAGTGTGTTTCAAAAAGCATAAAAATGTCGAAATTTTGAATATAATTAAAAAAGTTAACATAAAATGATTTATTTCTTAAGCCAGATACGTTGTAGCCTAAAATTCTAATGGTTCTTAAATTATTGATTACATTCAGGTAGACTGCAGAATCTCATGCATCGTGTAAACGTGCCCCACTTGTGCTTGCACCCAAATTTTCTGATGTGCCTGACGTTGTCACCCTGTAAGCTAAGCTGTCATTTTGGTTGACAGAATTGATGACAGTAGTTGATGACATGTTATACACATTGTTTTGTTTTAGAAACTCATTCACTAAATTATTTATAGTACCAATGTCTCCAAAAATTGATTTTAATGTGTTAAGTCCATCATTTTCACCACACTTCAATCCCTGTGCAGAATCCCAGGTAAAGACTTTCCCTTCGACGAGTAGTTTGTCATCGCGCACAACTATTTTCTTCTGGGGGTCATTGTCATGGAGCACCTTTCTTAGGCGCAAGAGTTTGGCTCGCTTTTGGCGCACATTAAGTGGGAGATCCTTCTGGATACTGATATTTTTCCCTTTCAGGACACCAGAATTTCTTAACACGCCCCAGGCTCTTTCACCGGATCTCATCCTTACTACAATGGTTGCAGTTTGTGCGTTGCGGCTGTGAACTTTGAAAGCGGCCTCAACGCTCGCGATTGGATTACTCTCATTTAAAAGATCGGCACAGATGGTTTTAGCAGTTTCACACGGATCTGCATCGCTTTCATAAGGTAGGTGAACTACCAAGTTTGTTTCTGTGTTTTTTTGAAGAATTCTGTCAATCTGCTCTTCCAACATCTTGTTCCGATTCTCTAACTGCATCACCTTTTGGCTAACCACTTCATGGCGAGCTTTCAGGTTAGCGAGCTCAACATGTATAATGTACAAGTCAGATTTGGTTGCAAGATTCTTGAAGAGCTCATCATTGTTCTCCTTAAGCAATTGTCTTTTAATCGTTTCTACATTTAATTCGCCCGCAGTTCTCATTGTTGGATTTTTATCGGCTTTCGTCGATGTTGATACTCTCTTTTCGATTTGACAATGTTCCGGGGAGGTGAATTGATACTCGCCTCTTGAAATTAGTGTGACCATTCTAGAAGAAATATTTTAAATGAATTTAGTATTGGAAGTTGTAAAAACTTTCGATACTGCATCCCATCGAATAAAGTGTTACCAATTCAGAATTTCTTAGGTTTTTGATTGCGTTTATTCAAAATTCGCGTTAATTTAGTCTTCTTCTGCTTCTGCTTGGCTGAGTAAATAACTTACTTTTCTTACCACGGAGGATTTCTTGGATATTTTCTAGATGGAGTTTTAGAAATTTTTCAAAAAGTAACAGTTACCTAAAAAGTTTGATAACTTTTTCGGAAAAGACGTTTTTTGGACAATCTCCAGACTTTTTATTTAATTTTTTTCTTAGGACCAAACAAAACTGTTAGAAATTTTACCAAACAATCTTTACTAGAAGTATCTTCCTCCCATAGAAGTTTTTTTCACTTTTACTTTCTCATTTATCGCTTAACTGATTTCGAGCAACCACTTGCGAAATTGAAGTAATATTGCATAACCAACAATTTGTAATACTTTTTTTTCAAAACTTAAGAAAAACTTTTTCAGCTTGAAAAATTGAAAACGGTCACACTAGATTAGATCTCTCTTTGCGAATATGTAGTTAAAAGCAAAAAAGACTAATAAATTGTTTGCAGTGATAAGAATGTGATAGTTGGTTACAAAGTTGTGTTTTAACGGTTGGAATTCGAGAAGTGTTCCTTAATTATTTAGAAGCTTAAACGATTACCTTATCTTTCATTAATATTTTTAAATTTTAAGTCAATGAATAAAATTGGTAATTATTATTTTCGTTTTACTTTATGTCAAAATGATGTGAGATGAGCCCTCTTGCACATCTTCGTCATGACACCCTTTGCATAGATCCGATGTGTTGATGTCCATTCTGCTCATGTGGCTTCCCATTGTGTTGTGGGGACAAATTTTCCTGATGCCATTATAACTATATCATCAGCGTAGGCCACGACTTTAACGCCGCTTCGCCCTAATTTAACTAAAATCTGGTTTACGGCAAGAAGCCAAAGCAGGGTAGATAATACTCCTCCCTGTGGCGTACCTCTTCACGTACTAACTTTAAGCTGTCTGTCACTCATTTCTGCATTAACAATTCAAGTTTGAAGCATGGAGTAAATCCAGTTTGAAAGCATCGGCTCAATGCGGACAGTGTGTAGAGCTTGTCGTGTTGCACCTTTTTCAACGTTGCGGAAAGCCCCTTCGATGTCAAGGAATGCTCCCAAGTTAAATTCTTTAAAGTGGATTGATTTCTCAATCGTTCCGACCACTTCGTGACAAGGAATGCTCGTTAGGTAAATTCTTTAAAGTGGATTGATTTC
The DNA here is from genome assembly GCA_963921185.1 of Dasysyrphus tricinctus. Lineage (NCBI taxonomy): Eukaryota > Metazoa > Arthropoda > Insecta > Diptera > Syrphidae > Dasysyrphus > Dasysyrphus tricinctus. Next base: position 106,199,179 of record OY992530.1, read on the forward strand.
TCAATCGTTCCGAGCACTCCATGAAGTGCGCTCTCAACAGCTTTTCCCATCATGAATGCATTTTGGGCCTTTGAGAGAACACTTTTATTTAGCTTTAGGTGAATGTGTGTTTCTATCAGCCTTTCTTAGATTTTAAGAAGAAAGGAAGATAGACTTATGTCTAAAATCTTTCGGTTCAGTGTGAGTGGGCTTGTCAGCTTTCGGAATAAAAATGAGAGCTAGGGGGTGTGTGGACCTTTGATATGACTGTCCTGAGCCTAGCAGCGTCATTTGTAGACTCTATGTCTGTACAAAATTTCCCCTAGATTGCTCTTTTGCATACGGTGTTCTGTTTTTGTATTCGTTTTTGCAAATCTTGAAAATATCCCAGCATTACTATGTTTAGCTCTATTGTAAAGCCTTCTCGATTTTTTCCTTAGGGTGGCCAGGGCTTAATGGTAATGGGGCAAGAACTTTCGTTGGCACTGTGAATAGCTGACGTCAGTTCACTGACATGTTTTTCAATGACGGAAGAGTTTAACATACGTATATTTTCATAATATGGCCCAAAGATCAGACCAATCTTTCTTTGATGGCTACCCCAGGAAGAAAAATTTCTTCCTGGGGTTTCTGTAAGGCTATGGGTTGTCTATTTCGTGCTCGAATGAAGTCTTGTTCTTCGTCTGAGTCTTGGCAAAAAGCTTTCGAGCCTAGCTCAATCGGTTTCAGTCCCTGAGACTAAGTTTTTTAGTATCTCCTTGGCCATACCTTTTGAGGAGGGTTGGTTCATGATGATCCCCTCCCTTAATCTGTGGACGAACCATTCTTTCCTCGATCGAAATTGGTCCTGGGCCATCCACACAGACTTTGGTTAGTTCACATTCTCCAGATCGATTGTGGGGACTCGAAGGTGCCTTGGCACCGGGCAGCTTCAGGATTTTGGCCATAGAATCTTCTGATCAACTGACCTTTGGCAGGGTTTTTCTGCTATTGTGACTTCTGCGTCCGAGCTGTCCGAACTAGCGAAGGATTAGTAGATATCGTCATTGGTGATGCGATTTTCGACATCAGACGCTATCTCTTCTCCGCCAATTCCCACAGCACCGTCCTCAGAGTTAGAAAGATCCATGAGGTATTCAGAAATTACCTAATAAATCTTCCTGGCACCACTGCTGCAGGCAGGAATGCAATCTGTTGCTTTACTTTTGTTGTTCTCGTTTATATTTTGTGTCAATGGCGACTTAGCTTCTTTCGAAGCCCAGCCGACGCCAACAGCCGTGACTTCTGCAGACACTTGATCGCATATTCTCACTCGATTTTCATCATCTTTGTAATCTTTATCCATAATTTCATTCGGTTTCGATTGACATCACTGTTTTAGTTCTTCTTGGTTCCTTGACAATGCAGATGATTTGCTAGAGGGTCAAACGTAATTTCCCGCACCATTTCAAGGTAAAAACCGTCTCCATGTTGGCTGAATGGCGCTATTTCACCCTTAAATGTTGTCTTACCCATTCATAACCTTTTTCAATGTTTTGAGCGGGGTGCCACAGAGATCTATCCTTGGACCGATACTCTTCTCACTTTACATAAACATTCATCATTGCTGATGATGTGCAGCTCCTGATAAGTCGACCTTTCGGGGCTAAAAATGATGCTGAAGCTTTTATGAATGAGGATCTGCTCCGCATTTCGCAGTGGTCAGAAAAGAAAGATCTCCGCCTTAAGCCTGTCAGATCAGTCAGCATCCCTTCTCATCACTCGCAAAAACTTTGATTTGTCGGTTTTAAATGAAGAAACCATTGGATATGTTAACACTGCTCGAAACCTACATACGTATACTATTCAGTCACACTCTCAATTGGGACGACCAGCTTAATAGTGCCTTTGGTAAAGTCTATGGTAGTCTCCGTCTTCTTCTAGTCACTCGAAATTTCTTTCAGACCAAAACTAAACTGCTACTTGCTAAAGCCCTGTATGGGTGTGAAATCTTCAACCAAAAATTATGGACTTCGCTTCCATAACTGTACCAGAACTTGCCAACAAGCAGCCACTTCAAGTCAATTTGGTTGATTACCTGAAGGACCCGACGGAGGAAAGTATGCTCGATGAGTCGAACCTTAGCGCCATCAGCCCGATCCACAAAAAAGGTGATCGCTTTCTCTGCTCCAACTGCAAAGGCACCGTGTGAAGCATGTAATATGAACGTCTGACGCCGTTTACTGACGAATTGATTGGCCCTTATCAGTGTGATTTCAGGCCTGGAAAATGTACCATCGATCAAATCTTTACACTACACCAAATTCTGGAGAAGACCAAGAATTTTATATCGATACAAAAAAGCAGCTTAAGACAGTGTTGACATGGACAGTGTTAAGGAAGATGTCAGCCGATTTGGTATAAACAACTGGAGACAGCAAACTAGAGATCGAGATAGCTGGCGCAATCTACTCGCTATATCTACTACTTTGTCACTTTTTTTTCTTTTTGTTTTCCATTTTTAGTATTTTTTTTTTTTTTCAGAAATTGGTCAAATTAAATATCTGAGGTTAAGACGTCCACTAATTGTAGACTGCTTAATGTCAAGATTTCATGCTAGTTTCTAAAACTCAGCTGAGTTTCTTCAGCTATGTATGTATAGCTAATCCACTTCGAAGTACTACTATCTTGTTTGCTCTTTATGATAACTATCATTAATTTCCTGCATATTTGTAACCGAGAAATACATTAATACTTTACATTTCGACACTCACCATAAGAATCCAGAAAACGTTAATAGTCTGGTAAATATAGAAAATCAAGGACTCATACTTATACACTTTAAATAACAATTCTGATCCAAGAACAGAACCCTGAGGCATACCGAAATGTCAAATAGAAATCTTGGAATATTTTTGACGTGAATATTCAATTTAAAAGCAGACACAAAATTCCAACTTCTTCCGCCATTTTTGACTTTTCAGTCATTCTTTTATTCTTTATAAAGACTACAAATTAACTAGAAAAAAGTACTCAACATTTTTTCTTTTTTCGCAATTTAAGATTGACTCCTCCTTTCGGAACAATTGTAAGTGAAAAATTATCAACTTCAATTTCACTTCTTTTGATTACATCAAAATTGTAATTTGTCATAATTTTAGCAATTGCAAATTTCGCATTAAATTTTCCCATTCTTTGTGCTGAAAAAAAAATATATAAAAATTCAAATGTACAATTTGAAAAAAAAAATCCTTCCAGCAAAATTTACCAATACAATGTCTTGGTCCATCTCCAAATGGCATATATGCCACTGAATTAAAATTCTGATTCGATTCTAAAAATCGATCTGGATCGTATTTCATTGGATTGGGAAAATATTTAGGATCTCTGTGGATACCAAGCAATGAGATCACAATTGGAGTTCCTTTTTCGATGATTTTGTTCGAATCTGGTATTTGGTATTTTTTTGTGCATTCACGATTTAACATTGGCAGCACTGGGTATTTTCGAATTGTTTCTGAAAAAAAAAACAATACAAAATTATGATTAACAAAATAAAAAATAAAAAAAAAAAAAAAAATACAAAAAAAAAATACAAAAAATACAAAAAATAAAAAAAAATAAAAAAAATAAAAAATAAATGAAAAAAATAAAATAAAAAAAAAATGAAAAAATATTAAATAAAAAAAAATAAAATAAAAAAAATATGTAAAAAATAAAAATAAAAACAAATAATAATAAAAATAAAAATAAGAAAAAATAAAAAAAATAAGAAAAAAAAAAACAAAACAAAAAAAATATATAAAAATTATATAAAAAATAAAAATAAAATGAAATAAAAATAAGAATAAAAAACAACTAAAAATAAAAATAAGAAAAAACACTAAATACAAAAAAAAATAAATAAAAAATGCAAAAAAAAAAAATGATATAAAAATAAAAATGCACAAATTTGACGAAAAGTAAATAAAACTCACCCATCAAACACAAATCTATATATTTCATATCCTGAATGGATTCGTAAGTTATTTTCCCATCATGCTTTTCGATTGCCTGTTCAATATCCTCATGTGCTTTGGCATAAAGTTCAGGATCTTGAGCTAATTCAAACATAGTAAATGATGCTGCCGATGATGATGATTCAAAACCGCCAAGATAAAACGCAAATGCCTGAGCAGCAATACTATCCATTGACATTGATTTAAAGCCATCTTTAAAAATACAAAAATATTTTTTTTTTTGTTTAATAAAATAAAATAATAAACTTACCAGCTGACGTTTCAACATCCCAATTATTATCATCTGAATTCACTTTGCCAGTATTGCGAAGTTGAATTAACATTTGCATCATGTCTTTGCGGGTAATATTGTTCTTTTCACGAAACTCAACTGTTTCACGGACCATTTGTTTCATATATTTAGAAGATTCGCCTTGCATACCGAGACGAAAGAAAATTGATTCGATTCTAAGAGAAAATGAGATGAAAAATGTTAAAGAAATATTTCAAAAAATTCGCTAGAGTGGTCCCGATTTTATTGATTTCAGCCGCCTATTTATACAACTTGAACCACTGTATGGGGCGCAGGGTCATAAGTCCACAATTATAGTCTCTGCACTTACAGTAAAAATCTCGTGATCTAAAATATACTCAAATTTGACACCGGCAGAGTCCACAATTCTAGAAATTGAGCTGCATACACAGTACTTCAAATAGGAACACTTAAACAACTTCGTCGGGGCATTGAAATTTCCCAAAAATTATCAAAAAATTTCCCTCTAAATTGATAATTTTGTTAATTACTACGTCTGAGGTCCGGTTTAACTTAATATTGAAGCAAAAAAATAGTGATCTATTACAATTTTCCAGTTGAAGTTTATATATAAAATTGAAATATCAAATGTTCTGTCTAATGTGATATAAACGGGCCTAAATGGGTTAAAAGATATTCCTTAAATTTAGAATGTTTATTAACTTATTCTTTTAAAAATCATGGTTCCTAATTTTAAGGCAATAGGTTCATCCGTTAAGCGCATAGCTCGATGTACATAAAGTGGACGTGGAGACGCAAATTATTTTATGGAGTTATCATCTTTCAACCAAGCACCACATATATACTTCTTTTTGCGTTGGTCAAATAACAAGAGAGGTTTATAAGGATTCTTTATTAGACTTTTCGGGACGAACACATAACCGTTGGGCGCCATTTGAATGTTATGCAAATTGGTTTTTACTAAATAACTTTCTCATTTTCAACTTGACAAGACTAAAAATTCAAATAAGGAAAATTGCTGCAAATTGCATTTTGTGTTGGTATTTTTATTACTAATAAAGTTGACAAATATCAGTCGTGTGCAAAAATTTGCTTTAACCAACCTTAGTTGTTGAAAATTAAATTTGCAATAACTTTTATGCATTTTCAGCCTTAAGTTGAAAATGATGGAGTTATTGAATATAGACTAATTTGTCTTGATTTAAAAATGGCGCCCAACGCGAGTTCTGAAAAGAAGAAAGTGAAGACTTCTAATGGTAAAAAAAATCCTCTTTAATTTTTCTTATTTCAAATAGACATTCGGAATGGGCTCTCATGAATTTCCTTCACTAGGTGTAAAATATTAAACCTAATAAATCACTTGGTAGTTTATAGCTTCAGAAGTCAAAAGTAGGGAAACTTTGTTATTTTTAATTTTTATTTTTTGTAGATTTGAGAGCTGTTAACTATTTTCTATTTGTTTTATACATAAATTGAGCCTGAATTTAAAGTTTAAAGAAAGTGTGTCAAACCCGTAACAATTAAAAACCTATTTTTTTTTTTTATTTTATTGTTTCTAGACGTGGAATTTAGGGTACAGGCGAATAACTTCAAGGAAATCTCTTCCAAATAAGAATCTGTCTTCTTTTACAAAAAAAAAAGAAAATATTTAAAGAAAGAAATTCGTATCGTTGTGACGAATACTTTCAATTTTATATGAGAAAGACCATTTTCCACGATAAGTTTTTTCTCATTTGTGCGAGAAATGACACGATAACAACAATTTCCCATTACAATTTTCTTTATTGAATACTATACGTGAGAAAGAAATATACAAGGCACATCCTTAACCATAACTTGTCACTCAGGTAACACAATTTCTAGCTGAAATTTTTCTTACTGTTGATACTGACGATGAAATTGCAGGTACATTTTTGAAATGAGTAAGAATATTGTGTGAATAATTTATAAACCATGAGCATTAGTGTCACATCGGTAACAAGATTGTTACGAGAAGTCTTTGTAAGTTCAATTTGAAACTTAATCTCCAGTCTTAATGAGGAAAATGATGTTCTTTTTTTATTCGTTATTTATCTCAAAAAATATTGTGTGAATTGCTTATAAAATCATGAGTAACAGTGTCACACCGGTAACATAAGATTGCTCTTGAGGTTGGGTTAGGTTAGGTTAGGAGAGCAAGCCGAATCATCTCACTCGGATCACCGTGGATCCATTGCGCTCCCAGGGTGTGGGTAGGTAGGTGAGGGGAGGAAAAGAGAGGGGATTATGGAGGTGTTTAAAAGATGGGGGCCTCCTTGAACCATCCTGAATTTAAGGATGTTCTTAAGTGGGAAGACAGAGATGTCGCCCAGTTCGTCCAAGAAGTATTCTCCTAGGGCTACTTTCCTGGTTTTAGCTAGGCTGGGGCATTCACAGAGGAAGTGAGGTGAGCCCTCTTCAGCCTCTTCATCTTGACACCCTCTACATAAATCCGACTCTTGAAGGTTTTGACATATTTATTTTGAATTTTAATCTCCAGTCTAAGTCATTGTTGTGCTTTTGAATATTGTGTGAATAATTTATTAAATCACGAATATCAGTGTCACATCAGTAACAATAATTACAACCGAAAACTATCATGTTTCCTCTTTGGCAACTTTAATTTGAAGCGTTACCCTTAGTTCTAAGGAAGTAGGAAATGAACGCTGTATTCCTTATTTGGGCCTTGAATTTTACCTAATCTTCAGTGTCACACCCGTAACAAAAAAAAAATATTGAAAATTATCATGATTGCTCCTGAAATTACAAATTGAAAGTTTAAGGAAGTAAATCTCTAGATCTTGTGTTTTAAAAACTTTCGATAAATTTGGCTAGTTGATGTCAAATCGCGGCAGAACTTGTAAGCTTTAAGAACTATTTGAGCCACTTAAGCTCTTAAAGTTCTTTTTATGTCAAAATGGACTTAAAGTAGTATATACTCACATTGGGCAAACAAAAACGAGAACAGATCTTATTGCGCTTTCAAAAGTTGGTTCGGTCCATTGCTCACTTATCATTCGTAATTTATTGTTTGGATCTTTAAAACTGTCCACTTCCAGACCATAGATCACTGATCCAATTATATCAATTCCGTACCTTCAAAACCAAAAAAATTAATTAGCTTTTCTCATTCTGTTCTCTTGTAAAACAAAAAAAAAACAAATAGCACTCGGTAATTTACGTTGAAAAAATCTGCTTAATATCAACCGTTGCTGCACCTCCCTTCTCCAATATTAGTTTATCCACATGCTGAATCATTTTGTTGCTAATATCTTCAATAACTCCGAACATTCCCTTAAGCTTGCCCGAGCTAAAAGATGGTGTCAACTTCGATCGTAGTGCCTTCCATTGTTCGCCTCCCATGGCAAACAGATTTGCCGAAAATGGATCGTTCTTTTCGTCACAATATATACCACGATGGTAGAAACTTGGAAAATCTTGCACCATAATTTGTCGTGCCAGCTCAGCGTCTCTAATCAAGATTGCTGGTCGAAAAAGAAAATAAATGCCTACAAATCGCTCTGAAGTTTCTTTGTAAACATCGTATATGGCCATTCCGAGGCTTTGTTGACGCCTTGCAACCAAATCCAGGCAACCGAAGGGGAAATTTATTCCAGCGACTGGGAATCCTCTTCGTTGCCAATATGTATACTGGTGGTGGATGAACAAAGTAAGCACAGCTGCCAACAACGACACTAGGATCAGGAACATCATCCTTTCGCAAATATACATACACTGGGGTTAGTTCAGTTAGTTATTGATTTTCCACCGATTTCTAATCGGCTTTTATTTAAAGCTTTTCAACTCAATTTTATGTACCGCATCCGGCACCTCCTCTTCCTTCGATTAATTACAAAAAATTGCAACTTTTTGAAGGCTAGATATAGCTGAATTGCAATAAAATCACTTAATTGAGTCGCAATCTTGTAAAATATGTTATTATTTTTTCAAGTAGGAAGTAATTTCTGAAGGTTTTAGTTTTAATCTGAAGTAAAATTTATTTATTTTTATATTTTAATTGAGAGAATATTTTTAGAATGAATTGTGTTTTTACTCATAAATTAAAGGGATTTTAATAACAGTATCAGTGCCGATTTTCTGATAATCACTTTTCAGAAAATTCCAAAAGACAGTTTATTCTTTGACCTAGATTTAAAAATAAATTAACAAACTTAATATTTATAATTAGAAAATCAAATAAGAATTTATCAAAATAATTATTATGGGTGTGTCAATGCAAATGACACTCACTGTAAACTCACTTATGAGCGGACACTGACGACGGTTGTCGTAAGAATCTTTGACTCATTAAAGGTGCCCGGTTATGAGAGCAACGAAAACAAATCAGAACTTAAAAAAAAAAAAATTGTTTACGCGTAATGCGTTTTTGTGATTTTTCCCGAATTTCAGTCCAAACGTGGTTTAAGGCAATGAATTTATAAAAATTCCATAGAAATGAGTGTCTAACAGTTTGCACATGCAGCACTTTCGATCCACAACTTCTTTTTTATTTGAATTCGAAGGTAAGTAGATTGAGAAATCATAACTCTTGTGAAATTCACCTTAGGCCGCCATTTTGGATTTAACTTACTGTTTTACTTAGGGGCATAGGACCTCCACTACTACGCGCCATTGTGTACGGTTTCTGGAGATGTATCTCAGGTCTCTCCAACTCTCCCTAGTTGTGCTGATTCCTCTTTGAACGTTCTTCACCAAGTACTTCTAGTTCGGTCCACTCGTCTGCCTCGCTGCGTGAGAAGGTTCCATTGCAGGCGCAAGGACATAAGTCCCGATTTTTTTTGTAGGGACTAATGTCCCACTTTACTGGGACATAAGCCCCGAATTGAATTCGGGACTTATGTCCCATCCTACAACGGCATAAGTCCTAAATTTTTTAGTCGAAAATGGGACATAAGTCCCGAATGAATTAAAAAAAATTTTCTCCAAATCTAGATTCTTAAAATGCAAAAGAAACTGCATTCTCCCAACCTCGCACCCACCCCAAATCATATAGTGTGTCTAAGCAAGGGGGTTGCTAATACCTTGACTGTTTATTTGCCTTAATGCTAGGTGTCAGTACTGTAAATAAGATCAGTGCTAGCACCCAGCATTACGACGAATAAACAGTGAGGTATGTATAGGAGGGCATGCTGCCCCACTTCTTGGGCACACTATAGGACTTGGGGTGGGTGCGAGGCGGGTGTATGCAAAGTTTCTTTGTCATTTAAGGCTTGTGACTACTTTGCATTGGAGTAAGTACTACCGAAAAAAAATAAATCGGGAGAACAATACCGGTTCTACCATTTCGTCAGCTGTGGGCTCTTTAAATTGTCCCTCTTTTAATTTTCTCTAAAAAATATACGTGGGACATAAGTCCCGAAATCTTTTTTCGGGGCTTATGTCTCGGTAGAGCGGGACATAAGTCCCAAATCGAATTCGGGACTTATGTCCCAGTAAAGTGGGACATACGTCCCGAAAAGAATTCTGGACTTAGGTCCCGGGAACGTATCCATTGCATCGCTTGACTCGCAAAGCACTCGTGACTTGTTCGAAGAGTATTTCCAATCCACTGCCACTTATGTATGTTTTCGTATTATAGAGCCAATGGTTTTTTGACCTGGCCTCACATGAAGTTCGTCATTGAGAGATACGGTACGGCCAGAAAATCCTCAAGATGTTTCGCAGACATCTATTTACGAACGTTTGCAGCTTTCTTGTGACAGTAACTTTACAAGTGCTGTACCCATAAAGACGCACGGATTCAACATTGTAGCGGAACAGTGCTAACTTGGTCTTCGAATGAATGAATCAAAGATTTCGGGGTAGCAGTGCACTGCGACCATTAAGATCTGATGTGCCCCCGTGTAAAGCTGCATGAGGTTACTCATTCTACAGCACATCTTCAAGTTTATTTCTTTAAAAAACTTGAGTATTTGGAGTACATTTAAAGAGGGTAGTTCACTCTCTTTTATCTGGTGATTTCCCAGATACCTTTGTCTTTGATGGATGAGTGCATCACATCATGAGCATTGCAGAATCTGCACGTTGCGCTATTTTCTAGGCCAAGGGTGTGGAGGTGTCTCCTTAGTTTGCAGTGGCCTGTAAGGAGTCCGATTATAATTCTAAGTTTTTTTCTATTTAAGCTGATGCGGGACTGCACTGGAATCGTTCTTGGTTGTAATTCCCAAGTAGGAGTTTGGCCTGTCTCAACTCAGGGAGTTCGTTCCAGATTTTTGATCTTTTTGCATTCTCCTTTATTTTGATTTTATGTTTTACCACGTTTTCTCCTACTCCGCAATAAGGCTCTGGTCCCGATAGGGGTGTCATTGCCTCTATTATTGCTAAGAAGTCTGCCTCTTCGTTGCCCTGTATGCCGACGCACGTGGCCAGGTACCCAGTGTGACATAGTTACTTTTTCCCAGTTCGTTTAGCTTGCTTACACACTCCCATACCAGTTTAGGACTGATGCTGCATGTTCTTAGAACTTTGAGTGCGGCCTGGCTATCCGAAATGATAGCAATATTTTGGTTTCTATACTTCCTTTCGAGTTTTCTCTCTGCACATTTTCTTATGGCATTAACTTCTGCTTGAAAAATGCTTGTAGACTGTCCCATCGGTACTGAAAGTTTGGTTCTAGGTTCAAAAATTCCAGCACCAGTCTCTTGAGACGTTTTCGATCCATCAGTGTACCACTTGATGGTGCTTTCTTTAAGAGTTTAGTTTACGGATTCGTCATCCCACTCTTTTTTGCTACTTAGCTCCATTCCTGCCAACAACACGCACACAGGAATGGTTGAGAGTTGTAAGTCACTAGGCCCTGGTTCTCCACGAGCTGTTGCGCCACCCAATTTATTTATTTATTTATTTTGTCTCTTGGGATGTCAAAAAGGTTCGATTCTGTGGATTTGTAAATCGAGTTTCTTTGCCTGAGGTCTATGATTTTCCCCGTCCCAGCTCCCTTTAGCAAATCTCAGGATGGCTCCCTAAGCAGCACTGTCCATGGCCACTTGCAGTGGTATCAAGTGCAGAATGACTTCCATTGCTGATGGAAGGCAAGTTCTTATCGCTCCAGTGATGCAAATGTGAGCCTTTGTACCTTTTCTAGTGGTTTCCCAGTTGTGGTGAGCTCGGTTCTTTTGTGCCATGCAACCGCCCCATAGGCAATGATGGGTCTTACAATCATGGTAGGATGTTTGGTTTACAGCCCCATGATTTACCTGCAAGTCTCTTGCATATCATGGGAGCCTTTGTGGCTTTCCCGACAGTTATCTTGACATGTTTGTTCCAGAGAAGTTTGCTGTCGAGTGTTATGCCTAGATATTTACCCTCCTTCTGAATGCCGATTTCTTCACCAGCCAACCGGATAGGTTTCATGCGTGGAAGAAGCCTCTTCTTAGTGAATGGAACTATCGTTATCTTTGTGGGACTAATGTTCAGTCCCACAGATAGATACCATTTCCTTGTAATGGTCAGTCCTCTCTGGATGATATCACAGGACTTTATGCTTATACAGTTGTTTCTCCATATTTTGGGCAGCATTTCGAACGCAGCCCTTGCTTTCCCGAATTGCCTGATTAAATACAGTTCGGTCCTGCCATCAGTAGAGACAATACTTCCAAGATATTGAAAACTCTTTGCCATCTCTTCTGGCTGTCCAGAAATATCTACTTGTTTGGATGAGGAAGTTCCAAGGCTGATTCTATTTGTTTTGCAGTATTGGTCTTAGGCCCAACGGTTTCAGCTTCTCTCTTCACCCTTGTTGTCATTTGATGGAGACCCATGACCCTATGAGAGAGTAAGCCTCCGTTCGTCCGTATAGCCCAGATTTTGGAGGTATGATTACAGATTCTGAATTCCTTCATTTGCAGTCGATATTGCAGCACGTCACCAACAGGAACTGTATTGGTGACAGCTCTGTCTGACCCCACTTTGGATTTTAAACTCCTCTGACAACCTTCCATTATGCAGAACGTGACATTTGGATAGCAATCAATTTATTCGGGCTACACCTCACGTGCAAAGCAAGCTAGATAAATTCTCTATTGACACTGTCGGACGATTTTTCGAAGTCGATGAACAGCAGGTGAAGTGATGATCGATATTCAACGCACTGTTCGATGGTGATCCTCAAAGTGTTGCTGTGGTCCACACAGGAATATCCATTGCGGAAACCTGCTTGTTAGACATCAAGCGTGTCTTCGAATTTGTCTTTTATTCGCTCCAAGACGATTTTTTCTATTACTTTGGCTACACCAGGCAGCACGCAAATTCCTCTTCAGTTTTCGAACTTGGAAGCTTGACACTCATTCCAACTTTCCACTCCTCTGGAAAACTATCTGTTTCCCAAGCTCTCTTAATATAGGCAGGCCTCAATGGTCACTCCTGGTTGGAATCCTAACGGGTCACAACTCAATGGGAACCCACATGCGCAGAATGGGTATCAGCCCTGCGGACTTATGTAGATGGTGTCGGGACGAAGAGGGCTCACCGCACTTCTGTGAATGCCCCAGCCTTGCTAAAAAGCAGCAATAGGAAAATACTTTTTCGGCAAACTCGGCGACATCTCTGCCTTGCCACTTAAGAACATCCTAAAATTCATCCAGAATTCAGGATGGTTCAAGGAGGCCCCCCCACATCTAAACACCTCCATAATCGCCTCCCTTTTCCTGGGGAGCACAATGGATCCACGGTGATCCGAGTGAGATGATGCGGCTTGCCGTATTATCACCCCTCCTAACCTAACCTAACCTAAGCTCTCTCAATGAGTGGGTGCAGGAGCACGCTCGATGTTGTTCGCGTTGCTCGGAAGAGCTCTGCGGGAATACCCTCAAGTCCAATAGCTTTGTTGTTCTTCAGTGCTCTGATTGCGGTTAAGATTTCTTCTCTGCTAGGGGATACAGTGCGTATTCGAGATTTTGTTACAACGGACGAGTCATTGGGTGTTGGATTGACTTCACTGTTGAAAACGTGGTTTGAAACCGCAGAAAAGTGCTTCTTCCATCTTTTGAGCTAGTCCTCATCCGAAACTAGCAGTCACCCGTCTATGTATTTTGACAATTGTTGTTTAGAGCTTTGGACACGTCACACGCTACGGTTAACTAGCTAGTTTCAACCTGCTGATAGACTAGCTGCAATGTGGGCCTTGAGCTGTTTTCTTTCTTCGATCCTAGCCCAAGTTTCTTCAGCGGAAAGCCAGGCAATGTTTCTTCCTTACGACCACCGACCGACTATACTTTCAGCACCGGATATATTATTTTTCATGTAGTACCTCGTGGCTTGATGGTTAGTGCGTAGGACTGTCATGCCGAAGGTGTGGGTTCGATTCCCAGCCGTACCACCTAAAAGCAGATATGTTTTATTCGAGGTACTGCCTCTTGCGAGGAACTGACAAATCCTCCAAGAGTATTCTTGTCATGAAAAAGTGCATCTCATTTAGCCGTTCGGACTCGGCAAAAAACTGTAGGTCCCCTCCATTCCTGCCAACAAACACGCACACAGGAATGGTTGTGAGTTGTAAGTCACTAGGCCCTGGTTCTCCATGAGCTGTTGCGCCACCCAATTTATTTATTTATATTATTTTTCACAGCACAACAATGACTTTCGATGGAGGTGGGTTCCGTGCTACTGATTTCTCTCAATCCTTGTGAAATGTGCTTCCCTAGTCGTTGGTGGACTGCAGGATCCTCAAGTCTATCGGTATTGAACTTGGGCATTCGGATGTTTTGTTGGGATCTCCAAACAGCAGCTGTGCGTAATCTTACGGTAGTAACTAACCATCAGATGGTCGTGTCCGGCCGTTCCCATGTCTCTTCGCCTCTTCTGTTTCGAATGTCCTAGAGACTGATTCTAAATCGCCGACTGTTCGTGAAGTGATCAATTTGGTTGGAAGTTGCTTGTCTGTTCGTCGACTCCCAATTGACTTTGTGGCAACGTCTTGTGCTCAAATATGGTCCCTCTTATTACAAGGCGGTTGGCGTAACAGAAATCGACAAAACGTTCTTCATTGTCGTTACGACCTGAGCTCATCATTGTCATTGCCAACCTTGGGGCATTCAAGTCTCCTATTACCATTATGATCGTCGCGTCGTGCACTATCGTAATCAGAACTCGACTCGAACAAATAATTTGTTCCCTATTTTATGTGCATTTTTTTTATAAAATTTCCTCCTCCGCCCAAACGGGGGCAATAGATCCTACACGCTCTAGCTTTTTGTCACACCTTATGGCAAGCACCCAGTTTAACAAAAAACTGTGCTGAAAATGGCACTGCACCAGTATTTCCGGCATTGGCTGTATTCATTGAGGGACTATTTTTTATGCTTATCACATGCCATCTCCACCCCCTCTTCCCCTTCAAATCACCTTCATTAATGTAATTTCAATTAAGTGCTTGGTTCACAGAATGATTTGTAATTTTTCTTCCCTTTGTCGACTTCATTATCATCATTATCGGTGGTGCTCCCTTTATTATTTGTGTTATTTTTTTTCCTTCCCTCCCAGTTGTCCTGATAAAATATGTACTTACTCGAGTATCAGTATATGTATCCATAAATACGTGTCCCAATTTTCTGGCATACACAGCTAATAAATGACTCTTTGCATATGTATTTATCTATTCATGCATGCGAATGAGTTTCAATGACTCCATTATGCTGGCGGAGAGAGGGGTGTAAAAAGTATGTATGTTGGAGGATGATGTTGTTTGGAGACACAACCTATACCTCCCGCTCCACCCTTTTGGATTCTCCTTATTTGTCCTTAATGAGGTTAACTCAATATAATTTGACATAAATATCCACTAATCCATATAACTGACATATGCCTTAGGCTATCGTATGTATGTTTATTTTTTGTTTGTATTCATATTGAATAAGGATGGGAAGGGGTTAGGGGGAGGTTGTGTGTGGAAACAAAGAATATTATGACATGGAAATGAAAACCCTGATCCAAAAAAGCACTTTAAGCCACCAACACTAGAGGCGTGTTAATATTTTTAATAATAGTGATTCAAGAAGGCTTATGGCAGTAGTGTTGTCATGGAAAATGTGTTTAGAAGAAGGACAACATATTGATGTAGAAATGTGAACCAATTATACTGGGTGGCGGTTTGCGTGGACTAATTTTCCCTAAATTTAATCACCGTCGTACCTGGTGATAAAAGTTGTTATCATAATTATTATGGTGTGAAAAATTCAGTCCAAAACGACACTTAGTTAAACGGGGCTAACAAAGTCTTCTCTCAGTTTATTGTTGAGTGAAAACCGATGATCCGCGTGTGTGTCAAAAGGTCTCACGAGATCGAGGTGAGCCAACACCGAATTATACTTAAATTGGGTGGCCCAACAGCTCGTGGAGAACCAGGGCCTAGTGACTTACAACTCACAACCATTCATGTGTGCGTATTGTTTGCAGGAATGGAGGGGACCTACAGTTTTTTGCCGAGTCCGAACGGCTAGATGAGAAGCACTTATTCATGAAAAGTATACTCTTGGAGGATTTGTCAGTTCCTCGCAAGAGGCAGTACCTCGGATAAAACATTTCTGTTTTTAGGTGGCATGGTTGGGAATCGAACCCACACCTTCGGCATGACAGTCCTACGCACTAACCATCATGCCACGAGGTACTACTTACTTACTTTAGATGGCGCTCACAGTCCAGGGTGGACAACGGCCTCAACCAGCAGCCCCTCCAGCCAGCTCGGTCCCTAGGTAGCTGCCTCCAGTTACCACTCAAAGTTGGTTGAGGTCATTCTCCACCTGTGTGTGCCACCTAAGGTGGGGTCTTCCTGTGCTGCGCTGACCATCAAGGGTAGATTCGAAGACTCGTCGGACTGATGCGTCGGTGTACATACACTCCACGTGTCCCAGCCATCTCAACCGCTGTATTTTCAGCTTTTTGACCAGGTCGACGTCGCAGTAAAGACCATCGTTAAATCTTCTCCTCCATACTCCATCGATACAGACTGGACCGAAGATCACCCAAGCCGATTTTCATCTGTTTTTGTCAGGGTCTATGCTTCTGCCCCATACAGCAGGACCAGGATGATTAGGGTCTTATAATAAGGTCTCCTTGGTTCTTCGAGAGAGGGCTTTACTACTCAAATGCCTTCTTAACCCGAAGAAACATCGGTTCGCAAGAGTAATTCTTCGTTTGATCTCTGCATCGATGTCATTTTGCGATAAAATAGTGGAGCCCAGCCCACCTCCGTTGTTGACTTGCGAGTTCCGTACAATTGATATAAGTAAGATGTTAAAGAGGTTGCATAATAACGCATCGCCTTGCCTCAAACCTTTCTCGACATCAAAAAGTTCGGTGGTGTTCTTGCCGACTTTGACGGAACAGCGAGATTTCTCCATCGTCATCCTGCACAAGCGGACGAGTTTAGCAGGGATGCCGAGATGCGACATGGCTCTGTATAGCTCGTCTCTGTATACGCTATCATATGCGACTTTGAAATCGATAAAGAGATGGTGTGTATCGATTTGAAACTGCTGGGGTTTTTTTTTCCAGAATCTGTCAGATTGTAAACATTTGATCGACGGTTGATTTGCCGCACCTAAAACCACACTGATAGGGACCGATCAGATCGTTGACGAACGGTTTTGAGCGATTACAGAGTACAGATGACATGATTTTGTATGCGACGTTGAGGAGACTTATACCTCTTTAGTTGGCACAATTCAGAGTATCTCTTTTCTTGTGGATGGGGCACACTATTCCGAGGCTCCATTCATCGGGCATACTTTCATCCAACCAAATTTTTGAGATAAGTTGGTGTATACTCCCTACCAGGTCATCTCCCCCTGCTTTAAATAGCTCGACTGGCAGTCCATCCGCACCAGCAGCCTTGTACGCTTTAAGCTTGGTAATCGCTAACCGCACTTCATCTAGGTCGGGTGGACGGAAATATTGACCATCATCGTCCAGGTTGAATGGAGTTTTCTGTCTTACAGCGGAATTTTGGCCATCTTCGCTGTTTAGCAGTCTAGAGAAGTGCTGTTTCCAGATCCTCAGCACGGACTATGTGTCCACCACCATGTTCCCACTCTCGTCTCGGCAGGCTTCCGTTCTGGCCTTGTAACCCTGGGTAGATTGCCTTATCCTTCGGTAGAACTTTCGAACATCTCCCCTGCCACTAGAGTCTTCAATAGACTCGACTGCCCACTTCGCATGCTCTCTCTTTTTCCTCCTGAGAAGTATGAAGGAATGTAATATGTTCTGACCGAGGCCAGAAGAGCTAATGTTTGAAAAATCACTTTTTTGTTGACTTGTTACATTTCCTTCTCGAGGTGGATGTGAGTCACCCGCTTTAATGGAAATAATTGATCTTTTTGAGAAGCAGTGTCTGTACATTATGATTTGTGTACTCCAGAGTCCAGACTCTAAAGTTTTTTGTGCCCGGGCTTAAATTTTAAGAATGATTTTCTCGACAAAAAAAATAACTTGATTTCTGAAACTGAAACCCCAAGAACGGACGCAGACTGATTTTGTTTCGGAGTGAAATATTGAAGCATGCTGTTCCACAACATTCACAAAAAGAAATGTGATCTCTTGATCAATCAACTGCCAACCAGTTTGACCAATGACCATACTTTGGTCAACACAAGCCACTCCTTTAGTTGGTTGTCCAAACGTTCGAAGGGGCCAACATTGCCTCACTTCACTACCTCGTTTTGGCCAAGGTATGGGCTGCTAATACTTACCTACTTAAGGTGACGCTACAGTCCGGGTTGGACTAGGACCTCAACCAACAAGCTTCTTCCAGCCGGCTTGGTTTCAAGCTAGCTGTTTCCAGTTTCGCACTCTCAAGTTGGTTGAGGTCCTCTTCAACTTGCGTGCGCCACTTTGTACGCTGTCCACTGTCCTACGCGGTTGGACTCAAAGACTTTCCGGGCCGGAGCATTGGTGTCCATTCGCTCTAGGTGACCTAGCCATCTCAGTCGTTGGCTTATCACTTTTGTGGCTAGGTCGGTGTAGCTGTACAGCCCATACAGTTCGTTTTTGTATCTTCTTTTCTATTCCCAATCTATGCAGACGAAAACAAAAATCATCCGCAGAATTTTCCTCTCAAAACAGTCTAACGTGTTTTCATCCACCATTAACAGTGTTCATGCCTCTGCACCATACATCATGACCGGGATGATAAGCGTCTTATACTGGGACAGTTTAGTTGCTCGAGAGAGGGCTTTACTTCTCAAATTCTTCTCAAAGAAACAGCGATTGGCTAGAATAATTCTTCGTTTGATCTCAGCAGTGGTATCGTTCGCTGAGTTTATAGCGGATCCTAGGTAGACAAAGTCAAAGACAAAGCTGTCTATCGTGACGTTCTGTCCAGGACGTCGATGTTGGGTGTCCTTTCTTGTTGACGGCATCTACTTCGTTTTGCTTTCATTCACCGTTAAACACATCTTCTTCGCTTCCTTCTCAATACTAACGAAAGCACAACTGACATCACACTTTGTTCGTTCGATTATGTCAATGTTGTCAGCATAAGCGAGTTATTGGACGGACTTTTGAAAAACTGGGCCTCTAGTGTTGACGTGAGAGTTTTGCACTATTCTTTCAAGAACGTTGTTGAAGAAGTCGAATGACAGTTTGCTTTGCCTAAAGCCTTTTTTGACATCAAAGGTGTGAGTGAGGTCTTTGGCGACTTTGATTGAGCAGCGTGCATTCTCCATCGTCATCCCGCTAGACATTGCTCTATATAGCTCGTCTCTTTAGATGCTGTCATACGCGGCCTTGAAATCGATGCAAAGGTGTTAGGTATCGATTTGAAACTCATGGGTTTTCCCAAGATCTGCCGTAGTGCAAATATTTGGTCGATGGTGGACTTCCCTGGCCTAAAGCCATACTGATATGGACCTATCAGGTTGTTGATGAATGGCTTTATAGCTTTTGGGCTGCTTATATCCCGACCGGAAAGAAACCAACATCCAGTATTGCGATATGGTGGCAATATTGCCAAAATGCCATCAGAGATGTCGCATCTGACCTGCTCACAACCCCTGGTTTGAAGATGAGTTCCGAAAAGCCCATGGAGCTTAAAAACGGGCGTTTAAAGGGGCGCCACATTGAAGGAACAGAGAACTAAACTTACCGGAAGGAAAAAACGAATCAAATTCCGCTGCCAGGGAAATTGAACGAAACATTCAACCTAGATGACATAGACCTACGATTCCGTTCACCCAACCACCTCAGCGAAGGGAAGATAGCACAAATGTTGCTTCCAGGAAAATCTTTAAATTCAGCTCGAAGAAGCATAGTTAAAGAAGACCGTGACTCAGGTGCCGCTTGCAAGCAGAAATGAACCTCAACCAACTTAGTAAACTAGAGACAAGGATCGAACAGGAGGCAGCCAGCTAATGGCCGAGCTCGTTGAAAGAAGCTTGTTTGTAGGATTAGGTTAGAAACGTGAAATTTTGCTGGTACCCGTCTGAAAAAAATACGGTCTCTTCTCGGATGTTCTGGACTTAAGACAAAATGGAATACCGCGAATCAGGTGGCGTTCGAAATTGGAAGTGGACTTGAACCAACTAGAGACAGGCAACTTGTGACCGAATTGAAGACAGACAGCTGGCGACCGAGCTCGTTGGAAGAAGCTTGTTGGTAGGACCAGCTAAGAAATGAGACATTCGGCTAGTAACCGTCCCAAAAAAAACGATCTCGTCTAGGACGATTTAGACGTAAGACGAAATAGAATACCGCGACTTAGGTGGTGGTCGAAAATGGACCTGAATCAACTTGGCAAGCGAGACTAGATACTGCCAACTAGTGGCCGAATTAAAGACATCCAGCTTGTAACAGAGCTCGTTGGAAGAAGCTTGTTGGTAGGACCACGTCAGAAACGAGACAGTTGGCTGGTTTCTGTCCGAACAATACGATCGCGTCTCGGATTTTTTGGTCGTGAGTCATAACGGAAACCCTCGACTCAGGTGGTGCTCGTAAGTGGATGTGGACTTCAACCAACTTGTCGAGCGAAACTGGAGACAACTAACTAGGGAGCGAATTGGAGACAGCTAACCAAGCTCGTTGGAAGAAACTTTTTGGTAGGATCAGGTTAGAAACGAAAAGTTCGGTTGGTTTCCGCCCGAAAAAAAACGGCCTCGTATCGGATGTTTTGATCGTAAGACGGCACGGAAGACCGCGACTCAGGTGGCGCTCGCAAATGGACGTGGCTTTTAACCAACTAATCGAGCGAAACTGAAGACAATTTACTAGGGACCAAAACGCTTCTTTCTTCTTTGTATTGCATGAAAAGGACTTCTCAAATTGAATATCAATTATTCCAATGATATTCTTTGCATCAAGCACTTGCAAGGCCAGTTTTAATATTATTTTTTGTTATCCTTTCTCATCAAGGTGTTGCGAGTTGTCATCAACATCAATTTTTAATACCTCCTCTTCCACTTAAATGACTCTGCCAAGGCTATCAACAAACGCTATCAAAAATGCTTGTCCTCCAAAAAAAAAAAAAAATGTATTCGAAACTATCAGAAAAGTGGTATCACATGGCAACAACAACAACAATTACACAAAACAAAAAAACAACATCAGCAAACTGTTGTTGTCTTCGTCGACTGTCCCATGTCGGTATCCCTTTCCGCATTTATGCCTTATATTTCCATTTGGGTGTGCGTTTTCCCCATGACATATTAGGAAAACCCAGAAACTACATGCAGGGGGATAATATGTGGTGTTGCTATCTCTTAAGAGGTGCCACTGTGCCAGTATGCTAACATTCAGGTCACCCACAATGTAATTGATGATAGGGTATGTAGAAGGTACAATTTGATATCAAACTTATCGGTGCGGTGGTGGCGTAAGTAAGATATGGTTCTGTGTGTGCATACAAGCGTGGCTGTATGCATGGTATGTAGACAAAATTCCCTTTTGGACGCACATACCTGCGCACAACAAAACAAAAAAATGTAGACTCTGCCGTGTGCCGAGGGAGCACAAAGAGCGTGTTACTATCTACTATACTTCATGCTCTTTCGAATTCTAGGCTATAAGGGTATACTCTATCTTCTATACGATATTCGACGACGACTTACGAAGGCAATGCTCACATATATCATTCTCCAAATCGATGATGGCCTTAATTTACTTGAAATGTTTTATTTTACCTATTTTCTGTCATTTTCGTTTTTATTTGGTGTCACTCAGGGACAGCAGGCGCATATACATACGTATGTGACCAAGTTAACAACGCCCGCCCGTGTTCTTATAATGAGAGCGGGAATGAGGAGAAAATGCTTTTATTTTTAATTATTATACCGAATGTCCTACTTTTTGTTGCGGGTGGCTCAGCTATACAGAAAGAATATGAGGACACAATCATTAAGGACGATACTAATTCTTTGATGGTTATCGGGAGAATTGACTGGACAATTTGACCTAAAAATTAATAAAAAAAAGGGTCCGAGGTTTCTTTTTATTACAATTTTTCACAACACCTATGCTACAACCTAGAAAGTTAATTTATTTCAAAAAAAGATATCAACCATGTTTCATTTTTTAATGGGGATACAAATGGGACTAATAACGAAAAAATTGGTGCCATGGATCTTGAGACATTTTATGGGGAAAATGTCTGCCATAGAAGCCTGGATCTATTCTAGGTCGGATTTTAATTTTTGTCTATACAGACTAGGTGCTCTGGCTGGCCTTCTGCGATAACTTGGTCTCTAAATTGGGGGTTCCGTCTTCCTTGTGGCTTCGAGCCTAGACGAAAAGATGCGAATATTTTTGGATGAAGCACTATTGTCTTGTCGACCACGTGTTAATTGGTGCAAGGTCCGCATTGAACATCTTGGATGTGCGAACTTTCCGAGGTGCAAACGTGGACTCTGATCACTTTCTTGTTGTGACAAAATTCAGAGCCCAACCGCCCAAAGGAAGAAATTCATCGTTGCATGCCTTAGCACATCTGAGAAAGCCAGAGACT
Organism: Dasysyrphus tricinctus; assembly: GCA_963921185.1. Lineage (NCBI taxonomy): Eukaryota > Metazoa > Arthropoda > Insecta > Diptera > Syrphidae > Dasysyrphus > Dasysyrphus tricinctus. The sequence goes on from OY992530.1 coordinate 106,221,374, forward strand.
ACAGTGAGTATATTGACTGGGAAACTCTCTGCCGTACCCCCAGCCACAAGTGTCAACAACCAGTGGAACCACTATCGCGACATTATTAAGTAGACAGCCGAGACCACCATAGGCTATCAACCACCCAGAAAAAAGAACCCGTGGTATGACGATGAATGCACGGTATTGAAGCAGGAGAAGGAAAATGCACGAATGCAAATGGTGCAACGGAAAATAAGAGCAGCAAGAGAGGAGTACCGTGAAAAGAGAAGGAAAGAGAAAAAAGCTCTGCGCAGAACGAAAAGAGCATCCGCTGCTTCTCAGCTCAAGTATCTCGTAGAGTCTAGCACCGTCAGCAACACCCGCCGCTTCTACAAAACAGTCAAGCAACTAGCATCTGGTTATAGGACTGGCACGCAAGTTCCTCGAAACAGCGAAGGGAACCTAGTCACCGAAGCACAGGAAATTGTAGGCGTGTTTAAGCAGCATTTCCAGCAGCTGCTTAATGGGCATTATGTAGAGGAGTCGAGAGGGGAACAAAGAAGCATTAGACCAGCCAATGAAGATCCAGTCCCAGCGCCCAGTACTGAAGAGGTTAAGAAAGCCATCCACAAGCTTAAGAACAACAAATCCGCCGGCTCGGATGGCCTACCTGCGGTATTCTCCAAGTATTGAGGAGATGTCCTGGTAGGGTGCAAGCACGAGCTCATCAACCAAGTGTGTGAGGAGGAAAGTATGCCCGGGGACTGGTCAAATAGCTCCATATGCCCAATCTACAAAAAAGGCGAGCCTTTGTCCTGCAAGAACTATAGAGGCATATCCCTGCTTAATATTGCCTACAAGATCCTATCCAACGTACTATGTGAGCGTCTAAAACCTTTCTGCAACACTATGATCAACGATAGACCAAATCTTCGCATTGAGGCAAATCCTGGAAAAGACCAACGAATTTCAAGTCGAGACCCACCATCTACATATCTATTCATCGATTTCAAGGCCGCATATGATGGCATAATTCGCCAAGAGCTTCTATTGTCGATGTCGGAACTCGGGATCCAGAAAAAACTGATCCAGCTATGCTGCATGACGTTTCAAAATACGCGGTGCAACGTGCAAATGGGTAACAGCTCATCTGAGTTATTCCAGACGTGTACAGGGATCAGACAAGGAGATGCGAACAAACATCAATTCCACGAACGACACCTTAGTGGAAATCCGACGAAGAATTACGCTAGCGAACCGCTGCTACTTCAGTTTGGCCAAACAAATAGGTTCAAAACTTCTATCTCGAAAGACAAAGTCCACGCTACAAGTCCACGCTATACAAAAAGTTAATTTTACCAGTTCGACCCTACGGCGCCAAGTGTTGGACGAAAAGTAAAAAAGGGAAATTGATACTGGGCACTTTCGAGAGAAAAATTCTTCGGCGGATATTTGGTCCTATATGCGAAGAGGGCGAATGGAGGAGAAGATTTAATCGTGAACTGTACGAGCTGTACCAAGATGTGGATGTAGTCCAAAGAGCCAAAGCACGTCGTCGACTACACTGGCTCCGCCACATTGAGCGATTGGACAACAACGCTCCAGCCAAGGAAGTCTTAGTTCTTAGAATGCCAGCGCCCAGGTTCAAGAGAACGAAGATGACTGAACCTCACGGATGTCACAAAACTTGATCTAGATGACTGGAAGCAGCGTGCTTGGAATCATAGAAGACGGAAGGCTTCGACCTTTCATAGAGCGGGATGAGAACTTGGTTTGTACCCCTTGAAGTAGTGGTTTGTGCGTTCAATTGTTACGCCGGAGGTCTGGAATCGATTCCCAGCCTATGCTACTTAAAAATAAAACGATTTTTTCACTGCTTGTTGGGAGGAAGTAAGTCATCCAAGGACATTTTTTGCCATGACAAAAGGCCTTTTATTCCAGCTGACTAAAAACACGCAGCCATAAATGACTTCGCCGAGAAGGGCTCTATAACATTATGTTAAGAGCTGGCAATAATGCCGATCTTAGGTGCGCCCATACCCATGTTGGACGAATCTGTTTAATCTTCAGCGCTTATCGCTATTTTGATCCACGCCAGAACCTTCATGCTGAGTCGACTATTCCACGTTTGGTGACCAAATTCGAGTCAATCGGTTCGATAAATAATCAGCCAAAACTGAACCGTTTGAAGAAAATAAAATAAAAAACAAATTGTGCTCAATTTGTGCTGCTATTTAGCGCAGAGATAAACAAAATTCGTATATTTGCAAATTTTATTGTCAAAAATTAACTTATCTACCTATGCTCAAAGTTTGCACCACTATTAACAAAAAAAAAAAAGCAAGTTGTGCTGATTTGTGCTCAGTTTGTGTTTTTGTTTTTCCAAACAAAAACTAATTCGTGCCGTAATAAAGGAAATATATTTGTATTTTCTTAGAAAATTCAATAGCAAAAAGTTTTTGATTTTTTGAAATTTGGTTTATGTGTGACATTGCATTAATCTACTACATATTACGAGAATTCAAATATTGAGCAAATAATGAAACGGCTTAGGAAAATTTAAATTTAGTAAAAATCACCTGAAAGATTTTCAAACGTGCCATTTATTTTATCTATTCGACACATGGCAGCACAAACTGGACACAAATTAGCTCAACTTCACAGCAAAACTGAGCACAAAAGAGTTTACTTGTTTTTTTTTAGGCAAATCGAAAATAAAAACAAAACTTAGTGTATAAAAATATTATGATGTATTTACGGCACATGGCAGCTCAAACTGAGCACAAAGCAGCACACCTTGGCAGCACAAACTGAGCAAAAAAAAGTTAAGTGGTTTTTTAGCATATAGAAACAAATTTTTAGAAATATAAAAATATTTGTGTATTTATTCGGCACATTGAAGCACAAACTGGGCACAAAGCAGCTCACCTTGGCAGCACAAACTGAGCCCAAAAAAAATTTTCTTGTTTTTTTTCTAAGCAAATCGAAAACTCAATCAAAATTTAAGACAACAAATATATTTTGTATCTTTACGGCAAATGGTAGCCCAAATTGAGCACATTTAGCTCCATTTACGAAAATTGAAGATGGCGGTGCTAACTTCACATATATGAGTATTTATTTTGCTCGGTAAACTTTGCAAATATGTTTATTTTCATACTATCTCTTCGGCACATGGCAGCACAAATTGGTGATCTTAGGTGCGCCCATACCCATGTTGGACGAATCTGTTTAATCTTCAGCGCTTATCGCTATTTTGATCCACGCCAGAACCTTCATGCTGAGTCGACTATTCCACGTTTGGTGACCAAATTCGAGTCAATCGGTTCGATAAATAATCAGCCAAAACTGAACCGTTTGAAGAAAATAAAATAAAAAACAAATTGTGCTCAATTTGTGCTGCTATTTAGCGCAGAGATAAACAAAATTCGTATATTTGCAAATTTTATTGTCAAAAATTAACTTACCTATGCTCAAAGTTTGCACCACTATTAACAAAAAAAAAAAAAGCAAGTTGTGCTGATTTGTGCTCAGTTTGTGTTTTTGTTTTTCCAAACAAAAACTAATTCGTGCCGTAATAAAGGAAATATATTTGTATTTTCTTAGAAAATTCAATAGCAAAAAGTTTTTGATTTTTTGAAATTTGGTTTATGTGTGACATTGCATTAATCTACTACATATTACGAGAATTCAAATATTGAGCAAATAATGAAACGGCTTAGGAAAATTTAAATTTAGTAAAAATCACCTGAAAGATTTTCAAACGTGCCATTTATTTTATCTATTCGACACATGGCAGCACAAACTGGACACAAATTAGCTCAACTTCACAGCAAAACTGAGCACAAAAGAGTTTACTTGTTTTTTTTTAGGCAAATCGAAAATAAAAACAAAACTTAGTGTATAAAAATATTATGTATGTATTTACGGCACATGGCAGCACAAACTGAGCACAAAGCAGCACACCTTGGCAGCACAAACTGAGCAAAAAAAAGTTAAGTGGTTTTTTAGCATATAGAAACAAATTTTTAGAAATATAAAAATATATGTGTATTTATTCGGCACATTGAAACACAAACTGGGCACAAAGCAGCTCACCTTGGCAGCACAAACTGAGCCCAAAAAAGATTTTCTTGTTTTTTTTCTAAGCAAATCGAAAACTCAATCAAAATTTAAGACAACAAATATATTTTGTATCTTTACGGCAAATGGTAGCCCAAATTGAGCACATTTAGCTCCATTTACGAAAATTGAAGATGGCGGTGCTAACTTCACATATATGAGTATTTATTTTGCTCGGTAAACTTTGCAAATATGTTTATTTTCATACTATCTCTTCGGCACATGGCAGCACAAATTGGGCACAAAGCAGCACAAACTGAGCAAAAAGAAAGTTAAGTTAAAGCATATCGAAACAAAATTTAAAATATAAAAATATTTTTGTATCTATTCGGCACATTGCAGCACAAACTGGGCACATAGCAGCTCACCTTGACAGCACAAGGCAGACAGCTCACCTTTTAATCAAATCGAAAATTAAATCAAAATTTAAAAAAAAAAAAAACAATATATTTTGTATCTTTATGGCAAATTGTAGCTCAAATTGAGCACAATTAGCTCCATTTAAAAGAATTGAAGATGGCGGTGCTTACTGTAGTAAAAGGAATATTTATTTTGTAAACATGCTTATTCTCATATTATCTCTTCGACATATGGTAGCAAAAACTGAGCACAAAACAACTTAACTTGTTTTATTTTTAGTAAAAGGAAGATGGCGGTGCTAGCTGCACGATTGTAATTTATTTGACCGTAAAAATTGCAAAAATTTAAAATTTGTATGTACATATCTCTACGGCTCATGGCAGCACAAGCCGAAACAGCGGAACTCGGACAATAAGGTTTTCAAATTTATGGAAATATTTGTTTATCCTTATGGCACTTGGCTGCACTAATTCCGCACAAATACGCACATTTAGCTTTTAGCGGTGTAAACTTCAAATTTAATATTAACCCTTAAATTAACTTACATGCGCATTTTTTTCTATATCTTAGATAGATGGCATCACAAACTGAGCACAAAACAGCACAACTTGTTTTTAAGGAAACTAATGCTCAATTCTTGTTTTAAAATCCCAAAATAAAGAACATTTTTGTTTTAAATCATCTAAATTCTAATTAAAAAGCCTAGAACAACATCTACAACAGTAGTTGTCTTTCTTCTATTAGCTGCCACACACGAGCACGACTGCCTGTTCCGCCATGGCTTCCCGCATAAGTCAAACAGTTGTACAATACATATATACATTTATATGCTCGAGTATAGCCCCTATTTCGTTGCTATCGCTCATGGTCTCGCGATTGATTCTCATCAATTCCTTTCTCACATCTTTTAAAATGTTTACTTATCTTAAGGGATTCTATGGAACCGAAGAAGGCGAGATAAGTTTCACCATCATCAGTATACGAGAGTATGCGGTATTTTGACTTTTCCATCATCAACACTGTGTGATGGTGCGGTGGTGGAGGATAAACCTAAGGAATACAGGAATTCTTAAAGAAAATTGGAATCATGACGAACCACCGTCGTCGTCGTAGTCGTCGTCGTTGTTGCCGCCACCAAAGAACATTGATGTCGCCTTGGGTGGTCGGTAACGTCATCGTTGTCAGATAGTTATAGACCGCCGGCCGTCACATCACCATCACCAGTCGTGCACCCGGGTCCCTTCTTGATCTGTGGCAACTGGCAAGCAAACAAGACAGACAACGGCAACCAAATCGAATTGAAACTGGAGACTGAACTGATGATCGAAGCAGCGCAAGAAGAAGAACCTTTTTCTTTTTATATTTTTAGTTTTTTTTTTCTCTCGTTGCTTTCTTACCACCTACCAGGATATTAAACACTGTTTCAATGTTTCGATATATTTCTCTCATTGTTGTCTGCCGTTTTGGTTGGGTTGTAAATTTGTCCAGCAGCGATATATGCTTCTTGATGGTTGCACCCATTTCCTCTTCTTTATCTCTGGCCACACATATATGATGATGAAGTGCCTGTGACTGTGACTGTGCTTGGTGCCGTGCAGCGTGAAGCCCCGATCCGGATTCCCGATTCTCGACTACTCTACTACTTGTGTGTTTTCCAAAATGTACTTGTTTTGCTCTTGATGTGATGTGGTGGTTTATCATCGTCGTCGTCGTCGTCGTCAGCGTTGCAGTCTTGTTTGTTTTCTATTTGTATTTTTTTTTTTTATTAAATTTTCAATATTGGCTCATAAAGTTTCCAGCTGAAGCCTATCGGGCCTATACAAGAACTGCAGTAGATTGAGGCGAAATAATATTATTAAATGCAGAAATGCTGGCGACGATGAGCATGATTATTATATGATGAGGGAGAGAAGGTTGTGATAATGACGATGACGATGAGGAGAGGATATGATGCTCTTTGTACATTATATCTGTCCTATGGGCTCGTTTTTCCTTTTTGAAAATTAATTAAATTAGCGATTCAGGCCATTGCGTTCCAGGCAATTGCTATGGATCAAAGAAGGAGTAGTACCTTCATACATACACAGTTTGTACATATTTATGTAAGTAAACGATAGATGATTTTGCCTTTGGAGTTGTCTCGATAAGCAGTTATTTAGCTTAAGGTATTTAAATTAATTTTTTAATTTATCGAAGAAAGGGCAAACATTGAGGACAGATTAGCAAAATAAAATGCACCACACGGGGTGGCACACATCTGGTTCTAGAAATTGGATACTCTGTTATGAGACAAAAATTTAGTAGTAAACTTAACAGATTCTATAAGGGGAAGCTTTTTGGAAAATGTAAGCTTTTGTACCTACCTGAATTCTATTTCGATGAATAAACAAGGATTGCCTTTACAGAAAATTACACCACGCATTCACCTATTTTATTTGTAAAATTTACAAACGGGTGTAAAGTTTACTAACAGTACGACAAAGATCGACAAACATCAGTTATTTTGATCGGAATTATTGTTAACTATTAACTATCGCATTCTTCTTAGCAAACACTTTCATTTGATACCCATATAGTTATAGAGTACACAAAAACTAACTAGTCCGCCATCTTTGGCCGTCCACCATATTGTATTTAAAGTGAAGTTCTTTCATTTTCGTATTCTTCTTAGCAAACCCTTTCATTTGATACCCATATCATTGGATTACTAGTCCGCCATCTTTGGCCATCCGCCATGTTGGATTTAAATTGAAATCATTTTATTTTTGTATTCTTCTCAGCGAACCCTTTCAATTGATACCCATATCATTTGGCTTCACAAAAAATAACAATTCCGCCATCTTTGGCCGTCCGCCATATTGCATTTAAACTGAAGTTATTTTATTTTCTTATTCTTCTTATCAAAGTCTTTCATTTAATACCCATATCATTGGAGTGCACAACAAATAACTAGTTTGCCATCTTTGGATGTCCGTCATAATGGATTTAAAGTGAAGTAATTCTATTACGGTTCGTGAATAGATCTTCAATAGTTTTCGCATAATAAAACCGGAAACAAACCATATTTTTCAGATCCTAGCAGATCCGGCAATATTCATAAAAGAAAAAATTTCCCCCAACACCGTTAGGTAGAGGTGAGACTCTAACAGTGATCAGCATCTTCTTTAAGTGCAAGGAACATCCAAAGTGACCTGTCGTTAACGGTATTCTTAAGAGAAGCACCTAGGGACTCATTGGCGGTGATTTCAACGCGAGACATCAACTGTGGCTGGGGACCACAATCAACAACGAAGGCAAGGCAATTGTGGACTGGATGGAAAAGGAAATCACCAGTAATGATCATTCTCTGGTGGTTATATCCCAACCTGAAACAACCTTTCCCAGAACACCAACAACGTTGAAGTTTTTTCTGGCTTCTTCGAAGCTGGTGAACATTCTTCCGGAATCTAGAAGTATATCTGCACAATAGTGCCCAACGATTTAGACCATGAAGCTGTTCAACTATCGATCAACCTTAACCTTAAATATAGGGCCACCAGAGAACTTCATCATCCTCAGACAGCTGGATGTGGAAAGACCTCGTAGGGACATCGAAGGCAACAAAACGCTTCCACCTTCTAATAGGAATTTCCTGGACCACGAAATTGACGCTTCTATAAATGGCTTTGAACAGGCTAAATCTAATGCACGGGACAACCAAAAGCAGCCTACGGCGTAAAGGGATAGATACCAGCACCTTCCCGCGTATGTGCAGAATTTGTATGCGGACATACAACGGATAAGCAAAAATTCTCCAAAGGAGCCATCAAAGAGATTTTAACACGACCAACAACAACCACCGTAAAGTTTGGAGCGAACTGCAATGTATCAACATAATGTTCCGCGGTATTCCATAAAACACCACAACAACATCCAGATCCAGAAGCGAATGCTAGCTTTTAAGCCAGGCCCCAATGTTGAAGTCATCTATAGGATTATTGGAAAGCAGCCCCCACTCCCGGAAACTATTATCAGCAACAACATTGAAGCGCCATCATCAACACAGGAAAAATAAGTGTAAGCTTTTGCCAATTACTTCGAAAGAAAATTCACACCGAATTCAGCTGCTGATCCGGCATTTTTAGACAAAGTATAGGCATCAATTCAGCAGACTCTGCAGCCTAATCCGGAAAAAGTCATGTTCGATGACATCAATCCAGCAAGTGACCCAATTGACAGCCCATATCTATGCAATCTGGAGAAATGAGTAGAGATTATTTGCAACTCGATGCCAAAAAAGTTAGCTGGACCCGATCCAGCAAAATACTGGAGGAAGTAATCCTCCGGAAGTTCAAGATGTTCTGCAGTGAATACGTGACCATCCCTGACATGCAGTTCGGCTTTCGAGAAAAACTCGATGCTGCACCCGATATCACCTCAGCGCTCAACAGTCACTGTTCCGCCGTTGGATGCTTCGTGGATATCAAGATCGATACTTGGCCGCTTCCTCTACAACTTGATGACATCAGACCAAGCTGTCCCAACTGGATGTGAGAACCTTCTGTATGCTGAAGACTTGCTCACCTACGCCCGCCACCTCAACTTCACCGTTACTCGCCGTCCAAAAAGTCGAGGCTCACAGCAGAAGACTCTGAATTCTACAGGATCAACACTTATAAATATGAGCTTGTCTGCTTCAGGAGGCCCTCAACAGGCAGAAACCCTCTCACCACAGGCAAATGCAGAAACATTGTTCTGAAATTGCCAGATTGATCCACCAAACCGAACGTAAAGTACCTGAGTTGCCGCACACCAGAAGTGTGCTCAAAAGAGCAAGCTGGGCCTTACACCGTTTAAATTAATAAATTAGCTAGCACAATAGCTCGTGGATAACCAAGGCCTAGTGACTTACAACTCTCAACCATTTTTGTGTGCATGTTGTTGGCAGGAATGGAGGGGACCTACAGTTTTTTGCCGAGTCCGAACGGCTAGATGAAAAGCACTTATTTATGACAAGTATACTCTTGGAGGATTTGTCAGTTCCTCGCAAGAGGCAGTACCTTGGATAAAACATTTCTGTTTTAGTTGGCATGGCTGGGAATCAAACCCACACCTTCGGCATGACAGTCCAACGCACTAACCGTTGTGCCACGAGGTACTAGATCCACCTTTTACACCCCCTAATGAGAAGAAGGACCGGCTAAGTTTACACGACAATGCACCGTACGTTTTCATGCAGTATAAATCCGTGCGAATGAGCACTGGTGTATGCATTCTACATAGAACCTTTCACACGACGCACGTGACGTTTGTACGTTTGCCGTTTGGATTTCTACTGATGTTTGGCTTTTTACTGCGAAAAAACGTGCGGTGCATTGCCGTATGAACCTAGGCTAGGTCAACAGACGAATACTAGTGTACAAGCAACTCCTGCTGCCATTCATAACCTATTGCTTCCCAGTCTGGTTCTCAATTTCCAAGACAGCCATGAAGGAACTTCAAGTGTTCGAAAGGAAAATACTTAGAATTTGCACTTCGACCGGCAGCGACGGAAACACTACGAACACATCACACAGATGCGAATATAATCCCTCTGGACAGGAACCTACTGCTCTCTGCAAAAAAGCTATTAGAGAACATCCACAGTCAGACAAATCAGTCAATGAGAAAGATGGCCATAGAGCATCGACAACCCGAGCCGAGGTACATCAGTGTGATGGACATCCTGGACGGGAACATTACATGGACAACAAGGAACCAGTCTCCTTCTACGCTGGCACAGGGTCAGCCTTCTATCTCTACTAAATGCCAATCCACACCAAAATCAACACTGGAGAACCAGGATGGAACACCTCGAAGATGAAAAAGTCAATCGACACTTTGTTTGTTGTTGACATGTATTTGACACACATATTTATAAAATTTTAAACTTAATACGTAGTATAAGGTTAGGCCCCCAATGTGCCAACAAATGTAAATTTTCAATGTTTCTTATTAGTTGCAACGGCGATGACGCACCGAATTCCCCTACCATGCAGATTTCACCATTCAACCTGAACGACGCGACGTAGGCCAACAATTCCGTCCACCTGATCTCGACGAAGTAAAGATAGCTATATCTATGTTTTAGCAAAGTAAAGCTGCTGGAGCTGATGGCCTTACGGCTGAGCTATTCAAAGCGGCTGACGGTAAATTGGTTAGGAGTATGCACCAACTCTTCTGTAAAAAATGGTCGGAGAAAAGCCTTCTTAATATCGCCTACAAGATCGTCTGTGCCGTACTTTGTGAACGTGTGAAGCCATTCGTCGTCAAAAACCTGATAGGTCCATATCAGTGTGGCCTTAGGCCAGGGAAGTCCACCATCGACCAAATATTCGTACTACGGCAGATCTTAGAAAAGACCCAGGAGTTTCAAATCGATACCCACCTCCTTTTCATCGATTTGAAGGCCACGTATGACAGCATCTATAAAGACGAGTTACAGACAGCAATGTCTTGTTTTGGCATCCCTCACTTACTCGTTCGTTTGTGCAGGATGAAGATGGAGAATGCACGTTGTTCCATCAAGTTCGGCAAAGACCTCTACGATGCTTTTGATGTCAAAAAAGGTTTAGACAAGGTGACACGCTGTCATGTGACTTCTTAAACATCGTTCTTGAAAGAATATAGTTCGAACTTCTCACGTCCACATAACATAAACATTGACATAATCAGACGAACAAAGCGAGATGTCAGTGGTGCTTTTGTGAGTATTGAGAAGGAAGCCAAGAAGATGGGGTTAACGGTGAATGAAAGCAGAACGAAATATATTAGAGCTGGAGCATTGGACGTCCTGGTCGCTCCGCATCCTTTGTGCTCATACGACCAGTCGACCACAATGAAATTCAGTGAACCACTTTAGCACCATTCCATGCGAGGGAGCAGAGTCTCCATAATATTTTGTAAGCTTTTCTTCTGTATCTTTCTTTAATGCTTTTACCACGCAAAAAGTAGTGCTTTATCAAAACTCGAGATTCCGTTCTTTCCATTTTGAGAAATTAACGCAGCCAAAAGTTCTTTCGATGTCTGTAAAAAGTTTAATATTTGACAGATATATTTGATTTTTATTTTAGGCCTACAAAAGATCAAAGATATCAGAAAAAAATCCTACAAGTGATTCCAGCGCCATCTGTGTTCTTAGAACAGCCCTCGTAGTTTTCCAGGGCTATTGCTTCTTGTGAGGAAGTAACAAGTCCTCCAAAATTAACTATACATATATTATCAACAAAAAAGAAATAGTAACAGAGTTTCGAAAAACAAAGTTTCAAAAGGCAAAGCTTCGAAGAATAAAGTTTCGAAAAGATAAAGTTGCGAAAAACAAAGTTTTGAAAAACGATGTTACGAAAGGAGAAAGATTCGAAAAGTCAAAGCTTCGGGAGAGAAATTATCGAAAGACAGTTTTGAAAAAATTTTTCATTGAAATCACTTAAGGAACAATGAAGTTCCAATATGATGACAAATTTTTGGAACACCCTGTTTGAAAAGTATTTTTTTTCTTTTAATTCTGTATCAGCAATCACTTTTGTCAAGTTCGTTGAATCGCACAAGGGACAACAAATTTATAAGGATTTTGTTTTAGAAACTTTGTCCTTCGATACTTTCTCCAGCGAAATTATGACCTTTTGAAACTTTATCTTTTCGTAACATCGTTTTTCGAAACTTTGTCTTTCGAAACTTTATATTTTTCCAAACTTTGATCTTTCGAAACTTTGGTTTTTCGAAACTTGATCCTTCGAAACTGTGTCTATCGAAAGTCTGGCCGATTCCCATGAAAAGTTGATACTCATTTAATTGTACTTAAGCTTTAAATGGAGGGTCTCCTTCATTCCTGCTGACAATACGCACACAGAAATGGTTGATAGCTGCAAGTCACTAGGCTCTGGTTCTTCACGATCTGTCGCGTCATCAAATTTATATAACTTTTATGGTAGAGACTATTTTTCTGAAGTTACAAAACCTTTTATCATGATTTTGTAGGTGTTACAGTTTTCTTTTGTATTAGGTACATATTTGTTTTTATTTTAGTTGTGCGTTCTAGAATTGAAAGTAATCTTTTTTTTTTTTTATTTCATCAACGCGCTATGTTAATGGAATTAATTAATATATACTGACGGCACTTTAAAAAGATTGAAGTAAAAACTTACATAATGACTTGACCATTCAAGTAGACACGGAAATAAATAATTAATTAAAGAGATCAAAAAATGATGCTGGTTGTTTTTGCCGAGGGTTTTTTTTAAATGTGAGGATCAAGGTCGTAATCAGGGAAGGGATCAAAGGGGTTTGACCCCCCCCCCCCCCCGAAATTTTTGAGAAAGGCATTTGTAAATCATACTTTCCATTTTAGTATGAAATTTGTACTCAAATTTGTGCGATGGTTATTAATTAATTTAATTTGATTTAAAGCCGTGTGCCAATTGCGTTAAAATTCTGGTTAAATTTGGTCCCAGCTAAATGTTATCCGTTTTTATAGGGGTGAATAAGATTTAAGGTTTTTGCTGTGTCAATTGAATTAAATGGGACTTTATTAAAACAAACATATCCCATTAGTTTTGTTGTTGTATTTTTTTTTTTTTTTTTGTAATGACAGTTCGCTGAACAAATAATTCAGTTTGCAAAATAAATGATCATCTGAAAAAGTATTTCCAATAAATTTTATTGATTCTCTTGCATTTTGAAGGATTTATCACAGGTAATTCAAACAAACGGGGAAGAGAATTTCGAATTTTTAAAAGAGCATTTGAAGGGCCGCAAACATTTACCTACGCTTGAAAATTTATACAAATGAAAATATTGAATATTTCTTTGTTTTGATTTCTTGAGTTCATTATTCTAGGCCTTTGTCTGTATTTATTAATCTTTTCATTTGATTTAAGTTTTTTTTAATCTTTCCCGAAATGATTCCTGACTTCATGACAGCAAAATAAAATATTTATCTACATTCATCTCCCTCACTCTTTCATGAGCATGTCAAAAATCAACCACTGGCTAAAATTTGAACGAGCTCCTGAGCAGGTTTAATTTTGACGTCTATATTAACCTCAGTAATGTCAAAATTTAGCCATGGGATCAAATTTAACCAGGACTTTAATGCAATTGACACACGGCCTTACTCACGTACTACATAATTTTAAATGAATATTGTAAAGGTACCTACCTACCTTGATGATTTCTTAAGTCAGCTTCAAATGAGATTCGTGTATTCTGATTCCCTTAAGTCTTGGCAAAAACGAACAAAAATTTAAAGAAGAAAACTTCAATTTTTAAAAAATTTTGGATCGGGACAATTTAAAGACTGAATGAATGAAATGGTAGACAAAATGCCATACATAACATGATTCACATACACAAACTTATTAAAATTTTCACGACTCTACGGTTTTAACATGCACACCGGAAAGAACTTTTTCGACAGTGAAACGTCTAAAAATTGACCTAAGAGATTCCACCGATGAAGATAAACTTTTAGGGTTGGAGTAAATGCCAGTTCATCGACAAATTGAGACTAACACTGAGGCAGCTATCATATGAGAAGAATCTATTTGTCATAGGAGTGAGCGCAAACAATTAAATGTTTGACGATAAAGCATAGTTTACAGTCCCCATGCAAAAGAAAAATCAAATTATTCAAAACAATTTTGCTCCTATTCTTCAAAATTCAATTCAATTCCTTTGTCTAAGCTACCATTGAGTCATTAATTAACCTCTATTAATAAATTATAGGCTTAAAAATGGAAAAAAATAAGTTTTTAAGTTTTGGATGCAAAAACAATTTGCATGCAAATAATGCTGTGAGGTGAATATATTTTTTTTTTCGGGAGCGTAAATATTTGATATTCACCACTTTATCTCACGCGAAACAATTTCCCAATTGTTTTGCAGTTCTTTGACGCCAATGTTCCTTCTAGCATGAAACTGTTAACCAATCAAACAAAAGAGTAATTTTGTACTTCACTTCAATAATTTTTGGCATGCGAAAATATTTGCAAAGATTTTCGCACAGGAACTGTAAGCTAGGCTTTGTATTTTGCTTTACTATTAAAAATAACGTTTACAGCACACACATTTTTTTAGAGATGCCGCGAATATTCGGCCACTATTCGGCATTCGGCCTATTCGGCGTATATTGTTGGTATTCGGTATTCGGCCGAATAGTTCACAATACCGAATAACAAATGGAGATAAAAAAGGCTTATGATCTTATAATAAATGTTTTCTTTTATTCAAAAATTTGTATTTTAGTATTTAAAATCTACTAATGGTAAGTTGTGGTGAATAAAAACTACTTTTTCGGCATTTGTTGGTAGCAAACGATTACGTCTATCCTCGTAAACAATTCCAGCTTCTGAAAATAGTATCTCACTAAACACACTAGTATCAGGAGAAGAGAGGTAGATTTTAGCAAATGTTGTCAAATTGGGATACTATTTTGTGTTTGCTGACCACCACTTGCAAGGGTCTGTCGTCCGATCTTGACGAACAGTTCTTAAATAAAATTGTATTTCGTTTTAAATAGCAGTTTTTTTAATATCTTCATTTTGAATACTGCCTGTAGCAACTTCCTCAAAACATTCCCAGAAACTATTGTGCGTTTCGTTGGTCTCATCAATTGTTTTGTTTCTTTTCTTACGAGTTGGAGAAGAATCCTCCTCGGTACTGAGCGTACTAGAGAGAGAAACAGACCCATCACAAATGATTTTCAGGGATTCTAAAAGAATTTTTTGTCTTGCTCTCTCGGCTTGAACTATTCCCAGAAAACTTGTTTTGAAACGAGGGTCAAGAACAGTGGCAACCAGATATAGATACAGAAGATAGATACACAAACACATCGTTGGCCGAATGAAATGCAATCCAATGTGCTTGCTTACACGTGAAGAACGAAAGTGTTCAGATGTGAAGAAAATTTTAATTTTAAAATTTATTCTGCAGATTTTGTTCTCCTCTTTGTGTTTTTCGTATTTTCATAATGAAAGACACGATTTGATTGGTTGGATTGGATAGGAGAAGCAACACAAAAGAGAACGTCAATTTTCTACACCGAATATTTTCAAATATTTTAAAATATTTCATCCCCCTTCCTCTTCTGCAAGTTACCCCGCTCACCCACACAAAACGCAGAAAATGCTTGATTTTCTTCACGTGTGATCAGGGACAATAAGACATGTTATTTATAACACGTCAAAAGTCACGTAGGAGATAGATATAGATACACATCATTGGCCGAATGTTCGGCTGCCGAATATTCGGTATTCCGCCGACGAGTGTGGCCGAATATTCGGTATTCGGTATTCGGCCGAGTCACTATTCGCGGCATCTCTACATTTTTTCTTTGGGTACATTTTTTTCACCACCAAGCGTTTTCTTTTCTTTACTCAAAAGAACCGTTTACTTTGCTTAAATGGTGAAATATTTGTTCGAAAAAGTATATCCCCCCCCCGACATAATTGTCTGGCTACGGCCTTGGTGAGGATTCGTTAAGCATGCAATGCACATACCTACTCCTCCATATGTACATAAATATTAATCTCAAAAACTTTCTGCAGAATCCTTTCTGCTGATTTCAATTAAATTCACATCCACGAAAAGCAATTTGCCATCAACAATAAAAACAATCAAAAGAGTTTGATGAAAGTCAATAAATCGTAATCGCTATTTAATAATCATAATAAATTTATTTGCCGCCGTTTTTTTTCAAAATGGATATAATATTTTCCATCAATACCCTTTCAAAAATGCGAATTGGCAGTAGAGAAAAAAAAAAAAAAAAAAACAGAAAAAATTATGCGAGTAAACTTAGAACGTTTGGGTCAACAGACGTTCAAGGTTAATTCTTAACACGAACTGCTGTTTTTTTTTTTTTTTTTTTTTTTTTGTGTCCATATTGATACCTACTTCAAAATGATGAACAGCACGCGCTTATTTATATATTCCGTCGTCGGTCGGTCGCCTCCCTCTGGACGACGGACACAGATCAGAATACAAATTTGTATTTATTCTGTCATTAATTTTTTGATGTTGTTTGGCAATTTTTCTTATTTTTTTCTTTGATATTAAAAAAAAAAAAAACATTTACCCCCAAATGTCGAAAGTCTAAACAAAGGTGCGACGCCCTTGAACCGAATTTACTTTGTACTGTTCCTTTAGCTCTAAGGCATGGATCCTTCTTCTCAAAAAGAAAACAAAAATAAAATAACTAGGTACATATCCTTTCTACACAGAAATAGGAGAATATAGGCAAAAGGAGAAAGAGAAAGCAAAAAAAAAATATATTATTCACCAAATTATCCTAATTAACTGCTCCGACTATGTACCTTCTCCCGCACACCACACAAATTAGGAGTCAGCAAGAACAGTTCAAGGAGAGTTTAGTTTAGTATGCGAAGAAGAAAAAATAAAAATGTCCTTCAGTGAAGTTAATTGCCGGGAAAATCCTGACAAGAAAAAGAACCTTGTTCTGCATAAACGCACTTCTTCTACTCCTCGCTCCGCTATCGCTTCGATAAATTTGGCTTTGGTAATCTCATTACTTTTATAGTTGAACATTATTTTCTCCTCAGAAAGCGGGGACAACAAACAAATAAAAATAATAAAAAAAAAACAAAAATAAATAAAATTATTTAATAACAGTTTACACGGAGGCAGCACGGGCGCGACGGAGGCAGCACGGGCGCGGCGGTGATAGCCGAAGGCGTTCTCTGCAGCTTAAGTGTGTAAACACGGAATTAGTGTACCTTAAAGATGCGGAAAATACAAGCGTCATAGTTTTGCGGGCATTCTCAACTATCAAAGACACACAAACTGTCTAGTGTCTATTTTGTATCTAGATACAAAGGTATGGACTTGTAGTGGAATCGACAATCTATTTCGCCGCTTGACAAGTGTGCTGCTTTGTTATCTGCTGTTGCTGCTGTTTCCCTTCTGCTGTTGATATTGGTTGTGCTACTCGGTATGTTGTCTTCGCTTGACGTGAGCACCTTGAAAATACACTTCAAGGTTGCCTTGCAATGATGATGATGATGATGATGATTATGATGAGGCATTTTGAAATAAGTATCTTATAGATACTTTATGATGGCGTTCATGTCCACATTGCTTTGATTTATATTTTTATTTTTTTTATGTATGTGCTCGGTGGCATTATATTTAAAGGCATCATCATAAGAGTGTACTTGATGTATACAGTCTAGTGTGTACTGTGTGTGTTCAAACAGAACGTCACACTTGATTGGTCTGGTAATTGCATTTTCATGATACAAAGCTCTAAGTACGTGAGGTGAAGATATAAATAAAATCAAATAAAAATGTTATGAATAAACTAAACTTAAGTAGAATTATTATTTGCTAAAGAATTCTATACCTTACTATTGACATCAATATAACAGTTACGTATGTAGATTGTGGATATCAAACATGGAAAAGTCATGAAGTGAGTTTTTGCAACGTGAGTTTTCAAGTCTTTTCTACTTAATGAGTAATCAGAGAGCTTTGTTTGTTTGATTGTTTTGACTGTTTCAAGTAAATTCAAATAAAATATAAAATATTTATATTTAAAATTCCATAAGTCACACAGTAGGTACTAACTTACTTACTTACGGTGGCACTACAGTCCGGGGTGGACCAGGGCCTGAACCAATAAGATTCTTCCAGCCAGCTCGGGTTCTAGCTAGCTGTTTCCAGTTTCGCACGTCAAGTCGGTTGAGGTCTTCTTCCACTTGCATGCGCCACCTGTTATGCTGTCCTCCTCTACTGCGCCATCTCACGAGGTTTCAAAGACTTTTCGGGTCGGACCATTGATGTCCGCTCCAGGTGGCCCATACATCACAGTCTTTGGTTTTATTTTCACTTTTGATGCTAGGTCGGTGTCGCTGTACAGCTTGTACAGTTCGTTGTTGTATCTTCTTCTCAATTCCCTATCTATGTGGACGAGAAGAAAATCACCCGGAAAATTTTGCTTTCAAAGCAGCCTAAAGCGTTCTCATCCACCGTTAATAGTAGTTAATAGGATGATAAGCGTCTTATACAGCTTAGTAACTTCAAAGAGGGCTTTGCCTCTCAATTGCCTTTTTAGTCCAAGGAAACAGCAATTGGCAAGGGTAATATTCTTCGTTTGATCTCAGCACTGGTATCGTTCGTTGAGTTGATAGCGGAGTCTAGGGAGACAGTCTCTGACCACATCAAAATTATAGTTGACTATAGTGACGTTCTATCCAAGACGTGTCGATGTTGGGTGTCCTTTCTTATTGACAGCATATATTCCGTTTTGCTTTCATTCACCGTTAACCCCATCTTCTTGGCTTCGTTCTCAATACTCACGAAAGCACCACTGACCACTTTGTTCGTCCGATTATTGAAAAATCGTCGATGTAAGCTAACAATTGGACGTATTTTTGAAAGATTGTGTGGACGTGAGAGTTTTGCACTATTCTTTCAAGAACGATGTTGAAAAAGTCACATGACAGCGTGTCACCTTGTCTAAAACGTTTTTTGACTTCAAGGGTATCGTAGAGGTTTTAACCGACCCTAATGGAGCAGCGTGCATCTTCATCCTGCACAAACGGACGAGATTGGGAGGGATGCCAAAAACTAGATATTGCTCTATATAACTCATCTCTATAGATGCTGTCAAACGCGGCCTTGAAATCGATGAAAAGGTGGTGGGTATCGATTTGAAACTCTTGGGTTTTCTCCAAGAATATTTGGTCGATGATAGACTTCCCTGGCCTAAGGCCACACTGATATGGACCTATCAGGTTGTTGACGAATGGCTTCACGCGTTCACAAAGTACGGCAGAGAAGATCTTGTAGGCGATATTAAGAAGACTTATGCCTCCGCAGTCCAGAGGATCGCCTTTCTTGAGGGTTGAGCAAACAATGCTGAGGTTCCATTCATCGGGCATGCTTTCCTCCGACCATATTTTACAGAAGAGTTTTGGTGCATACTCCTAACCAATTTATTGCTAAAGTTTAGATATACCTATCTTTACTTCATCGAGATCGGATGGACGAAATTGTTGGCCTACGTGTTGTCCAGGTTTAATGGTGCAATCGGCATGGTAGCGGAATTCGGTTCGTCATCGCCGCTTTACAATTTGTCAAAGTGATTTTTCCATACTCAGCACCGACTGCGATTCAAATACGATGTTCCCCTTATCATCCTTGCAGGCTTCGGTTCAGGCCTTGTAACCCTTGGAGGTTCTTTTTACTTTTTGGTAAAACATCATTCCTACAATGGCATCCCTCTATTTCCTCGATCGCGCGCTTCTCATGCTCTTTCTTTTTCTTTCTGTGTTCCTCTCTCCTCATCTGCTCGTAGAGCTCGCGAGCAGGTCTGGTCCTTCTATGCAGCTCCGCTTTGTATGCCTGTTGTTTGGCTACATGTATTCTTGCCGGCATTCTTAGTCGAACCAGGGGCTTCGCTGTGGTGGTCGTACGAGGCCCAGCACATCAGAGGCGGCATCCTTGATGGCTTCCTGGCAATTCTTCCACTGGTTCCCGATACTTGTCGATGGCGGCATAAGAATATTTAAGGGGGTGCGAGAGACTCGATCGGAAGAGGATCTGTCGGTTTCTTGCGACTACAGCCGTTTGACGTAGAACTTCCTCACAGTATTTCCCAGTTTTGGCTTTTGTCTGGATATCCGTAGCATTACCTTGGCTACAACGAGGTAGTGTTCCGAGTCAACGTTGGCTCCTCAGAACGTTCGGACATTTTTGATACTGGAGAAGTGCCTTGCGTTGATCGCAATGTGGTCAATCTGGTTGGCGGTTGACTGACCAGGGATTCGCCATGTCCCTTTATGTATATCGAGATGCGGGAACTGCGTACTAGCTACCACAACTTTTCGCCCTGCAGCAAAGTCGATTAGCCTGAGTCCGTTATCGGAGGTGGTATCGTGCAGGCTGTATCTTCCGATTGTGCCACCAAAGACGTCTTCTCTTCCCAGTTTGGCATTAAAATCACCCAAGGCAATTTTAATGTCATAGCTAGGGCATTGCTCATATGTCTTGGCCAGGAGCTCGTAGAACTCGTCCTTGGTGTCGTCATCTATCTCCTCTGTGGGGGCATGCGCTCATATGATGCAGATGTTGTCGAATTCAGCCTTGATGCGAACTGTCTTGAGGCGCTCGTTCACATAGTTGAAACTCAAGACTTCTTGTCTAAGTCTGCCTCTAACAACGAATCCACATCCAAAAAGATGCTTCCCTTGTGGTCGATAACAGTCACCGTAGTAGATGTCACAGTGTTTCAGTTTTCTTTTGCCCGGCCCATCCCATCGCACTTCTTGGATGGCGGTGATGTCTGCTTTGTAGCAGTCTGGGGCCTCCGCCATATGTTCGGTTGCACGTGGTCTATAGAGAGACAGAACATTCCACGTGCAGATCCTTTTTTCGTTTGCTAGGTTCGTCAACAGTAAAATCCATCCGTATCCGAGGTTTTGCTTCGAAACTAAATATCTTTACGTGGCCGGGAAGTCACCTCGACAGCACGACCCCCAACCTGGAGGACCAGACCCTTACAATATAACTTCAAAGGTGGAAAGCCGGATTAACCGCTCCTTATAGGCCCGAGCTTCGAATATGTCGAAAGAACGAGTTTCATGCTTCGTTTCATAACTTGAATAATTTAAGAGTTATTCCACTGCAAAACTCTCCTGAGAAATTCTCAGATAGCTGTCGACCCCTCTGTAAGCTAATTCTATGACTTAATCCACTTGTGAGTTTTACTCTCAAGAGCGACTTGAGATTTGCTTGCTGACTTTTTACTCTCAAATGGATGCGCACCTTAATACCAGATCTTAAGTTCAGAAATTAAAATTTTCCAATTTTCATAACTTTTTAAAAATATTTTTAACATTTTCAATATTTTAACATTTTCTTTTCTTTTTTCGTTTCAGGTAATTTTTCGATTTATCATGAAGTGTTTTAAACTATATATGAATCCAACTTTTGGTTTATCAAAAGCACATTAAAGTTTTATACCTTAGTAAGTTAAAATTCAAGTAGAATTATCTATTTGATTATTTTTATTTCACATAAATTTCCAACAAGTTAATTAAATAGGTGAACAACTGACGAGTGACGAGTCTTATATCATAAGGCCCTTTCATCAGTAACATTTTTTTCTTAATGACCTTTGTGCGAATTTTGAAATCGCTGGTCAATGTAAACTTTAAACAAGTTCCATCATCAGTAGTTGAACTATAATCGTCTGCCTTGAACCAATGTATATACTTTTATAAAAAAAAAAAAACGAGACAAGTCTTTCATGAAAATCTGGGACTGGCCATGTACAATACCTAAATGTGCAATGCATCAAGATTCAATATCATTACAAGCAATTTCTAAACCATGAATTGGCACGAATATGAACTTCAACAATAAGTAATGACACGAACAGGTATCGCTAAGTACGTTATAATGTGTTTTTTATAAAACAAATTACTACCTGGGCATAAAATTAAATGTTTTTCTCGTCAGGGATAAGATCAGTGTTTCATTGTGTATTTGAAAACACTCTATTTGATATGTTTTGTCATTTAAATAAATAAGTGTTTTGTTTATACCGGAAGAGAAATTTTCCATTATAATAATTTTGTTTTGATTTTTCATGTTGGAAAGCCTTCAAATTAGTTAATTGATTTTTTTTTCTTCTAATCAATTTTCAGATGCTTTTTGTAGAGAAAAGTAAAGCAAAGAAACTACTACAATTTTTTTAGAAGTGTTTTCTGTAACTAGATTTATACAATTCAAACATTCTCTTATCGCAAACCTAATTTAGCATTTAATTTTAGTATTTTCAACCATGTGAACAAAAAATTCATGAAAACTATTACTATTCCAGTAGAATATTTAATAATGACTACTATGAGACTTAGGTAGTTGAGGAACACAATTTTTGTTTGCTTTCGGTAGACTGCTTTATAAGAAGCTTTAATCGTAGTTTTCGACCATCAACCCTTTGCAAAGTTTCCGCCTTCTTGATTTAAAGTTTCAAATCGGTTTTGGTTAATTTCTAAAAGGGAGAAAGAAGTAATCGATAGATTCTAAAAATATATGTAAGAAACTGGTGTACCTATGTAACAACAATTCGGAAAAATATACATAAGAAACGTCAAAAACGGGATGTTTAAGAAATAATTTGACAAAATCATCAGGATGAAAATCGATGTTGGAAAATTTTATATTTTTAGAAAGATAAGAAAAAAAGCGTTAGTTTTTGGTAGCGGATGCACAATCAGGGCCAAGGATCTGGAATGAATACTTTTTTAGATTCCTCAATGGCGAGATAACTAACCGTCAACCGTTGAGCAAATGTTCACACTCCGACAGATATTGGAAAAAGAACCCAAGAATTCTAGATCGATTCGAGTCCTGTGAAGTTAGCAAAAAAATTGTTTAAAATTGAATAAAAAAAAAAAAGTTCCCGGTAGTAAACAAAAAGTTCTAGAGTTCCTCATGCTTTTTTTCAATAGTTCTGCCGAATGGAGTGTTTAAATTAAAATTAAAGTTTTTTTTTGCCAACTTCACGCAGCAAGGACTTTTTTGAAAAAAAAGATTTCTGAGCATGTTTTTCACCTTCAAATCAAGAGTTCTAGAGTTTCTGATGGGTTTTAGAAAGAGTTCTACAAAATTGGAAAAGTAAGGGCCATTTTAGGTGACTTAGAACCAACAATTTTCAAAATCCAAAAAAAAATACAAAAAAAAGGAATTTTGATAGAGTTCCCGATAGTAAACAAAGAGTTCTGACCATTTTCATTTTTATTCTAAAACTAATTTTTCAAAAGTCATTCGCAAATTTAGGTGCCCATTGACAAAACCAAACATTTTCAAAATCCAAATAAAATAAAAAAAAGGAAAATTAGGAAAATGTTCAGAACTCTTTGTTTGCTATGGAACTCTAATTAGAACTCCTTTTTTTTTTTTTGGATTGTGAAAATTTTTCTCCAAGGGCTTCTTTTCTAGTTCTAGCTAGGCTAGGGCATTCGCAAAGGAAGTGGAGGGAGCCCTCCTCTGCCTCTTCATCATGACACCCTCTACATAGGTCCGATGAGCTGATGCCCATTCTGTTCATGTGGGTTCCCATTGAGTTGTGGCCCGTAAGGACGCCAACCATGAGAGATAATTGAGGCCTGCTTAGCTTAAGTAAGTAATCCGTTTTTTTCCTTGAAATATTCGGCCATAGATTCCTTGAAACCCGACAAGTGTCGATGGATGACCATCTGACATTTGCAGCTTCCAAGAAACTCTGGTGTATTCTACTTTTTTCTTGCTCCAGTGGCATGAGCACAGAGGCTTCGATTTGGCTCGGATCAAGAGATGACCCGTTTTTGGCCAGTTCATCTGCCATTTCGTTCCCATGAATATCCCTATGTCCTGGGACCCATCTAAGGCTAACTGTGTTCGTTGGATTGAGTACTCTTAGCTCATTCCGACAGCGATCGACCAGTTTGGACTTTGTGGTGATTGAGGAAATGGCTTTAATTGCCGCCTGGCTGTCTATGAAAATGTCAATATTGTTGTTGACTAATTCACTGACTGAGGAAAGATATTCCGCGGCTTCGCAAACTGCCAGCACTTCCGCTTGGAAAACACTGCAAAAGTTTGGAAGCTTTAAAGATCTATTTATGGGTGGGTTATCTGAGTAGATGCCTGACCCAACCCCCTCCGAGGTTTTGGAACCGTCAGTGAAGACCAAACATGATTTGCATTTATGACCCTGTTTTCATTCCAGAGCTCCCTGGTTGGGATATCTGTTATGGTTACTGGGTTGAAATCTATGTGCGGTGAAACGTAGTCTGTTTGAATGTCTATGTCTATAAAAATCATTATGGTTCTGTGACCGTAGAGGCCCTTTTTCCAATTTTTACATTGAACGAGCCTTAAAGCACTTTTGGCCGCCACCTCTTTCGTATACAGATCGAGTGGGGCAAGTGAAAGGAAAGTTTCAAGGGCGGCCGTTGGTGTGGTTCTGATAGCACTGGTTGTGCCAATACATGCTATTCTTTGAATTTTAGTCATGGTTTTTAGATTGGTTTCCTTATCTAAGGCTGGCCACCAGACCATGCATGCGTACGTTAAAATTGGCCTTATAATGGCTGTGTACATCCAATGGATGGTTCTGGGGCTGGGACCCCATCTTTTACATATAATTCTGCTACAAGTGTAGAAAGCTATTGAGGCTTTTCTTTCTCTTTCTTTAATATTTTCTTTCCAGTTTAGTTTACGATCGAGAACAATGCCAAGATATTTGGCAGTATCCGAAACCTGTAACGGAATTCCGTTTATGGTTGGCGGGTTTATGTTTGGAATATTACGTTTCCTTGTGAACAGCACCAGTCCTGTCTTCAGTGGGTTAATATTAAGGCCACAATTACTGGCCCAGCTTTTGAGATTGTCAAGGGACGTTTGTAAGAGCTCGCACAGAGTGGGGGCAAATTTTCCAGAGGCCAATAACACAATGTCATCGGCGTATGCGACTACCTTGATGCCACCCAGATTTAGTTTGACCAAGATCTGGTTGACGACAAGGAGCCAAAGCAAAGGAGAAAGTACTCCACCCTGTGGAGTGCCCCTACTCGTCCTAACTCTTATTTTGCTGTCACCCATTTCTGCATTTATGATTCTCGTTTGAAGCATGAAAACGATCCAGTTTATCAGTGATGGATCGACGCTGACGGAGTTTAGGGCTTGTCGAATAGCATTGTTATCAACATTATTAAAGGCCCCTTCTATGTCAAGGAATGCTGCTAAAGTGAATTCCTTGAAGTGGAAAATTGCCCTTACTTTTCCAATTTTGTAGAACCATTTCTAAAACCCATCAGGAACTCTAGAACTCTTGATTTGAAGGTGAAAAACATGCTCAGAACTCTTTTTCTCAAAAATTTCCTTGCTGCGTGAAGTTAGCAAAAAAAACTTTTTTTTTAAATTTAAACACTCCATTCGGCAGAACTATTGAAAAAAAGCATGAGGAACTCTAGAACTCTTTGTTTACTACCGGGAACTCTAAATTTTTATTCAATTTTAAACAATTTTATTGCTAACTTCACAGGACTATCGATTCGTATTATTTCTATCGATTTTAAACTCATGTGCGTGAAGCTAGCACCGCCATTTTGGATTTCAAAAAAAAAGTTTGTGCTGCTATGTTTGGTTTTAGAGGGGACTCATTTTTTTAGGGTGAAGTTAGCACCGCCATTTTTGATTTTCGAAAAAAAAGGTTGTGCTGTATTCTGCTCAACTTGTGCTGGCTTGTGCCGTAAATATTTTTGAAAAATTCGCAAATTTGCAAATTTTGCGAAATTTCAAAATTTCTTAAAAAAAAACGTTGTGCTGTTTTGTGCTCAATCTGTGCTGCCATGTTCCAAAGAGATAAAAATCGCATATTTGTAAATTTTACGCCAAAAATTATTTTATAATTTTTTTTTTTAAGTTCTACATTTTTCTTAAAAATTAACATGTGCCATTTTGCGATCAGTTTGTGCTGCCATATTCCGAAGAGATTTAAAAAAAATCGCATATTTGTAACTTTTACGGCCAAAAAAACAGTTTACCGAAGCGTGAAGTTAGCTCCACCATTTCCGATTTTCAAAAAATAGAACTGTGCTGTGTTGTGCTCAACTTGTGCCGTAAATATTTTTAAAAAATTTGCAAATTTGCGAAGCTTGAAGTTAGCACCGACATTTGCTAGTTTCAAAAAAAAAATGGGCTGTATTGTGCTCAACTTGTGCTGCCTTGTGCCGTAAATATTTAAAAAAAAATTGCAAATTTGAAATTTTTCGAATGGAATTTTTGCGAAATTTCAAAATTTCTTAAATTAAAAAGTTGTGCTCCATTGTGCTCAAAAAATACTACTAAGAACCAAAAAGAAATCAATATACTGCCACTGGACAAGCGAAACTGAACAACTTGAATACAATTTGGCCTTATGTACGAGTAGGTTTTGATATGAAGATAAACCCAATTGGGGCATATTTAGATTTTCAAAGTGAAGCTAAGCCAGATTTTAGGATTTGGTCTTATGTTGTTGGATTTTATATCACGATACTTTTTAAAAAGCAACAAATCAAGTTTTGGCAATTATTTAAAATTTTGAAGAAAAAAAAAAAAATTGGTGGCAGCCCTAGAACTGCAGCAGCAACCTTTCTCGATGAACTTCACGAATAAAGTTTATACAAAGTTTAAGCCTTGTGTTAAGATACACTTTTCTCAAATTTGATCTTAACTCCATTTCTTAGAAATGTAATTTTAAGATTCGTCTAGAAGGGTTGTGTAAAAGAATGCAATCATTGTTTAATGTAATCTTTAATGAATTCAATTAAAAGATTATATTCATTTGACATACAAAAAAAATATTGCAATAACTTTTGTTTGCCTCATTCATTTTAAACAAAGCAATTATATGTTATTTTTTTCGAAAATTATGCATTCGTTGCATTATTTTGCATTTAATTGCTACTCGCTATACAGCTATACTGCTCTTATATGGCTTGCGTACGAAATCTCGCAGATCAAAATTTTGCATTTGAAATCTCACGTTACGAAATCTCGCAACTACAAAATCTCGCTTTTCATAATATCGCAATTACAAAATCTCACATTTGACAATCTTGCAATTACAATATCTCGCAAACTAAAATCTCGCAACTACAAAATCTCGCTTTTCATAATCTCGCAATTACAAAATATCACATTTGACAATCTTGCAATTACAATATTTCGCAAACTAAAATCTCGCAATTACAAAATCTCGCTTTTCATAATTTCGCATCAAACAATCTTACAATTAAAGTATCTCGCAAACCAAAATCTCGCTTTTCATAATCTCGCAATTACAAAATATCACATTTGACAATCTTGCAATTACAATATTTCGCAAACTAAAATCTCGCAATTACAAAATCTCGCTTTTCATAATTTCGCATCAAACAATCTTGCAATTAAAATATCTCGCAAACTAAAATCTCGCACCTACAAAATCTCGCTTTTCATAATCTCGCAGTTACAAAATATCACATATGACAATCTTGCAATTACAATATCTCGCAAACTAAAAACTCGCAAATAAGAATCTCAAAAAATTTAATTGATAGCAAAAAATAATTTTTTTTAATCAAAATCTCGCAAATTCAATCTCGCTCGAAATTGAGCGTGATATGTAAATGTGTCATGTGAGTTTGCGAAATTTCGATTTGCAAGATTTTCATAAACACTAATTTAAATTGCAAGATTTCGGTTGATATTGAGGGATTTAAATGCGAGATTGTTAAAAGCGAGATTTTGTAACTTTGAGATAATCAAAAGCTAAATTTTGCAATCGTGAGATTTCGTAATGCGAGATCTTAATTTGCGACATAACTTATTAAACATTGTGTAATAATAATAACTTTTGGCACCCTATGCCCCAGTCGAGGTTACAGGACACGATGATGATGATGAATGTTAATAACACAGGCAATTGCTGTGAGTAAAGTTAACATACACAACTTCTTATCTACAGAGAGAGAGAGAGAGATTTTTGTACTGCAATTCTGCGGCTCTAGTAACGCCCAAAAATGATAACTACCTTGACGACTTACTTTTTTGCACATACATTTTGAAATAATACTTGTTTATGTTAGCATTTTCAATACATTAAGCCAGAATTATTTTTTTGTGTTGAAGCAATAAACTTTCAAAATGGCACACCTCATAATGTTTGTTTTTGACTTTTATTGTACACCTCTGGGCTTATTTATAAGCAAACAATCAAATTTCAAAAGAATTCACAGCCTTAAAAAAAAATTTATATCGTAAATTATTTTTTTTTTTAAATATTAAAATACAATATTCATTTCGAAGAATCATATGTCTTGTGTGTCGTCTGTCTTATGTCCTTGAATTCAGCCCAGACATTATTTAGCTTTTTGGTTAGATTTGCAGTTGTTGTTGTTGTAGTGTTTGACGAGTAACAAAAAAAAACAGCCGAAATAAATACGAGAGTGTAGACCTTGAAATTCATCATTCAAATTAGTCAGCATATTGTCAGTCACTTTTTGACAGGGTTGAATGATACCTTACAAATTTTGGGCTCTGTTTTTATACTTATTTGTTTTTAAATATTTTTGCAGCTTGAGAAATAAATCAAATAAAAAGAACATTTGTTTTTGAGCTTCGATTTTTTATTGCATTATAATAAGTGCAAATATATTTTAAGTAAAAAGTTATAGCCGAGGTATTTGTTGGAGTGATTTTGTGTTGATGTAGCTTAAAAGCCTATCAGAAACAAGAGCTGGTGAAATTGAAAATTATATTTAGGTGCTCGTATATGGTGCTACGAATAAATTGAAGGCATTTCAAAACAAAACTCTAGTAAAGAATTTTAAATAAGAGAGAGGGGTGTCAGATAATCTAAAATTTGATTAAATTCGATCCCAAGATCAAGCAGGCTCATATACGTAGGTTCACAGGCAAAAAATCCACAAAGCACTCTTGCGAGGACCTATTTTTTATTTTTGGAAATTGTTTTTGAAATGATTTTTGTTATCCTTTCGCTTGGCCGCCATTTTGAAAAATGGCGCCCAACTTTTACTTCGTCGGGAAACCCAATTCCTGGCACTTTTTGTGGGGGGGATCTTATTTTTACATTAGAGATTTATTTTTGACATTATTAGGATGAAACTTAGCTTGGGGATCATTTTTTTAATATTGTCGTTTGGTCGCTTTGAAAATTGGCGCCAAATTGTAGAATTAAGAGAAACTCGTAAATTACTTCGAAAAATCCATGGCTAAGATAATGTTTGATATTTTTAAAGATAGGGGTTTAGCAGACGCACCTTCGGGTAAAATATCAGTGTCAACACTTTTCGGGAACATACTTTTTTTGATGTTAAATCTGAATTATTTTGATAAATTTTAATGTTTTCAATATAAAAAAGGGGTTTGGAAAAGTCTCCAAATACCAAGCGAGTGGAGAAAAAATAATGATAAATGTCTGTGCTCAGTAAATCAAACTTCGGGTAAAATGTTAGTGTTACCACTTTTTTTATTTCAAAGGTTGGAACTTCCACTTTTTTGTAGTTTTTAATATTTTGAACATAAACAAATAATTGTGGAAACACTTCCAGATGCCAAACGCGTATTGGGAAAATAACGATTAAAGTCTGAAGGGATAGGTGTAGATGTAGTAGAAGCACCTTCGGTTAAAATTTCAATGTAGCCACTCTTGGGAAAAATACATTTTTTCATGTCAAATAATGGGATTTAAATTTTTTTGTACATTTTTAATTTGTATAATGTGAGAAAAGTTGCCGAAATAGCTCCAGATGCCAAACGCATGTTTGGAAATGCTTTTTTCGTGTTCAAAATATTAAAAATTTACAAAAAACCTGGAAATCCCACCCTTTTAATATAACAAAAGTACGTTCCCGTAAAGTTGCATCACTGACAATTTTTACCGATGGTGCTTCTACTCAACATCTATCTTCTTAGACTCAACCGTAATTTTTTCCAATACGCGTTTGGCATCTAGAGGCCTTTTCACAACTTTCATGTTCAAAATATCAAAAACTACCAAAAAAGTGGAACTCCCCACATTTGACATACAAAAAAGTATGTTCTCGAAAAGTGGCAACACTGATATTTTATGGAGATATGAAGAAACCCAAGTGATGAGTTTAGGGGAAAATTCAAACACCTTTAACTTAAACGTGATGATGTCATGAGAAAGTTGATCAAAAGCCTTAGAAAAATCTGTATAGATGCAGTCGAGGCGAGTTCTTGACCATGTTCCAACGCAGTTGAGCACTTATGCAAGTAAATTGGTTATCGTCGATCGCTTTTGCATGAATCCATGTTGTTGATTGCAAATTATATTCTTACAGTTGAATGTCAAACTATCGCACATTAAACTCAAAAAGCTTTGGAATGCAAGATAGTTTGGAGATTGGCCTGTAATTGCATATATCAGATCTGTTACCCTGTTTAAAAACTGGTGTAATAAATGCTTTTTTCCAAATACTTGGAAATTTACCGGAGCTAAGTGATAGGTTAAACACTTTTTTTTAAATATTTACCTTCTTTTACGAACAAATAATGATAGCTTCCATACAAATGCTAAAAAACTGTTAAGCAGAATTTTTATCAAAAACGACTTCTTCGATTTTTGAATTTAAAAAAAAATTTAAAAATTTTGTATCTCAAAAACGGGTTGAAAATGATTTTCCTAGAAGGGATATTAAAATAATTCATTTTAGATCCAAATTTTTTTTTTATATAATAAGGGCGCACTAAAGGGGTTGTGACTACCCTTAAAATGATTAAACACAGTGCGAGCGTTAGCAAAAAAGGGAAGGATTCAAGAGGAGATGCCGATGCACATTGCTTTTGTAATTCTGAATATCAAAATGGGAGGGAAATACAGAGTCAGGTAAAGCATTCCACATTCGGGTAGAAAAGAATCTCTATACTTTACAGTACGTCCGAAATTTGGCTCAAGGGTAAACTGATGTGCATTCCTAGAAGTACAAGTATTACGGCGGAATTGTTAAAAGGGAGGAATGCAACTGGCTATTTCACTAGAACATTGTTTGTAAAAATATCGATAAAATAACGAAAGGCACGAAACATTGCGACGGTGTTCGAGAGATGCAAATGTTTCTGTTATAGCTCTATTACCTATCAATTTTAAAGCTCTATTTTGAACTCTATCCAAGAGACTTAAATGTGTTTTGGGAGCACTCGCCCAAATATGGGAGTTGCACTCAAGCTTTGGACGAATGAAGGCTTTATAGATTACAGCCAGATCAGAAGGGGAGACAAATTTCTTGCATCTTCGAAGAAAACCTAGACATTTCGCAGCATTTTTGGCGACGTCGAATATGTGATCATTCCACAGAAGGTGGTATATGATGCACATACCCAGGACTGAAAGCTGTTCGGTTTCCTCGATGCAAGTGCCACTCATGGATAGTGGCATAGGAGGTGCGTTTCGCTTTAACGACAGAAGACATCATTGAGTTTTCGAAGCATTAAATTCTACACGGTTTTTTGTTCCACATTAGACAATGCTGTCGAGATCAGAATTTATACGCTGCCGTTCAAGTTCTCCATCCGAAGAACAAGGAAGTGAATCTTAAAACGAATATAAAAAGCTGAGGGTACTGTCGTCTGCAAAACAATTTAATGGATTGGAAGTTTCAGACAAGAGATCATTTATGAAAATAAGAAAGAGAGTTGGAGACAAAACTGAGCCCTGGGGCACACAAGCATTTATTTTATGAATATCAGACTTGTAACCATCCAATACAACTTGTATTGAACGGTCCGAAAGGTAATTTCCAATCCAACGAAGAAGAGATTCATCGATAACAAATGCACGCATTTTCGATAAGAGAGCTTGATGCCAAACTCTATCAAACGCTTCTGAAATATCAAGCGCAATAATCTTACTTTCTCCAAAAACGATGTAAAGATTTGTTCCACTGCTCGGTGAGATATAACTAAATAACAGTACTCGGCCATTCAACCGTTAAAAGCTTACAAATCTGCCAAATACTGTAGACAAGATATTCTTTTTATTTCTACAAACAAATTTTTATTAGCCAAAAAATGTTATTTAAAATGTGCCATAAGCACATTTCAGACCTAATAAATACGTCAGTAAACTAAATTGTCGTATTTCGCCTGAAAAGCAACTTGAAGAGATTCAAGAACTGATAACTGACAATTTGCTCACTCAAATCGAAGCCCGTAATCTCAAAGACATTTGGGTGTTAACAAGTGCAAACCGGAGCAGCGAAGTTGCGTGAGTGCTACGATTACATAGTCCAGTCAATAAAGGTTTTCAACTTTAAAAAATTCAACAGTTTTGATACTTGACACACTTATTCAGAATGGTCTAGTGATGAAGTTTAAAAAATTCCCTATGAATCCGAGGCGAGCTCTGGCGGCAGGAACTTGCAACATTTTTATTTGTTTGTTTTTCGTATTTATCTTAGAAATTATTTGTCCTATCAAAAAATTTTCTGAGAAAGAAAGATAGCTTATAAATTTCTATAAAATATTGAATTTGACCAAAATTTCCATATCTCTTATAGTTAAAAAGTTATTTGGCGCCAAAAGTTGGTACTTTTTTAAATTTCCTAAAAAGCGCTACATTTTATATGCTTAAGTATGAAATACGGCTCTGGTACTAACGTTTTAAGGATTTATAATATATGATCGACATTCAAGCACTCACCATCGCAAGAATGACGTATTTGTGTAAATTTTTTTTTCTTAGAATACAACAACAAATCATTGAATACATGAATCCTATCCTGCATCAATAAGGTGACAGCCGTGTTAAAAAAAATATTATGGACTTTGGGTGCTCGGACAGTACAACGCTTAAAATTTTAGTGCTAGCACCGCGTTTCATACTTGCGAGTACAAAAGTCAGCGCTTCTTAGGTAGTTGAAAAAAGTACGCGTTTTTGGAGCCAAATAACTTTTTAGCTATAAGAAATATGAAAAATTTGGTTATAATCATAATTGTAGAAAATTTTATAAGTTATTCTTCTGTCTCAGATTATTTTTTGATAAGAAAAATAATTTCTTAGATAAACGAAAAACCGAAAAATATATATGTTGCATATTCCTGCCGCTAGAGCTCGCCTCGAATTCATAGGGACTTTTGTACACAACATCGCTAGACCATTCTAAATAAGTGTGCCACGTTTCAAAACTGTTGAATTTATTCAGAGGTGGAGGCATATTTTTTCCTTCGTTGACTAGACTATACAGACACTCCATTGGGATGTGTTTTGCTGCAATCTCGAATCCCTATGAAATGTCTGTAGTATTCACAAGTACTTGGCCCTTAGAGTTGAGGGTCAGAAATTTGGATTTAAGCTTCCACCATATTAAAAAGAAACCTTCTTTGGACAGTACGTTTTATTCCAAAATGTATGCACTTTCCATTGAAATAAAAGTTACCATTAAAAATGAGAAATTTATATAGTTTCTTGGAAATTTTGTAAATCTCCAATTTTTAATAATTACTTTAAATTTAATGGAGAGCCAATAAATTAGGGCTAAGTGTCTTATGGCTTTTGATTAATATCTTATACAATATGTAGAAATAAAACAATAGACAAGTTGAGAAAGTTTATTTTAGATTGTACAACTTTACGTAAGTCTAACAAGTGTTAAATATATTTCAAATCGTTTAAGCACTAACTAGAACTACTTAACTACCTTAAATGACTAGTCAGCGATAGTTATAATTTATGACTCTGCACGATAGGTAGATCTTAAACAGTTGTGTTTTTTAATTTTTTTTGTGTCAGTTTGAACAAAATCAGTCATGCATTTATTTTTTATTTTAAGTCCAATTTTGACCAAGAGTCAATTTGAGTGATATCTGGTAAATTTTCCGTCAGGTAGGTACCTACCTACACTGAAAGTTAACCAAAACAATTCGGATCTTTTAATTTGGGCCATTCGTTAAGATCTGCAAGGAGAGATAAGATATATAGTCAATGGTTATGTTATGGTCTTAAAAGGCGCCACCATGCATAACTTATTCATTCGACCGGAATGACTGGTTACCGGTTTAGTAATGAGTCGTTGTTTTTATCCCCAGTTTTAGTCAAATTGATATAGTTTCTGTTTATTATTTTTTTTTTTGGTGATTTCATCCATTCAATTTACTCAAATAATGAAAAGACCCATAAGCTGTATGTTTAGTGTAGGTACATGTTTTTTTTCGGTGTTCAGAGGCACGACTATACAACAAATTAATCATTTTATAAGTTCCTTGATCTATTATAGTTAATTACCACCCCACAATAGTTTTAAATTAATTTGAATTGAAAGTTTAACTTTCTATTGTGAAAACTGCGGTAGATAGTTTGTATGTAAGTATTTATAGGTAGGTACCTACATTTGCATTTGAGACAAGATGTTTAACTATATGTTATTTAACAGAAAGTATTTTGATTTTTTTGCTCTAGCAAAATCACTCAGCACTTTTTTTTGTTTAAATAAAATGCATGAGCTGATTGCATGTGCTTCATTGCTTATAAAATCGTTGGGAAAGTTTAACTAACCTTTTGATTATTTTTGAAGTTACAATTGGTGAAGCTTATGTTTAGACGGTCAACGCAAATGGTCAATACGTTGACTCTCTGACGTCAAAATGACGTACAATTCATTCTGTCCCATAGTTGTCTCGTCGTGTGATCGTCAACGCAGAATACTGTCCATGCGTTGACGGCTGCGTTGACACTCTCGTTGACACGAATTTAAGGGTCAATGCGTTGATTATTTTCGTTGGCCGTGTAATCACCCTGTCAACGCAGTTAGGACACTATGACAGACTACTCAACAACGCGTTGACTGTATCTTTACGTTGACAAAGTGGCTTTTTCTGCCATGTCAACGTACTCTGCGTTGACCTTCATCTCAATATCAATTTTTTTGCATTTTATGAGTATTTTTAATACATCGACAGTGACATATGAGCAAAAGTATATTTCAATCCAAATGTCTCCGGATTGCCCTTAAATCACTTTTGCCGGAGCAGTAAATAAACTTCAAAATTTTTTGATTTTTAGAGGAATTTTAGTCCATCAATCCATCACAGCTATCCTTTAAAAGAATTTGACAGTTGATGGCTTGAAAGATGAAAGACGAGCTATATTTTGACAGAAAACATACATATATTTCGATCCAAATGTCACCCAATCGACCTAACATCATTTTTTCCGGAGCAGTAAGAAAACTTCAAAAATTGCTGATTTTTTAGCTGTTTTTTAATCCATCGACATCGTAGCCATCCCTCAATGGAATTTGACAGTTGATGGCTTGACAGATGGGTGATGAATTATATTTTGACGGAAAAGGTGTATTTCGATTTAAATGTCACCCAATTGCCCTAAAATCACCTTTTTCCTAAGCAGTAAAAAAACTTCAAAAATTTCTGATTTTTTTTCTCAAAAACGCCCTCAAAAGGAGGTGGGGAATCATTTTCCTTCATTTTTTGTTTTTAACCTGTAACTAAGCAATGGGTTTTGTTTTCATCTAAATTAGCCAAAAAAAGAAATTCTTTTTGCCAAAAACGCCCCTTAAAGTGGGTGTGGAAAAAAGTTTTGTAGGTAAGAGTTATCATAAATTACATTATGTACAACTTTTCTAAAGAACATACCCCTCGTTTACTTCAATTTTAGACGGTTAGACGACCTATTTTAAAAAGTGGGCGTGTCAGTAGGCGGATATTTTCTCTGATGATGTCTCTTTATCATTCCTGAAAATTTCATCTTAATCGGTTAGCTGCTTCAGATTTTATAGATTTACACCTTGAACCACTGTACACCGGCCGCTAAAGAACGCAATAAAGCCCAGTGGGGATACTTATGATTTTCCTCTCAAACATTTGCAGATGATGAATCAAACTGGAAAGCTTTTGAGTATGGGTTGAATCGCAGCAGCTCGTTGAAGTTGATGCCTATGTACTTAGGTCCGATTGGGAATGCTAGGATGATGCTCTCGACCGCGTATGTCTTGTGGTCTTCAGAAGGAGAACAGCTCCGATTTTGATGAGTTGAATCGGATACCACATTTGCTGAAAAACTCGAAGAGTTTTGCGAATGTGGTCCTCGACTTCCCGGACGGCTATCAATGGCGACAATCATGAGTACTATGTGAGCGAGCTATTAGCAAAGAGAATGTTCTCGCATTCACTGGAAATTGGTTGGTCAGAAATCATTTTGTTGTAGAGAGTTGGTCTAGCTTTTACTGTCGATTTGCAATTCTCCAATTTCTCGAAAAAGTTCCTGGAAAATACAAAAGAGAATATAATTTTAATAAGTGTTGGTGTTGGGGGAAAGCTTAGTATACACTGTCGAATGCTGGTGATTAAAAGCTGCGATGATGTTTTGATGGAACTTCAGGAATGCTTAACCAAAAAACCGAAATGCATGATGTTGCTTTCGCCGCAGAAATTCTTGAGCTTTCTGAGTATCAACTCTTCCAAGAGCTTACTTATATGTTGATGAGGAGGGATATCGACCTGTAGTTCATGATCATGCTCCTTGCACCTTTCTTGGGAATCGCCAAGATTTGTCCAGTTTTCCATTTCTGGGGGAAGTAACTGTCATTAATGCAGTTGTGAAAGCCTCTTTAGGACAAAATTGGTCACTTCACCCGATCCAGCTGACTTTTTTAGTTTTTAGTTGCTAATATTCCTATCTCCTCTGGGTTGCTCAAGTTTGGGCCGTCAACTGGATAACTCGCAGGTTTGGTGTCGCTAAACATTGCTCTATCCAAGTTGGTGATCAGTGTTTACTGAATGGATTTCGCCAAGGAAGACTTCGAAATGGGTAGCGTAGGCTTCAGCTTTATCCTGTTTCGCTGTTACTTCCCCATGGTTCGTGATAATCATCTCAGTCATTGGTGATTTTTGACCAATCAGGCTGTTGATGTTCTTGAAGGCGTTACGTGAGGTTAAGTAGAAGGGCTGACAGTTGATCTTACTACCGTCACACTTAGATCAATGAAGATCCGTTGTGATACCCTAGGAAGTTGAAGGCGTTAGTTCCAATTTTTATCGTGTTGGATGAAATTCCGCAAAATAATGTTGACGCACTGAAGCTCACTCCACTCTGTCTGGTAGTTACTGTTGGTATTGTTCAGTTCTTGCTGCATGGTGGATCCTTTGCAGATGTTTCCTTAGTCGTTGCCTATGGGCATTTAGGTCTTGGATATATTGGGGAAGGTGGTGATATCTATTCTTTTAATTCTTGGGCTGCTTTTGGTTCCACTTCCAGTTTAATTTAATATTTTTTTTCTAAACCTAAGACAATGATAGCAAGAAATGCTGATAGCTCTGAAATGCAAACAACATACTGCATCTATCTCAATCACTTTTAATAAATGCAGAAATAACTGATAAATATTAATTTGACGATTTTCTATTCCCCAAAAGACCGATTATACTCTTTGTTAACGTTTACATTTAAATGAAAATGGGCCTCATCACAATTTGTTCATATAAAAAATTAGTGTTATCATGAGTAAGCTGCTGTAACAACTTATTAGCATATACAAATTAAATGCGGCGGCGCAGTGGCGCGTGGCGTCGTTAGTGGTGTCATATTTTAACTGAATTTTTAAATGGCTTAAAATGCAAATCTCTGCATAATTTCTCTCACGAATTTTGCTGTCTTAAGGCATATTTCTTTATCGAATTTAGGTTGATGGATTATTTTGAACACTTTCTAGACACAACAATTTAGTTTTAACTGATCTTCTCATAGGTTACAAAAAAGCCTTTTGTGCGTATGCCTTTCTAGTACAGAGCCTCTTTAAGCATAGGCATTTCCTAACGGTTTACTGTAGAGATGCGGGGGTGGAAGGGAGTGAAATTTCGTGTTTCGTCAATATTTCAAAAACTCAGTCCTTTTGAAAAAAAATTAAGATTAAAATTGAAGCTAATGCAATTTTAAGTTTAGAAAACGGATCTTAGGGAGATTTAAAGTGGGCAAAATTCTGTTTTTTTTTTTTTTTTTAATTTTGCGAAGTACATACTGAGTTAAATTTGTTTTTGGTAACTGTAGCTTATATGTAATTTTACACAAAAAAGATCATGAAATTTTTCTTTAATAAGAGCAATAGATTCTGAGAAAAACGTGTGCAGTTACATTGCAATATCACTTGTTTGTGCTTAAGTGCCAGTCTTTCAGTTCAGAGTTAACGTTGAGTAAGCTTATCCTGAAAATAAATTAACCACGAGCTAACTCAAAAATAGTTTTTCAGTTGAGGTTTAACTTTAACTTTCGTCTGTCAAAAATCTGATGAAATCGATGTGCGACACTATGGATATCAATATCACCCTTCTACGATTTTCACTCATTTCGAAATAGAGATGGCGCCACAATGGAATTGCACTGCCAGTAATTTTCAGTATCGAAATCGAGATGGCGATGGAAAAGGCCCTAAATTAAGACCCTGAGTTAACTCACAAAACTATGTAAGTTAACTCAGAGTTAGCTTTGGATTGGATTGACTGAAAAATGCGGACCTCGCACTGAAAAACTGGCCCTTACTGTACTATTTTCAACAGCACCGCTATGTAAATTAGCTATGACTGAGTTAAGAAAAATGGGCGTGGCAGTGGGCGGGTCTTTGCTAAAACCATTTTCTAAAACTCATCCCTTAGTGTGATTTTTTTGTGGTTCTTCTAGTAAACCTTATCAACCATGAAAAAAAAATATAAAATTCCAAAATCCAGTTAGTTTCAACCTATTCTCTGGATTAAACCAGTAAAATTAAACTTTGACCCAGAAAACAATGTTTTCACATCGTAAAATTAAAATATGTAGATTGCCAGACGGCTTTTGTGGCTTGTAGCCTCATCTTGCTTCCATCATAGCTCGCCCAATAACAAATCTTTAATTTCTCGCCACAACCAAAATTGGGTAATATGCTCCGGTAGTCTTCTCTATTGATTGTAACGTTTCTTCCATCGTCGTTGTCTTGGAAGAAAACCGGCCAAATAATTTCACCACTCAAAAAAAAAAAAAAACTAGACCAAAACGTCACACGTCCAGAATTTACATATAAGCTCTTCTGTGACTGTAGATTTTTCGAGCCCCAAATACGGCAGTTTTTTTTACGTGGCCACCGAAATGGAAAAATATTATTTTTTGAGAAATATTGTCGTCAACTTCCAGCTAAGCCTGAAGCTTCACTGGTTTTCAGTTGCTGAAATCTTTGGCACGTTGAAGTTCTCCATTTGAAGCGAACACTTTCGCCAACACAGCACCAACTTTAGCAAGCAGAAGGTTTACAACTAAAGCTTTCTAGCCATTTGGTCCCGTGAAAATATAAGTTCCTGTTAATTTTTTGAGCGCATGAGAAATGTCAGTTGTCAAAATATTTTAATGATTCAAAACTTGGAATCTGAGTCAACGTGTGAACGCGTCTAGCTTCGATTCTTTTATCAAAATATATCGTCAGAGCTTAACTGTCAAATTATTTCGATACATTGCTACGTAGTTCTTCTATTAACTGTCAAAATAGAAACAAAAGCGGAATTGGCTTCAGTAAAAGCCTTATTGGACGTATCAAACAGAAATCTTAGAACAGTCAATTCCAACGAAACCATATTATTCTCGGATTAAGACGACTTCAGTGTGCAAATGATTGAAGATCTGTCAGTATTTTCTTCCCGAAAATTGACAGTTGCATTTGATAACATAACATGTACAGTACATATTTCATTATTACATTACACTATTGTTAGTTATTTCTTTATTAAAACTGACAACTGACGTAACCCCGAAACGTTTTTTTTTTTTTTTCATTTCAATCTTTCAACTCCTACTCAATTTTAATCCAGCTCGACCTGCATGAAAAACTTTAATTTCAACTCTAATCCAACTTGACATAAGAGACGAATACTTTTCCAACACATCCCTCTACCCAATAGGGAATTTTACGAATCTGTCAATTTCAAGAGTGACAGCTTTCATTGAGGCGGAAGTGTCAAATTCCAAACTGTAGAGCAAATTCCACAGCTGATTTCGATATGATAAATTCGCCATACTGCTGATTTTGACGTTTGTAAATGAACGAGATAGTGATATATTGCTATTTGTTAAAGAGCTCTATTCATCCCAATTGAATAAAATTCAACTTCATATAAGCAAAAGGAGCTACATTTTTTAGCAGACGCAGCAATGCAAGTCTGAAAACCGCCATTTTCATCCATTTTAACAGCGTCTTTTGGCATGTAATGGTTACTAACTTTGAGAGTTAATTTATTGTCGTTTTCGATTAGACTTTCTGACTGTTTCACTCCCTTACGATTCTAATCGAATATGAATTCATCGTGTTGCACACTTACTGCCGATAACAGCCATTTACAAAAATGATTTCTTTAAGCACCTATCACTTTTGACAAGTAATCCGACGAAAAACTTTATATTAATGTGTGTGTTCCATGTCTACTCCTTCTGAAATCAGGAACAGGGAAGGACTCCGAAATCATTACTCGGAATAGTCGAAAGGATTTTGAAGCAGTAGAAGTGAAAATAGAGAGTAAAAGGAGTAATCCGAACGACCAATGGAAAACGACATTAACTTGCTTGACTTACCCCCAGTTTCCCAGTCTCGTTTAAACCTTGAACTGGGTTCAATTGTTCTGCTGAACGAAACTTTAAACCAAAAGTGAAGTTTAAACTTCCACTGTGAAACTTGGGGTTAGTTTTCTTTTAATTTCACCATAATCGAAACAAATCTTCCCATCCCATTTGTGAAGTCATCAAAACTATACATTTCGTTTCAATGGTTCATTAATTTAAATTCTCTCAACATGGTCATACCTCTATCCACAGCCTATACCCAACTACTATACGGTGGTCGCCATACTGCCTGAAATCATGCTCTCACTATATTCCTTCATTTCCGCATTTAACACCCACCTCTATATATACACCACGCAATCAAAAAAAAAAAAACAATGAAAACAAATTGAATGCATTCACCTTCGCGCAAACGAAAACGAAAGTCAATCTCTAGCT
The DNA here is from genome assembly GCA_963921185.1 of Dasysyrphus tricinctus. Classification (NCBI taxonomy): domain Eukaryota; kingdom Metazoa; phylum Arthropoda; class Insecta; order Diptera; family Syrphidae; genus Dasysyrphus; species Dasysyrphus tricinctus. The sequence goes on from OY992530.1 coordinate 106,262,376, forward strand.
GGAAATGTCATATTTTCTTTCAGCTTGTAGTTGAATTTATTAACACATCCCATAGATAGGCGCTGGTGCTGCTGCTGCTGCACAACTCTTTGACAGAGTGACAGCTCGACACGAGTCTTTCTCTCTTGTTTCTCGCAACTTTCTTATCAAATCTCAATGAAAAAAAATGAAAAAGAAGAAATCAGCAGTAGGAGGAGGGATTTTCTCCTAAGTTCAAGCTTATTTCAGCCACATTTGGTATAGCCATCAGAGCCAAGAGTCCGGGGCTGGTGCCGATGCCGGTAGGCAAATGAATTGTCTCGAATTAGAGTCAAAAGTGAGATCGTGACTGAATGGAGAATACAAAGCCAAGGAGTGCGGCGGAAGAAAAAAACACATTCAGTCAGACACGCAGGGAAAGAAGAAGAAGAAGAAAACCAAACTCAAGTGACGTACATGTCATGTTTGCCAAGACCAAAAGAGACGCTTTTTTTTCCGCTGTGATGCATAGTTTATCTCATTTAACTGTTGCTGTTCGTTGGTTTGGAAGTAGATGTCGTCGTCGTAATCCTATCCATTTCCAAATCCCATTCATCATCGATTCATGAAGAGTAGTAGCGTGAGTATTTTTTTTTTTTCTTAGTTTTGTTATAGGAATCTCCTCCGCCTCTATAAGCGAGGTGAAGCTTACTCACAGAAACAATTTAATCAACAGTGGAACGAGATGCGCAACACCAACAAAAACAAAGAGTGAAACTCATTCAATCACTATAACTTGGTTAGACTTTGGAGTTTAGTTTTTTTTTTTTTTTTTTTGAAAATGATCTTTGAGTTTTATATTTTTTTGAAAGTGACAAGAGTTTAAACGGAAAGCTTAGCAAGCAATTTAGATTTTAAATGGAAGAAAGTCAATGATTACGAGGTTTTGACGTTATTAAGAGATTAGCTCAGGAAGATTGGACGTACGAAAAAGGTCAAATATCAAAACAGTTCCGTTAAAGCTGAATTTTGGACGAAAGCTTAATTTTGACTTAGAAAGAAGCCTAAATGCGTTGCAGGTTTATAAGTAGTGACTTCCTACTTCACTTGGGCCGACCTGTAAGCTTTCAAGTATGCAAGTACCTTGTGTGTGTACTTCACTTGTACTTGTACTTGTACTTGTACTTGTACTTGTACTTGTACTTGTACTTGTACTTGTACTTGTACTTGTACTTGTACTTGTACTTGTACTTGTACTTGTACTTGTACTTGTACTTGTACTTGTACTTGTACTTGTACTTGTACTTGTACTTGTACTTGTACTTGTACTTGTACTTGTACTTGTACTTGTACTTGTACTTGTACTTGTACTTGTACTTGTACTTGTACTTGTACTTGTACTTGTACTTGTACTTGTACTTGTACTTGTACTTGTACTTGTACTTGTACTTGTACATGTACTTGTACTTGTACTTGTACTTGTACTTGTACTTGTACTTGTACTTGTACTTGTACTTGTACTTGTACTTGTACTTGTATTTGTACTTGTACTTGTACTTGTACTTGTACTTGTATTTGTACTTGTACTTGTACTTGTACTTGTACTTGTACTTGTACTTGTACTTGTACTTGTACTTGTACTTGTACTTGTACTTGTACTTGTACTTGTACTTGTACTTGTACTTGTACTTGTACTTGTACTTGTACTTGTACTTGTACTTGTACTTGTACTTGTACTTGTACTTGTACTTGTACTTGTACTTGTACTTGTACTTGTACTTGTACTTGTACTTGTACTTGTACTTGTACTTGTACTTGTACTTGTACTTGTACTTGTACTTGTACTTGTACTTGTACTTGTACTTGTACTTGTACTTGTACTTGTACTTGTACTTGTACTTGTACTTGTACTTGTACTTGTACTTGTACTTGTACATGTACTTGTACTTGTACTTGTACTTGTACTTGTACTTGTACTTGTACTTGTACTTGTACTTGTACTTGTACTTGTACTTGTATTTGTACTTGTACTTGTACTTGTACTTGTACTTGTATTTGTACTTGTACTTGTACTTGTACTTGTACTTGTACTTGTACTTGTACTTGTACTTGTACTTGTACTTGTACTTGTACTTGTACTTGTACTTGTACTTGTACTTGTACTTGTACTTGTACTTGTACTTGTACTTGTACTTGTACTTGTACTTGTACTTGTACTTGTACTTGTACTTGTACTTGTACTTGTACTTGTACTTGTACTTGTACTTGTACTTGTACTTGTACTTGTACTTGTACTTATACTTGTACTTGTACTTGTACTTGTACTTGAACTTGTACTTGTACTTGTACTTGTACTTGTACTTGTACTTGTACTTGTACTTGTACTTGTACTTGTACTTGTACTTGTACTTGTACTTGTACTTGTACTTGTAATTGTACTTGTTCTTGTACTTGTACTTGTACTTGTAGTTGTACTTGTAGTTCTTCTATTACTTGAAAAAAAACAAGTACAATGTACCTACTTGGTACTTGTAAAACTCCAAGCACAAGTATCTTTTTAAAGTCTAGTACCTCGTGGCATAATGGCTAGTGCGTTTGACTGTCATGCCGAAGGTGTGGGTTCAATTCCCAGCCGTGCCACCTAAAAACAGAAATGTTTTATTCGAGGTAATACCTCTTTCGAGGAATTGACAAATCCTCCAAGAGTATACTTGTCAAGAATAAGTGCTTCTCATCTAGCCGTTCGGACTTGGTAAAAAACTGTAGGTCCCCTCCATTCCTGCGAACAATACGCACACAAGAATGGCTGAGAGTTGTAAGTCACAAGGCCCAGGCTCTCCACGAGCTGTTGCGCCACCCCGACTTTTCAAGTACTATGTTCCCAGTACGTTTACTTGGTACTGTATTACTGCCTAGTACATTTTCAGGTACAAATCCATGAAGCTGAAGATCGCTGCACCGAAAGTAATAATATTTTTAGGAGAGGATCTGGACGTACTGTGAAATTATTTTTCAAAAATTTAAAAACGATTGTGTTGGGCATGAATTTTTCTAGACGTGATGTCTTTTCTTTTTTTTTTTTTTTTATTGTGGTGTTTAACATTTTATTTTTATCAAAAATCGAAAAATGTAGCTCCCTTTTCCTTTTAGGAGATGATCCCCGCTACAAAAATAGATTTTTGAAAAAAATAAAATATGTCATAAGTAGAATGGCTTAAACTACAGACGTGATCTTTTTTATTTTTTTATTTTTACGTACATTTTATTTTTTTTAGTATGATTTCTGAACAAAACTTTAGACCCTTAAAGCTTGGAGCTGAGATATGATAGGAAGAAAAAAAGAACATCAATATAACGGCATTTTGGAACTCTAAACGTGATTGATTTTTTTTTTTTTAATTTACGATTTAAGCTCTTTTTTTTTGTTTTTATTAACAAAACAATGCAATTTTAGTAACAAATTTTTAAGAAAAATTAATGGTTTCTTAAGGAAACTTCAGTGTGCTAATATCTATTACATAATCTGTAATGCCAAGCGAGTGTAAGGATTAGTGAACATTAGTTTGTGAGAAACAGAAATCGATTGGCTATTTAATGTCACTTTAGTTGGAATTAATGCTTTAATCTGCCGCTCAATATTTTCTTTTTGTGAGATATGTAGCTAGTTCAGAAGTTTCTTTTTTAATATTGAAGACTTATAGGCCTGCAAAATCTGGGTGATGACGGCTTGGGATTTTGCCAGAAAACTAAATTTTCTTCGTTTTTTTTCTGTCGTTAGCCTTAATGGCACAAGACAGGTCAAAAACATATATTTGTCATCAGCAGCTTCTGACACAAATCTTTGTTTGAATTGAGTGTGGCTTGAGCTTCCATCGAACCCCCATTTAGAGAACAAAACCATTTCCGAATTTTCAGAACATATTGGCTCAAGAACAGGCTTTTGGCTTTGTAAAATACGTGTTGCAGTGTGATCCAAAAGTGTCTGCAAAGACACTTCCGCTTCAGTTTCTGTGACCTTGAGATCATTTGGATATAATTTTTTTTCTCTGTTTGAACAAGTTTATAGGATGGAAAAATGTCTTTTGTGTAGCTTCGAATAACGTTGTACTGGCTTCTACTTAATTTAGCCTCAATAATAATGGATAGAGCTTCACGGGGCAAAATTTTATCAATTGTAACAGACGAGTTTATGTCCATACAATCCTTCGCGCAAGTTGGAGTGGTCGAGATTCTTTTGACGACTTCAGCTTCTATTGTCTTTCCCTCAGCTCTCAAGCTCATTTGAGCTGCATATGTCAGCAGATTGGAATTATTTTCTGCACGAACACTTGCTGTTTTTCTGCGCTTCGAACTGTCGCTGCTTTCATCAAAAGAAAGTGTTGGCCTACCACTTTTTTTGAGATGTGAAGAAGGAGCTCAAAACTTCCGTTGAGCCAGGGTGTTTCATTTTTAAGGAACCTGTTTTGATGCCTTCCATACTTCACCCATTTCGCCTTCATTTGGTTTTTAAAATTGCGTAGCTGTTTTGTTAATTTAATTCTTTGAGTGGTCGGATAGTCAGTTTTCTTAGCTACATATTCATAAATTTCTTCGAATTTTTTCTCAAAAGTGATTTTTTTACTCTTATTGAATATATCAAACAGTTTTTTTCGACTTATTTTAAATTTAGGCTCGGTTTCTATAAAAATCGAAAATCGCGTATTAGACTTTTTATAAAAAAAAAAAATTTTAAAAAAAATGCGCAATGGGCTTTTACTTTTGCCTTTAGTTTTATGTTAAGAGTATCATGTTTTATAAACAGGCATTAGTTTAAAAAGAACCTTGCGCATTTCCATGAAATTTGATATCTTTTCGATAAATAAGACCTCCTACTTCAACCTCATCTTTCTCTGTTAATAATTTAAAAAAAAAAACACTTCAGTCAACTCTGCTTACCTAGGTCCATAGCTGGTAATATTCAGTGTATTTATTTTCACTTAACACGAAAAAAAACTATATCGATGATCAACCACGAAAACTGTTTGCATTCATTACTATAGAACTTTGCACTTTGAGCCATTCACTTTTGCGCGTGTTATGCTCAATTGATAATGTAAAGCTCAGAAATAGAAAGGGAAGAACATATACTTATCAAAAAAACAAAAAAAAAACGTAACAGTTATCATTTTAGAATTTGACTTTTGGGCATCTCTCTCATACAGTGGGCCCCAGTGTGGGACGGTTGACAGTTGTGATTACGACAACGGCGGCGATGACGACGAGTGATGGCGTCGACTTCCTGTCTCAACGTCATCTCGCTGAAGTCTCGCCATGGTCATCCAAACGTAGTTTCAGTGTCTTAGTCATTGTGTTCGTCTCGCTGCGGTTTCACCGTTCCCGTTGACTTTGACACGGAAATCTGTGCCGTGGTTGTCTTGCTATGAACTCTCTTTGGTCTCGCCGTGACATTCACACGTCGTTTTTGGTATTTAGCATGTTTTGCCGTCATCTCACTTTGATCTCGCTATAGTCTTGCCAAAATTCTTTTTTCAAAATAAAATTTAAGCAAAAAGGTTAAAGTAAAATAAAAATGTATTTAAATTTTCATAAAAAAAAAATGGTTGAACCACATCCCGTAAATTGTGGTACTTTGGGTTTTGGGCGAATTAAAAAGAATTAATGTAACCGATCATAAAAAAAATAGGTTCACAACTTCCCATGCACAACAACAACTCCCCCACCCTAGCTTTGCCACTTGGTACTGGGTACTTAAAAAGTACTTAAGTTAACAGGTTCTTAATTACCTTATAACTTTGACTTGGACCTGTCGATCATGAGTAGCCCTGTAGAAATGGGCTACGTAATTGCGCTGTTCTAGGTTCTTATTTTTAGTTATAAAAAAGTCCTTCGCAAAGATTTATATTTTCAATAATTTTGTTTTGAAAAGTTGCGGTTGCAGTTGCAGTTCCTTAAAATGTCGCATGTTCACTTTAAATTAATTAAAAAAATGCTGAAATTATGACTTTCCATTTTCTAAATCGAGACATCGACATTGTAATGTCTGCTTATCTGTCGATTTCAAAAGCCAGCAACTATTTTCCCACATTTTTTTTATTGTAAATATTTACCCAACAGACAAGATATGCACTGCCACTGCACCGGTAGGCAATTATTATTATTATTATTACTGACAACAACTAATTGTATCTTATTTATCAATATTCATTATGTAATACAAATGCACGTGTAGCTATAAAAAAAAGTGCATATTAATTAAGTGAAATACACATTACGCACTTAAAAACTAACAACAACAATAATAATAATAAACTAAATAAAGAAAAGAAAAAAAAGTTGAAAAATGTTCAAAGAGAAAAGTTCACATTACTTGAGGAGTCTGTCTTATCTTTCTGCCATATCGATCACTTTAAAGGTGAAAACACGCATTCGCATTAAAAAAAAAAAACCGACAGTAACTATCATTGCTGGTCGCCGCGCTGTTGTGCGTCGCCGTCGACTTGTTATAGAGAGTGAGTTTTCACTTTTTATAGAAACTTTAATAAAAATATTGTTACAAATAAACAATTTCCTATCTACAAGCGACCTATGCAATGTTTATAGACTAAGAGCCCACAGCAGATTTTGGGTGTGATCGATAGCAAAAAAAGAAGTATAGGCGTCGAAAGCTTCATTAAATGCTATTCAAAAAATTAAGGTCTTGCAGTCCACAACTGGGGCATTTGCGAGAAACAGTGCATCGAAAAAAAAAAATATGAATGCAACTTCAAGAATAATCGTGTTAGCCGAAATTGGTTTTCACCCCTACCTAAATAAGCTCAACGGATCCCATATCACGGAATCAGAGATCATGGTCCGGTAGAGCGAACTATACACTCAAAAGGTCTCAGATTCCGTGATATGTGATCCGAGAAGCTTATCTAGGGAGGAGTGAAAACCAATTTCGGCTAAAACGATTATCCTCGAAGTTACATTCATATTTTTTTTCGATGCACTGTTTCTCGCGAAGGCCCCAGTTGTGGACTGCAAGAACTTGATTTTTTGAATAGCATTTAATGAAGCTTTCGATGCCTATACTTCTTTTTTTGCTATCGATCATTTTTTTTTTTTTATTTTTTTTTGACATTTTTCCTTTCTAAACAACCCTTCTAAAGTAATAAAATACTTTTTTTATTTTCCTCTACAAGAATCCTTTATTTTTTGCAGCACCGTAGCATTTGTACGAACTGTAAACTTCCCTAAAGAATTATTTGCTGGATGTTAGCAACTTTGTAATAATGTAAAGTGTGTTTTTTTTTATACGTGTGGTTTTCAATCTGGCAATACTTTTTTTCGAAGTTGTCTTTTTGACAGCTGTCACTTGATTACTGCCCAGTTTGGTTTGCCATTTCATAATGAATAGACTTACTCCTGAACAACGTTTGCAAATCGTGGAAATTTATTACCAAAACAATGGTTCGGTTCTCGCGCTGCGATGCAAAATGATGAAAAATGAAGCCGGCCATAATGTTACAGTCAATGGGGAACGCTATAGAGCAATGATTAATGATTTTTTCGTGCCTTAATTGGAGGATGTAGATGTTGACGACCTTTCGTTCCAACCAGAGGTCAAAAATAAAACTCAACCTTTTGAAAAGTCTTTAAAATTTCGCCGAGATTTTTAAAAATGGTCACTTAATAACCATTTAACTTAAAAAGAACTCTTTTCGGTTTCTCTCAGTGAGAAACTTTTCTTTTTCTTTTTTTGGTTTCTGTTAACCACTGACTACTTATCGCTGAGAGAACAATTTCTTGGCATAATCTTGCCGATTGCGTTTACACGTAGTTTTGTGTATTGTTGTCCTATGGCATATGCCTTGCCATGGAAGTTTACAAGTTGTATTTCATTTGTAGCCATGGTGTTCATATCTTCTCGCCGTATGCATTTAGGTACAATTACACGAGGTTTTCTCGCTTATGATTATAACTTCATCTCGTTATGGTCTTATTTGAAAAATTAGCTTAAAGAAATTTTTTTAAGGTAAGTCAACAGTTTTCTTGAACGATTGTGCGTTGGCTGACCAACGGGTTTTCGTCTGGATTTGTACTCCTTCTTTGGGGCTTCTGTGCCACTCACGCAACTCCGTTCACACACTTAGGTATGTGTGTTCAGTCAGCAGTAAGGTGTCAATTGTCATTATTAGCAGTTTTCTTTTGACAGTAAGGCACCGTGTTGTCAGCACCCTGAAGAATGTAGCTAAAATGAAACTCTAAGTGCTATAATAGTCGGACTTTGGTAGCTTAAAAGGGAGACCACAGCGAGACGATGATAAGACGTGAACAATGACAAAAACCATGTGTAAATGTCACGGCGTGACTATGGCGAGACTATTGCAAGAAATCCACGATACAGGTAGCCGTGTAAATGAAACATAAAACCACTTTGGAATTTTTAACCATGGTTTTAGCTTATTGTAACCTATTTGAAAAGTAACTTTGAAAAAAAAACAGTGTTGACGAGACTATAGCGAGACCAAAGCGAGATGATGATAAAAACTACGTGTAAATATCACGGTGAGACCAAAGCGAGAAAACCATGCCATGAAAACGGAAACGACGAGACAAAAGCGAGATTAACACAATGACCATGAAACATAAAACCACGTTTGGAATTTTTAATCAAGGTTTTAGCTTATTGTATCTGACGGTAGTACGTCGTGGCTTGATGGTTAGTGCGTAGGACTGTTATGCCGAAGGTGTGGGTTCGATTCCCAGCCGTGCCACCTAAAAACAGAAATGTTTTATTCGAGGTACTGCCTCTTGCGAGGAACTGACAAATCCTCCAAGAGTATACTTGTCATGAAAAAGTGCTTCTCATTTAGCCGTTCGGACTCGGCAAAAAACTGTAGGTCCCCTCCATTCCTGTCCAACAAACACGCACACAGGAATGGTTGTGAGTTGTAAGTCACTAGGCCCTGGTTCTCCTCGAGCTGTTGCGCCACCCAATTTATTTTTTATTTTATTTATCTGACGGTATCTGCGGCTTCGTTATCGTAATACCTCTTCTTTTATAAATGTTGATGACGATTTGATTCTACTGAGTTCTGAATCATCTGAAATATTTCAAACATTACAGATTTTATATCTACTTTTTCTTAGAAAGAAACTACCATTCTTGATTTATTTTCCATGGAAACAGTTTTAGGTTGATCGTTTCGCTTTAATTTTTAGAAAATAATTCAACAGATAAGGCTAGGACCGCACTTGCGATTTTCAGTCGGTGCGATTAAGAAATCGGTGTCGCAGCAAATAATTGCCATGCACGCACTTGCGGCTATCTATCGCGCGATTTTTTATTCGCAAGAAATAGAACATAAAGCTTTTAATATGAATGCACGCACATGCGTCTATTTAATTTCGCGACAGAAAAAACGCTCAAAAAATAGATCTGGTTCCATTTTTTTAATCGCTGCGATTTTAAAGTTGCATATGTGTGCATTCACATTTAAAACCATGTGTCTCATTTCTTGCGGCTAAATAATCGTACCTACGTTTGAAAATCGCAAGTGCGTGCATAATTTTTTCTAGTTACGACTACGATTTTTTAGTCGCGCTTCTTTAAATCGCAAGTGCGAGCACAACCATCTAAGTCCGTTTGTTTCATTTTAACTTTCGATAATCGCATCGCCAGAAAAATGGAACAAATTTTCGACTTTTAATCGTCGCGATTTCCAGGTCGCATGTGCGTTCATTCTTATTAAAATTCATGTGTTCTATTTCTAGCGACTAAACAGTCGCGCGATTGAAATCGCAAGTGCGGTCCTAGCCTAAGAATACTGGAAGTTAAATGATAAATCTCAGCAAAAAACCTACAAAATTAATTTTTAAAAATAAATCTCAGACCGAGACCAAAATGAAATTTGAAGAATTAAATATCTCTCATTGTGAGAAACCAATTGAAAATAGAGGTCAACTGTTATTTTCGATCTCTGGTTCCAACAAGACGGCGCTACATGCCATACAGCCAACGAAACAATCAACAACGCGTTATTGCTGACATACGGCCCCAATTGCTGCAAAAAGTGGTCGAAAATTGAGCCTCTCGACTGGAATTTATTCGAGCCAGCCGCGGCGGCCACTTTCCTTATATTTAGGTATAATAAAGCTAAATTTTTTGCCATAACATTAAATTATATGCGTTTTATTTCTTCTTGAAAACCACACGCTTAAAAAAAAACACCATTTATTTTCATCACGCACAAAAAAAATCTCGCAAATATCAATCGAAATCTCGCAATTTAAAATCTCGCACATCATAATTTCACAAATTCAATCAAAAAATCGCTCTCATTTTCGCACTGAAAAATAAAAATTCTGCGAACAAAAAACAAAGAACTCGATTTATTTGGCAGAGGTTAGGAAATCTCGCAAAATGTATTTGTAGCAGTGCAGTGCGAGATCTTTGTTTGCGAGGTTTTAATTTGCTGGATTTTGTAATTGTGAGATTGTTAAAAGCAGGATTTTGTTAATGCGAGATTATGAAAAGCTAGGTTTTGTTATTGCGAGATTGGTATCGTATCATTTGACAGTGATACGTATGAATACTTATAGCTAACACTGTAGCATTGATTTCTCATCTCATTATGTTTTCTCTTTAGTATTAAGTCATATTATCATTTTATGTATTAATAAACTTTAGTCGTAAACTGAGCTTTGTGCGTTTCCTTTGAACGATCGGTCCGTGCTCCCTAAGGTACATAAAATTGGCGACGAGGAAAAGAAAAAAAAAAGTACAAAAAAAAAAAAAAAATAAAGACAAAAATTCTGTAAAATAAATCAAGTCCAAACAAATTTAATACAAGAAAGTGGTTTAAGAAAAATATTAACTGTCCCATTATTAAAGGTGATTTTAAAGTACGTACTATATACATACATATAAAAAAAAAAAAAATCATATAAATCACATGATTTAAGAAAGTGCGAAGTGCAAACTTTATTACAATACAGCACAGTATAGTGTAATTATGTATGTATGTCTAACATGAGATGTATATAATGTAATGTCTTCTCTTGTAAAAAATGAAGAGACAGTAGAAAACAAAGAAAAAGATCGGAACGCAGTGAAAACAGAAACAATTATGACAAGTTTTATAGGCAGAATAGAGTTTTTCAATATTGGAGATGATTTTACTTCATATGTGGAAAGATTATCTCATTTATTAAAACTTAATAAAGTGACTGCAGATGAGGATAAAGTTTCCTTTTTGATTGGTATGGGAGGCGCAGAATTGTACAAAATTACAAAGACATTAGTTGCGCCAAATATGCCCGAAACCTTTAAATTTGATGTCTTAATTGAAAAATTAAAAGCTCATTTTAATCCAAAAAAAAATATTACGGCCGAGAGATTTAAGTTCTTAAAAAGGAACCAGGGAGCAGAAGAGACCATATCTGATTTTATTGTGGCGATTAAAAGCTTGGCAGATAATTGTAATTATGGTGCATTTTTGTCAGAAGCTTTAAAAGACCGGTTATTGATGGGTCTGAGAGACAAGAAAATTCAAAGCAAATTAATTGACACAGGCGATTTGACATTTGATAAGGCTTGTGACACTGCCTTAAATATGGAGCTTATTCAAGCTGAGATGTTGGTGTTGAGTGGTACGAGTATGACAGCGAGTGCAGCTTTAAATTATGTAAATCCGAGAGGAACAGAGGGTGAAAAGCTCCACCAGAATTCCAGGCAACAACAAAGGGGTCGAAGTCCAATTAGAAATACGGCAAAGGCGAATATCCAGTGTCATTATTGTAAGAAGTGGGGCCATATGCAAAAATATTGTTATGAGGCGAGGTCTGCATTCAGGTCGAAAAGTAGAAGTAGAAGAAATAGAAATTATAATGAAAGTAGAAGTAGAAGTAAATTTAATAATAATAAAAATTTCAAAAATATAAACAAATGTGAAAGCGAAGAAGTAATTGATGATATGTCTAACTTAGATATAGGCTATTTAAATAATATAAAAGCTGGAAATAAACCCCTATATATTCTTGTAGAGTGTAATGGTAAGCAGTTAAAAGTGGAAGTTGATACGGGCGCTTGCACTTCAATTTTACATGTCAAGACATATGATGAGTTTTTTGACCATCTAGAAATTTATAAGTCGGCTAGAGAGTTGCATGTGATTTCTGGGGAAGCTGTGAAGGTTGTTGGTTGCATTAAGGTTTTGATGAAGTTGCCGGATAAAGTTAATGTTTTTGAAGTGGAATTGGTTGTAGTGGACGGTCCGAAAGTTTTTATTCCTTTGTTGGGTAGATCTGAATTGGACAAATTATTTCCAGAGTGGAAACAAACTTTTTATTTCCAAGATGAGAGTCTTATGAATGCGATAGATCTAAAGGAGTTCCCATCAAGTATAATCGAAAGATATCCGGAGGTGTTTAATGGCGATAAAAGCAAATCGATTGCGGAGTTTAAAGCAAATATTATTTGTGAAAGTGGTGCTACACCAATATTTTGCAAGCCATATAATGTGCCGTTTGGGAAACGAAGGCAGGTAGAAGACGAGTTGGATAGGTTAGTCGAAGCTGGAGTTCTCTATCCCGTGAAGTATAGCAATTGGGCGTCACCGATTGTTGTTGTAGATAAGCCTAACGGTCAGATAAGGATTTGTGTCGATTGTAAAGTGACAATCAATAAACACATTCGGACAAACCACTATCCATTGCCTAGTGCAGAAGACATTTTCGCGGGTTTAGCTGGTTGTAAGGTGTTCTGTGTATTGGATCTTGAGGGTGCTTATGAGCAGTTAGAAGTGAGTGAAGATTGCCAAGAACTTTTAACGATAAACACACACAAGGGCTTATATCGGTTTCGCAGGCTTATTTTAGGAGTAAAGTGCGCTCCAGCTGAATTTCAATGCACTATGGATAAAGTTTTGAAGGGTATCCCAAAAGTAGAGTGTTATATAGATGACATTCTCGTAGGTGGGTCAACTAGAGAAGAGTGTCAAGCTAACCTTCTACAGGCTTTGGAGAGGCTGGATAAATATAGAGTTCGTGTCAAGATAGAAAAATGTAGGTTTTTTCAAAGTGAGATTGACTACTTGGGTCACAGAATTTGTGCAGATGGTATAAAGCCAAGCAATAAGAATATAGAAGCCATTCAGAATGCACCAGTGCCTAAAGATGTTACACAGTTAAAAGCCTATTTAGGACTTTTAAACTACTATTCGAGGTTTATACCGAATTTGTCAGCTGAGCTACATGAGCTTTATAGGCTCACAAAGAAAGATGTACGTTTTGAATGGTCTGAGGTTTGTGAAAGAGTTTTTGAAAGAAGTAAGCAATTGATTTTGTCGCACAACGTTCTAGCTTATTATGATCCGAATAAAGAAATTGTGTTGCATTGCGATGCAAGCCCGTATGGAGTGGCAGGTGTATTGTCACATATATTAAACGGGGTAGAGCGCCCAGTATTATTTAGCCTCCCAACATGGGAATGTCTGCTAGACCTCAACAAGTGTCAGCAACATCAACAGCAACAACAGCAACAGCAACAACAACAATTAAAAAAAAACACCATTTATTTTCATCACGCACAAAAAAAATCTCGCAAATATCAATCGAAATCTCGCAATTTAAAATCTCGCACATCATAATTTCACAAATTCAATCAAAAAATCGCTCTCATTTTCGCACTGAAAAATAAAAATTCTGCGAACAAAAAACAAAGAACTCGATTTATTTGGCAGAGGTTAGGAAATCTCGCAAAATGTATTTGTAGCAGTGCAGTGCGAGATCTTTGTTTGCGAGGTTTTAATTTGCTGGATTTTGTAATTGTGAGATTGTTAAAAGCAGGATTTTGTTAATGCGAGATTATGAAAAGCTAGGTTTTGTTATTGCGAGATTGGTATCGTATCATTTGACAGAAGCTGCTTTATTTATTTATAGAAGTAGCCTATACACCTAGCCAAACATACAACCTTTAAAGTGCATTTTCTAACCATTGCTACCAGATAAAGCTTTTTGACTGGTAGTTTTATAAATGTTTGGAGTAAAGCTATCGCGTTGGCATCCTCTTTTTACGTTTACTCGATGAAATAGTTAACCTTAAGGTCGCCTACTGGAGGAGTAGTTCAGTATTATTTAATAAAACCCATAATAAACATCTTAGGGCCAGTTTTTCAGTTCAGGGTTAGCTCTGAGTTAAATCAGAGTTAGCTAATCCTGAAAATAAAATAACCCCGAGTTAACTCAGGAAAAATTTTTTCAATAGAGCACTAACTCTATCTTTCAGTTTTCAAAAATCTAGGGCCAACGATGTGCGACACTATGGAGATCACCCTTCTACGCCTTTCACGCATCGGTGCCACAACGAAATTGCCGTGACAATAACTGTCCTTATCGAAATCGAGATGGCACCACAGCTGAAAAGGCCCTCAATTTGGTCCTCGAGTTAACTCACCAAATTAGACGAGTTAAATCGAAGTTAACTTATGTTTTCAATTGACTGAAAAACACGTTTATGGATTTAACTCAGGTTTATCCCCGAGGCTAGGATGATCTCGCACTGAGCCCTTAAAATATCATCTAAACAGAGCAGCCCAAGGCTTTCTCATTTATCAACCAAAAAACCTCTGTTTGCTTTCTTTAACTATAGACACTCATACCTAACATAACATAACATAACAATTCATAAGTCTCTTCAACTTAAGAATCCTGAATCTGAATACTTTCAATTCAATTCAATCCAATCAACAAAATTGAACAATTTTGATTTCAAAATGATGTCCAGTTTTATGATAAAAAAAGAAAACTACATCTTGCGTACACTATGGCGTATGCGTAACATTTTTTTTGCAAAAGTTTTGTTTTCACCAAAATGTAATACATGCTTAACAAAATATAAAATATTTCGCAGCCACCTACGCTTCAAAAAAAAAGCAACAACAACTTTAAATATTCTCATTCAGTTCAGTTTCGCTCTGTTTGTGTCGTAAATCACACAAAAGGCAACAAATAATAAAAAGAAAAAAAACAATTTTGCTCCAATGGAAATGCTATAAAAGAAAACTTTCCCTTCGAAAGCGCCGCCGCTGAGTATGTTCCAAACAACAACAAAAACGAAAAAAAAATCAACGATTACCAATCCAAAGGATGTGCACACAGCAAAAGCAAGCCCAAAAAAAAGAGAAGGTCAGTCTCAGCAGCAGTCACCAGCACAGCCACTCTGTTTGCATTGTTACCATTTTCATTGAAGACAATAAATAATCCAGCCCACACGATGACAGCTGGCAGCCATTGCCATATATACACATGTATGTATATTGGAAAGTGCTCGTGCTAGTGCTCGTGCTAGTGCTCGATTTAAGGGCTATCTCGAGGCCATAAAAGGGAACTAATCGCGTTAAATGCCCGCTACACTGAACTAAACACTCAGCGATCAATCAAATCAAAGGGCCCAACTATAGATTGTATGTACAATTAACAACCCAAAAAAAACAGAGAGACACCCATCAGGCAAGCTGGCAATGACAAGCCTTGTATATATATCGCCGATATCGAAAGCCTTCAAAAAGACCAAAGCTTAAACAATCACTCGCTTTCCCTAAAAGAAATAGTTTTTTTTTTTGTTTTTGTTATTTGAGTTGCACAACACATAAAAAGAGGTTTTTTGATGTTTTTGTTGTTGGTTATTTTTGTGTGGAGCTTTGAGAAGCGTAGCGTAACGTTACATTTTCCCTTTTTTTTGGTGTGGGAATTGTAAACATTACAAAAAAAAAATAATATTACACAAAAATGAATTGAGGGCTGCAACAAAAACAACTAAAGCATCAGCAGCAGCAGCGTACTTTTAACATCTGCCAGCCCCAAACCAGCCAGCACAGTGGTTTCGAATTGGGATCGCCTTTCCATCATCTTCGTGGAATTGCGCCGAGCAGCTCCTCTTCACCAAGCACCGAAGCAAACCATGTCAGTCTGTAGAGTGTGAATTAATGTATTTATGATGTAATCGCCACTTTACAATTATACCGACAACAACCAACGATGTGATACAAAAAATGTCTGTTTTGTTTGTTTGTTCTTACACCACCACAGACATTGAGAAGAGATAAGATAGTTGTGAATGAATTTAGAATTTAAAAAAAAAACACACAGAAGAGTGAATTGGTTAGATTTTGAATTTCAATGCAAAAGGGATATTTTTTTTGACAGATAATAGCATTCTTGAAGCATAATCCTCAGACAAATATCATTTAATATTTCACAAGAATTAAATTCACTCTGCTGCCAACTTTCGAATGTGTATCATCAAATTGTTCATGAGCTTTGCTTTTTTTCGAATTTGCGAAATAATTATAATTTGGCATTGCTTTTTAGAAAGTATTGGTTGTGTTACAAAATTTGAAATCGAACTTTAATCTTGATTGATTAGCCTCAGTATACGACGGCGACTGTTACTGAGAACAAGGGCAGTGTCTATTTGGGTGTGAATTCGTGGTTGAAGGTAGGCCTAGACAAGAAGTTTTAAGTTTCTAATCAAGGCGCTCAAGGTTTGGCAAATTTTATTCACGCATAAAAAAGACGTTTTACGAGGCCCTGTATAAGAAGAGTGCTATCTATGACATTCTAATTGACTTAAAAGCCAAGCTTAGGACTGAAGACATCGTTGATTGTATAGGTTGTTTAGTCAGCTCGAAAAGTATAGTCTGCACCAAACCACTTGAAAACTGGCAGTGGGACATTGTGGTAGATTATAAATTAGCTTAGTGAACACCTCCCGTTAGGGTTAATTTCACTAGTAGGCCTACCTACTCTCCGGGACCGTCTAGAACACGTTCGGTCTTCGCTAGTCCAACACGTGCATCCAGCAAGCTGTATACAGCGCGAAGCGACTACCAGATAAGAATCGGCGAACACAAAACATTTTCTGTATTTCCACTGAGAGACTGTCGATTAATCAAAAGGATTTCTCTACACCTGACTTTCCAGGCTCGGGGACTATCTTTGTCACCCCTGGCACCCGAAGGCACCTTCCTGACCCCAGCATCGGGGAAACCACGGCCCGTACGATTCCGTCCTCAACTGAAGGATCACTGTTTCCAGTGAAGCCTTATCCTCCACCCGTACTACTCTTGTGACCTTTGAAGAGTCACGGGCGAGAAGTTTCAAAGAAACATCTCTAGCTCAGTGTTATGAATATAAAACCATTCCGTTACTCTAGCATTAGAGATGGGGCAAGTAGTCATGAACTTTTTCAGGTGCAGCCTGAAATGATACCTCACACTTTTGAATTTCGGTTTTGAAGTTGAACTTCTCGACCTACCCATGTTTGTTCGCATGCTGCTGCTCAATCGTTTGATGGGTAACCGTCGAGATTGAACTCATACTTATACTGAGATAGTAATCATTCACACTCTACCTCAGTCCAACGCTTACTATAACCGAAACACTGTTACCCAGGGCCATAAGTTCATTATTCTGGGGTTGTTCTCTAGTTATAGTTTTAACAAGTACCGTCTCTGAGGTACTAAGGTTGGAGTTGCATACTCCTCCCTTTGTAACGTTTGAAAGGTCACCGTCGAGATCCTCGTTCAACTTCAATCCGTAGTCTTTCCGCTCCATTAATATGTCAAAGATTGCCTTTCAGTTATTTAGGGAGTACCCTTTCGCTTACTCATGGTCCTCTCTGACTTTTCATATCACAGCATCATGGGCTATTTCAATTCATCTTCAGATTCCCTTTACTTCAGTATCTGCCAAATGACAGACTTAATTGACGCAATCACTAGCATCGTTACCGAGAGCAATTCGGCTTACCTAGGCTCGAGTAGTAACTACGAATTACAATTTCCGTAGAAGCTTAACGCTGTCACTGACATCTTTCCCCAGAGCAAATCGACTTAGTAGTAACAACGCCTTTTGGGGTGACTGTGCCGAAGCGAACAGAACCCACGAACCCATTTTACTTAATACACCCAGCACGCGCAACGCAATTTAAGAGTACAAATGACTGGGGTTATCCGAAACAGTCAATATTACTTCAAACATTATTACTGACTATGAGCTTGAGCATACCTCTCAAGACAGGTTCTTACTTACTTACTTACTTAAAATGGCGCTACAGTCCGGGGTGGACCAGGGCCTCAACCAACAAGCTTCTTCCAGCCGGCTCGGTTTCTAGCTAGCTGTCTCCAGTTTCGCACGCCAAGTTGGTTGAGGTCCTCTTCCACTTGCGTGTGCCACCTTTTACGCTGTCCACCTCTACTGCGTTGTCCCACGGGGTTGGATTCAAAGACTTTCCGGGCCGGAGCATTGGTGTCCATTCGCCCAGCCATCTTAGTCGTTGGCTTTTCACTTTTGTGGCTAGGTCGGTGTCGCTGTACAGCCCATACAGTTCGTGGTTGTATCTTCTCCTCCATTCCCCATCTGTGCAGACGGGACCAAAAATCACCCGGAGAATTTTCCTCTCGAAACAGCCTAACGCGTTCTCATCCACCGTTAGCAGTGTCCATGCCTCTGCACCATACATCAGGACGGGGATGATAAGCGTCTTATACAGGGACAGTTTAGTTGCTCGAGAGAGGGCTTTGCTTCTCAATTGCCTTCTTAGCCCGAAGAAACAGCGATTGGCAAGAGTAATTCTTCGTTTGATCTCAGCACTGGTATCGTTCGCTGAGTTTATAGCGGATCCTAGGTAGACAAAGTCTCTGACCACCTCAAAATTATAGCTGTCTATAGTGACGTTCTGTCCTAGACGTCGGTGTATGGTGTCCTTTCTTGTTGACAGCATATACTTCATTTTGCTTTCATTCACCGTTAAACCCATCTTCTTGGCTTCCTTCTCAATGCTCACAAAATCACCACTGACATCACGCTTTGTTCGTCCTATTATGTCAATGTCATCAGCGTAAGCGAGTAATTGGACGGACTTTTGAAAGATTGTGCCTCTAGTGTTGACGTGAGAGTTTTGCACTATTCTTTCAAGAACGATGTTAAAGAAGTCGCATGACAGCGCGTCGCCTTGCCTAAAACCTTTTTTAACATCAAAGGTGTCGGTGAGGTCTTTGCCGACCTTGATGGAGCAGCGTGCATTCTCCATCGTCATCCTGCACAAACGGACGAGTTTGGCAGGAATGCCAAAACTAGACATTGCTCTATATAGCTCGTCTCTATAGATGCTGTCATACGCGGCCTTGAAATCGATAAAAAGGTGGTGGGTATCGATTTGAAACTCTTGGGCTTTCTCCAAGATCTGCCGTAGTGCGAATATTTGGTCGATGGTGGACTTCCCTGGCCTAAAGCTACACTGATATGGACCTTTCAGGTTGTTGGCGAATGGCTTAAGGCGTCCACAAAGTACGGCAGAGAAGATCTTGTAGGCGATATTTAGAAAACAGACCCCTCTGAAGTTGGTGCAATCCAGAAGATCGCCTTTCTTGAGGATCGGGCAAACAATGCTGAGGTTCCAGTCATCGGGCATGCTTTCCTCTAACCATATTTTGAATATGAGCTGGTGCATACTCGTAACCAGTTCATCGCCAGCCGCTTTGAATAGCTCAGCCGTAAGGCCATCAGCTCCAGCAACTTTATTGGACTTAAATTCAAACATAGCTATCTTCACTTTGTCGAAATCGGATGGACGGAATTGTTGGCCTACGTCATCGAGGTTGAATGGTGTAATCTGCATGGTAGGTCGTTTGCAGAAATCCTCAGCACCGAAGATGAACTGCGTAACTTCTTCGAAATTGTTGCTTTCAACGTTTTGTCGTAACCAGTACTTAAAACCCAACAAGTTTCGCCTGACTATTACGGCGTGTTGGGAGCGGTAAACGATGTCGATATCATCGGCATACCCTTAAAGTTGGACAGATCTGTTTAAAATAGTACCTTCAATGTAAACGCCTGCCTGCGCACTATTTTCTCTAGAAGGATATGAAGAAATTACTTGATAGCGCATCTCCTTGGCGAAACTTTGTGCATGTTTGAAGTAATTCGGAAGAGCTTTTCCCTATAGTTGTACATTGGATTGCGTATTTTCCAATGTTACGCGACACAACTGGAGCTCCTGACGATGTTGGCCTCAGCCAACTAGCTTCTTCCAGCTGGCTCGGTTTCTAGCTAGCTGTCTCCAGTTTTGCACGCCAAGTTGGTTGAGGTCCACTTGCGTGCGCTATCTTTTACGCTGTCCACCTCTAATGCGCTGTCCCACGGGACTGGATTTAAAGACTTTCTGGGCCGGAGCATTGGTGTCGATGAATGCTATTATATTCGGCTTTGAAGTCGATGAATAGATGGTGAGTTTCGACTTGAAATTTGGTCTATTTCAATATTTCAATATTTGGTTTATGTCTGCCTGGCCGGAAGTCGCTCTGGTACTTGCCGATCATTGTGTTGCAGAACCGCTGACAACGCTCACACAGTACGTTAGAAGCTTTGATGCTATGTTAACGAGGAGTTCTTGCTGGTCATAGAATCGTCTTTGTTGTAGATGGGATATATGGAGCTGATAGACCAGTCCATCGGGCATGCTTCCTTCCACCCAAACTTGATTGATGAGTTGATGCATCACCCTTTCAATACATCCACTCCGTACTTGAAGAGGTCTGTGGTAAACTATCAAATCCGACGCCTTGTTCTTCTTGAGCTTCTTTAATAGACCGAAAGTCCAGAGCAGATTTTGGTTGTGATTGATAGCAAAATTCAAAAACCAAAGCCTTCAAAAACCAAAGTCTTGTAGTCCCTTACCGGGGCTTTATTGATTGCACAGAGCATCGAAAGCAACATATATATGAATGCAACCTCGAGGGTAACAGCTGAAGTCGACATTGGTTTTCATCCATCCCTTGATAATGGTCAACTGATCGTTGATCACAGAATCTAGGACCTTTTGAGTGTATAGTTTTACCCTGCCATACCGTTTAAAAAATTCACGGTTCACAGTGAAAAACGTGTTTTTAAACAGTCTGGCGTTGGATTGGCTTCTCGTTTTTATTTCTCACTCTACATGATGCCATGATGAATGCATCTACTATTCCTTGTGCTTCGGTGACTAGGCTTCCTTCGCTATTTTATATAAATCAAGATCAAGAATTTTAACTTTTCTTTTATGAAACACTAATAGTCCCTGTTTTAATGTGTTAAGGCAATGACTTAGAGAACAGTGAGTAAGAAAGTTAGAGCTGTTTCGAGAAGAAAACTCTCCGAGTAATTTTCAGTCCCGTCTGAGCTGTAAGGAGCGTCCAAAGAATATATGAAATGTTATACAAACGTTAAAGACACGAATATTCTCAAAGCTTTCTCTTCTCGGTGATGTGACGCCTCACTCTAAGTCTTAGGCTGGATTTGATAAAATGACTTCGAGCAAGTTACAAACGAACTCGCCTAAAGTATCTGTTGTGATAGAAAAGTGGTTCTGTTCGGATTTGGCATTTCTGTCGATACACAAGAATGGCTGAGAGCTGTAAGTCACTAGGCTCTGGTTCTCCAAGATCTGTTCGGCCAAATTTATTTTTTAAATAAAACTTACTCAATGATAATTGAGATGATTTTGACCGAGCTTATTTTTTTAATGAAAATCTACTCAAAGAAGTACATAGATTGCCTTATTATTTTAATTTAATCTCTCAATCGGTTGTCAACAACAAACTTATAATGAACGAACAATTGAGAAGTGATGACCTCTTTTAGTTGTTGGTTCTTGTGTCACATCAATTATTATTTTCTTGATGTTGTTGATGGGGGAAAATGTGAGTGATCAATTGGGGGAAAAAAAATGAAATAATTTTGTTTGTTTGTCGAAGGTTTAGATAAAGCAAAAGGAGCAATAATTTGATATGAAACAGGCAGTTTGCTTGAATAGAGGGTGCCTTGACAATAAGGTTACCTACTTATATGGTATATTTGTCAACAAAGGGTCTTTTGATGAGTTTTGCAATAACTTTTGTTTAAGTATATAAAATGGGGGGGTATTTTTGACATTTTGTATTCAATAAGTAAATTAAATGGGGACAATTTCGATATGGATTATAGCAAAAACAGAATTCTTTTCTGGCAAGAAGTTTCTGATGGTAAAATTATAATCAAGAGTTATGAAGAGATTCTTTAAATTACAATTGCTACATTACGTTCTCATTATGTCCTCCTTATTCCAAATAGAAAGATTTTTCTTTTTACCTAACTCGAGCTGTGTTTCAAACATTAAACAAAACTGCCAATTGTTACTATGCACCTATTGGTCACACCATTTTTGCTCCAATTCCTATTCCACACCTTCAAAAATTGGGTTGTTTTTAGCAGAAGAGCATTCACGAGAGACTAAAACCTTTCCCTTTCTTGACGATTTCTGTCCAAGAAATTTCTTTGAGCAGAAATTGTTTGGTCTGTCAAATGCCAAATTGACGTATGAAGGTAAATGTCAGCTACAATTTCTGCCCAAGAAAATTGTTTGGTCTGTCAAATGCCAAGTTGACGTATGAACGTAAATGTCAGATATGTAAACAAAAACAAAAAAAAAATGTTGCCAAAAGTTGACATTTATCCGTTCCACATTTTTTCTACAATTTGTTTCTCTGAGAAAATAATTTCATTAAAATCGAGAGACTGCCAGTTTTTTTCAATTTTTGAAAAAAAAAAAAATATAAATATTTTATCCGAGGTACTGCCTCTTACTAGGAACTGACAAATTCCCCAAGAGTATACTTGCTACTCATCTAACCGCTTGGACTCGGTAAAAAACTCTAGGTCCCCTCCATTCCAGCTAACAAACCGCACACAGGAATGGTTGAGAGTTTTAAGTCACTAGGCCTTGGTTCTCCACAAGCTGTTGCTTCACCCAACTTATTTATTTATTTATCTTTCCATTGTCCAACAGAGATATTTTGCCTCCATACACCCCTAGACCTAAACTTATAAACAAACTTTCATCCACTTACAATTCACAGGGAGAACATAATATAAAGGAGAGGGATATGAATCGAAAAATCAAACAGAAAAACTGACAGTACTGTGTCATCTGCCAAACTGTTTCGGGACTAGAAGTTTTCAGACAGAACGTCATTTATGAGTTTGTGATTTGCTTTTTGCATTCCAGTCGAAGGTCGTCCTGAAAAAAACACGAGACTTCAGACGAAAAGGTCTCAGAACCTTTACAAAATATTAACTATTTTAACTGTTACACACAACATTCTGTAACTATATGATTCACTGGTTTCGGTTAGTTCTGGCAATCGAATGATTCACAGGTATTCGGATGACTTGCGTTTCTAGATTCTTGTATCGGTTTTACCAGTTTCTGATGATTCTGGTTTTGGTGCTTGATCTCGGCCTCTCGGGTAATATGGTTTCTTACGATTTGGCTTTAAAAACTAGTTCTTTAATTCTGTGGTCAGGCTTAGGACGGGATCAGATTGTATTACTTTATAAGCGTCATTTCACTTCAAAAGATCAGGCTAAAACACTGGTACATCAGCAGGTACTACGGCTCTGGAAGAACTCAAAACAGCAAGCTAAAGCGTTCTGGTACATCAGCAGGTTCTACGCCCCTGGTGGCCCTCAAAAAGACAGTCTAAAATGCTCTGGTACATCGGCGGTACTACGCCCTTTGTGAAACTCAAAACATCAGGCTAAAAATTTCTGGTAAATCAGCTGGTACTACGCCCCTGTTGGCTCTCAAACTAGCAGGCTAAATCGCTCTGGAACATCAGCAGGTACTATACGCCCTTGGAGGCACTCAAAACACCAGACTTAAAGGCTCTGGTACATCAGCAGGTACACCGCCCCTGGTGGCACTCAAAACAGCAGGCTAAATCGCATTTGTACATCAGCAGGTGTAAGGCCCCTTGATGGTACTCAAAACAGCAAGCTAAAACGATCTGGTACATCAGCAGGTACTACGCTCCGGGTGGCACTCAAAACAGCAGGCTAAGATGCTCCCATAACGACATCATAGTCGTTATGGGAGACCTTAATGCCCAAGTCGGTTCAGACAGTTACAGACTGGAACGCGTGATGGGAAGAAATGGCGTGGGGTCACGGAATGAAAATGGTGACTTGCCTGTCGACTTTTGTACCGCAAATCGTCTTGTGATAGGTGGCGACTGTATTTAAGCATAAGACGTGCAACAAAATTACCTGGGTGCATCCGGATGGTCAAACTGAAAACCAAATTGATCATATCATGATTCAGCAGCGATGGAGGAAGTCTATGTGTGATGTCCGGAGTATAAGAAATGCCGATGTGGGAAGCGACCACCATTTGGTTCTGATGAGTCTCAAACTACGAACCGTTGGCGGTCTATCGCTGTGTGAGACGTGACAAGAGGGTGAGGTTAGATGGACTCGCAGATAATGCGGAAATCGCTGCCAGAAGAGGAGATATCCGGGAATTGTACCAAATAACCAAAGATGTTATCGGGAAAAAAAGCAAAACCAATCATCCTGTAATGGATGTGGATGGAACACTTTTGATATCAATTGAGGATCAGCTTCGTAGAGTGAAGGGCCATGTTTGTGCCCTGCTAAATGAGGATTCAGTTGAGCAGCAGTTGAGTGCTGAAGTGCCCCAACTAAACGAGATGCGCAGGTCCTATAGGGGTATTGACATCGAACCCCCGTCAGAATCGGAAATCCATACATCAATAAATCTCCTCAAAAACAACAAGGCAGCTGGACTGGACGCAATACCAGCTGAATTCCTGAAAGCCGATCCCGTAACAGCGGCTAGTATTTTACATCCGTTGATACAAAGCATTTGGGAAAACGAAAGCTATCCCAAGGACTGGAAGGATGGTGTGATTGTTAAGTTGCCAAAGAAAGGTGACTTAAAGAATTGCAACAATTGGCGTGGTACCACCGTTTTGTCCGTTTTCCCAAAACTAATGGCAACCATCATTCTCGAGCGAATAAAGGATAGAATCGAGTCTACACTCAAGAGGCATCAAGCTGGCTTCCGCAGTGGTCGATCGTGTGTCGACCATATCAACACCCTGCGTATCGTCCTCGAGCATTCGATGGAACTTCAATCACCGCTTTACCTCATGTTCGTGGATTTTGAGAAGGCCTTTGATCGAGTTAACCGAGAATGTATATGGAGATCGTTGCTTGGTAGAGGAATTCCACCAAAAATTGTTGCCATTAATAAAGAGTCCTACAACAACGCAAGGTGTTTTGTTTTGCACAATGGGCAGCTATCCGACTCCTTCGTAGTGCAACAGGGTGTGAGACAAGGGGATGTTCTATCGCCAATTCTCTTCCTGCTGGCGATGGACGACGTATTGACGGCCCGTGTTGGTACAGCTGAGCGACAGGGCATTCAATGGAGACCGTTCGAAAGGCTCAGTCATTTAGACTATGCCGATGACATGTCTATTGGCAAATAACATCAGTGGGCTGATCGGGATGTGCCAAACACTGCAAGTGAAGGGAGAGTCGAGTGGTCTAAGAATAAACAGCAAAAAGACAAAAATAATGCTCACAGGCCGCTCCACACAGCAGCGTATTTTTCTACAAAAGACGCCAGTTGGAAGTAGTGGAACAGTTTAACTACCTTGGCAGTATTGTTTCTGCAAACGGTGGTACGGATCTGGATGGACGTTAAAAGTAGAATAAATAAAGCTCGTGCTGCCTTCGGTACTCTGTCCCCAATCTGGAAATCAAGTCAAATCTCCTTACGCACTAAGTTGAGATTCTTCGAATCCAATGTCAAATCCGTGCTGTTATATGCTTGCGAAACCTGGAAAGTCACGTCTACCATTTCGAAGAAATTTCAGGCTTTTGTGAATCGCTGTCCTCGCCACATCCTAATGATTCGCTGGCCACAAATAATATCAAATGAGGAATTGTGGCGCAGGACAAGTCAAGAGCGGCTGGACGTCGACATAATAAAGCGTAAATGGCGTTGGATTGGTCACACACTGAGGAAACCAAACGATGAAATTGCAAAGCAGTTCTTTGAATGGAATCCTCAGGGTACACGGCAGGTTGGAAGACCAAGAACAACATGGAATCCAACAGTTTTAGCAGAAGCAGACTCTCAGAGAAAGACGTGGCCACAGTTAAAATATCTATCTGCAGACCGTGAAGGATGGAAACGATTTGTTGACGCCCTATGCCCCAATCGGGGTTACAGGACTTGATGATGATGATGATGACATCAGCAGGTACTACCCCCTAGTGGCACTCAAAACAGCAGGCTTAATCGCGCTGGTACATCAGCAGGTATAACGCCCCTTGATGGGGCTCAAACCGGCAAGCTAAAACGCTCTGGTACATCAGCAGTTTCTACGCCCCTGGTGGCACTCAAAACAGCAGGCTAAAATGCTCTGGTAAATCAGCAGGTATGACGCCCTCAAAACAGCGCAAGCTTAGACGCTCTGGTACATCAGCAGGTACATCGTCCCTGGTGGCACTCAAAACAGCAAGCTTAAATGCTCTGGGACATGAGCAAGCACTACGATCCTGGTGGCCCTCAAAAGAGCAGACTAAAACGCTCTGGTACATCAGCAGGTACTAAGGCCCTGGTGGATCGTAAAACAGCAGACTAAAATGCTGTGGTACAACAGCAGGTACTACGCCCTTTGAGGCACTCAAAACAGCAGGCTTAAAAGTTCTGGTACATCAACTGGTACCACGCCCTTGGTGGCACTCAAAATAGCCGGCCAAATCGCTCTGGTACATCATCTCTGGTACTACGCCCTTAGAGGTACTCAAAAGTGCAAGCTTAAAAGCTCTAATACATCAGCAGGTATAACGCCCTTAGAGGTACTCAAAAGTGCAAGCTTAAAAGCTCTAATACATCAGCAGGTATAACGCCCCTCGTGGCACTCAAAACAGCAAGCTAGAACGCTCTGGTGCATCAGCATGTACTACGCCCCTGGTGGAGTTCTAAACAGCAGGCTAAAACGCGCTGGTACATGACCAGGTACTACTTCCCTTGATGGCACTCAAAACAGCAGGCTGAAACGCTCTGATAGATCACCAGGTACTAAGCTCTGGTGGCACCCAAAACAGCATGCTTAAACGCTCTGAAACATTAGCAGGTATTACGCTCCTGGTGACACCAAAAAAGCAGCCTAAAACGATCTGGTAAACCAGCAGGTTCTACGCTCCTGGTTGCACTCATAACAGCAGACTTAAATGCTCTGGTACTACAGCAGGTACAACGCCCCTGGTTGCACTCAAAACAGCAGTCTGAAACGGTCTAGTACAATAGCAGATGTAACACACCTGTTGACACTCAAAATAGCATCAGAGTTTTGTTACAGAATATACAAAATAGCACAGTAGACAAAATGGAACCCTGGAGTACACCAACATTTATTTGCTGTACTTCAAAATTGAACCTCTTGAACTAAATTTTATTGATCGTTCCGAAAGGTAATTTCTAATCCATTCAAAAAAGAGATTCATCGATGCTGAATGCACGCATTTTTGTCAAACCCAATTGAACTAAAACACACTCTTAGCTGAAACATAAAGTCTACCTTACTACCGACGACGATGTGGCAAAACAAGCTTTGAAGTAGTGATGAAAAGCGAATGACAAGAGGCACCTAAGTAATGCCATATTGACAAATTCATCAAAGTTAAGCTGTCATTCGCCATGCTACAACGCCATATCTGACATTGACATAAGTGTCAATAATATTGTAAAATATTATCCTATTGCTACTTAACTCTCCTGTCACTTATAAATTGTTGTCTCTTACCAAACACTCAGAAGCTCAATGAAGCGAGCGAGATGCCATTGATGATTGCACTTCTGTCATCACGGAAACAATCGCGTCGTTCCAACAATAAAATTGGGAATAACTGTAAACCGGGTTACCCTTTTATTTAAAAAACGATTTAAATAAAAAAACATAAATTTCACACAAAACGGCGGTGGCGGCGAGAAATAAAAATCATAAAAAAAAATTGCAAAAGTCTGCCTATCTCTATCACAGACAAGACATACATAACATCGCCGTGCTGGTTTCTTTTTTTTGTTGGTTGCATTTCTACTCCTCTCCGACACGGCATATCATCTTTTTTTGATTTCGAAAACTTTTTCGACTCACTACACGCTCTCCGCAACCATCATCGTTACCTACCGTCGCCGTCGTCGTCGCCGTCGAAAATTTGGACAAGGAGAAGCCAAAGCCGAAGAAATATAATATATCCGTAAATAATAAAACAAAGAAAAGTATGTTAACCTAAAAAAACATTTTCGTCTGGCCTGGCGGTGGACCCGATTGGCTTTTTTTTTTAAGATTGGTAGGCTCGCTCCCATTGGGACTCTGATGGCGGCTACAGACTCAATTCAGACGCGCCGCCATGTAGATTGCAACAACTCTTGTTGCGAGTCTCTCATTTGTGAATATTTTTTTCGTATTTTATTTTAAGGCTTACCTAAGAGGAGAAATCGAACAAGAGTTAAGCAAAAATATAAAAAAAATAAAAACAAAAAAGACCTAAAACTAAAAACCTAAATTATGACACACAGACGCTGAGAGCTAACGCAAAAGAGCGCCTCTACTCTATCACAGACAGAGCGTGGAAGAAATTTGAAATTTCCTTCTCAGGCGTCTCTCTGTGAATCATTCTTTGGATTACGAACAAAAGTGAGACTTCCCCCTCCTCCACCCTCGCTGCTCTAAGCTGCTCTGAATTTAATGCAAATTTAAAAACCTAAAACCTATAAATACGGACGGACCAATAATGACGCCGAAAATTCATTTTATGGGGGCAACACAAGCTATGATGTACCTTAAACGTCGCGTCGTGTTTTTTTTTTTTGTTTTTGAATTTTATTTAAGTTCTGTTTCAGTTTGTTTGGACCCAAAAAATGTGGAACAACGACGACGACGACGACAACGCGGTAGCGGCAACATTAATTTATACAACAAAAAGTATTAATTAGGTTAGAGACGATGAGAAATAAAAATTTAATTTGTGGCCGATTATAATTGTATTTATTTCGTTGTTGTTGTAATTTTGTGTGATTTCATTTTACACTCATTTTGTTGGTTTTCTTTAAGCACGACACAAAATGAGGGTCATCGATGAGCTACGGTAGCAATAGTTGAACTGAATTCATTTTGTTTGGGTTTTTCTTTTGTTTTGTTTTCATTTTGAGGGACGACAGCGACTTTCCCGGTTACATAAAGTCAGATGAGTTGTTTTTTTGTTTTTTTTTTTTTACAAAATAGCTGACATGAATCAGTTACCTAGAAATGAATGAAATTGTGTGGTTCAAACAGGTGGGCAGACGAATGACGTTGTAAGCGAAGATTCCAGAAGTGTCAATTCAAGTTGTGTAAAACAACAAAATGATTGTAAGAACGATGATATAATTTAATTGGAAAATATACAATAATGAAGCTCTTCAATGAACTTGTTAAACGTCCAATGATTCGATTGAAATTTTGCCGCAATTTTCCCCAATGAGTCAACGAAGGTGTAGTTATCAGTTTTTGTGTTATGGGAACTACTGTAACGAGGTGTTACATGCTTACCTTTTACTACCAACATTGCTATTTATATCCAGCAGGCACCTCTGCGATATGCATATTAGGCCAACACACCAACAACATACACAGGATATTTTCATTCACCTCTTTACAATTAATATTCACTGGTTACGGAAAAGGTATCAAGAGAAGCTACTCCGGCGAATGATAATAATTACCCTTTCGGTCAGTGCTCAAGTCAATAGACCTAGAGTAAACTTGATTCAATAAATTAGTTTCATTTAAGCTGTGGACGAGTGTAGACGATTAGGTCTAATTGCCACCAGAGGGTTCGGTTCCCGTGATCTACTAGTGCATAAGCCTAGCTAAAACTGCCACTAGGGGCATAAACCTACAATCTTACGACCAGGGACTTAAATGCACCTGCGATCCACACCAACCAGGGCGTATACCTGCGATCTTGGCACCAGGGGCTTATACCTGCGATCTTTCCACCAGGGGCTTATACCTGTGATCTTGCCACCAGGGGCGTATGCCTGTGATCTTGCCACCAGGGGCGTATATCTACGATCTTGCCACCAGGGGCATAAACCTACGATCTTACCACCAGGGGCTTATACCTGCGATCTTGCCACCAGGGGCTTATATGTACCTGCGATCTTGCCACCAGGAGCTTATGCGTGTGATCTTGTTACCAGGGGCGTATACCTGTGATCTTGCCACCAGGGGCGTATACCTGCGATCTTGCCACCAGGGGCGTGTACCTGTGATCTTGCCTCTCGAGGGGCGTATATCTGCGATCTTGCCACCAGGGGCATAAACCAACGATCTTACCACCAGGGGCTAATATGTACCTGCGATCTTGCCACCAGGGGCTTATGCGTGTGATCTTGTCACCAGGGGCGTATACCTGCGATCTTGCCACCAGGGGCGTATACCTGGGATCTTTCCACCAGGGGCGTGTACCTGTGATCTTGCCACCAGGGGCGTATATCTGCGATCTTGCCACCAGGGGCATAAACCTACGATTCTACCACCAGGAGCTTATACCTGCGATCTTGCCACCAGGGGCTTATACCTGTGATCTTGCCACCAGGGGCGTATACCTGCGATCCTGCCACCAGGGGCGTATACCTGCGATCTTGCCACCAGGGGCGTATGCCTGCGATCTTGCCACCAGGGGTGTATACCTGCCGATCTTTTATTGTTAGTTAATAAGCTCTTCTCCTAAGCTGGTCTATCATTTGATATTGTATAATTACTATATGCATTTGTATTCCGTATTTCATTTATAATAAAAAATTTATTATAAGGTTATAAGACCTTTCAAATTGAAGTTAAGTGTTTTTCTTCAAAGCCGATCCTTGCAAACCGGCGAGCAAAACCTTGGCTGTCAGTTTTTCACAAGAAGCAGTACCTCGGAAAAATATTCCTTGTGTTTTAGTTGGTAGCGGCTAGGTATCGAACCCAAACATTCGGCATAACAGTCCAACGCACTAACCATTATAAAACGAGGTACTATCTGCCCCAGTCTAAAGCCCCGCTAATTTTTCAACTCTTACCCCCACTTTCACAGTGAGAGTTTAAACTACACTTTTGGTTTAAACTTCAGCTCAGCAGAACAATTGAACTCGGTTTAGGGTTTAAACGAGACTGTGAAACTGGCCATTAGTGACATATTGAAGGACCAAGGACTCCACGTGCAGATCGGAAGTATGTTTCTCTTATTTTGTTTCCTGGATTCGTAATCAGTTCACACGCCCGAGGATTATTGTTGCTTCGTGACTTTCCAACTTCATTCGGATGGGAAGTCACCCCGACATACGTCACAAACAATAACTTGGAAGACTAGACCCTTAGTAACCATAAGGATTAACTTTTTGCTACCCCAGATATGGTTCCGTTCATTTGTGCCACAGTTAAGCAAGAAGGCGTGAAATATATGACCTCTTGACCCTAAGTATAACCCTAAGGAAGGTGAGCTGGATAAACCGCTTGTTATAGATCTTGGCTTCGAGTATATAGCAGCAGTCCCAATAAGGTGTTCGCTTAGGAGTTAGCCTGACTAATGGACAAATTTTCATCTGCCGCTTGGGTACAAAGAAAATTGCCTTAGTGCAAACACTATTCCCCGTCTCTCGTTTGCTGCTCTACAACCTTGCAAAGAGACTGAAACCACATCTTCGGTTGTGTTTCCAGGCATCCGATGTTTACCGCGCAGGGAGTGGAAAGTAGGAGTTGATAGGCCGAGATTTGTTTTTGAATAAAACTTGGGGACGCTAGTGTCCTCTTAAAATCCCTTCTTGCCTTTAGGTGGGAAATAGACACCCTCCCATTTTTCTTCTTTTTGTTTTGAACCTACCTACACGCTCTTATATTTTGATGCATATTATGCGAAATATCTTGTATAGAAAGAAAAGTAAAAAAAATCGAAGAAAATTTATTTGTGCTTGATCTTGGCTATCTACCAATTTCGATAGACCATCACTAAATTATTTATAACTTTTGATAAGGTGAAGGGAATTTTATCATAGAGGTATCCAAAGAGAGGTTAGACATCAGAGCAACTTTTGGTGTAGAAATATTTATAAGGGCTCAGCTCAGTTTTTTTTTGAGGAGGTGTAAACCAAAGAATTTTTATTTTTAATCAAGTTAAATGGCTAAGTGATGATAAAATCTCAAATCTTTTGTGGTTGTACATATTAAACAAACAGTGTTTCCAAGGCGTTTAATCCAATAGATAAATCGAGAAATCACTTGAAATAAAATCAATCTGAAGCCACCGCACAACAAGTTTGTACTACAGACCTTCGATATTCATCAATTCCCATTTGCATTTCAAGCCAATAAGCATTTATTTATCGATCACTTCAAACAAAACATTAAAAATAAATTAATGAGCATATAAGAAAACTAATAAAACTGCCGCCATAAACCTACAAACATGCATCGATCAAGCAATACGAACAAGTTGATTGATTAATTTGTGTTAAAGTGCAGTTTGCTACTTCAACTTTATATACAAAACTGATTTTGTTGTTTCTCGTACTTTAAGTAATTTAAAAATTATCTACCATATCACTTCTTGACTACATTAAAGCTTTCCTTTGTCTTTGAAAAAATTTTCATTTTTATTAAATACATTTTTTTTCTTATTTATTTCCAGGTGGGTGACATAATTTTCTATAACCAAGAAACTCTAAAATGATTTAAAACGAGAAATCAGCTTTGAGTGAGTGGGAGGACAAGTTGAAGAAGGTATTGTATTACTATGTGCTGTGATGCTGATGTAAGATGTAAGATTCAGCAGCAGCACATCATGCAACTATTGCATATTGTTTTCCATCATCATCATCATCAGTTAGACTGAAAGTTGGAAAGTTTATTTCTTTTTTTTTTTCTCTTGGAAATATCTATTTCATAATAAATCTGTTGTTTATTTTTTTGCACTAAAGATTTTGGCTCCCATAAACGTAGACACAATTTCGTGACATCTTCTTTGTTGTACTTGCAATGATGATAATACCTACGTAAGTGCAAGTTATGAACTCGTAAAAAGTTTCGATATCTTTTTTTTTTTTTGTGTCGACTGGGGCACGATTTGAAATTGAGTTGTGAGTAAGTTGCTTTTTTTGGAAAACAGTTGGTACGATGTAAGAGTTCAAGATTTCCTTCAAATATTTGCGGGGTCTTTGTAGCTGTTTTGAAGAAGATGAACCCAACTGGTAATTTGTAGCTGACAACTGGCCTCAGGAGTTGCTTATAGATTAGAGCTTTTGTCTACTGACTTAGTCCAGTTATCTTTAGACAGCCCCTGAGTGTAGGTTGAATTTCAGCACAACCCGTTTAAGTTGATGCCTAGATGTTTGGAGCTGCGTTTGGATGGTGACCTGGTTTCGTCCAGGAGTGCTAGGATGATGCTTCAACGACCGTAACTGCCTCCTGGTCTTCTGAAGCAGACAAGCACCGATTGGGTTGAGTTGGTCTTGATACCCCATTTGATGTAAAATTGGAATCTTTTGTGGATATGAGCCTTGACTTCTCGGACAGCTGTCAATGGAAAAAATGATGAGTAATATGGGAGCGAGTCTTCAGCGAAGAAAAAGTTCTCGCATTAGCTTGAAATTGGTTGGTAAGGAGTTATTATGTTGTAGAGAAGTGGCCCAAGCTTTGACCTTTGGGCAACTCCGGCTTTAATGCTCTTCAGTGTCGATTTGCAGTTCCCCAGTTTATGGAAGAAAAGCCTAGTATCCATACACTAATGCTTTCTCGACATCCAGTAACCATCCGACGGTAACTCGATTGTTGTTTAGGGCCATCACTTACTTTACTTTCCTTTACTTTAGATGGCGCTTACAGTCCAGGGTGGACTATGGCCTCAACCAACAAGCCTCTCCAGCCGCCAGCTCGGTCCCTAGCTAGCTGCCTCAAGTCACGCACTCCAAGCTGGTTAAGGTCGTTCTCCACTTGCGTGCGCCACCTAAGGTGCGGTCTTCCTCTGCTGCGTAGACCATCAGGGGTAGATTCGAAGACGGACGAGTTTGGCAGGGATGCCCAGATGCGATATGGCTCTGTATAGTTCTCCTCTATCTTCGATATCATATTCGACTTTGAAATCGATAAAGAGGGTTTTTTTTCCAGAATCTGTCGGAGTATAAACATTTGATCGATGGTGGATTTGCCGGACCTTAAACCACACTGATAGGGGCCGATCAGATCGTTGACAAACGGTCTTAAGCGATCACAGAGTACAGATGACAGGATTTTGTATGCGACGTTGAGGAGACTTATACCTCTGTAGTTCGCACAGGTCAGAGCATCTCCTTTCTTGTGGATGGGGCACACTATACCAAGGTTCCATTTATCAGGCATACTTTAATCCGACCAAATTTTGGAGATAAGTTGGTGTATACTCCCTACCAAGTCATCTCCTCCTGCTTTAAATAGCTCAACAGGCAGGCCATCCGCACCAGCAGCCTTGTACG
This sequence comes from Dasysyrphus tricinctus, assembly GCA_963921185.1. Classification (NCBI taxonomy): domain Eukaryota; kingdom Metazoa; phylum Arthropoda; class Insecta; order Diptera; family Syrphidae; genus Dasysyrphus; species Dasysyrphus tricinctus. Next base: position 106,296,745 of record OY992530.1, read on the forward strand.
CTTTAAGCTTGGCTATCGCTAACCGCACTTCATTTAGGTCGGGTGGACGGAAATGTTTACCATCATCGTCCAGGTTGAATGGAGTGTTCTATCTTATAGCGGAATTTTGGCCATCTTCGCCGTTTAGCAGTCTTGAGAAGTGATGCTTCCAAATCCTCAGCGCGGCCTGTGTGTCTACCACCATATTCCCACTCTCATCTCGACAGGCTTCCTTTCTAGCCTTGTAGCCCTGGGTAGATTGCTTAGGGCCATCAACTCTTCCAAAAACTTACTTTGATTTTTGAGGAGGGATATAGGCCTGTAGTTGGTGACGATGTTCCTAGTGGCCTTCTTAGGAATCGCTACGATTTTTGCAGTTTTCCATTTCTGGAGAGAAGTAACTGTTTTTGATGCCATCGTTGAGGGTGATGGCAGAGAAATCAATTGCTTTTTGTGGAAGCTTCTTTAGGACGAATTTGGAAACCACATCCAGCCCAGCTATCTTCTTTGTTGTGGACTTGCTTAAAATCTCAGCTATTTCTTCTGGTGTGCTCCAGTTTGGGCTGTCGACTGGAACGCCCATTAAACGTTGCTCTATTCAACTTGGACATTAGTGTCTGCTAGATGGATGCCTCAACTCCGTTAAGGATGACTGGATCAGAAGATAAGTTGGGTCTTGGATGTGAAGTTTTCTTAGAAAAAGGTGGTTCAACTTGAACCTGAGTCGTTGTTCCTTAACCATTATTGGTGATAATAGTTTCAGGCATTGGTGAATTTTGACTTTTCTGTTGATATTCCTTTGAAGGCACATCGGGTCCAGGTATGATTCACTGGAGTCTCTTCTAGAATTGGTTGTTGTTTTGGAGTTGGATAGACACGTTTTGACACACTGAAGCTCAATCCACACTATCTGGTAGTTGCAGATTGTTGTGTTCAGCTTTTGCTAATGGATCATTTGCAGACGTTTCCTGAGTCGTTGCCTATAGGCACATAGGTTTTTGGTATACTGGGGTCTTCATCGCGCCCCGTAACCACGGTTGGGGCATAGGGTGTCAACAAAACGTCTCCATCCTTCACGGTCTGCAGCAAGGTATTTAAACTGTTGCCACGTCTTTCTCTGGGATTTTGCTTCGGGGGGGTCTACCAAACCCGCCGTCCACCCTGAGGACTCCATTTCCAAGGACTGCTTCGCAATATCATCGTTCGGTTTTTTCAGTGTGTGACCAATCCATTTCTATTTGCACTTTCTTATGCCGACGTCCAGCCGCTCTTGGCTTGTCCTGCGTCACAATTCCTCGTTTTATATATAGACCAAGAGCCGACAGCAAATTTTGGGAGTGGAGGTATAACCAAAATCGGAGTATGAGGGATTATAGGTACATGTATCGTGATATGGAATATGAAAGTCTGGCAGATTTTTTTCTCAGCCTTTGGTGGGGGTGGGGGTTTAAAACCCGCTTGGTTTCCTCTTTATATGGTAGGGTCATTAAGACTTCAATTCACTTTTAAAAGATAGGATATGATGCTCTGTCATTTTCCCTTAGTCTGAAGACTTATATCTTGGTGATCCGATAAATAGGACCCATGATTTAACCATTTTAAGCAAACCTTATTGGCGTTTTTTGTGGAGACTTTATTTGTTGATTTTCTGTTTTGCTGAAAATCTCCAAAAAAGGGATGATAAGGTTCACGTAAAATGGTTATATCTTGAGTTCTATTAATCGGACCGACAAGATTGCGGTGTTTATGCTTAGAACAAATGACTGGGAATCATATCCGATTTTTTTTAAATGAATTAAATGGTTTATAGCCCTGAAAATAAATCAGGAGATCTAGCTTTTTTTAGCCCCCCACCCCTCCCAAAGGCTGAAAACAAAACCTGCCAGACTTTGGTATTTGATATCACGATACATGTACCTACAATCCCTCATACTCCGATTTTGGTTATACCTCCACTCCCAAAATTTGCTGTCGGCTCTTAGACTAATAATTTGTGGCCAGCGAATCTTTAGGATGTGGCGTAGACAGCAATTCACAAATGCCTGCGATTTCCTCGAAATTGTAGACATGACTTTCCAGGTCTCGCAAGCATTTAACAGCCCGGATTTGACATTGGATTCGAAGAATCCCAACTTAGTGCTTCAAGAGATTTTACTGAATTTCCAAATTGGGGACAGAGTACCGAAGGCAGCACGAGCCTTATTAATTCTACCTGTAACGTTCAGATCCGTACCGCTATTCGCAGAAACAATACTGCCAAGGCAGTTTAACTGTTTGACTTTTTCAACTGGCGCCTCTTGTAGAATATTACGCTGATGTGTGAAGCGGCCTGTGAGCATAAATTTAATCTTTTTGCTGTTTATTCTTAGACCACTCGATTCTTCCTTCACTTACAGTGTTTGGCACATCCCGTTCAGCCCACTGATGTTATATGCCAGAAGACATATGTCATGGCTCATGGGCATAGTCTAAGTGACTGAGCCTACGAAGGAATCGGATTGCTGCCCATTGTGTAAAACAAAACACCTTGCGTAGGGTTCTCTAATAATGGATACAATTTTTGGGGGAATTCCTCTAGCCAGCAACGACCTCCATTCTCGGTTAACTCGATCAAAGGCCTTCTCAAAATCCACGAACATGAGGTAAAGAGGTGATTGAAATTCCATAGACTGCTCAAGGCTGATACGCAGGGTGTTGATATAGTCGACACACGATCGATCATCACTGCGGAAGCCAGCTTGATGCCTCTTGAGTGTAGACTCGATTCTATCTTTTATCCGCTCGAGAATGATGGTTGCCATTAGTTTTGGGAAAACGGACAAAACGGTGATACTTCGCCAATTTTTTCAATTGTGCCTTTGGCAGTTTAAAGCACTGAAGCTCACTCCATGTCCATACCATCTGGTAGTTACTGCTGGTTGTGTTTAGTTCTCGCTGCTCGCTGGTGGATCCTTTGTAGAGGTTTCCTAAGTATATATGTATGTTTTGGATATTCTAGGGTAGGTGCAGATATCAATCCTTTGACGTCTTGGGCTGCTTCTGGTTTTCCAGTGTCTGTTATGAGTGAAAGCGCTAACACTTCAACGTCTCTTTTTATCCAGTCTTCTGATGAAATTCTCCACTGATTCTGTCGCAAGGAAGATGGGTTGGTGGAGCCTGATGTTAAGTTAAATAGCTTCCTGGTCTAAGTTGCTGGGTACAATTGTACATGTACAGGTTAGATCAACAAATAGAGAAGTGTTTTGTTGATGGCGCTCTCAGGAAGGTTGTTTTGGATTGTGAAATAACAGCAATGAATGCTGATTGGTGTTGGCACCCAACTAGTTAGCAATCGCCTTGCCTTCGCTGGTGACAGTGGTATCCAGCTAAAGGTGATACCTTGCGTTAAAATCACCACCGATGAGCCCATAAGTGCTTCACCTAAAGATTCTGTTGAGAACGTGAAGCTCGATGGGGATATTTCCGATAGCGAATTTGAGGTCACTATCGGTGATGATATTGAGAGTCTCTCTTTCTAGTTGTACGGTGACAGCGGTGGTAAGGAGACCTCTGATGATGATTTTACTGGTGTTGGGGCAAATGTGTTTTCCTACGTAGACTGCTGTCCCGCTTCGGCCTTCATCCTTGTTCTTCCAGTAGGTTCTGAACACTCCATATACAAAACCGTGGGAATATTGCCATGACGCTTGGCTGTATTACCACTCCTTCAAAAAGACCTCTCACGGGTTCGGAGGGGGCTGTTCTGGCAAGTAAAATATCTGCGACATGCGATATCACCTCTGGTCAGAGCAGACCCCGTCCGAACACGGTGGAGGGTTCCCTCCCTGATGGCAGACCTGTGACATACAGCTCATCTTCCACCAGTGAGAGAAACAAAAATGCCTCACGTGGCGAGAGACGGGCCGCAGAGAGAATAATGAAAGTCATTGGAAACATCCCATTGACCGATCTAGACTCGAAGCAATCCGCTAAACTCGCTTGGGCCAAAAGCATCCTTGCTAAACCAACGACCGGCAAAGGCTTCACGTCAAAGCGACAACGGTCTGTAGAGGGAGCCACTCCGGATCCCAAAAAACCAAAGGTGCATAACACCTCCTACACCAAAAAAGACTTATCCTTTAGTGACGTGCTAAAGGATAAGACTATTGCAGCTGTTATCGACAGAAGCAATGTGGATGGTATGATCTCTTCTGATCAATGGACGACGGTCTCAAATAAACTACAGGAGTCCTACTGGACTCTTGTAATGGAGAATCCGGGTGAGCCTGTTGTGTTTGAGGATGCAGGGTGGCACCAGGGTCGGGCCAAGCTCGTCGCCTTTGATGACCAGAGATCATACGATCTATATAAACTTGCTGTCAGCAGATTAGAGGGGCTATGGCCTGGCGCTAAGCTCGAAGTCGTCGCAAAGGAAGACATTCCTTGCAGACCTAGAGCTCGCATCAGAATCCCAGCAAATCTAACCTGCAAGGATACCATTTTAAAGATGATCAGGTACGGTAATCCATCTCTCCCGACTCACGACTGGAAGGTCGCGAAGCTAGAGGATCCAGTTGGTCCTTATAGATCTGCTATCATAGTACTCAATAAGGAATCTCTGGCTCCTCTAGTGTCGACTCAAGGTGTCATTAGGTTTGGATGGACTACCGCTATCCTGAAAGTTTATAAAAAAGATGAGGAAACACCTCCACCTCTTCCGACACAGATCATATCTTCAGTGGAGGAAAATACTCTCTGTATCGACCAACCAGCAATGGAAGTAGATACACCGGGTACTTCCAACGCGAGGATATGCTCTCCTAACCCGCCTCCTGAGGCTTCCAAAATAGCCAGCTTCTCTGACATGGAGACTGATCTGCTCAGTGAGGATGACCTCCTACGGTCATCTTCTGAGTCAGAATCCGAAGAGGATTTGGACAAAACCGTGGTGGGGGCTGATCTGAAGAATCGTAGCGATGATGCTGCAATTACTTCAGATTAACCTCCAGCACTCAAAACAGGCTTCGGCCTCCCTTCTTCTCCACATCAATAAAAATGGGGAAGATGTCGTCCTGATCCAGGAACCCTGGATTTACGAATCCACAATTCAGGGACTCAGGACTTCTGGATACGACTTGCTGAATGTATCGGATAAAGGTGACCCTAGATCCTGCATATTGGTAAGAAGTAACACTAACGTATATTTACTCCCTGATTACAGCGATAGAGACGTAACCGCAGTCAGACTCCAGACAAATAGAGATACCTACTGGATTGTGTCTGCGTACCTCAGCCACGACCACCTTGGCCCTCTCCCTGGCGACACGCTAAAGAGGTTAATCGCTGATGCTGAACGGCAAAAAGTCTGCCTCATTATTGGATGTGATGCTAACGCCCACCATACAGTTTGGGGTAGCTCCGACATAAACGATCGAGGTGAGTCACTTTTTGATTTTATTCTAAGTACTAACCTCATTGTAAGCAACATCGGTAATGAACCAACATTCATAACCAGAAACCGGCAGGAAGTATTAGACATTACTCTTGTCTCCGACTCGATTCATCAAAAGATCACGAATTGGAAAGTATCAGAAGAGCACTCTTTTTCTGATCACAGATATATACAATTCAATCTAAACGATGAAACTACAAAAAAGATAGCTTTCCGGAATCATCGGAAAACTAACTGGGTAAAATATAGAGATACTCTTAGCAGATTAATTAAACCTGACCTTCTAAGTATCCCCGTAAGCAGAAAAGATCTTGACAATAAAGTCAATGATCTTACTTCAGCTCTCAACAAATCAATGGACATATCCTGTCCTCTTATTCAAATAAGAGGAAAGAAGAAGCCTCACTGGTGGAACCCAGTGCTGGAACCGCTCAGAAAGGAATGTAGAAAACTTTTCAACCGAGCTAAATACTCCAAAGAAATTTCCGACTGGGACTTATATAAAGAATCCCTCAAGATATATAAAAAACAATTGAGGAAAAATAAAAGAACCTCCTGGAGAACCTTCTGTAACAAAATAGAAGATTCCTCAGAGGCTTCAAGATTAAGAAAAATCCTCTCGTCAAACCCCATAATGCCAAGTGCCCTGAAAACCATCAACGGCTCTTGGACTAACTCTTGTGAGGAATCACTCGACTTGCTACTAGATACTCACTTCCCAGGTAGCTCCCAAAATATACGCAGTTCTGACTCAATAGAGTCTAACAATATAACAATAAATAAACTAGGTCTGATTACTAGAGAGAAACTCAAATGGGCAATCGACAGCTTCGATCCATATAAATCAGCTGGACCTGACGGTATAATACCAGCTGAACTGCAAATGGCTTCAGACATCATCATCCCCATCCTTGAGATAATTCTGAAAGCATGTATGAACTTAGCATACGTACCATCTTTATGGAGAGAAGTTAAAGTCGTATTCATACCCAAAGCTGGTAAAAGCTCTCATGTAAATCCGAAGGATTACAGACCTATCAGCCTATCATCATTCCTTCTCAAAACTTTAGAACGACTGATTGATATCCATCTGCGTAGTGCCATAGAACCTAATCTTTTTTCTCCGGCACAACACGCTTACCGCAAGGGGAAATCGGTAGAAACGGCCCTGCATAATTTGGTACGTACTATTGAATATTCCCTTCATCATAGAGAGTATACCCTGGTTACTTTCTTAGATATCGAAGGTGCTTTCAACAACGTCAGCAATGCTGCAATTTTAACCGCGCTTGAGAACTTGAACGTTGATAGCTCACTTAGGGAGTTAATCAGCCTCATGTTGAGAAGTAGAATAATCAACTCAACATTAGGTGACTTCTCTGTTAGAAGATCTGTCAGCAGAGGCACACCGCAAGGTGGAGTCCTATCCCCACTCTTATGGAACATCGTTATCAACGAACTATTAGTTAGTTTAGAAGCGAATGGTTTCAAAGTAATTGCATATGCTGATGACGTTGCCATTGCAATATCAGGAAAGCATCTTCAAATCATTATAGAATTAATGCAAACCGCTCTTAACAAACTACTTAAATGGACAGACAAATGTGGACTAGGTGTAAATCCCCACAAAACTGAACTTGTCCTCTTTACAAGGAAATATAAAATTCCGAATATAGACCCTCCATCAATAAATGGTATCCCACTTAACTTCTCAGATGAAGCTAAATATCTGGGTCTGATTTTAGACAAAAAGTTGAGTTGGAAACCAAATATACAAGAAAGAGTCAGAAAGGCCACAGTGGCACTTTTCTCCTGTAAAAAAGCTATTGGAACCAAATGGGGCTTGTCCCCATATATCACCCACTGGCTATACACAGCGGTCATCAGACCGATACTCACTTATGGGGTGGCAGTATGGTGGACTGCTTTAGATAAAATAACTTATCGTGATAAGTTAAGCAAAGTGCAGAGATCAGCTTGCATGTGTATCAGCGGAGCTCTCCGTTCGACACCTTCCGCTGCCTTAGATATACTGCTCAACATTTCACCCCTCGATATATACACTAAACAAGTGGCAGCGAGCACAGCTATTCGTCTCAGAGCCATCTCTCAATGGTCCAATAACTCTATTGGCCATACTATCATTCTGAACAAATTCGAATCAATCCCTAAACACTCCGACTACACCATCCCTCAGCCGATTTTTGGTAAAAATTTCCAAGTCACAATTCCAACAAGATCCACTTGGGATGATGAGGAATTCTTGAGAGATGAAGCAATTCATTTCTACACGGATGGCTCAAAAACTGAAGAGGGGGTGGGTGGTGGCGTGTACTCAGAACGACTAAACATTAGTCTCTCTTTCCGTCTCCCTGATCATTGTAGCGTGTTCCAAGCGGAAATCCTGGCGATAAAAGAAGTTTTATCTTGGCTCAAAGAAAACGTAATATCTACTTTAAATATCCGTATCTTCTCAGATAGCCAAGCGGCCCTTAAATCACTAGGCTCTGTTTCTACAAACTCCGTAACTGCCCGAAATTGTCGATCGTCTCTAATGGAGATGGCAGAACAGTTCAACATTCACCTTTTCTGGGTGCCGGGACACAGAGATATTCCAGGAAACTGTAAAGCCGATGAACTCGCCAGGAAGGGAACTATTACACCAATATTACCTGACAGGGTGAATATTGGAATACCAATCGCTACTTGTAAACTTATGCTTAAGCAAGATGCCATGTTGATGACAAACAGCAGATGGACAGGTATCACTACTTGTCTGGCGACAAAACGGATCTGGCCAACACTGGATCCGAAGCGATCGAAATGTTTGTTATCTCTTAGTAGACTGCATATTAGCTCCACAATTGGTGTCATAACTGGACACTGCCTAATAGGCAAACACGCCAATAGACTAGGCGTTCTTTCAAATGACTTCTGCAGAAGCTGCATGGACGAGGAGGAGGAAGAAACTATCCCACACCTTCTTTGTTCATGCCCTGCTCTTTCTCAAAGACGTAAAATATACCTAGGAAATTTTTTCTTTGACGATCCCAGTGATTTAAATAAAATCGACATTCACAGTCTCCATCGCTTTATTAAAAGCTCCAATTGGTTTAATTAGCAAGGGTCATCTTGCAATCTTTATGTGGTATCACAATGGGCCTATTCTGGCCTAAGTGTGTCAGTAGTTTTCCTGGCAGCCACCTTAACCTAACCTAACCTAACCTAGGTTCTGAAGCCAATGAAGTTGATTTTATTGCATTTGGTAACATTGGTCCTTACTTAACTGACGTCCTCTTCTCCATCAGGCTATAAGCACACGGGATACATACGAAAATATGTTCGTTTATCAATCATCAATTTGGTGACATGAGTTTTCATCACAAACTTATGACAACAGCAGTTGTAGTTGGCGCATTATTTCGACCAATATTTCTATTCAAAATTAGCACTGTTTGTTGGCAACGCCGTATCCATTTTGGCAGTAACTTTGAAGTAAGCTCTATCACGAATTCCATGGCAATCGTGAAATTGTTATGAACACCGAACAAAATATCACAGAGCCATTAGGAATCTGTTCGTAATGGCTCTGTGATATTTTTCTGTGATAGATTTTGTCGGGACTCTCAAAAGTTTTCGATTACGATGGAATCTCGAGTATGTACAATTAGGCTTTTTTCTCGGCTCTAAAGTCTATGATTTTGTATTTAATATTCTTATCATGTCATTCGTAATCAGTGGCTCTCAAGTCACTTTTTTTTAACCATGATATCATTGAAAACTTCGCAAATTAATTAATCTTTTAAAAGGGTTTTGATAACCTCCATACCGTCATTATTCCAGATATTTCTATTAATTCAATTGATTCCAAGCAAGTTCATACGACCCATCTGTGAAGTCCCTATTATTATCTTAGTACCTTTATTCATGTTTATGATGTTTTGAGAAAAAGTTTGTGATACTTTAGATGAGACTTCCTCATATGTACGTTGTGTTTCTGGAAATTTTTTAAAAGTATAATGTTTGTCACGTTAATAAGTTTACTTCACCTCACCAAGTGATAAAACACCAATTTGTCACGCATCTGCAATTTGCTGCTTATGAAGCTATGCTGATGCTGAAGCCCCACAACCCTTTACTATATTATCACAAGCTGACTGACAAGCTCTCTTGCACCTTTAGGGATTGTATTGTTTTTATATCATTTTTGCTTTTTTTTTGTTATGTTTGTATTAATTTTCGAATGCAAACAATTTACTTTCACTTAATAAATAAAATGATTACAAGCCGCAGTAGGATTGGTTTGTAAATGTAACATTTCACTTGGAAACTTTTTTTTTTTTTTTTTTTTGAGAAAATGAAAGCCAGGCCGGTTAGATAATAATCAACTCAACATCATGCGTCGATCTGAATGGGAAACAAACGACTTTACACTACTAATTGTGTGTTGATGAGATTGTTAGCTATACCTACACAAAGATAATAAAATTCGAGTTATGGGATTGCATAAAAAAATGATACAGAGTTTTGCACAATGAGTACAAGAGTATATGCGAAAATAACTTTTGATGTTCAAATAATCTATGCGTATGTAACGATTGACTTTCAACTTTCATAAGTTCACTGTTCCCTATGATGGATTTGTGGAAGACTATGATGAATTGGTGAAATTCTTTATAGATTTGTGATATACATATGTATGTATGTACTTGTACATGTACATACAAATATAATTACTGATGCCGACAATTTATATTCGTATCATTAAAAGTTGAACAACATTTGAACATTTCTGAAAGTCTACATAGAGGTTAAACCTGAACCCCAAACTCCTGTTTTTTTTGGTCAATTAAAGTCCTGCGTTAATTCCGACTTAACTCACCTTATTTGGTGAGTTAACTCCGGGACTAAACTTAGGGTGATTTTCCTTGTGGTGCCATTTCGATTTCGATAGTGAGGCGTACAAAAGGAATATTCAGTTTCAGTTTTGCACATCGATTTCAATTGAAAGATAAAGTTCAACTGCAAGATAAAGTTCAACTGAAAGATAAAGTTTATCCTCAACTGGAAACTTACTGCTGAGCTAACTCAGGATTAATTTATTTTCAGGATTAGGTAACCCCGATTTAACTCAACACTGGAAAACTGGCCCTTATGGCATTTTTTGGCAAGGAAGTGACTAGGTAATCTCGCCTCCTCTATGCGTCTTAAATATTCCGAAATAATTAAATAAATTAAATTAAACTTGTTTTCAAATAATTAACTTAATTTTGTTTAATCGCATTTATCTGTGTAGGAAATTTAACTTACTATTTTTTGGTATAATTTATTTACATTCGGGGGACACCCCTGAACAAATTCCATCAAGAAAAATAGCCGACTCTTGAACTAATACCTGATTTTCGGGTTGTTATTTTTCAACACGGTAGATCAGGTTAACTATTTAACCAGCTACCTGATTTTAATGTCATGTAAAATCAATCATCTTTTTAAGCTAACACTGCCTTAAAATAGTAAAACTGTACATTTTACAGGAAAATGTAATTAATTTTACCTGAAAACCTAGTTAATTTTACCTACAAATCTAGTTAATTTAACATAATTCACAGTTGAATCATCTCTGTATCCTGTATTTGTGTCTTAAATCCATACGAAAAATGGCTCCATGCTTCTGTCTCTAACGATGCTCAATTCGTGTTGCATTGTTTTGAAACAATAGAAAGTTACTATGTATATATTTATTTTATTTTATAAATACTTTGTGATATTTAATTAGTTTCGAGCTGGGAACCTTTCACACACGGAGATAGCATGGGCCACTTCGTTGCAAAGAAAACGAATTCGAAATGTCAACAAGTTGAAACTTATTTTGTCTAGATGATCTGTGTGCGTGTTTTTTACTTGTATCATGTTGAAATTAACTCGCTGAGTACTTTCACATGAGGCCAGGTTAAATTTAACAGGTAAAACTTGTAAAAAATAACCATATAAAACGTTAAATCAATCAGATTTGTAGGAAAATAGAAATTCATAACATATGTACATCAGTGTTAAAAGAATACCACTTAAGTTAAAGTAAAAACTATGTTATGTAAAAATAACAGGATATACATATATGATGAGAAAAGTCACCAGGTTAATTTTACACTGAATACGAGGGCTGTTGTTATGTTATTTTTTGGCCATACACAAACAAAATCAAATAGATCTGTCAAAAATGTCGGCTTTTACAGTGATCAATATTTCTTTTGTTTAAGTTTTTTCACCCTAGTGGAAAAAATAATCTCGTGTTTTGATAAACCACTCCTTTTTGGGTGGTAAAACCATTAAATATTACAACGAAGGTTTTTGAAAATATTCCGAAGATTTCTTTCGAATGAGATGAGTCAGAAGTTTCATTGGGGTCAAGTGAGCTAGCGAAACGGAGAAAACCAGGACATCTTAATTTTGTCATGTTGAAAGAAATGGTAAAAAAATCGACGAAATTAAGTTGGGCGATCGTTGAGTTAAAGTTTAGGTGATAGGCTAATATTTCAGTGAATTCAAATGAGAGCTTCATTCGTTTTTCTGCATGGAAAGAAAATTATTTCGTTGTTTATAGATATATATTTTTTGGTAGTAAAACTATTAAGCAGAATAAAGAAAAGCTTTAAAAATACTCTGAAGACTAGGCACAAGTTTCTTAGTGGTTGAGCGAACACAAAAAACGATGAAAACAAGGGCAACTTAGTCTTGCCTTGTTATGATAAATGGTCAAAAAATCAAGGGCATTGCGTTGGATAATTGTCGGGCCAAGGTTAAGTTGATAGTCAACATTGCAACCATATTAAATGAGAGCTTTTTTTCATTTTCTGCATATGACCATTTGGACATGGAAAAACGCTTTCCCACTTGCTGAAAGAATTGATCGAAAGTGGAATCATTTTCAAATTTCAAAACAGTGTTTGGGTCTCTCTAACCTTCATTAAAGGGCTCAAAAAAAAGAAAAAAATAGCATATTTTTCAGAATTTAAAAAATGAATTTTTTATGAAGGCTTAAATAAGTCTTTTATATTTTTTTTGCCTATAGCTAAAAATTAGCTTAGTGAATGAAAGACTTATCGCATTTAAATATTTTGACAGCAAAATTAAAAAATTGACTCAAGATATTTGAGCGCTTCCTTTATGCAAAGTCACTGACTTATTGAACAGCCCTCTCGTATATAATGTAATTAAAATCAGGTAATTTTCTGAAATGTCTGTAACTTTATATGAGACTGTGTTCCTTGTTAATTTAACAAGGCCCAAGCTTATTATTTACCTGCCGTTTTTCGTACCGGTGTGAATGTTTACAGTTTCTTTTAAATTCTCTATAATTGTTGCTTTTTGTATGTGGGACTCTTTTTTATCTCCGAACCCTTTTCGGGACTCCTTTCGATTTTTTCTTCAGCGGCAACACTGAGTTTAAATAGGGAGTATTAATTAAAGTCAGGCTATATTTTGGTGTTACAATAGTTTTTAACGAACTGACATTACATTTTTTCCTTCTCCTTTTCTAGCCCCCTATTTACTTGGGATACATTTTATATGTATTATGCAGGTTCCTACTATTGTTTGTCTACCTGCCCGTAGGACTACAGTCTAAACGCGTGAATCGATTTTTTTAAACTTGGTACATAGTGCTTTTTGGTAGTTTCCTCACTCTTTTAATTTTTTTCATTAGAACAAAAGTTGAGTTGCTTTTACAACCGCGCTTATACAACGTCTCCGCGCCGCGATAATGTAAAGGCTGTGATAACTTTATTTTTAATTTTATCTATTTATTTTCTGATGATGACAATCGAATTGTCGAAACGCGTTAAAATCTAAATACTTAACAAACGAAGTCAAACGGCGGATTTATAAAAAGGTACAAATTTTTTTAATCATAATCCTTGACGTAGATACCCTACAACAAAATGTGTTTTAACATATACCTTCATATTTAGTTTAGAATTTAATAAAACGTTGGGGAAGACTTTTTTCTTGTCATCGTTAGAGCACTTTTAGGCTATTGATTATGTCATTATAGTAAGGAAGTAAGACGTTCATGGGATTTTATTGTAAAAATCATCAAAGGGGTCATTGAAGATGAGAAAACCGCGGAGTGCTATTAAATTGGAGGTAGCATTTTTTAGAGGGGGGTGCAAAAGCACCCTTTTTGGTTTTTTGCATATAACTCGAAAAAGAATCAAAATTTCGAGATAATACTTAAAACCTATTTTGTAGAGAATACAATTTACCATCAAATTGGATTTTTGAAAAAATATTTAAAAAATTATTAGTTAGCTAATTTTTAAAAAAATCATGTGAAAAATCGCATTTTTTGTTTTTTTTTTTACGTATTTGCTTATAATTTTCTTACCAGCAGAGATAGGTATAAGCATTGCTCCATATAAAAGAAAGATAATTAAATTTTCTTTAAAATAAAATTTAAAAAAAAACGGTTTGGATAAAAATCGACCGAGAAAAAGTCGTTCAAACTATGCTGATGTTTAGTTTTTAAAGCTTTATAAATGGCATTTTTGGCTATTTTGATGGACTTGTTAGATTATAGATACACAATACAATCAAACTGGGTGTATTAGGGAGTCATAACCAGTTAAGTCAAAAATAAAAGTCAAGTTTCAAATTTTTCGCAGTTTTAGGGTTGTTATCTAATTTTGTCTAAATTTAGAATAATTGCCAAAATCAACACACTTGCTCTTACAGAGTCGGGTTTTAAACACATGTTAGCTTATAAATAAATAAATACATTGGGTGGCGCAACAGCTCGTGGAGAACCAGGGCCTAGTGACTTACAACTCTCAACCATTCCTGTGTGCGTGTTGTTGGCAGGAATGGAGGGGACCTACAGTTTTTTGCCGAGTCCGAACGGCTAAGCAGCACTGAGCAGCACTTATTCATGACAAGCATATTCTTGGAGGATTTGTCAGTTACTCGCAAGAGGCAGTACCTCGGATAAAACATTTCTGTTTATAGGTGGCACGGCTGGGAATCGAACCCACACCTTTGGCATGATAGTCCTACGCACTAACCATCATGCCACGAGGTACTACATGTTAGCTTATACCTTCTCGAACATGAAACAAAAAAATAATTCCAGGCAAGTTTTACGATTGAAAGTCCTTGCCAGACGAGCTCAACATTTTCAAAATAGGTATTATAAGAAATTACTTTTTTTTAAATTTCAAATAACTGTCAAACCTTATTTTACAAAGCCGGGTTTTCAAAATATGTATGTTAGCTTAGGTCTTCTTAAATAGAGACAAAATTGTGCCGGACAAGTTTGGCTGTCGAAAATGCATGCCAGACGGCCCTTAATGTTATAAAGTTGGTGATTTTTTTTCTTTTTGTTTTCTAATTTCTTAAATAATTATCAAAACTAAAAAATCTATTTTCACAAACCGGGGTATTTGGTAGTTTATGCCTTTCGTTATATGGACAAAATATTGACAGATGAGTTAGGTATTCCCAAATAAAAAAAAGTTATTTCTTTAATACCTACTTAGAAAATGTTGAGCTGGTCTGGCAAAGACCTTCAACCGTAAAACTGGTCTAACACTATTTTTTTCATGTTCGAGAGGGTATACGCTAACATGTGCTCAAAACCCGGCTTTGTAAAAGCAAGTGTGTTGGTTTTGACAATTATTTTAAATTTTGAAAAAATTTGATGGCAACTCTAAAACTGTGAAAAATTTGAAACTTGACTTTTATTTTTGACTTAACTGGTCATGAATCCCTAATACACCCAGTTTGAGTGTATAATCTAACAAGTCCATCAAAATTTCCAAAAATGCCGTTTATAAAGCTTAAAAAACTTAACATCAGCCTAGTTTGAACGACTATTTCTCGGTCGATTTTTATCCAAACCGTTTTTTTAAACATTTGTTTTAAAGGAAATTTAATTATTTTTCTTTTATATGGAGCAATGCCTATACCTATCTCTGCTGGTAAGAAAGTTATGAGCAAATACGTAAAAAAAAAAAAAAAATGCGATTTTCACATTTTTTTGAAAATCTCTAAAAACTGCACCCTCCAATTTAATAGCACTCCGCGGTTTTCTCATCTTCAATGACCCCTTACAATAAAATTCCATGAACGTCAATTGTTCACTTTTAATATTGTTTTAAGCCTAGTTTACAGTTCCCGTGCGCAAAAAAAATCTATGCAAATATTCTCGCATGTCAAAAATAATTGAGGTGAAATGTAAAATTAATTGTTTGCATGATTGGTTTACAGTTTCATGCAAAAAAAAACTATGCTGTCATGGAATGTCATGCAAAACAATGGACCGGAAATTGATTGCATGCGAAAAGAAGTGTGTTGAATAAAATATTTTTATTTTTTTTTACGGTCGGTTTATACTTCAAAAAAAAAAATATATTCACCTCAAGACATTATTTGCATGCAAATGGTTTTCGCATCCAAACAAAATTATTTTCCATTTTTAGGCCTAAAGTTTGTCAATTAACGGTAAATAAATGACTCAAGGGGTGGTTTGGGTCAGAGCAAACGTTTTTCGCCTTGAATATTATTCAACTTGGTGCGCAGAAAAGGTGGAAAGTCGTTTTGAAAATTTTGATTTTATTTTCGCATCGGAACTGTAAACTATGCTTTATTTACAATACAAAATTGTGGGGTGTTGAACAACCCCCTTTGCTATTCATGTAGGAAAAAAAAGCTTTGCCTTCGGAAGTTAAAAGCAAGTTAAAAATGTCGTATTAAGAATTTAACTTTAATATTCCTCATAAAGAACCAAAAACATCATAATCTAATGGCCTCAGGCATTTTTAGTACAGCAGAACTTGCCCTGAAAACAGTTGCTCTATTCATCTAATATTAATACATATTCATTTGACCCCATTTCTTCATTTCATTCAAAGAAAATTATCAAACACTAAATCATCTATGTATATAAACCACAAAACTATCTATAAATTATTATATAATCCCTATATCGATTTCAAATTCCTCAACTAATGTATAGGTACATACCTAAAAAAAAAAAAAATTAATTATACAAAACTTAAAAAAAAAAGAAAAAAAATAGAAACCCGACATACTCTGTTGCAAACGAATTATACTTCCGTCTTTCTCAATGAAAGTCAAAAGCGTGTCGCCTCATAATCGTGAGACTTAACCTCATGCATTTCCGAAACTGAAGGTAACAAATAAAAAACGAAAAAAAAAATTGTTACATTATTATCGCTAGCTCTAACATTTCACCCTACTCTAAAAGTTATAATTATTCAAAAAAAAAAAAACAATTATAAATTTCTATGGAGACTCCGTCATCAATTAAAAATGAATTGAGCACAAAACTTAATCGAATCGATATCACTTTTCGATGGCAATATAATAAAGTTGTGCAGTATGTGAGTTTCCGTAAAATTAGTTTAGACATTTAAGTTTGTAACTTTCAATCGGTCCAATCCACACCACACACCATACAAAACTCCAGAATCAATTTAAAAAAAAATACTCTTACGGATCGGCACAAAAAGTGCTTATTCGAATACCAATACTTAAAAAAAAAGATACTTTCTAGCACACTAAACACTAGATACAAAAAAGTACCATGTAGGTATCCATATCGGGGAATCTCCTAGCGCCCCCACACGCTGTATGCTCACCACAAACTTATTGCATAACGCAAAACTCTCGAGTCACCATGTGAATGCAATTCACAAACACAGCGAGAGAGAGAGAGAGGGAGTGGGTGAGTTGGTGAGAGAGAGGCAGAGGGACGGAGCTTGAGGCAAGCTTATACCAGGCGCCATGCTTAAGAGTTCACATGCTGAATTTTGTATCTTTTTCGGTTTTTGTTTTGATTCCATTTGAATTTTCTCATGCTTCTTGGTGTATCTTTCACAACAACTCACCACATGGTAAAACAAAGCACACAGAGGTGAAGTAAGAAAAGAGAGAGTGGCAGTGGCAGGGCATGCAGAACTCATGCTGTATAATAATAAATCTATATTAATATATGGCTTTGGGCCTAACCAAGTGGCAACGGCAAGTGGGTTGTTCGTCAATGTAGAGAAGTTGTTTCGGTTTCCATTAATGGGCTTTGATCTCCCACCACACCGATTGAATTAGGTTTCCTTTTATTTCACACGATGATTACCTGAAAGTCTGCGTATTTTTGTGGTGAGATACTTTTTTTTTTTTTGATTAATTGTTTAGCGCAAAAATAAAAACCCTAACAAGCTCATTCAATGAGCTTCAAGAGGAAACAAAAATGATTTTATTGCGTGACCATTGATTGACCAACGACGACTGACCGACGCGACGGAACGCCTCATCTAACTGTATAGGCTCGGTTCGGTGTTGCCATTCTCCGGAGGCCATTCAATGGACTTTCTAAAATAACTCCTCAACGAACTATTTGTTTTCTTTCACCACCACCGCGCCATTTGTGTTGTGTTGCAGAAGAAAAACAAAAAAAAAAACTACCAGACCGACCACCTCTCCAATAACGACCGATGTAATGCACCAGCAACAGCCGGTGGTTTTCAGGGCAGGCAGGCAGGGCAGTCCTCCAGCAGGCCAGTTTCTAGAGCCACGCAATTACTAATATTACCATTCACTTTTGTCGATTTTTTTTTGAAATTCGAAGCGCATCGGTTAACACGAGGAAGTGAGATTATTTTTCAATTCATTTCATCTTTGAAAGTCTACTCTACTACCTTTTTTTTATTTTTTTTGACGTTTTGTGGTCTTGGTCTGTCATTTAGTTGTCGGTGGAAGCCATTTTGGTAGCAGTTACATAAATGATTGGTTTTTTTTGGTCATTAAGGTCTTCCATTAATCATCAAGGTCAAGTGAAATTTTGAAAATATTACAAAAACACCAAAAAAAAGCAACAAAATAGTGCGAACTACTTTTTGAATTCAGATATCAATTTTCTCTTTGTTGCATAAATAGAGGAGAAACATAACAAAAAAGAGAGATTGTTGGTTCATGGTTTCTTTGTAATAAAAGCAGAAGATACAAAGCAGCAGCTATACTCATCGTTTCACATTTTTAAAATACAACAACAAAAAGTTTATAATTTCTTACTTTTGTTAGTTTGTTATTATTTTTTTTTATTTTCAAAATTTTGTTTGGGAGAGGGATAGATTAATGCAGAAAGAAAGTATAACACACAACAGCAATTTATGTAGATATCACTCAAATTCAAATTGGTTGGCTATCAAATAATAATGAAAATGAAATATTGAATGCGGCAAAGCACCGCTGTCCATTAAAAAAAACAACCAAGCTAATTTGTTTCTCGCTCAAAGATATAAAAATGTAGGTGTGAAATTATGAGGGAATTAAAATGATTGGTGGTGATCTTCTTTGATCTTGATTAAATTTGAAAGGGCATAAGTGTTGTGTTTTGGGGAAATTTATACTATCACTTATTTCGAAAGTTTATACATCAGGAATTGTAGTGGTTTTTTTTTGTGCAGCACTAATTTTGTAAGCACTGTTTTTTACTAGGTGTTCGTAGTTGTTTTTTTTTGTATTGAAAATTGTTTTTTGTATTGAAAATTGTTTTTTTACGATCTTAAGGGTTTTAAGTCCATACAAACTGACGTTTCTTCCAGGCGATCTCACTTGGACTCATAAGTGACCTAATGAGGTAAGATGAACTTAACTTAATACAAATTTCGTATGGCACTAAGTCACTTATGTGTCCAAGTAAGATAGCCAGGCTGAAACCCCGGTTTCTATGGACTAAAGTCGCAGAATGTTATTATTTTTGTTTTGTATGTAAATGGCGTAGTTCCAAACTTGTTCCTTAGCCATGCAACGGCTGAAAAAAGGTCAAGTGATTTTCAGCATGTTATTGTTGTTGTACTACGTATAATAACTTCCCTTCCACCCTTCACTTCAATCTGTTTCAATCCTCACAAAATCAAAACTGGTTTATTGTTACTTACTTACTAACTTAAAGTGGTGAACCAGGGCCTTAACCAGCAAGCTTCTGCCAGCCAGCCCGGTTTCTAGCTAGCTGTCTACATTTTGCATGCCAAGTTGGCTGAGATCCTCTTCCACTTGCTTGTGCCAGCCGGAGAATTTTTCTCTCAAAATAGCCTAAAGCGTTCTCATTCTCCGTTATAAGTCCCCATCAGGGCCGGGATGATAAGCGTCTTTTACAGGATAACTTTAGCTGCTCGAAAGAAGGCTTTGCTTCTCGACTGCCTTCTTAGCCCAAAGAAACAGTGATTGGCAAGAGTAATTCTTCGTTCGATCTCTGCACTGGTATCCTCCGCTGAGCTAATAGCTAAGCTTAGGTAGACAAAGTCTGTGACCACCTCAAAATTAAAGCTGTATATAGTGACGTACTGTCACTGATATTGTTGACAGCATATACTCGGTCTTGCCCTCATTCACTGTTTAACCCATCTTCTTGGCTTCCTTCTCAATACTCACGAAAGCACCAGTGACATCTTGCTTTGTTCGTCCGAGATTATTACAATGTCGTCAGTGTAAGCGAGTATAATTGGACGGACTTTTGAGAGATTGTGCCTCTAGTGTTGACGTGAGAGTTTTGCATTGTTCTTTCAAGAACGATGTTGAAGAAGTCGCATGACAGCGCGTCGCCATACCCAAAACGTTTTTTTGACATCAAAGTTGTCGGTGAGGTTTTTGCCGACCTTGACGGAGCAGCGTGCATTATCCATCGTCATCCTGCAAAAACGAATGCCAAATGCCAATGGGAGGGATGCCAAAATTAGATATGGCTCTATATGGTTCGATCCTGTAGATGATGTCATATGCGCCTTGAAATCGATGAAAATGTGGTTCAATTCATCGGGCATGCTTTCTTCCGCCCATATTTTGCAGATGAGCTGGTGCATACTCCTAATCAATTCATCGACAGCCGCTTTGAATAGCTCAGCGGCAAAGCCATCATATAGCTATCTCTACTTCTTCGAGATCGTGTAGATGGAATTGTTTGCCTATGTCGTCCAGGTTGAATGGTGCAATCTGCATGGTAGCGGAACTCGGTTCGTCATCGCCGTTATACAATTTGCAGATATGATTTTTTATTAGCACAGGCTCTAATTCTACCACGATGTTCAACCGATTATCCTTGCAGGCTTCAGTTCGGACCTTATAACTTTACGAGGTTCTTTTTACTTTTTGGTAAAACTTGCGAACTTCATTCCTGCAATTGACAACCCTCTATTTCCTCGATCACGCACTTCTTATGCTCTTTCCTTTTCCTTCTTAGAAGCTAGTGTTCCTCTCACCTCTTCTGCTCGTAGAGCTCGCGAGCAGCTCTGGTTTTTCTATGCAGCGCTGCTTTGTATGCCTGTTGTTTGGCTGCATGTACTTGCCGGCATATTTCATCGAACCAGGTGTGTCGCTGTGGTAGTCGTGTGAGGCCCAGCACTTCAAAGGTGGCATCTCTGGTGATCTCTATTTATTTCCTGGCAATTCTTCAACTTGTTCTCGGAACTTGAAGTTGGTGACATAGGACCATATAAGGGGGCGCGAGAGACAAGATTGGAAAAGGACCTGCCGATTTCTTGCGACTGTAGCCGTACGACGTCGAACTTCCTCAGAGTATTTCTCATTTCGGGCTTTGGTCTGGATATCCGTAGCATTACCTTGGCTACAACGAGGTAGTGGTCTGAGTCAACGTTGGCTCCTCGGAACGTTCGGAAATCCTTGATACTGGGGGAGTGCCTTGCGTCGTCGATAACCATGTGGTCAATCTGGTTGGCGGTTGATTGACTAGGAATTTGCTATACCCCCTTGTGTATATCGAGATATGGAAACTGCGTACTAGCTACCACAACGTTTCGCACCGCAGCAAAGTCGATTAACCCTTGTCCGATATCGTAGGTGCAGGCTATATCTTGTAGTCCTGAGCTCCGAATACGTCGTAGTAGCACGTATAAGGTGTTCAGCCTGAATGGAACCGCGCGCTGTAAACGCCACCGTTGATTCCATTTGGGGAACTCTTCCGCTGCCGCCTTGATAAAAGGGGAAGTGCCTTAGTAGGAACAGTTTTCTCGGTTTCTGTCTTCAAGACTCTTGGGGCACCGTTGATTCTCTATGCTGAATTCATCCACCGCACGCCATCCTTCTGATAAGCTTGTCCAAGACTTCAGCCGAATTATACTGCCAGTTTTTTGCGACCGAAGATTATAGTGTTGCTATTTTTGTCTTTTGTCCAACACTCGCGCTAATAAGTTTAGCAAGTCAAGTCCGAATAGACGAGACCAGTATCCGAGGGTTACCGCTTGGAGATAAAATAAACACAATTGACGTGTAGTATTCGGGGCATCACTGGACGTTCGCCATGTTGATTACCCGCTCTTGTTAGGACAAGAGCAGAGTATTGATATGGTGGTTCTTGAGTGCTGACTCGATTCTAACCGTTATTCGCTCGAAAATGATGGTTGCGATAAGTTTTGGAAAAATGACAAAACGGTTGGTCGATGGCTTGGATGGACCAGGAGCTACTTCATGCATCTCGTCTTTTGTCGTGTCAGTATTTGCATGCACAGCTGATAAGGCCGTCCCTTTCCTTACCTGGGATTTACCGGCAGGAGGTTTGGGTGGTCCCATCAGCGTGTTCGCGTTTGTGTCTTCCACAGAAGTAGCCTCCGCCGGTGTTAGGACAAGAGACCCAACTTCCATTGCAGACTCCTTCTGTAGAAGCGCACGTGCGTTATGCAATCGTTTGCGTTCTAGTTCCGTAAGTGTTTCCCAACTCCTTGTGCCAAGTCGTTCGATCACTCTTCTACAATTGCGGTATTAACTCCGCACTGAAGAAGTTGAAAGCCTTGAGATGTTGGAGCTGGCAACAGAACAGGAGTCACTGATGTCGTCAGTGTCAACCGTTATGATGCTGGCCCCATCATCCACACCGAAATTGGCAAAGGGGTTGAGAAGAAGGTTTTCCTCTTCCTCAGTCATTTCCGTTTTTGTGTCGTTCTTGTCTTTATTGTGAATGTTTTTTGTCACTGGCGACTTCTCCCCTCGTTCATTTCGAGGGACCAAGCCCACGCAGGCAGCCGCGACTTCTACCGACGCGATGGTTTAGCGTATATCCCCGCTAGTTTATTTTCTGTTTTTACGTTGTGGGTTCCTGTTAGTTGGCTTAGAATCCTCAGCTGTCCAGCTGAGGATCTCCTGATCAGTCTATTCGGTTGTATTAACTGTCCGTGACGGATTGTCGTCTAGCCTAGCTTGGTTGGACGTATTCGCAGTTGGATGAGAGCCAGGCGGAGGCAAGAGGCCATCCCTTCCTTTCTTCACCTTTCCTTGAATAGCCCTCAAGTTCGGCTCGCCCTGAGTCTGCCCGTACTCGTATTAACCGTCCGTGACGGATTGTAGTCTAACCTAGCTCGGTTGGGCGTACTCGCAGATGGGTGCGAGCCAGGCGGAGGCAAGAAGCCGTCCTTTCCTTTCTTCACCTTTCCTTGAGCAGTCCTCAAGTTCGGCTCGTCCTGAGTCTGTCCGTTCTAGTGTTAACCGTCTTCAAGCAGATCTAAAAAATTCACAGCTGGCCAGCTGAAAACCTAAACGTAAGCCTCCCCACCACTACAAGGTGGAAACCCGTCGAGGAGGAGAGATAGATAATAAGTACAGTATGGGTGTGATCCCCTTTTGACGATATAGAAAGCTTCTTTTCGTTGGTTTTTGACGTTAGCTTCTGTGGCTTTCCGAACATTATAGTTTTACCTTAAAACACGCACATCTCGTTTAGCTAGAGCAGCACTCTGCTTAGCAGAATCCTAATTCGGCAAGGTATATAAATGATCCATCCATCTTCGTCATTGATCCTCAATGAATACCAAAACTGTGCCAAGCACATCTTTTACAGGATTATTGGTGTTGCTTTTTTCCCGACAGCTTCTTGAGATATTTTTGTTAGAATTCCTTGATATCTCCTATTTTTGCAGTGTTTTCCGCATTTTCTGCGAGATCGTCTTACCTCGCCAACGTCTCACACAACGATAGAACAGCTTATGTATTTGTATATACATTCCGGTACTCGCTTCGTAATTCAGCCTTTTTTTTCATTTTCAAAGATTTTCGAACTTACCTTGGTTTATCCAAGACGTCCACCTGGGGACAGTTTTACATCACAACATAACTACCACATATGTATGTATGTTGGGAGCATACGTATTAATTTTTGAACTCCTTGCTACATCCTGTGATTGTCGGTTCATAGCTTGAGAACCAAATGGTGGTCACTTCCCAAATCGGCATATCTAATATTTCTTCCATCGGTGCTGAATCAGTTAAAAGACAGAAATCAAATACATACATGTCTTCGGTTTTCCGTTAAAACACGGCCAAATATAGGTCGTCACACTTAATAAGAAATCCAAATTGCGGTGGAACAGCAGCAGCACCAATGACGACAAAGTAGGCCAACGACAAAATCCAAAAGTTTTTTTATTGCAATTATATCTTTTCTTTCTTTTAATTTAGATTGTTTTAAGCATTTTTATTAGGTTTTAGGTTTGAGTTGTATGAGACAGAAAATATTTAACTAGAAAAAAGATAAAGAAATTAAATCCAAAATGACCATTGCCAACCACATGTGACGAGTGCAAAAATAAGAATTATGTATTTTCGGGTGACGCAATATTATGCCTGTTTGGTAACGTGAGTTTCCCAATGGTTTTTGCTCCTATGGTTTCTGACAGCAAATTGTAAAAATTTGCAAGAACTCGTTGCGATGAGATATTGGATGCGTTCAACAGATGAGGAAACGTCAAAATGATTTAGGCAGGTTCATGTTCATGCTCTTTCGGTTCTCCGCATTCAGTCACATGTGCGAACTAAATACGGAGTGCCTATGCAATTTGCATGAAAAGTTACTAAAAGGTTTAAAACTGGCTGGTAGATTTAGAAGGAACTATTGAACTGTTTCGAGGGATTGATATTTGAATTCAGTGATATTTTTTGAGCTAAAACACATTGAAAATTCGGATAAATTCTTGCGAGTTTTTGGCATAAAGCCGACGGTATATTCTTGAAAATTTGTCATAATTGGATTATTTTCAAATTTTAACTATATTTTACTTTTAACAAGGAATATGTTATGGCATGCAGTTGGCTTTCACGAAAGTATTCTCAACAAAACACACATCACTATAGCTGGGCATTCACGTTGAAACAGTCGTATGGACGGTCGCAAGGTTCGTAGACATTTTCAAAGAAGTTTCAGTACACACGAGGGCCATTCACAATAAAACCTGTCAATTTTCCAATAAAAATCTCTACGATTTTCGCGACAGTCCTTATGACCTTCTCACCGTAAATAGCTTGCTTAAGATGTAACACACAAAAAACTAGTTTGAAGCAAATTGAATGAAACGTTCGTGTAAGTTGAATCGAACTGAATTGAATAGGAGAATAGAGTCGCTTTGGGAAACGTCATCTGCGTTAAAAACTCATTTGCAGAATGTTCTTTAATGCAAACTGCAAAAGTCTTATATGCTCGCAAACGCAAATACATACAAGTTTTACTGCATTAGCATTCGATAATGCAGTTTTCTTAAGTCAGATTTTCAAAAAAAATCATCTGCAGGTGCAATTCTGCAGAAAAAAATTCATTCGACGACAAAAATATTGAAAAGCCACAGAACATGTTCCTAAATGTCAGACGCATTTGCAAGAAAATTGACTGATATTGATCAAAAAGATTTTCGTAAACATTATTTGCATCAGTTAAATTTGGTGGTGCAACAGCTCGTGGAGAACCAGGACTTAGTCACTTACAACTCTCAACCATTCCTGTGTGCGTGTACTTGACAGGAATGAAGGGAGCCTACAATTTGTTTCCGAGTCCGAACGGCTAGATGAGAAGCACTTATTCTTGACCAGTATAGTCTTGGAGGATTTCTCAGTTCCTCGCAAGAGGCAGTACCTCGGAAAAACATTTCTGTTTTAAGGTGGCAGCGTAAAAAAATGACGATCATTTGAAGATACAAAAATGACGATTCTTTGATCAAATGGATATTGATTTGACGTTTTCAGAAACGGCCTAGGGTTGCTGAAAGTCTTTTCAATGTGGCAAACCAATAAGCTAATAGGTACCAACTATGAAAATTGAAATATATGTATAACTCTCTATCTGCGAAACCTAATGATACGAATCTAGCCCATACGAAATCCTCTGTTATTATTCCATTTCCCCTAAACTACCAAGTCACAAGAAAACAAGTAAAATCCATAGTTTTCTATAACATAATTATACTAAGGGTGTTGCTAAGTTGAATTCATATCCTTTTCTTCTTCACAGAATCTCTGTAAAGGTAGGTACATATTAACATTAAAAAAAAAAACCTTTTGTCAACAGAAAGGCATAAACAAACCATCTGTTAGGTTAGCTAAAAGAAGGTTATGTTTTTAGTTGCTAAGTTGCTGTCACAACATACGTACCTAGTGTCAAATTAATCCGCAAAAAAATATAAATCCAACACTGCAGGTGTCTATTCAATTTCTCAGGTTAACCTAATTGCCCTTCTTTATGAAAATGACAAAGATGATAATTCAACCAAAGACATCAAGAGATAAAAAGAAACAAATGCCACCCTCAAAGTCTTTCAATAGAAGAACAAAACAAAAAAGTAGGTAGGTATCTATTTACAAAAAAAGAAACCCATAACCATTCTTCCTCTATCAACATTAAGTCCTTCCCATTTTTGCTATCACACTCTTTACCCTTTTTTTTTTTTTTTGTTCCCATGTCAATTCATCCCTTCTCCAGAATAATATAATACCAACAAGCAATCCCATAAAAATGAAAGAACACCAAAAATACATTCGTAACCAACCCAGCATCCCAGAAGAATATTACACACAAAAAAAGAAAAGACCGTATCCTTCTTCCTTCCATTTTTGCGTTAACTTAACCCCCCTCCCCAAAAACAAAAAAAAAAAAAACATAATTCACATCATCTTTTTAATCACACAAGAACACGAACAACAGGAATGAAAAATTCGCACAGCCATCAGCGAGGCCAACAACAACAAAACAAATGAAAAAAATATGAAAAGCAGAAGAGAAAAAGACCCAACCCGAAAGTATAAATGGTCCTTAAGTGATTTATGTATGTAGGTCCTTCGGTGGTCCTTAACCAAAAAGAAAAGTACCCTTTGCAGCGAATAGGAGGAAATTAAACTTTTGTCATGACTGTTCGGTGCTGCTGGTTAAGGCTGATGCTGTGCTATATCCCTATGTTGTATGACTGTGACTGTGTGATGATGTTGGAAGAAGGAAACACTTGTGCCCATGAAAAGTTGAAGTTACGGAGCACCCTCTTAGTAAAAAAAAAGGAGAGAAAACTCTAGCTCTTCATTTTTCCATTGAAATCTTAAAAATATGTACATAAAATAGAAAAACCAAACCTACACAATGAAACATTTACACACACACACACACATACATACACCAAAAATTATTCAGCTTAGATGCGAGTTCTGTTCTGTGCCTTATTTTCTAAAAAAGAAAAGAACACAAGTGAATCCTCTATACCTAACCTAAAACCTGATTCTCACTTACACTTTGAAACTATTTCACAGCCTCCAGGTTATGTGTATGTACGAGTGAGTATCTCTAGATATACTTACTTTTTTGTTCGTTCTATAAACGTAAAACAAGAACAGTGAAGGCGAAAAAGTGATAAAACCTCATTTCCACGCTTGACATCTGCTTAACTTAGATAAAGATGAATGACTATAGAGATTGCGGCGAGTGGTAATGCCGTTTTATTAAAGTGCAGAGAGCCCCACACACACGGCTGGAGCCGGAGCCATAGCCGAATAGTGGTTGGGACTGCTGGTTGATGACATACAAAATCTTAAATTGGTTGTTTCAAGTGTCAGATACTTTTTTGGACAGGCAAAGCCAATCTAGAACCAAGATCCAGCACCAGCACCAAAAAACCCAACTACTTTTACCCCAAGAGCTATTGCCTATAGACTAGCCTAGCTGTAGATATTTTTATATCGTCGTTTTTGTTGCTCGTGTGGGGGGTAAGTCGTCATTTATATAGGGTTCGAGAGAACAAACACAAAAGTTCTGTTTGTGTTCGTTCTAATGAGCTGGGAGAACAACAACAACTATAACTGGAAGGTCACACAAACTCTATGGCGGGACAATGTACGAAGAGCAAACGAATTAATCAAAGCTGACATAATGAAAATTCTATTGGGAGGGTGGGTTGATACTAAAAGTGGTGTGGCGCAGTAGGGGGGGAGGTGGGGTAGGTATGTGTGGCTTGTATAGACCTTGGAATTATTTATTTAACTATCAAGGAAGTCACACTATATTAACAATAAATATAAGTTTTATCGATAAACGATGAGTTAGATCATCAATTCATATTTAAACTAAACAGGGTTAGAAGGGGGGGGGTTGTTTTGTGTTGAATTAACTGATAAAACAAAATACCCTATACACAGAGATAAAGATTGATGACTTCTGATTCACGTTAAGCCCTTTTTCGTTTGATGTTTTGCTGTGAATATGACTATTTTGGAAAGAAGTTCATGAGAGTTCATTTCATTTCGGTGGAGGTTAGAAATTGGAACGTGTTTTTTTTTTTTGAAACAAACATTATAATATTCTTTCCGCATAATGTTTTAAGCTATACACAAGGCTAAGTTTGGTTTTTTTGTTTTTTTTATTATTCTAATTATTCATGTTTCGCGTGTTGATTTAAAAAAAAATGTGTATATGAAAGATGAAAACCGAAAATTAAAAGCAACTGAATTATTCTCAAGGATCTTTTATATTGGTAGGTTGAATGAACTGATATTTTGATTATTTTTTAATATAATGATTTAACATTGACGATTGACGTGCGTGGTTTTAAATTATGGTAGTTTTTAGAGTTGATACAAAGTTATAACTCTAACGCGAATAATCTCATCAGGTTCAGCATCAGTTTCTGGATTTACACAAATAAAAAATGGGACACACATATTTAAGGATTGAAGGATATTTTTATAAATTTCCGTTCATCCAGGTGGCAGAGGAACATTTTTCCTGATGAAACCTCGCTGATATAAACTAATTTCTGACACCTTTTATGGACTACTATAACAAATTTGGATTCAGGTCTATTAGGAGCGACTTTACTTCTCCATCCTTACTTCCCCATTCTTCCGCAAGTCGGGTCCAAGACCACCAACATTTTTCTAGTTGCGAAGGCTATGTACGGATTGGCTGATGAAACAAGTTTGACCAAACCGATCGAGCGCGAAAGTATGACTTTCGGTCACATTATATCAATCCCAGGAGCAATTTCTTCAGCTGAGCGAAGTATAATTGATAGTCCGATCAGGAAACCGAATCCCGTGCGGTTTTTTTTTGGGGGGGGGGGGGGCTTTTTATGATTGGAATTAATTTCTTAATTAAAATCTAGCTTGGGAGGCATTTTTGTACCCCTTTCGCTTGGACTCCATTTTGAAAAATGGCGCCCAGTATGAAGACCGGTCAGTAAACCGAAATCCCTGCTCTTTTCATGGGGGAGGGATATTCATTTTTATATTTACATATTTTTATATATTTTTGACATGCAAATCATATAATTTACCTTGGGAGTAATTGTTGTACTCCTGTTTTAGACTCTATTTTCAAAAATGGCGCCCAATCTGTGGAAAATGGTAAAATGAAAGAACTTTGAAAATTTAAAAGAATACAATAACAATTGGTGTCTTAAAAGATAGTTGTTGAGTAAACGCACCTTCGGATAAAATTTCAGTGTTGCCAC
The DNA here is from genome assembly GCA_963921185.1 of Dasysyrphus tricinctus. Classification (NCBI taxonomy): domain Eukaryota; kingdom Metazoa; phylum Arthropoda; class Insecta; order Diptera; family Syrphidae; genus Dasysyrphus; species Dasysyrphus tricinctus. The sequence continues at coordinate 106,325,926 of OY992530.1, forward strand.
TTTTAAGCTAAATACTTTTTTGTATGTCAAATGGTGAGACCCCCACTTCTTTGGTAATTTTCGGTATTTTTGAATATGAGACAATATGCATCTCCAGATGCCAAACGCTGTTGGGAATATTAAAAATTAGGGAAAAAGTGGAAACCCCACCCTTTGACATAAAAAAGTATGTTCCCGCAAAGTGGCAACACTGACATTTTAACCGAAGGTGATTCTACTTACCACCTATCTTTTCGAAAATATCAATCGTTATTTTAATCATGGAAATTTTCTAAGTAATTTGTGATTTTTTTTTAATCTTACAATTTTCAACAAATTAGGCGCCATTTTTGAAAATGTTGTCCAAGCGACAGGACTACAACAATGACTCCTAAGCTAAACTACATCCTTAGCATGTCAAAAATAAATTTCAAATATAAAAATGAGGTTCCCCACAAAAGGCTCAGAGATTTTAGTTTCCTGTGTGGACTACATATTGGAAGCCATTTTTCAAAATGGCACCCGAGCGATAGGATTACAAAAATGACTCACTATTCTAATTTCATGGTTAAAAACTAGCACAATTAATTTCCACCTACTGCCACGCCCACTTTCTTTTTCTAGTGATATTTTCGTAAAAATTGATTAAAGTTTGGTTGATATATGATGAAAAATATATTTTTTAATACTATGCAAGGTTTTTACTTTTTTTTATGCAGTTTTTCAGTGCGAGATCATCCTAGTCTCGGGGTTAAACCTGAGTTAACTCCAGAAATGTGTTTTTCAGTCAATTTAAATCTTAAGTCCGAAATAACTTTTTAATTGGGTGAGTTAACTCAAGAACCAAATTGAGGGCTTAGCTGTGGCGCCATCTCGATTTCGGTATTGAAAGTTATTGCCAGTGCAATTTCGTTGTGGCACCATCTCTATTCCGATGCATAAAAGGCGTAGAAAAGTTATAATCCATAGTGTCGCACATCTTTGGCCTTAGAATTTTGACAGCTGAAAGATAAAGTTAATCCTCAACTGAAAAACTATTCCTCAGTTAACTCAGGGTTAATTTATTTTCAGGATTAGCTAAGTCTGATTTAACTCAGAGTTTACCCTGAACTGAAAAACTTGCCCTTAGTTCGATAAAATTTCGAACCAATTTTTTTTTTTTTTTTTTTTTTTTTTTTTTTTTTTTTTTTACACTTCAGATTCTTAGTTGTAGTGAGCTTAGAGCAAGCTGCATGATGAAAAGCTTAGACTGACACCCTTCAAGGGTCGAAACATAAGCGAGAATCCCTCAAGAATGGTAAAGATACATTTTTTATGGGAGTGACAGTGGGCGGTAATTGTTTTTGGTCATTCATTTTACTGTTCTTTATCTTCTTTGGAAATTTAATTCCAATAGAAAAAAAAAATCCAAACATAATAAAAGACCGCAAAAATTGATCTTAAACAAAATTCTTTAGGAATTCTCTCTTATGTTCCGACCCGTGAAGGGTCTCAAAAATATGAAAATTTTGTTAAGTAATCCCATCTCTAACAATACAGCAAAGCTTCTTTTCACTTAGATTGTGATGTGAATATTTTTTTTTTTTAACTTCGATTAATTCCTCTAAAATTTAATTAACTAATCTCATAAGGAGAGGTCTAGCGATGAAGTGTAACAAAATCGTCATGAACCCGAAGCGAAAATGTTTGAAGGATTTCAACACTTGCATAACTAAGCCTTATCGAAGTTTTTTACTAGCTATAGCCTACCAAATTCTTTGAATAGAATCTTACACAAGCTTAATAATTGTAAGTTGGATAGCTTGTGCAGTTTAAAAAACGATCCAGCTACCTTAAAAGACATTGATACGTTCAAAATTTGTTTAAACAAATTTAGCATAAACTACTCCTACATTACTGAGGCCATGAGAATCAAAATGACAAAAATAACTAGTTTTGAACTCTTTTAGAAAAATGAAAGCTTATATTTGTTTGAAGAAGAATCTGCACGTTTTGAAAATAAGTTATGCAAGGTTGGGCAAAAGTATGTATTGCCATAATGTGAACTTTTTGCCATTTTGTTGGAAATACAAAATTGGAAAGTTTATTTGAAGACGTGTAAAATTGAAGCCATTAAGTGGAAGAAATAATATTGTTTAAATTACTACCTTTTGAATTGATGGACATTTGCTCGTTGAACTGTTTTTTGAACCGTCACTTTCAAAATATCTGGCTTGAGATTAAAGACTTCTTCTTCCAACATAATCATCAATGGCATTTGACGCCATTTGGAAAATTGTGACACCTTCACATTACGATATTACTTTTGTCCCTTTCTCCTATCTTCTATATGGCCTCTTACAGATTTTGTTTGATAAGTGTGTTCCCCCACTTTCTGACCATGATGATTCTTAAAGAGATTTCATGATTTTCTGAGAAATAAGAAGAGTCGGAAATATGGTATTCTTTTATGCCGTTATTGTTCGAAAATATGTCTTTTTACTCAAACTCAGTATGTACCTACCCACCTAGAAAAATGACAAGTTTTTGGCAACTTATGCCAAGGTTTTGCATTTATTTCTTGTAGGCGAAATCTAGTCTAAGAGAACTTGTGAAGCCTTAACTAGTAAAAACTTGTTGGAAAAGTTTTTTTTAAAGTATTCATTTTCAGCATGTCGCAAATGTATTGCGAATAAGCCAAGTAGTCCCAAATAGAACAACTTTTTTTTTTGCCACTCGACGCATGAAATTTTATAACTGGTGAAGCTAGGCCCTTCTTACCAAATTTGGAAACCATACTCAATCTTAGACCCCTAGACCTATTCGTACAAGAAACTGCAGCCTACGGGGCTCTTAGACTAGGCCAGACTGATAGTTGGAAAAAGAACTCTGTAGGTGATGTGCACCTTTAACATTGACAGCCAGGCAGCGATCAAAACTATCTCTGCAACATAAATAAATTTCAAGCTGGTTTCAAGCTGTCGCGAAGAGCTAAATGTTCTTGCAACGCAGCACAACATCAGATTCTGCTGATGGGTTCCTGGACACTGTGGAATTCTAGGAAATGAAAAAGCAGATGAACTGGCACGGACTGATTCATCGTTAGATCTAAGCCTAATAGACTCTAGTGTTAAAATTCCACCCTGTGCCATTAAACAGACAATTGGTAAGAAGATAGTGGAACTTACCAATGACAGATGAAACTCACTCGTAACTTGTACCACTATACAAAGAATCTGGCCTAGCTACAGTAAAAAAAGATCGACTACATCATAAACCTGAAAAAGCGATCCCTGAATCTTTTGATAGGGATTAGTCCATTAGAAGTTGAGACTAAGTAGTAAAGGAGGTCACTATCCGGAACTCTACAATATAAGGAACAAATGTTTTGGTAGCTATTTCTTCAACAATCTAGCAGAAATCTTGAAGTCAACCGGCGATTATATCTTAAATTGAATGAACTTCAACAACGCCTTCAAGTAGCTCGATGCTCCATGTGATATCATAGGTTATATTTTAAAGGGATGGTCCAATCCATCAGGGTACCACAATGGCTCAAAAAACTGATCTAAATCTGACGGGAACAAGATCCACGGTCAGCCCATCAACCTTACCTAACCTAACCTAACCTAGGCCCTTGTTAGCATTAAAGTAAAATGTCTTAAAGCCTCGTTAAAAACTAGATTGTTTTGCCAGGCAGTTATAAATAAGGGAAAACTTTAATTGTCCCTCTTTACTTAATGTGTAATTACTTCCACAATACTCATCAAATCTTAGCGAATGTAATGCTTCAAGGCTATCTCTAACCTTGATCTTAATAATTCATTTCTGCCTATCTTCAACCAGAAGAATCTCTAAAACAGTTCTGTGGTGTTACAGAGTACGCTGATTTGCAGTCCCATGTTACCCCAACTACAGCTCAAACGCTTAAGATACACACATTTTTTTTTTTTAAACCTTTAAAATTGCGATTTTCCATAAAAAAAAAATCTACGTTTATCAGCTGTTACTCAATGAATTTCAATCCAATTAACACATACAGGATATCGTTGGAAAGTAAAGAAACAAACCTTTCGATTGATGTATAGAATTTATAAAAATAAGATCAACAGAAACACAAAAAGCCAAAATCATATCTCCAATACCGAAAAGTAAAAACTAAATTTTACAGCTTCGAAGATTAGTCTGGACTTACACACTTTCTTCTACATATTTCGTGTTATTTACTGCAACACAATTATTCATTCAATAAAAAAAACTAAACACGAAATCTCAAACTCTATTTTTTACATTTATATTTCGGTAACAGGGAAAAACATTCTTTCTTCAAATAATGGTTACAAAAATAAAAACCATGAACTACATAGTTTACCATCTTAAAGATCTTTTTTTTTTCTTAATTGAAGGTAATCTGCGAGTTCGTAAAAAAACCTTGGCCAAAATATTATTGCTACACACACCTGCTTAAACACAAAAAAAAAAATCCAAAAATTTCTACAAATTTGTAAGACAATGATTTTTTTGTAAAATTTTGTAAGCTGTTGAAATAGGCCACTTAAATATTTAAAATAAAAAGAGATAATTTCTATCCGTATTTTGTGAAAACCTTAAATGTCATTTATGTCTCTATCTATACCTATAGAATGTAATTATAATTACAAATTGAATTAAAAAAAACTTTATATTCATGTCTTAAATAATTATAACAAAAAATGACCCCAAAAATATACCTACCACCCAGCCAGCCAAGCTAGCACACCACCACACCACTTAAGTTATTATGTAAAGTAATTTTCATTTCAAATAGAAACTCTCAATAGGTGGAAGAAACCTATCACCCATCACAAAACGGGGTTAACCTAAAATACACACATTGTTTGTATCTAAGTATCTCAAATACAAAATTTACCTACACCCGTTTTTTTTTTCTATTTTTTGTATCCATCATCATATAACTTCATTGAGCCACACTGCGCCGCTCTGCCTCGTTCCGTATAGCTTTTGTAAACTCGTAAACTCGTACCTACAAATATTTAAATAATTGTGAAATTCCCTTCAATCTATCTTCTTCCGTTTTATCACACTCAAATTAACACCAAACAATTAAATATGAAAATTTCCCCCCATTTTTTTTATTTTTTTTTTTTGAGAAAATACACAAAACGAGTAAAATAATCAAAGAAAAAACAATTAAATAGTATAACAAATATTTTTTTGTTTAAATATCTAGAGATACATTCACTTGAAAAAAGGGGAAAACTTTTTTACACTTTCTTTAGAGAAATCATCCCAATCTCTCGGTGCTCTCTCCCTATTTCGTGGTTGTCTTTTCCTGACGACACTGCTGTTGCCTGCTGTTACTGCCACCACCATCACAGTGATGCGTCTCCTCTCTATCCATATCCATAATAATATTTTCTCTGATGCCCCCAACTGACTAATGTATATCCACAGAATTATATCAAAAAAAAAAAAAACCCTCTCGCAATGAAACAAATTTCAACATCGTCTCTAGTCGAATTGTCGACACATGCGATTTCTTTTTTTTTTTCAATTTTTTTTTTTTGCTACTTCTTTTCTATTTTACCTTGATATCATTAAGTACCCTCAATACAAGCGCATAAGCTGTTATAGAGTATCTATCTATGTTATTGGTTACATCAACACAAAAGTATCTCACTCTCTTTTTTCTCATCATAAAACACTTTTATGCTCTGCGAAATATATCACACATCGGTATCAGCGCATGTATCACCAATACCAATATGAGAGCACCTCATCGCTACTAAACTAAACTCTTCAACCTTCCCTTGTAAAATAATTGAAATAAAAACAAAACAAAAACAAAAAAAATACAATTTAGAGAGGTTATGCAGTATACACTGACACTATCACACAGATACTCACCCATACAATATCACACACATAAAAATAGAAATCCACACTCATACATTGGCATTCGTGTCTTGGGGCCGAGGCGAAAAATTTCAATTTCGAAAAATTCACTAACTAAAGTAATTCAGTTGTTAAGCAACGTTCGTTCAGCGCGGATCGTTTTATTCGTGTGATAATATTTTGACCCGAAACGGCGTGCACAACCTTCCTTCTTTTTTTTTGTTTTTTCTTCTACAATTTCCATACAACCCAATAAGACCAACAAACAAATAAAAAAAAAGTATCACAGAATTGAAAAAAATGAGTAAAAATCTCGCATAGATAGAGATAGATTTTTTCCATATTCGTCTGCCCTAAAAAATTGGATATAGATAGATACAAAAAGTTTTACTTCTTATTTCCGGGTTTTTCTTTTTCGGAACATAACGATACATAAGAATATCACAGATTGAAAAAAAAAGTATCTATCACAAGAAGTGTAAAGTGAAATTGTTTTAATTAAACAAAAAATATTAACGAGAAAAAAAAAGATGCAAGTGTATACAAGTGCCTTGAATAATTTTTAAAGATACAAAAAAAAGATAGTTTTTTCCCTTATAATTTGAATTTAAGGGAAAATAAGTAAAAATAAGTAAAAGAATTGAAATGTTCCATCCTTATGTGAAAATCAAAAAGAAAATCGCAAGTAGTTCACAGCTCCTTCAACAACAACTGCAACAACACCAACAGCAGCAATCAGCACATAGATGTTGTTGTTGCAGCACAACTTCTAATAGTAATAATAGTAGTAGTAGTAGTAATAATAACATTCTTGGAAATACCAGTTTTACAACAACATCATCAACATCGGCAGCAGCCGCAGTTTTAGGTGCAGTTGCTAATGCAACAGTTAATACTATTAACTGCAGCAGCCAACAATTGCAACATAATTTAACTTCACCTGCACCTGTATCTGCATCTGCACCACCACCACCGCCGCCGTTGTCACCTGTACAACCTACGCAACACCATCAGCAACACCTCTCACAGCTGCTGCAACAAAATAACAACGTTCCTCCACCTGCTTCTGCTTCTGCTGCAGCTTCAGCTTTAGCTTTAGCCTCGTCGTCTCCTCCAACACAGCAGCACCACCAACATAGACAATCATCACCAAATTTACCATATTGCTCAATCGATCGACATTTGGGTCACCTAAATTTTGGTAGTAGTTCATCAAGCAATAGTAGTGGCTGCAGCAACAACAATACCCGCAGCCGTACACCAACACCTGGCAACCACAGAAACAATATAATACACAGTAGTAGCTCTTCTTCGTCTGCTGCAGCAGCTAGCAGTAGTTGTAATAGTACAAATAATACCGTTAATGGTGGTGTAGCAAGTACGAGCGGCAATAGCACGTTAAATAGGATTAGCCACACTATCCAGCAGCATCTCCAGCAACAACAATTGCAACAACAGCATCAGTCGAATAATCCAGCGCATCATCATTCTTCTACTTCTTCATCATCATCATCGTCGTCGGCAGCGTCGTCTTCACATCACCATCACCATCATCATCACCATAGTAGCAGCAACAGCAGCAGTCACCATCATCAGCAAAATACCAGCAATAATCAGCAGCAACAATCTCCTATGTGCCTAGTATTATTAGTTAAATGCCCCAATTCAAAGGAATTTTGTACAGCAGCGAATTTCTGTGATAAAAGGTAACAATATCACGTTAATCATTTTACACACAAAATAAAAGTGTCATGACACTTAACACATAAGTAATTATCTCCAAAAAAAAAAACACAGAAAAAACCAAGCGCAAACAGAAATATTCAATCAAATTTAATTAATTAACGAGGTTGACCTCAAAAGATACACACTTCGCAGATAGATACCCGAGATACTCTTTTTCTTTTATATAAATTTTGTGTTTTATTGTTGTTGGTGTATATATAGTAAGAGATAGGCGCAGGAGGCAGTATGCTTGCTCTTAACATTTTGACCCAATTTTTATGGATCATTTTTTTTGTTCAGTTTTTTGTTCATGTCCCCTTTTTTTTTTTTTTTGTTAAATCGTGTACAACAATTTTTTGATTGCCTTTGTGTTTCATTGTTTCGTTTAACCTTAAAAACAAAATTGACGAAGAAGAGTGAACAAAAAAAATTATCGTAGTTGGTGATAGTCAAAAACAAAAAAAAAAATAAACAAAAAATATGGAAGAAGAAAAAGAATTTAGGTCAATTTCATAAAGAAACCATAATCGACGAGAGGGCTGGAAAATTAAGTGGCATACAAATTATTCGCCAATTTTGTGATATCTATACAACGATGAATGTTGGAATGCTTTAAAAAGAGTCCTCGTTGTTATCTAAGTGGTGATTGTGCTTCATTTTTGAGTATTTCTTATTGTTTCAACGGAAAATCATGTGGCGTCCCGATTCCAATCATCAATCAGAGCCCGAAATTTCTTCTAAACTTTTAAAATCTTCTGGACGTAAAAGTCTATGTGATTCCTTTTCGTTATTTGCCAATCTCCGCTCTCATGAAACGCCCAAGCCATAAGTTTGAACAATAATTCCTCCTTCATTTCGAGTGAGTAAAAGAGTTTAATAAAATAAGGGTTTGCCACCGAGAAGTCAAAGAAACTCTAATCCATTTCTTCTATTCTTCAAGTTTCTAAAAATTTAAGGCTGTTTGTCTTACATTCTTTCCCATTTGTTTAAATTAGAAAATCTTGGGTTTTATCGCAGTTAAAGAAAGTTAAATCAAAATAATTTTATTTTTCATGTATTTTCAAGTGACAAATCTACAATTTTGTTAACTTTCACTGACAAAAATATTTAGCTCAAAAAATATTGATATCATGACGTTTCTCTTACTAACAGATGATAATTAGGCCAGTTCATAAAAACATTCTTTTCAGAAATCTTCTCTGGAATACATCTTCAATTTTACGAAAGAGAAACGAATGTTTTTTAAACATACATAATTCCTGACGAAACTGTCACGTTTTGTCTGCCAAATACTGGGGAAAACTAAATTTAGATTCGTTTGTTCAATTTTTGAGAAAGTAAAATTTGTGAAATCAGCTTTTTCTGAACTTGGCCAATTAGCTTGAAAGTTTCCAATAAATGCATCTCAAATGTTGACAAATATGTCACTTTACTACGAATATGAAAAGAAACCTTACAATAATTAATTGAATAAACTTCTTTAGCAAATAAGAATATGTATTTTTTAATTCAGAGCAGAGCCTAACTGTCAAACAAAAAGTTGTGTTTCTTTTTCAGTTCTAAACGTTCAGAGCTAGAAATTTATATTTCTTTTTTCATTCTTTTTTTTTTGTGTTCTGGGCTTGTTCAGAGCGCGCTCTCTGAGGTCAGGATAGAGTAACTGAGCAGACAGAGTTAAATGCTGAACACATACCATTTGACAGCTAGTGTTCAGGTGTGTTTCAAAAATAGTTCATTTGACAGCCAGTGTTTAGGTGTGTTTCAAAAATAGTTCAGTGTGCTCAGAACAAACTAGTTCAGATGATGTTCAGAACATGCTTGACATGCTCGACTCTGTTCAGAACTCTTTTCTGAATTACAAACGCCTTATATCACTCTCTCGTTAGTTGAGAAATGTCAAAATCATGATTTTGTAGGATCTGTCATATTGAAAATATGATTCTTATTGTTATGATTAAAATGACAATTAGCATATATACAAATTTAACACCAACTTCATATTATATTTTCGATTTGCAAATCTATATCTGATAATTCCCACAAAATGACAGCTGTCACTTATGATGTTGACAGATTTGTAAAACTCCCTATTCACTTTTCTGAAATCGTTTAAATTCTCCTCGTGTCAAAAGTCAAGTAAGCAGCTACTAGTTTTAACTCATATTTTGACATACATATATTATCGCTTAACATTGAATACTATTCAAAAATTTGACAGCTAACCGGGAAGCTCTTAAATCCTTCAAATTTGTCTAATGTTAACAAGTGAGCAAGCAACTATTTTTTTTGTTGATTTTAAGTGGTGACATATTTGTCACTTAACTATCAACGTGAGCTGAAAATTTGATAATTATTTAGCCAGTTCACGTTTCTAGAGTGTTTAAAAATTGTCTAGTGTCAAAAATCGAGCAAAAAACTACATAAACTATACACATGTCAAATTTTGACAGTTCTCATTGATGCAAACTACAAATTGTCCTTCTTTCAAAAATTGAATAGGTATAACTGCGTCAGTGTCAATTTTTGACACATTTGTCATTTTACTATTAATTTTTGTCTCATATCAAAAATCAAGTAAATAATTTTCTTAACCATGAGTAGAATTCAAAATTTGACACTTATTAAGCCAATTAAAGCTTCTGAAATCTTCCAAATTTTCTTCCTCTCAAAAATTGAGCAAGCAACTGCGATATAACCATTTTTTGAGACATTGGTTACCGAACTAAGTAAAACGTGCTCTGAAAACAATTAATTTTATTAAATGTCAAATTTTGACATAATGTATAACTTTACTATGAATATATGATCCAATTATTTGGCCAGTTCACGCTACCATGAGCTTTCAAATTCTCCTGGGGCGTTAAAAATTGAGCAATCAAGTACGTTAATGCCAAATTTTGACATATTTGTCACTTAAATTTGACAGCTCTCGTAATTTTCTTCATGTCAGAAAGTAAGCAGGCAATTTATAGGTCTGTTCCTTTAGTTTGAATTTTTGTGATTGTCGGTATATTTCTGAGCATTTTAGCTCAAATTTCTGTCTAAGTTCATTAAAAAAAAATTACTAAAAATACTAAAAATCACAGAAGCTTAAAGTAAAGGATCAGACCTATTATTTCTACTTTTTTCTTTCTTTTTTCAATTCGATTTTTTCAGTTATGATAATTTCGAAAAATATATGTCTAAGTTTATATAAAATTGACGAGGTCAAAAAATAAATGAGATTTAACCAATTTTGATCTGTCAAGAACTGAACAAGTTTAACCAATTTTGTTTTTGTTTCCTCAGTATTTGACAGATAAACTAAAAAAAAATTTGCTGTGCTGTTTATATTTTTGAGAATTATAATAAAGTTAGCTACACACTAAATCGATGTCAAACCCTTTTTATTTTCAAACACTTCCATTAAAGTTAAAACTATCAAAGCCATTTAGTATCACACTCGCTAATATGAAACCAGTAATATTTTTTCACACGAACTGTCATTGATTGGCGTGTTCAACTTTAACCTCCAAAGGAAATATTTTAGCGCGATACTAATATTAGTTCGTGATTTTGCGGGTGGCAATGGTGCAGTGGATGTAGTGCTTGACTGCTAACTTAGAGGTGTGGGTTCGAGCCCCATTCTAGGCAGCATTCTTTTCTATATTCTCCCAGCTTAACTGGACGCCACCCGTGAGATTTAATGAAATAATAAACACCTTGATCTCAATCCACTGTGCCAAATCTTTCCTATCCTCCTACTCTTTCTAACTAGTGCCGTGCAATTCAGGTTGCATTTAAAAGACCTTAGGTCTTACAGGCATATAGTTAAAATTACTATTATGATGGTTAGAGAACTGCATTAAAGTTAAACAATAGTTAATTTATGTCACGCTCAGGCGTTTTCATATTGTTCAGTTCTGCACATCTGTCAAAATCGAAAGAAAATGGCGAATCCTATGCTTTGTGAAATGTCAATATTTATTCTGTGCTAATTTGCTACTTAGGTTAACAAATAAGAATCACTGGAATAATGTTTTGTCATGTCACTTTCAATTTTCACAACCTGTGGCTTATTAGATTTGTTTAGGTCTGCTGAATGTCAGCTGCTTCCAAAAATGTGACAGTCGTTTCCCGTGCAAAATAAATGGTTTTCTTTGACAGAAGTGTTTTAGTTTATAATTTTTGTGTTTTCATTGAGAAAATAAATAACTGTTCGAAGGACTCTAAGGGCGAGATTGTTCATTTCGGGTTAAATTAAGCTTTTCACAGGCTCTGGTTAAATTGAACTAATTAAACAATATTGGATATCAGGGATTATTAAAAATGCAAGAATACCAGCACTTTTCCATTCATGACTGGAAGTTGACTTTTAGGGTCTGTTCCGTGTAAAATTGGTTATACTCGATCTGGAGTAACTGTTTGATCTAGAGTTGGTCTTCAAACCCTTTGTCATACGCTCTTACCCCTTAAAGCTTTTAGAGTTCAATTCAAGTGCTCTTTTGCTTTAAATGATTGTTTCGATTTCATACAGCTTTTTGTTATTTAGATTTCGCTTGTTTTTCTTTCCGCAAAGAAAAATCTATTACCATTAGAAAACATATTATTCATCTCGAGAAAAACATATCACTATAGCTAAATAAATTGTTAGTTCCTGTTTCAATTTTAGAAATTTCTTAACCTTTAACTTGATTCATAAAAATATAAGAGCTATTTCCAGAATTCTTTTAATATTATTTGTTTCAAAAATACCTCAAACATTTCATCATTTAATATTATCATGATTTTTTGGATTTTTATTCATATCCGTTGAGATTTTTTTTTTCTTTTATTTTTGTGTTCTTCTATTCAATCGGATAAAGGATAAATTAGTAATTCACGTCAAAGAGACCACAAACTTTTATATCTACACTTTCAAATTGGTTTGTTTACTCTATAAGAAATGAGGTTATTTTATTTAACTTTACCTAAACTTATTTTTAAAAAATTTCATTTGTATTTTTATTTTTTTTTAATAGAAAAAGAAATTGTATATCTTATGGTGGAATTGAGAATATTTTATACTTGTGAATATGTTTACTGTTCTAGATTTTCTAGAATAAACAAAGTAATTTCTATATCAAGAAATGCTTAATCTTATTATGTTTTATAAACATTTTGTTTGTTTTTGATGCACTAAAACGAAAAACAAGAACAATTTGTTGTCTAAGGTCACCAAGGTACCTACACATTTTTTTAGATAATGATATCACTTGCGTTCTTATTTGTCTGTGCAGATCTGTACATCTGTCAAAATAGAAAGCAAATGGTGGATTATAATGTGACCCTTCCCTTTCCAAATGTCAAATCTATGCTTTTTTTTGCAAATAAGGATCACTCGAACAGCCATTTTTAACTACTGACACTTTCAATTTTGACAATCTGCGCAGTATATTCCCTTAGATGTGTGTTCTGTGCCTAAGTTTAAGGTATCTACAAAAATAAGGGCTTGAATTTCGAACAAGAGTTGTCATTTTTATTTGTTCGCTTCGAAAACTCGACTTGTAAGTTGAGTACGCTTGGAATAGAGAGTATTCGAAGAGTTCTGATTTATTAAAGAAAGACACTTAAGAACTTATTAAGGCCTAACCTTCATTGAACAGTAAGCATCTTTCGCAATTTTAATAACCTTATCGCGTTCAATTAAGGAGCACTTGAGCATATTTGGAAGTTTTCGATTGAACATGCGAAATACTCCCTTAGCACTCCACTTTCACTCATTTTTAGAAAGAAAAAAAAAAGCTTTTGGTTGAAAGTCCATGTCCTGAGTAATGTTTTCGAAGTCATTTTATATTCCCCCACACACACATATAGAACACAGTTTTTCGTCAGGTAACCTGTCAAAAGTTATGAATGCTTGAAGGAGCCATTTTGTTAAATAATGGCAGCATTCAGACGATGATGTTTTCACATTCGATCGGAATCAAAAAGGAGTAGAATAGTTAAAAAAGTCGAATCAAAAACAATATTAGCTGTCAAACCTTGTTTGTTAATTTTATTTCTATTGTACTAATTGCCATGTTCAGGAATTTGAGATCTCACAAATTTGGCTTTGTCAAAAAGTGAGAAAGTGAAGGGGCCAGCCTATAAAATGCGTTGCGGCAACGGATCCGTTGACGTTGCTGGATGCGATGGAGGTGACCCAATGGATACGTTGCGTTGTTTTTATGAATTGGTTTTTGCAATTTCGATTTACTTTTTAGTTCGGTTTAGGAAGGTTTAATTGATTTTTGAAGTGCGCCCCTTCTAGTACTTCTGGAAAATAATATTTTTCCTTTTGGAATTAAACTGTTTGCAAATAAACAAACAAAATTAGCACATAAAATCAGAAAGAGTTCAGGACACACAAGTGCAACCCAGTTTGTCAGTGAAATGCCACCATCGAACAAGCCTTTTATTGACAACGGATTTAAACGGGTCTAAAAAGCCAGCGATGAACGAACCTATTATTGACAACAGATGTCAATGGATCGGTCGGAGAGAAAAGTTAAAAGTTCAGCTACTTTTTGCATTGCGTCCGGCGCGTGCGATAACTATGGGTCACTTCTCTAAAGAACGGCAACCCAGCGCATGCGACGGATTCTATGGAAATTTTATCTTCATTATTTGACAGAGGAATTGAGACATTTTGCCGAAGAAACCTGTTCTGTTCATGTTTCTAAGATTAATGGTGTCTACAATTCAAAAAGTAGCCTACTATTCAAATTCCCTTATTCAGAATGGCCAGCTGTCAAAAAAGTAAGATGACATGTGACGTCTAACGAATCAGAACATCGAAAAATTCTGTTGATTCTGGGCATTTATTCCGCGATCTCGATGATGATCATATCGCAAAGCTTGCCATACCATGCCAAATGGCTCGCCGAGTCACATTGCATCGTCTGATTTGACTAGGCCAAGCCATTTGGGTCTTAAGCAAGTCGGAAACTCATGAGTAAAATTGGCTAATAATAACGCTTACTACTTTGGTATGGCAAAATATCCATGTTAAATACATGATGTGTATGCTTTCCTACAAAAGATGGCCGTTTTCAAAGACGTCAATTTGATCGTCGAATGATAATATTTTTTTGACGTAAATCGTAAGATCGTTAATCGTCAAAAATAATCGCCCTGTTTAGAAAAAATCTTTTTGATAAACGTCATTCGATTTTTTTGCGAACGTATTTAACGTTTACGAACACGTTTTCTGGCTTCTCGATATAGGTCTGTTCGTTGACAGAACTTTTGACTAAAATGCGCTGTTTTGGGAAGTATACACGAACAGGGGTTATTTTTGTTGTAGATATTTTTACTTTCAGAATTGCACCGCATATGATGTTTTTGAAACATGTGACCTAATCAAACTGCATTATCGAACACAATGCTAATGCAGTAAAATTTGTATTTGCGTTGGCAAATAGAAGACTTTCAGTTTTTATTTTTTTAAATATTCTACGAATGCATTTTTGACGTAGATGATGTTTTCGGGCTTAATGACATCATCCATCTTCTGCATTATGTTATCCAAACTCAAATTTAAGTGTTTCTTTATGTATTTTTTTTTCTTAACTGAATAATCGTCAAATAAATTCATAAATCTCTTTTTTGTTTATGAAACAAACAATTTTCAAGCTGTCCCTAATGTACAGACATTTAATAACCAAAACCGATAACTCAAAATCATTAAAAAAAATTTAGGGGTTTTTTTGTTGGTGAAAATATTCTATAAAGCCCTTAGCTATAAAACTTAATGCTCTCTTCACAATAAACAAATCTTCTATGAAGCTCTTGGCTTGGGCTGTTAAAAAATATTTGACGATAGAAAAGGCTCATTAAAATCTGTCATTCAAAATTAAAATTGATCCACTCAAGAGTTTTATATTATAAACATTGTTTAGGCAACCCTGGGGCCTCGAATTCTTGATTATTGTTTCGTTAAAAAATTGTTTATGTATATCAGTTGACAGCTCAATCTAATGTTTACACTCTTCGGCGTTCTGATGGCTGACTGTTACTTAGAAATCTAAATCTAAAGCAATTACAAAACTTTTAGCTTTGATTATAAAATCCAAGTTTTTATGATGATTCGTAAACAACCCTTGAACAATTCTTAAAATTATTATTATCCACTTACATAAATTTGTTAACATTTACAATTTTAAGTTCGTGACTCGTAACACCATACATCATTTACTAATTATCATCTTTAAATAGATTTCATCTAAGAAGAAACAAATAAAAATTAACCAAATCTCACCTCACATCAAACATGTTAGATGTTGCAATCGAACTATCAAATCAATACAAATTTTAATTCTCTATTATTGAATGTTAAATTGCAATCGAAGGGAGATCTCGTTTTTTCTCTCTTTCTCTCTCTGTCTATACATCGATCAATAGAAAATAAAAAAACAAAAAAAAAAGAAAGGTGAAAATAGGAAAACAAAGAGAAAGAGTGCACTACTAATAGTTGTTGTGAGGCAAAAGAAAATATGTAAATGATCCCCCAACCAGCATCATCACAATTTTTTGAAATTTAAATTTCCCTCCCAAAGTTGGTGTTGTATAGTTTTGTTATTGTTGGTATTGTTTTGTGTTGTATAATAAACTCTCTCCGTATTTGCCTTTCATTTTGGGTTTCTCTCTTGGTTTTTTTTTTTTTTTTTGGTTGTGTTGTTGCTTTTTCTTTTGAAATTTTTGTTGGTGTTTATAGGTTTGATGTTTTTTTTTTGTTTCTCTGCAACAAATCCATTACGAAGCGGTCTTTTTTTTGTTTTCTTTTTCTTTTGGTGAATTGTAAGTGAATTTCTTTCTTTAGAGAAATGCAGCAGCAAAGCTCACCACAGCGCACATGGCACATTTTGATGTGAGAAGATCATTTAACGATCATCATCATCTTTTGATAGCACTTTCATTATTTTTATTGTTATAAGTGAAGCGTTTTTTTGTGTTTTTTTTGTTTTTTGTTTAAGGTAACATTATTTGTCCATTTTCACTGTGAGAGTGGGTGGCTTCGATGGTGATGGGGAATTTAGCTTTCATTATTTGATTTCACACGCCAAATTTAATGAGGGGAAATTAAATCGATCAGAGATCGAGAGATTGTTATTATATGTATTTATTTATGTATGTTTTTTATGTTTTGCATTTAAGGTTGCATAGGTAGGTTAGGTACAAAAGAGAAATTTTAAAAAAGAAGACGGTTTTTCAAGATTCCTTAAAATTATTTAATTTGCTTTTAATTAGCTTGATTGTTTGGAAGGAACTTTTCCCTGTATTCGATCATTTTTTCCTGGCTTTAAGTCCAGAATCCGTCATGATTTACAAAATTAAATTGGCACACAATTATTGACAGCCTATCTTAAGGGTCTGCGTCCCCAAATATTTAATGGAGAACTAAATTCAAATCCGCCATTAAATTTTCATAGAAAATTTGTAATTTTTCAATAAGAAATTAAAGTTGAACACGTCTAACTCATTGACAGTTCATGGGAAAAAAAATATGACAGATGTCATTTATGAGTTAATGCAGCATTAAAATTATAACTAGACTTACATTTTTAACTTTAATGCAATTTTTAAATATAAAGTGGGTTTGATTTTTCACCGTCTATAATTTAACGAAAACGTCAATTTCACAAAGCGATCATTTAAGTATTGACTTAACTCCTCTATAGTTTTGTGCCAGTGTGTTTCACCTTTTTGTTTTTCAAAATTTAAGGAGTGACTAGAATATTCTATAAGTGGATATGCAGGAGTAAGTATGAATGTTATAAAGCTCTCAATAATACCGTCACCAATTTTGCAGAATGTTGTATCTTGACACTCTTGAAACAACTCGTGGACATTTTCAATTAATGTAGTCCAACTTAACTTCCGAGAATTCTTCGTCGGCTTATTTTATTTAAGATGCGAAAACTTAACGAAGATATTAAATAGTTTTGCTACTTTTTAAAGCATACATTTTTTAAGCCATAAATTATTAAAATTTAACGATGTTATTTTTGGACTCACAGTTTCGAATTGAGTACCTTACTTACAAATACTACAAGTACAAATGCAAGAACTTAACGAAGAGCTTCTTATTGCTTTGTTTTGTAGTGAACTTTTTAAAAGTTTTAAAAATCTTATACTGAACACAGATCGTGTTTTAAGCACATTTCTTTGTATCTAAAGGTTTAGTGTCATAACTTAACGAAGATGCAAAATACCTTTTTAAAGTTTGTCTTAAAGCAAAAGAACACAGGGAAATAGCTTTATGTGGTTAAAATTGCTGATTGTGATTTTTCGTAAGTTTCGTTCACTTTTGTTAGCAAGCGCACCTGAATGTGAAATAAATATCCCAAAAATAGATTGATGGTTATATTAGTCTTTCTTTTTTGAGAAAACAGAGCTACTTTTCGTTGACTTATGACATTAGCTTCAATAAACTACATCAAGTAAGATGCGAAAACAACGAAAATTTTAAATATTTTGTTTGTACTAAGCAAGGCAGGCATAGTTTATCAAAACCTTAAGATGTCGCTTTTGAACGCATAATTTACATTTGAGTGCTAAGATTTCAAGTTATATCGTAAGAACTTAACGAATAACTTTTGTATTGCATTGTTTTCTATAAACTTCTTAAAGATCTGATTTTAAACTAAACAAAATTCAGTTTATTTAATTTATCGTTTCTATAAAGCTTTAGGGCCTTATTACGGTTCGCGAATCGAACGTTCGCTTGAAGTCGAACCATTTGGCGAATGTTGTGAAAGTTCATATTAGGGTTGGCGAATGAATTCATTCGCTAAAAATTCATCGCTGTCACTGGAAAAATTCATTACAATCAGTTTTTTTTGCGACAAATGTCAAATAAACAAAATAAAATCAAATAATACATCTTATAGTGCGGAATTTTTGCAGTTTTCTTCCTTTTAATTGTTTATTAAATTATTTAAATGGTCATTATGCGATTTTATCGTAATAAATATCTTTTTTTTGCGGAAAACAAAAAATCCAACCAGTCTGAACTATACTACATACAACGGCTTATTAAAATTGTTCAATTTTGTGAAGGTTTTGCCTGGCGCTTTAATTTTAAATCTTAATTTTTTAATGGTTTTGTGTGGTTAATATCATTTTTATAAATTTGTTTCGATTGCAAATATCCAATAAACTGATTTGTATGACAAAATAATAAGAAATTCGTGTTATATTTATTGTTCGCCGGCCAGTCACTAACATTTTCCATTCGCTTAATTTTGATGTTTGGGGCGAGTCATGTGGCGAATGTTCGCCGATCGTAATACCAAATTGATTCATTCGCCAGCTTTTTGGTTCGATTCGCGAACGGTAATAGGGCCCTTAATGTCGCAATTCAACGAATATGTTAAATAGTTTGTTTATTGCAACGGTTTTTATTTTAAGCAATCAAAACTTAACGATGATTTATGAAATATATTTTTGAACTGTATACGAGATCCAAGTTGCAAAAATTAAAGCTAGCTAGCTTTTTATAAATTTGGATATAATTGACTTGTTTTCAAACTGAACGAAAGTCAAAATTCATCTCTAAGAATCGTTGCTTTCTTGTAGAAAGCTTTTTTTTCATTCGAAGCCGGTGATGGTTTAAAGCTGGATTTACACCTTCGTTCTTCAACAACGAGGAAAGTTTATCAAAAATTCAAAACGTCTTTGAATTTCTTCATTGTTCGTGCTCGGTGCTATCATTTACACCTTCGTTGTTCCGCATACAAGCAAAAACGAACGGACAATAACAACGAAGGTGTAAATCCAGCTTAATAATCATATAATTTCTCAATAGCACTTGTATTTTCATGACCTTATTCTAAGCACTTTTATCACTTCCTGTGAGCTTCATTTTCTTGATACCAGCTACTGTCATTGAATATAAGAAACTTGACGAATGTTTCTGTCATTTTAAAAAACAAAGTTATTCTTTCGAAACTATTTATTATTGTAAAAATATAATAAACAAACTAGTTTTGAATTAAAGTCCTGATGCTAATGACAGTTTTTCTATGCCAAATTTTGTTTTCTTAAAACCTTCTGTCAAAATAAATACAATTTAACAAATTCAAGCTCAGTTTTCAGTGAGAGATCATCCTAATTTTGGTGCTAAACCCAATTTAACTCCTAAAACATGGTTTTCAGTTAAATATGATCCCGAGTTACCAAATCAAATTTGAAGAATTAACGCTTGACTTACTGAACAGATATTTCTGACAGATTCCCGTCAAAAATCATTTGAAATCGAATCGAAGTGTGACGCTATGAAAATGGTCCAAAATGTCGCCATCTTGATTTCCATAGTGTTGCGCTTAATTTCGATAAATTTTTGACAGCTGAATCAATGTTAATCCCCCATTAAGAAATTGATTCTTAGTAAACTGGGCTTTAGTTTATTTCCAGGATAACTTAACTCTCATTTTACACAGGATTACATCTGCACTGTGAAACTTGCCCTTAGAAAATATTAAACCAAGTGAAAGACATACATTTCTCACATACTGTGGATAATTTCTCAAATGTCAACATTTTTCCAGTTTTGTAATTACATATTTATGAGCAAAGCTGTCACTTTCTTTTAACGAGAGCTTCATTTGCCTCTTTATTTATCTTTTTTAAAGAAACTTTTTGCTGATTATATCCTCTCACATTTTTAAAAAGAAGATTAAAGTATTTTCTTTTATTCAAAAGGAAGACAAATATATGTATTTATTTTTGGGTAGCTTTCTACATCTCTATACTTACCACCTCACCTATGTACCATAAAATAAAAAAGTCAAAGATTGCCATTAAAGTGGTGTAATTTGAGAAGATACCAATTTAAGACAAGTCACTAAGTAGCATAAATGTAAAAGGTGAGCGAAAATTAACTTTCCCACGACAAAGACGACCATAAAGACGATTATGTAAGCTTACTTATGTATGTATTTTGAGAGTATGTATAAGATGTTGAACGGGGTTAACAACAACAAAGAGTAACAAAAAAAAGTCCAGTGATTAATTGAAATCCATTAAATAAGATTTGCGGTTTTTTATTGATTTTACTTAAAAGCCATGATTCGATTCGATACGATTGGATATTTTTTTTGTTTAGTGTGGACATAGGTATATCATGGATAAGTAGCTCATACATATAGCCATCAATGTGAACTCGATAAATATTTGAACAAGTGAGAAGTTTATAACTGAATTTGTATAGTTTGCTCTTTTATCTGCAGTGAATTTATGTATGTCATCATTTGTGCAAATATTTTTTTGTGGATTAAACTTTAAACATAAAAATAAAAAAACATTTTTTAATCAGCAAACAATGATGATTAAATAATCAAAGCTGTGTCCTAAATATCTAGTTTGTTTGGTCTTTAAAGAATATAAAGTCTAAAAAAAAATGATAAAAAAAATTGTTAGTACCTACCTATAGAAAGTGAAATAAAAAGGTAATAATATGTAGCTTCCATTATTTTCCCGTTATATTTTTATTCGACAAAAATGTAGTGAAAACATAATGAATAATCTCGTCAATTACTGAATTTTCCACCAAAATACACCACTATGGATTTATAGTTGTAAATTTCATTCTTTACATAAATATTACTATTCTAAGGAATCATTACATTAGAATCTGTCGGTTAACAATGATGAGTACATGATTATGTAGTGAGTACAAATTATGTGCCCTATTCTATATACTCATTACATAAATATTAATATTCATTGGACTCATTACATATGTACTATTCGTACATATGTATGTGTAGCTTATTTGTGATGAGTACATTACTATGTAGTGAATACAGATTCCGTGTACTATTTTGTTAGCTCATTACATTGTATATGGTATGTCGGTTATATGTGATGAGTACCTTCATGATTATGCAATGAATTCTTGATTATGAAATGTGAATATGATTATGTAGTGCTAACATAAATATGTAGCCAATACAAAATTAAACTCGGTCGTTGCATGAATATGTATTGAGTACATATACACTGTACTCATTACAACGTGCTGTCTATAGTTTTATTTAATGGGTACTGCTTCTTGTACTCACTACATATTTCTGAGTTATCTTTTTTTCAGCTTCGCTACATACCGCACGGCTGGTTTACTATTTATTATGAACATATGCAAATTGACTTTTTAGTATTTGAACTGGGGTCCTTCCATAGGCACTGAACCAGCTTGCCGACAGTACAGAATTATTGTGCAAAAAATTAAGCCATTGATACTTGATACATATTTCTATTTAGATGCCGGCTGTTAAAACGTGTAATCATTACATATTTCAAAAACTATTAACACGTTGTTTGTATCTATTACATAACTTTCTATGATGAATACATTTCTATTTAAATGGTGGTAGCAGGCCTTTTATATATTTATAAAATTAATCCATAGTTTTCTTAATCTAGTCCATAGATATGTATTGAGTACATATCGCGTATATTCAGTATTGTACGTGATACCATTTTTCTATAGAGCCACTATTTAAATTCTGCCTCCATACACGTTGTTTGTGGGTATCAATCAGTACATAAAGTGAAATGTAACCATTACAATTCATCTGTTTTCGAAGCAGAGAGCTCCCATTGCAATCAAAATCAGTATAATATTTGCACATTAAAGTATCTGTAATTAGTGCTACATACATTTTTTCTCTTACTGCATGAATGGTTCCTTAAATTTGATTCGTTGTCGTTTCAACTTCTGAATAGATGAACCAGCAGAATATTTTTGGTAAATGAAAACGGATTTCTATTTAGGTCCAGTTTTATCAAACTAAAGACCTAGAACTTTTTCAGCCTTGTTTATAAACTCTGTTCAACTTTAGATAACCTTTCAAATAAAAAAAACTTATGAATAAACATTTTCAATTGTTGTCTAGGAGTTGTCTAAATTGGACACCGAATCCGATTGTCCAAACCTTGAATTAAATGACATTCAATTTAATTCATAGAACAAAGCATATTTAGAACTTTTTTAAAAACTACATTAGGCACCCTGTTTAACTAGACAACTTTTTTAAAGAATCCAATAAATAACACTATATAAGTATGTATTTATATGAATTAAATTGGTTGTTATTCAACGAATTTAAATTAAAACCAAATAAATTTAAAGCTAAAAATTTAAATAAAATATTAATCAATTTTTTTTCTTTTGTAAGAAAAAACCACTCATCATATACTAGAATAATTCTGCTTCTGTCGGAAATCCCCTTAAAATATAAGTTAGCTCTAATGGTCAACCTTGAATGAGTCAAAATTCCCAAAAAATCACATTAAACTGAGTATTTTTTTTATTGTTTTTTTTTTTCAAATAAAAAATAAAACATTCACAAAGTGAAGGTCACTTCAGAACATTTTTTTTTTTGTAATTATTGCAAACAAAGCAAAAAACTGTTCACATTATTTCAAGTTGCACTAAATGTACCCTAGCAATATAACGATAAACAATGAATATGAGTAAGCACATCGTGTGTATTTCTTATCAAAGTTTTTTTATTTTATTTACTTTTTGTTCGTGATGTGCAAGTTTTGAAAATAAAAGTTTAAAATCACTCGAACGTGTGTGCAACTTGAATGAAAGTTTAACCTTAGATCTAAAGTATTTTTCTATCTGTATAGTGGGTACATGTTACAAATTTTAT
This sequence comes from Dasysyrphus tricinctus, assembly GCA_963921185.1. Lineage (NCBI taxonomy): Eukaryota > Metazoa > Arthropoda > Insecta > Diptera > Syrphidae > Dasysyrphus > Dasysyrphus tricinctus. The sequence goes on from OY992530.1 coordinate 106,349,169, forward strand.
CGATTTTTTTTTTAATTTATTCTTAACTATAACAACAGAACAATCTACTAAATATCAAACATTTCTCAATTAATCATTTGGGTATTTACGAGTAAGTATGTATGTATAACATTATTTAATTTTCAATCTCTAAAATAAAAATGTTCGCAAAAAATGTTTATCTAAAATTTTTAGTTTGGGGTTTTGTCCTTCAAATTTAATTATGATACGTGTAGATTTATGTTGCATGCTTTTTTATATTTAATTTTTTTTACGAGACTTGCTTTAAACTTAAAATTAAGAGTCAAGGACAGTAAAAATAATGAAAACGTGGGATTTTAAAGAAGTTCTAATCGGGGAATATGTGGGTGCGTCTATAGTTCACGTACTTATTTGCTTAGTTTTAGATCATTTCATAAACTTTATAACTTTTATAACCAATTTTAAGAAAATCCAGGACTTTTTCACTAGAAGTTTCAAGTGAAAATGAAATATTCATCGATAACGTCGCATCGTTTTCAGCGTAAAATGAATAGCATTGTATCTACATTTGGCAGCTTTTGTTCCTGATGGACCAGAATTGGTTGATTTTCATTTTCAAATTCAATTGCGAATTTTAAAATAGCATGATTTAGACAGAAGAGTGGAATTATTTTTCTTTTGACATCATGTGATTTCCATCCTAAAAACTAGTTTTCACTTGCTATGAAAAGAAAAATGAATGCTTTCCATAATCTTCTAATGGCCATATTTTTAATTTTTGGTTATTAAATAGCAAGGGGAAATTATGACTAGTGTGGAAAGGATTTACATTTGACAATCAATTAGCTTTAATTTAATTTAGAAGCTGTGGAATGTAAACTTGAAAATTTCACACAAAAGGTTTTGTATGATTTTTTTTTTTCATTTGCACACTAACTTATCGCTACTAGACTTTAAACGAAAGGTACTAAGGGGACTAAGGGAAGTGCTTTTTCCATGTGAAAAAATATTTCTTCCTATCATGAAATATAAGTTCCACAAAAAATTCCACTTCGCCTCAATAATGAATGAAACTTTTCACTACAAGGCCTTAAAACCCAATCTAAATGAAATGCTATTTCCACGTGAAAAAAATGTTTCCATGTGAAAAATAAGTTTCACAAAAATTCCACTTCGCCTCAATAATGAATGAAACTTTTCAATACAAGGCTATAAAACCTAATACAAAAGAAATGCTATTTCCATGTGGAAAAAAGTGTTCCCAATCATGAAAAATAAGTTGCACAAAAATTCCACTTTGCCTCAAAATCAAATGAAACTTTTCACTACAAGGCCTTAAAGCCCAATCTGAAAGAAATGCTATTTCCATCTGAAAAAAAATTTGTCCCAATCATGAAAAATAAGTTCCACAAAAATTCCACTTCGCCTCAATTCTGAATGAAACTTTTCATTACTAGACTTAAAAGCCCAGTTTCTCTACATCTAAGGGAAATGCTATGTCCGTGTGAAAAATATTTTCCGAATCATGAAAAATAAGTTTCACAAAATTTCTACTTCGTCTCAATAATGAATGAAAATAAATTTCTTGATAATTTAAGCTAAGATTTTATATAGATTTTATATATGTATGTATATATTTTCAAGTGAAAATTAAAAATTTCTATTTTAAACTAAACCTTATCTAATGGAAAGCTCTTTCGTGCTTCATAAATTCTTTAAGTGAAAATGTTTCCACATTCTGCAAAAAAAAAAAAACACTCAATCCTAGTATACACTTCAAGTGAAAATAAAAAGTCTATAAAAGTCTTAACCTAATTTACCTATTGTAAAACAATTCTGCACTGCATCAGATTTTTCCCTTGTGACTTCACTGTCAAAACTTGAAAACTTTGGTCACCAGAAGGTTGTAGAATGTATTCATTTTTCATGTTAACTTTCTGGTAATACAAATTTTCTTAAATTCTTAAAGCAAAAATCTGCCCATTTCTAAGTGAAGTGAAAATAAAAATAAATCTTGAAAAATAAGTTCCACAAGAATTCTTTTCCCATACTTGAATTCTAAATTTAAATTTCTTGTGACAATTATTTTAATGTGGAACGAAACTTCTACGTGACAATTTTTGTTTAGACCAAGTACTCACTTTTCATGAAATCAAAACTGAACGCATTCCATTATTATCTAATAGTCACATTGAAAATTTTTGAGTACGGCATACCAAGGGAAATGATCTGATTTTTGTGAAAAGGTTTTACAACAATTGATAACGGAATGAAGTGACAGAATCTGTAGAATGTAAAGTTTAAAATTTCACGATGATAATTTAAATCTGCGTTAAGTGAAATATCGATGAAAATAAAAACAAAATACTTTTTTCGCAATCGTTAAAAATAAGTTCCACATTAATTTCACTTGGCTTGAATTATAAATTTAAATACTTAATAGCTTTTAACGACTTACATATAACAATGAAATATTATTGGAAAAGAATTTCACGGTGACTTCTCATTTGATATTTTCCATCTAGATTTTGTGAAATTTTAAAGAATTTTGCAATTTTCACTTCTCAATCTCGAAATGAAAAGGAAAGACGTTCCACAATTCCTTAAACTCCTTGCATATGAACAACGAATTGGGAATGGTCGTGGATTTTTACATTTCACTTGAGGGACTTTGTTTGTTCGTCAATAATTACGTAATAAAATCAAAACTAGTCAAATGGATGCCCAAAAAAATGTGAGGTTAAATTCGAGCGAATTTTTCATTCGCTGCTTTGTGGAATGCGTCCTGATATTGTGGATTGCGAATTAGTATTTCACAGTTCACAGAAAATATCTTTGTGTTTTATTTTTAAAATTGTAAATAGGATTGTTTGTTGTCGAAAAATACAAATAAAAATAAGTTACCACTCCATCATCGGAATATTAGATTTGAGGGAAACCAATTACAAAAATTGGTCTAAAGATCAATTATTCAAAAAAATGTAGATCACTTGAAATTCTCCCATCAATATCCATAGTTCTATAATGGTTCACTACTATTATTGTCGAAAACACTTTGATATTTAAAACCAAAGCAATCCATCAAACCGTGAAAAGAGAAGAAAAAACATTCTTATTCAATAAAATTTCAAATATCGAAATCCCAAGGTAAAATCACCTTCTCTTTTACCTCCCCCATCATCGCTGTGTTATTCGTCATCCTCATCATCTATTCTTGTTGTTGTGCCTGTCTGTTCAGTAAAACTACTTGTCAGCGCGACCAAAAAGACTGCAATTTTACCATTGACGACGGGATTCATCTCTCTCACTATCTATAGAAGACAGATAGACACACAAAGCTATACCTACTGCTCTACCATACCATCTATGGCTATATGATACTTCTTGCAACTGCAACCATCAAATTAAATTGTATTAAATCAGGTCAATAGCTCTACAAAAGAATTCATAAGAAACGAGATTAAGGAATTTTCTTTAATCTATTTCTATAGATGCAGAGGTGAGGTGGAGGTGGAGGTGATTTTATATTTTTTGATTTTGCTATTTTTTTTTTCCTGAATTTAATCCGCATCCTGTGCAATTCGATACATTTTTTCTCCCACTTACAATCCAATTTTCAAGGATCTGAAAATTTTATGGATTTTTCGTTTTTTTCTTCTTCATATATTTTTTTTTGTCTTGTCTCTAGGTTGTTCTTCCATCAACTATACGACACCAGGTATAGTCCTTTATCAGAGAAGGATCAATAAATCGGATATTGTGTTTTGTATAGGAGGTACTCATATAGTTAAATCTCTATACACCCGCTTCTTTTAACCATACGTATCTACACCAACAAGGATCTGGTTCTTTCCTTGTCCGAGGAAAAAAATTATGTCCCATTGTTATTTTGCACCTTTCCGTGTAGTATATACTTCGTTAAATTGGAAATTCGTCTCCCTTTACTGGGTGATCTATTGTTTTCAACAATTCGTTCTTTCCATCCCTCTCTGTTTTTCCCTATTTCACGGATATTCTAAGCCTGTTTTTCTTACTCATCCTAATATCCCATAAACAAAATTTTACAGCAAAAAAAAAAACTAAATTGTACCTATTTTCTTTTGCGTTTCAGTTCAAATAGAAACATTTTGTTTTTTTTGTACAAAATAGTTCTTAGGGAAAATCAGAGACTCACTGAAAATGTAACATTAGTCAGAATCGAAGAGTTAAAGAGTGGTGATCATCAACGAGTTGACATTTCTCTCGCGAACAAAATTGATCTTTGAATATTTAATCTACCTTATACTCCCCACAACTCACCACATCAGTAGCAACACAACTAATGACAGCAGCTGCTGTTGTTGTTAATCATCAAAGAGAGCTTTTTTTTTGTATAATTGCTGTATAATGTTGTATTATGTTTGGCACGTGGGTTGCTGTATTAATATTAAATGAAAAAAAAGTGCTGTTAAATTTTATATATATTCCTACATACATACATAAATGTGATAATAAAGTGTGCCAATGTTTGAATGTGTTCCGTTTGATTTAGTTTGTTATTATTGTTGTTGTTTTATAATTAAGTTTGGTCTGAGCGATATTAGTGTTACGTTTAGTTGTCAGTGTTGATGGCAGTGAATTTATTTTCTCACTATTCATAATTATTATTATAGGTTAAGGATTATTATTTTTTTTTTATGAATTTGTTATAAGTTATTAATTTTATTAAAATTTTTATTTGTTAATATTTATTTATTTATAAAAAAAAATCATCTAAATGTCGCATGCTAAATTAATTCAAATTGAATTTGATCGCAATATTATGGATTTATTTTATGAACGAATTGAAAGGTAAGAAAAGTTCAAGTTAATATATTTTTGGGGAAATGTTATTGAGTTCATTATTATTTTTTGTGTTGGCAACCTGTAGAAATAATGACCGCGTTTTTATCATTTTTGATATCATGGGTGAAGTTTTAAAAGTAATTATGGCAAACAGAACAATGGCTATGAATTCTCTAATTTTGGGGCATTTTTTTTTTTTGACAAACGTCAAATTTGATGGGAAATTTTTAATCAATTTTTTTTTAAAGACCTTTCCCGTAAACAAAAATGATTCACATTATTTTCGAGTGACTTTGACCACACCAAAATAATTTCAAGGAGCCATGTGAACAGGTTTGATGTTTGACAGTTCACTTATTTTGTTTTGAAGTATAGAACGATGTTCACACAAGTCGCTTTTCTTTTTTACTCGAAGTTAAACAAAATATTTGTATTTTTCGTTGTACAATCCGTATCTATGGGGACAAAATAAGATGACCGAGCACAAGAGTTAAGGGTTAGGTTTGCCTTATTTCATGTCATTTTCCATGTGATGTGACAGATTTCTAGTCATATAACGCTTTAGTATACTCAAATAGTAAATTCTCTGCTAAATGTGTACTGAACTTGCTCCAGAGCTTAAAACAATATGCCTATTGAACCCCCACTCAGTTAACTTATTTTGACATTGATCAATGCAATTTTGACACAAGCAAAATCACTTTGACATTTGGCAGTTTCTACAGCAAAACACAAATCTCTCCTCGTTGGAAAATTACTAACGCCGTGTTTCAAAAATCGATTAAAATTACGTTAAATTTGACCCCAAGTTGAATTTTGACATTTGTGATGTGAAAATATCTGTGGAAACGTCAACATTTAATGTGATTCAAATTTAATCGAAATTCTAATCCAACTGGCACTTGGCCTTAGGTTTGTTTTTTTACTAGAAAATAGTAAAGCATAAGTAAGTGTAGGCAGAGAAGTTAAAGCAAACGTCAAAAGCGGTGTTCACATTGCTCCCACTGGTGCGCAGCTAATTTTGACGTTTCTTTTTTATCCGATTCCCATCTTTTGGTAGAAATGGAATAGGCTGGTAAGTCAGAACTTAACAGAACGAACACTTGAAGACATGGGATTGATGGATTGATATCAAAAGAAATGTCAAAATGATTCACACAGGACGGTGTTCATACGAGTGAGGCGACTCATTTTGACGTCTCTCTTTTTTATCTCATTCCTATTTATTGGAAGAAAAGAGATGGTGAGGTGAGGCAAAAATTTTCAAAAAACTTCAGACTCACTTGGCCATCTATTTCTTTCTAAAAGATGAGAGTGAGATACAAAATAGAGACGTCAAAATGAGTCGCCTCACGTGAAGCTCGTATGAACACCGTCCAGAGTGAAACCAGTGTGAACACTGTCAAAAAGAATGCACACATTTGAAAAAATCTTCTTTTTTTATTAGAAAATACAAATTTTAGTAAAGTACATAAGAAAAACTTTAGACAAAAAAAATGTGGATGTCACCAAAAAACAAATTTCAACAAAAAAACACAAATTAAAACAAAAATCCTTTTTACACTAAGCCTTCTCTTTCTAACCATGAGATCAGATATTGAAACGTCAAAATAAGTCGGTGGAGTGAGTTCAATGGTGAACACTGTCAAAGCCGTCACTTTTATATTCATTTTTTTCCCGAATTGTTTCCACTATAGACTTGAAAGAAAAACTAAATTGATATAATAATTGACGCATGTCAATTTAATTTAATCTTTTTTTTTTGCATTTATCGAAATGCCAAAACCTTCAAAGTGCTATGAGTGTTTTATGTCAATGACAGTTCATTTTAAATATAAATTCAATGTTGAATTTAAACACCATCTTACAATTATTACTATAGTTAAAAAGAAGCAATCAAAAATATTTCGTTATTTTTTTTAGTTAAATCACGTAACTCATTGATAATCACGAAAAGCTTTGATAAATTCATTGTATATAACATTGAGATGAACACGAAGAATGTTGAATTTATATTGAATCGTGTGCAAATAGCTGTGTGAACTCAATTTCAAAATTAAATCTTTTTGTCAGTCAACCATTGACGATATTTACTGATAGTTTGTATTTTTATCAAAATCTTTAAACCCCATTGCCTTATCGCTGTCAAAATTTTAATTTTGTTGAGACTGACATTTGACAAGATGTTTATTCTAATTTTGAAAGCAAGTTTTGTGTGAAGTATGTATATTTCTATCACATCAAAGTTTTCGACAAACTTCTTTAAATACAAAAAAAAACACCTTTCATTATGACTTTGCAATTTTGCCTCTTTCAACAAAGTAGGTAATTGCTGTCATTTGTATTGTCTTCTTGTCTAGTTTATTTTAATCCAAACTTCTAGTTTTGTCTCAATTATGCTCGATAAAAATGCTAATCCTGTTGCTAATGCTGACATTCTAATTCCTTAAAAAGCTTGTTTGAAAATTCTTAATCTCTCAAAACACGAAAGAACAAAATTAAAAAAACCGGCTGACAGCTACTAATTTTTTTACTTTCTGACAGATATGCTGGAGAATCATTACCACTTCAGGGTCAAATCTATATGATATAATCAAAACTTATTTATGATTTGTCAGGAAGAAATAATTTAGTTTTGTGTGTAATCTTATCATCACAGAAAACAGTTTATATTTTCCGATAGCGTAACAAAACAGAAATCTACTACATTATACTATCGTTTTTTATCAGTATTGTACACATTGATTTTGTTAACCTTGTTGCAAAGTTCCCGATGTTTATTTTGCACATCTTAAGCATTGTATTGGCTTCTTTTACAAAACATTTTTCTAATATGTCATCATGTTTTTTGACACGTCAAATTGCTGTTCTTTACCAACTCGTGTATCATAACGACCTCTAACAAACTATCTATGCAATATAAACGTTTTGAGTTGCCTTTTAATTTCCTGTCATTGTCGCATGTCAGAACATGGCCTTGTCACTTACTGAGAGAAAGAGTGAAAGAGATGAAAAACTTTTTGGTTAAAGCGTGTAGTATTTTGAAGGACAACGATGACATTTGGTTAATTGATTAGATACCCTCTCTCACTCTCTGTATTCTGTCATTGTTCAAGAGAATTTTATTGTTGTATTCTTTCTTATAATATAGCAATTCTGTCATGTGGAACGATAGGATGATGTTACTTTATATCCAAAAATTCCTAGAAAAGAACCATCACCAGTCGAATATTCATTGAAAGAATCAGAATCTAAACAATTAAATGAAAATGATTTAATAGAAGATGGCTGGCCGCATATGTAGCTGACTAAGCTTAAATGGTATTTTTTTTTTTTTTTTTGTATTTATATTGTAGGTCAACTTGATTTAAAAGCTTATTCGATGACTATATAATATACTCCCGGAGATGATGTTATTCAATTAGGAAGGGAATTCATTCAATGACTTACGATTAATAGAAAAGAACACGAGATATTCTAATAAATATATTGTATGAAGTCATGCAAGAATATATGTATATATGTAGAAAATAATAAAAACCAGAGAGAAATTAATTTCCTATGCATACATAATTCTCGTTTAAGTCATGGTTGATCTATTTTAAAGGCATAGCACAAGGAATGTGGGCGTGAATTAGTATACCAATGAAACATAAAACGAATAGATACCTAATTGATTAATCAATAAGATAGAATTTATTTATTTCTATTTTTTTCAAAATGACCAATAAGGTTATTTGAGGTTATCTTTATAGAATTTCTCGAATCAACTGTCAATTTGACACATGCACGAACTGTCAAAAGAGAAAGGTGCTTGCGTTTACACTGGGAAACGTCTCTGCAAGTCACTAAATGACATTTTTTCTATAAAAGTGTTGAAAAATATGATTTGGGAAATAAATTGTTGTTTTTTTTTTTTAAGAATACACTAAGGCTAGGAACGCACTTGGATTTTCTGTCGCAATGACTAAAAAAAGTGATCGCAACTTGTATAGGGTTTCTTGGTGTCATGTGCGTTCATTAATATTTCAACACATGTGTTCTATTTTTTGTGACTAGTGTGTTCCTAGCCTTATGTCGAAATTATACGCTTTCTGCTCATAAACAAATCTATAGCACATCAAGAACAACTTTCGTCTGCACTCAGTTCACCTACAGTGCCAATGAACTTGGATCAAAAACCATAGAGCAAATTTAGGGCAACAAATTGCTCCCCAGCACGAAGATCGAACAAACCCACTAACTGTTCATTTTTCAATGTGTCTTTACTAATTTTAGCAGCTATGCATTAATATACTTTGTTCTTACCATATAATTTCCCACACACTCAAGCAATTTCAAAATCTCCTGTGTGTATTGTAACAGTTTTCGATTAAATAAAGAAACAGGTCTAAAAAAAGATTGAGCAAATATTTTCTGTCATTTTATTTTTGTTTTGATTTTTTAATCGTGTTGGTAAAGTGTTTTCTTGCTCAATAGTAAGACGTAAATCTTTCGGTGGAATCATTGTCCCCTTCCTGTTAATTTGCCTAACTTGTACTGTAAAAGGCATTTTGACATTGAATCCTCGAAACTGCGCAATTTTGGGCTAAAATCTTGCGGTGGAATTGTTATCCCGACATCAACTTGGTCTTACTTGTAGTGTGATGGGCACTTTAAGTCATTTTGCTATTGATTACTCTTAATTGCGCAATTTTGTGCTCAGTGGGCGCAACCTTTTTGGGTGATGACATTTGCAATGTATTAAGCAAGTTCATTTTATCAATAACAAAGCTTTTCACAGGCAAAAGGATCGTATACTTGAGTTGCATTGCCTTTGCGTTAAAAAATTATTCAATTTCTTCTATGTATGTGCTTACTGGCAAAACTGTGCAATTTTGAAATATTTTTCAAGATCTTTCAAATTGCACAATTTCCTATGCATCTATATACGCAATTTCAAAATCACATAAACTGTATAAAATTGGGTCTGAAATTGCAATTGATTTCACTTTATACCAGTTTTCCGATAAAGTAAACAAACAGAACTTACAAAACTGACAGCAAATTTGCTCCGTTTGTGCCTAATTTATCCTAACATTTCTTAGGTCTGATCTTTTACTTTGAATTTCTGTGGTTTTTAGTCCAAAATTCTGTCAAAAAAAAATTTTATAAGAACTTTGACAGAACTTCAAATTTTGACATTTGTGCTTGCATTTTTGTTTTTAAACGTTGTTATAAAGTGTTTACTATATTTAAAAACCAATTTAAATATTTCTGGTGGTGTATCATCAAATACATACCTATGTCATGAACTCAACATGGCTGACACCAGAACATCATTCCCTGCACTTAGCTGTCAAATAAAATTGCCTCACTTGCATCGTGGGCACTTTGATCAATTTTGAAATTAAGTTCCTTAAAATTTCAGCCTCAGTGGTAACATACTATTAAATAATAATGATTGATAATTTAATTTCATTTAAGGTACCTACCCTCAAAACATTATAGGCTTATGTACAATTTGCGTTTGACGTTTTAAATGTCAGTTGGTTGTTCGTAATTTGTTTAACCCTCTTGGCCCAACTTTCCAATTTCTGTCATTCAGTTTTAAGGAGGCATTGGTCCCCATTCCAATATACCTAAAACATTGAAGCAGATGTGTTTCTTTTTATCACTCTTTTATCCCCCTATTACATCCACATTTTATCTTTATATCTTTCGACCCAATAATGTTTTAAAAAAAAAAGAAACAGAAAACTTTATGATAAAAGAAAATGCAATATAAAAATAAAACAATCATACACGTATGTATGTAGCATATAATATAAAAACATGTGTTAGTGTACTAAACACACATAAATACATAAGAGGACAGAACAGGACAAAGTGGTCGAAGAAGAAGGTAAACTTCTTTATACCTTACACGGACTCAATGGCAAAAATTTGAACCATGAGAAAATGTGTTTACTCCATCTAGCCTTATTCGTTTGCTTATTGCTCGATCTGAATCTACCGTCTTGGTGTTGTAGTTGTAGATTGTAGTATCCTCGTGCTACTTTATGAGTAATATATTCTTTCTTGGTATTATTCAGTGCACTGAACGAACATCCTTCCTGGAGGTTTCGTTTTTGCACTGCTGTTGTGTTGTTGAGATACGTTATTTGTAGATACCTCTTATATTGATCATCATCTCTGTTATGTGTTTGTGTTTGTTGACAAAAGGCCATTTTTAAATAATGAAAAAAAGAGTGTACATACCTATAACCACAGGATAAATAAAGGTGCACTTCTGTAGAATTATAAAATTATAAAACTGAAGGACCGACACACCGGACGGACGGATGGTTTGCAAACGTGAATGGTGAGCACATTAAATAAAAATTACTACCTGTGGGCAAAAGAGTGACACCTGTGGTTACCCAAGGATAAGCACTCAACTGAGTGTCGCTTCGTCGTTTAATGTTTATTCATTGATTTTTGTTTTTGTACCTACTACAGTTCAGTTATATGAGCTGTTTATTGGTTAGCCTTCTATTGACATGACTTCTTACAATAAAATAAAGTTAATGTCCTTTTTCTTACATCCTTTTGGTGAGGACTAAATGTATTAAAAACAGTGCCTAATTAGTGAAGTGGCTGTAAAATTATTCGTGCTCTCGGGAGAATTATAAATAGCAAAAAATGTGTTATAAAGCTCTTTTTGTATGTAAATTGCTTAGTTTCCATATTGTTTCAGAATATTCATCGAAAGTCCTTTATTGTTGTTTGTAAATTGTACGTATTACATTTTAACTTGCTGTGTTGAGCAGTCTCATCAACTTGAAAGTGATGTTATATATGTATTTCCAAGTCTATTAGTTTGGCCAAATGTCAGATTTTTGTATTAGAGAATGTAAACGGAACCTTAATGGTACCTACCCTTAAACTGTTGATAGTTAAACAAATTGAGGGTGAACTGTTAAATGGTGACCCAACCATAGATAGTTCGACTGCGGATGTTCAGTATCATTCAATGACATTTACTGAATTCATCATGGCTTATCCTTATGACAGATGTCAAGTATGTAACAAGTGGAGCAAAAGTAATGTTATAATTTAAATTTGTTGTGATTTTGTGAAAAATGATAAAAATTGGGCTCGGTTTTCACGGAAAATATATTTGAAGGTGTAAAATTAACAACTTTTAGCTTAAAAAATAATATTGGTCATATGAAAACCTCCTGGGATGATGCTTACATATATGTTTATGCTCTTTTTACGGTATTTTGAATTGTTTCCAGCAAAATATCGCTCTCCTTAGTGATTATTTTCATTCAACTAATTCTCTACGTCTGTCTACAGCAGAAATTTGAAAGCGCAATGATATTTGACGCCATTTGCAAAAAATTATGGCACATTAACATTAGCCGCGTTTTATTATCGCTCATAACCTATATGGTTCACCTCGTGAAAATAAAACGATGTGAGTTAGTGCAAAAGCAGTGCTGTATATCAGTCTCTTTTGTTCTTATGTTTATTTGTTTTTCATGTAAGCACTTATATTCTCTATTCTCTCTATTCCTAATACTGCTGACAAATCGCTGACATCCATTCACAATGGTAAATAGCCTTCTGCCGGTCAGACTGAAAACCTCTATCAGACCCAGAGATAATAAAACGCAGCTATTATCACATTCCTGCCTCAGCTTATAGCTAAATTGACACAAATGACAATTTGTCTAAACTTCTATCACAAAACTGGTAAATTAGCTATCAGCCTCAGCGGCCATTTAAATCTTTTTCTTTATACCTAAAAAACGAAATGAAAAATTGTTTAGGAGAAACAAAAAACAGCTTTGAAAAATAATAAAATAGAATTTTTTTATGCCAGAAGGTTTCAAAACTGTTAAACGTCATTTTTAAACTTACACCAGGTTTCTTTTTTCACCAAACGTGTTCAGAGCGTTGTTATTTGTTTAAAAATACACTGAAAACATATTTAGCTGTCAATTGTTGTCTGCCATTAAAATTTAGTAAAAATCTTTGTTTTCCTTATTTTCCTTTCTTTCAAAAATGTCATAGTTAACTATTTTATATTTTTCACTTTCCTTAAGCTTTAAATTCTTTTCTCACTTATGTTTGAGCAAATGGATCACACTCTTAACCTGCTCTAACCATAAAAAAGAAAAACTAATTCGGAGGCGTTTAGCGATCTGAAATAAAAGAAAGAAAATAGTTTTTTTTTTTGATAACTCTGATCTGAGCTAAAAAGTGCATACGGCTATTTATCGATGCTTAAGGTAGCGCTAAACGACGAACATGCTCGCCGAACTTGTTCTTTTGCGTTATCCCCTACACGACGAACACATTTGGCGAACATTCATTTCGTGTTGATTCTTCAAAGCGTAAGCATGTGCGATAAAGAAGCGCAAGTCGTTGCGTTGTTGTAATTTCACAGCAAAAATGAGGTTTGCTCGCGAACATGGCCCTACATGGCGAACACCGAAGCCAACAAACACGACAAAATCGAAATTTTTCGCCAACAGCGAGCCGTTCGCGAACCATCCCCTACACGACGAATATATAGCGAGCACGAACAAGTTCGGCGAGCATGTTCGTCGTTTAGGGCTAGCTTTAGTGAGATATTCTTACGTTAGCTCATGTCTGAAAGTGTGTAGGTACATTCTGAATAATGGACTGACTGGGAAGTTTGATCACGAAATTTGATGTGAAAAATGACTGAAGTGAGCAAGTGTGTTACTTCACATCCTTATTTTCGTTTATGTAAAAATTATTTGAAAAACTACATATATCGCTGAAACCTTCCACCACTCAGTTTGACAGCACAGAGCGTTTTGCCAACACCGCCAACCCGCGTTCTGTTTGACCGAGCCTAGAACAGTGACAGTTCGTGTAAAAATATAATCAAACAAACCTTTCTCGACATTCATAAATGTCAATGTGTCATATGGAGTTAGTTCGATGCTAAATAAATAAAGAAATCTATTTTTTTCTGAGGAATCTTATTATTCAGTTCTCAAATACTCACCTTAACTAAAAAACATTTTTTGACAGCTTATTTTATTTTTGTATTTCAATTGCCATTTGTGTATATTTATCAAATATTTTTTTTATCGTATCTTTTCAGATTGCCAAACGAATGCCAGGCAGGCCAAACTGCTAGAGTAACATCTAACCTGCACGCATCAAGTAGTACAATGGCGGTTAGTCGTGTACCGTCGCCGCCTTTAGCGGAAGTTAATACACCAGTTGCTGAAAATTGGTGTTACACTCAGGTGAGTTTTTCTTCTTCTCCTTCTTCGGTTTTTTTTTTTTGTATCGCCAGTATCCTTTTTTTATGTTTTTTTTATGAAGATGGGCGATGTATTAAGTTTCTCATTCCCACACTGAAAATGTCACGGGTCAACAAAAAAAAAAGAGAGAAAAGAAGAGCACGTATAACTTTTGACAGCGGAAACTGTCATTTGATATTCTTTCGGGGCCATTTACCTTCATGTCTTATTTATTTTTTGTGTTGATGTCTCCCTCATGGTGTTGCGATAAAATCAAATTCAACAACAAGAAGCCTTTCGATCAATGAACTTTGTTAAAATGTTGCAATGTGAGTTTATAGGTATACAAACTGACATTATATTTTGACAAATGTCAAAATTTCTTGACAGTTTTCGTTTATATTCACGGTAATACAAAAATTGTCTAACTAATGATGAAATATACCGCTGCAAAAACAAGTTAGTGTATATGTGTATGTATGGATTTGATGTTAAATCTGAATCACGTTTATTCAAGGCTTCTTAGCAAGCAGTCCAACGCCCTTTTCGATCTATTAGAATTCTGTTAAAGGTCATATTTATTAAATATAATGGTCGTTCACCTTGAGAACAATTTAACAACTCTTCCTAATGAATTGAACTTATTTAATAGCTATCCAAGAAAAAGCTGTCAATTTTAAAAGCCTAACAAATAAATCTAAATTAGTATTTATGTACCAAACCCAAAACCGACCACCCACTCTCATCATATCGTTGCTCGTCTGCCTTTTTTGCCCAAAGTTGTGTTTCTAGTTTATTTTGTTGTCTATTAGAATTCCCCACAAACTAGCCAAACATATTTTCGAAATAACAAAAAAAATGAGTAGGTATAATTAATTTTTATGTTTTTCATTTGGCGTGAGTTGTACACAGTTCAAGGTGTGTTAAGCTTTTAGTACACATATATTAGTTATACAATTGAAATTACCCTCAGCATATTTGTGTATGATTCTGTTTATTACATTGCTCTTATTATCTTTATTTATGTAATGTCCGCATTGTGTTGTCTTTTTTATCAAAAATAATCAACAAAGTAAAGTATTCTAAAAATGTACTAAATATGTACTAATATGGGTTTTATATAGTTACGCACACATTATTTGCTTTTGTTGTTGTATCTCCTCCTCAACTTCTAGTCAATTAAACGTAAATCAATTTAAAAAGAGGGGGAAAACAAGGAACTTAAAGTATAAAGAAGCAAAACTACAAACAAGCGGACAGTAAAAAAAAAAATATATATAAAACCATTTGGCATTGGCTGCAAGAACCCTGAGAATGTACGCACTTGACTTTGGCTAGTTCAGAGTATAGTTCAATGGTTTTTCTACATTTTTTTTTTTTTTATTTATTTAATTCTCTACTTCTCTTCTTTTAGTTTTGTTTCTTTGTGAATCGTTGATTTGTATCAATTAGAGGCTATACGTATGAATCAGCGCAAAGAGATTAAAAATACTATTCTAATCTTTAGTACAAAAATAGATCGTAAGGGAACGACGAGAAGAACGCCTGTATGTTGATATGTTTGTAGTATACGAGGGAGACGAACTTCAGTGAATGCATAAATTATCTTATACAGAATTAAATTATTCGTATAATAATAATAATATAAAGTTCACGTCAATGTGATCAATGACTGGCTATTCGTCGCGGTCATACTTAATCCCAAGTTCATTCACGATGGCTCATAAATTTGGGCTCTTATAATGGGCATCCAGCGGTCATTGCGCCTTTTTCCGTTACGTCGCGTCACTCCGCGCTACTGCCATACCTACTGCCTGTTGATTTTTTGACGTGATTCTTTCTTCATTTTGCAAATCAACCCACCCAAACCTGACGGTTAATGTCCCTTAATTTTGACACATTGTTCTTGTTTTTTTTTGTATCTTTATTGATGATAGATTTTTTTTTGTTGTATAAAGAATGCAAGGTACAATCCTCTCGCATATAACAAATGTGGTGAGTTCATATTAAGAGGGGCAATAACCAGCAGGCAATACTTGCAACACCCAGTGGTTGTGTTTTTTGTTTTGCTGGTAGCTTAATATGTATACTTTTTTTTATCGTATTATTCACATAAGCATGTACCTAAAAGAAAAAGGAATTAAGTGCATGCAACGAGTATAATAATTGGAGGGCTCTTGGCGTGAATGACCGACATCGGAGAAGTTCGGGGACCTTTTATTTTGTGTTTATGATTTTTTTAATAATTTAAAAACATTTTTATTCTGTTTTTATTGACGGAAAAAAGATAATGTTCTGTGTTCTGTCATATTGACCAATTTAATTTCATTAATTTACTAAATATTTAGAAACTCACCATTGTGGTGAGTTTGAATGAAACATCAATCCTTAAATAAACTTTTATGGTCTTAATATTAACCTTTATAAAAGACAGCTAGGTTAATTTTGTTAAGTTCTCATTCAAAGTACAGCTAAATTCATCTTTGTCCCTTAAAAAAAAAAAAAATCGTGGTGACTTTATCAAATGTCAAAATTATTGGCTCCGTTCTGCCAGTGATCATTTTCACTATTTTTCAATCTCTACATTTATGCAGTTTACGTCTCAGATTTCAGATATCTCACAAAAACTTTTTCTGTCAAAAATCGATCAAGCCAACTCAATATCTCAGTATTTGACAGCTAAACCGAGCAATTTTATGGAGGAATTTTCAGAGATTGCGCAAATCAATGAGATATTTGATAATGGGCGTGTTTTATTGGAAATCATACATCTATTGGAGTAAAATTTCTTTCGATAAACAATAAAACCAAAACTGCTGATAAGTAAGCAAGAGTCAAGTGACTATACAACTTGAATGCACGTAAGATTGGGGAACACAAAAAATCGTGGTGACTCCATCAATGCCAATCTCATTGGGTTCGTTCTGACAGTTGAAATGATTTATGTATTTTCGTTGGAATTAAATGGCTAAATTTACCCCGTTCAAGTTTTTGTGATCTCAGAAACTTCCCTCTTACAAAATTTGGTAAGGCTAATAAATTTTGTTCCTTTAGGATTTGACAGATAACTGAGCAACATCTTATAATGGGCCTCTTTTATTGAAAAGTGTGTAGCAAGGTTAGTAAAACTTTCCTCGCTAAGCAGTTATAAAACAACAAGTTGCAATTATTTGCATAAATTATACAATTTTTAGAAACTCACCATACTGGTGAGTTTTTCTTGGTTCATTATTTTAATTTATTTGTGAACTTGAAATGTTCAACAAGTTTCCCAAAAATGGGTTTTCTGAAAGCAAATTTTAAATATTGCAAAAAATTTCACGTTACCAAACACACCTTTTATTTCTTTTAGCTTTGATGCCAAATGTCAAAGTACAAACAATGACGTTTGACTCCATTTGCTAAAATTTTGGCACATTCACACTATGGCATCGATTTTTTCCCACCATGTAGAATTCCTCTTTTGAATACAAAATAAAAAAAACGTTAAAACTAACCACAGGACTAACCAGACCCAACCCCAGTTTTTGGTTGGAGATTCTGGGGATGCTTGCTTACGTTTTCCCATATTCTTTTTCGTCGATTATAAAATGAAAATATTTCTTTTTTTTCTGATTTCTTGTTGTGTTCTGAATTTAGTATGCCACCCATAATGCTGTACATTAATCATTCTCCATTGACACATTACAGTGCATCAAATCTAGATATTGGATTGTCTCCAAAAAAGAAAATCTATTTATTTCTAAATTACACTTTGATACACACACAACACTCCTCCCCATCATAAGAAAGAACTCTAGCCCCAGCCATTTCAAATCTATATTGCGCATGCAACCAAACTTCCTGCTGCCTTTAGTACCGTGTACCATACGCTAACGCACCACCATCAAATCCCATCACAACAAGATTTAAGAGAGGAGTATAGGAAGGCTGTAAAGCAAAGGCATATTCAAACACACATGGATTATGGGGCATCATTGCCTTGAATGCTTGTGCCGCAGCCAGCAATCCGATTTGGAATGCAAAAAACGTTTATGAGAATCCCTATATAACCAACACCCGAAACTCCCAAGCTATTGATATTCTATACACACCGAACCAAATCTAAAGAATGATGAAAAGAAAAGACAACGTTTTGAGGAGGACGAGCCAAGTCGGCAGAACCAAGCCATTCGAGGAGAAGAAGTACCCTCTGTATGCCACACTGCCGACAAGGGTATATTATGTGTGTACATATAGTGCGATGTGTAAGATTATATGTATACTATATAATGTATCTCCTCTAATGGTGCCCATAATAGGCTTCTCCGCGCGACGGCAAACGACGATGACGCTTCTCATGGCCCTAACCTAAAGCCATCAGAAGCCAGAGCTGCAGCGCAGAAGTATTTCTACTTTGGTCAGAAAAGTGGCCATCCAGTAAATGTTCTGGCTCTGGGATGGGATGAGGACATTGAACTGAACGTGTTAGTTAGACTCTGAATGCTTAAAGGGATCATCGAACCATATCCACATCAGGGAAACACACAGAAGAGAGTGAAGAAGGGAACAAACAAAAACTTAAAAAAAAAGAACATTCAAATAAGTTAGCAGAGCGATTCGAGGAAACCAATAGCAAGAGCAACAAAAAACACAAATAAAAAGAAATATTATTATTCCCCAATTGCGGATGGTCGTGCGCAGGGTTAGCAAATCTCATCCTTTCCACCCAAATAACTAGTCCCGAAGACGTCTTTTCTAATGAAATATGTGATCTCACATAGATAGACTCCCTATAGATAGAACTGGACAGGGACACATTTATACCCATTTGCAAGTATGTTTCTCTTGCCCACGTCCACGTTCCTCTGCTTCCAAACTATGGTGATGGTGAGCCGTCAGTGCGGAGATTGTTCAAGAATTACATTAGAAAAATGGCTATCATTCTCGATCTTGATGTCGTGCACGCAGCGAATTTGCCATAAATGGGAATAACCTGTGCTAGGTTTTACAAATTAGATGGGAAAAGATACAAAAAAAATGAGAGAACAGCAATAACAACAAATATGTACAAAACAAAAAAAACGATGAAGATTCTTTTGAAATTCATCGAGCTTGGACTCTCAAGCAGGTCAGCACAATTTATAACACACAAAAAAATTGTTAAAATATTACAGTTGCTCCAAATCTACTTTGCTTGTGTATAAGTCTTTGTTTGTTGTTTTTTTTTATTATTTTAAATAAATCATTCTTGTATCTTCATCTTCAGTTGAGTTTGTTGAATGAATCAGCAGAAGAATTTTTAACTCAATAACCTTTCTGCTCTTGTTCAACTAACTCCATAAGTACACACTTCTATTTGGGGTCTCTTTAGCTTTGATTGAATTTAACTTTTTTTTTTCTCTCACTGTTTTGTGAAGATGTTTCTCAACTTTTTCTTCTTTTTCTGGTTTTCTTTTACTCTCTCAAGAGGAAGTCGGAAAAGTTTTTTTTTATGCAAAACAACATTAAAGAAAACTTTTCTCTTTTTTTTTTGTTGTATTCTTAATTCTACCCGAGATCAAAGATTTCGCATTAGAAAATTGCATTTTGTGTGTCTTCCCTCCCAACATTAGATCTAAGATTTGTCATTGATTTCTTCCAGTTCCAGGAATTCAAGTATATCCAGTTTCATTGGCAGTGCGTTCATGAGATGCTTGAGAAAAATTGATGAAAGCTATTTTTAAAATGAAATCAATTAGATTTCCGGTCGGATTGAAGATACTTTTGGTAGTGAGGTGAAATTTTATCTCCTTAGGGTGTTGTATTTTTTTTTAATGCATTTAACTAGTCTTTTTAAATCAAACTTCATAAATGGTAAGGCTGTGTGTCAATTGGATTAATTTTCCGATTAAATTTCATTAATTAATTAAATTTTGATGTTTCCATGTTCACCACATTCCAGATTGACCTCATTAGTGTCAAAAATTAAAGGGGGATCAAATTTAAGGTGATTTTACACCAATTGGCTTACGGCCTTAATCTTAATCATATTTGACAAATATATTATTTGTCAAGTTGAAGAAGAAAGATGAATTGCATTCAAAGTTAAGTGTCGGGGTAGTGAGTGGTGAGTTTCGGTCAAAATTTTGGAAATTGCATTTATCGAAATAGTGCATTGTTTTTTCGTAAATTGTTCAGAAGTGAGTTAAGCCAGAGTGGGTTAAAACCGCATATAAATTAATTTATTCATTACTATTTCCACTTAATATTTCTTCAGTTTATCCAAAGTGAATTCACCAAATTAGGTGAGTTAAATTGAAGATTGGATTTTTTTAAACTCGTTTCTAATTCTGAAGCGAAGATGATATGGCACATCAAATTTAAATTTAAAAAACCTAAAATTAAACTCATTTTTTTACCACCTTTGAGCTGGAGTGAAAGATTGCAGCTTGCATTTAAAAAGTTTTTCACCTCCTGTGGTGAAATTGAAAATAGGCTTGCTCATTATGAAAATCTCGCATCGGCATTAAGACTTCATTGAAGTTTCAAAGAATTCACGCATCTAGAAATCTCAAAAAATCACTGAAATCCAAGGTTTGGCTTTGGTGGGAACATTTGTTGTGTATTTAGCTTATGGCATCTAGTACTGTCAATTGTTTTTATTAATTAATTTTGTTCGCCAATTTTCGGTCATACTACAATTCCACTGGCCACCTAACAAGAAAAAACTGAGATAGCATTTTCATACCAAATTAAAAGTGCGGTTACGCGAAAAAAAACTCAAAAGCTCCTAAGGCCCAGCTCATTTGCGAAATAAATAAAACAAACACACCTTTTGATCCTTTCAGTGCTCAATCAAACATAAAAATTATCTGATGGAATGCTGTCAAGAGATCAGCGCATTCGTAAACGTCAAAAATTTAAGCTAGTACAATCGAATTCTTTTCTTATGCTACATTTCCACCTAACGCTAATCTGAGATTTAATAAGATTTAGCTCTAATCTCCTTTAAATCTCGTAGATTTACCATACAAATTTATTTCCTAAATCTTGAAGATTAGAAATTAATCTTGTTAAATCTTCCTAGGACAAATAGTTTTACAAATCGAACTAACCTATTTTTACATGGTGCTGAACGATTCATTCGAGACTCGCATTCAGTTCTTCATTGTTTCACACGAATCAAACATTCTGTCTCATTCGCACTTCATAAGAAAAATAGGAACGGCATTTGCATTTTTGAAGGTGCTGTCAAATTTAATCTTTTTTAATCTTTTTGTGCGGTGGAAACACCAAAAAGATTTATTAAATCTAATCTGAGATAAACCTTTGGTGGAAACATAGCATTATGTGTTTTTGAACGCCCTCAATTCTCAGAATATATTCATTCTACGTAAATGTCAGATTTAGTGCAACTTTCATAATATAAACATCGTTCATAAATTTTGTCTATGTGATTCCATAGTGTATTTAAAATTTTGACCTCACCCCACTTTAAGTTGGATTTATATATTAATTCTTCATTCGGTATACGACTTTCGTTGTTTGGTGTGAGTAACGTCGTAAACATTCAAAACTGCTATGAATTTCTTCGTTATTCGTGTTAAGAGTTATAATCTTTTTTTCCGCTTTCAACCAACAATGAACAGCGTACACAGAAGATAAAACCAAAATTCTTAATGCACCTTAAAGTTCAAATTGAAGAATGGGTCCAAAATCTCTATCCGTGTTATAACTGTTCTCGACAGTGAAGTTTACTTTTGTATCCTAAATTCAAATGTTTCTGTTGCATCCTCATTTTTTGCAGCCAAATAAATATGGCTGCGCTGAATGCATTCACTCGAGAATCGAAACGCCATTTTCATATTTTGAAAGAAAAACAAAATCCGTCAAATTTAATTTTCTCTATCACCCTCCCAGTTTATAAGAATACAATAAGAAACTTTATTAACCTGTCAACATCAAAAGTGACAGCCATCATACCAAGTTTTGACATTTTATAGCAAGTATCTAGAACGTAAAACCGCATCATAATGCTGACAGATGAGCATTGTGAAATAACAAACTTACCATTGATCTTGACTTTGTAATCACCCTTAGGTATTAGGAATGATGAATACTTGACGTGTAACAACTGTCACATCATAGCTTCCGTATCCAAATGACAGTTTTTGATTTTACTATTTTACAACATAATCCCAATGGTCTTGAACCTTTACCGCAAGATCAAACTAAAAAACAAAACTCAAGGCAAGTTAATTGACACCTGATGTGGTTTTATTTTTTGTATTTTTTCAATCACTTCGAGTAAAATATTTTAATTGATTGTATTACTCACTCTCATTTTGATTTAAAAAATAAAATAAAAAAAATAAACTTTAAATGATGATAGTCGTTTTATTTATTGGTCTGTTGTTTAGGTGTTCAGCTGTCTGATCTTCTGATTCATTATTTTAATTTGATTATCGCTTATCTTTTGATGTGATCAGTGGAAGTTTTTTGAATGGATCAATAAGAATTTTGTTTATGTATATTGTGCCCATCATTATGTATTTAGTAATTGATTGATTATATTATATAACATCGGACAGAAATAGAAGTATTTGTTTAAACTACCAACTAATTTAAATGTTTATTTTTGTTTTGTTTTTTTTTTTTTTGTAAATGGAAACATCTAAGACAAAAAGACAACTATGCAATCAGAGATGATTTATATTTAAAAATTTAGTGCCTTTTCGAAATGATTAACAATGATTTAACAATTTATAGAATAAATTTTTGACACATCCACTTTGTCAATTAACCTCAAACTGACATATTGGATGTGTCAAAAATTTATTCTCAATTATGATTAAAGTAGTCAGAGATAAATGTCATTCTTGCTTAGTTTAACTTAGCAGGCTAGAATTGATTAATTTGATGAATGTATGTAATACCCTAATTCCAAGATATTCTGGCGTTTAGAACTGTGGTTAGGTTCAAAGACATTTTCACACTAGAAAATTGACAGGTTTTAGGTGAATGGGTCTTGTATGACAGGAGATCTGTTGAAAATTGCTTCAAACATTGCAACAATCTCAACGTGAATGGCCTCTTAAAATCACCAACTCAAAACTTGTACTCAATCTCTCCTGGTATTTTGTCCAAAGTCTGACAATTTGACGTTTCTGAATTTTTTTTCATTTTTCCTCATAGCTTCATACTCACCACACCATGATTATGTTTCCGGTCCTTCAATTTATCAAATTCATTAATTATAACCTGACAAATATTTAGGATTCAAGCAAATTATCTCTGTTTATATTTAAATTGATACAGTTAAATTACAAATATAATTATTTCTGACACTTTGGTTGAATTCACCACATTTGTCTCTTTAAAACCCACCTAAGGTCGACTTTCACGAAAGGTTTTGTTTTTTTGCAGCAGGATTTATTTATTTGTAATTTTGTATTGGAAATTTATTAATATTGATGTTTGTTGTAAAATGCAGAAAATTTGACAGCTGACAGGATGATTTTCCATTTCACCACGAATAGACTAACGTCAGAACAAAGCTTGCAAATCATACTCTTAGTACAATTTTGAGAAGTCGAATTACATATTCAGTGACCGAGTGAGTGAGTGCCATCAGTGATCGAATGAACTTCAAATAATGGTATTCTAGATTACTCGAAATATAATGCCAAACTCACATAATTCAGTCGTAGGACCACTCGAAAACTGATGCTTACCGCTTCACCTCTAAAAAAGGCTGTTTTATTTTACAGAGGTTCTGGGATTTAATTGACAACAGTGATTCAAGTGAAGCTAAATTTGACAGATGATTAGGTTGTGCTCAATAATTTTGTCATTTCACCACGATCCAACGTCGGAACAAAACTAGCAAATTGTAATTGCCGACATACCACCAGCTGCTCGATAAAGTAGTCGAACATAATTCACCTTCAGATTTTTTAAAGACAAACAATTAGCAAGGTACTCAATTAAACCAATAGCATGTCCATTGAAATTATTTGTATGAATTTTATTTCATTTGAAATTTGTAAAGCTTCAATAAAAAACACCTCACATGGTGAGTTCATGGCTGTCAAATTCTTATGAATCATAAACACGCTTGTCTAAATATATGATACCTTTGCTGGCAATAGGTATCTCATCTTTCACAGTCAATCTTAATAAAATTGACTTGACACATTGATGTCAAATAATAAAATTCTGACAATCAAAAAGGAACTTATTTTAAATGCAAAAATTACAATCACCATAATCAACATGAAACGGGGGTGTTATAATACGACATTAACATTTCAAATTTATCATTTCCATATTGATTTTTGTCTGGGTAAATCTCTGACCTCATAATATAAGGTGTGAACCAAAAGTTCATAATGAACTGCCAAGGCCACAGACAAAATCGCCTTTCTCTCTCTCTCTCTCTCGCTTTCTGTCTTTCAAATAAAAATATAATATTTATAAGCTCAAGTAGCTTCAATATACCTAAATACCTTCCTCTCTCAAGGATAGACGCATTTTTAGTTTAGTAACCTTCCTTTGGATTGAAAATATGTATTCAAAAAAACACACTCCCTCGACAGTGGGTATCGTCGTCTTGTCGGTTGGTCGTCTCGTCGCCAACAACAATCGCTTTCGTCGTCATCTTCATTGTTGCTATATTATATAGTCGTCGTTGTGAACATCAAACATCACCATAACCATTATCATGTCTCAAACGTTCAGGGCAGTTCAATAAACGCGTATTCCAAGGTGAAATTCTAAAATGTCTTCTGCTTCTTTCGTCTTCGTATTCTATATTTCAAAAAAAAAAGAAGCAACATACCTATAAGGAGAAGAAGCTAGCTATACTTAAGCCAGCCCAGTGCTTTGCTTAGTAAAGGCATCTTTCTCCTTCGATATTGCTCGACTGGCGTCCGCATCTTCTCTTCGTCTTCGAATGGTCGCGGTCGACACGATTGTTGAAGAGGTGGCGCAAAGTAATTGAGTTTAACGTACGACTTTGTTGCGTGGCAATGGCAGTAGAATCAAACCATATCACCAGAACGCAATAGTATAATCCATGAGGCATTAGTAGCTGATGAGATAGGGATGAGCAGCAACAGGAGCAGTAAGTAACGACCATACGACCGACGCGACGACACGATGGAAGACGAAGACAACAACGACACATTAGCCAGAACATACAAACCAGCATGTCTGTGTACACTGCAACTGCTGTAGTAGACTGGGCTGCCACTGCCTACCTTCTAGCTCCTTTATCATCATCATGCGTTCGGTGGCCTTTCCAGCCAAGTAACCAAACAGTCAACAGACCAGCCACCACCAGCCATTCAGCCAAAGCCATCCAACCATCTATACAGTCAACTAACAAACAACGTTTTGGCCTTGTTCAGATCATCCAATAACTTCAAGTTCAATTCCCTTAAAAAAAAAAAAAAAACATTCTTACGTTATTTTTGTTCACATCTCAACTGGTCCTCTGACTTTTTTTTTTGTTTAATGTGTATAAACAAATAAAAATAAAGTCCCAAAAATATTATAACGAATTGTTGCCATTCGGAGTTTATGTATATCGGTATCTGGTCATTTACCTACGATCAAACTGTGTGGTGCCGCAGAGAGTTCCTACTGACGCGCCATAGTCTATTTGCCGAATATTTTTTTTTTTTTCTTTTTTTGGAAATTTTATTTCTGGCCATTGAACTTAGGGACAATGACATATAAATTTACTCTCAGCGGGATAAGTTTCATGCTGTTCGAACAATTCGAATCCACATACTGCTTTTTACTACACATTTTTACTAACATTTTTGTGATTCATCAAGATAAGGGCTTACGTCTTTTATTTAGATATTTATGGCAAACAAAATATTACACAGAGCAATTTGATAAGTTTTCAGCATTTATTTTTGTTCGCTTAATTTGTTTGTATTTATATAACTTATAATATAGTGACGTTATTTAGATTTCGATATTATATTCATGTGAGAAGTTTTATAGATGAAATGAATGCCTATTTGAATTTGTGAAAGAAGAAGTAATGACTGTAGGCTTAAACACAAAAAGTAATAAAGCAATAACATTTGAAAAATTCAAAAGAATACGTCAAACAAATAAGATTGTTTCCGTTTTGGTGACAAATATTTGCCTAGCAAAAATAAGCTAAAGGAAAAGGTCACTGTAACTTAAGCACAATTGTCAGTTATTAAAAGGATTTCTACTAAAATTCCTTATTTCCGTTAGATTGTTTAAATCATCTGTCAAATTGTCTTGTTAGAGTAGAGTAGTTAAGGGGGTTGTTTCATATGACTGACCAAAAAAATAGAATTGAATATTAACCAATTTTCAATTTGCAAACATTGTTCCGACGTAAGTCTATTGGTGGTGAGATGTCAAAATTAACTCAGCACTTACCTGTCAGCTGTCAAATTAAATGTCATTAGAAATGGTATTATTATATACACCTTTCATCTTATAATATAGGCTACTTATTGAGAATATCAGTAAATATTTAATGAATATGATGAACAATGAACAATTTAAAACCGTTACTCTGATGGCGTTAATTTATTTGAGGTGAAATAGCAAAATTTAATGAGCTCAAATTATCTGTCAGGTATCAAATTAACTGTCACTAGAAATAATTTTGCTAATTTAAAATAAAACATTTAAACAACACCGCCTTTAAATGTGAATACTTAGAATATGATGTGCAATAATTTGCAATCGATGCTCGGACGTTAGTCTATTCGTGGTGAAATTGGAAAGTATTACTGAGCAAAAATGCTCTGCTGATTACAAGCGGTTTTTCTAGCTTAAGTTTGTATATTCTTTGTAGTTCACAAATCATCTGACAGCTGTCAAATTCACTGGTATCAGTGGAAATAGTGGTGCCAATTTAAAAATCAAACTTCTAAAAAACGTCCTCTATCTAAGAGGTGATATGAGTTTCTAAATGTAAATACTAAGAATATAATGTTCAAGTCACAATTTGCAAGTCTAATTCCTTAAAGAGTATCTATTTTCATTGTCATGAAAAGTGCTTCTCATCTTAGTTGTGTGGATTTGGTCCCCTCCATTCCTGCCAACTCGCAAGATGCACACAGGAATGGTTGAGAATTGTAAATCACTAGGCCCTGGTTCTCCATGAGCTTTCGCGCCACCAGTTTCTTTTTCTTCACATTCTGTGTTATATCATTTTGAGATATCAAAATATTCCATAGCGCCTGAACTGGCCTAATAGATAAAATTCAACGACTGTCAAATTGACAAATAACAAAATAACAAGACCCTTTAGGAAAATGCTTTAAATTTTACAAATGGCGTCGAATGTCAATTTGGTTTTGACATTTGTGAGGCAAACATAAAGCTGCTTGAATAAGCAATGGAACGCTATATTCATCAAGATGTTGAAGCCTTTACGACACGACATATTCCACGATAAAACCAAGGCTTGCTCGACCTTCGTTCTCATGAAATTCAGATTACCCCAAAATTACTCATTTATCATCAAAAACATCTTGATGATTATTGCACGTTCTTTAGAAATATAGCGTTCCAGAGCTCATTATGAGAGTAAACATTGTAAAATGTGATGCCTGTTTGGTAACTTGAAATTTTCACCAGGGGCCCAATTCCGCAAGAGTGAGTTTTTTCTGTGTACACAGAAAATCGTGTACACATAGATTTTTGCGATTCCGCAAGAATGAGTTTTAATTTTTTGACAGTTAACGCGTGCACAATCAGTCAAATTTATTAACACTTGTTTTGGGCGTGAATAGAATATGTACACGGAAAATCATTCTCACTTGCGGAATTGGGCCCCAGGTTTCCGAAACTTGGGTTTTTTCTTCTATAGTTTCTGACGGCAAATCGTGGAAATTTGCTAGAAATTTCACGTAACCAAACACACCAATTTTTTACACACATAGAGCCTGATTACACGATTCGTTTTTTCGGTCGTTTCGTGTTTCGTCTTTTTGACACATTGAATGAAGGTTGTAGAAATGTAGGGGAAATGAAGTAACGAAAGTACGTATGAAAATTCTAAGACTTTTTCCGGTTGAACTTTGATGTTTATGATTTGGCAAACGAGTAAAAGCGGGGAATGCTTATAAACTTCAAATAATGAGACTAAAAATTAAATTGTTTTTCATAGTTAAATAGATATAAATCTGAACAAGAAGTGATTTAAAAACATTAATAATTATTATTACTGCCTATTTTCCAATAAAAGAACCTCAAGTCTTTTAAACGTCAGAGTCACGAATAGACTTTTTTCGCTGCTTGTAATCACGAAGGTAAAAAAAAAAAAATAAATTGGGTGGCGCAACAGCTCATGGAGAACCAGGGCCTAGTGACTTACAACTCACAATCACGAAGGTACGTACCTGTCAAAAAGACAAAAGACTAAACGAACGAAAAAACTAATCGTGTAATCAGTTTCATGGCCTTTCGTATATGAACCCTACAGCGGCATGTCAAGCGGGTGAAATAGAACACTCAACGAATCTGTCAACGTCAAAAGTGACAGTTATCATTTTGTTGAAAACGTTGTCAATTGTTTTAAATGAAGTTTGTTCAAAATTTTGATACTACCAGTTGCCTTTTTGCAATATTTAACACATTTCCACCATTTGCGTTCTCAATTAAGAACACAATAATGTCAACATGACACATCCCAAAAAATTATGACAATGACATTTGTGAATAAACGAGATAGCGATATATTGCTATTTGCAAAAGAGCTTTTATGTAGCTGGCATGATTAGAATATTTGGTAATTTGAAATTATGCTTGACAAAGTTGGTTGAATTGGCTGCCAGTCGTGAAGATAGACACACTTAGACCATGAGTTGGTCCATTGTGACACCACATGAATCTAGGAAACCCTTTTCCTCACTCGGTGAACCAATTGGAGCTTCTCATGAAGCGTAAAAGACGGCCTATGTATATGTAAGTCTGATAGATCACTAGGATCATTGAAGTAAAAATCACCAAGGTGAAGTCTTCGCCTATAAGATAGAGCAGGACACGTGCATAGGAGGTGAGGGATTGAAGGAAATTTAATTTTCAAAAAAGTTCTCAAGTAGTTCATATCGTTAGAAATAATTATTAAAATGGCAACGAAGCGAGAGTCTTGAGGGTTTCAATCTATAAAAGTTTTCCGGAGACTTGTGAGTTAATTTAAAAATGTAAACCATTAAAAAAAGCCTAAATAAAAAAATCATATTTACAAATAAAGGCTTAAACTTAAATAAAAAAATTAACAACGTCGTCAATTTCTTCTTTTTCTAAAAATCTCATCCATCACAATAAAAACAGCTGCCTGTAAGTATGTCTTCAGCCATCCTAGTCAGAAATGATGTTTGACAGCATTTTTGATAAATGTGAACGCTTATAATTTGCATCCATCAAACATTCATCGTTCATTCGATAATAAGAACGCTCATATTCAGAAAAATTCTAGTTCTGTTTGTTTCACAAATGTCAAAATCAAATTGACATACGACGCCATTTGTAAAATCTATTAAACTTTTTAGGTAAGATCATTAATTTATTATATGCCCACCTTGTAGAACTAAGTGGTTGTTATTTCGAAAGTAGTAAAAATAAATTAAATTAATGGTATATCCGTTTAGAAAATAAGACATTTATGCTCTTTTGATAATTTATTTTTTAGTTCAGGAATGGTTTCCATGATATCACACTAAGGTAATATTTCAAATTGCCTCTTAATGGCCCTTTAAGGTGAGCAATCCGGAAGAACAATTCTATATACATGTGCATGTTTTTAGTTTCTATTTTAAAATCTAGAAGCATTGCCGGCGTTCTATTTCCTATCGACTATGCTATCTTGCTATCTCTATACATTTTCAGATACTGAACACGCCCATTTTCTCTTATTTTCAGCATAAGAACTGTCATTTTGACACTAATCGAAAAAGTCATTAAAATTCCATTGCTTCTTTTTAATATATCAAATTGTTACCGCCTCAACACCGAGATTTCTTAAGGTGTCCCTTAAGATCGAAAAAATGTAATCTCATCCCCTTGACAAACCAAATACAACAAACTTTCAAATATTCTCTCGTCTAACTATCACATTCCATCCGAAAAAAATCAATATCTAATTCAATAAAGCAAAAAAGTCTCCTAGTCAATATACTATAATGATGATAGTGAAAATGCTGCATTTAAAAATCCGTATTTTCTCCTTCAATTAATTTTCATCCAAACTATGGATACTTTCCACTTTCTAGAGAGTGGCTATCGTTGTCGTCGTTGTTTCATCTAACTTTAAACCGCACACAGTTGTGTTATAGGAAAGTAATACGTTTTTTTTTACTGTTCATACTATTACGACACAAGATACGCCACCTTCGAATAAGTTTCAAATACACCAACAACAACAACAACAAACTATAACTCGTACTCGAGGCAAACAATGAAGTTTCATTGTTGTTTTTCTCTTCGCATGCATTTAGCATTTCTCTTCCTTAAACTTTACTCTAAATGCGAGTCAAGAGATATTTTAACAAGAAAATTCATATAATCGTGCTCGAAAATTATTTTTTTTTTTTTTTTTTTGAAATCTTGTTATAAAGATACATTTGTATCTTCTGCATCTTAGTCTTTCGTCGATTCAATATTATGTAGATGAGCTCATTGCTGATGGGGGGGCTATCACTGTTTTTAGAAAGGGTGGACCTTTCTTCGATTTGCCCTTCTTAACTCTTCCAGGGACATGTTACGATGTATCTTTCCGCCCACATTGTCGTGACGACACACTCGAATTCGGACCCAACCAACTTTACTTTAATCAACAAAAAAAAGGAACATCCACTTCCGTACTTTCATCATCATCATCATGGACGTCATGGACGAGGGAAAGATTCGTTCGGATGTTGTATTTTTTGTATAGGTATATGGCGAGAAGAAAAAATATTCAATAAATCAACCGCCTTGTGTGGCAGCCGCAGAGCAGTTTAGTTACCGATGCCACGAAATGTTGTTGTGAGAGTGACCCGAGCTTAACTGTTGGCACATTATTCGCTTTTCAATAAAAAAAAAGTAATTTTATTCAAATTGATTTGAATGAAGGAGAAATTGTATTTCAAGCGTTTCTCTTTGAATGAATGAATACCTAGATATATCTAAATGAAAAAAAAAGAAGATTGACCTGTATCCAAGGTTTTTGTGTACATTATAGATAGTTCTCATCCAATGACTACCTAATTAGGTCAATATAGGTTATTAGAGTGTTTAACCATGATGATGATGATGATGATGGGGCGACGACGACGAGCGAGTCCATGTAAGGAAATGGTTATGAATTTTTTCTATTAACTGCTACTCATAAAAATGTGAGTTTTTTTTTTATATAACCGATTAAGGCTGCGTCTACAATTAGTATTATATGAGTTATGGAACTTAATTGGAAACATGATTAAATAATTTCTATACATACCTATTCCTATTCTACTATTATATTTCATTTTCATTTGATTAGTTTATGATAGAAAGAGTATTGAATTCAATGCCATTTGAATGAGATTATAATTGAGATATTAATTTAGCAATTATTATGATTGTCAAGAGTGAGAGCAAATAATTCATCATAAATATTGTAATGGCTGTTAAAAGGTCATTTTTTCTGTAACATAGATGTAGTATATGACTATAAGTGTAAAAGCAATAAAATAAAAGAACATTAAACAAAAGGTTATCTTCAATGCAAATCTAAAGTGCTACATAGAACATATTAAAACCTTTTGAATCTTTACTTCTGATATATTGATTGAAGAACAAGGACTTTAAGTGTCTCTTTTCAGTGGAAGTTCAGTCAGGTTTTGAACTTAAACTGAAGTAAATTCCTGCAAAATGTTTTTTGGTGTATTAAAACCTAGAGTTAGCTCGCAGTAAACCCACATAATTTGGTGGATTAACTTGACCTGACATAATATGCTAATAATATATTTCCACAGAACTTCAATCTTATGACCTGTTCGATTTGCAATCCCAAAAAAATACGATAGGTATGTGTGAACGCTTTTGGTTTCTATTTTAGGCATTTTTCTTTTTTTTAGCTCTGAGCAGAGCATGGAGTAGAGCTCGATGCTCTCAACTCACCAAAATTCAGTAATGACTTTTAATTTTCATCTGACAGCCAGCCAATCAAAACTCGAAGAATTCAAAATTATGAACTGAAATTGATGTGTTGAACGCACCCAAATGAAATTAGTGAAAAAAGAGTTAAGTTGGCTGCGCTTAGCTATTTGTTCCATTCGGTTTGTCTTTTTATTCTGAACTCATAGAGCGTACTCCGAGCAAGCTCTGATTTAAAAAAGAAATACAAGTTGAGTGCTCTGAGCTAAAAAAGAAACAAAGATTTTTTTACAGCACAGTGCTCTGCACAGAGCTAAAAAGGAAAAAAAGCATTTTGAAATCAAATTTAGGAGCATTTTCTCTTTTTATGCAGAACAAGAACTGTCATTATTCTCTTACCAATCGAATAAAGGATAGGTTGAGATTTAAAAAAACTGTCAAGTGTTACCACCCCATTAGAAGATTAATAACAAAATTCTGTGACTGTGACAGCATCTTTAAAAATGTTAATATTCTTTCATTTTTTCTTATGAAGGGAAAGAGAAAGAAAGTTTCGCATGTGTCAAACAATTTAAAAACCGATTTTCAAATGAATGCGTTCAGCATGATATGGGTTTGGGTTTGTTCGATTCATAAAACTATTTGTACTAATGAACATTTATTAATATCAATTTCTAGTTTACTATATTAACGAAATAAAAGTCTTTACGAAAATCTACTACAGTCAACAATATGTCTGTTGTCACAATAGTTTAATAATAAGATTGCACATGCACTTTCTCATTAAATGTAAACTTTCTTTTGCACACTTTCTCAAGTCATACAAATTTTCAGCATGTTCAGCCATTTTGCTTTGGAGGTGGCAAAGGTCACAAGAGAATCTAGTACTACCATCCACACATACACATACTCTCATGCGTGAGTAGATACGTTTGATACGTTTTACTTGGTAAGGCCGTTCTGTGCGTTTCATTGGAAAAAGCTAGTAAAGTTCTCATGAGCTTTGTAGTCTGTTTCTGTTCCTGACTTCTAGAAGAAATACATTTTTACCACACGCATTCATATACAGGTTTACGTCGAATTAATTGTCAAAAGTGATGAATGTTTGAAGAAACCGAATCGCGTTATTCAGTAGTGCATATGTAAATTTGACAACATGCTGTTTTCATATTCGCTCAAAAGGTGTCAGAAAATCCCATCGAAAACGAGATTAGATTACACATAATCGTTTCTTTAATTTTGTAACACCTCTGTTTGTGTATTTCCCAAAACTTCCCATTCTAGTCCCAAGTCCTGTCAATTAAATTATTTTTCTATGAACTTTAGTAGAACTTTGGACTAAAATTGGTAGAAATTGGCAGTTTTGGAAAGTAAACGAACAGACCTAATATATGTAGCACCACCACCACTGGAAAGGAAGATGGATGACTGAAAAACTATGGCGTCGTTCGACGTTTTTAAAATTTAAGGAAGTGTTTTTAAAATATGGATCGTAAAGGTGCGTTCAAGTCTTTGCAAAGGACGTGCTTAGAAAATGGCTTGTGGTCGCGTTCACTTTAACAATATAACTCATTTGAATTGCGATGCAACTTGAAGAATCCCATTCAGCTTCGGAAATCATATTGATCTTTATTAAAAATTGATTTAATGCAATCTTCACGACAAATATGAAACAATTTTGCAATGTCAATGAAAGAACTTAAACTTATGCACTGCGAAATGAAATCCGGAAGCAAAAACGAAATACCTACCAAAAAATTACTCCGAAGAGTAAATGGATGTGTTCTGTTTCTCTGTAAAGAGGTAATTTCCAAGTAACAGACGACTTAAAAGATAGGAAAAGCTTGAAAAGTAGCAGTCTAGAAGTGTCCTTAGATAGTTTCAACTATGAAGGACTCCCTGACGATAGATATGAAAGCTTAATTTCGCCACAAAAAAAAAACTACAGTGGTGGACACAAATTTAGCACACTAGTAGCAACAAACGCTTATTTTCAATTTATTCTTTATTTTCTACAAGCATCGGTTAGTTTTCATATCGTCAATGACAACCTTTACTTCGCTCAAAAAATCCATTGCTTTAAGTATTAAGCTTTTTCCTGGCTTTAGAAAAAGCAACTGTTTTAGGTTGTTCAAGCTGTTTCTAAGCTGGACACGAATTTAGCACATTTCTAATTTCCCCAGTTTATATTAATAACTTGTGATTTTTTTTTAATATTGATATTAAGTTTGAAGTAGTTAAATATTAGCAAGTTACCATTATGTAAATAAAGTAATAAAAACTTTAATTGTAAAGTCCAAGAGCCAAATGCTGTGGGACAACAAACAAATCTCATTACCCTGGTAAAATCAAATATTCGGACGGTATCCAAAATTTCTGAGTTATGAGAATGCTCTAAGAAAATGGTGTACAAGGGTTTTTGTAATTTTGGAATGATTCAAACCATTGGACAAGTTCATCGAGACTAAAAACAACTCACAGAAAAGACCAAGTAATTTATCACCTTTCGACTAAACTTCAATTTTAGCACTCCAGTGCCACCCAATGCAGACTAATGTCAAAATATTACATCATCACAATTCTTCAAGACTTGAAATATGATGCTTGAATGTAAATTATTTGCGTGGATGCATTGCTTACCAAAAACCACTCATGTCAAAAAATCTCGAGGAGCAGATTTGTACTTGAAAAATGCTCCCTGATAAAAATAGCAATTATTTGTGTACAAGAGTGCTTTGAAGCTTTGAAATTAAGTTTGAACGATTCAGATTAAATGGTAAATAATATGTTTGCAACAAACAAAATATGAACCATGACCCAAAATACGTAATTTAAATTATGGTAATGTTGTAGTGGAATTGTAATAGTCTGAACTCATTCTTCTAGGCAATGTAGTGGTTTCATACCAAAAACTTAAACAAAAATGGACAAGCACCTCCACACAGGTATTGCTGTGGATAGTATAATGTCATTTTCAGATGACAATTAGCCAGTTGTGTGGTATTTCATGCACTTTTAACAACTCAAAGTACATTTGAAACTAGTGCAGAGTTGGTGAGATGTCATTTAAGGACTACTTTTGAGATAGCCTGTGAAATTTTTTGGTCGAAAACCTATTTTACGATTTTGAAAACTACAATTGAAAACAAAAAAGCCCATAAATGTATCTGAATTATGGTAGAAAATTGATAGTGCTAGTGTGCATTGTGAAAGTAACAGCAGGTGGCTTTGGTAGAAAGTTCATCACAAGGAATCACTTCTGCTCTAAAACTAAAAGGTTCACCACAAATATAATTGAACTATTTGTAATATTCAAAACGATAATCAACATTAATCCACCGTTTAAGCTCAAAACCGATAAATGTGCTAAATTTGTGTCCAAGCAATAAGTCAATGTTCCAGTCTGATTTGTTATCTGCTCTTCCAGGGGTAACATTAGATAAGATTTCACTCGGTTGAAATATACTTCTATGTGTACATAATCAAATAAAATAAATTTACAAAAATTCATTAAGCAGCAACTGAAAAATAAGAGGTTTTCATTTTCTTCTTAAAGTGTGCTAAATTTGTGTCCACTACTGTATGTCATGACTACACAATATGTTTGATAAACACTTTATAAAATCTCAAGTTTCATTAATAAATATATTCGAAGATACAAAAAAAAGTTAAATAAAAAAAGAAGAAAAAATCTAGCTGTACGCATAAATTACTTATTTTGCATTGAAGCGAAGTGAAGGGACAGCCTTCATTTGATCCGAGTACATATCTTAAGTACCTAGACATCCTTGATTTATAAATATATATTTTTTTTCTCTTCTGTATTTCATTGGAGATTTCTTCAAGGTATCCTCAAGTTGGTTTGCAATAAACTATATACAGTACTTCGAGAGAGAGAAAACAGCAACACGAACTAAACACACACACTTACATACCTACATACATGTAAATTGTATGCTTAAAGGAAAAGTTTCTTTATTTTTAGCTCATTTTAAAGGCTATACGTTATATTAAATGGAAGCAATAAGTAATGCAGAAATTGAAATATTCAATTCAGTAGTATGGAACCATGGATAGAGATATACATACCTACATAAAAAAGAAATTAAATAAACTGAAGTAGCCACCATGTGTTGTTTTTGATATAAAAAACAAATTATAATATCGCGTGCGAATGATATCCATAATAATTTATCTCTTTGTAAGTTAAGTATTGAAAAAAAAATAATAAAGGAGATTAAAATAATTGAGGGCCCTTTTTTGCAGATATACAGTTTTATATTCCATTTTCTGTGGGGTAACAGTAAAATTTAAAACCTTGCATAAGCGTTTGCTCAATTGGGCAACAGCAGGTGTGAGATTTCTGCTGACCAAAAGCCACAAATAATAACATCATATTACATGTTTTTTTTTTGTTTTTTTGTAAACAGGCAACAAATGAATTTTCACTTCGTAAAATTGATTCATAAGTGCTGTAAAATTGAAGAGCGAATGAAAAAAAAACTTGAAGGGCTTGAAGCTCAACAGTTTTGATAATCTTAAAGAAATCGAAGCTATTTTGTTTATTGACTCTCATAATTTGTCTTCATGCTTAGCCCAAAAATATAAGAAAAATACATCTGTGAAATTTTAGCTAATTATAATTCCAAACAAACAAATCAGCTGGTGCTTTGACACTTCTCAACTAATTGCTCTACTTGAAAAGTAGGTGTACGAAATATAGTACTTAACTGTGACGGAATTTAGAACAGTTTGGGGCAAGGTTTTTCTGTACTCTTCTAATCTTATGCCTGCTTATTAACGTGCAATATAGGCTCTGAAAGGAAATTGTGAAAATTTACATAACAATAAATTTCACGTTACCAAACACACTTCTCCGTTTCCTGTAGTTTTCTGTGCAGAACTGATTCATTAAACACACCTTATTATGTCGAACAGTGAAAAAAAATTGATTTTCGAATGAATGCGTTCAGCTCGATATGGTTAAAGGTTAGTTCGATTCGCAAAACTATTGATCCTATGAAGATTTAACAAAATTATTTTTTTTTAATCTATACTGATAAACGAAATTCCCCGTACAGTTTTAAGAATTTTACATACGAGATTTTATACAAATAAAATCTTAATTCCCATGCGGGCTTTTCATAATAAACAGGTGCATTTTTGAATTTCCCCACTAAAGATGAATACTTACAAACTTTTTTGAATTCACTTCAACTCCAGTGGCCTATTGCACCATCTTACAAAATTGTAACTACAATTACAAAATTTTAATCCACAAATTTGTTAAAATTCGAGGTTTTATGATTTATATTCTTTTTTTTTAATACAAAATTATACTTGTTTCACAAATTTGTAGACAATCCTAATTTTTGCTACACAAATAAAAATTTGTAGTTGTAAGAAAATCGTTTACAATTTTGTTCAGTTTGTGAAAAATTTCTACAGGTCAAAGATCGTATGTAAATTCTTCTACAAATTATACAGTAAATTGCAGTCGAATCTTACAATTTTCTCGTTTCTTCACAAAATTGTCAACACACTCAAGGCAAAATAAAAATTCAAATACGAAATTTGTGGATAAAAACTACAAATTTGTGATTGTAAATTGTAACTGGTGCAATAGGCCACAGACAGGTAAAAACGTGATTTTTATTTGACATTTGCATCTCAAGACACAAAAACACACAAAAGTGGATGCCATCTCGTGAAATGATCAATTTCCCAATATTAAATTTCACCACTGAAGGTGAAATCAAATGTTTTCGATGTCAATCGAACTTCAAGCAGGTAAAAATACGATTTTTTATTTGACAATTGTATTTCAAGACACCCAAAACACAAAAGCCAACGGTGAGTCGTGAAGCTATCAATTATCAATTTTAAAATTTCACCACTGATGGTGAAAACAAACTTTGTATTTCGATCTCACTACAACTCCCAGCAGGTGAAGATTTATGATTTCTTAGTTAACATTTACATTTGGACACACAAACACATAAAAGCGAACGACGCGTCGTCGTCATGTAATAAGTTACACAAACGCAATAGATTTGCTATAAAAAAATTTAAAAATTATATTTGAAAAGAAAAAAAAAAAATTTATAAAGTAGGAATTTCGCCAATAAGATTGCCGACTGTGTTTTTTATGCTGTCATCAGCTGTCAAAACGACTCGACTAAGTAGTAGTTCCTACTCTGGCCACCGTAACGCCATATTATTTTACCATCGTGTTCATTCGTAGATGGAGCTGTGTTTACGGAAATTTAATCTGATTTGGTGCAGGATAAAAGCGATCGTTAACTTTTAAATGAACTTTTAAAACGAAATAATATGTAATATCCATCCGTCAAATAATTGTTTTTCTTTTGACATTTACAACAACACCGAAAATAAAAACAAACAAAAGTTAAAAACTTGAAAAGGAGAAATAAGGCAACAAAAGCGAGGGAGAAAACAAAGTGAAAGTCTCCTTTTAGCAAATACGGTTATACTTTCGGGCGTGTTGTAGCATTTTCCCTTTTTTTTTCTTGTTTTTTTTTTTTATTCGTATCACTCACGCTTACACCAACTTTGTAGTCAGGTATGAGCATAAGCACATAATTGCTGTTAATCTAAAAAAAAACTGTCAAAAGGATTGCAAAACTATTTTGAAAGCCTTGTTAAGTTGTGCCGAAACCACCACCAACGATGACGACGACGACAAACGAGCTTGAACTAACATACATGAGTGTTGCCTTTATGTCTAATTTCCTAAGCACATGGTTGATATGGTTGGGGCTCTATATTATCCCACCGGCACCGATTTATTGCGTAAAACCTCCATGGATCATAGACAGGCTCATTTCAAATTATAAAGTTAAGAAATAAACCTTCCTTGCTTGCGAGCAGCAACATACAGATTTACAGTGTCTTAGCTATAGATTTACAAAAACAACAACAATACCAACAACATCAGCAGCATCAGCATAGAAATGTTGCTACACTCCTCCATTTAAGCGTCACTTTTTGTGTCTTTTGAATTATGCAATAATGTTGCTTGCTTCATAATTGATAGGGGGCGGGTGGAGCTTAAAGGGAATGAAACAAAAAATGAAAGCAAACGTGCTCGGTTGTAAGATACAATTTGTATATTTTTTTGTTTGTAATTGAAATCATTTAGGTTTCGTTTTTTTTTTTGCGCGCGCAGCTTAATTTTTAATCACCCTTCACTTGAAGATCTTTATGTGCATAGAAAACATGGCATTTGAGAGTGTATTTGTTTGTATTTTATTAGCTTTATGTTATCTAAGAGATATTTTTTTTTTAAATACATATTTGAAATTCGAAAATTTCTCTTTATCTGTTATATTGGAAATGTTTATATTGGCCACCGCAGAGTATAATACACAAAAAAAAAAAACATTTTAGTCAGTTCAGTTTCAGATCAATAGGCATGAAGTGAAACCAATTCAAATTTTAAAGTGAAACGAAGGGAGAGTTTTATTGTTTTGTATGTTGATGTAAGTTGAATGAATATTTATTTTTATTTTGCATACCATCGGCTTTAGCATCTTAAATATTTTGTGTAATTAAAATTTATTTATGGCATCATGAATCAATCAAGATGATGCATTGAGAAAAATTGATTATTTTTTGTTTATATACTTTGTAATAATCAGGTGGAAGATATTTGAACGGTTAGTTTATACAGGTACACTGAACCAAACATTTACGTAAACACAATGAAAAATTTCATTTATTTAACCACTATTTTCATTAAAATTTATTCGAGCCTTTACTTCGTTGGCTTAGTGAATAGTAATTCATTTTCGTTCAGTTAATGCAAATATTTCATAAATCAAAAGTCAAACGAACTCGTTCATCAATGACTTTTATCGTTATTATTATTAACGTCAAATAATGCTTTCTGCATTGAGTCAACCAGTTTATTTGTTAATTCATTTAATTTAATCGTTAGGTCATGGAATTTCAAGGAATTAATTCAACGAATCGTTCATTAAACGAATTCATTTCGTCAAAATATTTATTCGTTTGGTCAACAAATTTATTCGGTATGGCAACGAAATCTTTAGTCTACGTTAAACATAACATCTGGACATGAAATTTCAGGAAATAATGGAATCTTTAAACAAAATTAACAAGTGGCTCAGGGTAAGGGGAAAATGTGTATTAACACACTTTCATTAATATAGTAAAATCTTCAAACAAAGAACTTTAAAAGAAGTTTTCTGGGCTGGCGAACTTTTCAAAGAATTAGCGAAAACTCTGAAAGGAGTATCATATCTCATCGAAACAGCTCAGCGTAGTGACATTATATACATATGAACATATGTGCCCATCACTGTTGTACCAAGTTTCTAGTTTTTCACTAACAATCAAAATTAAAATCAGCTTTATTCTACCTTTCCAACCAATAAACTGAGGTTTTGATTGGACGTTTGGAGTACTCCTTTTCCACTCCATTTTAACTCCCACTTCTCAAAAAGCCTTCAATTGGCTGTTCCGAGTAATGTAAATGTAGATTTGGAACACACGTATATGTACATATACAGTTTTTCTTCGCTTGAATGCTTGAAGAAGCCGCTTTATAATATTATGGCGTTATTCAGTAGGGAGTGTGTGTGTAAATTAGGCAACACGATATTTTCATATTCTATTGGAAACAAAAAGGAGTAGAACAGTCAGAAAATCCAATCAAAAACGACATTAGATTTAGCCCTATACCACGTTTTCATCGAACACTTAGCCGATATTTAACGAGATTTACCTCATATCTTCTTCAAAGTTCGGGAAATTTACCGTACAAATGTATATCGTTAATCTAAGAGATTAAAAACTAATCTTAGAACAAATAGTTTTACAAATCAAACTAACCTATTCTTATATTTAACTGAATGATTCATTTTAGGATGCATTTACCTCTTCATTCTTTGTCACAAATGAAACATTCTATCACATTTCCACTTCATAAGAAAAAATGAAACCTCAATTTCTCTTGCAGTGTCAAAGTTAATCTCCTTTTTAATCTTTTCATGCGGTGGAAACACCATATAAATCCCAGATTATTTGTTTGTGAAAACGTAGTATTAATCTCTTTCAAAATTTTAAAATTGACCATACAAATGTATATTTTTAATCTCGTGGATCAGAAATTGATTTTTCTAAACATCTTCATGGAACCAATTCTGTTTGAATAAAAAAAACTAACCTATATTCCTATATTGTGCTGAATGCGTTCACAGAAAATGGCGTTTCTTTAATTCGTTTGACATAAGTTAATCAGTCTGTGTCACTTCCACCTTATGGCGAAAAGTATGCCTGTTTGGTAACTGAAATTTTCACCAAGTTTCCCTCCCAAACTTGGGTTTTTTCTCTAACAGCAAATTTTGAAAATTTGCAAGAAATTTCACGTTAACAGACTCAACTAATATAACTCATTTGCACACGAAAAAAGAATCTTCTGAGTTTTGGGACTGTTTGATTTACAGGAATCTTTATGTTTGGATTTGGGAACTGTTTGCTTAGTATATTTTGTGGATTTGTGTTCAGGTTGTTTGCCCTACGATTTTATAAAATTGGTAGGTACCGTTATACAAAAGCTTTATACGACCTTTTTATTTAAAACTGCCATCCTAGATATAAATTCTGTGCATTTACATACTTACCGAAATTCAATTTTTAATATAAACTTTGAAAGAACTTTGCACTTAATTGGTAAAAAAGGCAGTTTTAGTAGTTAACAAACAGGGCTTATACATAACAGGGGTTTTTCTTTTTTAATTCAGAGCAGAGCCTGAACTGTGAAACAAAAAGTTGTGTTCCTTTTTTAGCTCTGAGCGTTAAGACCTAAAAATTTTTATTTTTTTTTTTCGTTCTGAGTGTATTCAGAGCGCGCTCTATGATCTCAGAATAAAATGACTGAGCAGACTGAGTTCAATGCTGAGCACATAACATTTGACAGCTGGTGTTCAGGTGTATTTCAAAAATAGTTCAGGGTGCTCAAAACAAACTTCAGAACATACTCGATATGCTCGGACTCTGTTCAGAGCTCTTTTCTGAATTAAAAAAGAAAAATGCCTATTATATATGTGGTTTTACTCAAAACTGTCAGTTACATCAGTGGTTTACCAATTTCTACTCACTAATTTCAGTGGCTTAAGTGAGGCTTAGGAATGGTTTAAGCATGCAATTGACTATTATCACATACTCTAACCTTGAACCATCGTTGAACCTCAGGTTATCCGTCAAAATCAGTGAGTTAAAATATCCGGAACCACTAATCACATATAATTCACGTTCGTAGAGCTGGCCTTAAGTCGAAGAAATTTAAATTTACAGAAAAGTCAATAAAACTACACGTCAAAAAATCAATTATTTGTTCTTTTTAAAGTAGTCCTTGAGCTCGTTATTTTTTAAAACTGTTTCCTTTTCATTGTACATTTAAAATATCTCTTTTTAAATTATTTAATTTTCTACTAAAACAAATTTTTCTAATAAAAATTTCTTTTCTTATCATTCCAGGTGAAAGTGGTTAAATTCAGCTATATGTGGACTATAAATAATTTTAGTTTTTGCCGCGAAGAAATGGGCGAAGTCCTTAAATCATCCACATTCTCCGCGGGTGCTAATGACAAATTAAAATGGTAAGTTTCTTTTAATATATTCTCAATTATTAATAAAAAGTCATTAATATAATTTGTTTTGTTTTGTTTTTAGGTGTTTACGAGTTAATCCAAAAGGTCTAGATGAAGAAAGCAAAGATTACTTATCCCTATATCTACTATTAGTATCGTGTAATAAATCAGAAGTAAGAGCCAAATTTAAATTTTCTATATTAAATGCTAAACGAGAAGAAACCAAAGCAATGGAATCACAGAGGTAAATTGAAATATAAATTATTTAAAAAAAAAAACTATTCAATAATATAAGCCAACCACCGATATGCATTTGTGAGCCATTAACTATCTCTAAAAATTTTAATTAATTAAATGCTTAAGAAACAAATATTGAATTACAAAGTTTCTTAATAAAAGTCATCATTCGAACACTTCAATAAATAATATTATGTCTATTTATGCATAGATTAATACAGAACTCTCCTTTTTTATAAAAGGAAAGTTGTATCCTATTATAAGTCCCTGACCGGGAATCAAAGTGCATGATTTAAAATTTCTTTTAAGCTGAAAAATTTAATCAGAAAGTCTATATCTATATGAATAAAATCAATACAAAAAATGTATACCAGACTAACACTCTTATTCCAAGGACACACTGCTCATCTGAATGTCATTCCGACACAAAAGAAATTCCTACCTGCTATTGATTTTAATAAGAACAACATGCTACTATACTCTATGAATTCAAAAGAAATTAATTCAAAAACATAAACCTGGGCATTTCCAACGAGAAAGAGAGAAAGATTCTTGTATAATTTTTGAATTTATTATTCCGTTTAGAGGCTGTCAGTCAATGTTGCCAGCTACTAGAGCACAGCGACAGCCACACACATGAATCAGTAGCAAAGTAGTTCTCT
This sequence comes from Dasysyrphus tricinctus, assembly GCA_963921185.1. Lineage (NCBI taxonomy): Eukaryota > Metazoa > Arthropoda > Insecta > Diptera > Syrphidae > Dasysyrphus > Dasysyrphus tricinctus. The sequence goes on from OY992530.1 coordinate 106,392,831, forward strand.
TTTTTCGATGCAAATTAACCAAAGTGACTGCTTTTCATGAATGCATAATCTCTAGGTGTGCTGGAGGACTGGATTTTACATAATATTAATGTGTTTTTGTTGTCTGTTTTTTTTTTTCTTTACAGAGCTTACCGTTTCGTACAAGGCAAAGATTGGGGCTTCAAAAAATTCATCCGACGAGATTTCCTGTTGGACGAAGCGAACGGTCTCCTGCCAGAAGATAAATTAACAATTTTTTGTGAAGTTAGCGTTGTAGCTGATAGTGTTAATATCTCTGGTCAAAGTAATATCGTACAATTCAAAGTTCCCGAATGTAAACTCTCTGAGGATTTGGGTAATCTCTTTGATAATGAGAAATTCAGTGATGTCACACTGGCGGTAGGTGGACGTGAATTTCAGGCGCATAAAGCAATCTTGGCGGGTAAGTTAAATATGATATGATAAGAACAGGACTTTAAGTTTTAATTATTGTTTTTGTTTTTTTCAATTTTTTTTCCATGTTCGTCCGTTCCTAGCTCGAAGTGATGTCTTTGCTGCGATGTTTGAGCATGAAATGGAGGAGCGTAAATTAAATCGAGTAGCCATAACTGATGTTGATCATGAGGTACTAAAAGAAATGCTACGCTTCATCTATACAGGGAAGGCTCCCAATTTGGAAAAAATGGCCGATGATCTCTTAGCTGCTGCTGATAAGGTAAATATTACTTATTTTTCAATATTATTTTCAATCAAAAAGAAAAACTATTCTGTAAATGATCAGGAGATGTGTTTCACTAGTACTAACAACAGACAAATTCCTTTTCCTTCCTGCTACGTTCGCTTCTCGAGACCAACGGAAATGTTCTGATGTACATATTTATCAAAATCTTTCGTCAGGAAGCGGATTGATGCATGTTCAGAAAAAAGAGATCTCAGAGACCTCAGCAATCTCAGTCTCGTGAACAGGATTCCTCAGCATAATTTTTCAGTTTTGCTGTCAAATTACTGAGGAAAAAAAAAGCATCCACTTGCTCCATTCTCGACAGAGCTTAATATGGTGGGGTCTCTGTGATCTCATTTTTCTAAACATGACTAATGAATGCGGTGCCATTCCCATAGACACGTTTTTTAAATGCGCTATAAATGATTGTAGAAGCCCGAAGCGAAATGGTTAGTATGCTGGACTGTCATGCCGAGGGTCTGGGGATCGAATCCCACCTAAGAATCGACATTTTTTCGAGGTTCTCTTGCAAAGAAGTGAAAAATCTTCAAACTATCCATTGTTATGAAAAAGTGCTTCTCGTCTTGCAAATTCGGCCATCTAATAACACCGCACACATAAATAGTTAAGATTTTTAAGTCAATAGGTCTTAGTTTTCCACGAGCTGTCGTTCGCAGAATGTATTTATTTTAATTGCATTTTGTTCGTATTATCAAAACATTTCTACCAAATATCGGTCAAAATAGTTTGTTTTTTGTTCCTAAGAGTATTGTTTTCCCAAACCACTGAAATAGCACAAGTTTCGTGGGTTGATTCTCCTTCTATCTCCACTAATATTTCATTTGTGGAGTTAATGTTGACTCCGAAGTAGATGAACTCTTTCTAAGTTTCTACTATCAATTGTGACTTTTCATCCTAGGTGGTGGACAGATAGTTGTTTGTTTGTTGATAGCTCGTACCGACTTGGTCTTTTTCTCCTTAACTCCAAGACGAACAAGTTTCACCAGCTCTTTTTTGTCTCACGAAAACTCTAAGAATGTTGCAAGCCTTTTTCATGAAATACCTCTAATTTGTCGATTAGAACTCTCCTAACAGGGACTTCTCTCTTCAATCTGCTTCTCAGTGTCCAAACTTTAAGCTATTTTATTCTTAAAAACTCAACTAGAAAGTCCGTTTCTTATTCTAAGAATATGCTCAGTCATTCCAACAGTGTTCTATTTCTGTTTAAATATGTGAATTTAACTAATATTATTTTTTTTTCTATTTTTCTTTCAGTACGCATTAGAAAAATTAAAAGTGATGTGTGAGGAAGCGCTGTGTGTTAATCTGTCTGTTGAAACAGCAGCTGAAACCTTAATTTTAGCGGATCTCCATAGTGCGGATCAATTGAAAGCACAAACGATAGATTTTATCAATACGTAAGTTTACATAATTTATTTATTTTTTCTTTCCAGAACGCTAATTGATTTGTATTTTTTGTTTGTATATATTTATAGTCATGCCACAGATGTTATGGAAACAAACGGATGGCAGAATATGATAACAACACATTCGCATTTAATAGCTGAGGCATTTCGAGCGCTCGCCACACAACAAATCCCACCAATTGGACCACCAAGGAAACGCGTCAAAATGAGCTGAAAGATAAGATCATTGTCATATAAGCAAAAACAACAGCAGCAACAACAACAAAACCCTAAACCCCAACCAATACATTTAATATTTCTAAAACATCAATCATTAAGAACTAATACAGAAGCAACTAAAACCAGATCAACTAAATCGACAGTAAATATGCCATTATCTCCAAAAACAACAACAACAACAGATACTGATTGGACATCAAATACAGCAAATACAATAAGAACAATACTTGGCCAACAACATAAGAAAAAACATAAAAGTTCAATTACAAGAGACAACCATAAAAAACGTTATTCATCGTTAACAATTCCCAAAATTGAAACCAGAAAACAATCATCCACATTAATACCAAAAGCAAAAACACAAACTAAATCAACATCAATAATCAAGAAGAAAGGCTCTGTGCCCATAACTGTTCCGTTGGTATGTCAGGATCCCAAGAATACACATGCAACAAATTGGTTGAAAAACCTAAAAAGACATGCTAAAAAATGGAACACAGAATCATCCTACAAATTCGATGATAAAGCAAAGGGTGTGAATAAAAAAAACTCAAACCGAATTATGATCCCAGCAGTGAATTTGGATTTGTAGGAAAAACTATGGAGAGCCAAGAAAGCACAAAGTGGTCGATTTTCTCTCAGTTTCTTACAACAGATATAAATAGACAACAATAAATTATTTTTATCATTTTTTTTTAAATAAAGAGCAACACCAATATAAAGAAGAATTAAACAACCACTAAATTAATATATATAAAGATTATGTTCTTTAATTTATATAGAATTTCAACCTTTTAAACAAAATAGGAACAATTGTACAAAAAAATCAAAATAGAAAGAGAAAACCTTTTTTTAAATTCATTAACAGTAAAATAAATACAATTTTTATTTTGTTAACCACTGATTGGCGGCTGTGTGTTGTTATTTAAAATTTTATTCTAATTTTTAAATCAAATTGTGGACACAAATTGTTTGTATTACTTTTTTTTCTCTTCTTCATCTCAGGACATTGTCAACGCGTACACATTCACAAACACACTCCCACTCCCATACACAACACGTATAATGAGTATGAACACAATGAAGTTTATTTTTGACAAAAAAAAATATGTTGTTTTCTCAAAACACCAAACTATCACCACCACCAATAATTAAAACCTATTAAAACCTAAAACAAACAAAAAACATACAAACTTTTATTGTTGATAAATTTCATATTTAATTATAATTATTTTTTTTTTTCTTAATTTTAGTTATGTAACTATAATTCGTGTAAATGTATTATTTGTAATTTGTATTTATAAAGGAAAAGAAAATAAGAAAAGCAAAAATTAATTCAAGTGTGACGAAAAATTAAATTAAATTAAAATAAAAAACTTACATGGTAACTAAAATATAAAAAGAATTAATGAAAATAATAAAAAGTAGACAGTCATCACTTGCAAAACAAACCACCATATTAGTTGTAAAAAAAGTAAAAATAAATGAAACATGCAAAATGAAAAAATCACTATAAATATTACATGTTCAAAAACGGATTCGTTTTAATGTTTTATGTTTTTAAGGAAAAAAATAAATAATAATAAAATAATAATAAAAAATATGCTTATAAAACAATTTCAAAGAAATGCATTAAAGAGCATTTTTTGGAATAGTAATTGCAAAATTTGTTGTGTTTTTAATTATAAATTGGATATCTGGATATTTGTAAGGAACAACCGACAAGGACAGCAAAACTCTTCTGTCTGATCTTAATCCTTATTATGATTTTAGCTATGAACTAAAAGAAATCTCAACAGACTTAAGTATTAGTGAAAGAGATTGTTGAATATATTTATGTGGATAATGCAGCTGTCTATTTGTTACCACCGAGTCCTTTTTGGATTAACCATAATGGCTTTATGTATCGAAATATTTTAGAGGGCTTGTAGAATGTAAAGATTGAACTTTATCCTATCTATATATGCCATATTTAATCAAAAAACTAGTTGTCTTTGATGCTGCAGGTACGCATTCAAAACTAATTTTTGTCTTGTACAGTTCCTCATAAAAAAAAAAGAAAAACAATCGCGCAACTGTGACTGTGCTCTCTGTACACAGTTAACAAATAAGGATAGATGGCAGGCCTTAATGCACATATTGTTCCTTGAACAATATTTTTGTATATCATTTCAGTGGGGTGTAATTAGAAATACGAGTTTAAATCAAGAAATGTTTAAGTGCTACATGGCGTATACGTATTTTTTTTATTCATATTCATTTAAAGCTTATATTAAATATGCAGGGCCGGCCAAGCTATACGTGCAAGCGGAGCAAATGCACAGGGCGTTGAACCCAATGGGTGCCTTGAGCAAGTATCAAGAAAGCCACAACTACCTACCCATATATTTTTTTACTTTTCAATTCTTTTTAATAGCTCACACAAATATTGATATCCATTCTTATTCTAAATTTAAAGACAGATATCTACTATTCCAAAAATAAGTCGATATGCCTAGCTTCCTATTCTATTCGCTTCAAATGTCAAAATTATGTTCTGCCTTATTGTGAATTTCATGTGAACATCATTCCACCCGGAAAAATTGTCATTTCACATTTCGGCTATTGTTTCAGTCAAAAAATAGGAATTTCCCTTTTTTGTGAGTACTTAACTTACATATTTCGGGCGAAGTGTATCGTAATTAAGAGCTAAAATTGCCACTTGACTAATTTTTTGATGGTGAACGAAAGAACAACAGAAAGTACTGGTGCACTAGCGCAAGTTTTTGTTTATTTTAGGCCAAGCTAAGTTCGGTTGAAACGCAAAATTCCTTAAAATTCTTGGGGAACAAAAATTTATCGGGTGAAATATTTTCCGGGTTCACCTCGTGAAAATGAAACGATGCGGGTTAGTGCAAAAACAGCTGTATATCAGTCTCTTTTTTTCCTGTTTATTTTTTTTATGTAAAGCCTATCCCTTTTCCTCCCAATTCCCAACACTGCTGACAAATCGCTGACATCATTCACAATGGTAAATAGCCCTCTGCCGGTCAGAGTGAAAACCTGTATTGGGGTTATTGAAATTAACCTCGATAGAAACCTGGATCCCATGTTGTTTTTGTAATACACGTTAGAAGATAACCTCAAACCAGACCCGGAGATAGTAAAACACAACTAATGAGGCTGATCGAATTTGATTATTATCGCTTCATTACAAACAGTGAATCCTCATTCAATTATCCAATTGATTCCCTTTCGAACTACCTTTACATTCTGCTATCCATTGGGTGAACTGCACTATCAAAACCCGATTTGACGTTTGTGTGAGCAGCATCAGCTGTTTATTAAAATTGAAATTTCATTGTTGTGAGAACAAAGAATTTCAGCCCAATTCTTAATTTTCCCGGGGAAAATTGTTCCCTAGGAGATATGATCTCTCGAGAGTAAAATTCTCCTATTCCGAATTCCCCGGGAGAATGATTTTCCCTTCGAAATTGGGAATGAGAATTCTGAAAGTTCGAAACAGCTGTTTTGCAGTATTTGACATAAGTACATTACAAATTAAATAGCAGGGAGAGAAAAAATTGTTACATTTAGTTAAATTAAAATAAAAAAAAAGATTAATTTTCAGTATCGGACTAACAATTTTGTATGAGTGTAGTAAAAAGAAGAATTAGAAGAAAATCGACAGCAAAAACCAACCCTTTTAATTCTCTGGATGTTCAATTCTTCAGAGGCAGTAGTTTTGTGTACACTTGGACTTGCTTACGAACCATAATAAGAGCTTTGTGTTATTTATTTGACCAAATTCCTAAGCGCAAGATTTGCAAAGCAGATTTAAAGCAAAAGCAAGTGAATTGCTCACCATAATTTTAGCATTAGTGCAACACTGCACCGTTGCATTTGCACAAGAAAAAAGAATCTCGTGCATTTTTGGACATACTGCTAAGCAGGAATTATTATTTGCATTTGGGAATTGTTTTCTTAGCATTTTGCGCAAGATATGCGTTTAGGAATTTGGTCGTTTTTGCTGTCGCTTCTTCGTACAGAGTTTCAATTTCGAATTGAGTGAGCTAAGGACGCTTTCATCCCAACCAAATTATATATGACCCGTTCGTACTCAGAAAACTGTTGTTCCTTATTGGGTCCACCGCCAGTCCCATTTATTATTTTGAAGTTCGTAGTTACCTTTGATCTAACATTTTTTGTATCAGCTTTCAGCTATGATTTATTTATGTACACTGCAGGCCAAAAATTTGAGTCCACACCCATGGATTAAAGAAAAATCAAATTCTAACACAGAAAACATTTTTTTTTTTGAAAAATAAGTTAGCAAAGCAGTTTATGAAGAACATGTATAAAACCAAAATAAGAAGAAAAATATTTTCATTTTGTACTCAACATATGTATAGGAATTTATTTAAAACACAAGAAAATGGCTGAAATTGACTATTCATTGAAAAATCCCCCTTTACATTCTATTACTTTTTTTTTACAATTCAGGCAGTCTGGCTATAAGTTTTTGAATTGTTTCATGTGGTATACTGTTCCAGCAATCCTGTTATATTTTCCACAATAAAGATTCAGACGATGGGCATTGATCCCGAACCCTTCTATGCAGCTCCTCCCACAACAGCTCTATTGGGTTTATATCTGGTGATTGCGGCTGCCATATCATGACTTAAAACTCCTTCGTCTTCCTTCTGTTTGAGATAATCCCGGAAAAGTATTGATGTGTGTTTAGGTTCGTTGTCCTGCTGAAATACGAATCCTTCGCCAATCAGACTAGAGATCAAAGCGTTCATTTTTCCAATCACTTGAACCAGATCTCCCACTCCACTTGAAGAGAAACATCCCCAGATCATCACAGACCCACCTCCATGCTTGACCGTAGGAACCAAACAGTCAGGTAGCATCTCTTGTCCAGTGCTGCGTCGAACGAAAATCCTCCGTTTTGTGCCAAATACTTCGAACTTGAATTCGTCGCTCCATAAAACTCTGAAATCTTCTTCTGTCCAGTCTTTATACCTTTTGGCCCATTCTAACCTCGTCAGCTTGTTTTGTGGTCGTAGAAGGGGTTTTTAAATTAAATTTGAATCTACTAGTGTTTGTTTTTAATATACTTTTTACAATTTGCTTTCAACCCTTTGGCCTCTGCCAAAACATTGAGAGTTCTTTCTTTGCTTCAGAAACACTTGATTTTTGTTTTTGAACTCAAAAATAACTGAAATGTTAATCAGCGTTATTATGAGTTTCGCCCGGAAAATATTTCACCCGAAAAATTTTTGTTCCCCCGGAATTTTTTAAGCTATTATGAGTTTCACCCAAACTTCTCTAGGCTTAAAATAGACAAAAAAAACTTGCGCAAAGGGAACCAGCACCACCCCTGTTAATCTTTTGGTCACCTTAAAAAAATAAGTGAACATTTAAGATCTTAATTACGATACATTTCACCCGAAATTAGTACTCACAAATGAAAAATAAATTATAGTTTAAAAAACTAAAAACACGCTTTTAAGCTGGCCATACACGACAGAGCCAACGAGCCAAATGGCTCCGTGCCGATCCAAAATCGGTCGTGTGTGGGGTGGATCGGCCACCGATCCATTTGGATTTTCAGCCAATCTGAAATCCAACCGAGCCAAATGGATCGGATGGCTTGGTCGTGTATGGCCAGCTTTAGACTTAATCAAACTAAGAAGAAAAAATAATTCTTAGCATGAGAATAAAATTACTGACGAGAAAATTAATGTCACTGTTCTAAGAGCGTGGGATGCCTTTCCCCATTTTCCTAATAAGCCCAAAATGGCGATATCGAAATTAAGAGCTCTGTATCAATCGTTAAAACTTTTCACTAGTTTCAATCCGAAATGCAGAGTTAGTTCAAAAATGTCATACAAGGCACCCCACGCTTTTAGAACAGTGACATTCATTTTCTCGTCAGTAATTTTATTCTCATGCTAAGAATTATTTTTTACTTTTTAGTTTGATCAAGTATAAAAGCGTGTTTTTAGTTATTTAAACTATAATTTATTTTTCACTTTTTAATTCGAATTGCTAGAAAGCAACAGTCTTTAACATGTACAGGTGTGTTAACAGTTGCATCTCGATTTAGAACGTCTCTACTCCGTTTTGGAAAGCCAATTTCTGGAACCAAAGAGTAAGTCTGGAGCTGCACGCATGCGTTACCTTTCTTACTCTCATGCAAAGGATCCCGAAAGAAATTTATGAATCCTGGCGAACCTAATGAGGATAATCGGATATCTTGATCGAATTACTTTATTGTCATCGGGCTTCGACAAGTATGCAAAGTTTGAATCAAATCTGACCGTTTGAAATGGGTCAACATAACGTCTAAAGATTCCGTTACATACATACATACATGCATAGATACAGCCGAAACTAATAAAAGCGTGTTAAAAAGCGTGTTAAAAAGAGCCAAGTTCTTATACATATGTACAAGAAACCTGTGCGTAAAACATCTGCCAAAAAAAGTAATGAGATCTAAAATGTATGCCAATTTTTAAGTTCATGAAGTATATCTTAAGTAGAGTAACATCGAAACAATTCCAAATCATGACAGAATGGTATTTAATGATTACTGATTAAAATTTGGTAGGTTCACTGGTCAAGTTTTCATACATTTTAAATTTGTGATTAAGTATTTTAGAGAAAACTTGCCAAGTAAATCCACCAAATTTTAGCCAGTAATCATTAAATACCAAATTTCTGTCATGATTTGCAATTGTTTCGATGTTACTCTACTTAAGATATTTGATATTAAACTTCATGAACTTAAAACTTGGCATATATTTTAGATCTCATTACTTTTTTTGGCTGACGTTTTTACGCACAGGTTACTTGTACATATAAGAACTTGGCTCTTTTTTTAACATTTATGTTTTTGTTGTGATTTCACTCCTTTTTGCAAAGATTTATTTTGCCAGGTGAAAATCAGGCCCTACCACTCTACAAAGTTTCATAATTCTACGACAACCGAAAGTGCTCCATATAAATAATAGCAATTCTGATAAAGTGGGTGGGTTTCTGAGTACTTCAAGCCCTACAAACCTACCAATTTTCGTCGTCCTACAACAATCAGAAGTGCTCCATATAATTTATAAGGATTTTAAGGAATGTGGGTCGATGCCACGCCCTCTGAATGGGAAATTCCAATTTTTCAATTTTTTCTTTTTAAGTACTACAAGCCCTACTCTTCTACCAATTTCCATCGTTCTTCAACAATCAGAAGTGCTTCATATAGTTCATAAGAATTTTTGAGAATGTGGGTGGATGCCACGCCCCCTGAACTGAAACTTCCAATTTTTTGATTTTGTTCTTTCTAAGCACAGTACACATATTAAAGGTAATATATTCCGAGTTTTCATTTTCGTTCAAGTTCGCGCATATGTCAAAACATATGTGAAAACATGCGCAATATATTACCTTTAATATGTGTACTGTGCTTTCTAAGTACTTCAAGCCCAACCGACCTACCAATTTTCATTGTTCTACAACAATCGGAAGTGCTCCATAAAGCGTGAAACAGCAACAGCGGCGGCCATTGTTTTAGAACCAACACATAGATAATATATATATATATGTATATATATAATCTATATATCTATACAAAATCAGTCTTATTTATTAGATTTTTAGACGGTTGACTAGTTAGACAGTCTTTTTTTTAAGTCTTTAATAGTTGAAAATATGCATTATTTATTTAAATAAAATGTCAAGTTAGACAAGTCTTAAACAACCGATGCCATTGTCCAAGTTAGACAACTTTAGGACAACAGTAAACAAAGTTTTTTAATAACTTTTTGGAGTTGGACGGCTGTCTAAAGTTAGACAAAGTTTATAAATACGACTGAATGTGTTTAAATCGTTCAGCACAGATTAGAACAGCACCAGCAACGTCAACAGCGTCGTTAGACCAAAGTCCTAAATTTGCTGTTGCTGGTGCATTGCTGACAACTTTTCCGCAACAATATTCAGGAGAACCACACTGCAAAAAATAAAATTCCTTAGACATGGAACTTGTTGTTTCTGTTTTTACTTTCGTTTCTATGTGAAATGTCATGCACATGAAATTACGGTGCTGGTGGCAATGTGTTTGAAAAATATTTACTGGCCAGCGTGCTGTTCTCTGTTGGTGCTGGGTTAATCTGTTTCGCGCATAAGAATTTGTAAGAATGTGGGTGGATGCCACGCCCCCTGATTATTTATGAATCCTGGCGAACCTAATCGGGATAATGGGATATTTTGATCGAATTATTGTATTGTCATCGGGCTTTGATAAGTGTGCAAAGTTTGAATCAAATCGGACCGTTTGAAGTAGGTCAAAATCACGCCCAAAGATTCCGTTACATACATACATACAGCCGAAACTAATAAAAGCGTGTTAAAAAGGGTAATTTTTATTTTTCGGGTGAAACTCACAATTGGCGAAAAGTGAAATGTCAATTTTTTCGGGTGGAATATTGTTCACGTGAAACTCATATTAAGGCTGAATAAATTTTAGTTGCGAAAAGAAAAATCCAATATTTTATTGATCCAGCAAATATGTGGGGAAAAATCTCGTACCAAATCAATTTATATTTTCTCTTTTTGTGGCATTTAGAATGCATACTTTTACCCCGGGAAATTTGTTCCCAAATTTGAAGTTCATTTAGAAAATGGGAGAAGGGAAAAGAGAAATATTTCCCCGGGAATTGTCATTTAGAATTGGGGTGTTTACGTTTAAGGCCTATTATCTCGCCTTTTTTTTATTTCTATTATCGTTTATTTTGTTTTGATCACAATCACAATATTTTGTGTTTAATTAAAAAGTTTCTTTTAATTTAATGCTTTTTGTTTGCGATCATATCATTTAACGATAATACTGTTTTTTTATTAGGAATCCGCCAAAATGCATTTCAGTTTTATTTTTGGGCCAAAGTGACCTTGATCTCCATATCACGTGATAGTAAAGCGATCACTCGATTAAGCGACTATCGGTTTAACTATTGTTCCTTTCTTATATTATGCGATAGACACAGTTCTGTTATCGTCAAGACCATTAAAAAAATTGATAACTAAATATCAGATTAGCCGATACCACCAGTGGCGGATCCAGAGGGGGGGCTATAGGGGCTGAAGCCCCCCCACACAGTCAATTCATACAATTAATTTAATAGCAAAATACAATACATTACAATGTTTCAATTTTGTGTTCGTTTTCAAACCTAAAATTTTTAAAAACACTTGATGAAACAAAGAATTATCCTTAAAATCAAAGATAATATAATATTTGTGATTTTTGTTTGTATTTAGTATTTACTAAAACAAGGTTGGGGCTGAAAAATTAGCATGAAAGTATGTTTTTTTAAGCCCCTAAGGGAATTAAATGAAAAAACGAAGATGAGACTAAGCAATTCGAATATAAAAACGTAGGCTCTATTTATTCCAAGCCCTACAAGAGGGACAACAAATCAGATTTGGGGCGAACTAATTTACTCCTAAAATGTGTTTTTCCAAGCCCAAAGGGAATTGGAAAACATTGAGAATGGGGCTAGCAAATTTGCATGTTGGCATTGTTTTTTCACAAGCCTTAAGGAAATTTGACGAAGTTGGGGTTTTACAAATTTCTCAAGCTTAAAAATGCTGCGTTTTTGTTCTAGCCCGTATAGGAGCATTGGACGAAACAAACGAGGTGGTTCAGCAAATTTACATGTTCAATGCAATTGAGAAGCTTAAGGACAACACCTGATATTTTCATTTAATATTTTTTTATTCAGAAGTTAAAAACCAAAATTCAGATATGTAGGTGTCTGTATTGAAAGAAAAATATTACGTTTTGCCTTGAAATTTCCTTTTCAGGTAAAATTTTGAGGAGAGCATGCCATTCTTTTTTAGCTGAATGAACGAAAGCTAAGGATATCGATAGAGTTCATCATTAAGGATCCAATTGAATTTGATCACAAGAGAATTTGACCACAAGAGTCACCTTTTTTCCTAAACTCTTCAGGTGATATCTTTCGAGCTTAGCTCGACCCCGAGAAATTTAAGAGCTTATAACTATTAAAACTGTGTTTCCGGTGATAACGTTACATGAAATATTTTCTAGCAGTCGGATCAAACAATTATTGTTTATTACAATAGGTGTGTTTAATGAATCTGTTCCGAACAGAAAATTACAGAAAAGATCAGAAAAATACAGGATTGTGTGTTCCATGAGTAAAAAACTTGCCCAAACTGTTCTCCATTCTGTCACTTCATTTTCAATGCCGTTTTTCAGAACAGTTAAGAACAATGTTTCCTACACTTACTTTTGAGGTGGAGGAAGTGAGTAAGAAACGTCAAATTACCAGCTGATTTGTTTGTTTGGAATAATAATAATCTAAAATTTATCACAGGAGTAATTTTCTTATATTTTTGGACTTAACATGAAGAAAAAGACATAGAAGAATACAAAAAAGTGTGAATTGATACTAAATTTGAATTGAAAAGTAATGCAAACAAATAACAATTGAAATATTTTTAAATTTGAATTTGGACAGCTGAAAGCCAACAGTCAGTTCCGCCAATACAAAGCTGCTTTTCTGTTCTTTCTTGTTTTGACAGTTTTCACACACTTGTGCTGTTCTGATCCAGTTTTTCTTCATTAAACACAACTAATAGGTCCATAAAACATAAGATTTGTTTTTCGAAGATATTTTGACGATTTCATATACTTTTCCTTAAAACAATGCAATTTTTCAAGTTTCTCTCTTGGTTTTCTTTAAAATAATAAATTAATAAAATAAATTAAATTGATAAATTTACAAATATTCAGTAAATACTTATGATAAGAAATGGTACGATCATTCAAACAAAATGGCGTGGCTGTAAATGGCTTAAGCCTATATCAATAACATGTTTTAACTAAATTTTAACAACTTCTTTTATTCATGAGGCTTAAATAGACTTTACTTTGTCAAAATGAAAATCAAAACCGAGAAATATTCGATATAGCTAAAGAAAAAAAATTCTTTGAAATGGTTGAGCAAATTTTGTATTCAAAGAACAGATATCTTATGTGATATGCTCCACAAAAATATTGTGTTAAAATAGAGCTAGCATTTTAGCTAGTCTTTTGAGAGAAATGTGGGAGCTAGAGAATTCAGTACGATCTGCGTACTGCCCAAATGTATAAATTCTACAAAAAACATTCAGTATAAAAAGAAAGACATTTGAATTGTCCTAACGACTTCTGGTACAGTGTAACGTTCTTGACATCTTTTAATCATCTACAGCTGCTCCTTTTCCAATCATAAAATTTTTCATTTTTTTTTTTTTTTTTTTTTGCAATTAGGAGACTCTGCCAACTTGCCTACATTCTGAGAAAAGAAAATTAGGATTGAGAAAGATCATGCCTTTTTTTAAATGATATGTCTAAAATAACAGCCTCGAGCCCCCCCCACAGCCAAATTCTGGATCCGCTACTGGATACCACCCACCCCTCGATAAAGCAAGTAGTTCTTTCGTTTTTTGATAAGGTATTAAATTATTGTGTCACTGTATGTAGATTAGTTCGTATTCGATCATTTCACCAAATTATAAGTGTGGATTTCCCCATTGCTTGTTTTACTTTAAATTTTGTCATCAAACTAAAAGCATAAAGGAATTATTTCAACGCAAGATTTAGAGACTGTTCGCCTGTTGGGAATATGAGTGATGCTCGAAAGTTTCTCTAGGAATTTATTCGTATCGGCAAGGAAATAGGTGTTAAAACGAAATATATTTTCGGGGAAATTTATTACTGAGAACGATAGCGCTTTTGACTTATGAGGCATGAAAATAGCAACACCGCTAGAGCTACTTGTTACCAAAGACGTGTTTGATAAAGTATTCATGTCTAATATTTGTTTAATTTTTATATCCCTAGAACTATTTTATTATTTGTAGTTCATCAGCAGCTAACTGTGGGGGAGGCTTGTTTGTTTATTTTTTGCTTGTTTTATTTTATGGTTTTATTTTTCATGTGACAAAAAAATAAAAAATGAAAACAACATTCATGGATTAGTTTAAAAAATATCTTATCTTTTATGTATTAAACATGAAAGTCTTGCACCAGTTTTTATTTTTTAAAACGTAATGAAACTACAGTTTTTTGATTTAAGACTCTGCCAAACCGTCGCAATGCATGACATTCGCGTTTTGCTCACGTGAAACCCATAATAAGGCTGAATATGAAACTTGGTGTTGGTCCGTAGTATGGTTATTAATCCTATAGTAGGCTGCTGATGCGAAACGAAACGTGTAAAAATGACAAGGAAATCATGAACAAAAAATTTAGTTCTACTGCATTATGCTGCTCGACGAGAGAACTTGATTTCTTGTACCATATTCAGCCTTATTATAAGTTTCGCGTGAACAACATTCCACGCGGAAAAATTGACATTTCACTTTTCGCCTATTGTGAGTTTCACCCGAAAAACGAAAATTCCCCTTTTTTGTCAGTGCTCATTTAGGACTAAATGTTTCGTTATTAAGAGTTTTAATTGTCACTTATTTTTTAAGGACCGACGTACGGAAGCAGAATGGAGGGTACTGGTGACCTGAAAAAGTCTACACTCTTAATTACCCACCCAAACCAATAATTATTTTGTGCGGAAAAATAACATTTGTGCCGTTTCGTGTATGTTTTTCTTTGTTATTCGTTACAGCATGGCTGCCTATGATATTTGTGCATTTGGATTTATTTTAATTTATTGAATTTATGCTAATTTGAATGAATATCTTCCGCTTTGTTTTCTTAAGCATTTTGTTGTCTTGTTGGAGATCATTCGCAACTGCAGCGTACTAAGCTCTAATGTAAACAACCCAAAATACCAAGAAGCCATGAGCATACGTATGTATATACATATATTTGCAAAATCCTGTTAATTACCAGCCATATTTAATAGAATTCGGTTAAACACCTCTCAACGGGTAAATAGTTACGCAGTGTATAAGCCTTTATTAAGGCTCTATTCAACGTTGGGTAAATCCTTATTTATAAAACATTTTCCGACCCATTTTCATTATGTTTAGATACTTTTAAATGTCATACTCAAATATCCTTATGTAGCCACTATTCAATCTCTAAACGCTTTTAGCTTAAAATGGCTCTATTCAACGTCACATAACCTTTATGAATATCTATAATTTCCGCGTTAAGAGAAGAGGCATTGTTATTTTACGCAGTCTCTCTGGGTTATTGTCTTATGTGTTAGGGGTGAACCCCAGGTCACAAGTCACCAGCCCAGGGCCGCTAACTTTAGGCAGGGGGGCTTAAAGGTAACCTTTTGTAATTTTTCGCGAATATTTTGAAAACTAAGTGAATGAAAAAAATGAAAGATAATTAATGGGATTTTCTTTTGGTAAAAAAATTGATCTTTTTACTCTTTATATCTGTCAAAACACATATTTTGACAATTTAAGCCATCCAATGGGCAAACAAATCATTTTTTTTTTTTTTTTTTTATCGGGAGTCAATTTTGCAAATCTGGATTTTTCGGAAGATTTACCCCTCTTTGATTAACACCATTACATACCAGAAGAATTGGCAGCCATCAATTTGAAAAGACTGGATCGCTAAAGCTTCACAGACACAAATTATACACCAATACAATGAAAAAGAAAAATCAATCTGAAATCGTATACCATTCGCAACGAAAAAAATCTATTTTCAGATCAAAATCTGAATTTACCAAAAGAAAACCATTTCCTACAAGAAAAGTTTTATTCATATTTTCGGTAGGAGCGATGTTAAAGAAGATACCAGGGAGTAGGAATTTCAAACATTGAAAAACAATATTTTGATCAATTTACCCATAAATAACGGAAAAAGTTAGTATACAGTCGACTCTCTCTAAGTCCAATTTCCCTCTAACTCGAATTTTTTACCCATATTTGTATACTCCCCTCAAACTTCCATACTGTATTTTCTTCTCTCTAACTCGAACTGCTTTTGATTTGCCGTGAAAATTCGATTGTTCTTCAGAATACGTATCCACCGTAACCGTTATTAGAGATTTTTAAATATTTCCGAAAATTTTGAAATTTTTTTTCTATTTCAGCTTTAAATTGTAAGTGATGTGATTCAAAAGAGTTTATAAAAAAGGAGTTCCAATAGAATTCAAGAATTTATTAAAGACTTATCTTAACATACAATTTTAATTTCTTAATTAAATAGCGAACAGGTGTCGGCGGAAGTCGGTGAACAATTAATTACTTAGCAAACATCTTCATTTACTCTACAGAATTTGACAGCCGGACATATAGAATATTTTAGACCTTTTAATATAATTCTGTTTTGAAGGTTCGATCACATCAGTTACCCCCCTCTTAGTTTGGAGTGAATCGGACTGGCTGCTTGCGAGGCCGATCGGATCTTCTTGGTAACTCCACTTCACTTATTGGAACATGGTTTGGAATGTCTTCAGATGGATTTGGCTTCGGCGGCGGTGTTGTCGTTAGTGTTGTTGGTGTTGATGATGCTACATCCAAGTCTATTGTAACTGGGTTGGTTACTGGATGTATCTCAATGTCAGATTCATCCAAAATGTGTTGTGGCTGTTGATTTGATGTTTCCTCGGGATTCATGAAACTATTGCTTTCTCTCTGTTGCATCGAAGTCATCAAAAGATCAACTGGAACGCTGTGTGGCTCAGGACTAACTAAGTCTACTTGGAAGCGAGGTCTTGTTTGGTTCTGATGTCGCCGCCACATACCAGTGTTTGTTTCTACCAGATACATACGTCGTCCTATTATTTTTCTTACTACAGCAGGTACCCATTTCTTTTTTGGCAAGTATTGTCGAACAAATACCTGTTGATTGACCGAAAATTTATGAGTTGCTGTTACTGGTTGCTTACCTATTTTATTATTAAGTTTTTGTGGAACTATCACCGATAACTGTGTACGATGTTGTCGCCCGTGTAATTTTTCTGCAGGTGATTTTCCATCTCCATCAGGAGTCATCCGATAAGTTGATAGAAAAACCGCAAGAGCTTCATCACAGTTGGATATATCCCCCAATATTTTAAGGAGTGCAGACTTGAAGGTACGCACCATTCTCTCTGCTGCACCATTTGACTCTGGACTGAAGGGCAAAACGCTTGGAATTCGGTTGAAGTGAACTGTGGGCCATTGTCGGATACCAGAGTTTTTGGTAACCCTTCCAGTGCGAATACGGACCGCAAGGCACTGATAGTTGCTTGAGATGTTGTTGATGACATCTTTATAACGAACGGAAATCTTGAATTGGAATCCACCACGATGAGCCACATATGTTTCTGGAATGGTCCAGCGAAGTCAATATGAACTCTTTCCCAAACCTCGGCTGTAGACGGCCAGCTGGTGTACTCTTTGGGTGCTTGGCTAGCATTGACTTGGCATGAATGACATTGTCCAACAGATATCTGAATGTCGTTATCGATGTTAGGCCACCAACAGTATCTGCGAGACATCTGTTTCATGCGTGAGATTCCCCAATGACCTTGATGAAGTAGCGTCAGCACCTTTTTCTGCAGCTGTGGAGGAACAACAACTCTTGGGCTTCCACTGTGGAAGAGAAGAACATTATTATGGATTGTAAAAGAATATTTTCTACGAAAGTAGGGCAATAAATGTTCATCAGCTGATGGCAACCTGGTGGGCCACCCATTCTGCACATACGCCATGACCTTGCGCATGGTCGGATCCGTCTGAGATGCCTTAGCTATGACTGCAGAATCGACCGGAAAGTCTTCCACCAAAAGAGATGACGGTTCATCTATTAGACACGCTTCTTCTGATTGATCAAATCCCTTGTCAGGACCCATAGGCAACCGCGATAAACAATCCGCATTACCATGTTGCTTAGTTGATCGATATCGTATGGTATATGTATAACCCATAAGCGTGATGGCCCAGCGCTGAAGGCGCTGTATCGTCATGTGAGGTAGTTTTTTGCTGGGGCTGAAGATCGTGACAAGTGGTTGATGGATCTGTAATCAATTCAAATTGTCTCCCATACAAATACTGATGGAATTTTTTCACACCAAACACGATCGAAAGAGCCTCTTTTTCGATTTGGCTGTAATTCTTTTGCGAGTCGTCCAGAGTTTTTGATGCAAAAGCAATGGGTCTCTCTGATGAGTCTGGAAAGACATGAGAGATGACAGCACCAATGCCATGTGATGATGCATCAGTAGCCAATGTTATTGGCAGATCATTGCTGAAATGCACTAATCTGGAAACACTCACAATTTTGTTCTTAAATTCGTCGAAAGCACTTTGCTGTTCTCTGCCCCATACAAAAGGTTCGTTTGGAGAACGCAATTTCTTGAGTGGAGCGGCTATCTGGGCAAAATTATCAATGAATTGGTTGTAGTAATTCAGTTTTCCTATGAAGGCTTCCAGTTCCTTTATGTTTGATGGCTTTGGAAGATCTCGGATAGCTTTTAATCGTGAATCAGAAGGTCGAATGCCTGTCGAGTCGATAATATGGCCCAAGTATTCAATTTGTTTTTGTGCAAACTGGCTCTTCTCAATATTGCACCTTAATCCATGTCGTTCAAGTCGCTCGAGAATTACCTGAAGGTTGTGAAGATGTTCGGAATTCGTTCGCCCCGATACAATTATGTCGTCGACATACGCACCACAGAATTCAATACCAGCAGTCAGTTGATCTAAGTACTGTTGGAAAATCCCAGTAGAACTGCCAGTTCCGAATGGCACACGTTGATATATTCCAAAAGACCAATTTCTGTGCTCACAACACATAACTTCTTGGACTCCTCATCAAGAGGAATCTGTAGATACGCATCAGTGAAATACAGTTTTTTAAAAAATTGGCCTCCTTGTACTTTGTGGAACAGCTCTTGAGCACGGGGCAATGGATGATGAACAATCATGAGTTGAGGATTGATCGTTATGCGAAAATCCCCACAGATGCGAAGTTTGCCATTGGACTTTTCAACTGGAACTATGGGTGCTGCCAATTGACTGGAGTCCACAGGTTTGAAAACTCCTAAGCCTATTAAGCGTTCAAGTTCCTTGCGAACTTTGTCCTTCAAAGCAAAAGGCACTGGTCGGTGTTTGTAAAATGTAGGTTGACTGTTGGGTTTTAGTGTGAGATGACCTACAAAATACTTACTGCAACCAAGTTCCGGGCTGAATACGCTTTTGTATTTTTCGCAGAGAATCTTTGCATCAGATTCTAGCTCTTCTCTAGTCTCACTTGAAATTTGTGATACAATCTCATCTTTTCCAAAAAAAATTGTACACTTAAATGCTTCGAACCAGTCGATCCCCATTATGTTGGCACCACGACAGCTGTTTATCACCATGAGGGGTAAGCTTATTGTTTTGTTTTGCCATGTCACTCTAACGTTTGTGACCCCCTTCACAGGCACCTCCACATCACCATAGGCTTTTAAAGACCGGTTTGTCGGCTCGCAATGCGGACTACCAAGACTGTGATATCCATCAAGGCCAACAAGAGAACAGGTGGCACCTGTATCCAATTGAAAAACCATATGCTGTTGGTTCACTTGCAGCGAAACGAAAATTTTGCGGCCTTTTTGCAATGGTTGAACCTGTGATACTATTGATAATACCTGTTTAACCGGTTCTTCGGGTTGTACACAACTATCGACAGACAAAGCTTGATCATTATCTTTGATATTCTCTCCTACGAGATTGATAGAATGTGCCGTGTTATTATATTTGGTACTATTTTTTTTGTTTGTCCTACGTGTACGGCTCTTTGGTCGAATTCGTGACTTCGTTCGACATTCAACTCTTGTACCTTGTGCAGATAAGCAGACGCTGCTTAGATGTCCACGCCGATTACAATAATCGCAGATCGATTCAAGATATTTACATTGCTTGCGGTCGTGGTGTGTAAAACATCCCGGACAAGATTTTCTGATAGGAAATTGCTCACCTGACTTATTTGCAAAATTATTTGCGTGATAGCCTCGTGTAATAAGCTGGTTAACCTCTACAGATGGTGAGGCTATGGAAGTGCTGCTTCCTTTTAGTATTGCAGATGCAATTTGGGTCGATTCGTATGCCGTCACCATGTCCTCAATTTCTTGTAAGCTTGGATTCTTTTTCTGGGTCGCTGCAATGCGGACAGGATCATGTGGAGTGTAGAAAACAAGCATGTCTCTGATCATACTGTCTGCATAGGAAGTCTTGCAGTCTTCTTTGGTGCAAACGAAATTGCAGTCTCGTGCTAGTCCCTTCAATTCTGCTATCCAATTAGCGTAAGATTGTCCTGGAGCCATTTTTTGCCTTAGGAATTTGCATCTCGATTCGAGTATGTGAATATTTGTTTGAAAATGTGATGCAAGTTTCGTGGTAATTACTTTAAACGTATGTATACTCACGTCATTAGTTTCGAAGAGTTTTTTAAGAACTTCGTTGATATGATTTCCACATGATGAGAGGAAATGTGCTTTTTGCAAATTGTCATCAGTGAGGTTATTTGCTGAAAAGTGTTGTTTCAATTGGAAAATGTAGGTATCCCAAGATTCCTTTTCAACCTCGAACTGACGAAACTTTGGAATTGAGCTCGATGATGATGGATTACTCTGCAACAATTTTTCCATCGCATCGGTGGTTCGCTGAAGCATGTCTTCCATCCATGTTTGGTTGGATCGTAAAATTGATTGTACTGCAGCAGTATCCATGGTCCAAATACCTCGTCGCCAATATGATGTGATTCAAAAGAGTTTATAAAAAAGGAGTTCCAATAGAATTCAAAAATTTATTAAAGACTTATCTTAACATACAATTTTAATTTCTTAATTAAATAGCGAACAGGTGTCGGCGGAAGTCGGTGAACAATTAATTACTTAGCAAACATCTTCATTTACTCTACAGAATTTGACAGCCGGACATATAGAATATTTTAGACCTTTTAATATAATTCTGTTTTGAAGGTTCGATCACATCAGTAAGCATATAGGTAACAACAATAAAATAAAATAAAATAAACGTATGCATATTATATGTATATATATAAGGTACACATGTAATTAGTTTTCTTGACGATTTTCGATCTTCACACTACTTGCTGACGCATCTGTTTTGTTTTCTTTATCACAATTTATATCAATCCTTCTTTGCTGGCTTATATCACAATTTGGACAAACAGTGTTTCTATTGCTTTGACCATCAGGCTCAGTACCAATAAATGTCGAATTTGTATATCCGGTGGGGCTGGCCACTACCTCAATATATGGTGGTGGTGATGTAATTCCCTTAAATTAAATTTATGAAAGTTTGATTATCTTTTTTTTAACAAATGTAATAAAAATAACCTCTGAATCTCCTTCATAAGGTGGTGGTGCCTCTGGTAGGGCTAACGGAGTTGGTCGATTGTCATAAGTTGGTGGTCTATCACGCATTCGTGTTAGAACCCTAATCTGCATTGATGTTAATGAGGCTCGTAGATAGTTGGCATAGCTGAGGGTTTCATTTTCGATGCTAAAGCCCATTTGAGAAGCTAGAGCTCTTTGCCGAGCACTGAAATTCAATAAATTAGATTTTATTCAGCTTTATCACAGGCCCTGCGGTATAGAATTGTGCTCCGAATGCCGGACAAAAAGGATCATAGCTGCCGTCATATCACATTTCTACAAAATGCCGAGTTCGTTGAAAGTGGTAGCACAAATTTTTGGCTAGGTCAGGAGATATGGAACTTTTTTCCGGGATTCGTTGGACAAATCTTTAACGACACGGGGTCTGTGATAAGGCTGATTACCATTAAAATGTATGTAGCTAGCCTAGCTACTTACCTCAAATATCTTGGCTTTGTGCAAAGTCTATACACAACCATAGTTAAAGCTGCCATTCCCATTATCAGGGCAGCTGAGAGAGCAATCTGTGATGCAGAGATATACATTGGAAGTGATCTGTAAAGATAATGAAAGATGTATTTCTGTATATTTAACGATTCAATAGCTTGTTACCCATTATAGCTGCAGGTAACTGAGTTAGCCCCATTTATACACTGACAAATCCCTCCAAAACATGCAAGATTACTTCGGGCACAGCATTGTTGGATATGACATGGTTCTTGAAATTCTTGAAAAATTAAAAACAAGAATACAACATCAATTATGTATGAATTGCCATATGTGTGCAGATGTACCTAGATTATTGTAAAACAAAAACAAATATCATTGGATTGCAAGAAAAAAAATGAAAGTCGCAGCTCTAATAGTTGACTTTCAGGGAAGTAATATAGTTTGTTAGTACCTCCTATAGAAACACCACTACAGTATTATTTTTTTATTCAGAATATACAACAACTAAATAAATAAATAAATTGGGTGGCGCAACAGCTCATGGAGAACCAGGGCCTAGTGACTTACAACTCACAACCATTCCTGTGTGCGTGTTTGTTGGCAGGAATGGAGGGGACCTACAGTTTTTTGCCGAGTCCGAACGGCTAAATGAGAAGCACTTTTTCATGACAAGTATACTCTTGAAGGATTTGTCAGTTCCTCGCAAGAGGCAGTACCTCGAATAAAACATTTCTGTTTTTAGGTGGCACGGCTGGGAATCGAACCCACACCTTCGGCATGACAGTCCTACGCACTAACCATCAAGCCACGAGGTACTACAATACAACAACTAAAAATTAAATATCCCTAATCAAGACTTTTACCCAAATTCCAATCAGTGTTTCGCTGAACGATGGTTCACTCTGGCGTATACGCACCATTTATTTGCTTTTTATTTTGTGCACTATTCATTTGGAAGCCTCAATTTAAATTTATTATTTTCCATCATGTTCTTATAGTTGATCAATCAAGGTACCAGTTAACAATTTACAGCTCAATTTCATTTGGCAATTCGGAGCCCAACTCGTTCAAAGGCTACAGCTTTTCCAAATTCATCTCATCTACTGCATCTTATTAGCTATCAGAATGAATCGTCTCTTACGAAACGATTAATCATTTCAATTAAGAGAATCTCGATAGTTTCGTAAAGTCCTGATTTCAGACTGACGTTTATTCGCTTCATTCTCCAGTCCCAGTGTTTCAAAATATAAAAAGGACCACAACCTAAATGCACTACTCTCATAAATATAAAATCTCTTCTTTCTATCTTCTCTCTTCTGTGCGTTAACTATTATACGAAGGACAAAAAATGAGTAATGATTAATGAAGTGTAATTGTGAATAGGCCAATTTGATTTTGAGAAGATTTTGTGTGAAACAAAATTTTAAAATGTATGGGAAATCTTGTTGATCTAGATTTTGATTCGGTGTGAAAATGCTATTAACCAGGGCTGGATTTTCCATAAGGCCAACTAGGCTAAGGCCTAGGGCATCACGGCAAAGGGGGCACCAACTAAAACGAAATAACGGAATCCAAACAACCATAACTTCAAATTAGATATCGTGAGTTTTATCCAGGGGGCCTATTCTAGAAAGCGCGGCGGATCAAATTGAAAGCGATACCTGAAATTTCGAACGTCTTCGCCTTGGTTTATTCCCAAAAGCGAAAATGTACAAAAACGATCATTTAAGTTTTTTCATTTGAGTTCCATATAGTTCCAGTTTTTTCATTTAAATTCCAAATAATTGTGCGAGTACCTTCCTACACGAACAGATTAATAAGCTGGTCGAGGTTATCTTTTAACATGTATTACAAAAATAACATGAGATCCAGGTTTATATCTAGGTTAATTTCAATAACCCAGATACAGGTTTTCACTCTGAACGGCAGAGGGCTACTTACCATTGTGAATGATGTCAGCGGTTTGTCAGCAGTGTTAGGAATATAGAGGAAAAGAGACAGGCTTTAGATGAAAAACAAATAAACATAAGAAAAAAAGAGACTGATATACAGCACTGTTTTCGCACTAACCAGCATCGTTTTATTTTCACGAGGTGAACCATATGGGTTATGTGCGATAGTAAAACGCGGCTGTTATCAGTCAAACTTTCAAGTTTTTCTACTTGGAGACGGCTATTGCCGTTTATCTTGTGAACCGTTGATATTAATTTCAAGTCATTCTGTCACTCCTGATCAAAAATTTCTATGCCCCGTTGTCTTGTATATCTCATTAAAATGTTTTTCAACTATTTCACAATTCATATATGTATGTATGTATGTTTGTAGGCAATTTATAGTGGTTCAAGTAATATTGCATTTTAAATAGTTTCCAAAAATATTAATGTATTGTATTTAACAGTCAAACACTAGTAAAAATGTTAACACTTTTTCAATTTTTTTCAAAATAAATCTACCAATTTTGATCTTTTTTTATTTCTAAAGTATTTAGAACACTCATGTCGTGAGCTCAAGATGGACCTTTTCTTTTATTTTTTCTGATTTGATTAGTTCTAAAGTTCAAGAAAATACAAACTAGGGCACCAATTACTCTATAGGGGGCCCTGGGGGCCCAAAAAAAGTTAAGTCCGGCCCTGCTATTAACATTCTGAACTGCCGGCCGGCGTCAATTTTGAACCGGCCGACTTAAGGCTACGGTTACGTATTCTGACGAACAGTCGTTCTGAAGAACAATAGTTCTGACGTATTCGTCCGTTCCGTTCAAAAAATTGCAACGTCACAATAATTCAGTGCTACGCCCTCACAAATGAAGTGACCGCGGAAGACAAAACCGCTTTCTTCACTCATCTTAACTTAGTTTACAGAGGTGTTCCGAGAGCCGACATCATAATTGTCATGGGAGATCTCAATGCCCAAGTCGGATCAGACAACTACGGTCTGGAACACGTGATGGGGAAAAATGGCTTAGGGTCACGGAATGAAAATGGCGATTTGCTGGTCGATTTTCGTCTGGTACTGGGTGGGACTGTGTTTAAACAAGACTTACAACAAAATCACCTGGGTAGATCCGGATGGTCAAACTGAAAACCAAATTGACCACATCATGATTCAGCAGCGATGCAGGAAGTCAATGTACGATGTTCGAAGCATTAGAAATGCCGACATGGGAAGCGACCACCATGTGGTTCTCATGAGTCTCAAGCAACGAACTGCAGCTGAACAACGACAATCACAGGGTGTAGCAAGGAATTCAAAGTTCAATACAAATGCTTTAAGTGATCCCAACATATGTCGTTACTATGTCACCAACCTTAACGACAGAACTTCGTCATTGAACATTCAACTATCGATGAGATTTGGGTTGATATAAAAAGTGTTCTTATGGAGGCTGGATCCAAAACTGTACCCAAGCAGACGAGAGTGACTCTTGGATACCCCAAGACGTCTGGGATAAAATCGAGCATCGTTGAAGATGAAAATAAATGCCGAAGCAGATGCTCAACGAAAGGCTGAATTGCGAAGAGAGTATCGCCTAGCACATAAGATGGTCTACCGCTGTGTGAGACGTGACAAGAGGGTGAGGTTAAACGGTCTCGCAGAAAATGCGGAAAATGCTGCAAGAAGACGATATATTAGGGAATTGTACCAAATATCCAAGGAAGTTGTTGGGAAACAAAGCAACACCAATCATCCTGTAATGGATGTGGATGATATACACTTTTGGTATCAATAGAGGATCAGCTGCGCAGGTGGAAGGATCACTTTTGTGCCTTATTGCTTAATGAGATTCTGTTGAGCAGAGTGCTGAAGTGCCCCAGCTTAACGAGATGCGTAGATCATATAGGGGTATTGACATCGAACCCCCTACAGTACTGGAAATTCAATCTTCGATAAATCTTTTCAAAAACAACAAAGCAGCTGGACTTCACGGTATACCAGCCGAGTTCCTGAAAGCTGACCCTGTCAGAACGGCTAGTATTTTACACCCGTTGATACAATAATTTGGGAAAACGAAATCTACCCCAGCGACTGGAAGGATGGTGTAATTATTAAGTTGCCAAAGAAAGGTGATCTTAAAAATTGCAAAAATTGGCGAGGTATTACAGTTTTGTAAGTTTTTCCAAAACTAATGGCAACCATCATTCTGGAGCGGATAAAGGTTAGAATCGAGTCTACACTCAAGAGGCATCAAGCTGGTTTCCGAAGTGGGCGGTCGTGTGTCGACCATACCAACACTCTGCGTATCGTTCTTGAGCAGCCTGCGGAGTTTAAATCACCGCTTTACCTCATGTTCATGGATTTTGAGAAGGCCTTTCACCGAGTCAACCGTGAATGTATAGTATATGGAGATCACTTCTTGGTAGGGGAATTCGCTCAAAAATTGCTGCCATTATAAGAGAATCCTATAACAACGCAAGATGCTTTGTTTTACACAATGGGCAGCTATCCGTCTCTTTCGAAGTATCAGGGGGATGTTCTATCGCCAATTCTCTTTCTACTGGCGATAGATGATGTTTTGACCGCCAGTGTTAGAACAGCGGAGAGACAGGGCATTCAATGGAGATCGTTTGAGAGGCTTTAGTCACTTAGATTATGCATAATAAGTATATGTCTCTTGGAAAATAACATCAGCGGACTGAACGGGATGTGCCAAGCTCTGAAGGTGAAAGGAGAGTCGAGTGGTCTTAAAATAAATAGCAAAAAGACAAAAATAATGCTCACAGGCCGCTCCACACATCAGCGTATTTTTATACAGGAGACGCCAGTTGAAGCGGTTGAACAATTTAACTACCTTGGAAGTATTGTTTCAGCAAATGGTGGTTCTGATCTGGACGTTCAAAGTAGAATAAATAAAGCTCACGCAGCCTTCGGTTCTCTCTCCCAAATTTGGAAATCCTGTCAAATCTCCTTGCGCACAAAGTTGAGATTCTTCGAATACCAATGTCAAAGCTGTTATATGCTTGCGAAACCTGGAAAGTCACGATTATAGTCGAAGAAATTGCAGGCTTTTGTGAACCGCTGTCTACGCCATATTCCAAAAGATTCGCTGGGCACAAATTATATCAAAGGAAGAATTTTGGCGCAGGACAACTCCAAAATATTATTTAAACACTTTTTTCACTTCTGTCTATAAGACTTGTCTAACTTATAAAGGGTTTTTCAACAGGGACGCTACAAAAGTAGAGCAAAAGGGACAGCAAACGACGCCATATTTTTTGCCGCTCTTTTGACATTTCTCTCAGTAAGGTTTGCCATTTCATGATGGAAAGATATACGAGCCAACAACGAGTCGAAATTATTAAAATTTACTACCGAAATTCGGACTCAGTGGCCTCAACGTTAAGAACGCTACGTCCAATTTATGATGAGGCTCATTTCTGGCTGAATGGCTTCGTCAATAAACAAAATATGCGGTATTGGTCAGCCAGCAATCTCACGAATTGGTCCAGTCGCTTGGCCGCCTCGGTCGTGCGATTTGACACCGTTAGACTATTTCCTGTGGGGCTACGTCAAGTCTATGGTCTATGCCAACAAGCCAGCGACGATTGATGAACTTCGTACGAATATCGAACGTGAAATTGCAGCAGTATCGGCTGATTTATGCTTGAAAACCGTCGAAAATTGGGTTCAGCGTCTGGACTTCTGCAAGCGTGCCCGTGGTGGCCATGCAAAAGAAATCGAGTTCCATACATAATGGCATATCGAACGTACTTTCACAGGAATAAAGAATTTCATTGATATCCAAAACCGTTTTTGTTTTATTTAAAAAAAACTTTTGTAGCGCTCTTATTGATACAACGGCATCGACTGTATAATATTTGTTTAATTTGACATTTTATTTATTTAAATATAGCATATTTTTAACTATTATGAAACTGTCTAGCTAGTCAACCGTCTATTAAATAAGTCTGTCTCAGTCTAGAACTAGTATAAATTTTTGAGACAGTGATTTTACAATTCACGCACGCGAATTATAAACATTTTCTCAAAAATTAATACATAAAAGATATTATTTTGAATAACTTAAAACACTCATTTTATTTATTTATTTACTTAAATGCATTTCGGAAGAAATGCTTCCATCGTCAGTAAGTTCTATATAAAACTTATATAAAACTTACTGCGACGATGGAAGCATTGCTTCCGAAATGCATTTAAGTAAATTAATAAAAAAATAAGTGTTTTTAAGTTATTCAAAATAATATCTTTTATTTATTTCATAAAAAACACGTTGAAAATCTCCAATATCAAATCAATTCAAAAATTAATATTTAATCTAGAATTTTGCATTCGAAATTTTTTTTTCTGGATTTTTGTAATTTGAGATTTTGCTTTCTAGATTTTTGTTTTCGAGATTTTATTAGTTCTAGATTTAATTTTTCGAGATTTTTACTTTCGAGATTTTTGCTTTCTTGATTATTGTTTTCTAGATATCTGGGTAGACCTATCGAAAAGGTAAAATAAGAATATGTATGTTGATATTTTCGAATAAGGTAGTTTAAAACGAAGGCTAACAACTAAATAATTATTCCTCGAAGATGAATTAAGTTATTTGAAAGTTTCGAAAAGAATTTCGAACGAAAATATTCATACTTGAGAATGACTACACAAATTTATTTAAAAAAAAAACTACCCCACAGTTAGCATGTTGAAAACACAACAGGGCTAGACTATTAGTTAGAACTCAGAAAGCACTCATTTAGATTAATTTGTTCACGGAGAATAATGTATTCAAGAACCTCGTAAGAGACCTTAAAATATTCAATTACTGCATGAAGTTCACTCAATAGTTTAATACCTGGGCACATTGCACAGCTTCCATTGAAATTATAATAAATCGACCGACAAACACAAATGCCGTTTGAGCAAATTTTATAAATATCTTCACATTGAAAATCATCAAAACATATTTCGAACACCATTATATATTTTTTTAAGTGATCACTGATTGATATCTATTCTAAGAATAATGTTTTGTGATGCAATGCCGTGTCAAAACATTCACAGATGGTTGTGTTTTAATTATTTGTTTAGTATTTAAGGAGAAAAATAGAATTTAACACTATACACATCTTCTGTTTAACTTGAACCCACGAAAATGTTTTGAAAAAAACAATTAACGGCAAACAGTGTGAAGGTGTAGGGTTCATAATAATTTGTAATCAGTATAAACGTTTATCAGTTTATTTACTCCTTATCGCTTGATAAGAGCTTATTTTTGATGAGAGACGGGCAAAGAGATGGTTGAAATGATATGGAATTTATCTTTACTCCGATTACTATTATTATTGCTCAATTGCCAATACACATAATGTAGGTAAGTACATATACTCAGAATGTTTATATTGCGTGAAAGTTAGCATTTTTGTTATGCAAATTGTTTAATTTCTTGTTCGATTTATTTTTCAAATAATACATATATCGCTTAGCAACACCTAGTTAAATGAGCTAACTAGTGAGGCGGCTTAGCGCCCATATGAAGCATGATTGTGCACTTTGTGATAAAAGCAAATAATTTTAATCATTGTTGGCACATTATAAAAGAATGATTTTAAGATGTTGGGCCACTTCGTATCTCCACCCATTTAGGTGGGCGGGGCAATTTTGTTTTGAAAATTACTTGAAATGGAAAAAAAATTATAAAAAAATAACGACAACACTTACAATATTTTGCTATATCTTTTTTGAAAGCCAAAACGCCATTCTTAAATTCTGTTTTTAAATTAAGGTATTTGAGTAAATAGTTTTCGAAAAAATAATTTTCAAACTCAAAGTTTTGAAAAAAAATGTGGAAAAAAATATGTATACTGATTTATTTTTAACTTTGCGTAGTTATATAAAAATTAAATTTTTATTTTTCAATGCTCCTATCAATTCTGGGTCGAATTTTGAAAACCAATTTCTTTTAAGTCCCTTAGTTTTTGAAAAAAAATTGAAAATTATAAAACCATTTTTTTCGTAGACAAACTTTTTTCTTAAGTATTTGTCTAATTCATATCGTAATTTTTTATCAAAAACACCCTGAATTTGTACCTATTGACAAAAACAACACTATAGACCAGTAACTGTCAAATCACCTCCCTCGTCAAAAAAAAAAAATATATATTAAAGAGTAGGAAACCTCATATGACAATTCTTTTTATTTAATGACTTAACGCAAATAAGAAATAGAAAGCAAAAATTCAATTTAAAGACACTTTGTTATAAGTTAGGTTAAAACATGCTAAATTATAATACATAATCCACTAAAAATAATATATTGTAAGACCGGCTTATACTAGAAATTTATAAATAATACATAATGTGCATACATGTTAACACTTGTGTACAAGTTTGCGAAACCTTATCGAAATTCTACCCTGCCACAGGCATGTTTTTTAATCAATTTTCTTCATATTAAACAATATCGTGAAGGTCGTATTCATCGGTGCCCTTTGGTCAATGAGCACAGCCGGGATCGGCGCAATAACCACATATTGCTGTTCAGTGGTGTTTTCCCCGAAAAAAAGAGTAACACGTTGAACTTCGAGATTTTCAACCAGGCATAGGCCGTTTTAGAAACCGTCAACTGCGTCAAAAATGCATTTGCAGAATGTTCTTAAACGTAAACTGCAAAAGTCTTCTTTTCGAAAACGCAAATACAAACTTTACTGTATTAGCATTGTGTTCGATAATGCAGCTTGCTAAAGTCACATGTTCGAAAACATCATCTGCGGTGCAGCTGTGCAGTAAAAAAATCGAGTTGACGTACAAAATATATAAAAGCCAGAGAGCGTGTTTGCTAACGTCAAACGCGTTTGCAAGTAAATTGACTGACGTTGATCAAACTGATTTTGTGCAAGAAGGACGATTGCATATTTGACGATCATTTGATGATCAAATTGACTTTGATTTGACGTTTTCGAAAACGGCCATAGGTTGTGTTAGGTTAGGTAAGGAGGGGCGTGCACAGAGGATGTTGCGAACAAGGGAGCCTAATGCTCCATTGTGATCCCCTTAAAAAAACTATTGGTTCACACAGACTGGTTCACCAGCCTGTGCTTTCTATGAACTTTCCTGTTTGCCATTCAGACATGCGCTTGATAGTCCTGTTCTCCAACAACCCTGTTTCCAAAGTAATGGAGACGATTTGTTTAGAGGTTTGAACAGTCGCAAAATAGGTGTTTAATGGTTGGTAATGGTTGGAAATTGGATGTGAAAACACTCAGTCTGGTGGCCATTGTGCCAATGAATGGCGCAATGACCCGTTAGTACATCTATCAAGATTCTAATATTCTTTTTACTCAGCGATAAAATATACTGAGTTTTCTTTTCATTTATTCTAGGCCTTAAACTTCTTGAGTTAACGCACTAGTTCCTGAGCATCCAGGAGTTATTGATTTGCCCTTTCGTTATTAGGTCTATTCTACTTTTAATCACGCCGATTAAGACGTCTGGTCAATTTTTTAATTGGCTACTTCTATTTCTATTTGCTACCGACCCTTTCCTTGCCAGTTCATCTTCTATTCCTTTCTTTATTGTTATGGCCAGGAACCCAGCAAAGTTTGACTTGGTTATTGTTACAAATATTATTCGGTATTTCTCGGTATTTTTCTACTGTCTTGGATCTTATAATCTCACTGGCTATTGCTTTGATAGCAGCTTGGCTGTCCACGAAAAATGTGATCTCCGAAGAGCTCAGTATCCTTGTGTACCATTGGACATAATAGGGACTTTTTTAATTTGACAAAGTGGCTACATTTTTAAAAGCCGTTTGAGGAAATTGCTCTTCTTGTATCTTTGACTACATGTGTGGTTGCTCATGATTCATGAAAGCTGATCAAACTTAGGAACGCTGAAGGTTTAAAGCCATGAAAGCGATATTTGGTCAGCGTTTCAGCGATATTCATTAAGGAGGAAAGATTAAGTTCGTTCACTTGTACGTTTGACCATAACGACAAAAATCGACACTAATGTGCAAATAAACCCAAACCAACTGTTTCACTGTCTCGCTTGCGTTTTGAGAAGTAATGTTGAGCCTTCTACTTACATGAGGTACAAATTAGTTGCACAACCCCCAACTCTCTCTCATGGTACGGTTCTGCGAAAAGGTACAAGAACAACTCATCTCACTGTTTTAAAGTTTTCAGCCTGTGGGCAAACTTATTTGCCACAGGCAAATTCAAGGTCGATGAAGGTTTTCATCTACTGATCTGTTTTGTTCTTGGTTTCTGTTCTTTGACCAGAGGACACCGATGAATACAACCTTCACGATATTGTTTAATATGAAGAAAATTGATTAAAAGACATGCCTGTGACAGGGTAGAATTTCGATAAGGTTTCGCAAACTTGTACACAAGTGTTAACATGTATGCACATTATGTATTATTTATAAATTTCTAGTATAAGCCGGTCTTACAATATATTATTTTTAGTGGATTATGTATTATAATTTAGCATGTTTTAACCTAACTTATAACAAAGTGTCTTTAAATTGAATTTTTGCTTTCTATTTCTTATTTGCGTTAAGTCATTAAATAAAAAGAATTGTCATATGAGGTTTCCTACTCTTTAATATATATATTTTTTTTTTTGACGAGGGAGGTGATTTGACAGTTACTGGTCTATAGTGTTGTTTTTGTCAATAGGTACAAATTCAGGGTGTTTTTGATAAAAAATTACGATATGAATTAGACAAATACTCAAGAAAAAAGTTTGTCTACGAAAAAAATGGTTTTATAATTTTCAATTTTTTTTTCAAAAACTAAGGGACTTAAAAGAAATTGGTTTTCAAAATTCGACCCAGAATTGATAGGAGCATTGAAAAATAAAAATTTAATTTTTATATAACTACGCAAAGTTAAAAATAAATCAGTATACATATTTTTTTCCACATTTTTTTTCAAAACTTTGAGTTTGAAAATTATTTTTTCGAAAACTATTTACTCAAATACCTTAATTTAAAAACAGAATTTAAGAATGGCGTTTTGGCTTTCAAAAAAGATATAGAAAAATATTGTAAGTGTTATCGTTATTTTTTTATAATTTTTTTTCCATTTCAAGTAATTTTCAAAACAAAATTGCCCCGCCCACCTAAATGGGTGGAGATACGAAGTGGCCCAACATCTTAAAATCATTCTTTTATAATGTGCCAACAATGATTAAAATTATTTGCTTTTATCACAAAGTGCACAATTGAATAGCTAAGCCGCCCCACTAAACCACCTTTTGAAGAATTTGCCATCAAAATAGGCAAACAACACAAGTGCCAATAAATCTGCATCACAGAATCCAGAAACTTTTTGCTTGTGACTAAGATTAAGCTAGAAGCCAGTAAGTATAAGATTTCAGTCAAATTAGATAGACAAATATGAAAACCAATCCAAAATTCCCAGGATGCTTAAACTTGGTAGAACTGGGGACTTTCCCTTCATCAAAACTAGGACAGCCAAATATATGCCCTTAAGCGCCTATAATATGCCCTGAAGAACGAAAATATGCCCTTAAAAAACGATTATATGCCCTTAAAAAAATGCGTGTAGCCTACCGAGCAAAGAGCTTTTCCTCCACTAGGTTTTAGGTTTTTCTCGACTAGGTTTTAGGTTTCTAGGTTAGAAGGGTTTATGATGGGGTAAGCCGTATCACATCACTCGGATTTCAATGGATCCATTTTGTGCTTCCCAAGATGTGGATAATGCAGGAATAGGAGGGGTAAGAGGAAGGGTTTAGTGGAAGTTTTGGGAATGGGGTGCCTTCTTGAACCATCTTGTGCTCTGAATGAAGTTCAGGATGAGAGACGTCACCCAGTTCATCGAAAAATATTCTCCGAGAGCAGTTTTTCTTGTACTGGCTAGGCTGGGGCATTCACAGAGGAAGTGAAAAGAGACCTCTTCTGCCTCTTCGTCCTGGCACCCTCTGAATAAGTCAGATGTGCTGATGTCCATTCTGCTCATGTAGGTTTCCATTGAGTTGTGACCCGTAAGAATTCCAACCAAGAGGGACAATTGATGTCTGTTTAGCTTAAGTAAATATTCTGTCCTGTTGTTTGAAATACATATAGAGCCAAAGGTTCCTTGAAACCCGGCAAGTGTCACTGGTTAACCATCTGTTGTTAGCGGCTCTGAGGAAACTTTTTATGCTCCAGTGGCATAAGTACCCAAGGTACAGTTTGGCTTGGTTCAAGTAATGAACCGTTTTTGGTCAGTTTATCAGCAATTTCATAACCATAAATGTCACGGTGAACCGGGACCCATCTAAGGTAGGGTTTCCAGAACATCTCTTTTAAAGTGAACATATTCTCTTTTTTGACTTTGATCTTTCTTATTCTTTCTTTTTTCATAAAATTCTTTTTTTTTTACTCTTTTTTACTTCTGTACTCTTTTTTATCTCTTTTTCCTAAATGACCAAAATATTAATTAAACACACTTTTAATTAATGTTGTATTGTCCCTTAATAATAAAATTAAGCATTAATACCACTGAAGTAAAAACCTTCCTGTTCAGGATCGATGGATGAATTTAGAAAAGAATTAAGTATGGGGGAAGACTTAGAAAAAAGTATCGATTACCGAATTTCTAAGGAAGTTTTACTGGATGACTAAAAGTTGTTTGACCAATTTTACCATTTAAAAAAGTTTCTTTCGAAAGAAAATGACAATTTTAAAAACAAAATATCTGTTCAAAGTGGGCCAGTATTTTTAGGTCGTCTACAAATCCTGAGTTTTATTCAGAACTCTTAAAAATGTGAAAGTTCTTTTTTGCTTTCCTGCACAAAATATGAACGTGGAACGTATTTTCTAGTTGATGGGATCGCAATGGACAAAAAACGAAATCGTTTAAAAGTGATTCTCATAGGTGCCTATAACTTAAAAGATTTTAGCTGTCAAAAGTTTTATGAAATCTTTTTATATGAAAATTAAGTATCTTAACCAAACTCGAAGCTCTTAAAAATATGACACTTCAGATGAGGAAGAAAATTATTGTCTATTTTGCCCACATTTTACTAAAATTCCGATGGTGTGGTGAGCGAGGGGGGGGGGTTAGCAGTATAGCAGTAGAAGTTTGGAGTTTCGAAAATGTCCTCTTTTTTTTCAAATACGTTAAATACACCCTAATCTAAGGTGATTGAACTCGTTTCGCCAAGTAAGCTCAATTCATTACGGTAGTGATCAACCAATTTTCGACTTCGTGACAGTGACGAAATGGCTTTTATTGCAACCTGGCTATCTATGAAGATATCAATATTTTTGTTTGTCAGTTCATAATGTTGAAAGATTTTTTTTACAGCCTCGCAGACTGCAAGCACTTCCGCTTGGAAAACGCTGCAGAAGTTTGAAAGCTTCAATGATCTATTTATGGGTGGATTGTCTGAAAAGATGCTTGACCCTACCCCAGCGTCTATTTTGGAACCGTCAGCAAAGACCGATACATGATTTGCGTTTAGGACCCGGTTATCCTTCCATAATTCCCTTGTCGGGATATCTGTTAGTGCGACTGGGTTTAAATCTATGTAAGTTCATTACCTATAGTTCTGTGACCGCAGTGGCCCTTTTTCCAATTTGTAAACTCCTTAAGTCGTACAGCACTTTTGGCCGCCAAGTCTTTTGAGAACAGATCGAGTGCGGCAAGTGCCAGGAAAGTTTCACGCCAGTCTCTTTTTTTTTTGCATGGCCTTAAGATCAATTGCCTTATCCAAGGCTGGCTACCAAACCAAGCACGCGTACGTCAGGATAGGCCTTACAATGGCTGTGTACATCCAATGAATGGTCTTGGAACTGGGTCCCCATCTCTTGCCAAAAATTCTATTGCATAAGTAGAAAGATATTGCAGCTTTTTTTGCCTTTCTTTGATATTTTCTTTCAATTTAAGTTTACGATCGATAATTAAACAAAGATATTTGGCCGTGCCAGTTATATGGAGTGGCATCCCATTTATGATGGGGGGATTTATATTTGAAATGTTATGCTTTCTCGTAAACAGAACCAGTTCCGTTTTAAGTGGGTTGACATTAAGTCCACAGCTACTGGCCCAATTACTGAGCTTGTCAAGGGCTGTTTGTAGGAGATCGCACAGAGTGGTGACAAATCTCACTATATCATCAGCGTACGCCACGACTTTGACGCCTAGTTCAACTAAAATCTGGTTGACGACCAGAAGCCAAAGCAAGGGAGATTAGGACACTTCCCTGCGGCGTACCCCTACACGTCCTTACTTTATGCTTACTATCATCCATTTCTGCATTAACAATTCTAGTTTGAAGCATGGAGTCAATCCAGTTTGACAGCATCGGTTTGATGCAGACTTAGTCTAGGGCTTGTTGAATTGCTCCATTTTCAACGTTGTTAAAGGACCCTTCTATGTCAAGCAATGCTCCTAAGGTAAATTGCTTAAGTGGATTGATTTCTCAATCGTACCCACTACTTCATGAAGTGCTGTCTCAACAGATTTGCCCTTCATATAAGCACGCTGAGCCTGTGAGAAAACACTATCATTTAGCTTTAGGCGAATGTGCGTTTCTACCAGCCTTTCTAAGGTCTTTAAAAGAAAGGAGGATAGGCAAATTGGTCTTAAATCTTTTGGGTCAGTGTGGGTGGGATTGCCAGCTTTCGAAATGAAAATGACATTAACTTCTCTCCAACCAGATGGAATATAGGTTATATTCAAACATCCCTTAACAATTTCAACGAGAAGCGGTACAATTACGTCTTTAGAGCTTTGGAGCATAATTGGAATTATTCCATCAGGCCCTGCAGACTTGTACGCTGAGAAGGAGTCTATGGCCCAAATCACTTTTCGGTTATCTATTATTTGGATATCAATATTAGAAGTTTCGCTTATGTTAGGGCCTCTCTATCTTTAACAGATGCATCAAAAGTACATCCTGGGAAAGTGAGTGCTCATAACTGAATCGAAGGTTTCAGATCAGGAATCAGTCTAGGTTTCATCCGGTCTTTTAAGAAATCCAGGGGGAGTGTGAACCTTCGACATGACTTTCCTGAGCCAACCAGCATCGTTAGTAGACTCTCTGTCTGATGTACAAAATTTTCGCCAGGCTGCTCTTTTTGCGTAAGTTGTTCTGTTTTTATATTCATTTTTACTGATCTTGAAAAAATCCCAGTCAGCGGGTTCATTGCTATGTTTAGCTCTTTTGAAAAGCCTCCTAGATTTGTTTCCTTATCGTCGGCTGAGTTCTTAAGTGTTCAATCGACCAAAGTTTAAAATGTTCAGGAGACGAGTTTTTGTCTTTATTTTACCCATAAGTTTTGTTTGGAAAAAGCAATCGTCTTCAAACAAAAAACACAAGAAACATTTGTAAATTATGGTCCCAAGAGAGGTGGAAAGAAGTTTTAAATGCTTAACACGAAATTTAAAAAAATATTTTTTATAAAATGTTCCAAGATGGAGATTGAACAGGATCCCATACAAATACTAAACGCTTGAGAAAAAAACTGGATATTGAACACTTTTTTGGATAATGAACAAATAAGAACTCACTGGACAGTTCCTGTCGCAATATGATTTTCTTGGACTTAGAACATTGAAAATGAAACTTAAATTTTATTTCATACCCTTTAATTCAGTTTTTTTTAATTTCACATTAGGTAAATAAAGTTATAAAAATGTAATAAATAAAATTAATAAAAAAGAAGGAAGTAATTGCGAGTAAAAGTAAAATTTTCACAACCAAGTATTTGTACTCTGCGTTATTTTTGTTTGGTTTAACAATGTTTTATAAAACTCGATGTCACGTAATGGCATCCACGGGAGCATCATTTGACAGTAAATTTACTGATTTCGTAGTATTTTGTACTTTTGGGAGTTTTGTATTTATCGGTTTATTTAACCCCGAGGCCACAGGAGCAAGTACTTGCAAGCAAGTTGCAATACATACACATTTGTTAACACAAACAAACCCAAGCAACTTGCTTATCAACTGGCATGCAAGTTTTGAAGCCAGTAGTGAAGCAAGTTGGGAGACAAGCAAGTGGAATGCAAGTGGAAAGCAAGTGGAAAGCAAGTGGAAAGCAAGTGGGAGGCAATTGGAATGCAAATTACGAATTTGACAGGCAGTGTATGTAGCCAACTTGCTTGCAAGTACTTGCTCGTGTGGCCTCAGGACGGTGTTTATACCAGCTTCACGTGAGGCGACTCATTTTGACGTCTCTCTTTTGTATCTCATTCTTATTTATTGAAAAGAATGAGATGGAGAGGTGAGGCAGAAATTTTCAAAAAAATTAAAAACTTCTGCGTCAAAATGAGTCGCCTCACGTGAAGCTGATATGAACACCGTCCAGGGTAAGCGATTCTTTGTTTTTGCGTTTATAGATTTTGGCATAACTGAAAGCACTGGATTATAAATTAGCTTCCACACCATACCATTTACGATATTTAGTACGTTGTTGTGATTTGTCATACAAAATTTCCTTTGCTTTGTCGCAAAGAAAAAAACTTTACAAACTTGATAACGATAATAAAATCTTTCAAAATAATATTTAAATTAATGCTGTCGGCGAGAAAAGGTAGAATTTGTCCGTTTTCTAGCTATCTGGGTTCTTTTGACAAACTTACTGTAAAAGCTTTGCTTGAGATTATCTGATAACTTCTAGAACTTGACATGAATGCTTTCGCGGGCAGATTGAGAAAACTTGAGACAACAATTAAAAACATTCTTCGCTACAAATATTTAGCTTAGGTTCTTTTTTAAGGTACTTCTTTCCCTTTCCTTTGACATATTCTTTACCCTGTTCTCTGAGGTTTTCAATTACCTCTTTTTTCCAATGTGATGGATTCCGCGATTTTTTTGTTAAGGGGTAGTGAGAGTCTTTAGTTGATCTCGGTCTAAGAATAAGATCGTGTGTTTGAGTATTTTGGTTTTCAATACTTTCCAAGATAGCAGGAATATTTATTAGCTCGTTTCCTGCATTGGTTTGAACAGAGCTTGGAGTTGCATCCCTGAATCCATATGTTGCTTTCATTTCTTCACTTGTAAGACTTAAATTTGAAACTTTGTCACCATCACCATCCATTGGAAAATTACAATTCTCATAGTCCAAATCATTTAATGTACTGTTTAATTCCCTGAAAAATATCTAAATTAGCAACCAACAAAAACATAAATATGAGAAACAAAGTTATACTCTTCAATCATTGGAGCATTGGAGGTATAAATGGAATCGGTGATGAAAGTGTTTGTGATGTACTCCCTATGGAGTCTTGGGCGTCCTGGCGGAAAAACCCCAGAGAAAACATCAATTAGATAATTGAATAACGTTTTGACATTTATACTACATACACCTCTGATTATTTTCTGGATTCATTCCGCAATATTTATTAACACAATAATATGTCTGTTCGCATACCTCCAAAAACTATGAATATCTACGAATTTAGCCCAATCACAATCGTAGTTTGCGGAAGTACACGAACATACATATTATTTCCACAAACCAACCAGACTATTTCAAGAATAATTTATAGTGAACTCCCGCCAAATTGTCTGTCAAACACCCAAAACACAAGGAGATTGAACAAAGTAACAAATTAATAAAGCAAAGAAAAATCGCCTGGGTTTTATTCAATGTCCATTTTCATATGGAGATTGAACACATTGGAATTGATCTTATGATTTGATATTTTCTTTGCTATTTTGTTCAATCAGCCACAATATTGGCACTTTGAACATTTAAGAACTAATCGGTGGAGAAAAAACGTGTATTTTTGGTCTATTGAACAAAATGGAAAGAGGATATTTCCAAAACTATTATGGATGTACTATTTCTGATTGCACCAATCGAAAGAGCGTCCCCAAAAACCTAAGAATCAATAATAATACCATTTTCGGAAAAATTGGAGATTGAACACTTAAGAACTCAGCCGGCGTTATGATTGCCAGCTCTTTAGACCACCAAACGGGATTCAGTTTGCCTTTTCCTTTGTTAATGGGGCAAGAACTTTCATAAGCGCTGTGAATAGCTGACGTTAGTTCACTAACGTAAAGAGTTTAATACATAGGTACACTTTAATTGCGGCTCAAGCATTAGGCCAATCTTGTGTTGAAGGCTCCCCAGTCTGTTTTCTTAGGGTTTCTCTAGGGCTTTGCATTGTCTTTTTTGTGCTCTATTTGAAATGTTTTCATTCTATGGTCTGAGAATGTAACATTGCTTGAGACTTTCCAGTTACTGACGGCAATGGAATCAAAATTTGTGGAAAGCGCAAACACAATATGCATTGTCTCACTGTTTGCAATGTCTCACTGTTCGCACCCTTCCTCTACTTAACACCATAAAAGTTCTCCCAAATCAGGGCAAAATCATAGCGAAGCATTCGCAACGATACAAAAATTTAAATAAAATTCTAAAGAGCTAATGAAAACGACAGAGCATAGTTTCCCATTTTAAATAAATGAATTGAAGTGTTGTGTGGTGCCCCTAACACAATAATCTGAAAACCACTATTTTCAACCCTTCGTCCCTACCACGGGCGCCAAAAAAATCCTGTCAGACTTTTTGTATTCGATATTCTCATGAAACACGATTTTGTAGGTTGACATTTGGTCGATAGGTTCGCTGTGATCGCCTTACCGAGATCCCTTAACAAAAATTAGGATTACATTTGGACGCATAGATGGACACGAGCTTTTTTTCTTCATGAGAATACTATAGAATTTATATACAATGATTCGATGTCAAGATGCATGCACCTACAGACAGACCTTCATACTCATTTTTGGTTATGCATTCAACCCAAACATTTGCAGCCAGCTCTTAGTCTATTAGACTTAGATCTTAACCTTTTCTATGGCTTATGTCGAGTATTTTATTTTTTGAATACATAATAACGTTTACTGTGGCGTATTTGGAATATTTTGTTGTTTTAATAGTCTGGGCAGGAAACCGAATCCCGTGCGCTTTTTGGCGGGAGCCTGATCAGAATTGATTCCTTACACACTAACGATGAAATTTAGCTTGGAAGTCATTTTTGTAATCCTATCGCTTGGACGCGATTTTCAAAATCTATGAAAAATGGTAAAATAAGAAAAGTACCTATCTAAAAAGATAAATGTTGAGTAGACGCAGTTTAAAATTTCAGAGTTGCCATTTTCCGGAAAAATACTTTTTCTGATTTCAAAAGGGGCGATATTTCCACTGAAAGGTTTACAAGAATGACCTACAAGCTATATTACACCATTAGATGGTCAAAAATAAATTATAAATATAAAAATAAGGTCCCCACAAAAAGCGCAGGGATTTCAGTCTCCTGATTGGACTACAGATTGGGCGCCATTTTAAAAAATGGCGTCCAAGCTATAAGATTACAAAAATGACTTCCAAGTTAAATTTCATCCTTGTTGTGTAAAGAATAATGAATTATAATCATGAAAAAAAGGTCAGCGCCAAAAAGAGCATGGGACTATAAGGAATAATAATATGATTAATAATGAAAGCTATACTGTAACCTATGTATGTATGCGGAACATACCTTACCTATGTTATTTTTTTTTTTAACAGCATTTGTCAAATTATCTTATTAGAATGTTTTGCTCAAAGTATTTAATAGCGTTTCAAAATTGTGTGAACGTACAATTTGCAACAGTGCAAACTACATGGTAGCAACCTGGCAGCGATTCCGCGCCCCTTTGACCACCAAAATACATTTTAAAAGGGCCGCAGAATCGCTGCTAGGTTGCTGCCATGTAGTTTGCACTGATATTTACTTCCACAAAATTTGGAGCGGTCATTGTATATAAATTCTATAGTATTCTCATGAAGAAAAAAAGCTCGTGGCCATCTATGCGTCCAAATGTCATACTAATTTTTGTTAAGGGATCTCGGTAAGGCGATCACAGCGAACCTATCGACTAAATGTCTACCTACAAAATCGTGTTTCATGAGAATACTATAGATTGGATATACAATGGAGCGGTATAAAATACTTTGAGCAAAACGTTCGGCAGCTCTCGGTCTATATGCGCCGAGTGAATGGGGTCGCTTTTGGTTAAGTAAACGAAACTGAGGGTTGACTAAAAACTTGTTCAAGGTCAACCAATGTCACAGGATCGGCTTTATAATATTGCTGTATTACATTTAATTTGTGTGGCCTTTTTGTTCGAAAAGCTTAGATTAGAAGTTCAGTACCCACTTGGCTTAAGCATGATCTGCCGGGCCGGGAAAGGGGTTTATTTACGTTTTTTTATTAAAACAAATAATTACAACAAAAAAAAGAAACGAGAGTTTAAATTAATCTTTATTTTAGATATGTCAAAGATTAATTTTTAAAAATTTATTGGTCCTCTCAATCTTTTGATAAAATATTTACAAGGTTAGAATAAAAGAAACAAATTGCAGTGGGCACTAAACAGTTCCAAAGCTTACAATTCTGTAGGAACGACAACAGGTATTTTGTTGAGTTTCAAATGACCTCGTATTTAATTCCTCCTGTTCTAATCTAATCCAATCTTGAACCGTAACCGTTAAGCCGTTACATACCTAAAAAAATATACATATTTATATCTAAAAGATTTTAAACCATCCCCACAACCCCAAACTATACTGACTTACCTACCTTAATACTTGCTCCTGTGTCCCCTTTAACTTTCC
The DNA here is from genome assembly GCA_963921185.1 of Dasysyrphus tricinctus. NCBI lineage: Eukaryota > Metazoa > Arthropoda > Insecta > Diptera > Syrphidae > Dasysyrphus > Dasysyrphus tricinctus. The sequence continues at coordinate 106,435,539 of OY992530.1, forward strand.
AAATGCAATGTTTGTATGCATGTGAGTACAGTACATATTTGGGCTATTACATTCGCCCCAGTCGCGCACATTAATTCTTCGAGTTTCCATAGCAACAATAACCATTCACCTGGCCAATACGGAAAACATTTCACCAAATCTATTCGAAGCAGTAAAGGAATAATTTTCAAATCTAGCACAATGGCTGAAGATAATTCTTGGGTTTTTGATTCCTTGGTATGTTTTTTACATGGCCCTGTTTGGAATGCTCCACTCCAGACATTCATAGAAGAGAAATCATTGAGTAAGAAAAAATATACTTTGTTAAAATTTCTAAGTACCGTGCTGAAATTAATGTTTCTTTGTTTGCTCCAGTTTTTGATCCTAACATTCAGCCAGACGAAACAAATCCTGAGTACACAAAAATCCATGATGAATATAAAAATATGGTGGATTTTATGTTGGGCAGTTTTATGGAAGAGATGCAAATAACCCCAGAACAATTTGAAATGGCTTGTTTGGAAGGACGCACCCAAAAGGGTGAAGGATCATTTAATTTTCACCAGGGACTGTTTCAGCAGGTCGAAGTTTTTTTTCACGATGGATTCGTTTTCCTTCATATATAAGTGTTTGGTTTTTTTTTCAGATTTGGGCAGCCAATGATATTAAAATGTTCATCCGAATGATGACTCAACGCAATGTAGAGATTCAGTTGCAAGCACTAGATCTTATAGAAAGAAGGCAACAATCTTTGTCCTCTGAAAAGGACGACCCACAAGAAGCAGTAAAAGCGTAATTTAAGTTTTTTTTTCTAAACCAAATAAGCTATACCACATTGGAACTATTTAGAGAAACAATGCTTGATGGGTTTCCTGAAGCTGAGGAGATTATAGCTAAATCAGTTGAAAAGGATTTCGATACACCAGAGGCAGCAGTTACTCCGGAAGAACCAGAAGTTGCTGATAAATTTCAAAGACTCAATATATTTTTTGAACATCAGAAGGTTTGAACAGCAAGATATTTTTTCAGGACATTAGATTTCATTTATTGATTATTTTCATTATCTTAAGATTAACCCAGAAGACATACAATCACGACAGCAGTATCTCCGTGAACAGAGAGATAAAATAATTGCTATTAAGAAGAAAACTCGCGCCAGGCAACTAAATGAGTCTGCCGAAAAAAACGATCGGCCCTCATCGGCTCAGGTGGCACAAAAAATACTTGATGGAGATTCGGAAGAAGTCTTAGGCAGTGGTGGTAGCTCAGAAAGAAACTCAGCATCAATGCAGCTTCGTAAGACTTTAGCCAGGCGTCTGCGTACTGAAGTTGTAGAACAACAGTTTTAGAAGAACGTTTAAGGTTAAGCTTATTTGAATTTGAACAACTTCTGAAGACTTGCTAGTGTCATTATTTTTGTTAAAATTTAAATAAATTTATTATTCATGCTATTAAAAACTCTAGACATGCCGATTTCTAAAAGTTCTCTTTATTAAGATACTGTTATACGCCCCCGCAGTTCTTGGGCCAAGGGCTCTCCGCTGGATGCCACCGGTCTTCATACTTCGAATACACATATAGGTTTTTAACCCACGCGAAGTAAATTGAATATTTAATGCCATTATTGGTAAAAACTGTTAGAACTGTTATAAATTGGCATGTCTCTAATCTCGTTCATAACATTCTGCAAAAACTTCCCTTTTTAATGTTTAAACTTTATTTCCCTTTACTTAAAATTGTTATATGTTCCGCCAATCGGTATTTTCAATAGATGGTTTTTGTATACGTATCTCCGCCTTAATAGAAATACAAAAAAGAGATAGATGATTAAGTACAGTATGGGTGTGTTTCCCTTTTCTATTCCGAAAGCTATTTTTCAAAGGTTGAAATTTGCTTCAATGTAAATGAATTTTGCTTCAATTGTAACGTCCTTTTTTTATTTATTCAAATATTAGGTACCTATGTAGGTACATAATTTTCTTAAGTTTTCTTCTTATTATACAGGGTGTCCCGGACCTGAGTGGAAGTATTTCAGGGGGTGGTTCTTTGGGTTATTCTAAGAAAAAAATTGTATGGGGGGAAAGTTGTATCTCCCCTCCCTGAGGCAGGGAGGGGCAGTTTCTGAAACATTGACTTCAAATGCAAAAAAAAAAACATTAAAAATCAACGGAAACACATTTAATAATTTGCTATAATTTTGTGTGGGGGGAAAGTTGTATCTCCCCTCCCTGAGGCAGGGAGGGGCAGTTTCTTAAAACATTGACTTCAAATGCAAAAAAAAAAACATTAAAAATCAACGGAAACACATTTAATAATTTGCTATAATTTTTTTGAAAGTTAATACTCCATTCTTGTATTTGGTTTTTAAATCAAGTTGTTTAAGCGAATAGTTTTTGAGAAATTAAATTTCAAAGTCAAAATTTATAAAAAAAATTGTAATTTTTTTTTTCTTAAGTCGATATTTTTCAAAATTTTACGTAATTAAGGGCATTTTTTGTGTTTAATATTCAATGCCCTCATTATTTTTTAGTCCATTACCGAAAACCAAATGTAAAAACCTTTCTTATTTTTTGAGAAATTAAGAAAAAACAAAAGGTACTTTTCCCGAATAAGCCTGAAAAAATGAATTTATTCATGAATTATCCATAATTTAACCCTTTTTCGGGCTTTTGTGGTAAAAAGTACCTTTTGTTTTTTCTAAATTTCTCAAAAACTAAGAAAGATTTTTACATTTGGTTTTCGGTAATGGACTAAAAAATAATGAGGGCATTGAATATTAAACACAAAAAATGCCCTTAATTACGTAAAATTTTGAAAAATATCGACTTAAGAAAAAAAAATTACAATTTTTTTTATAAATTTTGACTTTGAAATTTAATTTCTCAAAAACTATTCGCTTAAACAACTTGATTTAAAAACCAAATACAAGAATGGAGTATTAACTTTCAAAAAAATTATAGCAAATTATTAAATGTGTTTCCGTTGATTTTTAATGTTTTTTTTTTGCATTTGAAGTCAATGTTTCAGAAACTGCCCCTCCCTGCCTCAGAAAGGGAAGATACAACTTTCCCCCCATACAATTTTTTTCTTAGAATAACCCAAAGAACCACCCCCTGAAATACTTCCACTCAGGTCCGGGACACCCTGTATACATAGAAATTTACTTTTTAGGAAATAATTGGAAATTCTCTAAATAATGTAAATTACCTGTTGAATGTGTCCGGGACACCCTGTATACATAGAAATTTACTTTTTAGGAAATAATTGGAAATTCTCTAAATAATGTAAATTACCTGTTGAATGTGTCCGTCATTCGTCATTATCGACCATATAATTAAAAAATTGTGACTTCGAATTTTATGTCCAATGAAAGTGTCGACTTCACTTTGTTAACCCATTCGTCAATTTTGCGTCGCTGATGAAGTCAAATTTTGCAATTTTTTTAGAAGAACTTATTAATGAGTTTAAAACTGTGACACAAGTCAATAAACAAAATGTTTGCACGACACATATTCTTCGAAACGGCACACACTGGGACTTCTTGTATCGAGGGCGTGCTCAAAATGCAAAATTGAAACTAACGGTTTCGTATGAAATTGTTATGTGGATTCAAAGCTGACATGATTATTTTTCAATAGGTCAAGTTTTGAAGTTTTTGGAGACAGAAGGGTAATAGAAAATAAGCGATAAAAGTAGCAATTCATGTAAATTCTAAAGTCCATTTCGCAGTTGTTGGTCATTTGCAAATTCAGAAAAAATAAATTCGTCGTGAATACAAAAAATATATTGGCATCAAATGAAGGTCAGTAAAAATAAAAAAATGTTTTTATCAAATAAGATCAACATATTTCACTTGTATTTTAAGAAAAATGAAAAGTTACGTAGAAAATGTTCAATTTTTTTATCACTTATCTATTACCCTTCTGTTTTCCAAAACTTCAAAACTTTGCATAGATAAATAATCATGTCAACTTTGAATCCACATTACAATTTTATACGAAACCGTTAGTTTCAATTTTGCATTTTGAGCACGTTTTCTATAAATGAGGTCCCATTGTCCGGCAATTGAAACCCCGATCTCTGAATTATTTGCGAAACTCACACTTAACCACTCCACGCACTTACGGACACGCAATCAATATGTTCCCTCTCTTTCATTACCGTCTCATTATCATCATTGCGGGTGACGATTAAATAAAATGCACGACTGGGTCGCAAGTACTTTATTATAATTCAAGAAGCTTGGAACTTTTAAAAATATGGAAATAAATCAAAGAGAAGTGTAAATAAGCATGAAACCCGTCCATTAAATTTTCAGTTTCGCTCGGAAAACATTTCACCCGAAAAATGTTTGTTCGCCCGGAATTTTAAAAGTTGTTATGAGTTTTGTCTGAACTTCTCTTGGCCTAAAATAAACAAAGAACTTGTGTAAAGGCAACCTGTACCCCCTGTTTTTCGTTCACCGTCACAAAATAAGTAACAGTTTAAGGCTCATTTGCTGATACGAAACTTAAATATTTAAGTAGAACATAAAGGGGGGAACACAGTAGTTTATGCAGAGGAAAAAGTAGAACACAAAGTTTTCAAGGGGAATTTTTATTTTTCGGATGGAACGCACAATAGGCGAAAAATGATATGTTAATTTTCCGGATGGAATTTTGTTTGGGTGAATCTCACAATAAAGCTGAATAAAATTTCAGGCACACAAATAATTTTAAACATAAGGCTCACAATAGCGCTTAATATGAATATGTATTCACAAAAGTTTTGTGATATTAAAAGAAAAATTGTTAGGTATGCCAATTTTTATGAATATTAATTAATACTAGTATCGTACGTGGTCGAAATTCGACCTTTCTCAATTAATGTCTTAACGGCAACATATATGTATGTATAAATTTTAAAAATTAGGTTGTGTATACCTTTCAAAAAAAAGTATGAAGATACGTTGACATTAAGTCAGTTAAAAAGAGAGGTATAGGAAAGTGTCTACGTATTTAGATATATGTAGATATACATTTAAAAACCGAGTTTTAAAAAAAATTACACTGGTCTGCAAAAATCAACTTTTTTTTCGCCTTCAAACAATTCTTTGAAATTATGACAGATTTGACTTTTTTTAATCTAAATCTGGTTTCAGAAAAATTCTATCACGTCCAGTTTATTTTAAATTGATTTTTGAAAAATATGATTGATTTGTAAAAAAGATCCCTCTTAGACTTGGTTGACCTCGTAAAAACAAAAAAAACTATTGTGCCTATTCTGCTCAAACTTGGAGGACTTACTCAACATAATATAAGCTTTCACTTGAAACCATATTTGTCATCATCCATCAATGTTCACCCATGTTTTAAACCCTTATTTAAAAAAAAAAAACAACAGAAATTTCGAAATTTCGTAGTTTTATGATTTACGCTGTAAAAAACATATTTTTTTTGATAATAATAGAATTTCCTTATATTTGATATTCATAAACTCAAGTATATTAAAAAAATTTTAATCAAAGACTTTTAAAAAAGAAACAACTAAGCGTTTTAAAATCCCAAACACTTTTTCACATTAGTATATTTCACTAAGTGCTCCGTATAAAAACTGGTAAAATATTTTAAAATATAAGAAAACACACCGATTCTACCAAACTACACCTTAAAAAAGTAGTTTTAAAAAATAAAATAAGCTCACAAATCCAAATAAACAATTTACTATAACTTTTTTCTTTAAGCATATTATTTTGTAGCTTTTTTTCTTTTCATATTTTCCATTGTCTGACGAAAAATTGACCAGCAAAAATTTGCCAGCATTGCTTCTGACCATTTCCCGTTATATCTTCGTTCTATGTGCATCATGTCTTGATGAAACATTTCACCATGTTCATTTGAAACTACACCAAGGTTAACCGGGGGAAAAAATGTAAGTGGGAGTCCAAAAAATGAATTTTCAGTGACATGTTGCAATTAAGAGCTTTATAAGAGCTAAGTAGTTCTTGGATGATTTCCTTGAAATTACAATATCTTTGGGAGGAAAACGAATTTTAAAAAGATTTAGAAAGATAAAATATAGGTCTTTCAAGTCCTGTTATTAGTTTTTAAAAAAAAGTTCTATAGGTGAAGAAATACGACGTCAAAAGTACCCAAAAAACGGGTTTTTGACATGTTTGAATTGGAATATCTCAAAAACGTGACGTGCTAGAGTAATTTTGACTTCGGATTCAGCATGCCAAAATCCTTTAGAAAAGTATATTTTGGTATAAAGGCGATTTTCGTTGCAGACCAGTGTTATTAAACCATTTTTGAAATATTGATTTTTTATAAGAATCTTTAAAGCCGTTTTTGAGATAAATAAGCTTTTCTTCAATGGTTGTGTGGCAAGTTCCGTTATTTCTGGAGCTAACACAAAAATCAATTTCCCCGCTAGGGAATTATCAAAAAAGCATTAAGTACAAAATTTGAAGAAAATCACTTCAGTGATTAATGCTGTAGGTCGGGGTACAGACAGAATCACAAAACTCCCGCTTCCCTTTCATTGTAATGAAGTTAAATTAAAGTCTCAAAATTGTATTTCTTCTCAAATCCAAAACTTTCCATATAGTACCTTATCACAAGCGAATATGGATGACTAATGTAAATCAAAAGCGTTATCCATTTTGTATGTGTTCCCAAGTCTTAACACTACTGCTTTACGTTACGCATCCAATTTACTAACAAAAATAGATGTCCGTATCGATTTAGCATTGATTTATCCCGGTCAAAATCAATTCGGTATGCCCAAGGGTTAAGACCATTGCTCTCTTATAGTTGTGGTAAGGACAGCTATTGTCAAAACGACAATCGACTTTCAAAGAAGTCGATTCCACCCCATTACACTCATATCCTTCGCCTCACAAAAAATAAAGACAAATTTCTAGACACCAATCACTATTTAAAGGGTTACTGGCATATCCCAGAATAGTTCTATAGAAGAATTTTTCCATTTAAAAAATGAAAACTCACTCTTTTAAAATATAAATCTGAACTCAAAAAATGCCATAATCCTTGAAAATTGTTTATGTATTTAAAATTTTTTTTGTGTATATTACAAATAGTGGTGGAAATATATATATAGTAATTTGGAAAAATTTAAACATAATAGGATATTTTTTTTTGAGTAGACAGACACAAATCAAAAAACTATAAATTACAAATTTAAAAACTCAATTTTCTTTGTTTTTGGAAGAAAAAGTAAAACAAAAAAAAAAACACTGGAATTTTAGGCAATGGAAACCATCAATAATATTACGTTACGTTGAGTGACGTTGTCTCAAGTTGTTGCATGTTTTACTGCTCACTTTGTTTCTGGTCTAGCCGATCCGTTTTGTTTTCCTCTTTTTGAAAGACGCAATTAACTACGATTGTATTAGATTTTAAAAGTTTTCTTCTTTTAATATTAATTTCTATATTTATATATATATATATACTTTTTATATAAACTAATGTGCTCTATAAATAAGGTTTTCATTAAAAAAAAAAATCATAATAAAAAATTAAAAACTGAGTGGCAGAACGCTGTTGGTATAAACAGGACGCTGCAATGGTTTTCTTTTTTGTTCTTTTGTTTTGCTCTTTTTTTTATTAAATTAATTTCTCTCTTTTAGATTTTTTTAAACTTTTATTTATTTTTTTTTGTTTTATTTTTATTTGATTTTTTTTATTTTTACTATAATAGATCTGTATAACTACTACAAATACTCTCTTCTCTTCTGCGTGTTGTGTATTTATGTGTGGGGAGTGTGAGTTTATTTGTGTTGGTTTGGGTGGATGAGACTTTTTTTTTGTTAAACTCAAACATCCATTTGAAGATATTAATTAAACACTTATGACGGTGATATAGTCTCACTGAAGATTTTCGTTTTTTTTCCTCTTAAAATGTCCAGTACATATTCCTAATTCGCACAATGATGATGCTGATAATTATTGTTATACTGCTATGCCAGGCGAGGCTTCTTTTGATCAGGCATGTCTTCATCTTCATCGTCATACTCTTCATTGGAATCACTTTCATAATCAACAAGACCCTGTAACGACACAAAATAAAAATGATAATAGAGTCAAATAATTTGATGATTTATTATTACAAAGACAAATCTAACTATAAATCAGCCTTATTGTGAGTTTCACCCAAAAAATGTTTGTTCTCCCGGAATTTTAAAAGCTATTATGAGTTTCACCCGAACTTCTCTTGGCCTAAAATAAACAAAAAAAAAACTAGCGCAAAGGGCACCAGTACCCTCAGTTTTTCTTTCGTTCACTGTCAAAAATAAGTGACAATTAAAGCTCTTAATAACGATACATTTCGCCCGGTATGAGTACTCACAAAAAAGGAGAATTTCCATTTTTCGGGTGAAACTCACAATAGGCGAAAAGTGAAATGTCAATTTTTCCGGGTGGAATGTTGTTCACGTGAAACTCACAATAAGGCTGATTATTTACAAGGACTCTTACAATAATTTATAAGATTTTTCGAAACCGTGTCCATGTAGTTCTCTTAATATTTCCAATTAATATTGACAGCTTCGTTCGTGGTCATTCAAAAGAATTAACCAAAATAATAATTCAACATTAGGGTGTTTCATTTTTCCAAAAGTGTAATTTTTGGCTGACTTTGCTCACGCCCCTAGTCTAAGTGATGTCAAAGATATGTATGCCAAATTTCAAGAAGATTGGGTAATATTTAGAGGTTGCGCATTTTGATCACTTTTATCTGAAACTATCGAGTTTTCTAATATTGAAGTCCTTTGTATTCAAGGGCTTCTCATGCACTTGTTTCATCTTGTGCAGGTTGTGTGTGTCTACACGTACAATCTATACTGCATTGTGTTAATTCGTGAAATCCCTACCTACAATTCTTTTTAAAATAATTTCTTTTCGAACTGTACCTTCAACTTTTAAGCATTATGCCTACACGGTTAAGGGGCCAGTTATAGCGATCAGTAAAATGCATCAGTAAAAATTTTCTTTTGCAATATTTAATATGTTTAAAAGCTTTTTGAAACAAAAACTATATGCAAATCGATGACGAATGTAATAAAATAATTTTTTTTTAAAGAAAAACTTGATTCGGAATTGTATTTTTTGAGAAAAACCATTTATTTGATTTTACTGACGAAAACTCATTTTACGTATCAGCTGATTGTCATGTCACTCAAAATGAAACAATTCGTTCCGCCTGTTTGTGTTCCAATTTTTTACTGTTTCAGTACATACGAAAAAAAATTACTGATGCATTGACATCCAGTAAAAATAGAAAGAAGAAGAAGACATTAGTTTTACTGACACAATTTTACTGTTCGCTATAAACACCCATCAGGAAAAAAATCCGAATTCCTTTCGTTTCAACTTTTTACTGATGTGTTTTACTGATCGCTATAACCGGCCCCTAACCAATAACAGAAGGTTGACTTTGAAATGGAATAAAACAAGCTGTGTGTGTGGTATTAACGAAATTCTTATTATTTTTCGAAGGGTCTATACCTATGCTATAATGTATGTATAATAAGGAATATGACATTATTCAAAATATCTGGTGGCAAGGATCCTAGGCGTCGAAATTCGAATGCCTTTGCCACATATCGTCCCCTTTATGCCAGAAGCATGAATGTGCAAATTAATTTTTTTCGAGGTGGTTTGCTAGTTTTATAGATTTACCGATATTCCATGACATAACAGTACTTTTAATGTGCGTATATCGAAGAAAATATAATATTTTAAAATATCAGTTAAGCCATTAGTTGATTTAAGATTCTGTTTTAATCAAGAAAAACTTTCGAAAACGATGTTGCAATATTTTCATTTTTGCACATTCATGTTTCTGGCATAAGGGTGACGATATGTAGTTCGGGCTGAATTTGAACGATGGCCTAAATTATTTTGACTTTGAGGGCATCAGTTGATTGCAGCTTATTAGCATACACCTGCAACTTCGAAAACCCCTCGAAAAATTAAATGGGGTCAAATCCCACGAACTTGGTGGCCAATTCACGTCACCTCCTCGAGAGATAACCCTATCTTACAGTTATCGTTTATGTAGAATGTCTTTTGTTACATACAAAGCTGTGTAATACGCAGTGCTGTCCTTTCTAAACAATATGTCACATATCACATCCATATCATCCAATTTTGGCCAAAAGAAATTACTTATCCTCTATTGGTAGGGATCTCCTTTGATTAAATTGCCGAAATTGACTACATCGGGTTCACCTGTCCCCTTACCCCTACCCTAACTGACGCAACAATTTTTTTTTTTTTTTTTGAAGATCAACTTACCTTTAAGGTTGATGGAAACTAGACTTTTGTGTTCTTATCAAAAAAAAAAAACATTTCCTCTTAAAACAGCAAAAAATGGAAAAATCGTATTTTTGACCTACTTTTAAAAAAGTGATCAAAATGCGCAACCTCTAAATATTCTCCAATCTTCTTGAAATTTCGCAAAAATATTTTTTTTTGTCAGAGAGACTCGGGGTATGAGCAAAGTCAGGTAAAATTTTACATTTTATTTTGTGCCTTATAAAATGAAACACCCTATTCAACATGAATCTTTTTTTTAACTAAATAAATATAGAAAAAATAAATAAAGAAACTCCACTCCAGTTAGTGTAATCATGGACATTTTTTTTTAAGCGTATATATTCGTATGTGCATTAAAATCCCAAATTGTCAGTAAGGCAATTCGTAGTTTGATTTAATTTTGTATGGCTCTTCTTCCCACGGCCCACGCAACCACCGCGTTCATTATAGAAATATGATACTCAATAGGCCCACCTATTTGACCTTTATTGTAGGGTAATATATAAACAATTTTTTGGTTTAACCTCATTACACCCATTTAACAGCAAAATTTTGAAAACATCAAGCCAGTGCACAGTGGTTTCGGTTGTATGGAGAAGGCGTCAAAATTCAATAAAATCTGAACCACTCAACCGATTTTGATGAAACTTTCAGCTAAAACAAAAAATTACTAAAGAAATCATCACAATAAATTTCCACCTCCTACCACGTCTACTTTTTGAATAAGGTGATATAGTCACCCAAACTGGCAAAAGGTTATATTAAGTTTTGAGATATTTTTTTAGAAAATGCTCTTTTAAGAAATTCGTCTACACAAACATGTTTGCCACACCCACTTTTTGGGTGTTTTTAAACATCTTTTTCATATTAAGGAACAATCTCAAGCAATAAAATCTAAACAACTCAACCGATTTTGATGCAATTTTCAGGCATTACAAAAGACAGCATGAGAAATGATCACAAAGAATATTCACCACTGACACGCCCATATCTTTTTTTTAAGTTCATTTGGGTGCCAATGCATTGTTGTTTTTGTTTCAGACGAAGCGTCAAAGCTCTTTAGCGTTTGAAATAAAATGTTGAAAATTGCGACTGTTTCGTTAATTAGATAAATATATTTTGCAACAAAAATAAAAACAAAGTATAAATTTATTATACATAAATATGAAATTTATATACATAGGTGTACATAGGTAGTACCAAAAACAAAAATATGTTTTGTGGTATCTGCACTCCCTTAATACAATAGCTAAACGGTCACAAATATAGTATATAGGCGATTTCAAGTGGTCAAAGTTAAAATTTTCCATCATGGCACTTTTTTCAAATGAATTGCCAGTTTTTGTAGCCCAAATATCGTAAACATTCTTCTAAGACAATAAACAAACGTACATTGAACCTAAGGAACATTTAAAATGGGTAAATTAAAAAAATCAGAAACGGTAAACACAGTAGTAAGACCTGAATAAATCTTTAAGTGGGTGATTGTGGGTGCTAAGGTTATGTTTTTCAAAAAGCTGGGAGTTTTCTCGATGCTTCAGACAAAATTTTAATTTAAGGTTACATTGAGAACTATGTAAAAACCTTACTTTAACTTTGGAGAAAAATTTAAAAAAAAACAACTTTAATGTCTACTGGGTTTTACCAATACAACTTTTGAAATAAAAATCAAAATATCACTAAATAAAATATAATACTTTTATCTACAAAAAAATCACTTTTAAATAAGTCAATTTTACGCACAAATTTGATTGTATGTTTAGACCAAACAATAAGCTCTTTTTGAATGCGAAAACGAAACTGATAACACGTGATATTTAAGACGCAATGTTTGCAGCGGTAAATATTAAACCATAATCTACTGTAAAAAGTCAAGAAACCAACAAAATAAGCACTGTTATTTTTTCATTTTTGTCGTATGGGCGAATCCACTGTACAGTGGTTCACAAAAAGGACGTTTAAAAATAAAAGATTCCATATTTAACAAACCCCATTTCACACTATAAGTATTTAAATTTTGAAATGTCTTAAGTCCTTGAGCCATTAAGAATGACCTTCCGAACTCAAAAAGTATTTTAAATCATATACCCATTTTTAATTTCTACCCCATCTTTTCCAAATCCATCCTCCTTGTATAACTTTTAGAAACAATAAGAATTTCTAAAATCGAATACCTACTTTTTTACCTTTTTCTCTCTATAGATAAAAAGCTAAATTTTAAAAAATATCATTTTAAAAAATATCAAGCCTTAAAACCCGTATGACACTACATTTTGTATTCATTTTATTTCTCATTAAAACAATCAAAGTGTCAGCAGAGCAAAAAAGGGATAAAGTGTTTTTGAGATAGAGATAGCATTTCTCTTAGTTAGTTTTCACAATTACAACGTGTCCCAAAAGTGAATATACATCATAAACTAGTGTTCTGTAGGGTTCAATGTATATTTTCTTTTGTGACTGAGTGTACCTTGAAATTATTTTTGATTTTTAATTCTGAAATGTCAAGAAAAATCTTCCAGAACCTGACAAATATTATTTGAAAGTCACATTTTTCATACATTTTCTGCGACATTTTTATATTTATGGTGCGTACCCACTCATACCTATCGAAGTTCAAATAAGAAATTGTACGTTCTGCTTTTATTTCATTTGCAGTTCATTAAAAATGAGAGAAAAATGTAGTGTTATACGGGCTTAAGGCCAAGCTCTAAATATAACCTACCAAACATAAAAATATTTTGTTTAAATCTCAGTAGCTTAATTTTGAAACACAGTCAACTCCCTGTAAGTCGAACCCCCCCTGAGTTAAAATTTCCTCTAACTCAAATTTTGTCGCTATAGTTTTGCATTCCCCATAGAAAATCCATCCTCTTAGTCACACTCTCTCTAAGTCGAAATTCCCTCATGCTCGAATATGTTTGTTTGTTTTTTTTTCTCAACTATATGCCTGTAAGATCTAAGGTCTTTTAAATGCAACCTGAATTGCACGGTTAGAAAGAGTAGGAGGATAGGAAAGATTTGGCACAGTGGATTGAGATCGAGGTGTTTATTATCTCATTAAATCTCACGGGTGGCGTCCAATTAAGCTGGTAGAATATAGAAAATAATACTGCTTAGAATGGGCCTCGAACCCACACCTCTAAGTTAGCAGTCCAGCACTACATCCACTGCACCATTGCTACCCACAAATACCTTCGATTCTTGGGTTATTTTGAATCACTTTAAGTGGAATTTTGTCATTCCTTTTTTTTTAAATATACAATACAAACAAATTACCCTATCGCAACCTGTATTCTTATAAATACATACATACACTCGCATAATCTGACTAACTATTCATCTTTTTATGCTAGATGACATAAAAAACATAAAATTAACGGTGTGATCAATATTTTTTTTAACTTTATTTAAACTAACTCTAACTCGAATTTTCCCAAAACTCTCTCTAAGGCCTGGTTCACACGAGATTGTACCGCACGATTTTTTGCAGTATAAATCCGTGCGGATGAGCAGTGGCGTATATATTTTACATAGAGCCTTTCACACGACGTTTGTACGGCAAGAAAACGTACTCAGCTAAGTACGTTTATCGAAAACTCAACGGACTTATAAAAAAAAACGAATGAACTGCGACGTATCGTCTTTCAGTGGCGTATAGTTTTATATAGTCTCTTAACCTTGAAGATCCAATCAGTAGAACGGGAGCTATAATTTTTTAAAGCCATCCATATCAAATTTTAATAAAAAAAAAATTCTATGTAGATAACGGGATTTTCTCGCTGGTGGATGGTCGTGGACAATGGTCCAAGCAGGTAATTTCAATGTAACTTATTATTAACATAGCCTTTTCAACGGCGCTACTTGGGAACTACCAAACGCACGCTCATTTCAAATTTCTACCCAGACCTTCACCACTTTTCAAACCTCGTAGATATTAAGTGGTTTAGTCTTCCTCAGATCTCTTTAAATATCACCCCACAGATTTTAAGTGAGATTGAAGTCGGTTGATTATGCGCACCAAGCCATATCGTCAGTTTCAATAACTCGAAAACATACTTTGAACTGCGCGAATCGTGTGTTAAGGGTCATAATCCTGTTGAAAGATCAATTTTAAATACAATTCACGCTTGGCTTAAAGGAGCATAGTTTTACCTAAAATAACAACAAAGGTACGCTGATCCACGAAACAATCAATGAGTTGTATTGAACGAAAATCATTATATGAAAAGCATTCCCAAGCTTATATTTTTATCCTCTGCGTTTAACATTTTGTGTCGTATATTTTGACGGATATTTGGCAATGAGTGGGTGTACAGGCGTATCGCCGGGATAGACTACCATCAAAAAGACTAAATTTATTCTTATTTTTCATCAATATACCACGCCGTTTTTCCAATTGCCAGATTATATGAATTTTTTTAGATGTTGTTTAAAGTGTTTATTCTTTTATGTTGATTCTATCCGGGGGTTTAAGCGTGCAATTCCTTTTCTTGAAGTTGTCAGCTAATATTCATTGTAGTAACATCTTAATCTTAGCCCTTCGGGATGTAGAATACTGAAATTTGTCTTATGGGAAACTGCGCTTTTCGTCGATGGTACTCGTTTTTCTTTTTCTGCCGTGGGTTTCGGTTCTTTCGGCACACCTTATACAATTTGCTATCATGGAAGTTGCACAGACTATAATGGTCTCAATTTCTGCATAGGTTTTGCTTTCTAGTATCAATTTTCTAGTTCTTTCTCGTTTTTCACTAACACAATGCTTTCCTCCCCCTACTTTATAACATATTACGATAAAAAGACAATTTTTTTGCTAATTTTATAATATTAAATAAAAACAAATGCAGGAATGGAGTGTTAGCTTTCAAAAAAACTATAGCAAATAATCAGATGTGTTTTCCTTGATTTTAATGTTTTCTTTTCGCATTTAAAGTCAATTTTTCAGAAAGTTTTAAATTTGTCATTTTAAAGTTAAACTTATTTACGCGCATTGAGGGTGAACATTTTGGTATGGAACTGTTAGTGACATGTTTATTGTCAGTCAAAGCAACAGAACACCCAAGCAGATTCTCATCGGTTTTTGACAGGGTCTATGCTTCTGCCCCATACAGCAGGACCGGGTTTATTAGGGTCTTACATACGGTCTCCTTGGTTCTTTGAGAGAGGACTATTGGCAAGAGTAATTCTTCGCTTTATATCTGCACTGATGTCATTTTGCGATATTATAGTGGAGTCCAGGTCCAAAGTCCTTGACGACTTCGAAGTTTAACCAATCCATCGTGACGTTTTGCCCGAGTCGACGATTTTGAGATTCAAGGCGTCGCCTTGCCTCAAACCTTTCTCGACATCAAATGGTTCGGTGGGGTTTTTTCCAACTTTGACGAAGTAGTGAGATTTCTTCTTGGTAATCCTGCAGAAGCGGACGATTTTGGCAGCGATACCGAGATGCGACATGGCTCTGTGCAGTTCTTCTCTATCTACGCTATCATATGCGACTTTGAAATCGATAAAGAGGTGGTATGTATCGGTTTGAAACTCCTGGGTTTTTTCCAAAATTTGTCGGAGTGTAAACATTTTATCGACAGTTTATGTGCCAGGCCTAAAATCACACTGATAGGGGCCGATCAGGCCGTTGACAAACGGTTTTAAGCGATCACACAGTACAGATGACAAGATTTTGCATGCGACGTTGAGGAGACTTGTGCCTTTATAGTTAGCAGAGGTCTTGTGGATGGGGCACACTACATATACCGAGGTTCCATTCATAGGGCATACTTTCATCCGACCAAATTTTGGAGATAAGTTGGTGTATACTCCCTACCAAGTCATCTCCCCCTGCTTTGAATAGCTTGGCTGGCAGGCCATCCGCACCAGCAGCCTTGCGCGCTTTAAGCTAGGCTTTCGCTAACCCCACTTCATTTAGGTCGGTTGGACAGAAAATTTTGAACATCTTCGTCCAGGTTGAATGGATTGTTCCGTCTAACAGCAGAATTTTGGCCATCTTTACCATTTTGTAGTCTAGAAAAGTGTTGTTTCCAGATCCTCAGCACGGACTGTGTCTACCACCATATTCCCACTCTCATCTCGGCAGGCTTCCGTTCTTGCCTTGCAGCCCTTGGTAGACTACGGGTACAGTCCTCAAAAGGCCCGACCGCCCACTTCGCATGCTCTCTCTTTTTCCCCTGAAAAGTCAGCATTATTCACTTTGTTTTTGCCCGTAGAGCTCCCAGGTTGCTTTCTTAGCAGCTCTGGTTCTAGTCTGCAGCATTGATTTATAAGGCATCATTTTTTGTTGCATGCACCAGCCTGCATTCTTCATTGAACCAGGGTTTTCGCTGTGGTGACCTAGTGAAACCCAGCACGTCAGTGGCGGCGCTTTTGGAAGTGTTTCCACTGGTCCTCTGCGGATAATTATCACCTCAAAGTTCTCGATGATGTATTTGCCGACCTAGATAAAGCAGGGTGTCATCTCCTTCATCCTGCACAAACGGACAAGTTTCTGCAGGGATGTCTTACCCAACGTCTTCAAAAGCAATAATTCATTTCAGAAAAACGAGTAAGTAATGGAAATTTCCAATACAAACCACAAGTTTCATGGAATAAATGAACATTTGCCAGCTCAACGTAGAAATAAAAATGTCTGCAATCATTGCTGATATAAAGATATAAATGAAAATTGCTTGATTAGGAACCGGATAATCACCCGTAGTGGACTTTCCTCGTTTAAGGCCACACTGACAGGGATCAGGCGGTCGATGAACCGGTTTCAGGCATTAAAGATTGTACTACAGAAAAGATCTTGTAGGCTATGTTTAGAAGCTTTCTAGTTGACGTATTTCAGAAGGTCTACCTTCCTTGGCAAAACACATTTTGAGGTTCATGTTTTGGTGCTTTCCCCAGACCGTATTTTTCATACTGTTAACTGACCTACCGCGTTGAACAGCCCAACAGTAAGGCCATCAGCTGCAGCAGAATTTTGAACATTAAATAAGAAATACATATAGCTATCTTCACTTCGTCGAGATAAAGAATTTTTGACATACTCCGTCTACAAACAGCTGTAGGTACAAACTGCCTGGGAATATTCGATTTACTTCCGCTGTTTTACATTTTGCAGTAATGAAAATTGACTTTGGAAGCAATGTTATTATATTAGATTACATTATATAGATTTATTGGTTATTTTCTTGTTTATAGCAAATGTTTTTTACTTTCCGCCATGGTAAAAATTACTCCTTATAAAAGGGGATATGCAACTACAAAGGTTTCGTTCGTGCTGGATATTTGGACCAATTTGCCCATTCTCCTTTAAAGAAAAAAACAAGTGCTTTTATAAAAGTGGTTTAGACTCGTGGTACTAAACAACAAACGTGCGTCTAACGACTGGTTTCGTGAAGGGAACAATTTTAGCTTTTATTTCATACTCTATTTATAGAAATCTCTTATTGGAATAGCCGGGATGAAATAGGTAATCTTAACGTTTCCTCCTGAACTATAAGAAGTGCTATAAAGTTCACTTTGTGAACTCAATTTTATGTTATAGTTAAATTATAATTTATAATACTGGTATCTACCTATTTTACATTTTATGTAAATTTTAAAAATGATCCTTCGATGCATTATCCGCAAAAAAGTGGACGCCCACATTTTTAAGATGTAAAACACAACCTTGAAGATTAAAAGTTGAGTCTAGGCTCCGAGCCAAAAAGCCAGTTTGAGTTATGTGTAAATGTTTTGCTGTATGGACTATGGAGCGGGAATCATCTACGCAAAAGTCGAAGAGACCTCGACGTCGTTTCAAACGAAATCACTCCCTTCTAAAGATGTTTCACATCAATAACCATGAAAAAACCGTCATGAAAATAAATAAGACCCATGAAAACATAATGGATTTCCAAACAGCTTGTGATTCTAAGCATGGTATAAATTGTTATTTAATTCATCATCCAAAAATAAAATGAGGTATGACTGCCCATATTATTTAATAAATAAATCTTACCTTTTTAATAACATTGTCCGAAGAGTTCGAAGTTGTTAACGCTAGCGCAGTTTCTTTTTCAACAGCATCAGCCTCTCCATTAGCAGTTACCGCAGATAGTACTGCTGCCGCACCAACACTCAATATACCATCACAATTTGTACTGTTTACAGTAGTACTAGCAGCTATAGCGGCAACAACAGCTGATACAGCGTCCGCAGCCGCTCTATTAGTGGTGGAAGTTGTATTACCAGTTGTAATGATGGTGGAAATATTTGATGGCCCATCAATATCTGATTTACTACTTGCATGGGTTATTTTCAGCGAAGAAGCTGAAGTCGTTTCTTCCTCTTCCGATGACGAAGAAGATGATGATGATGATGGGTCAAGATGCGTGTTCTGGGAAGCAGCTACTTCGCTAGAATTTGTTATAATCGTTGTTTTATCTTTAATTTCATGCGATTGCGGCTCCTTTTGCTTTTGCTGGGGTTGTTGTTGATGTTTTTGTTGTGACAAAGATTCGGACGAGGACGAAGAGGACGACGAAGAAGAATTCGAGGACGACGACGACAGAGACAGCTCTTGCTGTTGATGCGAAATCACTAACGCTGCAGCGTTCTGTTGATTGGACTGTTGTTGCGTGCTAGTAAGCGTCACCTGCTGCTGTTGGAAATTATGCAAAGGGTGTTGTTGCATTGTTAGGGACGAGTTATGACCCTGTGGCGGTGAGTTTGATGAGTGCGGAGGCGAAGACGATGCAGTCGATGAACCACTGCTGCTGCTGCTTCCACTCACACTTCCAGGCGACAACGAAGTGGAGGATGTATTTAAACTACTGCTGTTTGTCATTGAGTGAATTGCAGTCGAAGAATTGTTCGGTGACTTATTCTGCTGCGCAGACTGAGGACCGTTCTTTTCAACTGGTTTACCTACAAACAGTGATGAATTAACTGAACTAACATTATATTATTCATTTACTACTCACTCTTCATAACATTGTAAGAATCAAGCTCTTCGGCAAAATCTTCTTCTTCGTTAAACCACATCTCTTCGTCTTCATCGAGCTGCCTTTGATCGCGACGGTATCGGCCACCTCTGATTATTGGTAGTGTGTTGCTATAATTACGAAATTCAAAACAAAATATTCAGTTTAATTTGATTTTAAGTTATAAATTGTTTTCTGAAACTAACCTGTCAAGAGCCAACTTATCGCGATCCTTTATTCGGTCTTGGTATTGATCATATCGGGTCTTCAGATACTTAAACGTTTGTACATATTCGATTTCATCAAATATTTTACTGAAATTCTCAACAAAATATACGCAAAGAGTTTTTATATCCTCGAGTTTAATGTACTCAAATAATTCTAATATAGCCGATTCGAGTAGATTATATCTGCCATTATTTCTAATGAATGCGTCAACAACTGGTGCAAATAAGTTACCCTTAACAATATGTCTGCAACAAAAATAAAAAAAAAATTAAGGATGGATAAAATATTAATACAATAATTTCAATTTGATATTATGTATGTCATGTTAAAGAAGAAAGACAATCTTAAAATTAATTAATTAGACCCCAAGGAAAATATTTTAAGAATAACAGACCCTGCCCGTCAGGACGATTAAGGAAACAACATCGTAGAACCTTAATAGACGTTAAACAGGAAGTAAATATTAAAAAAAAACGATGTATGCAGTTACGTTAGAAATATAAATTTAAAGGAGAATGGGCTAATTTGTATGAAACATGGGCGTGAGCGGCCAAGAATGGTTTTGTTGTTTTTGGATGTGGTTTATTCCTACAATCACAGTGCAGAAATTTTTTCACTGTGGTGTACTTCAAAACCGAAAAAAATGCATTTTTGTTTTAACACTTTAATAAAGTTTTACTAAGTTTCTGGCTTTTGACCAATGCAAAAATAGAAAAGGAAAGTGGAATTAGAAATTAGAAATTACCATAAAACCATAATATTACAATCCTCATAATATTAAAAAATGTTTGAGAAGCATGTATAATAAAAGTGCATTCAGTCAAGCTCTTAACCGCTCTTGATTACTATTTCGGGTAATCGAATGTTCTCCGTTTGGTTTTCGTCAAAAATAAGCCAATTACCAGTGGTGATTTCGAAGTTTACTTTTGTATTTGTCTATTTATATTATTACGAAAATCAAAGCCCACCAACTGCTTAAGTCGTTTTAAGTAGTTTTTATTTGTGCCTACAAATGCAGATGTATTTACGATTTCATGTATTGGAAAGCACCAATTAGTCAATCTGTTACTTTAAAGCCTTCAATCCTGAGTTAAGTAATATGTTTAAAACAAAATTAAAAAGTTGTTGAAATATGTACTGGGTCTGTTTAAAACCATAATGCGTTCTTGGGATATTTTGAAATCCCGTAAACACAGTACTACACTGTCAGTAGACGTTATGAAGTCAATAAAGTATTACACGCACTAAACATTATAATCACTATTGAATATTGCTCAATGCAATTGCAATTTATTATTGAAATATCTTCTTTTCTAAATGAAACGCAATGTAACGCCCATAGCGAAAGTTGTTCCTGAGTAGCATAACTTTCATTTGACACTTGTTTCATTAATGGCCGCTAACGCCCAAAAATGCCCATTCTCCTTTATATAGATCATAGATCATACCAACTAAGAGCACTCAACTGAACTTATTTTTTTTTTCTATTCTTGATTTAAAATACTTTTGATAATCCATTTTAATATCCTCAAAAGATGCCAAATTTGGTTCAGATCTGAAGACTGCGCAAGTCATGGAAGCAGTTCAACGCCGTTTTCGACAAATCTTCGCATTGAAAGGGCGGACTATTGGATGAGTGTATTAAATAAAATAATTAAATTTGGTGGCGCAACAGCTCGTGGAGAACCAGGGCCTTATGACTTACAACTCTCAATCATTCATGTGTGCATAACGTTTGCAGGAACCTACAAGGGGACCTACAATTTTTTGCCGAATCCGAACGGCTAGATGAGAAGCACTGATTCATGAAGGATTTTTCGGTTCCTCGCAAGAGGCAGTACCTCGGGAAAAACATTTGTTTTTAGGTGCGACTGGGAATCGAACCCACACCTTCGGCATGACAGCCCATCGCACTAACAATTATTCCATGAGGTACTACGATAGAGTGTATTATTTTACTTGTGTAAGACATTCCGTATATTAGAGGGACCAAAAATAAGCCTAAAATATGGCATCAGCATAATTTCCGTCACTTTCTGACTTCTTCATTGATTCTTCGGCACAAAGACCTACATCAGAATTACCACACAACTGTAGTTAAAAGCTCAAAAAAAAAAAAAATAGATGTGGCCACTTGAAAAACTGTTAATTTTTACAAGTACCGGGCTTTAGTTTAATGCTTCCTTCAAAGTTTGAAGCCTGATTCACAATGCGACGGGAAAACGAGACGAGAGCGTGACGTGATTCGCTGTCATCTTTTTCTAGTTATAAAATCGTTTCCCAATTCACAATGCGGCGAGATTTTTACAACGAGAACTGTTTTCTTAAAAATAAAAAATAATAAAAATTGTCCAAAAAAGCTTTAAAGACAACAGATTAGGAATTACTTGATCTTTTAATTTCAAGTTATCGTATTTTTCTTTAAAAAAATACTTCCATTATGTAAATAACTTGTCAAAAAATAAAATCGTCGTCTCGTCGCGTCTTTTTTTTCAATTTTTCGAATTCTTGGCGTGACGTGACGACGACAAACGCTTCATTGTGTATATCTCCATATACTTTCATTGTTTGAAATTCGTTTGACAGCAACGACGGGATCTCGTCACGCTCACGTCTCGTTTCCTCGTCGCATTGTGAATCAGGCTTGATTCGTCTAACGACAAGACTTACTTAGGTCTTACATTAATCCTCATCTATAAAGTGTTGGTATTTGTGGTCTTTTCGAGGCAAAACTGTTTTTTTTTTTTTTGAGAACCACGTTTTTTCGCGTTGCAATCTTTGGAGGTACCTTCGGTTCGTTTTCTTCTAACGGTTCTAGCGAAGATTACTTTTTTTAAATGTTCTGATACTTCAGCTTTTGTTTACGATTTTTGACGCCCGTTCGTATTATGAACCGACCCTTTCTATGCGTAGTTATATTTTTCCCATCGTTTTTTTTTTTTTTGAGAAAAAGGTGTTATAGTTTTCTTCTAAACTCCTCAAAGCGGTATTGCGAGTTCTTTAACATCTTTCTTGAAAAAATGTGTAGAATTCTACCCCCCATCAATGGTCCAATTACTCGCATACGCAATCGATAATGACATAACCGGAATAATACAGCGTGACTTCAGTGGCATTTTTGTGAGTATTAAAACCGAATAAGAAAGTTTTAATGGTCAATAAATGGAAGCCAAAGTATAAATATGCTCCCATTAAGAACAACCAACAACCAACAAAGGCTAACTTTACCAATAGATGTTTTATTCGGTTGGTAAAGTGATTGAGCAACAAACAAAACAGACAACAAAAATCTATATGAAGGTGTCACAGGATGGATGTTCCACGAGCTAGATGTTTTTGTTTTGTAATATTAAAGTTCAATACATACATTTTCGGTTAGAAAAAAGGCAAGGTTTTGCAAGACTAAAAAGCAAAAAATGTTTTAACTTTTAGGAAAAACATTGGTTCACGATTTCTCAAACAAATTGGAAAGCGGAATCATTTAAAAAAATGTTTCTTAAAACAAAGTGTTTACAGTTTTATAAATTTCGATTCTCAGTCATAACTCCTGAGGCATTATATACGTTTTTTGTAATGCTTAACTGCATGTATGATGTATGTAAATCAGTGTATGATGTATGTAAATCAGAATACTACACCCAAATAATAATAATTATAAGTTATTGAATTTCTTTTATATTCACATAGATATTCAATTTAAAACAATCTTACTTGCTAGTACACTTACCTATTATAAAACTCGTCTTTAAGTGCAATTATTTTTCTTAAAAGTCTAAGGGCGCCAAGAACGAGGAACGTATGTGTGCTTTTCATAAGCACTAGTATTCTCTTGAGGAGATCTTTTTGTATTATAAAATTCTTTATGTGATACGTGTGATGTTCTACACAAAATGATAGAATGTCCAAAACTAGACCCAACAACTGCGCCGTTTGATAATCTTCGTTTTGTGGTCTATCACCAATGGTATTCATTAAAAGTGGAGCTGTGAAAACAAAAATAAAAAAAAAACAAGTTAATTGAATTGCTTGTTTAAAACAAAATAAGAATTATTTTACCAATTAACGTTTGAATACTATGCTTGTAAAAGAAATTTAGGAAGTCCCCCTTCTCGGTGAGCATGTTCTCTGGTTCTAGGAGAATTTTTATCACACCCATTAATTGCACCGCTCCACCCAATTCTGGCTCGGAATCAGTCAACATTTGTTCAATAGCTATATTAAGTAGCATTCGTCCCTGTAACAAAACAATAAAATGCATTTTCAAGCATGTATATTTTAATAAGTTAATAACACTTACCCCGTCAGTCCTGCTCACTTGTTGCAATGTATAATTGCGAACAACCAATGGCGAAAACTCGACAATTGCTGTCAGAATGTCAATAGATGCTGATTTTGTCTTCTGATCGGCCATTATCAAAGTTATTTCCAGTGCTTGGAGGATTCCCAAACACGTTAGGGTTTTGTAGAACGAATCTTTACCTTGCGGTTGCAAATTTTGAGCATAGTTGCAAAATTCTTTCAAAAAGAGCACAATGTCACGACGCTTCGCTTCCGATGTATTTGGATCGGTGAGCAGAGTAAACATATCGACAAGAAAACGCTCGTCCTCCTGTATCAGTGTGACAATCTCGACTTTATTGAAGAATATAAAACTGGACAGCGTGTTCAGCATGTTGTCTTCGACGAAAACCGAAGGTGTTGGCAATATAATATCCTGAATGTATTGCACTCGGAACGTTTGATGGATTTTTGCCAGCAGATCTTGATTTCTAATCGGAATTGCCTCACGGAATTTTGCCAGTTGCTTTAAATATTGGCGATGTTTTTTCGGTTGAGTGAGATTGGGGTCGTATTCCAAGCAGCCAACAACATCGAATATTGTGTCTTCTGCAAACATTATCTCAAAGAGTGCATTCTTGTTCAGCAGAAAGATGTTCTTGAAGATTTCGAAGAGATGATGGAGGCCTTCCATGTTCTCCAAATCTTCGCACACATGAAAGAGATTAAGCAATTTCTTGATATAATTCTCTGATTGCAGGGCCGTTGAAAGCTTCTCTTTGCGCAGGGGTGTTGTTAAACAATTTTGTATTGTTTCTGCAATGTCTTCGAGTCGACCTAGTTCGCAGGGTGGCAGCTCAATTGGAGGTGCTGTATCGGACATATCCTCGAAGCGTTCATCTTCAGACTCTTCGACAATGTCTTGGGTAATCTCAACCGATGGGTCTTTACCTTGCACCTTAAAAAAAATATGTTTTCAATCACAAAAGCTGTACAAATTAACGAAAATGAGGAAACGGGTCTAAAAGAACTTAATGTGAAATTTAAATTTTAGGTTATATTTCTGATGTGAGCCCTAAACGCTAATTTTTTTAAGTGAATAAAAACGGATAGGGCTTGCTGAATGTATTACATGGCGACTATTTGATTTTTAAAGGATCCTTTGAAAATCCCACTGTTTAATTGGTAAAGTACCGAAAACTGCCAAATATATGCGTCGTCATGTCTTTTAATCAAAATTCGATGTGAACTTGTAATCGAGATCGTGTTTTAAAGTCTTTAGTTCTTTCTTCGATCTTGAATCGCAGGCCTGTGCGAATAAGCCGCAAACAACAATCGATGGCTTCATAGTCCATATAAAGAACGCCATCCGGCAAATGCAGTTATATTATGCGAAAAGTCATCGAACAATGGACTTCCCAAATACGTGCAACTAAGCAAAGCCGCGCCGGAGATTTGAACGAAGATATATTCTAAGTCAATGCCATAAAATATAAGGTAAGGTTAGGTTACCTTTTCCTCCGTTTTTTGACAGATTAGGAGAATAAAATATAAACAGAATTCTTCACATAGAAGTCACAACAACTCTCTTTTTCTTTTCTTTCTATGTAATTTACTGCCACAAAAAATAACAGGGCAAGCGAATCCAAAAAATTTTAGTCTCAGTTTTTAAGGGGAAAAGTTAAGTTAAGGTCATAGTTACGGTTCTTAGAAATTATTGGAAAAGTGAGGAATTTTTGAGAGGAATCCTGTGTATATTTCTGAACCCTCTGAGTCCTCTGAGATCTCAGAAATATAAACTGGCTAAGTGGATCTATTGCGCTCCCCAGGGTGTATGTAGGTAGGTGTGTGGAGGGGTAGGAAGGGGATTAAGTGAAAGGTTTAGGTGTAAAGGCCTCCCTGAAACATGCTGAGTTCTGAATGAATTTTAGGATGTTCTTTAGTGGCAAGACAGGGATGTCGCTCAGTTCATCGAAAAGTATTCTTCTAGGGCTGCTTTTCTGGTTCTAGCTATCCTGGGGCATTCACAAAGGAATTGAGGTGAGTCCTCCTCCGCCTCTTCATCTTGAAGCCCCCTAAATAAGTCCGATGAGCTGATGTCCATTCTGCTCATGTGAATTCTTATTGAGCTGTGGCCCGTTAGGACACCAACTTTGAGTGATAATTGAGGCCTGCTTAACTTGAGCAAGTATTCAGTTTTTTTTTCTCGAAATATTTGGCCATAGATTCCTTTAAATGAGACAAATGTAGATGGATGACCATATGACATTTTCAGCTTCTTAGAAACTCTGGTCTATTCAACTTTTGTATTGCTCCAGTGGCTTGAGTACCGAGGCTTCGATTTGGCTCGGATCAAGATCCTGGGACCCATCTTAGAGTAACTGTGTTCGCTTCGTTGAGAACTCTTAACTCATTCCTTCCAGCGTTCGACCAGTTTTGACTTTATGGTGACTGAGGAAATGTCTTTAATTGCCGCCTGACTATCTATGAAGATTTCAATATTATTATTGACTACATCAAGTGAGACAAGACGTTTCGCAGCTTCGCCAACTGCAAGCACTTTCGCTTGGAATACACTGCAAACATTTGGAAGCTTTAATAGATCTATTCATTGAGTTATATGAGTAGATGCCTGACCCAACCCCCTCCTAGGTTTTAGAACCGTCAGTAAAGACCGAAATGATTTTCATTTATGGACTTGTTTTCATTCCAGAGGGCCCTGGTTGGGATATATGTTATGGTTACTGAAATCAATGTGCGGTGAAACGTAGTCTTTTTGAATGTGTAGAATTCATCATAGCTCTGTAACCGTAGTTACCTCTTTTTCAATTTTTACATTGTTGGAGTCTTAAAGAACTTTTGGCCACCAACTCTTTTGTAAACAGATCAAGTGGGGCAAGTGAGAGGGAATTTTCTAAGGCGGCCGTTGGTGTAGTCTTAATAGCAGTGGTTGTGTCAATACACGCAAGCCCTTGAATTTTAGTCACGATTTTTAGATTGGTTTCCTTATCTAAGGCGAGCCACCAGACCATGCATGCAAACGTAAGAATTGGCCTTATAATGCCTGTGTACATAAAATATTCTGTCAAATAAAAAAATCAGTGGATATCCCACACACAACTTGTTAACAAAAATTAAGCTCCCTAAATAAAGTGCTTTTTGAAAAAAAAAAATCATAAGCAATAAGAACCACGGCACAGTTAAAAAGGTTTTCAAAGTTCTTATCACATTTTGAAGCTTAAGCAAAAAAACACAAAACTAAGTTTTGAAATTTTTATAGACAAAAATGAACTTACCTGACAAATTTTCTCCCAAATCTCATCGCAACCGACTTTCTCTTGGAAGCTTAATGCCAAATCGAAGTTATCTCCCTCAGACCATACGATAAGTGTATCCTGTTGCTTTTGATAGGCGGTATCTGGTTGAATTTTACTTTCTAAAAGTAACGAACCATCGGATTCAGCCCGAACTAGCAATGAGATGCCTTAAATGATTAAAATGTATTTTTTGTTAGTTAAATAATTAGGTTTAGGTATTATGTACTTTTTTTTGTTGCTCTTATTTTGTTTACCTTTTAGCCTATCAACATAATTGGATGAAACATGGCCTGTCCCACGGTCATCCCATTGCCTTTCAGCATTTAGAGCATATAGTTTAACACGTCGGCGGGTGTCTGTTGTCATTCTGGATATTGGTTTGTTGGTTTTTGTAGAAGTTTTCTTTGATCGTTTCCCCGTGTTTACGAATTTAAATTAACACTATTCCAAATAGAACTTTATTACAAAAAAAATTAATTCGAATTATTTGTGTGGATTTTATTTGAACCACACAGAAAGTAGCGAAACAACGCTTGTTTGATAGTTAATTCGGATAAAATGTCCTTGGATAGTTGATATTACTTACTCAATACACAATTATTAATATATTATGATGATTAACGTAGATGGATATATTTATATTTTTATTTTAACAAGCATTTTGATATTTTGTATTTACAATCTGAAAAAAAAGAAGAAAATCTCGTTAATACGTTGAAATAAAATAAAATCCAATAGAAAAACAAATACACAAATATTTACAGCATTTTTTTAATTTCCGTCAAACTCAAGAAGATACCTAATATTCAATAATCAGGCATTTTTCTCAATTTTGATCATTGGCAGAAGGGAAAGGACGATATTTTGATCAAAGATATTTGGTAAGTAAGAAAACAATCGAATGAACCAAATTTGGCCCTTCCAATGGTCCATTCTTTCGAATAATCTCGATTGTATCAATTTACGTGCTAGACCACATCATAATTCTTCAAGAAGAAACGATTGATGCTTGATTGTATTTGACAAATGTGTAGCCAAAAAAAATTGAGCCTTGAATTTTAACATTATTTGTTATCATAGCTACGGTTCTTAGAAATGATTGCCTAAAAAGATAGTGGGTGGTAAGATGTCTTAACATAAGTATCTTCTTTATGATTTTACCTGTGATTTTTTGGAAATTTTCACGCCCTCGCCACAGAGAGTCAAACTTTTGACAATAAAAACAAAAATTGCAAGCAGAACAATTTATTTAGTTTAAACTGGACCCGTATCGCCTAAGACTAAGGCAATCGCTAGAATAAATTATGTCGTTTAAACGATTGCTCTCTCTGTATTTCCCTATGATAGAGATAATTTTCTTCAAAACGGTTATCATAATACATATTGACAAAACCTACCTAAAAATTAGCTGATAGTAAACTAGGGTTGCTCTAATGATCACCATTAGAACTGTTAACCCTCCGTGAAACAACTGAATCCATTCACAGGTTTGCATGTATTTCACCATCAGCTGTTTTTTATTTGTTGCTTTTCTATGCACCTTGCCCAAACGATCTTCAGGAATCCTATTTTCTCTGCAAGAGCCGAATTATTGGTAAAAGTGATTCCTCTTTACTTTAGGTTTATAAGACTGGAGCAAACATGAAGTTCCACATAAGCCAATATTTACGTGATTTCGGAATTTCATGAAACTACCCCTTTTATTCTCCTTTTTAACAACTCTGTCTTCATCTTTCACTCCATCGCGGCAACATAACAGACAGTTTTGATTTGAATGTTACCTTTCAATAACCAAGAAAGACAATGAATGACATTATTGCTACAGGTTTCTGTTGCTTAAATAAAAGTAATGTACAAAGATGTTCTGGACTGTCTGTAACATGAAAGTACAACTTTTGAATGAATGAATGAATGAAAAATTTTCAGTTTTAAAGTGTTCTATGATTCTTTGTGGCGCAGTTTAGAACAGACAATGTTTTTGCACTTGCATTTTATTTAACAGATTCGTTAAACCTAAAAACCAATGCTCTATCTGCCACCATATACAAAATTGTTGCCCATTATCCTCGTCATTGCGTGCGACTTCAATGTACATAATTCTTCTGGCTTCGCTTTTTTGGCCAGGCAACACCCGAAGGAAGGTATGTTAAAATCTTTGCTGAGTTAAAACAACTAACTCAGCTTGTTGATGAGCCAACTCGAATCCCTGACGTTGTAGGCCAATCCGCCTGATAAATACAGTATTAGTGTATTATCGCCTCTAGGCACATCGGACCATTGTCATATCTGCAAATTTCTGGTAAAAAACAATCCAGTTAAAGCAATAACACCTAGGACAACACGAGAAATCCAACTGGGACGGTCTCAATTACATATTTCTTCAGGTAATTTAAGTGGTCAATATGCTTCCTCGGTAGTGTCTTAGACTCCAGTTCAGTTATGATAGCACATTGAATTCTTTACGGGATGAGAAATTTTATTGAAACAGGAAAAAATCTATCAAAGCGAAAGAGAACTCATGATTCGATTGGAGCTGTTAAAAAGGTTAACAGGGTTAGAGAAGTCAGTTCTCGAAGGTACAAAGTCAACCCCTCTGAGGAAAACCGGAATAAGTTCAAACAAGCTAGAAAGACCTGTAAACTTCAAATTCGACGAATCAAATTGTTGTATGATCAGAAATTAAGACACAAATCACAACAATTAAAAACGTACATAATTCTACTTCGTCTTCGGTTCCAAAGCTCGTCTTCAATTATACTCCTGCTGTCAGCTCACTAGAGAAAACCAATTTGCTTGCAGCACAATTTGTTGTTAATTCGACGATGCAGGAAAGTGTTATTTTGCACCTGTTAATAACAGTCTTTGGAAATTTTTGTTATTACCAAAAAGTACACCATATATACAATAACACACTGATTTCTTTTTGTCAAAATCGTTGGAGCCGTTTTTGAGATAAATTAACTTTTCCTTAACGGTTGTATGGCAAGTACCGTTATTTTTGGAGCTAACAAAAATTCAATTTCCTCTCTGGAGAGTTACAAATAATCGCTTCAGTGGTTTAGGCTGTAGGTTGAAGTACAGACAGACAGACAGATCTGTGCCTTCCACTTTTTTCATGTGCTCTATCATCGTAATGTCATGTTTGATTGTTATCTCGAAATTTTTTTTTGCACGAATCCAAAACTTTCCCTCGCAAGTAAAAATTGGTTTTGTTTTGTTTTAATTAACGTACCTCTACACCAAGTCTTAGTTCACAAGGCAATGCACCGCACGTTTCTTCGCAGTATAAATCCGTGCGAATGAGCAGGGGCGTATACATTCTTCAAAGAACCTTTCACAAGACTTTTGTACGTTTGCCGTTTGGATTTATACTGCCGTTTGGCTTTATACTGCCGTTTGGAATCATACTGCAAAAAAAAACGTGCGGTGCATTGCCGTGTGAACCAGGTCTAACACACAAGTTATTAACACATGCCAAAATAGAAGGAATTTCATACAACCACCAAATTTATTTTCTGAAAATTATTTTCATATTTTGCTTCTACACTTGCATCCAAACAAATCAGTTTCACCATAACCTAACAAATGTGAACACCTTTTTTTTTGAAGACAAAGTTAAAGAATAGCACGTATGTATTTTTACAAGTATGTAGAAAAAAAATTAGAAGTATCGCTTATTTTACTCCTTTTCTTATTACATTGGAAATTGCATTCCTATCTACCTGTTCTTCAGCCTTAAATAATTAATCCTTTCTCATTCACAATATTTATTTAAACATTAGTTGATCCTTAACGGTTGACCAATAGAAATGTACCTTACTTACTTACTTAAGGTGGCGCTACAGTCCGGGGTGGACCAGGGCCTCAACCAACAAGCTTCTTCCAGCCGGCTCGGTTTCTAGCTAGCTGTCTCCAGTTTCGCACGCCAAGTTGGTTGAGGTCCTCTTCCACTTGCGTGCGCCACCTTTTACGCTGTCCACCTCTACTGCGTTGTCCCACGGGGTTGGATTCAAAGACTTTCCGGGCCGGAGCATTGGTGTCCATTCGCTCTAGATGACCCAGCCATCTCAGTCGTTGGCTTTTCACCTTTGTGGCTAGGTCGGTGTCGCTGTACAGCCCATACAGTTCGTTGTTGAATCTTCTTCTCCATTCCCCATCTATGC
Organism: Dasysyrphus tricinctus; assembly: GCA_963921185.1. Lineage (NCBI taxonomy): Eukaryota > Metazoa > Arthropoda > Insecta > Diptera > Syrphidae > Dasysyrphus > Dasysyrphus tricinctus. Next base: position 106,466,783 of record OY992530.1, read on the forward strand.
AGACGGGACCAAAAATCACCCGGAGAATTTTCCTCTCAAAACAGCCTAACGCGTTCTCATCCACTGTAAGCAGTGTCCATGCCTCTGCACCATACATCAGGACCGGGATGATAAGCGTCTTATACAGGGACAGTTTAGTTGCTCGAGAGAGGGCTTTGCTTCCCTACATGTACCTACATATTCTCAAATCAATCGATGGTGACGATCTCTGATGAACGACCGCCTTAATAGGTCACTGTGCGCTCATTAATTCCGGATTCAAAACCGAAATGATTAAACAAAGCTTTATTAAAATTTTATTGCTCTGTGCATTGGAAAAATAATATGCGAGTTTGGAATATGCCGGATCCTACTCTTTATAGACCAAAAGCCCACAGCAGATTTTGGGTGTGAGTGATAGCAAACAAAGAAGTTTAGGCGTCGAAAGCGGGGCCCTTGCGATTAACAGTGCATTGAAAATTATATGAATGCAACTTCGAAGGTAACCGTGTTAGCCGAAATTGGTTTTCACCCCTAGATAAGCTCCTCTGATCACATATCACGGAATCTGAAACCATTTGAGTGTATAGTTCGCTCTACCGGACCGTTTAAAAAATTCAAAATTCTAAGTAAAAAACGGGTTTTTAAACAGTCTGGCCGGGCGAATTAAACACTCAAATGATCTCAGATTCTGTGATATGGTATCCGCGGAGCTTATCTAGGGAGGGGTGAAAACCAATTTCGGCTAACACGATTACCTTCGAAGTTGCATTCATAATTTTTTTTCAATGTACTGTTAATCTCAAAGGCCCCAGTTGTGGACTGCAAGACTTTGATTTTTTTAATAGCCTTTAATGAAGCTTTCGACGCCTATACTTCTTTTTTTGCTATCAATCACACCCAAAATCTGCTGTGGGCTCTTAGTCTATTAATATAATGCTTTAAAAATGCCGAAACATAATTGCCAATAGTGTAACTACTTTCTTTTTGGCACAAGTGATTTTTTTCTAAATTACTATTCATGGCATCACTTTAAAATAGTAATAACAGATCATATTCATTGTACTGTCCGTTATTCCTCGCGTTCCAATGTTTATTCGCTATGCTATCTAGTTATCCCAAAAATTTTGAGATAACTTGAGTTGTTGTTGTGTCAGCGGTCATCAGCTGTTTTTTTAACAAGGGATTACAACAACACAAAGCTATCCGGATAACTGAGAATAACCATCGGAACGTGCCCATTGTCGAAAAAGTGACAACATATTTTGGGAGTGAACAGAAAACCAAAATACACGTACATTTGAATATAGGTAAGTCATGATATCAAATTCCAAGTATGGCAGGGTTTCTTATCAATCCTTGCTAGGTAAAACCAATTTAATTAAAATATTAATAAGTACACACAATGAAACTGGCATTTTTCAAAAGTCTTCAGACGTTAAACCTTGAAGCTTCGATTAATAAGACTCAAAATATAGACGACCTTTAAAATGCCCAAATTCTTATAATCAATAAAGAGTAACCCGTCCATAATATCAATGTATATACAATGTGCTTACCATTAATTTATATGTATTATATATTTTATTCATTAGACATAATAAAATTGTAAAAATTGATAACAATATTATGTTTATTTGTTGCTTTCTTCTTCACTTTGACTCATCTCAAAAAGCACGTGTTGTGTTATGTTATTTTTTGAATATAAATGGAAGACAAGAGAAAGAACTTGAAATATTTGTTTTTTTTTATAGAATTTGCTGTAAAAAGTTCCTTAAAAATTAATTGCAAATCCTCTTAGATCCGTTAAAATTCTTTTTATATGATCATCATTAAAGCATCTATTGCGTAGGTACATTTATTTCATTATTGTTTATTTTCCAATAGAAGAATTTCAAGCTCAATAGTATTATCTCTTCAAAATTGACTAAACTAAAACTATTTATGAAATCAAATTCAGCGGTGAATCAAATATATGTACGTAAAGCCTATTACAATGGGGGTTGTTTCTTCTTCGTCATTGTAGATACAGAAAGGGGAGGCAAATAATTTCGTGCTTGTAGTGAATATACAAAATATCAACAACAACAAAAAGAACACAAAACAAAAACTTCTCAATGGATACCTACATAAATATATTTGCCTATGGTTGACTCATTAGCCAGAAATGTGTTCTTCTCTTTCACTCGATGAATGAAAAGTTGTATTTGTTTTGATTTCAGTAATTTTAGATTTTTCACGCATAGAACCAACCAAAAAGAAAACGGTCTAAAAAACATAAAAGTCGGTCGTGCATGGGATGAAGGTGGCGAAAATCATCGCATTTTATATGCATCGTCAAAGTTAATTTATGAGAGAGTTGAGTAGAGTAGAGTAAAATTGATAACGAGACAAAACTTTACATAAATCCGATAGCACAAAGTGTACATAAGAAAGAGTCGTCACTACAAATTTGATATTCGTCATTGTTAATGATGTCTGCTTTTTTTTATTTTGCTTTTGAGAATAAAATTTAAAAAAACACAATGTGTTTGAAAAGTGGAATGCTTTTTAAGTTCTTTGTTGATATTTCTTAACAAAAAACAACTTGGACAAATATTTAAATAAGATCCTGTTGGTTGCGTGTGGCGCTTAGTCTAGCCAGTACGTCTTGTAATTAGTTTCTCTCAAAGTCATCAGGGAAACAAAGTGTCCTTGAAATTATAATACCATTTAACGAACTCAGTGGAAACTGTTATCTTATAAGTTTATAGGATGCGATAGCTCAATTGATGACATTATTGGCAACTTGCTATGTTCAAGAGGTATACCTAACCTTTGTACAGATTACGTGTCCCATACATTTCCGAGCTGTATCTTTGTGAAAAATGGTAGCATCAAGATGAAAAGAAGCCTTCTTATCCTCAAGTTACTCTTTTTTGTTAACTTATCAGTTAACTTATTCATCCAACTTAAATTTGTTTCTTTTTTTCTGCATTCTCCTTTGGTGTCCAATATCTCAGGACCTGTATAAAAGCTAATTTATGCGAACTGTAGGTCAGGTAGTGTGTATTGATATACAGTTAGAAATTAAGGTCACTTAAACAATAAACTAATTAATTTGAGATTTAAGTGCACTGCGACCTAAGGATCTATTATTGATCAAGAGCCGAATGAGATTACTCACTCTACACCTCATCCTCCAAATGTGTTCCTTTGATAAACTCTTGCATTTGGAGTATTTTCAGAAAGGTTGATTCTATCTCTTCTATTTATGGTGAGATATAAAGATATCTGTGGTGCTGTGCACAGGTGCATAACATTTACCGGTGTTTCCTCATAAATGTTGTAGAATCTGAAAGAAGGACTACTCACTAAGCAATGGTTTTTTAGATGTGTTTTAAGCTAACCGTGTTCTGTGAAGAGGCCCGTTACTATCCTGAGGAAGTTTTCGCTTAGGCAAGTTTGGCCTGTCTCAGTTTTGGGTGTTTTCTGAGATTTTTGATCTTTTGACCTCCTCTTCCAATTTGATCTTATTTTTTTCGATTACGTTTTCACCTATTTCACAGTAGAACTCAGGCTCTTATTTTAGTTAAGGAGTCTTATTTACCTCATTACAAAAGAATGTGACATTGTTATTCTTGCCAAATTAAAGTATACTCCCCACGCATGCCAGTTAAGAACTGATGGCATAGGTGTGAAGTGCTTTAAGTGCGGTTTGGTTATCTGACATAATGGCAATGTTTTGGTTTCGGTAGTTCCTTTCGAGGTTTCGTTCTGAATGTTTCCCTCTGTTTATTTAAGCCTGCACAATGCTGGCGGGCTGCCCCATCGATACAGAAAGTTTGGTTCTTGGCCCTGCGCCAGTGCTTTCAGACATTCTGGATCCATCGGTATACCATTTTATGGCATTTGCTTTGGGAGTGTAGTAGCTCAATTCTCCTACCCAATTTTTCTAGAATAAGAGCCGATACCAAATTTTCGGGGTGGGGACATAACCAAAGTATAAGTATGTATAGGAGTTTTCATATCGAATGCATATATGTAAGTCTAGCAGAATTTTTTGTACGCTCTAGAAAGGATTAATAAATAAATAAATAAATTTGTATTAAAAAGAGATAAATTTCATGGAAGCTATTCTGAATAACAAAGAGATATAACGGAGTTAAGTTAAGGAGAAATAGCAATAGAAGTAAAAATTATCTTTAATGAGAAACAATTTGTTGAAGACACTCTTATGGTACAGACTGTACATGACCTATTGAAATCAGAATGAAGAAATGGTAGTGTAACCTTTTTACGACAAAGAATGTGAAGAACACCAGTTTCCTAAACCTTCTAAGATGTTGACAGTGTTATTCTAGATTGAAATTGAGCTTTGAAATATGCAACGTTTCACTGTGAGTTTTGAAACGCTTATGAGTTTAGAGCTCAGATGGTTTAAGCTATATGTCCAAAAAGACTTACTGAAAGAATTACGGGACCCACTTTTTGTTTGTTATATGGTCGTTAAGCTGTAAAAGTAGATCATGGGGTTCAAGAGATATCATCAAAAAATAGATTTTCCAATTCTCCAAGGGCAAAACAATTCATTGGAGCTGGTATGCCTAAACAACACGAATGTGTATGTGTGTCGACGAAAAAAAATGTTTGCGTATACTCCTTTTCAGACCACCTGCCGTCACCTTGGGAAATTGCCAATGCTCAATTAAAAAATTGGATTTTCCTGGTTAAATCGTTCCCAGGCAGTGTGCACAACTTATGTTTAAAAAATGCCAAAGATATGAATAATTGAGTAAAAGAACATTGAAACATGTTGAACCCAAGTGCTGACCATGACTCAATTTGGCTCTAGCTCGAGTCAATTTATCAACTGATACAAATTTGTATATGTATTTGGCAAAGTATCACCAGTTGTTTTCATTCTTAAGGAAGCTAATGGTTTTATATCGTACTCAAAGCAAAATAACTGAGTGGGATTCAATGAATGGAAATAACCAGCACTTGAGTCAGAATAAAATGTTTGTATATCAAGATACATATAAAACATTTTTTTAAATAAAGTATTTAACACCGGCCAACAAATATAGACAGCTTCAAAACATAAAAAGTACTCAAATGCCAAAAGCGTCTTTCAAATGAAATTTTTAACTGAGAAACGTTTACTGTTGAGCATATGTACATAGATTTTACATGTTAACATAACACAGTTCCTAGCAACATTTTGCTTAACATAACTGTTGTGATTAAAAAATGAGTAGATGAGAACCAAAACTCATCATATCCACTTTAATCAAAAATTGAGATTTTGATGCAGATTTGTTAAGATTGGTATATTGAATTGTTTTTAAGGAAAATTTGACAGCCTCCCCCCTCCAATCCCCTTTAATATTGAGGTTAAACATCGTAATTGTCTCCAAAAATCTCCATATCCACAGTGCGATTTGCATCAGAACTTTCCATATACATTGTTTGCATTAGATTTGCTTTCAAAACTCTTCTTATCCATCATAGGAATTGATTATGTCATTTTAGAAGGATCTAAAACGTTCATGGGTTTTTATTGTAAAAATCTTTAAGTGGTTCATTGAAGATTGGAAAGTAGTGTGGTGCTATTATATCAGATGGTGTAATTGAGAGAGTGGGGTAAGTGTGGAAACTGGCCATATCCAATCATTTGCAGCAAAACTCTTCATATCCAAATTTAATTGTTAAATGTATTTAAACGGATCTTTCAATATATTTTTGCTGTTAATTATACCATATAGATTTAAAAATCTTATATTATACAAAATCATATAGGTAGTCTTATTAAGTTTTTTTCTATTTGCACAAAATGAAAATTTTGGATATGACGAGTTTTGCTTCTCAACTACTCAAATATATTTCACTAAACAAAATGAACGCTTAGCACATTGTTATCAATAACAAAATATGGAACTGTGAACAAAATTGAAGTTAGGACCTCATGAATTTAAAAACATCAGAACTGTGTAGTTTTAACACTTACATACTTACCTGTCCTACAATTTACGGTGGCATGTCTTCAAAAATTCTGTAAAAATTGTAAAAAATGTGCATGACCCGAGGGTATTTTTGGACCCACGCGCATGGCTTATGTGTGGCAAGCAAACATCAACTACTGAAAACAGTTTTTAAGTTTTTATATCGCAAAAAATAAATCTTAAAACCCCGAAATAGGAATTGGGTAGACATGGTTCATACGCCTTTTGGCTTCTTTATTGCTTTTCAGGTTAGTGCTGTTTGACTGACCTCACGTTTGTCGCAGTGTCTTGGTTTCTTTCCACTATCGGAATCTCGCAGAAAAAACTTTTCCAAGCTTAGCAACGAGGAGTTATGAAGTTGCAAGAAAATTTTCTTTGGGTGATTTTTTTTCAGACTTGCTCAACTTGTTGATAAATATTGATAACATTTAAGGGCCTTATTGCGAGTCTATTCAAAATAGACTTTAAGACGAATAGACTTCAAGTCGATTATCGGTATTGCGAAAGTCTGTCTGTTCTTGTATTTCCCAAAACTATGAATCGCTACGAATTATATTTTTTTACAGGTATGAGCTTTGACAGAACTTTGGGCTAAATTCGTAGGTTTTTAAGGTACGCGAACCGACATTAATCTTTTATTATCATTTATATAGCAAGAGTTTCTGATCGAATTTAGTTTATAATTGTCTAATAAGTTCAAATAGAATCTCGCAATAAGGCCTTCAGTTTCTAAAATATCCTTGATAGGTATATTTGTGGTTGATGACACGCACTTATGTCAGTCTGAACTTTTGATTTACATTTTTTTACATATAAAACACAAAAAGCTAGAAGTAGATTATCTAAATTTTGTATTAAATAAAATAATTTAATTTTAATTGGTAAATTAAAAGCTTAGTACCTACCACCTGGCAAACAATACCTAACATATGCACCCAATCGACATTGACCTAGATGCTGAGTTCAATAGCAATTGGGCGAGATCTCGTCTCGTTTTATGAATATCCTTTCGATAGACGAAAGGATAAAGTAGAGATTCTTAAAACAGTAATGTCGTTTTCTATTATTCATCAGATGTGGGAGTCTTCTGAAACCAATCTTCAAAATTCTCTTTTGAAGATTCTCATAAGAGAATTTTGCTTCTGGATTTCAAATCAGAATCCATCCGAGAAGCACTTATCAATTCAAACAAACACTTCATATTTCTTTTTAATTTTACAATCGAAATAATTGGCTATTAGAAAACAAATATGTAATATAATTAAATAAACATATTAAGAAAAACTAAAAGAAAATTTTGTATTTGTAATTAAGCGATAGATAGGTAGGTATGTAGTGCCAGCAAAAAGTTTCTATTTGATGACTGACCAAATAGGTAGGTAAATCCTCGCTGTTCGAAGAAGATGATTTAAAATTTTCCATCAGTTAATAAACACGAAACATATTTTGATTTTTTTAAGAAGTCAGGATTGAAAAGTTAACATAACTTGTTGAATAAACAGAAATGAAGAAAAATGACCAATTTTGGATTTCCTAAACTTAGGAATATCACAAGTTGAGCCAGTCAATATCGAATGAATAAAAACGGTTTCTGAAGTTGAAAATCAAGAAAATATGACATTTTTCAACAGATAAATATTAAAGGGGGGCTGGCCTTAGGAGACAAACTTTGTTCAATTCTTTTAAGCTCGCCCAAAATTCAACAATTTGAATATAATGATTTCTAAGGCCCAGTTTAACAAAAAGAAAAGTTAAAGGACTGACTACTAGTGCCATCACCCTTTAGTTTTGCGAAAACATTCTTGGCGTTAATGATCTTGGAGAACCAAGGCCTAGCGACTAACCTCCCAACTATTCCATTGTGCTCGTAGTTGTTCGCCAGAAATGGAGAGGAAATACAGTTTTCTGCTGAATCCACATTTTATCATAACAGGATAGGAGATACTATTGCATTATCTATCCTTTCCTCACAGGAGCTAATATTATGGGTGGAACAGACTGCTTTTAAGCCCAAACACCGGTGTGGTAATACGGAGCGTGAAGTTCCGTGCGTAGGTCTCTTAAGGCATGCTGGATCACCCCAATTCTTATACCAAATTATTCTTCCCTATTCTGCTAAACGTTTGCGTGAAAGTTAAGTTTGTTAACTGCCCCAGGGCGCACTGGGGAATGTCATTCAAATTCCAAAAAACTGTATTTCACATTTACCATTTATAACGTCATGAAAATTCGCAAAGTTAATGCTTTTCCTTTGACATTGAACTTTTACAAACAGCTGATTTCAATTTCGCAGCTCTGATTTCTTTCCCTGAGAAAAAAAACTGGGTTGCGTAAGAGCGAGTTCAGTGCTCCCCCCGAACACACATCGAAACTGGGGTGACAAAAGTGTCACATAAAACACATGACAGCGATTTCAGGGCGACCCAGTGCTAACATCGAAAAAACCTTTTGTATTCTCCTATTCGTCAGAGGGTACAAAAATGTTCTAAAGTATACCTATATAAACAGCGATACAAATCAAATTCAATGAATTAAATTCTCTTTAGAATTTCAAAATGAAATATCGTTCTAAGCCTGAACTGAAAACACAAAAAATAAATAATTTTAAACAAATTGAATGAAAAACTCGCGTGAATCGAAAGTTTCGATCGAATCGAATAGCAGAATAGCGTTGATTGAAACGCATCATAGCTTGTGGCATGACATGGGTCAATATTTGACTTACACAATTTAACATGCGACAAGCAGAGTGTAGAACACAACAAAATGCAGAGCCGAAAATCATACCTAAGTATAGGAATTATACAAAAACTGTTCAGTCTGTGAAAACCGCTGAATATGTGTTTTAAATCAAGTTGGGCTTACTTCCTATTAATTAATGAATACAAATTTTCAATTCTATTTATCAATTCTGAATAGGTATTTTCAGGATGTGATAAATATTATGTACATGTCCATGAAGGTATAATTCTTTTGTTTTTCTTTCTGCTTCTAAATTTTTTGCGACATAATTTCATATTCAGGAAGGTAATGCCTCATTTAAATAAATCACACAAGAAAACATTTTCTAACCAACTGGCAACTCCTTTGGCAATTAAAATTGGCAAAGTCGGCATTGGGGTAGTTGTCGATGATAATATTTTGTGAAGTGTGGCGGCATGCGTAACAATTCACATACACGTCCAAACATGCAAAACGATGCATCAAACACCCTATTTTCGGACATCCTTGACAACTGTCGATTATCCCAAAAACACACCTTCAACTTACAAATTCGCAATTCACCAAGAAGTAAAAATATAGAAAAGAAACAACTTTAACTTTTTGGTACCTGCATGGCGCTCCAATAATCTTTCTAATGGCATGGAAAACGACATGACAAACAGCAAATGTATAACAAAAGAAAAAAATATATAAAAAAAGGTAAAAAAGGATGCAGAATACACACTCTGACTCCACCAACACCACAACCACACGGAGCATGACCCTGCGTCAATTCGTTTTCCTACAAAATACGAGGGAGTCAGAGTAGTGACGAAATGTAGAAATACGACAATGACGGTCGGTGATTGTGATGACGACAACGAGTGGGTCGGTTTAGGATATTTGTGGGAAAAAACATATTCTCAAAAAAAAAACTTATCTTTTACACCCAAAGGAATCAACATTTTGATCAGACTTAAATACATTAAGGCGAATCCGTGATTTTTCGAATAATAGTTTCTCAATTAAACCCAAGACCGAGGCAAGAAAGACAAAAGAGAAAATGGTGATTCGATCCGCCGCCACCGCCACCGCTGATGCTTTAGGGACAGGCCAGGGGAAACATCATACACACCATCCATCCACCAACAAACTCGTCCATAGTAAGATGAGCGAAAATAAAAATCGGCAAAACCGAAACAGAAGTGTAAATCCAACGAAATACATTACAGAAAAATGGAAAGAAGGCTTTGCGAGCTCTGCGGTCATTGTTGATCGTGAAGGCAAAATACTAAATACTTCGCGACTCCACCAGCATAACATTGGGGTTAAGGGGGCTAGCAACTTGCTTCTTATAGTTGCTTTAGACAAATCCCGAAAAAATGGACATTAGGAACCAAATTTTTAAATAAAATAATATTGATGGCTAGTAAATTACATAAATTAATTAATAAACATTAAAAACGCAATTTACCTCAGCACATTATTCTAATGTTTTGAAATGAAAAAAAAACCTCTCGCACTATTTTTTGTACAAATTTTCTTTTTCTAATATTTTCGCTGGGAAGTTACGGAAAAACGAAAAACCGAAGCAGGAAAAAAAAGAAGAAAAATATATATCTTTTTTCTTTCTTTTTCTTCTATATTTTCTCGAATATATATATAATTCGGCTGCTCTCGCTCGGCTACACACACGCACGGTAGGTATATATTATACCCCTCGAAAGGAAGTTTTTCTTTTCAGAAATAAGTTTTGTTTTTTTAGCACAAATTACACAAGTTTGAAGCACTATTTTCACAAAATGTTCGTTTAGAAATATTAATGAGTTGTTTTATTAATTTTTTAAGCAAATTTAAAAAACTTATTTATGGTTTTTTGCAAATTAAATTGACAAACTCATGTAGAATGGCCACAACATATCACCGCCATATTGGAAAATATTTTTAATAACGCGAAGTTGCGAAGCATCGACGAGACGGGTTGGAAGAAAATCCAATTTGAAATTGTAGTAGATTTTCCAAAATTTATACAAAAAAACATCGCAGGGTGTGCTGAAGTGTGTTGATGGAAGAGTTCAATGAAATTGTCTCTTGTTGGACACAAAAAATGGATACATTCACAATTAAGGCTCTCCCAAACCAACGCGAAACATTCGCCGACGACTGTTTTTTGTTGTTGGTTGGTGTTGTGTATTTGTCATATTTTGTGCTATTGTGAATGATTCTCTTCAAATTCGCGTTGGTTCGGGAGTGCCTTTATGTAGTTCTCCTTTCGACACTTGCTTATTCCACAATATCAAAAAGTTTTATTAAACGCCAACGCGTTTTGTCTTATGAGGACATCTTCAGGGCACTAATTACTAAATACACACCCCGATTACAGAATCCGACGAATGAGCTGCGGAGGAAGTTAGGCTCAATTTTGACGTTTGGCTCATAGTAAAAATGTCAAAATTGAGTCTGATTCCCTCCGCAGCTCATTCGCCGGATTCTGTAATCGGGGTGACAATTTCTTTATTTACTGTCAAGTAATCGTGGTGAATATCAATAAAAATTACGATGATTTTGTTTTATATATATACATACATATTACAAAAAAGGAATACAAACAATTAAGTACATTAATTTTTAAAAAATGTTTTTTTTTAAGTAAGTAAGTAAGTAAGTAAGTAAGAATTCATTTATTTAACATATTTACTTCAGTTACAAAAATTTTTAATGAATATAAAGCTATGGCTTAGCCGTCAGCTAGGTTGGCGAGTTATTTAATTACATATGTTTATAGTTTTACAATAATCGTGATATTCCGCTACTAGTAGATTTCTGTATTTGTATATGCTTTGAAGATAATTATATAACTTCTTCCAATCGTACTCGTTGAGAATCTGTACCTATCGACTCCTGCAGGCCCAACTAACAAAATTGCTTCGCATTTCAGACATTATAGTGTTATTTGTTTCTTTAGCGCGCCTATTACCCTCTGACGTGAAGTATACCTTATTGGAGCATTACTGCTTCCCTAAATATTTTCTGGTGCAAATTATATAAGGTTGATAGAAGCGATATACCAATGTTTCTTTAATCTCTCTATATTGCTTTTATGAAATGACGACGGAGCTTTTGTTCTATATTTATCCTGTAAAATTATTATACAATCTCTATGTAAGTTTCTGTTACTTGCTAAGTTCAGCCATAAACCATTTCTGCTGTACTAGTAAAAACACAAACCACTTCTGGTATAGGTACTAAAGAGTATAGACACAAACCAGCAGTGCGGAGAAAGTGAGTACGTTTTTTTTCATCGTAAATATCATAGACATACTAGATATGGACTGCTAGTTGTTTGGTTAGGTTGGTTCGAATTTTAATTATAAACACCACGAGCGCTTTTGGCCTAAAAGCGGAAAATTGGTGAAACTTTTGACACTTTGGTTTGACAAATAAAAAAAAGTTGTAACAAAAATATAAATAAATATCTGTCCAAGAAAGCTTTATTAATAATTAAAGCAAGAAAATAGTTTTATTATATTATTATTATAAGTATAACGTAGTCAAGTCACCAAATACCGAAGAACAAACTGTACCAGGTGGATAATTAAATAGGAGATAAAGCAAAATTAATCTCGGAAAATCTGAATCGAATGGATACAGTTCCATGAACGCTTTTTATGATGGTTCTTTAACACTATGGGATTCAGGAGTTCCTGCTATGGAACCAACAGCTGGAGTTGCAATTGGTAACAAAGTTCGAAAATGACAACACAAGATATCAACAAGACTACAAAATGTTTAACGATAACGATTCCTGGCGGCAGTCTCACTGCTGGAATTTCAGGACAAGCTCTTTCTCAGCACCAACAGCATTAAATAGTTAATCTAATTATGAACGAGATCGTGCAACCACAGCAGCCATCTCCTCAACAACAACAACAGATTACCAGAGATGCACGCTATCCCCTGCTGTCTGAAAGCTATTTGCAGTGCAGATGCAGCAGCTGGAGTTGAAACATGTCGTTTGGCTTGTGGTGGTCATGGATACATGGATGCTTCAAATTTCCCAACCATCTATGGTATGGCCACTGCTGTTTGCACGTATGAAGGAGATATCTGAAGGAGGTATCTGGTCAAGGTCTACGAAACAGCTTTGAATGGAGGAAAACTAGTGCCGACAGTTCAGTACATCAAAGAAGCAATTGACGCAAGTTTTTGCTAACTTTAATGACTCGTTGTTGTCAATTGTGAAGGCGTTCCAATTTGTTGCCCTCAAAAAGCTGCCAACTTATTTGGAATCGAACTTACCCAAGCTGCCGATGTAATTTGCCCTACATGTCCATCTATGAAAAGCGTTAAACTAGCTCCTTCTTTTTTTGTTTAGCTTCTTGGACGTGCCTTTTTAGCCCTTTCGGCTTACACTGAGATTAAAAATGTTTCATTATACTATGTTCCCACCAAACGAAATCCGAGATTTCGGTTGAAAACTTTTCATATTTTGAGCTGCTGGGAAAAAATTTCATAGATATTTAAACGAAATATCAATAAAAACTCTGGATTTCAACGAAATCTCCATGAAATTCTGCTCCACCTATTTGAAATCTCGAAATTTTTGAGCTGAAATCTCGGATTTCATTTTGGTGGGAACATAGCATTAGGGAGATTTTCTTCTAGTAAGATCCATAATAAAAAAAAATCCACAAATATTTGATAATTTCTTTATTTCCAGTTCATAGATTTAAGCGAAAAAGAAGTTGGAGATTTGGAAATCCGACGAGTAGCCTGCTTAGCCCGTATTCTTCCAAATGCTGTCGCCATTGTTGATAGTTTTGATTTTCATGATCGGATGTTAGATTCAACATTTGGAGCATACGATGGCAATGTATATGAAAAAATGTTTGAAGTTGCTAAAATGAGTCCGCTGAATCGTGAACCAGTGAATAAGTCATTTAATGCTTACTTAAAGCCATTTATGAAGGCAAAGTTGTAAAATCAGAAAATATTATTAACTAATTATGTATTTAAGCCTTTTTGTAAGATAAACAAATAATTATTAGAACGAACAAAATAGAATTAAATTATATTTTTTGGGTAATATGCAATCGTTTTGTGATCTAATCGCAATTTATTAGGTTGGGTAATGAAATTAAATTTAACTTATCATTTTTTTTTAAATATTTTGTATTAATATTGAAATAAAAAACAATTGCCAAACCATAAAGACCTGGCAAATTAGAAGCTAACATATAACCATTACCTCCACATGCTAAACGCAGAATCTCAACACCAGCACTTGAGTCATTTGTTGAAATAGATTTTAGACAAGTCGATAGAGCGTGAATTTCAGCTAATCGATCAAATTTTCCTTCATTGATTTCTTTGGTTACTTGATGATACATTTTGTACAGATGATCAGCTGCAAGATTAATCACAATGCTTTTGGAAATTTCGGGGAAAAGTTTGAGTTGCAGTGTTACATGATCTATGATTTGATGTTCTGGTTCTCTGATGAAAATAAAAATATACAATTTCAGAACGAGGGTATCTATTAAGCCGGGCACCTTCTTGACAGTATGTTGACAGCAACTTTGTGTTGCCTTGAATATTGCTCCCAACTGAAAGGAGTCCTCGGTATGGAAACAGTTGATTGTAAAAAATTGTAACAAAAAGTTGCGGCAACTATAATTGCCAAGTAAGCGCTACAGCCTAGTACTTATTGTTAAATTTTTCTAACATTTTTAAATCCTAAATAACCATTGTTTACTCCTTTGAAAGCAAGTTTCTTGTCTTTTATATAGAGTTGGGCAACAACAACCGCATAGTTCACCGTGTGGCCCACTAAAAATAAATGAAAAATAGTGTCGTCAATCAAGAGAAAAGAATTTATTGCCGGTGACGATACTTACATGCTCCTGGCCACCACTTGTAACCTCCAAAAGTACTTGAGAGTGCTAGGACGCCATATGGCCCTAGGCTCAATGATAGGAAAATCCCTTTGCACACCTCCGCGTGGTGGAGGGTGGGTAACGCTAACGTGCAGGGGGACCGAATGGATGCCGGGATAAGCAGACAACCCAGCTTTGCTGGTCAGGGCACAAACTTGTCCTTGGGATGGTTAAAAGCCCCCTTAAGACGGATGAACTGCAGGTGGCGGTCAACGGCATGATAATCTGGTGGCGGAGGAGCGTTTTTTTTTTGTTAAAAGGCCAACGGCAGCAGCAGGTAGCGTCTGTAACCCATATTGGGCGGCTACAAAAGGCGTCTGTTTTCCCATAGTGGGCGGCCTCGAGCAGTTATGTGTTTGACCATACAAAAGGCGGGTGTGCCTGTCAAATCTGAGCTTATGTATGTTATTAATCGTATCTTGGAAAACACCATGGTGGAAGAATATATGCTATTACATGAAATATGACAACAATTGGAAATGAGTCCCCAAGAGGTAACCATTTTATGGAGAATCCTTCTGCAGCTTCGGCTGCTGTAAACCGCACATCGGATTTGGGGGTGCGGCATCTTTCGTGTACCAGCGTCAATCAAGACGCCATAACAATAAATGAATCGTTAACAAATAGAAGAAGTCTTTTAAGAAGAGCAAATGATACTTTTGGCTACCGCATACGTACGAAAATCGGAGCATGGAACGTTCGATCCTTGTACGGCGAAGGTAGATACGAGCAGGTTGAGCGTGAAATGCTTCACCTTAAGATCAGTATCCTGGGCATCAGTGAAACTAGGTGGAGAGGAAGAGCCGAATACAGAGCTGACTCTGGGCAAACGAGAATGCTGTATTCCGGGGAGGATGAAAGAGAGGGTGGCCAAAGGCTGCATGGTGTCGGAATTATGTTGAACGAAGAAGCAAGGCGTAGTCTTATATCCTGGGCGCCCATTTCTGCAAGAATAATGACAGCAAGGTTCCGTTCAAAAATTCGCAACCTCACAATAATTCAGTGCTACGCCCCCACAAATGAAGCGACCGAGGAAGACAAAACCGCTTTCTACACTCATCTTAACTCAGTTTACAGTGGTGTTCCAAGAGCCGACATTATAATTGTCATGGGAGATCTCAATGCCCAAGTCGGATCAGACAACTACGGTCTGGAACGCGTCATGGGGAAAAATGGCTTGGGGTCACGAAATGAAAATGGTGATTTGCTGGTCGATTTTTGTAACGCTAATCGTCTTGTACTGGGTGGAACTGTGTTTAAACATAAGACTTGCAACAAAATCACCTGGGTACATCCGGATGGTCAAACTGAAAACCAAATTGACCACATCATGATTCAGCAGCAATGGAGGAAGTCAATGTGCGATGTTCGGAGCATAAGAAATGCCGACATTGGACGCGACCATCATTTGGTTCTCATGAATCTCAAGCTACGAACGGCAGCTGTACAACGTCAATCACAGGGTGCAGCAAGGAATTCGAAGTTCAATACAAATGCTTTAAGTGATCCCAACATATGTCGTAACTATGCGTCACCAACCTTAACGACAGAGCTTCGTCATTAAACGGAATACAACATTCAACAATTGATGAGATGTGGGGTGATATAAAAAGTGTTTTTATGGATGCTGGATCCGAAACTGTACCCAAGCAGTCGAGAGTTAGAGACTCTTGGATATCCCAAGACACCTGGGATAAAATCGAGCTTCGCAAATGGTTGAAGATGCAAATAAATGCCGAAGCAGATGCTCAACGAAAGGCTGAATTGCGAAGAGAGTATCGCTTAGCACATAAGATGGTCTATCGCTGTGTGAGACGAGACAAGAAGGTGAGGTTAGACGGTCTCGCAGAAAATGCGGAAAACGCTGCAAGAAGAGGAGACATGAGGGAATTGTACCAAATATACAAGGAAGTTGTCGGGAAGAAAACCAACACCAATCATCCTGTAATGGATGTGGATGGTACACTTTTGGTATCAATCGAGGATCAGCTGCGCAGGTGGAAGGAGCACTTTTGTGCCTTGCTTAATGAGGATTCTGTCGAGCAGAGTGCTGAAGTGCCCCTGCTTAACGAGATGCGTAGATCATATAGGGGTATTGACATCGAGCCCCCTACAGTACTGGAAATTCAATCTTCGATAAATCTTCTCAAAAACAACAAAGCAGCTGGACTTGATGGTATACCAGCCGAGTTCCTGAAAGCTGACCCTGTCAGAACGGCTAGTACTTTACACCCTTTGATACAAGCTGTGTGGGAAAATGAAATCTATCCCAGCGACTGGAAGGATGGTGTAATTGTTAAGTTGCCAAAGAAAGGTGATCTTAAGAATTGCAACAATTGGCGAGGTATTACAGTTTTGTCCGTTTTTCCAAAATTAATGGCAACCATCATTCTGGAGCGGATAAAGGTTAGAATCGAGTCTACACTCAAGAGGCATCAAGCTGGTTTCCGCAGTGGGCGGTCTTGTGTCGACCATATCAACACTCTGCGTATCGTTCTTGAGCAGTCTGCGGAGTTTCAATCACCGCTTTACCTTATGTTTGTGGATTTTGAGAAGGCCTTTGACCGAGTCAACCGTGAATGTATATGGAGATCACTTCTTGGTAGAGGAGTTCCCCCAAAAATTGTTGCCATTATAAGAGGGTCCTATAACAACGCAAGATGCTTTGTTTTACACAATGGGCAGCTATCCGACTCTTTCGAAGTGCGGCAGGGTGTGAGACAGGGAGATGTTCTATCGCCAATTCTCTTTCTACTGGCGATTGACGATGTCTTGACGGCCAGCGTTGGAACATCAGAGAGGCAGGGCATTCAATGGAGACCGTTTGAAAGGCTTAGCCACTTAGACTATGCCGATGATATATGTCTCTTGGCAAATAACATCAGCGGGCTGAACGGGATGTGTCAAGCTCTGAAGGTAAAAGGAGAGGCGAGTGGTCTGAAAATAAATAGCAAAAAGACAAAAATAATGCTCACAGGCCGCTCCACACATCAGCGTATTTTAATACAGGAGACGCCAGTTGAAGAGGTGGAACAATTTAACTACCTTGAAAGTATTGTTTCAGCAAATGGTGGTACTGATCTGGACGTTCAAAGTAGAATAAATAAAGCTCGCGCAGCCTTCGGTTCTCTCTCCCAAATTTGGAAATCATGTCAAATCTCCTTGCGCACAAAGTTGAGATTCTTCGAATCCAATGTCAAATCCGTGCTGTTATATGCTTGCGAAACCTGGAAAGTCACGACTACCATCTCAAAGAAATTGCAGGCTTTTGTGAACCGTTGTCTACGCCATATTCTAAAAATTCGCTGGCCACAAATTATATCAAACGAGGAATTGTGGCGCAGGACAAGCCAGGAGCGGCTGGACGTTGACATAAGAAAGCGTAAATGGCAATGGATTGGTCACACACTGAGGAAACCAAGCGATGAAATTGCAAAGCAGTCATTTGAATGGAATCCTCAGGGTACACGGCGGGTTGGAAGACCAAGAACAACATGGAAATCAACAGTTCTAGCAGAAGCAGACTCCCAGAGAAAGACGTGGTCACAGTTAAAATATCTATCTGCAGACCGAGAAGGATGGAAACGATTCGTTGGCGCCCTATGCCCCAACCGGGGTTACAGGACTTGATGATGATGATGATTGAAGGGGTATTAAGAACAAATTCCTCTGTCGCTGGATCATAGTCAGCACGTGTTTGTATTCCACGGATAAAAGTTCCATGACCCATCTCGGTTTGAGCGTAAGATCCCACAATCTTCAAATTTTTGGCAAGTGTCTTGCAAGTACCTTGTTTTTCAATTGTTGGTGCAAACATTGTATAATGGACAAAAAATGGACTTTCTTGTGGTACAATTGCATTGCCAATAGATTCAATAAAGAGTTCACTAAAAACGATGAAGAAATTGTCGAAATATTTATAATGCCGTAAAGTGTATTGTGCTTTATACAGTCCATGTCACTTGATTGATTTCTATTTCTTATTATGTAGGTATATTGAAAACTATAAATTGGGTATATTTAAGGTGTTCAGTGTTCAAGGCTAAATGTCTTAAAATAATTATTGTCTTTGAATTCATTGAACAAGTGAAGAAATATAACATTTAACCAGAATTCGGTAGAGAATTTCAATCAAATGATACGGAGCTTTTAACTTACGGATAAATGTTGGTTCCACCGGGATTCCGTTTATCTTGTAAATTCTTAAGTTTCTTTGCCAGCAAAGTACTTCGTTTGACTGCATCATCATATTGATCTTGGAAGGACAAATAGTCAGGAGCTACCACTATCATCACTGCCTTCTGCCAAACTGCCTTACGCCAATCTACGCTCGGTTTCTATCCTCTGTTCGGTTTCCATTCGCTTTTTGTCTTGAATTTTCTTTTCTTCTCCTGGCAACGGAGGAATGGATAACATTCTCACTTTTATAAATTGCACACACGACAGTCGAATGGACTTCTTTATAGCATCCTCTCGACTTTTCTTTTGACATGGCTGCATTAATATCTTCTTGCTCTTAAGATCTACTATTTCGGCAACTTGTGCAATTTTAGCACTCAATGCAATCGCATCGGCAAAGGTGAAAATCGAATCACCTGAATACAAACTATCGATGATTTTAAGATGCATTTCGATGTCAGGTAGGATATTTTTTTAACTGTTGAATTTCTTCTTAGATGCCAGCGATTGGAGAACGACAGGTGCGACTGTCGTGCATTTCTTTCCACGTCTCCAACAACCAGGGACAGTGATTACAGGTGCGAATGCTATTCCAACGTTCGTCTTTGGACTTTGGAATCGGGTTAGTCCTAGAAAATGTTAAACTGGCAAGTTCCACTGAAAGTAAATGGAATCACTATACCTACCTACATTTTCTAAGGATAGAACACAAACAAAACTTACATGCATCATCGAGGGGCAGGAACTTGGAACAACCATTGCACATAATGCTGCCGCATAGTCAACAGTGATGTTGCCGTCGAGCAATGTGAAAGCTCTTGGCACAATTTGGACAGATTTTGACTGAACTCCCATATGAGTAAACTTACCTAGTTGGATAGCAATTGTTTTGATTGTTACTGCTTTGCCTGTTGATTCTCTTCCATGACACGTGTGGCACTTCTTTGAGATTCCAAACACTGAATTTTTGTTTGCCTCGTTTTCCGAGTGTCCTTGTCATGTTTTCTTCGTGTAATCGGAGCTCACCAACTTCTGCTCTAAGCATTAGAATGTTTATATGTAGTTCTTTGCAAGTTTGTTTCAGCTTTTCTACATTAATATCCCAGTCATAAGGTTGACCCACACACAGCAGTAATATTCATGTTAGCCCTTATAGTTCGCACCGACACGAACTGGTTTCTTCTTTTTTCTTATTTTTTGCTTCCTCGCTTGGGTGGTTAATTGGTTACCTCCACAGGATGTTTGACTGGCTAATAGATACGAGATTATTAAAAATTCGAATTGCCAATGTGCTCCGGCGGCAGAGAGAATTCAATGTACGCGTATTTATCGATCTTGGTTTCTTTTTGTGGCGATTTTCCCAAAGATTTTCTTCACCTTCGACTTCCATCTTCGAAATTTCCTAAGCTGTAGTGGCTTTGGCTTGTGTGGGCGGTGTTTCTCTAGCGTGGAAAGAATAAAATTGCTGCAAACAGTAATACAAAATAAATAGTAATAAAGGTAAGAACAAAACACATCTTACCAAGGTTGGATTTTCAGATTTTGTGGTTTCATCGTCCTGATTTTCATCCTCTTTTTTAGCTGTTTAACTTCATAGTGCCGATTGGTAGGTAATCATTTTAACAGTTATATTTTATACATGTATGTAAATACATTTTTAAACTAACGCCAGAGAAACACAAATGAAAATTTCTAAAAAAAAAAAATACAAACATTTGCACGTCAGACGTCAAACAATAAAGTTAAATTAAAGCAGATGGCTCTGTTTTTTTATAAGATATACCAGTAGATGTCCCTACTTTCTTTGACTAACAATACTTCTTTAGGCCAAGTACCAACAGATGGCATTAAGAATAATTATTTTGTTTGCCACTTTTAGGCCAAAAGCGCTTATGTCGCAAATCAAATAAAGAACTGCTCGCATTGAAACTTTTGTATGAAAATGGGTATCGACTAGCAGTCCATATCTAGTATATGTCTATGGTAAATATATTCTTCCATGGCCGAGCGGTTAGCGTGGTGGACTTTCAGTGCGAGATGACCATGGTTCGAATCTCACAGGAACCTTGTAATTTTTATAACTAAAATAATAAGGGTATTCATGCAACAGCGTAAAGTCGTCGTAAACGTGGTAAAGTTTTAAACTTCGTAAATCTGTCAAATTTTCCATACAAATTGTGACGGCATTACGAAGTTTTAAACTTTACAACGTTTACGACGACTTAACGCTGTTGCATTAATACCCATAATATCTAATAAATTCTAAGATTGTATTTCAGATAAAAACTTTCAAATAAAATATCAGCAAATTATTAAAATAAAATAAAAATATAAATAAATAAATATAAATCAATTGTGAAATATTTTTTTGTTTCCACCTTCTTCTATAAGACCTCTAAATTGAGTCCAGTAAGTGTTTATCGGGGCAGCTGAATTTAGTCCATAAAGGTTCAATAGGAGCTTAAAAAGTGCGCCCTTTCAATTCTATGGACTATTATATAATGCTTATATGATTGCAAGAGATGATTATGGGAAGCTTCTTTGGATGATTATAGGGGCAAAGTTGTTAGTTGGGGGGTCAAGGTTTTTTTGCCGAAGTAAGTTGCATACAGTACAAAACCTGTTGAAGCTTCCATTATATGGGCTACCGTTTAAACCAAGTAATTCGCACCGTGCTTTGAAAATTAGAGATATTTCACTATAGCTGAGACAGTCATGGAAGTAGTTTTTGTCATTCAGGTTGAAATTGAACTGAGAGTATAATATACTCTGCTATCGGATGAGCGAGCTTGCTCAATAAATTTGTCTCGAATAGAATCTTCATTTTTTTGGATTATAAGATAAAGTTGATCCTTTAAGGTCTTGAAGTTGGTAAGATCGAATATTAGATTTTCACCACACGCACTTCCTTTCATCAGTAAATTCAACTACAATAGGCATATGATCCGAAAAAGTTTTGCATTGAACCTCAAATTTTGTAATTTGGTCAGCCCAGTTATTGTTTACAGCGCAAAAGTCAATCACTGATTTACCCTGTCCTCCTACGAAAGTGTAATGGCCTTCTTTATCTCCTTCAGTACAGCCGTTTAACACAATTAAGCCATACAATTGGAGTAGCTCAAGCATGTCACTTCCATTTGCATTGCAAACATTATCCTTAGACTCCCGGTTGGTACAACAGATAGCAGGATTTGTTACAGTTTGTGCTATAGTGGTTTGAGAGTTACTAATTCTTGCGTTCCAATCGCCAATCAGTAGAACGCTTTTGCTTGCTAAGTGTAACATATTGTAATAACTTTCCATATTTGAACTATAACGACTCCGAAATGCAAACAAACGGACACAATAAAACTTACGGTCGCAGTGCAAACATACCCTTATTAGCTATAATTATAGCAACTCTCAAACGAAGGAAGCGCCATCTGCCGGATTATAGCAGATTTACCAGCTGTCAAATAAAAGCTTTTGGAAGGGAAATTATTGGGAAATTTCCCCTACGGAAAGCTCTGGAAGCAGAGACCAGAACGTTCTCCTTATTTCGAGAGTTTGGAAAACAAGTATAAAAGGCACAGGTTTGAACGGCAGCGACACAGTTTGTTTTTAATCGTGAATGAATAAAGTTGGTTGTAATAAAAGTGAAAAGTAAAGTTTGTGAATTAATTCAGTGGTGAAGAATAAATCGTTTTGTTTGTAGTAAGAATAGTAAAGTGTTTTATTTTGCGAAATAAATAAGTGGACGTTTTGAATAAAGTAAATAAGTTTTATTAACGAACCTGAGAAAAAATTACATTGGTGTTAGAAGTGGAATAAAACTTATTTTATTTGTGCACTCAGTAAATTTATTGTGTGGAAAGTGAACAAAAAAAAAGACAATGGGTAAATCTTTGAATGATTTAAATTTAGTGGAACTAAAGGCAGAACTGAATAAACGAGATCTTCCTACTGCTGGAACAAAGAATGATCTTATAATTCGTCTGCAAGAAGATTTAAGAAGATGTGGAAAAAACCCGGACACGTTTATATTCGACATTGAAATGGAAGAACAGCAAGAGCAAGTAAGTACATCGGGCATGACCAATATGCTGTCTCAGCTGCTTGCAAAATTTGATAGTCAGGAAAAGAATCTTCTCGAACGTTTCGAACAACAAAGCCAAGAACAACGGAGTGAACAAAAGAATCTTCTCGAACGTTTCGAACAACAAAGCCAAGAACAACGGAGTGAACAAAAGAATCTTCTCGAACGTTTCGAACAACAAAGTCAAGAGCAGAAGAATCTTCTAGAACAACAAAGCCAAGAACAACGGAGTGAACAAAAGAATCTTCTCGAACGATTCGAGCAACAAAGCCAAGAACAAAAGTGTCTGCTGGAAAAACAGACAAACATGCTCGAATGTAAGTTAGATGCCTTTGACAGTAGAATTGTTGCCCTTGACGAGCGTGTCGATAAGCAATTTTCTTCTATCGATAAACAATTGTTAACTCTCGATCAACAATTGTCTAATGTCGATAAGCAATAATTGTCGACAGTAGAAGCAAAGTTCGAAGATAAAATCGAATCCATTACAAGGGAATTAGATAAAGTAAAGAAAATGAAGGTTCGAGAAAGTTCTGGCGACTGTCCGAAGAAAAAAGAGATGCATCCACCAACCTTCGATGGGCAAACTTCTTGGTCAATCTACAAGAAGCAGTTTGAGGCAGCCGCAGCAACAAATGGCTGGGATGAGGAAGACAAATGCATAGCTCTAACGCTTGCCCTCAGAGGACCAGCTGCTGAGCATACCAGCAGATAAAAATGGCAACTTCAGTGCTCTCGTTCAGGCCATTGACAAACGTTTTGGAGATGGCCATATGCAAGAAGTCTTCCGCGTCCAGCTCAATTCCAGAGTCCAGAAAAGGGGAGAAACTCTGCAACAACTCCAAGCAGACATCGAACGGTTGGCGCACCTGGCATATCCAGCTGCAGGAGATGAAATCATCAACCAATTCGCAACAGAAGCCTTTGTTCGTGCTGTATCTGACATCAACCTTCAGCGAGCAATTCGAACTGCTGGCAAACGCACGCTTCCTGAAGCACTAGCATTCGCCCTCACTATGGAAGCAGCAGAGCAGGCTTCTCAAGGAGTCCATCGGGTAAGAGAAATAGAAATTGAGGAGTGCTCTTGCCAGAGAACAGCATTCCAAAGGAACCAACGCGATGGACCTGCTCGATGCTGGAATTGCAATAAAACCGGACATTTCCAACGCCAGTGCAGATTGCCACCTAGAAGATCTGCTTGTCAACATTGTGGAAGCAGAAATTTTAACAACAACAATGTCAAAACTCCTACTCACCCCGTTTCTCAACCGGGAAACGAGTAAGAACCAACTTCGAGGGGCAGAAGCTGGTTTCTGGTATCGATGGCCCCAGAACCACCATCCAGGTCTCACAGACGAAACGAAACAACAAAAGTCTGACTGTGGCGGCAACACTTAACGGCAAGAAGCAAGTGGCTACGATCGACACCGGTGCTACTGCCTCCATTGTTCGAAAGGACTTGGTGAAGATGACATGGCTGCATAACACCAACACTTACCGTCTGAAAACAGCAACAGGAGAGGCAGCCAGAGTGTACGGGGAGGTTCGTCTTACAATCCGTTTGGCAGAACTGGAGTTTTCACATCTATTTCTGGTAGCAGATATATGTGACGAGTGCATCGTTGGAATCGACTTTATGAAAGAGCACGGAGTAATTCTCGATATCGGAAAGCAAGTTCTCAAATACCGAAATGTGGAGATTCCTATGGTTTATGGCAATGAAAATTCATCAACTCTGAGGACTGTCATAAAGGAAGATATTTGCCTGCCACCTTCTTCAGAAGTGTTCGTTTGGACAAAAATAAAGGGAGATTTGGGTAGCCATCGATACCTAATGGTGGAACCAGACTCTGAACAGTCTTCTCAAAGCATCATCCTAGGGAAGACCCTTGTGGCGCCAAAGAACAACATGGTGCCCGTACGGATACTCAACATCAAACCGTACGAAGTCAAGCTTAGAAAAGGAGAAGTTGTTGGAAAATGTGAATCCGTATCCGCAATAACTAAAATTACAGAAGTTGATACACAAGAATATGTGGACCCCTGGAAAGTGAACACTATGAAGTCAAACATTCTCAAGTCTTCAAAATTAAGTGAATATCAGCTAAGTGTTGCTGGAAGCCTCCTTCATGAGTATGCTGATATACTCTCTTCACCCAATGGGCAGTATGGTCGAACACAACTGGTGCAGCATCGAATCGACACGGGAGACGCAAGACCTATTCGACAACCAGCAAGACGTCTCCCATTAGCCAAACAAGCCGAAGTTGAAGAGATGATATCGACCATGAAGAAAGATGGGCTAATCGAAAACTCAAAAAGTCCTTGGGCATCCCCAGTTGTTCTTGTCAAAAAGAAGGACGGAAGTACTCGATTTTGTGTGGACTATCGGAGGCTGAACGATGTGACAAAGAAAGACAGCTACTCTCTGCCAAGAATCAGCGATACTCTGGATGCGATGGAAGGAGCTGAATGGTTTTCAACATTGGACTTGAAGAGTGGCTACTGGCAGGTAGAAATCCATCCAGAAGATCGAGAAAAGACGGCTTTCTCCACAGGAAATGGTCTGTGGCAATTTAAAGTGATGCCTTTCGGACTATGCAACGCTCCGGCAACATTTGAGCGTTTGATGGAGTGCGTTTTACAAGGACTTACTTGGAAATCTTGCCTAGTGTATTTGGACGATGTCATTGTTTATGGTAAGACATTTGATGAGCATTGTGGAAACCTTAAGGCTGTGTTCCAGAGGCTTCGAGAAGCAAACTTGAAATTGAATCCAGACAAGTGCGAGTTTTTCAAGTCTGAGGTAAAATACTTGGGACATATCATCTCTTCCCAAGGAGTGAAGACTGATCCTGAAAAAGTTGACACCGTAAAGAATTGGCCAACACCACAGGATAAACATCAACTCCGGAGCTTTCTTGGTCTAGCCACGTACTATCGACGATTTGTGAAGGATTTTGCTGGGATCGCGAAAAATTTGCATCAGCTAACAGAGAAAGGCAAACCGTTCAAATGGTCAAGCGAGTGCGAGAAAAGCTTCCAGGAACTTAAGCAGCGCCTATGCAATACACCAGTTTTGGCCTATCCGACACCAGGGAAACCTTTCATCATCGACGCTGACGCAAGTAACGTGGGAATTGGTGCCGTACTATCACAAGTCCACGAAGGAGAAGAGAAGGTCGTTGCCTATTACAGCAAGGTGCTCTCAAAGCCAGAAAGAAATTACTGTGTGACCAGAAGAGAACTTCTAGCTTTAGTATCGGCAACAAAACACT
Organism: Dasysyrphus tricinctus; assembly: GCA_963921185.1. NCBI lineage: Eukaryota > Metazoa > Arthropoda > Insecta > Diptera > Syrphidae > Dasysyrphus > Dasysyrphus tricinctus. The sequence continues at coordinate 106,492,917 of OY992530.1, forward strand.
TCCATAAGTACATCTATGGACAGAAGTTCCTTCTTCGAACAGATCATGGCGCCCTTAATTGGCTGTTGAACTTCAAAAATCCAGAAGGTCAAGTGGCAAGATGGATTGAGAGATTGCAGAAATACGACTACCAGATCCAACATCGAAGAGGAAGGTTGCACTTAAATGCAGATGCCTTATCTCGGAGACCATGCAAACCGGACTGCAAGCACTGCACACGTCAAGAAGAGAAAGAGGTTGCTTCCATCCAGCGATTAAGAGCCGACCCCATTTACGGTTGGAGTAATGAAGAAGTAAGAGCTGCCCAACAAGAAGACTCTGATATTGAACCCATTCTTGCGTGGAAGGAACACCAAGAGAAGCCAGAATGGGGTGACATCTCCGACAGAAGTCCAACTCTTAAGGCGTATTGGGCACAATGGGACTCGCTTCATGTACAAGAAGGAGTACTAAGACGTAAATGGGAATCCACAGACGGCAAATCATATGTGATGCAGCTATAGTCATACCTCGTTCCAAAGTTAATGACGTTCTGCAAGAGCTGCATGATGGAGCTTCCGGAGGACATTTGGGTGTCAATAAGACACTGGAAAAGGTAAGACAGCGATTCTACTGGCTACACGCAAGAGAAGACGTCGAAAAATGGTGCCGAAAATGTGATACTTGTGCTGCAAGCAAGGGACCAGGCAGAAAAGTCCAGAGTAGAATGCAGCAGTATAATGTGGGCACGCCCTTTGAGAGGATTGCAATAGACGTTGCAGGCCCTTTTCCAGAAACCGAAAACGGAAACCGATACATCCTGGTAGTAATGGACTACTTCAGCAAGTGGCCTGAGGCATTTGCCATCCCAAACCAGGAAACCAAAACAGTCGCGGATCAGATTGTTTTCAACTGGGTAAGCAGGTTTGGTGTACCTATGGAACTCCATTCAGATCAAGGGAGGAACTTCGAGTCCAAAATTTTTCAGGAAGTTTGTACACTCCTTGGCATTAAAAAGACGAGGACAACACCACTTCACCCACAATCTGATGGGATGGTTGAACGATTCAACCGGACCCTTAAAGAACACCTTTCCAAAGTTGTAAGCGACAACCAACGAGACTGGGATCGGCATATTCCGTTATTCTTGATGGCCTATCGAAGTGCGGTACATAGCTCAACAGGACATACACCATCAGAAATCCTGCTCGGGAGCACAATACGACTACCAAGTGAAATCAAATTTGGATGTTCTACAAGTGAGCCACAAGGATTAGACGACTACGTGGACAACCTCAAAGAAAAGCTAGTTGACATTCACGAAAGGACGAGGGCAAATATAAAGCTATCGAGTGATCGGATGAAAACAAGATATGACGCAAAAGCCACAACGACAGGATTCCAAGTGGGAGACCTTGTGTGGTTTTATAATCCCCACCGTCGGAAGGGACTCTCACCGAAGCTTCAACAAAATTGGGAAGGCCCTTATACTGTTGTAACACGAATAAACGATGTCGTCTACCGCATTCAGAGAGGATTAAGAGGCAAGCTAAAAGTAGTTCACAGCGACCGTTTACATCATTATAATGGTGATGGAAGTGGTGGATTTGCTCGGGACGATCAATCCTAAGAGGGGGGCAGTGTAATAACTTTCCATATTTGAACTATAACGACTCCGAAATGCAAACAAACGGACACAATAAAACTTACGGTCGCAGTGCAAACATACCCTTATTAGCTATAATTATAGCAACTCTCAAACGAAGGAAGCGCCATCTGCCGGATTATAGCAGATTTACCAGCTGTCAAATAAAAGCTTTTGGAAGGGAAATTATTGGGAAATTTCCCCTACGGAAAGCTCTGGAAGCAGAGACCAGAACGTTCTCCTTATTTCGAGAGTTTGGAAAACAAGTATAAAAGGCACAGGTTTGAACGGCAGCGACACAGTTTGTTTTTAATCGTGAATGAATAAAGTTGGTTGTAATAAAAGTGAAAAGTAAAGTTTGTGAATTAATTCAGTGGTGAAGAATAAATCGTTTTGTTTGTAGTAAGAAAAGTAAAGTGTTTTATTTTGCGAAATAAATAAGTGGACGTTTTGAATAAAGTAAATAAGTTTTATTAACGAACCTGAGAAAATATTACAATATTGTATTGTTCAGCTTTTCAAAATCATGAGTCCATTTTGTACAATTTATATAGAATGGAACGATACAGATTATTTTGTTTTAACGATTTTATTATGGTGGTTCCCCCGCATTCAGCAAAATCATAAGTTCTTAAATGTGAGTTTCTTATACCATACAGGCTTGTTTGCTTCAATCCAAGTAAGCTTAAAACCGACGAAATATTTATTAAATTTACTTAAATTATCTCTTGTTAAATGTGTTTCAAAAAGAAAGAAAATTTCAAAGTTCTTAACGTAATTAAAAAAGCCTGCAAAAAGTATTTTATTATTTAAACCAGATATATTATATGATAAAATCTTAGCAGAAATAAATTTGTTTGAGCTGACGGCGTCTAATACTCAATTTCTAACAATAGTACTAGAGTGAGGAGTTTCAACATAGAGTGGCATCCCTGGTGAAGCTGGTTTAGACCATTCATTTTGACGATTGTTTGACATTTCCATTTCTTTGACAGCAGCAAAGTTGAGTTTGCCAAATATAGCTTCTAGTTCTTCTTCTCCGTCTTTATCGTGATATTTAAGATTATTGTTATTATTTAAATAAATTTTTTTTTTCCAATTACTAAGCTGTTGTTTTTAATTAAAACTGCTTCGTGTGGTTTACTTGTTTCAATAACTTCCTGTACTTTAGTAGAATTTGACGTTTTATTTGAGATTGTTTGCTTAAATCACTTTGAATATAGGCACCTGTGCCTTTTAAGTTAGATGCATTTTTAAGCATAATCGCTGCAGTCTCATTAGATCCAGTGTTTAGTTTCAATTTAATCACTTTGTTGTTTTCGCTCAATTTGACGGCATGTGGCATTTGTTGTTGGACTAAATCGTCTCCCAGCAAAAGTTTGGTTATACCATGGATTCTTTGTTGGGTTCAAATTGGTCATTTGGAATTGTGAAAATAATGTTTTTCCCCTTGACTTCACGGTTCAGCAACTCAAGCTCCTCTTCTAGCGTTCTACATCGAGCCTCAAAGCTCTGAACTTTTTTCGATAAATCTTGATTTTGTTGACGTAAAGAGTGTATCTCATCATTCAACTTGTTGACATCGTCTTTCGTTGCTAAATTGGCGGTCGCTTTAGAGAGTTCAGTGCTAAGGGATTCCTCGAACATAAATTTAATTTTTTCCAGATCTGATTGAGAGATCGACATTGTATTATGCAGCTTATAAATTTTTGGTGCTCTGTTGTTGTTTAACAATGTATTTGAATTTTGTTCGCGTGAAATATGTTCAATTTTTCTCTTGTTATCAGTCAGTGCCCTCTAAAAGTACTTGAGAGTGCTAGGACGCCATATGGCCCTAGGCTCAATGATAGGAAAATCCCTATGCACACCTCCGCGTGGTAGAGGGCGGGTAACGCTAACGTGCAGGGGGACCGAATGGATGCCGGGATAAGCAGACAACCCAGCGTTGCTGGTCAGGGCACAAACTTGTCCTTGGGATGGTTAAAAGCCCCCTTAAGACGGATGAACTGCAGGTAGCGGTCAACGGCATGATAGTCTGGTGGCGGAGGAGCTTTTTTGGTAAAAGGCCAACGGCAGCAGCAGGTAGCGTCTGTAACCCATATTGGGCGGCTACAAAAGGCGTCTGTTTTCCCATAGTGGGCGGCCTCGAGCAGTTATGTGTTTGACCATACAAAAGGCGGGTGTGCCTGTCAAATCTGAGCTTATGTATGTTATTAATCATATCTCGGAAAACACCATGGTGGAAGGATATAAGCAAATACATGAATTATGACAACAAATGGAAATGAGTCCCCAAGAGGTAATCTTTTTATAGAAAATCCTTCTGTAGCTTCGGTTGCAGTAAACCGCACATCGGATTTGGGGGTGCGGCATCTTTCATGTACGAGCGTCAATCAAGACGCCATAATAATAAGTGAATCGTTGACAAATAGAAGAAGTCTTTCAAGAAGCGCAAATGTTACTTTTGGCTACCGCATACGTACGAAAATCGGAGCATGGAACGTTCGATCCTTGTACAGCGATGGTAGATACGAGCAGGTTGAGCGTGAAATGCTTCGTCTAAACATCAGTATCCTGGGCATAAGCGAAACTAAGTGGAGAGGAAGAGCTGAATACAGATCAGACACTGGACAGACGAGAATGCTGTATTCCGGGGAAGATGAAAGAGAGGGTGGCCAAAGACTGCATGGTGTCGGAATTATGTTGAACGAAGAAGTTTGATCTCCTGGGCGCCCATTTCTGCGAGATTAATGACAGCAAGGTTTCGTTCAAAAATTCGTAACGTCACAATTATTCAGTGCTACGCCCCCACAAATGAAGCGACCGAGGAAGACAAAACCGCGTTCTACACTCATCTTAACTCGGTTTACAGTAGTGTTCCGAGAGCCGACATCATAGTCGTTATGGGAGACCTCAATGCCCAAGTCGGTTCAGACAATTACGGACTGGAACGCGTGATGGGAAGAAATGGCTTGGGGTCACGGAATGAAAATGGTGACTTGCTTGTCGACTTTTGTAACGCGAATCGTCTTGTGATAGGTGGGACTGTATTTAAGCATAAGACGTGCAACAAAATTACCTGGGTGCATCCAGATGGTCAAACCGAAAACCAAATTGATCATATCATGATTCAGCAGCGATGGAGGAAGTCTATGTGTGATGTCCGGAGTATAAGAAATGCCGATGTGGGAAGTGACCACCATTTGGTTCTGATGAGTCTCAAACTACGAACCGCTGCCGTACAAAAACCAGCGCAGGATGCAGCAAGGAGCACAAAATTCATTACTAATGCTTTAAATGACCCCAACATATGTCGAAACTATGTCACCACCAGTGACGAAGCGTTCATATATTGAGTGGAATGAGTGCTTCCGTAAGACAGTTCACAAAATGCTCATAGCAAAGAATTTTAATATTCGAAAATTCAAATTGTAGATACATTAAATACATTTACATCATTGACCTATTATTATAGTATGTCAACGATTTACATTTTCTTGATATCTAATATTAATAAATTATCTCTTATATTAATTAATTATTTCCCAATATTAGGTATAACATATCACGGGAAATGATTATTATCTTTTAATAAAATCACTCACAAGAACAACGCTTAAATCCGCACATCATCTAACCAAACCCAAACATTTCCATTATACGCCAAGCCAAGCCATTTGAAAATGCGTAACATCACTCCATTCTCCATTATAAAATACTATACGAGAGTTTTTGCTCTAGAATGCGCAACAGCTTGGCATTCTCTGATTTTACCTTCTTAACTCAAATTCCGTCCAAAATTCAAAGTAAAATCTGATGATTTCTTTCTGTTTGCCCAACGTGTGAAGAATGAGTTGAGTGAATTCATTATGAAAATTCAATAGCAAAACTAAAGAAGTATTGAGTCGTTTCCTGCCGCACATTCCTATTGAAAAAGGGGTAGTTTTAGTTTTATACTTTGGATCTTCGGTGTTGTGATTGTGTGTGTGTGAATGCAAATCGTATATAGTGTTTCATCCATAAGAAATGCATTGATTGGTGTTTTTTTTCGATTTGATTAAGTTTTTTGGGCGAATTGTTTTGTTTGTGATTGCTTTGGCGTTTTGCTTAATGCTTATGAGTACCTGCAAATGCATAGCAAAGAGTGTTTCAAATTAATTATTTCGGCTAGAGGAAATACATTTTTTATACTCTTTATAATATTATTAGGCGCAAAAAAGCGGTATGATATAAATTCTAAATTAAAGGACTTTTATTTTTTGAGTTTTAAGTTGTATGCTTCCGCTTCCGAAAAAGTCACGCCTCGTGCCTGGTCACCAACCTTAACGACAGAGCCTCGTCATTAAATGGAATCCAGAATTCAACAATTGATGAGATGTGGGGTGAAATTAAAAGTGTTTTTATGGAGGCTGGATCCGAAACTGTACCCAAGCGAACGAGACGTAGAGACTCTTGGATATCCCAAGACACCTGGGATAAGATCGAACTTCGCAAATCGTTGAAAATCCAAATAAATGCTGAAGCAGATGTTCAACGAAAGGCTGACTTGCGAAGAGAGTACCGCATTGCACATAAGATGGTCTATCGCTGTGTGAGACGTGACAAGAGGGTGAAGGTAGATGGACTCGCAGATAATGCGGAAATCGCTGCCAGAAGAGGAGATATCCGGGAATTGTACCAAATAGCCAAAGATGTTATCGGGAAAAAAAAAAGCAACACCAATCATCCTGTAATGGATGTGGATGGCACACTTTTGGTATCAATTGAGGATCAGCTTCGTAGATGGAAAGACCATTTTTGTGCCCTGCTAAATGAGGATTCAGTTGAGCAGAGTGCTGAAGTGCCCCAACATCGAACCCCCGTCAGAATCGGAAATCCAGACATCAATAAATCTCCTCAAAAACAACAAGGCAGCTGGACTGGACGGAATTCCAGCTGAATTCCTGAAAGCCGATCCCGTAACAGCGGCTAGTATTTTACATCCGTTGATAAAAAACATTTGGGAAAACGAAAGCTATCCCAGGGATTGGAAGGATGGTGTGATTGTTAAGTTGCCAAAGAAAGGTGACTTAAAGAATTGCAACAATTGGCGTGGTATCACCGTTTTGTCCGTTTTCCCAAAACTAATGGCAACCATCATTCTCGAGCGAATAAAGGATAGAATCGAGTCTACACTCAAGAGGCATCAAGCTGGCTTCCGCAGTGGTCGATCGTGTGTCGACCATATCAACACCCTGCGTATCGTCCTCGAGCAGTCGATGGAATTTCAATCACCGCTTTACCTCATGTTCGTGGATTTTGAGAAAGCCTTTGATCGAGTTAACCGAGAATGTATATGGAGATCGTTGCTTGGTAGAGGAACTCCACCAAAAATAGTTGCCATTATTAAAGAGTCCTACAACAACGCAAGGTGTTTTGTTTTGCACAATGGGCAGCTATCCGACTCCTTTGTAGTGCAACAGGGTGTGAGACAAGGGGATGTTCTATCGCCAATTCTCTTCCTGCTGGCGATGGACGACGTATTGACGGCCAGTGTAGGTACAGCAGAGCGACAGGGCATTCAATGGAGACCTATCGAAAGGCTCAGTCATTTAGACTATGCCGATGACATATGTCTACTGGCAAATAACATCAGTGGGCTGAACGGGATGTGCCAAACACTGCAAGTGAAGGGAGAGTCGAGTGGTCTAAGAATAAACAGCAAAAAGACAAAAATAATGCTCACAGGCCGCTCCACACAGCAGCGTATTATTCTACAGGAGACGCCAGTTGAAGTAGTGGAACAGTTCAACTACCTTGGCAGTATTGTCTCTGCAAACGGTGGTACGGATCTGGACGTTAAAAGTAGAACAAATAAAGCTCGTGCTGCCTTCGGTACTCTGTCCCCAATCTGGAAATCAAGTCAAATCTCCTTACGCACTAAGTTGAGATTCTTCGAATCCAATGTCAAATCCGTGCTGTTATATGCTTGTGAAACCTGGAAAGTCACGTCTACCATTTCGAAGAAATTGCAGGCTTTTGTGAATCGCTGTCTTCGCCACATCCTAAAGATTCGCTGGCCACAAATAATATCAAATGAGGAATTGTGGCGCAGGACAAGTCAAGAGCGGCTGGACGTCGACATAAGAAAGCGTAAATGGCGTTGGATTGGTCACACACTGAGGAAACCAAACAATGAAATTGCAAAGCAGTCCTTTGAATGGAATCCTCAGGGTGCACGGCGGGTTGGAAGACCAAGAACAACATGGAAATCAACTGTCTTAGCGGAAGCAGAATCCCAGAGAAAGACGTGGCCACAGCTAAAGTACCTTGCAGCAGACCGTGAAGGATGGAGACGTTTTGTTGACGCCCTATGCCCCAGCCGGGGTTACAGGACACGATGATGATATCAGTCATATGTGACTAGGGTTGATGCTTAGATATATGGTTTCACGGCTTAATAAACTAAGATTACCTGTCCTTCGTAGGTGTTTATAAAATCAGGCAGATATGTAAGAGTTAAATGGGTTAAATTTATTTTTTTCATAAGTTTAAACTATTTAAATTTGAAAAAGTTACAGAGCGATTTTTAGATTGAACTATACACTTTCAAAGAAAGTTGCCAACATCCAAAATGTTTTTTTTTTTTTTACGTAGTTACAGATTAGTGTGAGAGGGCATCCTGTATATGTAACAAACCTACAATTCTGTTCACACCTTTACTTACCGTCCCTATCTTAAATATATATCCTATTCCCTCATCATCTATCTTCCTTCCCTCTCTAAAAACGTTGCCTACATATCTCGGTAGTAAAACCACCATTCTAGAAACAACCACGACCAAATAAAGAAGTTTATAAATTATAATCAACTTCAGATCGTTTTATTTCTAGAATACATAATTTTATGCAAATCATAATATTACATGGTGCCGAAACCCGTCCATTAAAATAGTAATTGAACAAAAACCAGTTCATTTTTATCGGAATTGAAAACGTGTAGACCAATTCTACGAAATTTCAACAAGGATTTTACTAACAAATCAAAATGTCGGTGGCGGCGGCGGCGGTGGATACTAATATGAACCAGTTTATTCGTCCACCAAAGGCTCTCATAATAGAGCACGATAAAGATATGGCAAGAACGTGGAAATTGTGGAAACAGCAGTACGCGTTTTTTGAGACGGCTGTGCAGATGGGAACAAAACCCGAAAATATACAGATTGCGACGTTCATGTCGACCATTGGACCAATCGCTATTCAGCTGTATTATACTCTGCCACAACCCGAAGTTCCAACTGGACAGGTGCTCACATTGATACAGGTAAAAAATGTTTTTGAAAATTATTTTATACCAAAAGTAAATATAACATTCGAGCGCTACAAATACCACAAAATTTATCAAAACGACAATGAAAGCATCGACGAACTAATGTCACGACTTAGACTTCAAGCACAAAATTGTGCCTTCGAAAATTTAATCGATGGAATGTTGCGTGACCAGCTAATTTTAGGGATCAAGAACGACGACTTACGAACACGTCTTCTTTCTCAGGATATTACGCTGGATCAAGCCATCGTAAAATGCAAAGCCACCGAAATCGCACAACAACAAACTGCGGAAATCACTAAAGAAACCGAAAAAGGAGTTTCCTACGTAAGCAAACAATCTAAACCAAATGTTATCGATTGCAGAAACTGTGGAAAGAAGCACAAACTCCGCAAATGTCCTGCATTTCGACACATATGCAAAACCTGCAAAAAAGAAAACCATTTTGAATCATGCTGCCGCAAACAACAGCAAAATAAAGTGTCAAAATATACTTCGAATAAAGACAAGACAGTAAATGCAGTATTATGTGGACAAAGCAGTGATACGAGTGATGATGACGACAACTGGGGTACCATTCGTTGGTAAAATTGACATAAAAGACACTTCCAATAAAACCAGACACGATTCAAAGCAATGGATGGAAGAAATTCACTTCAAATTCGGAAGAAAATGCAATATTCGTCTCGATACTGGTGCTGAGTGCAATGTACTACCAATTAAATTAATTCATGACTCCAAGACGACCTTGAATAAATGCAACGTAAAATCACTTCGTTCATTCACCAATCACCAAATCAAAGTGCTAGGTGAAGTTGAATTAAAATGCACTATTGCTAATCAAAAGTGCAAAATAGCATTTAAAGTGGTTGAAGAAGACATAATACCCATCTTGGGTGCAAATGCGTGTGAGACATTGGGACTTGTACGCAGAATTCAATCCATCGAGGTGGACAAAGACATATTTAAAGGACTCGGTTGTCTAAAAAACTTCGAGTATGACATTGACCTTAAACCTAATCCAACGTTTGAGATTTGTCCTCCCAGGAGAATTCCGTACAAGATAAGAGATGACGTTAAAAATGCTCTGGACGAAATGGTTAACATGGACGTCATCGAGCCAATAAAAGAACCAACGCCAGCCGTTTCACCAATGGTAGTTGTCAAAAAGAAAAACAAAATCAGAATTTGCATCGATCCGACCATAGTCAACAAAAATAGGTTGTGAAAGTGCGGAGTGCAAAGGTCTAGAGGGTGCGTGACACGAGGGATTTAGGCGATTTGGAAGGATTAAAGGTACCTGAAATTGGGTTGGTGTTATCAATTGCGAGACCAGCATTGTTGTGTGTTGGGGAAGACCACGTTCACCAGGTATTCTTCACTGTTTTTTATAATTTTATTTCGCGAAAAATTAAAAACTTTTTTGCTGCGAGGGTAAATAGAAACCGTTAGTTTCTCAGTGCTCCAATTATTTGTAGAAAAATACTTTTTAAGAGAATAAATTGAAAACAAGACCAAAATAAATAAGATCAGCGCGAGAACTGTCAAGTGAGACATATGTCATCGGTATAACTCTTCAACTACACAAACGCCACCTGTGGGCTGATAGTCACACCAAGTTACCTCCAGTAAAAGTGAAAACGTACAGGGTGATGCAAACGAGAGCGTAGAAAATAAAAATTAAAAAGAAAACACTTCTACTGATTTATAAAAGAATACCCCCAAGTTTAGTTGAACGTCTACTCTACTAAGGAGAATTAAAGAAAAGTAGTCACTACAGTAAAAAAATTAACTCTGGAGAACAAGCAGCGATTAGAAGAAGAATCCAAACCCACCAGTCTGTGTAGATTGAGGAGGGTTATGGGCGACTACACTGCGAAAGCACAGATCTGAACCCACTATAACCACTATAGTGATCTAGAGTACCAGTCTACTGCCTAGTTTCAACGACTAAACTGGGGTGTTAACCTAACAAGCAAACTGGATCAATCAGGTAAGCGATCGAGAACACAGCTTTCACCAGATCAGGTTGGGATACCGAGCAAAAAACCATATCCTCGCAAAATGCCTGAAAGCTCGGACGAAGAAGCAACCAAATTAGACCAAACAGTAATAGAAATGTCCACCTGGGACACAATGATGGAACAATTTCGCAGAATTATACAAGAAGAAATGAAAGGCACAAAGGATACAGTAGAATCGCATTCAAAAGAAATAGAAGAATTAAAAAAAGAAAACGTCAATCTCAAAAACAAAATACAACAGCTGGAAGAACATAAAGAAGAGAGCTTAAGAAAAACCGAAACTTTTGATAAATATACAAGAAAAAATAATCTAATTTTTAAAGGTTTCGAAAAGGATTCACTAGATAAAAATGATATATGGATGCTATGTAAAAGTATCCTAAAAATAAATGAAAGCTTCGAAATAGTAAGAATTTTAAAAATAGGAAGAGGTGATAAGAAGAACTTTCTCGTCGAGTTTGAAACTCATTCAGCAGTTGCAACAATCCTACAGAATACTTCTAAGCTAGCTGGAACAAAGTATGGTATACAGAGAGATATGACACTGAAAGAAAGAGAACAACACAATTATCTGCTCCGAATAAGAAATGAAATTCGAAAAATTGATAAATCAAAGACAATCAAATTCAAGGGCAGAAGCTTGGAAATAGAGGGGAAAATATTTACTGTCGTAGCGAATGAGTTGCAAAGTGAGGGGAAACCAGCTGCTGTGGTTCTTGGTCAACTTTTTAACAAGGATTTCAAAAAGATAGATTTTCATTTGGAATCCGGTAGAGTCGAGACCACTGCAGATTAGCAGTTAGATGTCTGTTGTGATGAAAATTTAAATAGTATAGATTGTAAAAAAACTGAAATAAAGATTGTGTCCTACAATGTATCAGGACTAGCAAATAAGTTAATAGTTCCAAATTTTTTTAATTATTTATGTAAATTTAACATTTTTCTGTTGTATGAAACATTTCTCGTGAATCAATTTGAGAGATATGAAAAATTTTTCCCAGGATATGAACTGATATGGACACCAGCAGTACGCTCTGCACAATTTGGAAGAGCGAGTGGTGGACTACTAGTTGGCATTAGCCGAGTTATTAACAAAGAGCTACGAATTGATTGTATAAAAATGTTGGATAGGGACGTTGTCCGCATTGTGTCAACCAACTGTGAACTATATCTGCTGCCTACCTATCTTAATTGCAACAAATGGGAAGAAGACTTCCAAGTGTACAGCAGAATCATACAAGAAACAAACTTCCAAAACGTGATTGTTTTAGGAGATTTCAATGTACGAATAGGAGAAAGCCAAATACTAATGGAAGAACAAACTGCAGATCTCAATGTATTGCTTAAACCAGAACGATATTCTAAGGACAAGGTAATCAATAATAAAGGAAAACGGTTCATTGAGACATGCAACGATGCGGGTATTGTTATTCTAAACGGACGGACACCGGGAGACTTAGAGGGAAATTTCACCTTCATAAGCTCAATTGGCTGCTCAGTTAATGACTTATGTGGAGCTTCGTATAATATACTTAGCCAAGTAAAGGAACTAAAAGTAGAGGAGATGGTCTACTCAGATCATATGCCTCTTAGGCTAACTCTACAACTATCTGGCTTTCAACCTTCTGAAGAACTGAGTCTGCTTCCCAAGTTAGTATGGTTGAATGAAAATGAGAACTACTACAAAACTGGAATACAACAAAGGATCTTGACAAAAGAAGTGGGTAACTTTGGAGTGGACAGTTGGACGGCAGAAGACATAATTTCCATCGTCAAGGAAGTAGTGGGCGAGCAGAGATATTTCTCAAACAAAAAGAATTTTAAAGAAAGTTGGTTTGATGCAGCGTGTATGGCCGCAAGGAAAAATGCTTTTAAATGGCTTAATAGGTGGAGAAGGGAACCCGCAGAAATTCTGAAAAAAACATACCTTGAAGCAAATCGAAAATACAAACAGATCTGTAAGACGAGAAGAAAGCTATACTATCAATCGTTATGTATCAGTCTAAGAAACGTACGAAATACAAAGGATTGGTGGGATATTGCAAACAAATTGCGAAATAAGACCCACAGAATAGGACCAAACATAAAAAGTACTGATTTTAAAGATCATTTTCAACGGCTCTTGAACCCTCCACTACAGGCCATAGCAACACTGGAGGACACGATAGAAGATTCCTGGGATGAGCAGCTTGATGGCGAGATTACGAGCTTCGAAATCCTAGAAGTACTGAACAAAGCTAAGACAAACAAAGCAGCCGGATACGATCGTGTGCCATATGAGTTTTTTATTCATGCACCGCAGATACTTTTAGATCGCCTGGTTGGAATTTACAATAGGATCCAAATCACAGAAAGCGTTGAACCGTCCTTTAAAAAGTCGTTAATTTTCCCTATATACAAAAAGGGAGACATAAACCTCGCACAAAACTACAGAGGAATTTCCTTTATGGATGCCATGGCGAAAATTTACACGGGAATACTACTCAAAAGGCTACAGGAGTGGGAAAAAAGAAACAGTATTCTGAACGAGTACCAAGCGGGGTTTAGAGAGGGATATAGCACATCAGATAATATATTCAATATACTAAACATTGTCAAAATTAGGATGAATGAAGGCAAAAAAACATACTGCTTCTTTGTAGACTTCAAGGCAGCGTTTGATAGTATTTGTCGGAATGCTCTTTTTGTCAAGCTAAAAAGAATGGGTATGTCAACAAAATTCCTTAACATCGTAAAAGATCTCTATGCAGGGACAGCAAGTGCAGTATGGGATGGAAAAAATTTATCGGAGTGGTTCGATACAGAAATGGGCGTGAAACAGGGGTGTCTCCTAAGTCCTATGTTATTTGCACTGTTTATCAATGACATGCATGACTTTATAGGTGGAGGAATACAGTTAAATGAAGAAGTTATCAGAATGTTACTGTACGCAGACGATATTGTAATTTTTGCAAACACGCCAAAGGATTTACAATATATGATAAACAAACTTGAAGAATATTGCAAAATGTGGAATCTCATTATTAATCTTGAGAAGTCTAAAATCATTATATTTAGAAAAAATGGAGGAAGAAGAAGTAATGCAGAAAGATGGACTCTTGGAACGGAAGAGATTGAGGTGGTCAACAAGTATAAGTACTTGGGCTTATGGCTGACACCAGGGCTAAGTATGACCGAGCACTTCAAAGAAAGAGCGCAGCAGGCAAAAACGAGCTTGAACCTGACGTGGCATACTTTTGTTTCGAAAAAGGAAATCAGTAATTCATCAAAACTGGAACTGTTTAACGCAGTAGCAAGATCAATTTTGGGGTATGGAGCACAAGCTTGGGGACATCAGCAATACGATGAAATGGAAAAGGTCCAACGATATTTTCTAAAAAAAACTATGAAAGTTCCAACCTCATCTCCTAACTACATGCTTACCTTGGAACTTAAATTGAAACCTCTTTTTATTTACACAATGAAATGTCACATGACCTACATTAAGAAAATACTCTGTGTGTATGACGAAAACCGTCTCCCACATATTTTAGCGAATATAGTAGTAGCCAAAAATATATACTGGATTACACAATGGACGAATGTATTAGAAGGTAGGCATATCCATGAGGTTGTTGGAAACAACAGGTTATTCCAGAATGCAGTGGAGGCGGCCGACACGCAAATAATGGAAAGAGAATGGGATGTGGCATTTCAAAGAGCACAAGCTTCAACATCACATGGACTTTACAATGTCCTAAACTACACCGACGGATGTAGATACTTTCAGGAAGAAAGGATCTCATCCGAAATAGGATGGATCTTTAAAGCAAGAGGAGGGCTTCTGTATTTGAACGGTACATTTCCAACGAGCAACAGAAATACTCAATGCACCTTGTGTAACCTGAGAGAAGTCGAAACATTTGTCCACTTTCTTGGAATATGCCCTGTATTCAAAGAACTACGTTTGTTTTATTTAGGGACAAGAGCACTCAGCACGGAAAACATGGTGAATATTCTCAATGGAGACGGGAACTGGATCCCGTTAATAAAATATCTCTCTACAGCTATTAAATATCGAAATGAACTCATAAGAGAATATAATGGATAGAACAACAACAACAACACCAACAACATCAACAACACAAACAAAACCAACAACACCAACAGCACCAGCAACACCAAAAACATCAACAACATCAGCAACACCAACTACACCAACAACACCAACTACAACAACAACACCAACAACACCAACAGCATCAACAACATCAGAAACACCAACTACACCAACAACACCAACAACAACAACAAGAGCACCAACAGCACCAACAACACCAACAACAATAACTACACCAATAACACCAACAACACCAACAGCAACAACACCAATAACACCAACAACACCAACAACACCAACAACACCAACAACACCAACAACACCAACAACAACAACAACACCAACAACAACAACTATATTAACAACACCAACAAAACTAACAACACCAAGAACAGCAGCAACACAAAAAACATCAACAACACCAACAACACCAATAACACCAACATCACCAACAACACCAACAACACCATCTACACCAACAACACCAACAACAACAACAGCACCAACAACACCAACAACACCAACAACACCAACAACACCAACAACACCAGTAACAACACCAACAACACCAACAACACCAATAACAACAACACCAACAACACCAACAACACCAATAACAACGACACCAACAACACCAACAACACCAACAAAACCAACAACACCAACAACACCAACAACACCAGCAACACCAATATCACCAACAACACCATTTACACCAACTACACCAACTACACCAACAACACCAACAACAACAACAACAGCAGCACCAACAACAACAGCAACAACAACAGCAACAACAACAACAACAACAACAACACCAACACCAACACCAACACCAACACCAACACCAACACCAACACCAACACCAACACCAACACCAACACCAACACCAACACCAACACCAACACCAACACCAACACCAACACCAACACCAACACCAACAACAACACCAACAACTGCAACAACACCAACAACACCAACAATACCAACAACACCAATAACACCATCAACACCAACTACACCAACAACACCAACAACACCAACAACACCAACAACACCAATAACAACAACAACAACAGCAACAACAACATCAACAACAACACCAACAACAACACCAACAATACCAACAACACCAACAACACCAACCACACCAACTACACCAACAACACCAACAGCACCGGCAACACCAACAACACCAACAACAACAATAACAACAACAGCAACAACAACAACACCAACAACAACTACAAAACCAACATATAATAATAACACCAACAACACCAACTACACCAACTACACCAACGACACCAACAACACCAACAACACCAACAACAACAACAACAACAACAACAACAACAACAACAACAACAACAACAACAACAACAACAACAACAACAACAACAACAACAACAACAACAACAACAACAACAACAACAGCAACAGCACCAACAACACCAACAACACTAACATCACCAACAACTCCAACAACACCAGCAACACCAATAACACCAACAACAACAACAACACCAACAACAAGAACAACAACAACGCTAACAACAACAACAACAACACCAACAACAACAACAACATCAACAACACCAACAACACCAACACAACAACTAGTCGATTAACATAAGGAACTACTTAAATAAGGATATTTCATCGCAACAGACGGCTCAAGCGAGCCATTGATGCAAAATGCAATGTTTAATGTTATACTGAACCAAATCTATGTATATCAATCTATTTTATGAATTTACATATATGTATCTATATTTAAAAACCTATATTATGTACATACCTACTCTCTTCTGAATTTTTGAATAAACATATTACTTACTTACTTACTTACTTAGTCAACAAAAATATTTTGCGTCGTCATCATCCAATGACAACAATCGAAGACATTTCTGCAAGAATCCACGGATCAAAATTCTTTACTATACTAGACTGCAGGAGAGGATTTTGGCAAGTGCGAGTGTCCGATAGGACCAAACGAATACTCACTTTCGCAACGCCATGGGGTCGTTATTGCTGCAAGCGCCTTCCATTTGGTATCTCCTCAGCTCCAGAAGTATTTCAACGGATCATGCAAGAACTGTTTGCTAACCTAGGCAATGTAGAAGTAGCAATTGACGATATACTCATTTATGCTAAAACAGCAGAAGAACTTAGACGTACGACAGAAAAAGTTCTAAGAATTATCCAAGACAACGGACTGAAACTCAATAAAGACAAATGCCAGTTTGAGCAGTCTCAAATAAAATTCCTTGGACATATCATCAATCGCAAAGGCATGGCGGCAGATCCCGAAAAAACAGAAGCAATTCGTCGGCTAAAGCCACCAACCAACCGAAAAGAACTTCAGCGTATCCTTGGTAAGTTCACTTATCTAAGTAAATTTATACCAAATTATTCCCAGATGATGACACCACTACGAAAACTACTTGAAAAATCAACCCAATGGCTATGGGATGAAAGCCAACAAAACTCATTCGAAGAGTTGAAAGAAGTCATCACGAAACCACCTGTGTTGAAATTATATGACGTCAACCAAGATGTAAAGCTTCAAGTTGATGCAAGTTCTTCGGCACTCGGAGCCGTCCATCTTCAGCAAGACCAACCGGTAGCATACGCTTCCAAATCGCTAACGGAATGCCAACAAAGATATTCTCAATTAGAGAAGGAGGCTCTTGCTATTAAATTCGGATGTGAGAAGTTCCACGCATATGTATGGGGTAAGCAACCAATAGTTGAATCGGACCACAAGCCACTGGAATCAATATTCCAAAAGCCACTCCATGCATGTCCAGCTAGACTGCAAAGAATTCGCTTGGGCTTAATGACGTACAACCCAAATGTTATCTACAAAAAAGGATCAAAAATGTTTCTCGCAGACCCACTAAGTCGAGATGTTGACAATCCACCATCAACTGATAACACAGAAGACAATGAATTGCAAGTCCAAACAATTCTGGCAATCTCAGATGCAGAACTAAGCCGCTTAAGCAGATTAACAGCAGCCGATGCGACATGTCAGCACCTTATCAAATACATCTTAAAGGGCTGGCCAGATGATATACAATGCCTTCCGGTATCCGTTCAGCCATATTGGTATTTTCGTGACGAACTTACTTTTTGTGATGGCATCATCCACAAGTCGCATAAAACACTTATACCAGAAGCAATGCGTCACGAAATTTTAAAGCACGTTCATGGAGGTCACCTGGGCTACGAAAAATGTATACGACGAGCAAGAGACTACGTTTTTTGGCCAAAACTTAACAAGGATCTTCAAGACTTTATTCAAAAATGTGCATCTTGTCAGGTTCACCAACGATGCTACAACAAGCACCCTATCGCTTACAAAGATGTTCCAGAATATCCATTTGAAATCGTTGCCACCGACCTTTTCCACTTTATGGGGGAAGAATTCATAGTTATCACGGATAGTTACTCTGGATTCATACAATTTGAAAAATTAAAGGAAACAACAACCAGCAAGATAATACAATTTTTAAAAAATATCTTCGCTTATCATGGAATCCCAAAAGTATTAGAGTCAGACAATGGACCCCAATTTTCATCTGCTGACTTCAAAAACTTTGCGAAGTTATGGCAGTTCAACCACCACACCAGTTCACCTTATCACCCAAGGGGAAATGGCTTAGCAGAGAGAGCAGTGCAGACAGCCAAACAATTACTAAAGAAGTGCCACTACGACAATACTGACTATCACCTTGCCATCCTCAACTTTATGAATACACCTAGAGGGAAACTTGGTACACCAGCTCAGCGCCTCTACTGCAGAAACCTCAGATCACAAATACCAGCCACAACTCAATCTCTACTGCCAAGTCACCCAGATAACATCACACATGAGCTGAAAAACTTGAGAAGCAACCAAAATATAATCAATAGCCGCGGAACTACACCACCACAGCAACTGAATACTGGACAGAATGTTCTTACTCGCATCGATAAGAAGGAATGGGAGCCTGCAGTGATCAAAGAAAAAATACATCCACGATCGTATAAACTGAAATTCAACAATGGAAAGGAGTTGCGCCGAAACATCATCAATATCAAGCCAACAAAAGCCAACGTTAACTCACAACCGAACTTTGTCCTGGAGGAGAACGATACACTTCTTAATACAGATATCTCAGAAAATCCAATAAACCAAACAATTTCAACTTCTAAGCCATTTGCCACAACTAGCAGTGAGAGTCAGCAAGCAAGCTCGCCAGTGAAGGTTACCCGTTCTGGAAGAGTCATCCGACCCCCAAACCGACTAGACTTGTAAAGAAGGGGGATGTGAGAGGGCATCCTGTATATGTAACAAACCTACAATTCTGTTCACACCTTTACTTACCGTCCCTATCTTAAATATATATCCTATTCCCTCATCATCTATCTTCCTTCCCTCTCTAAAAACGTTGCCTACATATCTCGGTAGTAAAACCACCATTCTAGAAACAACCACGACCAAATAAAGAAGTTTATAAATTATAATCAACTTCAGATCGTTTTATTTCTAGAATACATAATTTTATGCAAATCATAATATTACAATTAGCTTAACAATAAGGGACTATTAATAGTCAAATCAATTTGGCAGTTTAGAATATTTAGACATTTGTGTCTATTTATTTCAAAAATTTCGTATTTATCCAACACTCGTCCTGCAGGTAAGCAGTGTTAAATGGTAACATCATCCAAAGAGCATCCGTGTCCAGTATTTTTTATGTGTTGGTAGAGTCCAGAAGAGGGATCTTGATGAGCTGATGCTTTTAAATGTTCATTTATTCATTTGGACAACATCCTTGAGGATTTCCCGATGTAGACTCCATCCGCTCCCCCTTTCTAAAGCTAATATTAAGCCAGCCTTCTTCAACAACTTCACACTTAAAAATGCCCTTTGCAACAATAAATTCAAACAAAAAACTGACATCTCAATGAAAAGTGGAGTTTACAAAGTTACTTGTAAAGAATGCAACGGAATCTACATCGGGAAAACCTCAAGGATGTTGTCCAAAAGAATAAATGAGCATTTAAAAGCATCAGCTCATCAAGATCCCTCTTCTGGACTCTCCCACTTTTTTTGGTAAGATGTTTATTATCCATGCTTTAAGGCTCTCCGAAACCAACGTGAAATCATAGCGAATCATTCGTAAAGACAGTTTTTTGTTGTTGTTTATCATTGTGTATCTTTCATATATTTTGTATTATTGTGAATGATTTCGCGTCGTCGGCGAATATGTCACGTGGATTTGTGAAATCCTTTTTTCTATAAAAAAAAAAAATAGGTTCACTGAGCTGTTTCACTTTTCAAAAAAATATTTTGTTTCGAGGCACATTGAGTGCTGCTTTAGAGGGGTCTTGGAACAACAGCTGGGTTTTTTTGTATCTCCATATGGAGTTGGACGAAAAAAACGACATCGGGACATTTCAACATTTGCCTTGGTCTGCCATTTTGTTCTGAACTATCTTTACCAACAAACATTTGACATTTCTATATAAATTATCGATAACACAACGACAATGGTAGTCTGGCAATACCGTTTTATCGGGACAAAGTTAACTCCAGTTAATTATCTGGACTTTAGCTAACTCTATATGGACATAGTTGTTGTTGTATTTAACATGTAAATTGTTTTGCTTTGTTGTCGTTTTTTTCACACAATTTTATTTGGGCATGCAAAAAAACACAGCTAACATCTCATCAAACATTGTTGACAACCACGACCGGTGTTTGATCATTTAAACGCAAAACAACCATGTTGTCAACCTCTGTTGCATAGTTTCAAAAATCTTTCGAAAACTTATTCTTATTCTATCCAGCAATGTTGTCAACTATGTTGATATATTTGAGCCCTTCTTATGGCTATCCCTTTATTTTCCCTCAGAAATCAAATGAGCGCTGAAAAGTATTGCTGGTTTGTTTTGGGCTCTACACGTTTATTATAAAAATCAATTTTATTTATTTATGTCGTTTTGGTAGGGACATAGCATTAAACTACACCAATCATAGAAGAAGAAGTAAAGGAACTGGTGTATATCACATATACAGTGTACGTGAATGAAGCAGAAAACTGTATGCCCGAAATGTCAAATCGGTGACTGAATGGAAGAAAAAAAGTAAACAAAAAGTGATACAAGACTAAAAACATTAATAAATCATTAATTGTTAGAAAAAAAACAAATAGTTTGGAGTGATTTACTTAGAAATGTATGTATACTTACTAATAACAATACAAAAATATGAAGTGCAGTGTTAAATTGTGTATATAAAGCAAGAATAAGGCGGACAAGAATCATTTCCTTTCCTAAGTGAGTTTTATCATATTTTTCTCAAAGAAAGCGAAGTGAATTGATCATAATTTAATTAATCATCAATCAAGTAACACATTTTAAATGATCAAACTTTAAATAAACTAAGAAAATTAATAAATTAATTGAAAACTTGCACATGGTTTTTCGGTTTTAATTTAGGATACTAGTAATGTCAAACTGCGATTCTGTGAAACAGGGACGTATTTTTTTTGTTATTGGTGGTTGTAAGGCGCAACTATTTGCTTAGCGCCCTTTATATCAGGAAATTATTTTTGTTATTGAATCGATTTTGTATCTTTGGAGTTCGTATATTTATGTTAACATGTGCATCTTCAGAATATTGCTCAACTTTCTCTGTAGTGAAGTTATTAGTGCATTTTTTTAATGTTAATTAATTTGTCTATTCAAAAATTAAAATAATTTAATAAAAAATTTAAAAGGTTTCCATAAGTCGAGTGGTAAAAGGATGACCATTCTGAAAGTGGATGAAGTAAAGCCACATTTGGGGTGCCAATTTTTTATCGATGCGAATGATTTGCTGTGATTCACGTTGGTTTTGGAGAGCCTTCTATCATGACAATGCGTAAATTAAACTAAGTAAATCTATAATGTTCCACTGAAACAACACAATTTTAAAGAAAGTAGATATTAAAACATTTTATCGGTGCCTTAGAGGGTTATCATAAAAAAGTAAGTATTTTTTTAAACATACCACTGAAAAGAAAAATAAATTCAGAAAATAACAAATGATTGTTATGGCGCCCTAGTAAGTTGCCATTAAAAATCACTCCGTCCCTTTTGGAATGTATTTGTGTTTGTGAGAGCAAACACTATTATGAAAAATGCTTCACTTTTTTCCACAAATGGCGCTTCCTTATATTTTTTATTCTAAGACACCAATGCGAACAAGGACTAAAATATTCTCTGGAAAAAATGTTGAACATGCTCATTATTTACAATCTGTACTGAATGCACTTAAAATAACTATCTACTACAATTTTAATTCTTGACAGCATCTACTACATTACTCACTAAACAAAAAACATCGCATGTTTTTCTTTTTTTTTGTGGTATATACATATATCTATTTATATATTTTAAATGGTAATAAATAATAACAAATAAATCCAATAATAACTTATTGTTTTTATTTCATTTCATGGCTTGAAATATTTTCTAACCAAATAACTTAATTATTCTTCCAAAGATTCTTAATTATATAATTACATTCAATTAAGATTGATTGGTCAATTGGATAGAGATACAAGATAAATAGTATGTATAACAGGGCCATTAATTTAGCCCCCTTCAGCCCTCACCAGTAACATTAGTCTAACACACAATGGCCTCTTCGACTGCTGCGACTCATAGTAATCAATTTCGTTCATTTGGAGGCCGAGAATTGCAATTGAATATTGTTGACTATAATCGTGATTCATTCGAGATTCAAATTGTCAATAAAAGCTACTCTAACGAAAGAAGTTTTCGCATTAAGTCAATAGTAACTCTAGCCATAACCTATTTGGCCTACATTGTATCTACTTCAAGCCGGCTACTTATTGTTGATGCTGCGTTTTTCTTAACTTTAGGTTTTTTAGTATACACAACCATTGAGCTGGTTAAATCAGGTGAGATCAAAGGATCATATTTAGAATACTACATATTTATTGGATTTGCTTCGCAGAGAAAGTTCTATTTGTAGCTGAATTTGCTCTACAAATAACAACTGAGAAGTTCCTATCGCGCAAGAGCAGTCTTTTCATTCCGGCCACCAACATCAAGGATATAGTTATAAACGAAGTTATAGACGATGTAAGGACATAAATCTTATCAATTATTCTTACTGCAGTTCTAATAACCTCAATTTCAGCTTGCAATTAAGTACGTTCTTATAACGAGGACAAAAGGGAGCCTTTGCCATAGCAAGCCCATTATAGCGATGTTCAAAGTAAGAGGATATAAAAGAAATTCGTTCGATTTAAAAACAAATCATTTTATTTTCAGTCTCTGCAGCCGCGTATAGAATGCCTGGAGGTAGTGTATTCTCATTTTCTCAAGAAACTCGATCTTGAAAGATGAATTTTAAATTAAATAAAATCGATTACTTTAGCCAAGTCTAAGCATTCTTTTTCTATGTCCTCTGTCTGGGAAAACGTAAAAAATAATGAGTCTAGCTAAAGGTTCGAGGGAAAACATTTTTATTTGTTACCTTGAGCTTGGGTTGAATTTGTCGATTGGTTATCGGCAAGCTGGCTTGGTCTGGGATTTCTATCTCTGTAACAGGAATATTTATTTGGACCTTTAACTGTAATAAGTAAAAGAATAGATAATGAAAATTTCGTTTAGATTAATTGGGAACTTACAAGGCGCTTTAGTTGAATTGATTGAGAGCGTTTGAAATATTTACTATAAATTGCTGGTATTTCTGTGCGGAGAGTTATAACTTCATCTTGTAGCTTCTTTATATGTAGCAAATACTGAAGTTCTTCATCTGTAAACAATACTTTTTAGATATTTTAATCTATATTATAAAAAATTAAAAAATTAGCTATACCCATTTTGTTGTTTACGTTTTTGAAACCCAACTGTCAATATCCATAATCTGCAAAGGGAGTTGCCATTTTAGAAAAAAAAAATACTTACATTTCAATTTAACGAGTTCACGTTTCTGAGATTTCAGATTCTGCTCCGATAGATTGTCCCCTATTACATGATGATTTTTGTCGTCTGACTTTTTTTCGTATTTCTCTTTAAAAAACCACACGCTATTACAAAGTGCTCCTTGATGCTTGAGGAAAAACTGACAGGTTTCTTTTATTAAGAAATTTGTTGTTGTTGTTCATAAGAAAAGATACGAAAATCAACAAAAAGAAACGTCAAAAAAGGTTACGGAAACCTTGGCCCCACATTGATTTTCCGTTTCATCTATTTTCTTTTTCACACTCATTATGTCTTAAAAGAGTCAGCAGCAGAGAATTGTGGAGTTATACGAGACTTTGACTGATGAGCAAGAGGAAAATTTAACACGATTTTTCAGCAAAAAGTCAAAAGCACTCTCCATGACGGTGTTCACACTAGACTTACTCCTCAGATTTTTTTCACATGACATGAACTTTTTTTTTGTTCAGAAGCAAAGTTCTATGTACACAACTAGACTTACTTTGATGTTAAGCAGTCGTTAAATTAAAAATTTTAAGGCCCAGTTGTACAGACATGGTTCAAATTTTGATCCGTGGTTCAGCAATTTTAATTCAATTTCAATGAGTTAAATGAGGTATGACGATGGTTCAAGGTTCAATTACATGCTTAAACCATCGTACATAGAACCTCAGTAGATCCGCTGGTATCATAAAGTTAAAATTGCTGAATCATGGATCAAAATTTGAGCCACATTTGTACAACTGGCCCTAAGAACTTATAACAGGATGATTCTTTGCATCTGAGAGCCAGTTTGTTCACAACCTATCACTTATAATCATAACTGATCATTGTGACTGGTAAATCTGCGAATATGTGCTCGTTATAAACAATGCTAAACGAAGAATACGTACTTTGAGTTGTTAATTAACGACATCGCTAATCAACCAATATTGGGGATTAGCTCCATTTAACCAGAGCATGTACAAAACTTATTACAGATTCAACCCACTATGAACAAACTGGCTCTGACTCTATCCTTATTTTCGTAAGTGCGAAGGAGAAAAAAAAATTGATTTTACCTTAGCACCCATTTTAACAAGAGTCAGATGCAAAGAATCATCGTGTAATAGGGGGCATATGAAATACGTTGAAGCCATGGTATAATAGCTGCGTTTTTTTGTATGTCCATATGGAGTTTGGCGAAAAAAACGACATCGGGACATTTCAACATTTGCCTTGGTCTGCCATTTTGTTCTGAACTATCTTACCAACAAACATTTGACATTTCTATACAAATTATCGATATAACAACGACAATGGTAGTCTGGCAATACCGTTTTATCGGGACAAAAGTTAACTCCAGTTAATTATCTGGACTTAGCTAACTCTATACAGACATAGTTGTGTTTGTATTTAACATGTAAATTGTTTTGCTTTGTTGTCGTTTTTTTCATATAATTTTATTTGGACATGCAAAAAAACACAGCTAATAATAGCCCTGTTTTTTAGTGCATTTTTATCATCGCTTAGAAGAAAGTAGCATGTTAATTACAACAACAAACTGGTATAATTCCGTATTGTTGTTGTATTTAACATGCTACTTTTTTCTAATCGAAGATAAAAATGCACTAAAAAACAGGGCTAATAACAAGGTATGCTTGACAGCTCAGGCAGTTGACTCGTGACGTCATTGCGAGTGAATGATCTCAATTGTTTGTCATTTATGGCAAAGAAAGTAAACAGAAATTGTTTATATTTTGAAGCAATTTGCTATTAAAACTCAAAGTAAAACAATAGATTATTTATGTTTTGAAGTTATGTTTTGTTAAATTTCAAGTAAAACATTAAATAATTTATTTTTTAAAGCTATGTGTTGGGGAACACTCGCTATGACGTCACACAAAACAAAATATGGCGACCCTTCATCTCATATACAACATACCTTGTATTTTTATACCATGCGTTGAAGCTATAATAAGGGGGTTTATATGGTACAACATCTTAAATATAATTTGACGACCATTGATGTTTAAAGCACAAAAACAACCATGGGCCCAGTTCCACAAGCGTGAATGATTTTCCGTGTACCAACTCTATTCACGCCTAAAACATATGTAAATAAATTTCACTGATAATATACACGTTATGTATCAAAAATTTAATCACTCGTGTTCGATGTGTACACAATTTTCTATGTACTCATTTTTGGCGAATTGGGCCCCAGACTGTCAAACCATATTGTATGGTTCTCAAAATATTTTAAACACCTGTTCTGCTTCCATCAAGCAGTGTTGTCAAATATTTTGATCCATTTAAGCCCCGCTAAAAGCCGTTCCACACTATCCCATTGAGTATTAATACATATCAAAAAAGTGTGAAGAAAGTCATGTATAAAAGTGTGGAAGCAAAATATGAAATTTCATCACACACAACTTGACATCGCATCCTACACGATTTGACATGTGTTTATACCTGAAAATATTTAAGATCGGTTCTAAAACCATCACACATTCTATCCCACTTGGGCGTTTGAGGTTATGGTGAAACTGATTTGTTTTGATGCAAGTGTGGAAGCAAAATATGAAAATCATTTTCATCACACAAATTTGGCAGTCGTATGAAATTCTTTCCCACTTTATTCTGACATGTGTTAATACTTTGTGGGATAGTGTAGAGGCACTTTAATAGTGGACAACCACTCTACAATGATGACTTTTATCTACCAATCGTCGTGGTGTAGTGAACAGTCACAGTCTAAATAGGTTTCAATACGCCACACAAAACAAGTGTGGTTCCACCTTTAATACCCCATTTGCTGGAAGATCTCCAAAGCATGAACAAGGCTAATACGTCAAAGTGACGTTATTTGTCTGCAAACTTGTCTGTAAAGTCAAGCCGCACCAAATCAGCTGTTTTCAGGGAAATTTGAGTCTTTTGATTTGAGTTTACTTTTTCTCTATTTAAAACTGGCACAGGGACCGCATTTGCAAATTGTTTTTCCTTCGAAAGAAAACATAAATACATTTTATTTTGTTTTGTTTACAAACAAATAAATTGGTCTCTGTAATAATTATTAAACAAGACACCATTTTCCCTTTCCATTCCAACTTTTACAAGTAGGTGCCCAAAAAAAAAAAACAAATATATCAATCAAGTTACAAGATGTTTGAACGAAATTAAATTTTGTGGTGAGTGTAAAAAGATAAATAACTTTCCTAGAAAATAATGTTTTAATGTAAATAACATTTAACAAAAGTATCAGTAAATTTGATTTCATAAACTCGCGTGGCAAAAGAACAAATCTTAGAGTTTTTATGAATAAATTAAGTTTTTATTTTTAGATCATTACAGCATACATGCTGTATTTTTGTTGTTGTTATATTTATATTAAATTAGGTTGCCTTGTCGAAGGTCGGGTGCGGCAAAGATTTGGAACCTTGAAGTTATCAGTGGTCGTGGTCGGCAATCAATTACCCGTATTGCGGCATTTTAAAAAAATGTACTTAGTCACTTTTTTCATTTCTTTTTTGAATAGGTTCCTATATTAAAATTTAAAATGTTCCTAATAAAGTAAAGATTTTGTATAGATTGAGTCATCATATATCTTTACAATTTGAGCGTTTCATTTGTGAGATTCATTGGCTATTGAATCGGTTATAAAAATCAATTTTCGACTTAGTTTCTTAATTTTAGTACAACATTTTAGTTTATAAAAGTCGAACCCATTGAAATCGAAAAAAAATTGTTTATAGTGTTAATAAAGTAATAACGGAACGGTACCTATTATTTCGGACCCATGATAAAGAGTTGTTTTACATAGGTTCATACTCAATTTCCTATAAATCATTAAATTTGTCATCAGGCAAAAGGCTGACCTCTAAAAAGGGTTGGTGGCATAGTTTGGGATTCGATCCCAAGACCTCTGGCGGGAGACTCTAGCATGCAAAAACAATTACGTCAAAGGGTACGTCTTATATTTAAAAAAAAGAGTCATTAATCTAATTCTGGTAGTCTATCTCCTATTAAAACTTTAGTTATAGATAAATACACTGGTCGAACCGGCGGCAACGACCAAAAAAAATATGTCCAAACATAAATATCGTATGATGGAAGGACAGTCTTAGCTTTCATATGATACCTACCCCATTGATAGAAGTTCCTTATGGGATAGGAATACGTATTAACAAAAAAAAGGAAACCTGAAAAGGCTTGTACGAAATTTGTGGTTTTGTAAATGTTTCGACAAAAGTTTTCCTGTTCTTCAATAGCCATGGTCAGATATCTAGTCTTACTGTCGCCTCCAATACCTATAAACAGTCTTGAAAACGTTTTTTTATTTTATAATATTCAAAAGAGTTGATATATTTGTGTGTAAATAAGATAACGCTTATTTCTTTCATAAGCAATTGTGAATAAGCAGTCTAAAGAAGAGTGTAACCACGCCCGAAACGTCACTCCACTCTACACTTTAAATAAAAAAATAAATATTCACCTAAACCCGTCAAGAGGTTACATTCATGTGCTTCAGATGTACGATTTTCGCCATAACAATATTTTTTAATTGTTTTATTTTATATAATTTTCAGATAAATACAAACCAGTTGAAATTTCATCCCTGTCCTAAAATTCATCCACCCAACATCTTCAAAAAGACCCCTAATCATGAACCGCCAAGATTCGATAAGAAGGGATCGTTCGTTCGATAGTGTTCTTAACAAATTGATGCGACTACGATCGGAAAATCATGAAAGCTTCAAAGCTGCAATGTATAACTTTTTGATAGCAGCAGGTTTGGCTGCTTTTGCTTCAGTTTGTATCATTCTGGGTCCCTTTGTGAAACCTCTTCTTTGGGCGTTCCTTATGGGTGCAGTTCTTTTTCCATTCAAACGAAAACTGGCCCATCTACTCAAAGGTTGGTTCGAAGGACTAGAAGATCACGATTCAAATGTAATGGTTGCCATTTGCTTGGCGCCATTAGAAACAACAGAATACTGTGGAAGAAAACTAGTTGCCTGGTTGCGTGAACATTGGCAAATCATAACAGCTGGTATGGGAATAGCCACATGCATCAAGCTACTTTACTTGTATGCCCCTAAAGGATTTCTATGTGCAGTTTGGCGACTGATTACTTTTAGTCACTCGTTGTTTGTGCAAATAATTGGTATTTTAAATATTTACTTAGTGAGTATACTATATTATGGAAGCTTAGAATGCATTATAAAAATAACCTTTTCTTTAGTTAATCACTATAATAGTCTTGTACCTTACATCGGTTTACATGTTTTGGAAGCCGCAAAACTCAGCGAGATTTGTGATTGCTGGACAATCATTATGGATAGCTGTAGTGAGTTACGCTTGCAGCTTCCTTGGAGCACTACAGGTTCCTGCATTTATGTTAATCATGGCTTACATAGGGGTGGCAATTATCTACTATCTAAACAAAACCGAAGAATCCAGTTCAGTAGTAGAAAAAATGAAGCTTCTTATGGACAAAAATGCATTCATGCAATCTGTCAATGACATTAGTACAAGTAAAACACCAGAAACCGAAGAGAATTCCATGGCTGAAACACTCGACTCAATCGAAATGGATACTGAGACAAAAGATGACGATCATCTTAGTGATTTCTACTTTAAGATGCTATTTTGTGCTTGCGTGGCTACATTCCTTTATCGCAATGTCTGGGTATTTATTTTAGCTGCAATTCCGATAACAATTCATTTAGTGTACACCATTGGAAATGTCACCGGATTGACAAATTTCATTTGGGACAAAATAAATAGCGTATATATAAAGTTGAAGGTAAGCTTAAGTTTCTTGGTTTTAAATTTTAAAATAAAAATAAATTCTGCAGGAATGGGCTCTAGAACATCACAGTGCTGTTCTACCTCTGTGTCTACCAGGTGTCCTGGAATTGAATTATAAAATTAACAGTATTGTTCGGGATTCACTCAAATCATCAGTTGATGTAGTGACATCCGTCCTAATGATCATTTTGATGATCTTAATCATTGTCTTCCTTGGAGTATTCTTTTGTGTGAATATTTATTCCGAAACTATTGAAGTAGCTTATTTGGGTAAGGATTTAATTAATAAGACATTCACCGACCGACCAGAATTGGTGGATATTCTTCCGGCAAATATGCAATCGTCGATTGATGATGCTCTTGATAACGCCCATCATTATGGACGACGGAAAATCGAACAGTATATTGATGATTGGCTGAAGGATGCTGATCCAGTGCATAGTGTTAAGCTGAAGAATCAAATACTAGATGTTTGGGATCGATTGATACAGTATTGGATTGATTTTAATAAGTCTGATACTTTCGGTCCGAGGGTACCAACGGACGCACTTAAGAGTACGTTTGGAGAAATTGTTGACAATCCTCGTAAGTTTAACTTGGAATATTTTTATTATATTATATACATTCATATACTAATGAACCTATTTCAATACTAACAAATACGGTAATGGTGCAATTGTGAGCTTTGTATTATGTATTAGCTTTTTGAACGCTTGTAATATATCCCCGCAGTAGGTTCTGTTTGTTGGACTTGTAGAAAGTGTACTTAAAATATTAATGATAGATTTTTTTATTAGTGCTTTTATAAGAATGCTTTCTTATACTTGGCAAAATGCGTGATAGGTAATCATTTCAAGATTCTTGTTTTGGGACAAGTTGTATTGTCTGTCCATGGTATTTTGATATTCTCGATACCTTCGTAGGCTATTCGAATTTCCTCGAGAAAAATGGTTCTTAGTTGATGTAGATGTTCAAATAAAACTCTTCAGCCTAAAATACTTACACTCCGACGTTTGTTTGTTATTTCCTTATATCCAACAAATAAACCTCATAATTCTTTCGGCTACTCGTAAAACCCTCGTTATAGTATTCTTCACCTCCTCATAGTCTTCAAAAACTTCTTCGAAACGTATTTTTCAAATGGCCGATCAGTTTAAAATCGCTTTTAGCTAAACCGGCTCTAATAGGGCACGGTTGAATAATCTCGAATCTCGAAATCCTGAATGGTAGAAAATGAAAACTCCAAAAGTCATAATGCCTTTTTTGGCATTTGAGATTTTGGCCTTCGGGATTCTGTGATTCGAGATTCTATGATTCGGGATTCTGGCATTCGGGATTTTTGCCATTCGATATTTGCAAGTACAGAACTGGTTTTGTTTACAAGAAAACAAAACGTTCCAAAAATATACTCACCCAAACCATAAATGCGATACCGCTCCATATTACTGATGCTCTAAAATATCTCGATTTGATTATCGATCATGAACTTAACTGGAAAAAACATCAAAGAAAGAGAAATAAAAACCCCAATAGCTTTCTACGCATGCAGTCAAATTGGATGAACACAGCCATTATGAGGCCGATCCTGAGCACATCTGACTTATGCAGATGAGGATGTAATGCGAAGAGGTGGAGGAGAAGCTATCTCACTTCATTTGTGAATGTCCCAACTTAGCCAGAACTAGAAATGCAGCCCTCGGAGAATACATTTTCGACGAACTGGGTGATAAACGGCGAAGTCTTGCTTCACCACTAACAAACACCTCAAGGAGATACCCCATATGGAAAACTTAACTTAGCTTCTTCCTCTTACCCTTTCTTATACTTACATTGCCTACATCCTGGTGTGAGCACAATGAATCCATTGAGATCCGAATGAGGTAAAACTGCTTATTGCTGGTGAGCACAATGAATCCATTTACATCCGAGCCAGGTGATACCGCTTTGCCGAGTCACCACCCCTTCTAACCTAACCTATGGTCATTCTGAGTGATCCATATAGTTTCTCCGATATTTCTTTAACAGTGACCAGCCTGTCTGGTAAAATCATCTTTTTAAGTTGCTTTTGAGATAAGTAGTAGACACTTCGATCGTTCTACGGTTCCGTCTCTTCACACTTTCTGGCCACTTTTGAAATGATCTTTCCATGAATAAAAATTAGCACGGTTAAAACATGACCCCCTGTAGTGTGTACATATACTTGAGAGTTTTCACTTAGATCTACCCCTTCTAAACGCATTACAACACTCTGTGGCTCTACAGTTTAAATACGAGATTTATATTGATTAGGTTGTCTAGCCTCACATTATGTTTATCACAAAAAAAAAAACGGATACACTTAGAAACACTTTCGACCAAGATAAACAAACAAGACAACAAGTAGCAAAACAAAAAATTATAATGAAGAATTTTCTCATCTGTATTGCGTACTCCCACTGCATGTTTCACGCTAACAAACGGCATAATTTTTAACGAAGGCCATTTTAAAGAGCTAGTTTTAGTGGCTAAGCAGGGGATCATTGGATGGGCTCAAAGCAACACTCAAACTATCCTCGAAGTAGCCGAATCCCTTTGGCATATTATACGAACGAATATATCGATGATAATGGGTTTTACTGGAGAAATAATATCCTTGGTACTATCAGGAGGTCAAGCATGTGTTGAATTTATTTTAGATATGGTTTGTAAAATAATTTAAAATTGTCACAAATGTTTTACTAAAAAAAAAATCTTCCAGATTATTTTCTTTACTGGTTTGTTTTATCTCCTGAGCAGCAGTGATACAAAATATGCACCTTTACAAGTAACAAAATATCTTGGATTTTCGTCTGGTTCAAAGATAGCTGATGCGCTAGAGAATTCGATTTCTGGTGTTCTTATTTCGATGTTCAAGTGTTCCGTATTTCAAGGACTTTTTACTTGGCTTGTTCATACGATTTTCGGAGCTAGAATCGTATTTCTTCCTTCAGCTGCCGCAGCTATACTGTCTGCAGCCCCGTTCTTAGGTAGTTATTGGTGTTCTTTGCCAGCATTTCTAGAGTTATGGTTGGCTCAAGATCAATTCTATGCTGGACTTTTATTGTTCCTTTTGATGTTCTTCATTCCACCATACTTTGAACAGGCAATCTATGCCGAGATGAAGGGGTAAGTAAAAAAAAAATAGTCCAGACAGCAATATCATTTTTCATTATGACGCTTTTGTCTTTAGAGGTGGGCATCCGTATTTAACTGGTCTGGCTATTGCTGGCGGTATGTATTGGCTTGGATGGCAAGGTGCGATATTCGGCCCATTGATGTTGTGTTTCTTTATTGGAATATTTGAAGTTGCTTCAGTTTCGTTACGCTCTGAAGATCCAAGGTAAATATGGGACAGTTATATCTTTCAAGTGTCTTCGTTCATAATTCATTTGGAAGTACAAATAAGGTATTCCAAAGTGAGTTTTGTTGTAGGGCTCATTTGAACTTTAAATTGAATTATATTCAGTTGCTCCACCTAAACAGAAGATCTTTTCTTTTTATTTTTCTTCATATTAAATAATCTTTGTTTATATTGTAGGAGAAACTCTGACGAAGACACCAGAACGCCGTGAGTTCCACTTGTTATTCTACCTAGTTTATAATGCTTCAAAGAAGAAGTAAACAAATAACTGAGTGCGAAACCTTGACTCTTATAACTGCTTTATTTTTCCTTTTTTTTTAGCAATCGCCGCCATTCTTCGTTTGTGCCTTGATATTAATTCCAAAAAAATCGCAAGATCAATTGGATTGATTCAAGAAAACGATTACCTGCAGTGTGTGTGTGAAACAACCTCGAATTTGTTTATTTTTAAACTTCTTACCTATACTAACGCCTTAAGCTTATTATTTATTTGTTTAACATATTAACAAAATTAATTATGTGTCTTATTCCGTCTTTTAATGTTAAATTTTATCTTGCACTTAACTTTTGCGTTTTTAAAGTTTATTAACTGGCCCAGTGAACAAGAAAGTCTTATCATTCCAAAGTCTGGTACTTTTTTTAAACTTTCATGTATTGCAAGGAACGGAGTTGTAAATAGTTTATTACATTGGTAATTCAATTACATTTTAATTACTCTTAATTACCCATTGTTTTAATGTAATGAAAGCAATCTTAGTATCCAGGATATGTAATTAAATAAATCTAACTATTTCTTACATTTTTATTATTTAAATAACAAAATCTAATTGGGCATAACATTTATGTATGTATTTAAAAAAATCGAATAATCCACTACATTTGCCAAATGTAATTTAAAAAATCTAAGTATCTTTTACATTAATTTTTATTATGGAATTCAAAAAATCTAATATGCAGTTAGATTTGTTTAAATTGATGAAATAGATATTTATTTTTTTTAATGACATTTTAAATAATACAATTTTTTTGATTACATTTAGTACAAAGTAATATGTAGTTTGTAATCGACTTACAACGATAATAATATACAACGTTCGTAAGGAGTGATTAATTAGTGGAAAATAAATATGTCGGCTTATTAAAATGTTCCTTGCATCAATATAGAAAAAGTTTCCATTTTGAATAGTTATTCCAAGATTCTCAAAATCAAAATAAAGTTTTCCACTAACCACTCGTCTTACATATATTCACTGGACTATATAGTTATTTTTATTAATTTTAACTGTTGTACCTAATTTTTTTAACAAAGAAGCAAATATTAAAAAAATAATGTTAAAGTTTATTTTTTATACCAAAATCAAAATATAATTTAGAAAAATTTCTACTTTATAAATAATAAATATAAATTAACAAAACATATTTTTTTTATTTATAATAATTTATTCTAATTTGAAAAATTTAGCATAACTGTTTGTCCCACATCGAAGTCATCAAGAACAACATCAAGGAAATCATCCGTATCTAAGCTTGCTTTTATAAAATTAATTTCAACCATGTTTTATCCGAATAAACCAGAAGAAGTTAATGTAGAAGGTAAAATGGAAGATATTATAGACACAAATGTTGTCAAAGTTTAGGTTATGAAAATAAGTTTCATGACTTCATTAGACAAATCACATATTCGAATTAAGCTTAAATAAAGGTTAAGTGCATTTAGTGATTTTTGTATGTCTCGCATTTTTTATGAATTGCCAGAAATAAATAGAAAAAATCTATTGAAGAATAACTTCAAAATCTATGCTTGAAATGGACCGCTGGATCAAACAGGTATAAAGTTCATTTTCACTTGTAACCTTTTAAATAAGGCAGTGTCATAATTAATTTATATTATACACTCTTTTTTGTCTTGTGTTTGTTTGCAAAAGGTTTTCTAATAGGAACGTGTCGATGGTGATAATCTGTGGTTGCTGTTTTTTTTTTGGCAGCTCGATTGCTTATTATTCAGTCACTGATTCCAAATCATCATGAAAAGTTAAACGATTGAGCAACATGCACAAATGATAAAACTTTATTATCAAAATGGGTCTTGTGGTAACAATGAGCACCCATTTTACGGATTACATGGTTGCCCTTCTCAGTCGACTATTCAATGTATGGTGGCTGTTGGCCAAATTCAAGTCGAGCAGTTCAGTAAAAAATCCGCCTACGAAAAACATGATTTGCAGGAGAAAAGGCAGTCAATGGAGACCTCTACCGATCGATGATGATAAACAATTTCTTTTGACCCATATTGGATGATATTTATTTGAATGACATGTGTTTCCAACAGGGCAGCATTACGTGTCACACAGCTGTTTTCACAAATTACACTGCATCAACGATTTGACGGTTGGGTTATCTCTCCCAAAGGTGACTTGAATTGGCCACCAAGATTACGTGATTTAACCCCGTTAGACTTTTTCTTATGGGGTTTTCTGAAGTCGCATGTCTATGCCAATATGCAGTCATCTACCGATATCCTAAAAGTCAATATATACTAGATCGTTGCTCAAATTCACTCGGATCTATGCCACTACCACATGCGAAGATGCGGTGGACATTTGAACGATGTCATATTCCATATTTTCATACATAGAACGCTCCAATAAAAAAAAAAAAAGAATTTCGTTCATAGCTCACCTACAGCTTAATTTATTCCATTTCAACATCGACCAACCCTTATTGGAAAACCCTTTAGATATATTATTATTATTATTATTATTATTATTATTATTATTCAAATCTACGATATTTTAATCCACAGATTTTGCTTAATTCTAAAATAATATTAAGGGTATTCATGCAACAGCGTAAAGTCGTCGTAAACGTGGGAAAGTTTTAAACTTCGTAAATCTGTCAAATTTTCCATACAAATTGTGACAGAATTACGAAGTTTTAAACTTTACAACGTTTACGACGACTTTACGCTGTTGCATGAATACCCATATTATTAAATATCAAAATCTCAACAAGTTATAAAGAATTTTGCAATAAAATTAATAAGGAAGTTTTAAATTGAATTCTTGAAACAAAAAGATCGAGATCATTATAATACAAATTGAAAAATTTACAGCAATGAGAAATAGGCTCACGCTGTCCATAATTTGTTGAGTGAGGAATTTCAAAAATAAATGTCTCATCCTCAAAGGTCTACTCGGTGCGTAAATGTTTATTGTATAAATGAATAAGCCAACAATTAGGTGTCGTGGTTATATTTATTTGAGTGCAATATCTTTTTGATCAATTTTATCAATAAAATTCAATAAAGAATGTCTTCTTATTGAGAAACAAATGGAAATTCCGGATGCCTTTCAATCCTAAGAAAAAGTAAAAAAATAAATTCAGCAAGTAAAACAAATCAAAAATTTCCTTACCCCTTGAAAAAGCTAAAATCACAAACACGAATATTAGAATCCAATGAATTCAAAATGTCCAGTTCCTCCTCGCTGAGTGAAAAATCGAAAATGTTCAAATTTTGCTTTAGACGATCTGGATTGGTACTTTTGGGGATTGCTGACAATCCACGTTCAATAATCCATCTGAGTAGTACTTGCGCGGGAGTCTTCCCATGTGCAGAAGCGATATTCTTAACCTCTTCAATATCCATCAGATCAGGAAGTTCTCGGCTATATAAGATACAAATAATTCAATTACCATTATTTTAATAATGATTTCTTTTGCTTATTACTCGACCCCTGCTGCTTTGTTTAAGTTGGCAATGCCCCTTGAACCCAATGGTGCGTATGCCGTAACGGTTATTCCTTTCGCTTTGCAGAATTCAATAAGATCCTTTTGTTGCAAGTATACATGATGTTCGATCTTGAATTATATGTATGTATAAGGTTAAGATTACAAACTAACTTACATAATATAGTAACTATGTCTAACCTGAAGATTAGCTGGTGGAACCGAACAGTTATCCAAGATTCGTTGAATTTGTTTCATGTTAAAATTCGAAAGACCGATTGATTTGGTGAGTCCTTTTTTTAATACTGCTTCCATGCTCTTAATTAAATATTAAAATAAACTTATTTTACGATTACTAATGATCTCTTAACCTTACCTTCCAAATAGATAAATGATCAGTAGTCAAATCCATACCGATTCCATCTTCGTTTTTAACAAATTCACCTTTAGCTTCATCGTACAAAATTCCAAAAGGAACATGAACTAAGTACAAATCGACATATTCAAGTTGAAGATCTGCCAGTGATTTTTTTAAAACATGGTCCACTACCTCCGCTTTGAGAGCTGATTTTTGTTAAATGTTTGAATTGAATTGAATTGTTTTTTAACCTGTTAAGAAGCAATAATAACAAAAGAAAAATTCACCTGGGGGTGGTAGCTTAGTGGTGATAAATAACTCTTCTCGTGTTACTTTGCCAGAATCAATCCATGATTTAAGAACTCGTCCGATAACTTTTTCATTTAAGTAAACTGGTGCGCAATCAATATGACGGTATCCGGCTTCAAGGGCTAAATTAAGGGCTTCTTCGACTTCCTTTTCTGGTGCCTGAAATGAGGTGAATCATTTTTTTTTTAGTTTTGTTGGTCAAATAGTAAGCAATAGTGGAGGTTAAAGGTCTGTTCAAGAACATCACGGAATTTTACTTAAAAATATTTTAAGATTTAAATTTATTTTTGAAAAAAGTTTTTGAGTGAGGGATTAAATTGATCAGCTAAACTACTAACCCACAACGTTTTTGAGGTTTCAACTGAGGCCACACGTCCTAGGATTTTATTGCATCATAAGTGAATCCTCCTGTAATGTCAGTAAACGACCCTACCAGCCAATTAAATGATTTGTTATTGTTATCTAATACAATATTTAAGCAAAGAATCTCTGCTATTCTAGTTCAAGAACTAAGCACACCTATTTAGTATCAATCTCGTTGATAAATACTTCTTATCAATGCAGACAGTAAAACAAAATTTAATAATCAAAATTATAGGTTTAAACAAAGTCCATTTGCTGAACTGTCTATTGATCTTTGATTCTTACTTTCCGATATATGGGTCAATATTTCAAAACATTAATATTCTTCACTCCAAATTGAACCTATTTTACTTGAATAACAACTATCTCTTATTAACTCCATAATAACTACTTTAAAACAAGGAGTATTTGATTAAATCTAACGGTTTTTAAGTCAGGGAAATGCCAAATGTATCAGGGGAAAAATTAATATTTACTCCGGTGATTAGATGGATATTTAATTTTGCGGATAGTTTCAGGAGAATAAAGAAAAATGAGAACATATATGTACATACTAACATGAAAAATAGTATGCACGACTATATGTATCACGAAATTGCTCTTGTGGTTCAAGCATTTTGCGTTAATAGTTTAAATTATTTGCTTATAGTTTAACTATATTTGCGTTTTGTTTAAATCGAATTGCGATTGGGTTAAATCTATTTGCGCTTGGGTGAATTCAATTTGCGAAAGCAATTTTTTATTTCGATTCAAATATGAAGGAGACTGAAATATTTATATTTTGAAATATTGACCCATATACATATGTATGTTTTTTCCAACAAGGTACTTGCGATTAAATGTGGGCTTAAGGTTCAAATCTAAAACTAAATCTTATGATACAAATTTTGCCCTAACTTTGCTTTTTTGTGATATTTAAAGGTGTATTATCTTCGCACTACTATTTTTTTGACCGCTGTATTTCAAAAGTTCTTCAATAAATTTGAAAATTTCGGATCAAATATTATATTTGAAATTTTTTTTCTTTTTTTCGAAAATAAAAGCTTAAAAGCACCAATTTGAAAATCACGTGGGTAGTAATTTGTTAACAATCAAGGGATCAACTATTTTCCAAGTTTGATTTTTTGGTAAGGAGTACTACTATTATTTTGACCGCAGCTGTACATACTTGCATAGATATTTTATAAAAAGTTTTGCAATCGTAAAAAAATCGAACTCGAGATTTTGATCAATCTTGGCATATTGATGATAGGGAAGTTGGTGTCACAATTGTGTCTGTCAGTCTGTTTGTTTGCATATAGGTTGCTGCTTGCTGCCATAGGATTTTTTAGTAATTTAACAAAATCTTATTTAACTAAAAAATTACTCCATAGATTCTTCTAAAAAAAATCAATAAACTAATTTCATTAAATACAACATTTAGATGAGAAAATCCTTTTTCAAAAAATGGTTACTAGTTTTTTTGATTTTCAATTTTCTTGAAAACTGTTTAACTGATTTTGATCATATTTTTATCACAAAAGGTTGAAAATAGTAAAAGTAGTATTTTAACACTTTGTACCTATCGGTCTTTAACACTCTTTAGAGTGTTTAAAAATATTTTACTTAAAAAAAAGCATAACGAAATCTACAGTACATACGTTAAAAAAAACATTAAGAAGATTTTTTCGTAAACTGCTCTTACGGTTTTGATACGGTTTTTGAATTTATAGTTTCTGCTTCGAAATACAAACAAATTTTACATCAGTAATTTTTTAATAGAGTAGGTACCTCCTATTGGTGGTATTTTTGATATCGAATTTTCTCATGGGCTGAACGTATTTCAATTAAATTTTCTTTTCAAAAACCTCATGGTGAAATGATATTGCATTAAAAATTTTCAAAAAAGTACTTTTCTCTCAATCAATGTACCTACATGTATTTATGTATATTTGTATTTTTTAAAATTCGTTCGACCCAGTCTTGCATTTTATTTAATGTTGGGTTCAGTGAGCTAGGTATTAAAGAGAGACTATTCTTGAGTTCAAATTAATTTGAACTATTTGTTGCTTTTTTTTTTACTTTCGCTAAACTCTTAGACAGTTTATTGTGTGTTTATTTTGAAAATTCTATAAATGAATTCCTTGCCACATCAAGAAAAATAATTATTGTTTTCCCTATCTTCTCTAGTCAATCTAATTGATGTCTGTCACTTGTTCATAATCTTTCAGGTTAAAAAGGGTCTTCCAAATTATATTTGAAAAGACATAGGTATGATAATGTTTTTTGCTCTTTATTCATAGCTACTTTGACTCTTAGAATATCGGTGTTAAAAATATAATCTTCAAGCCCGCGACCTTTAGAGCGGCCTTTAACAGTGATTATGCAAAATCTATTTTATGGCTAAACTTTGGTCATTTAGGTCTTTAATTTTAATTTGTTTTTATATAAGCTTGGTCTAGACTAGACGCAAGCAGTCTTATTTATTAGATTTTCTTAGACGGTTGACTAGTTAGACATTAGTTTCTTAAAAGTTCTTAAAAGTTGGAAATATGCTTTATTTGATTAAATAAAATGTCACGTTAGTTCAATAATCTTAGATAACCGATTTAGCTGTCCAAGTTAGACAACTTAAGGCAACAGCTAACAATATTTATTAATAACTTTTTTTAGTTGG
This sequence comes from Dasysyrphus tricinctus, assembly GCA_963921185.1. Lineage (NCBI taxonomy): Eukaryota > Metazoa > Arthropoda > Insecta > Diptera > Syrphidae > Dasysyrphus > Dasysyrphus tricinctus. The sequence goes on from OY992530.1 coordinate 106,533,547, forward strand.
ATGGCAGTCCAAAATTAAATAAAGTTTATAAATACGACTTTCTAGGAAATTATGAAATCTCTCAAAATGGGGTATTTTTTTTTACAAACAAACATGGTTCAATTAATTAATCCATAGGATCACCGATTTTGGCCGAATTAACTGAGAATTAAGTTTAAGTATGCAATTGACTAAAACGTCATGGTTGTTTGCAAGTGTATAAATTAAAAATATATCCACTTTTAAAAATATGCCTTTTTTGAATAGTTTCAAATTTAACCTTTGGGTGGAACACCCTATATAAAATATCCTTTTTTCTGAAATTGAGAAATACATATATATGTACATACTCCTTTGATTGCAATTTTTGTTTTCCAAAAGAAAACAGATGCCGTTAAGTTGCAATCAATTTCTCATCAAATGGTTCAATGTTTTGAAAGATACTTAATTATACGACTTTTAAAATATAGGGCTTATATAACGTTGTATAGTTTTATATGTATGTACATACTTTATGCATGTGTATAGGTATAGCACCGCCAGTTAGTAAACATATGGATAAAGCTTGTGCATTAGAAATGTTACTTAATATGATTTTAATTACAAACTATGTACAGTAAAACAAAAAAAAACAATTTTCTTTAAAAGTTCTTTCATATTTGATACTCTATAGTTGCAGACAACAGTTTTTAAACGAATGTACACAGGCATTAGGAAAGAAAATGTATTTCATTCGGGCTTTTCCTTTATTTCTGATAGTCGAACGATTAATTAATAATCGATTAAAAATACTTAATCAACCATATAATCGTTATTACTTTACCAGAAATATGTATTAATTGCACTACTAACACTTGTGTTAGGATGTGTTTAAAAGATGAATAATCGAACAACAACAAGAAGTATATGCCCGTGTTTCGATTGTTAAGGGTGTGACAGTGAGACTCCTTATTTTATTAATTATTCACATATACTATTCCAAATTAATAAATTAAAACTTAAGTAATCTACACAGGATTCTGGTGTCCTCTCCTTATATAGTTCACTCATATTGTATTTTTACCAGGAAAAAAAAATCAAAACTACCCCCCAATTGGCTTGGTAAAAAGACAATATGACTGAACTGTATCCATTTTACAAACAAATGTTTTTGAAAGGAGAATGGGCATAATTGTATGAGTTGCGTCCCATCGCTTATTGTTATTGGGCTTTTACGCTTTCCCTGCAGGAGATACAGACTTATGACCATACAAAAATTAATATCACTCATTGAGACCTTTCCAATGATATACTATAGGTCAGGAAGTGCTACAACATATGGGACGAAACGCCCATTCTGCCCATTCTCCTTTAATAATTTCAAATAACAGCTTCTGAGATTTGAATGAAACCTGACAGTTTCAGTAATATAACATATTAGACCAAGAGCCAACGATATAAAAAGTCAAGTAATTTGCGTAACATTGTAAGTCATATCAATAATAGCCTTTGAGAGGTTGAACCAATGACCGTTTGTCTGCCTACCTTAACACGTGTCGAATAGGTGTAAAATTTGACGTACAATTTTTTCATCGATTTATTTCAATGCCTATTGGTCGAAGGGAAAAAGTGTGTATACAAAAAATATTTTGCTTGCAATTTTGAACAATTGTTGTCATAGGTCAAACTCTCTATAGTCCCTAAGAAGATAGAGAGCAATAAAGTTTCAAAAAACCACTTAGGTTTATGTGTTTACACGAGTGGTTTTTGGAAATGTTTGTATTTAAAGACGAAATATTTTATAAATTTTCTTATACCTGCTATAACTTTGAACAAACAAATCCCAGGTGCCGTTATATAAGGCCAAGCGCAATAAAGCCAAATTCTAAATCTTGGCACAATTTCACTTTAAAATAGTGAAATAAGGCCTAATTACGCACGTTTGTTCGTTAGTACGTTCCTTCACTTTTTTCGTACACCATATCTCAAGAACGAAAAAAGTTATTGACTTTGAATGGATTTTATTTTATAGATAATAATGTCGTTACATGCAGAAAGGACTTTCAAAAAAATTCAACAAGCAGTTTTTTTTTTACTATAGCAATTTTAAAAACACGTTGTTAAATTTCATTACTCTCGAATATCTCGAAAAAAATGATGCTATCGACTTCGAGCTAGTTTTATACTCCGCACATTGACGCAATAAGGAATTTTTGAAAATATAAAAACAGATCAACCTATAGTTTTTTAAATAAAACAAATTTGTGAATATTGTTTCGGCTTGAATATCTTGAGAAGGGGTTGGGGTCAAAATACTGTATGGGTCTCAAAATACTCAAAATACTGTATTTCAAAATACTGTATGTACAAAATACTGTATGATCAAAATACTGTAAGTCAAAATTCTGTATTTCAAAATTCTGGTTGGGCAAAATTCTGCATTTCAAAATTCTGTATCTCAAAATTCTGTATTTGAAAATGCTGTAAATAGGCTGAAAAATAAAAATCGCTTTGATAATGTAAAAAAGTGCGCACTTTTATTTACAGCATTTTCAAATACAGAATTTTGAAAACAGAATACTTTTTTTTTTTAAGAATATATAGTAATAATTTTTCGTAAGCACAAAATTCTGACTAACATTTATTAAAACAAAAACAAAATAAATGCTATTTTGATCTTATTTTCTCTCTCTCATTTTCTTCTTTGTTTGTATCTCTCTCACATTTTTACATGAATTGTTTTGATCATAATCAACATTTCATAAACAATTGCAAAAGCGCAAGTGGAAAGAGTTATAAATGGTTAACATATTCGTAAAAAGAAGAAAACTGTTCTTAAAAATAAAAAAATTGCACATGTAATGAGAAAGATAAACGATTTAAACCATATTGGTTACTTAAAAATAATAGCAAAAAATCTAGGTTTTTATTTACAAATTTTGCTTATAATCGTAAGTTCATTCCTTTGGTTATCATTAATGTACAAGGAATTTTGTGATTTTGATTTGTTTTGTTGTAATTTTTTGTTACTTTGTTTTTGTTAATGCATTTCTGCATACAATACATATATAGTCATCATCATCAAGTCCTGTAACCCCGGTTAGGGCATAGGGCACCAAACCAACAAATCGTTTCCATCCTTCACGGTCTGCAGATAGATATTTTAAATGTGGCCACGTCTTTCTCTGGGAGTCTGCTTCTGCTATGTTGTTCTTGGTCTTCCAACCCGCCGCACAGTGGACCGTTTCATACATGCTAGACGTCAAAAAGTCAACTCCGAATTTTCGTTGTTGGTGCAGTTCTAAAATGTAACGATAACCCACTGACCACAAAAGTAGATTTAAATAAGATCTAACTTGAATAAGTTGGAAGTTATCGTACAACAAAGACAACCTCCAATTTTTGGTAGTAGGTAACTACCTAGAAGTGAATTTTTAGCTTCATAACACTTTACATATAATTTAAAATTATTCGTCAAATTAAAAAAAAAAAAAAAAAAAAAAAATCGGAAATCTTTAGGAACGTGCATATTCTAAAGATATGAAAAAAAAATACATACAAGAATGACGTTTTTTAGTGTACGCAAAGTGTTGCTTAAAGTTATTTTGGAAAATCTAAATTTTTGCGTTTATTTCGAGAACGCGTCTTTGGAAAAAATCTGTATTTTCGTATTCAGCGACCCACTACGATGGCCTAAAATTATGTAAGCTAGTGTCATATTTTTAATTTCTTTTAAATTTTAAGTTTGAAAATTATTTTTCAAAAACTATTTTAAATTTAAAAAGGAAATTGAAGAATGGATTTGTTGCTTTTAAAAAAGCTATTGCACGACATTGTGAATTATGCCGTTGTTTTTTAATATTTTTTTTTATATTGTAGTTTTATATAACTACCCCTCCCGCTTAAAAGGGGGAAATATAGACCCCTCTTCCGGACGATTTTTTCTTGTCTTTATTCAATCTAAAAGGCTCTATCCTTTTGTTACATCTGATATTAAACATCCTGTATACATGTAAATTTAAAGGTAAATAAAAAAAAATGTGATTTAACTTTAATTTTCAAAAAATCTGCAAAATTTAGTTATTTTTTCAGCAAAGTCCATTCAAAGGACTGCTTATATAGTTACGTAAATAATATTGCCTATTATCTATTTACTTATTTATATCTTATTAATGTATGTATTCTGGTTTTACATTTTTGTTTGGATTTTCAAGAAATGATATATGTAGGTATGTACATATTCATAAATCGAGTTCTGCTTTTTGTTTATTTTTTTTATAGTGGAAGTTTAAGAACGGAATTATGCAAAACAAATTTTTTTTTTAGATACAGAATTTTCAGATACATCGTTTTTTTCTCATACAGCATTTTGAGATGAATAATTTTGAGATACAGTATTATGAGATACAGTATTTTGACCATACAGTATTTTGTACATACAGTATTTTGAAATACAGTATTTTGAAAAACAGAATATTAACCATACAGTATTATGACTATACAGTATCATACAGTATCATACAGAATTTTGACCATACAGGATTTTAAAATACAGCATTTCGACCCGCTCCCCTTGAGAAGAAACAATGATATTCATGGCTTCAGGGTAATTTTATTCTATAAATTGGTTAGTTTATTGTTGGTATTGATAAAATTTGTAAGAATATTCAATAAATAGTTTTTTTTTTTAAGAGAGAAAGAAACCTTTGGTAACAAAAATTGTTGAGCAGTTTTTGTTCGTCTCAAATATCTTGAGAACAAACAATCATAATGGCTTCGGGTTAATTTTATTCCATATATCGTACTAGTTTATAATTGATACTTGATAAGATTTGTAAAAACATTCAATACAAAGTTTTTTTTTTAGAGAAAAAACTTCAAGAAATCTACCAAAATTTTTTAAAAACTTAATTTTCGTACGAATATTTTGAGAAGATAGATTAATACCAGGATAATAACACCAATGGGAAATTACCAGTGTGGGGTCGCCTTCCAGTCTCTTTTTTTAATTTTGTGTGGGTATAAGGTTTTGGTGGCTTTTTTTCTATATGTATGAGATACATTTTTGTGATGGAATAGAAAGACTTATGCAACTAGTTATTATAAGCAATCGTCTCATAAGAGTTGTTTAATTGTCTAGATTTTCCCAACGGAAAAATTTCCAGGGCCTTAACTATAAACTTAGCAAAAATTTCCCATTTTTCGTGGCGGGTTTTCTACTTTACGCAAAATTGCGGTAAATTAAAAAATGTCAGATGGCTTAAATACAAATATGAAAACGCAATAAGGCCAAATTGGTCTTATTTCATTTTGATAAATCGAAATAAGGCCAAACGCTGAAATTTGGTCTTACATATATTTATTTCTCTATTACAAAGTTAAATTAGACAAAAATTAAAAATTTGGTCTTATTTCACGGCACCCAAATCGTTTTTAAAGATAAAAGCCTTGTCATAAGGCTATTTGCGGTTAATCCAAACAAGCAATTAAAAAAAATTCACGAGATTTTATAAGGTTAACGGTATCGAATAGAAATTACATATCAAAGGTCACTAGAGTTGAACAAGGAAGATATAATTAAAACAAAATAAAACAGTCATCAAAGCAAATTTGCATCATTACATTTAAACAAATTACTACAAAATAAACAAACATTAGGTTAATGAAGTCGTACAAAGTTGATGTGAAACTACATATCAAATCTCCCCGCTCATCAGCTGCTCCTGCTCGCGTTAATATTTTTGTATGTGCCAAAACACATTTCATAAGATCAAGTCAAAGGTGATTTTTGAGGTATTTTTTTTTTTATTTTAAAACTCATAGTAGGTAACACTAATTATAAAGAAGAATGATATAATATGACATATGTATACACTCGGGAATAAAAAAAAACTGTGAATAAAATACCTATGTACATATGTTGCATATGCATACAAATGTACATATATGTATGCATGTGTTTTAAATGTTAATAAACACAAATATGTGTGTGTAATGAAAAAATAGTTTAAGGTGAATTTATAAATGTTGATAATGATGTTTTTTAACATTAAAAATTAAATGGATGAGGGTTGATGACTTTTATGGTTTTGTGATTTGTCATTTTGTCACCATCATTTTACAATTTGTTGTGTGTATTATTTGATGATGTTATCACTTCCCAAGCACACAATATAATGCGATTATCGATTAATATCTATTAATATGTTTGCTAAGAAGTACTAAAACAATATATCATATCATTTGCCTGACATTTTTTATTTTTTTTTTTTTGCAGTTTAATTAAATTTCGTTGAGAACAATGTCCCAAAGTAATTTAGTTTTGGACTTATTTTAATTGAAATCTAGATCTTTTGAGGAAAAGTGCGAAGATGGTGCTGTGTTCCCTTCAAAATTGTGTATAATTGTACAAATTTACCATGTGAAGAAGTTCCTTCATTTTTGTTTAATTTTGGACTCTTACTGAATCAAATAAGCGTGAAGTTGGGAACAAATTTATCACTTCACAGCTTCAAAGTCCGAGAATTAACTCCCTGATCAAAATAATTATCAATTATATCAAAAAGGGCACTCTGTCAAACAATGGTGCACTGGGACGTATACGTACTTTTCATTTCCTTTTATACATGGTAAAGAATTGATAAACCTGGAATGCCTTTATTTAACTTAATGACTGTTCTAAAAACTGATAGAAATACAATGCACTACCGGTTCGAAACCACTCGCTCTTATCTTCAAGACTCAAGAGGCATTGAAATTATGAGAGAAAAATGTTTAAAAGCATGAAATTCAACATTTTTTTAGAAAAATCAAATATTTCGAAAACGACATGATCGATTTTTTTGAAACTCGACACTTAAGAGTTTTTTAGTACTCTCTAAAATATTTTTAGAACAAGTCTTACATTTATGAAAGAACAACGGTACATTCCATACTAAAGTTAAAAATCCGCAAAGGAAAATATTTGTTTGCTTAAAAACGACTCCTACGATTTTGATTAAACTTTTTTCATATACTAAAACTAGTACGATCTACTACCAAAAATTATAAAATTTTACACTTAGCAACTATTAATAGTACATGTCATAGAACGTATTTTGAATACGAAAAAAAAAATTTTTGGATTTTTAAAAAAAGTTTCAAAATTTTTGTTTGAAAATTCGATATCTCAAAAACGAGTTGACAATTTCTTTTCAAATTTTGTTTTTATATACACATAAATATGTACTTTAGATTTGCATACCAAAATTTGTTCTTAAAAATGTTTTGAGAATTTTATACATATAAAAAATTAATTTTTTAAAAAACCGCTCCAACGATTTAAAATTTTGTTTTCCATACAATCATATTCAATCAAGAATTAGCATGGCATTCTTTTTTTTTCACCTCAGAGTTGTTTTATCCAATTTAAATGTCTTATTTCATGCTTCTCTACATTTTTACCTCATAATTTCCATGTTTTTATACACAATTTTCTTAAACCCGCAGTGTCTTGAACATAAGAGCAAGTGCGTGCCACCCAGTCGTGCATTTTATTTTTATTTGCCACCATGGTTAAAATTACTCCTTATAAAGGGGGCTATCCAACTACATAGTATTCATTCGTGGTGGATATTTTGACCAATTTGCCCATTCTCCTTTCTAAAACTGTCCTTGAATTTTTATTACGTCATTATTTCTTGAGATATTGGTAATCAAAGCCAAAAGTATCTTTATTCATTAAAAATTGTACGGAACAAATATTGAATTGCAGATGAATAAACAAGGTATCTGACCGTTACATTTGATTGACTCAACAAAAAAAATATCCTTGGGGACCTTCAAAAAAATAGAAAAAATATGCAAAATTTTGTCTCGTGTCATTTCTTGGAATAGAGCAATAACTTTACTGCAAAAAAAAACTATTTGCAAACAAATTTCAAAAGAAAAAACATAAAGCTACTGTAGAATGCTTTTTGTTTCTACTCAATACGACCATTCATCACAAAGATACAGCTCTTCAAAAAACCAATTTAAAAAAACTTAAAAAAAAATTGTGTTCCTTTAATTTTGTTTACTAGCTTATTAACAATATATGTATGTATATTGTATATGCTATCTAATAAATTTCTTGATCGTTATAAAAAGTCAATAAAACTATGGTTATCTAATTACGGAAAGTCGTTGAACTTTAATGACGATTTAATGTATCCAGACGGTATATTTGTTTTGCGAATATCTCACAATGTGGTGTGAAAAAAAAACTTTTAAAATTTAATAAGAAAGTTAAATTTACAAGTAGATCACATGTAGGTACTTGCTTTTATGCTCAAAAGCTTAGATTTTTTTGTATTTCTTATATTCAAAATGGGTATTGTGGATCTTGTAAAGGCCTTAGAAGAAAGTAATTTTTGTTCTGAGACATTTGGCAAAATTGAATTTTGAGACCCCGCGGCCGTGTTTAGATTAAAAAGCCTCAATTTCAAAAAGCGGTCTAAACACCAATATTATATGAGGTCACAGTAACTTATAATGATTTGTTTTTGCTTTTTTAACCTGTTGCTAAGAAAATAGCATTAAAATCGGCTTGTCAAAATATCATGACATAACTTTTTACATTAAATCCCCCCGAAAAATAGATCGATTTTCTAAATGTTTTCAAATATTTTTTCTAAATGGAATGCTCGAATTGGTTGAAACTTGCTTTCTTAACACTATACAGCATTTATTTTAAATTTATTTGGAAATTTTGGAAAATGTCCCAGAACAAAAATTTCGTCTTTCTTAACCCTTTACAACAGAGGTTCAAAAACTTTTTTAGGTTAGGTTAGGTAGAAATGGCTGTCAATACTAAGTACTGACACACTTAGATCAAAATTGGTCCGTTGTGATACCACATGAATCTTAAAAACTCCTTCCTTACTCGCTTAAACCACTTTGAGCTCCTGACGAAGCGTGCGAGACTATAAATGTCTGTGTTTGCCAGATCACTAGGATCGTTAAAGAAGTAAACTCCTAAATTGAGCCTACGTCTGTGGGAAAGAGCAGGGCATGTGCAGAGAAGGTGAGGAATCGTTTCCTCTTCCTCCTCGTTCATGCAGCTTCTGCAGAAATCGTTTGAAGGTACGCCAAGCCGCGCTGCGTGCCTGCCTATTAAACAGTGCCCTGTTATGACACCTACAATAGAGCTAATGTGCATTCTACTTAGAGATATTAAACACTTGGAGCGTTTCAGGTCAAGGTTTGGCCATACTTGTTTTGTCGCCAAACAAGTAGTGATGTTTTCCCACCTTGTGTTTGTTCTCTTCAACGCATCTTGCTTCAGTAAAAGTTTACACGTAGCGATGGGTATACCAATGTTTACCTTTTCAGGTAAAATGGGTAGTAATGTTCCACTTCTAGCGAGTTCATAAGCTTTACAATTATTGTTTTGGTAGACCCCCTGCAACATTTTTACCATATTCCAAAAACTCGTCAAAAAATGCAAAGATTAGATCTAAAGATGAAAATCTGCTTCGCAGGTGAGTTCCAACCCTAAATTTGGGCGCCACTTTGCAAGTCTCGACAGGCGTTGCACTGAATATCGAATATCGGCGGCTTTCTGATTTCAATGCCTCGTAAGTCTGTTTTGAAAAATTGCTTAGAAGACACAAAAAGCTAATTTAAAAGGTAATAAAATGGAATTCCTAGATCGTAAAAGGTTTTTAAGCTGGTTGATAGCACCAAAAGGTACCATAACATAGTAACGAGATATTGATATTTGAATTCTGTGATTTGTTTTGATCTGAAATACATTGAAATGGCATTTTAAGATTTATGAGGTTTTGACTGAAAGCCGATGATATGTAAGTTTTTACAAGTAACAGTCGCTGATCTTCTTATACTTTTCAAAAAAATTAAAGGAGGTTTTAAAAAAGAGAATGATGGCTACATAAACAGGCTATCTGATCCACATGCCAGCCAACTGAACACATTTTTTTCAAGCCCGCAGACCAAAGAAGAAGCAAAAAATTAACAATATTATTTTTACAATATTATTGATAGTACTACATGAGAAAAACCCTTGTTTTAAAGTCGCAATACAACCATTATTCACTGAAATAAAGCCTGTCAAAAATCACCGAAAAATTTTGAATTTTTGTATTCCCTTAATTTGTTTTATTAGTGCACGTAATATCTGCCTTTATTGATAGATAAGGCCAAGCCTACATTTTTGTGCTTTAATATCTACACAAGATACATTTTCGTGGACCCCGACTTACAACTGGGTTTTATTTCATGTCAACGTAGACCCCCCTCGAATCTCTCGTGAACCCCTGGGAATCGGCCCCCACTTTGGTGATGAGGAGGGACTACTCCATCATTTATTTTGCTATCACAATTTTTAGCAAATTCGATATCTTGCACTCTTTGAGTGTGTTATAGACAGGTGGCCCCACGTGAAAGGTCTTGGGCCCTCATTTTAGTAATGAGGAGGGGATACTCTACATCAGGAACAAGAATTAGATTGCTATCACAATTATTTGTAAATTCGATTTTTTGCATATCTGGTGTGCGTCTTGCAGGCAGGCGGCCCCACGTGAAAGGTCTTGGACCCTCATTTTAGTAATGAGGAGGGGGTACTCCAACATCGTAAACAAGAACTATTTTGCTATCACAATTAATCGCATAATCAATTTTTTGCATTTTTGGAGTGCGTCTTGTAGGCAGGTGGCCCCACAGGAAAGGTCTTGAACCCCCATATTCGTCATCAGAGGGGAAGCTTCTATCAGTGGGAACAAATTTCTATATCACAGTTTATTAAGAAATCGTTTTTTTTACTGTTCTTTGGACTCGTCTTGTATGCAGAAGGCCCCACATAAGAGGTCTTGGACCCCCTTATTTATGTCTAGGGCACTCAGAACCATCAATAAATGTGATTTTGTATTTGCTATACCTATTGTCTGGACTTTTGAAAAAATGCATTTCAATGCAGCATTACACACAAATGCCCCAACCACGACATGCAAGACTTTGATTTTTTTATATAAAAAGTTAAGATGCATATCAAAATAACAGTCATTTTTTACTATCATTCACACCCAAAAACTGCTGTGGGCTCTCGGTCTATAATTTATACTCATTGAAAGTTTTTTTATAAAAAATGTATTTAAATTCGATCAGCCAATAATGAACTGATTAAAAATCAAAAATATCATTCTAGAGGAGGTACCTACTGTTAATATAGTCATCTGTTGCTTATTATAAATTATAAATTGTTATTTTTATAATTTTTTTTAATTTATAATAAAAAGTTCTAATTTTTGAACACAGAGGCAGAATTTTATCAAAATCGTAGGAGTCGTTTTCGTTTTACTTATTTTTGCATTAAAGTAAAATATTTTTTTAAATATTAAAAACAATGTTGAAAACCGTTTAGAACCAAGTTAAAATAAAATGCATGACTGGGTCGCACGTACTTGCTCTTATGTTCAAGACACTGCGGGTTTAAGAAAATTGTATATAAAAACATGGAAATTACGAGAGAAAAATATAGAGAAGCAGGAAATACGACATTTAAATTGGCTAAAACAACTCTTTTGACAGTTTGAGGTGAAAAAAAGTATGCCATTTTAATTCATGATGGAATATGATTGGATGGGAAAAAAATTTTAAAATCGTTGGAGCGGTTTTTTTTTTAATTAATTTTTTATATATAAAATTCTTAAAACATTTTTAAGAACAAATTTTGGTATGCAGATTTAAACTATATATTTATGTGTATACAAAAACAAAATTTGAAAAAAATTGTCAACCCGTTTTTGAGAAATCGAATTTTCAAAAAAAAAGTTTGAAACTTTTTTTAAAAATCCAAAAACTTTTTTTTTGAAAATTTTGATATGCAATATTATTTAATCTTATCTGAAATTTGTATATAAAAAAATTCATTCAAATCCCCTAAGCTGATAACGAGAAAACTCAAAATAAAATAATACGTTCTATGACAGGTACTACTAATAGTTGCTATGTGTAAAATTTTATAATTTTTGATGGTAGATCGTACTAATTTTAGTATATGAAAAAAGTTTAATCAAAATCGTAGGAGGCGTTTCCAAGCAAAAAAATATTTTCCTTTGCGGTTTTTTCACTTTTGCATGGAAGGTACCGTTATTTTTTCATAAATGTAAAATTTTTTCTAAAAATATTTTAGAGAGTACTAAAAAAGTCTTAAATATCGAGTTTCAAAAAAATCTATAATGCTGTTTTCGTAATATTTGATTTTCCAAAAAAAATTTTGAAATATTTTTTAAAAATCCAAAAAATATTTTTTCAAAAATGTTGGTACACAAAACTATTAACATTTTTTGGAAACTCCTGTATAAAAAAAATAATTGAAATCGGTCATACTATTTTGAAGAAGATCAAAAATTAAAAAAATGGTTCCTTGGGAGGTACCATTAATAACCATTTTTGAAAAATGGTTTTCCACCCAAAGAAAGCCTTTACTAAAATAAATTTATTGAATTTTTTTTAAGAAAAGTTGTCGAGCCGCTTTTGAGAAAAATACGACTATGTAAATTTGCCAAAAAAAAATGTATGACAGGTACCGTTATTTTTGGTTCTAAAAAAAAATGAAAAAAATGTGTCGGCAGAATCACCAAAAACCACTAAGTACCAAGTTTGAAGAAAATCGATCGAGCCGTTTAGGCTGAAGACGAACAGACAGACAGACAGACAGAATTGTGCCACCCACTTTTTTGGTGTTCTCTATCATCGTAATATCATGTTTGATTGTTATCTCAAAATTTTTTTTTTGCACGAATCAAAGTCTTGCAGTCTACAACTGGGGCCTTTGCGAGAAACAGTGCATCGAAAAAAAAAAATATGAATGCAACCTCGAGGATAATCGTGTTAACCAAAATTGGTGTTCACTCCTCCCTAGAGAAGCTCCTCGGATCATATATCACGGAATCTGAGACCATTTGAGTGTTTATTATTCGCTCAACCGGACCGTTTAGAAAAATTAAAAATTCTAAGTGAAAAACGGTTTTTTTAAACAGTCTGGCAGGGCGAATTAAACACTCAAATGATCTCAGATTCCGTGATATGGGATCCGCGGAGCATATCTAGGGAGGGGTGAAAACCAATTTCGGCTAACACGATTACCCTCGAAGTTGCATGCATATTTTTTTTCAATGCACTGTTTCTCGCAAAGGCCCCAGTTGTGGACTGCAAGACTTTGATTATTTTAATAGCCTTCAATGAAGCTTTCGACGCCTATACTTATTTTTTGCTATCACTCACACCCAAAATCTGCTGTGGGCTCTCGGTCTATTAGGTTGAGGTACATACAGATAGACATACAGGCAGACAGATAGATAAGGAGACAGAATTGTGCCAACCACTTTGTTCGTGTTCTCTATGATCCTAAAGCCATGTTTGATTTGAATTTGAATTTTTTTTTTCACAAATCCACTACTTTCCCTATAGTACCTACATACATAAGTAACAATATTTTTGCTCTTGAACAAGGATCAGCGTCAGCAAAAGATTAAACAAATAAAACCACCGAAAATATTTTGATTAATTTTTGTTTGTTGTTGTTGCGCAATGTCTAATTGTCTACCAAATAAAATAGAATGCTTTTAAGAGATAAAGAAGCGTTTAGCTGATTTTTTTTTTAAATTAGATGAGTGCGTAAGCGTATATAATTATGTACACTATGGCGGCTGTTAAAAAAAGATCATTGCGGATTGGCCTAAATCGCTGTTAATGCAGAATAAAATTCCCTTATTTTTTCAGATTTTTATTGTCATCCCCTATACAGGGTGTCCCGGACCTGAGTGGAAGTATTTAAGGGGGTGATTCTTGGGGTTATTCTAAGAAAAAAAATTGTAAAGGGGAAAGTTGTATCTCCCCTCCCTGAGGCAGGGGGGGCAGTTTCTGAAACATTGACTTCAAATGCAAAAAAAACATTAAAAATCAACGAAAACACATCTAATAATGTGTTATAGTTTTTTTGAAAGCTAATACTCCAGGGCTTTGTTTGTGTTCAATATTCAATGCCCTCATTATTTTTTAGTCCATTACCGAAAACCAAATGTAAAAATCTTTCTTAGTTTTTGAGAAATTTAGAAAAAACAAAAGGTACTTTTACCAAAAAAGCCCGAAAAAAGGGTTAAATTATGCATAATTCATGAATAAATTCATTTTTTCGGGCTTATTTGGGAAAAGTACCTTTTGTTTTTTCTTAATTTCTCAAAAACTAAGAAAGATTTTTACATTTGGTTTTCGGTAATGGACTAAAAAATAATGAAGGCATTGAATATTGAGCACAAAAAAGCCCTTAATTACATAAAATTTTGAAAAATATCGACTTAAGAAAGAAAAATCACAATTTTTTTTTGAAATTATGACTTTGAAATTTAATTTCTCAAAAACTATTCGCTTAAACAACTTGATTTGAAAACAATAAAGCAATAATGGAGTATTAGCTTTAAAAAAAACTATAACACATTATTGGATGTGTTTTCGTTGATTTGTAATGTTTTTTTTTGCATTTGAAGTCAATGTTTCAGAAACTGCCCCCCCCTGGGAGGGGATACACAACTTTCCCCCGATACAATTTTTTTTCTTAGAATAACCCCAAGAAACACCCCCTTAAATACTTCCACTCAGGTCCGGGACACCCTGTATAGTCGCTGTAGGGGTAAATTAAATGTCCCCTTTTTTTTGCATGCTTGGAAATTCGCGTAAAATCTATCAAAAAAATTCAGTATGTAGGTAGGAAATAGACAAGAGAGAAAATCCCACGGGAGGGCAATTTAATAAAATATAATTGCATAAAATAGAAAAAAATAAAAAAAAAAACAAAGGTAACATTAACAGTAATGTTTTGTAGCTTTTTGGAAAGCCAGAAGTCCACTTTAATAGTTTTTATTTTATTTTCAAATAAAGTTCTTTGAATAAATAATTTCAGCAAAAACTATTTTCAAACTTATAAAAATCTGAAAAAATAAGGGAACTGTTTTTCTCATTTAAAGCCCATTAAGGCCCATCCAAATACAAAAACTCAAACAAAAAGATATAACGTATAACGACCACCCTAATGTAAATATTTTATGTCGTTTAAAATTGCGAAAGTGATTTAGAACCGGCTTAAAATTTTTATAATTTATCGCCTATAGTTTTAACATAATTTTTTTTTCATCTCAAAATGTAAATTTCAGGTTCCTAATTCCTAAGTTTATTGTTTAACATATTTTTATAAGTAAGTTCAATCAAACAAAGTTGATCAAATGCGACATACAAGATGTATATTTGTGCCTTTCCTGTGATATTTCATATAACGGGTGATTTTTTAAGAGGTTTAGAACTTTAAAAAAAAAAAAAAACACAAAAAATTCGAAAAAAATGAATGAAATATTTATTTGAATCGATAGTTTGAACCTTGCAATTTAATGTTTAAAGATAATTTCATGCAAATGTTGACCGCGGCTGCGTCTCAGGTAGCCCATCCGCTGAGTCCAATTTTGGCATACTCTTTCACACATATCGGCCGGTATCTCACGAATGAATGCATGGATGTTGGCTTCCAGTGCGTCAATCGAAGCGGGCTTGTCCCTATAGACATTAGCCTTGACATACCCCCACAAAAAATAATCTAATGGTGTCAAATCGCACGATCTAGGCGGCCAATTGACCGGCCCGAAACGTGAAATTAACTGTTCACCAAACTCGCCTCGCAATTGCGCCATTGTTTCGCGTGCTGTGTGGCATGTGGCACCGTCTTGTTGAAACCACATATCATGCAAGTCAAGAACTTCCATTTCGGGCAAAAAAAAGTTTGTTATCATCGCTCGGTAGCGTTCACCATTGACAGTAACGCTGCGATTCGCATCATCACGGCGCCGAATCGACATTTCGCGGTCTTCTGTCACACTAGCTGATACGGCCGCAATATTTTCTTCACTACGCACAGTACGTAAACGTGTTGGTGGTTTAATGTCCAACAAAGTAAATTTGGTGCGAAATTTGGTCACAATCTTCCGAATAGACTGCTCAGAAGGTCGAGAATGCCGACCATAAAATGGAAGCAGCGCGCGATGAACATTTCGAACCGAGCACGAATTTTGATAGTAAAATTCAATAATTTGCAAGCGTTGTTCATTTGTAAGACGATCCATGGTTAAATTGCAAACCAAACTGAAGCTGTTTGACAGTGACACAAGGTACTAAACACACGTCAGCTGTCAAAACCAGTGTTGCCAAAACCAAACCAGCTAAAAAATCACCCGTTACATTATGTAAATAATAAGTACCTACCTATAGGAAATGGCATATTTCAAATAATGTACTTTTCTATATTTCGCAAATACTTCGGCTTTTTATATTCTCTCTCTCTCTCTCTCTCTCTCTGTCTCTCTGCCTCTTCAACAACTTACTTTGCTAGTTTGCATAAGCAAACATAAAAGTTGAAGTTATTTCTGCCGACATTGCGAGAGTGATAAGAACATTTTGATAAGGTGAATTGAATGAGTGCAATATCTATAAATGTAATAATTATTTGTTAGCTTAAACTGGAGCTATCTAGAATACTGGAAAAAATACAAGTTAAGTTGTGGAATTTTTTAAAAGGTCCAACCATGAGGAACACTCACTAAAGCCCCTATGTTCATGCACATTTAACCTTGATTTTCCGCGAATATAAATCTTGTCTTCTCAGTAAGCAAAAAGAGGAAAAAGATACACTACACATATAACAAACAACAAAATCGTTGAACTAAACAAAACTTGTTTTCCTTACTTATAGTTTGGTAGGTATAATATAGATGTAACTTAACAAAACTATTCATTCTCACAATTAAGCTGACTCATTTCAAATTATACACACTATCGTATTCCATTATAAAGCAATGTAATTGACTATAAAATTTAAAAATGTTTGTTCTCACCTGCCAAGTGCCAATTCCGAGTGCCGGCATTTTAACACCATTATTGAAAGTTAAAAACTTGTCACAAACCATCTTTGTTATGATCAAAGGTTTCGAAAAAATAACAAACAAACAAACTAAGCTTTAATGGAATTCTTTAAACTTTTCTTGCGAAGCCGACGATGGAGAACCTAATCGACAGAAAGTGCTTCTTATACTGGTCGGTTGGATGGACACATTTGGATTTCATACCTCAATGCTTTCAGAATCTCAAACAAATGTTCTGTTGGGCCTTAGTGTTTTGTATTCTCTTTATTTTTGCTTTTATTGATCGAAGGTAGGCTCTCTACTAATTACTTCACATTTAGCTATATGTAAATTAATAAATCTATTTAGCTATGCTAAAGATAAATAGATAAGGTATTCGTGTCCTAGACTCGTACTCGTATGTTGCATGTTTTGAAGTCTCAATATACCTACTCGGATCGGAGATTTGAAAAGAAGACGTAAATAGAGCCCTTTGCAATTCTGTGCTGTGTAAGCCTATATTTATGTATATATTTTATAGATATTTGGTAATTGTTTGGCCAAAAGTGTTGATGAATTCTTTTTAGACTGAAATAAAATTTACGTTAAATTTTTATTTATTTTTGAAAATATTCATTCATATTCATAAAAACTATTGAAAACAAAAAAACCCAAAATTAATCATCGAAAACCACCAAAACCTAGTAACCACAATAAATTAGCGTAGGTACCTATAAGAGGTTAAACCAAAACTTCAACGTTATCTTCATTCTTCACCCTTCTCACTATTATTTATGACGATAGTAGTTTTAATGAAACGCCAATTCCGGCATCACCAGTCTTTATTTTTAACACTTATGAATTTAATAAGGGTTAAAAAAAAAAGTTTTTATTCATATTTTTTTTCTGGTGAATTTATTGATAATAAATAAAGAATTAATTTAAACCATTATTAGATATTTGTTAAAGTTTTTATATTTTTTGGAGAAAACATATTTTAATATTTATAGGTATGTACCTACTAGGGTAATTTGCGGAGGGAGTGCGGGATGACATAATGGGTGGGAAGCAAAACAAACTAGCTCAATCTCATGAGACTTAGATATGAGACAGAGCTATAGGTAATAGGAAACAGCGGTTATAGAGCACTATTTCATAGCTTTATCTCGTTTAAGAGCTTTTCGCATGCAAAATTAAAAACGAAATCTCAGTTAACTGAGACTTAGCTTGCAAATAGTTGAGACAACGGAAGAGAAATGTTTGAATACCAAAGCAACAACAATACCTTGAGGGACATGGCGAATATAAAATACTTTACAGATTAAGTACACAACAAGTTGAAACACTTACAAAATGATTACTCCCTATTGATGAAGATTTTCGTAAGGGAAACATAGCAACAAAACAAGGCTGTATCGAGGGAGGATCACAGGGATTTGATTATTTTCTGTAGTAGATCGTACGAAAAAAGTTTAATGGAAATCGAAGGAGTCGTTTTTGAGAACAAAAAATATTGTCCTAAACGGATTTTTAACTTTTGTATGGATAAAAGTAATTTTTTTCTTAAAATATTTTAGAAAGTATTAAAAAACTCTTAAGTATCGAGTTTCAAAACATTCGATTATGTTGTTTTCGAAACGTTTGATTTTCAAAAAAAAAAAAAAAAAAAAAAAAAAATTTGAAACATTTTTTAAAATCCAAAAAATATTTTTTCAAAAATGTTGGTACACAATAGCTACTACCTACTTATATTTTTTGGAAGCTTCTGTATAAAAAAAAGAATTGAAATCAGTTTTACAGTTTTGATGAAAATTGAAGAAATGGTTTTTGGGGAGTTACCATTAATAACCATTTTTTTTTTTAATTGTTTCTTGGTAGTCTTTACTAAAATTAATTTTTTGAATTCTATTTTAAGAAAAGTTTTCAATCCGTTTTTGAGAAAAAAAAAAAAACAATTAAGTAAAATTGCTAAGAAAATTAAATGGTAGGTACCGTTAGTTTTGGTTCTTAAAAAAAATTGAAAAACGTGTGGACGGTATCACCAAAAACCACTATGTACCAAGCTTGGAGAAAATCGATCGAGCCGTTTAGGCTGTAGACCAACAGACAGACAGATAGACAGACAGACAGAATTCTGCCACCCACTTTTCTTGTCTCCTCTATCATCGTAATGTCATGTTTGATTGTTATCTCGAAATTTTTATTTTGTACGAAAGTGGTAAAGGCCGCTTTCCAAGCTATTTCATATGATTTTACTCAGTTTTCCATTATGTAAAACGCAGTGTTGAAAAAGATCATTTTTTATAAACATGGTCAGACTCGTCGCAAGAGCCAACAAAAGTCTGTCCAACTATTGGTATTGTGTAGGTAGAGGAAAGTGTTAGCCTTCATTTGATACCCCATCTATAGAAGTCGCTTTGGATTTTCTAACCATTGTGGCCAGAAAAAGCTTGTCCGACCAGTATTTTTGTAAATTTTTGGACTAAAGCCTAGTACGCTGCTGATGCGAAACGAAATTCTTAGTTCGTCTCCAACAAAACAACGAAATGCTTACGAAAACGCAGCGAAAAAATATTCATTGACAGTTACACCAATTCAAAAATTCAAAATCAATGCAACTGAAAAAAAAGAACACATACAGCCACGCTGTAATGAAAGAAACAACAAAAATACACACAAATGTCATTTTTCCGCACACAATAAATGGCCTTGGTAAAGTCTAGTACGCTGCTGATGCGAAACGAAAAACCCCATACAAAAATGACACAACGAAATCATAAACGAAAAATTTAGTTTCACTTTTCGTTCTGCAGTACGCTGTTCGATGAACGAAAAAATCATTGCATATTTTTTGGAGAAGTCTACACTCTTTTTCGCACACAATTAATTACCCAGGCCATTTATTGTGTGCGGAAAAATGACATTTGTGTTTTTTCGTGTGTATTTTTGTTGTTTCTTTCATTACAGCGTGGCTGTATGTGTTCTTTTTTTTCAGTTGCATTTGTTTTGAATTTATGAAAAGGATTGTAAACGAAATTTATTGTTGTTTTTGTACATGGAACTTAACTCCGTATAAACGGACACACGGTCCATTGACAATTGGACATTATGCATATTTCTAACATTCATGTCCATGGACACTATGCCTGTTTAAAGAAGTCCTTTTGCCTATGGACGCTGTGCACATATTGGACAATCTAAACGTCCATGAACATTATGTCGTATTGTGCTGACATAAGTGGACATTGTTTCCGTTGAATTTGACATAGTGTCCATGAATTTAAACCATTTTTACAAAATTAATAAAATAACTGAAAAAATTAATTTTTTCAGCATTTATTTAGGATTGGGTACGATATTTCGACTTCTAAAATATAGACTCCATAAGATCGACTTTTAAATCTCGACAAAAAAAATCTCGACTGTTTAAAAGACCGACAGATCAAAATATAGACACAAATTTGACCGACTTTTAAAAATATTGATTTTTCAAAATGTCGATTCTCAAAATGTTGACAGCGATCGAAATTTTATAAATCGAGATTTCAACAGTCGACATTTTAAAAGTCGATATTTTGAAAGCCGACATTTTGATCAGATCATATGATCTGATCATTATTATCTAATTATTGTCAATAAATCGCAGTTTTTGTAATTTAATTTTTGTTGCCTATATATTTCGATGTCTTAATTGCCTCTTATTCAGGGTCTGTAATGTGTTTTAATATTAATACAATAATAAAGCATCCAGAAAATGGGGCAGTTAAAAGTTCGAAATCTTATGTATAATGTAGGTAGGCAACAAAATTCGTTTTATTGAACTTTCTTAAAGCTAAACAAAAGGAAATATAAAATTAATAACTACCGAAATAAGTTAATTATTATAAGAATCAAATAAGAACTTGTGTTTTAAACATAGTCTTAAATTTTCCACAGCATCAAAAACCTGTTTAGTTCCTATTAAAAGATCAGACAAGAATTTATGATTCTTGGGATTAAATTAAATTGGGATTATTAAAATTCCATTATGCAGCACCCTATTTTTCTGATGACATTTTAGATTCGCCCTTCACGCAGCAATAATTATATACAGTTATCGATGGACTCAAAGATGGAAAAGCTGCAGGCTCTGATAGAATGCCCGCTGAACTTTTAAAGTATGGTACAAATGACCTTATTAAGACGCTTACCTCCTTATTAAATAACGTTTTTGAATACGGATTAATACCAGAAAAGTTTAAGGAAGCTTTAGTGTTTCCTATTCATAAGAAAGGTTGTACACTAGATCCAGCAAATTACAGAGGGATTTCTTTTCTGAATGCAGCATACAACATTTTCACCGCCCTACTTCAAAACCGCTTAACAGTGTGGATGACATCTAAAAATCTTTTGAAGGAATTTCAAGCTGGGTTTAGATCTGGATATTCGATCATCGACCACATTTTTCTACTTAAAAGTATTGCTGATTCTTTTCTCGCAGGAAGTAAAAAGCTTTTTGTTTTCTTTGTGGATTTTAAAGCAGCGTTTAATACGGTTGACCGAGATGCCCTAGTCTATAAACTGTATGGGATGGGTATGACCCGCAAATTTGGCCAACTTATCCAAAACCTATATAGAGATACGAAAGCAGCGGTATGGAATGGTTGTGACAGATCGGAGTGGTTTCAAACCAAAACAGGAGTTAGGCAAGGATGTGCACTCAGCCCTAATTTGTTTTTCTCTCTTCATAGAAGACTTGGTGGATTATTTACCTGGAGGCATTGAATATGCAGGTCTTCAAATAAAGGCCCTTCTTTTTGCGGATGATGTGGTACTGATGGCGTACTCATCTGAATCTCTTCAGCTTATGGTAAATAAATTGTATGAGTATTGTAATTTATGGAAACTTGTGGTGAATCTGGAGAAACCGAAAATAGTGGTCATAAAGAAAGGAGGCGGTTTTATGGTGGTGAAACGATTGAGGTTGTCAAGGAATACAAATATCTTGGAGTCTACCTCACCCACAATATCAGTATGGATAGGCATTTGAAAGAGAAGTTGCAAAAGGTCAAATTGGCTTTTAATGTTACATGGAAAAATTGCTTAAACAACTACATATCGCACAGCAGCAAATATCGAGTTTTTGAAACAGTAGCGGAATCTGTTCTCTTTTATGCGGCTCAAGTATGGGGAATTAAAAAGTACTTTTAAGGTTTTACATAAAGAGAACTTATCGACTACCGCCTAACGCACCAAACTACATGATCATGATCGAAACCGGATTGTCACCACTAGTAAGTAAGTAAGTAAGTAAGAATGTTTATTTCAAATTAATCCAGTAGTTCATTTTTACAATTGATTGATAAATTTTCTTTAACCAAATTATACTTCAATCTAAGTAAGGCAACACAAAATGATTTTTTAATTCTTTAAACAAAATTTCAACAGTGACTTTCGTCGTCTGTCGCGTTCAAATTAGCTTTTTATAATACTACCCTGAGGATAAGAAAAATTACATAGGTAAAATATTAATACTGTGTTTTATGTAAATCAAAATAAAAAAAACTTCTAGCTATTAAATTCAATAATAAGTTCTTGTCGATAATTCAGTCCTATTCTAAGATATTTGACAAGAAGATTCCAGTCGTTTGCTCCGTTCAAGTAATCAGTTATCGTGGGCAGATCAAGTGAGGGACTTCCAAATATCCCGCGGCGTATGCTTCTTAGAATTGGACAGGTTTTTTTTTTTTTTTTTTAAATTTTAACTATATGCCTGTAAGACCTAAGGTCTTTTAAATGCAACCTGAATTGCACGGCACTAGTTAGAAAGAGTAGGAGGATAGGAAAGATTTGGCACAGTGGATAGAGATCAAGGTGTTTATTATCTCATTAAATCTCACGGGTGGCATCCAGTTAAGCTGGGAGAATATAGAAAAGAATGCTGCCTAGAATGGGGCTCGAACCCACACCTCTAAGTTAGCAGTCAAGCACTACATCCACTGCACCATTGCCACCCGCAAAAAATGCACAAGCGTCTCTTCCTCATTCATGTTGCAGAGAGTGTAGTTTGGATTTTGACTCGGTGTCCTTCGTGTCTCGTTGAGGATTATAAGTCCTAATCTCGCCTTTAATATCCAACGGATTTTGGAGATATCCCAGTCATCCGAGACGTAGGTTTTCCCAGCGGAAAAATCAAGCAAGTGATATAAACTATGTGTCCTCGTTTGTTGTGCTCTTTGCAGTGACTCTTGGTTCTCTTTTTCAACAATTTTGTTTGCTACACCTTCAACAACCAGTTTAAACAGATTTTTGTTTGCCACGATTTCACCCAGTTGCAGAATGTCTTCGTGAGGCAATTTTCCCAGCTCCTAAACCAAAATATTTTCTTCTCAATTATAAGTTTGGCTAGAAAATTTGGCAGCCTATTATTTCAATAGGAGGTGAGAGCTCTTGCTACATAATTCATGTGGCATCTCATTGTGTATTCGAAAACCGGTTTCATTTGGCATTCAAGATTAAGAACATAATTCGGAGTTGTTCTTGGTAAGCGCAGAACTTTTTTGAAGAAGTACCGCTGTAGCTTTTCTACCTCATCGTGTTGTGCATCTCCCCAGACTTGGGCTCCATATCCAAGAATAGATCTGGCGACCGCGTTGAAAATATCGATTTTAGATGATAATTTGACATCTTTATTGGAGATAAACTCATTCCACGTGAAATTTAAGCTCTGCCTGGCTTGTTTTGAGCGCTCCTTGAAGTGTTCCGTTAGGCTTAATGAAGGAGTTAGCCATACTCCTAAGTACTTGTATTTCTGTACAACTTCTATACGTTCGCCATTAAGTTTCCAGTTTTCTTGTTGACTTAACCGTCCCCCTCTTTTCCTGAACACCATTACTTTGGATTTATCCAAGTTTATAATAAGGTTCCAGCGTTGGCAGTACTCAGCAATCCTGTTGATCATGGCCTGGAGGACATTTGGCTTGTCAGCTATCAGCACAATGTCATCTGCATACATAAGTAGTCGAATCTGCCTTCCGTTCAGTGAAATACCACCTCCAATGAACTCGTGAATGTCGTTTATGTAGAGAGCAAAGAATAATGGGCTAAGTAAGCAGCCTTGTTTTACACCCATTGTTGTTTCAAACCCCTCTGATAATTTTTCACCATCCCATACTGCTGCTTCGGTTTTATCATAGAGATCTCTTATAATCCGGATAAGTTTTTCAGAAATTCCTAGATTTTGCAGTTTGCAGAAGATATTATCGAAAGTCGCTTTGAAGTCAATGAAAAAGCTGTAGACTTTCTTGTTCTCATTCATTTCCAATTTTATAATATTGAAGAGGTTAAACCGCAGTGCTGTAACCTTCTCGGAATCCAGCTTGGAATTCATTTAGAATACTGTACTCCTTTTCCCATTGTTGCAGTCTTGTTAATAGAGCTCCTGCAAAAGTCTTTGCTATGGTGTCCATAAAGGAAATCCTTCTGTAGTTCTGTACCAAGTTTTGATCACCTTTTTTGAATATAGGGAAAATAATCGTTTTTTGAAATTGGGTTCCACCTTGCCAGAATCGAGCATTTTATTGAAAAGTTTCGCTATTATGTGTATTGCCGATTGAGGTGCTTTTGCGAGGAATTCGTACGGAACTCTGTCCTGTCCTGGTGCTTTGTTTGCTTTTGCCTTATTTAGGAATTCCCATACTTCCGAGGCTGAGATGGACCTGTCAAGGATAGGAACTGATATGCTCTGGGGCACGATTTCGATTTGCACCGGTGGCATGTGAGGGTTGAGCAGATCAAGGAAGTACGTTTTAAAATCGGAGCTGGCTAGACAATTTCATTTCACGAACTTAATCGTTTTCAACTCTCTTGCTAAGCTCCACCATTCTTTAGATGTTTTTACTTCCTTGAGCTCTGTTCCAATCGATTCAAAATAGTTCTTTCTTTTTTCTTTGCAAAGATCTTTGTACACTTTGTTTAGTTTTTTTAGTTTTGATATGTTTCTTTTATACAATGCGCCGAGTTCATTCTCAGTTTTTTTAACCAAGAGAAAGAATTTCGCCTTGCTCTTTCACACGCCTCATCATACCATTTTTTCTTTCCTTCTATTTTTGTTGTACACCGCTGAGCTCCTGCTACCGATTTTATGGTATCGATTATATTTTCAGCTGTACATTCTTCTTGGTCTTGATATGCAATAATGGCTTCATTGAGTTTTTGTTTGTAAGTAACCTCAAACTGATCTTTCCAAATTAGTTTTGGTAGGAGGTTCAGCTCTGTCACCACTATTTGTCAAAACTTTGAAACTACAAGTGGATTATATAGGTACCTACTGAAAGTTATGCAAATGCCTGACCACCGGCTTCCGAAAAAGTCTTTGATTCAAGCAGTACAGAATCAGAAAGGATGGTTTAAGGAAGGGTTAGATCTGGCAACGGAATATGGGATGGCTCTAAATATTAGTATAAATGAGCCTAATGTGTGGAAAAAGACATTGTACAAACCTATCGAGTGCTCGGATGAGGAAGAAGCTTCGAGTTCGCTGTATACATAGATCAATCTATAATCGTTTGGATTACTCTCTTGATGATCTCTATTTTAGAGATGAGTGTAGAATAGAGGAAATTTCACTGATTTTTCGTTTGCGTGGAGAGCTCCTGGATCTCAACAACATACCCCATAGAGACGATCTTCCAATAATGTGCGATTTGTGCAATCAGAGAGAGCCAGAAAATGTTTTCCATTTCATGGGTAAATGTTCAATTTTAGAAGAGATAAGAAGAAATATTTTTGGTAATTATATTTTAACCGAAGAAGAGTATATAGTACTACTCAATCAAATTGATGTTCAAAAATTATACAAATTCTGTGAAATTGCACTTTTATATAGAAAAAGAATAATAAATGGGGAGCTTTGATTAATTAAATATGATAAAATTTAAAAAAATAAATGTGATAAATCTATTACAAAAATTAGCTCTACAAATAACAAAACTTGCAATATGAAAATGAATTGTCAATCAGGCAGACGACAAAGCCATGCTTTAATGATTTTCTTGTAATTAAAATATTGTAATTTAAATTTAAACAAATAAAATCTATCTATCTAATCTTATCTAGTTATTCCGTGCAAACATTTAAGGCAGAGCGTTGTTCTTTGGGTTACTTTCAAATGACCGACAGACAAAATATCGAAAAGTCAAAATGTCAACTGGTTAAAATGTCGATTTATATTTCATATCGACTTTTCTGTATGGGAAAAATAACGACAAGTCGATGTTTTTCTCGACTTCTATCAGGGCAGTCGACTTTTTGTTAAATCGACATTTCAAACTGTCAACATTTTAATAAGTCGGTAAAAACAAAGTCGGTATTTTAACTCACAAAAAAGTCGACATTTTAACCAGTCGACATTTTTATTATCGGTCATTCGTACGTAACCCCTTATTTAAATTGTTAAACGTTAATTTTATAAATGCGCGGCAATAACGGACATAAAATTTGGACATTTTTCGTTCCAAAAAATCAAGATCGCCATAACCTAAAAATATCATCTTTTTTAAGGTACATCGACAAACCGATTTTTGTGTCGCCAAATCAAACTTCAAATTGCCTGTTTAGCTATGAATTACCACATCTGAAAACCCTGGTGTTGAACCTTCAACAACCGATTGTCTGCCTTCCTAAGCAGGTGTAAAACAGGTGTTTTTTTCTTACATCGATTAATTTCAGTGACTATTGGTCGGAGAGGAAAAGTGTGCATACAAGAAATTTTAAGCTTGCAATTTTGAACAATTGTTGTCATAGGTCAAAATCTCTGTAGTTAATCCCTTAGAAGATATAAAGCAGCAAATTTTTCAAAAAAACTCTCAGGCAAGCAAATAATGCTTGGAAACTTCGGAGCTCTCTGTCTTCTTAGGAAGTTTGACCTATGACAACAATTATTTAAAATTGCAAGCTTAACATTGCTTGTATGTACACTTTTTATCTCCGACCACTAGGCATTGAAATAAATCGATGTAAGAATGTATGGGTGGTATGAGTTTTCTTCCCTTTGATTTTTTTGGACAATATTTTTAAAATAATTTGTAAATCTTCTTATTACCTAAAAAATAAGCCTTCGATTGTTAATTTTGATCATGTATGAGGAGTTTATAATTGAATGCTACAGCATTTGGCTCAATTGTCAAATGTCAAAATTGAGTCTGATTCCCTCCGCAATTCATTCGTTGGATTCTGTAATCGGGGTGAATAATTCAAATTTATGCTTCATACATATTCTTCTAGTCGCAAAAAATGATCGCATCAAAGAAGTCACAACTATTCATTATGCTTATGAATAATTATGGCAAATAGTACAAAAAGAGTCGATTCCTTATATACAAAAAATAAACATAGAATTAAATGAATTGAAATGAAATGGAGATTTGAACAATTTAGCGTCTCTTATTCCATCAGCTTAAATAAAAAATTTCACTTTCATGGGTGGCACAATATTAGGTATAAAAGATTTATTCATTCATTAATAAAAATTGTCCAATAATTTTGTTCAATAAAATTATCACCAAATATCACTTTAAAACACTAATTGGGATAATAAAAAAGATAAAACTGACACTATTGATAGATGTGGAATTTATTCAGTTGCTTTTTTTCTAGCTAAACTTGAAAAACCACTAATATGAGATGCGGTCAAAATCAGAATACTATAATGCAATTAATTCTACTACAATAAAAATGAATACATGTATAGCCTGGCAGGTTTTTGTATGTTAAAGAAATGTACACAAATCGTAAAAAAAATATGAATCAAAACAAACTATGAATTTGAATAAAAATTCTTGGGTCCATTTGACGATTGAAATCGAATTGAATAAATCAATTTTTTTTTTATAAATTTAGTGAAAACAATTAATCTTCTTACCATTGGATGTTATTTTTAATAAGAATTAATTTAAATTTTAATTATGAATTTTGATTTTTAAAGTTTAATTATATCCGCTTCTGATTTACACTGTATATAATGTACATTAGAGTGGTCGTAAAAAAAAGTCATCTAGGGTGGGCTTTAAGATAAAACCGCACTCAACGGAACTGCGCCTCGGCGGAAATGCACCGCAACGGAACTTCAGGCCGCGCCGTGAAGTTCAGTTGTCGCTAAGTGTGATATACATATGTAGCTCATACAAAAAATATTTTGGAGCTCAGTTCCGCTGAAGTGCAGTTCCGTTGAGTGCGGTCTTACGTTTAATCGGTTCTAAATGAAGAACAAAAAAACTCCCTAATTTGTTCTGATTTTTATATTTTCGTACCCTCTATTCGCTGATGGGGTTTATTTAATAGCTTTTTTTTCGTTACATGAATAATTATTTTTAGTAAAACCCTGAAACGCAGATGCAAGCGTTCTAGGTAGGTACCACAGATACGAAGTTCGATAAAAATAAATTTGGTGGGGCAACTGCTCGTGAAGAACCAGGGTCTAGTGGCTTATAACTCTCAACCATTCCTGTGTGCAGGAATAGAAGGGACCTACAATTTTTGGCCGAGTCCGAACGGCTAGATGAGAAGTACTTATTCATGACAAGTATACAGTTAAGTTTTTTTTTTTAGGTGGCAGCGTCTGGCAATCCAACGCAGACCATCGGCATGATAGTCCAACGCACTAACCATTATGCCACGAGGTACTACTACAAAGTTTGACAAAAATTGTTAGAAGTATTTAAAAAAAAAAAAAATCATTGCATGGCAGCTACACCCGTTATAGACGAGGACTAACATTTTTTTTACTGTAGGAAAAAATGCACTGTACTAAATCTGTCTATTATGCTTGGTTAAGCCCTTAGCTAACTTTGGGCTTTGATGCATGGACAAAACTTTAATACCACCTGAAAGGCCCTAAGATCTATATAAAAGGTCAGCTAGTTTCAGTAATCGATTCTTTTCTTTAGCTATAGATTCTTTTATACGATTTTCCGTTTTAAAAATTCGTAAGAATGAATCTATAGCTGACCAATTACTGAAACTAGCTGACCTTTTATATAGATCTTAGAGCCTTTCAGGTGGTATTAAATTTATTTAAATTTCCCATAAATGAGGTGCCAAAAATCACGCGTGACCTTGAACAATAATTTAAAAATTCATTAAAAAAAAACTATAGCTGACCAATTAATAAAACAAGCTGACCTTTTATAAAGTTCTCAGGGCCTTTTTGATGGTATTAAATTTTTGCAAATTTCCCAAAAATTGCGCGTGACCTTGAAATTTTTAAAAATTCATTAAACAAAAATCTATACCTGACCAATTATCTACTGAAACTAGCTGACCTTTTATATAGATCAAAAGATCTGTCAGATGATACACTTTTTTGGCAAATTTCCCTAAAATGAGGTGCCAAAAATCGTTTTCACCTTGAAGTTTTTTTTAAATTCATTAAATATTCATAAAAAAAAATCAATGGCTGACCAATTACTGAAAATAGCTGACCTTTTACGAACGTGAAGAAGCCTTTCAAATTGCATGCTTTCTTTTTAAATGACCCAAATGAGGTGCCATAAGTTTTTTTTGTGACCTTGAAACGAACTTCAAAAATTCATAGAAAAAAATCTATGGCTGACCAATTACTGAAAATATAGTTGACCTTTCATCACGATCTAGAAATCTTTTGGATGGTATACATTTTATGCAAATTTCCCATAAATGAGGTGCCAAAAATCGAGCGTGACCTTGAGCGACCTTGAGAAAGTTTAAGCCTTTATTACAAGTTATCTGGGGCTGACCAATTTCTGGGACCACTTGACCTTTTTTGACCAATTACTGACCAATTAGATGGCATCTTTTTTTAATCAAATGTCCCTCATATGAGGTGCCAAAGGTCCAGAGCCTTAAAATTAGACAAGTTAAAGCGAATGACTTGGTCAATCTATAGTCTCTATATTAACACGTTTATCATGTGTTTGTATATTTTTTTTTATTCAATTTTTATTTTTCCATTTTCTGCCAACTATTTTAAGGCTAGACAAAAATTAGTAAAAACTAGCCTACTTATCAATATCTACAATACCAAATGTACAATACCACTTTTTGTCTAATTCAGCCAAATTTTATTTCTGCTAGGAGTTCATGTACCCTCTGTGTTGTACAGTTTGATGAAAAATACTGTTTGGGGTTTTTCCTAATGGTAATATTAAATTTCACTAAAACCACCAACAGTTTTTCGATACGAAAGCAATATTGCTTTCCCGAAAGAGAAAAAAACGGGTATCGGTCACTTCGCAGAATGTATTTTGGAATGTTTACATTTCGACATGAACATTTCCTTTTTTTTTTACTTGCTGTATTCGTTTTTTTTACAAACAAAAATAGTGATTTAAACCATACTAAGAATTATGATAATAGCGAAGTGATTTCATCACACCGTTTGTCGGTCTGTGTGCCTGTGGTTCCAACAATAGTTCCCCCCATGTGCCGTGACCAAAAATCCAATTTTAATTTGGAAATTATCTATATCTTGAACAAAGATACGACATTATAACAATCAAATAAATCTTCTGACGCAACTTCTTCGTGACAAGGTCACAGTCGCTTAAGTTTGTTGTCTATTTTTGCAATCGTAGAAGATCTGCAAAACAAATTTTTATCATCGCGGTGTTTAATTAAATTTGTTTTCTTCTGGTAAATAGTGTGTTGTGTTGTTTTTAAATGAAGTTTGGAAGAACAAAGTATGAATTTTGGGTTATATACATACACATAAATGTATGCTTAGAAAATATTAGAATAATGAATCATGTTTAATAAAGTGCTAAGCTTTTCACAAATTTCATTAAAAATAAAAGATCGCTTTATTTTTGATTTTATTTTTTTCATATGACAACTCTCACAAAATGATATTTGTCCAGAATATTCAGACTCAAAGTGATCAGAAAAATAACTTCTAAGCAAATTCAGTAAATGCGAAAGACTTTTTACCAAGAATTGAGAATAAAATCGTGAACTGCAAACATCTTTTTTGAGGTTAAGCTTTAATTTTAAATGTTATAAATCACTCCAAACACAACCATAAACGAACTCAATGAAATCCATTCAAGATAGTTTTAATCTTCTTATACTCGTAGTTCGTAAGTAGTTCTTTTATTTACTGTTTTAAACATTTGCAAATGAGCAAAGAAAAATACATAAGTTAGGTAAACTCGTATTTCCGAAACAGCATCACTTAAGATCAATTTAAGACAAAAATCAGCTTTTTGTTAATGCTGTTTATGTTAGTAATCTACTCTTGTTTGGCAAACAAGAGGACAATATTTTGGTAAATAGCAAGGAAAAGCAAATCCTTTAGCTCTTTTGTTATTAAGAAAGAGGATTATTTGCATACAATATGGCTGATGCTTATTGGTTATGTCTTTTCTTAAGGAAAATGTCATTTAATTACATGTATACTATGTATACATAATATTCAAACAGGCTTATATTATGTACTTTACTTGCAAAATCCAACAACAAGGAATCCATTATGAACACAGCCAACGGCATTGAAGGCTTAAAATTCCAATAAACCGACTTAGGGTGAAGTAACCACTTTTAAGAAGAGCCGCGGACTTTGATTTGATTTGATCGGGACACGATTACGATAGCATATTATAGACCCTATAATAATGGATTTTTGTAGAGGGACGAAATGCATACAACATTCAAAAATAATTAAAATATTAAAATAAATACAAAATAAAATAAAAGCAATGGGTCAACACTTACAATTTAGTAGTAGATACGTACCTCTCCTACTTCTTTTAAAAGCTATGTAGGGTGGTCGTTATAATGGTTTTTTTTTTAGTTTTATTGTTTGGATGGGTCTAAATCAGCTCGAAATGAAGAAAGAAAAATTCCCTAATTTTTTTAGATTTCTATTTTCATCCCCTATAGTCGCTGTAGGTGTAAATTAAATTTCCCCTTTTTTTTTGGAAATACGCGTAAAATCTGCCGAAAAATTCAGAGCATGTAGGTGAGAAGTAGACAAGAAAAAAATCCTACTGGAGAGGGGTAATATCTCCCACCGCTTGGAAGGGAGGGGCAATTCAATAAAATGATTGCATAAAATAGAAAAAAATTAATTTAAAAACAACGGCAACACTTGCAGTAATGTTTTGTAGCTTTTTGGAAAGCCAGAAGTCCATTTTAATAGTTGATTACTGAATAAAGTTCTTTGAATAAACAATTTTAGCAAAATCTGTTTTCAAACCTATAATTAAAAAATAATAATAATAATTTTTCTTCAAAATGTTGAGTTTGAAACAATTTTTTGCCAAAACCGTTCACCAAAAAAACATAATTTAAAAACAAGCCGTAAAAAAAGACTTCATGGCTATCCAAAAAGCCACAAAACATTACTGTAAGTATTGCCGTTGTTTTTTAATTAATTTGTTTCTATTTTATGCAAATATTTTATTAAATTTCCCCTCCCGTCCAAGCGGGGGGAGATATTACCCCCCTCCGTTAGGATTTTTTTCTTGTCTAGTTCCCATCTACATGCTCTGAATTTTTTTGGCAGATCTTACGCGAATTTTCTAGTATGCAAAAAAAAGGGGGACATTTAATTTACCCCTACAGAGCCTATAGGGGATGAAAATAAAAATCTGAACAAATTAGGGAATTTTTTTTCTCATTTAGAGCCGATTTGGGTCCATCCGGGATGACCTTTTTTTTAACGACCACCCTAATGTACATACTCGTATAGTCCGGTCAGGAAACCGAATCTCGGGCGTCATTTTTGTAATCCTGTCGCTTGGCCGCCATTTTGAAAAAATGGTGCCCAACCTATACTCCAGTCAGGAAACCCATTTTTACATTTTAAAGGAGAATGGGCATTTTTGGGCGTTAGCGGCCATCAATGAAATTAGTGTCAAATGAAAGGTATGTTACTCAGTTACAACTTTTACTATGGGCGTTACATTGCACTTCATTTATAAAACAAGATATTTCAATGTTAATATAATGCAATTGCATATGGAAATATCGCATAGAAATTATATTATTAGTGTGTGTAATGCTTTATCCTAACTTCAAAGCATATCGTGAAACTGTAGTATTGTGTTTTAGGGGATTTCAGAAACTCTCTTTGTCACGTTGCGGGTTTAAACAGATCCAGTACGGATATCAACAGCTTTTTTATTTTTTTTTTTAAATATATTGTTTTAATGAGGATTTAGACCCCATGTTTGAAGATGTTAATATAGCAGGTTGACTAATTGGCGCTTTCCAAATGCTAATACATGATAGCGTAAATACATCTACATCAATAATGAGCACTTATAACGACTTGGCCGGCTATGACTTTCGCAATAATATGAATAGACAAAATGCAACGTTCGAAAGCACCACTAGTAATTGGCCAGTTTTTGACGAAAACCAAATTCGATTATACGCAACGGAATCAAGCCGGATTTAGAGCTTGACCAGATACACTTTTACTATATAAAATACCTACCAAATATTTTTTTAATATAATGTAATTGTAAATTATAATATACGGTATAATGGCAAATGTACTTATTAATGATGTTATATGGGCATTTTTACAAAAATGAAAAATACAAACTACTCCTGAGACTGTCTAGTTTTCTTAGTTCACTTTCCTTTTCTATTCTTGCATTGGTAAGAGACCAGAATACTTAGTAAAACTTGATTAAAGTGTTAAAACAAAAATGCACTTTTTCGTTTTTGAAGTACACCACAATGAAAAAACTTCTGCACAGTGATTGTAGGACTCAACCACATCCAAATCTAACAAAATCATTCTTGGCCGCTCACGCCCATGTTTCATACAAATTTGCCCATTCTCCTTTATTTTTGACATGCTAAGGATGAAATTTAGCCTGAGAATCATTTGTTTAGCCCTGTCGTTTGGACGCCATTTTGAAAATTGGCGTCCAGTCTGAGCCAAATGGTAAAATAAAGAGAAAAAGATGTCTTAAAACATATATAGGTGTTTAGTAGACGAACCTTCGAGTAAAATATCAGTATTGCTACTTTCCGGGAACATATTTTTTTAATGTCAACGGGTGGAACCTCCACTTTTTTGATCTTTTCAGTGTTGCCACTTTTCGGAAACATAATTTTTGTATGTCAAAGGTTGGGACTTCCACTTTTTCGGTAGTTTATTAGTAATATTTTAAACATGAAAAAAGTTGTGGAAACGCGTCCAGATGCCAAACGCATATTGGGTTGATGTTTGAAAGGATAAGTGTTGAGCAGAAGCACCTTCGGTAAAAATTTCAGTGTTGTCACTTTTCGGAAACATACTTTTTTATATTAAAAGGGGGGATTTTCATGTTTTTTGTAAATTTAGAATATTTTGAGCACGAAAGAACTTTGTAACTTTTTTCCCAACATGTGTTTTGCATCTGGAGCCATCACCATCACATGTTATAAATATTAAATATCACCAAAAAAGTGGAAATCCCACACTTTGACATCAAAAAAAATATTTTCCTCAAAAGCGGCAACACTGAAATTTTAACCAAAGGTGCTTCTAATCAACAACTATACCTTTAAAGATATATTTTTCTGGAGGCATTTCCACAATTTTGTTCACGTTAACAATATTAAAAAAATACCTACAAAGTGGAAATTCCAAAAAGTGGAAACTCAAAAAAAGTATGTTCCCGAAAAGTGCTTATACTCAACACCTATACCTTGAGACGTCAACTGTTATCTTCCCAATACGCGTTTGGCATCTGGAGGTGTTTCCACAACTTTTTTCAAGTTCAGAATATTAAAAACTACCAAAAAAGTGGAAGTCCCGATATAAAAAAGCTCGTTTCGGAAAATTGGCAACACTGACATTTTACCGGAACGTTGGTCTACTCAACACCTATCTTTTGAGATATGTTTCATTATTTTCCCTTCACGCGTTTGGCATTTGGACACGTTTTTGTATGTTGAAAACATTTAAAACTACCAAAATAATGGAGATTCCATCCACCCTTTTCACATAAAAAAATGTTCCCGACAAGTGGTAACACTAAGACTTACCTGAAGGTGAGACTACTCAACAAGTAAAAGGCATGTCTCGTTATTTTTTCAACAAGCGCTTAGCATCTGGAGGCGTTTTAACTACTTTGTTCATGTTCAAAATATTAAAAATTACCAAAAAAGTGGAGGTTCCATCCATTTACATAAAAAAAGTATATTCCCGAAAAGAGGCAACACTAATATCTTACGCGAAAGTGCGTCTACTCAAAACCTATCTTTAAGACAAAAACAAAGCCATGGAAATTTTCGAAGTAATTTACAAGTTTCTCTTTATTTTACCATTTGGCTCAGATTGGGCGCCAGTTTTCAAAATGGCGTCCAAGCGACAGGATTAATAAAATAGTTCTCAGGCAAAACTTCATCCTTAGGATGTCAAATCTAAGAACAAGATCTCTCTTCTGCACAGCATGCCAGGATTTGGGTACCGGAGTACAGGTTGGGCGCCATTTTTTAAAAAGGCAGCCAGGCAATCCCAATTTTTCAATCACCAAGCTATATCCATTCGGTAAGCTGTGAGAGGAATAAATTTGTGCTTTATTCTATAGAATAAGTTAGTACTATCTGACGTTTAAATGAGTATTGAAAAACTGGGCCTTAATAAAGTTTTTCTATCAATTTTCGGACTGAAAATTTATTTTACATTTAAGTAGTCTGGCAGGCACTCATATAATTATGTAAATAGTTTTCTTCTCATCACCTTCGCGTGTTTAAGAGTTCAAGTTCAAGGCACTTGACTCCTTCTCCGTATGTTACTCCCGTGCTCACGCATTTTTGTTACTCCGCTTTGGCTAATAGTATGTCCAGTAGGTCCAGAGGGTCTTTTTTCGTAATAATTCTACTTTAATATTGATTAAACTAGCCAGGCAGGATAATATACGTATGAAATTTTTTTGAAATCTAATTTTATTAACAGCTTGCGCATTAGTATCCAAAATCCACTGAGTGTATTAAAACTCAATTGTTATTATTGTATTTCAAACATAATTGCTTGGAAATAAATCAATCAAAGAAGGAGTTGGAGCTAGGAGCTACGAGTCCAAAATACATCGATGAAGAAAAGGGGCGCATACTGAATTGACGACGAGAAATGTGTCCAAATGTCATGGCTTTGTTTTTTGATTGTAGAAAATATAGAACTACTACAGTTATTACTAAAGGGTGTCATGAGGGTGGTTAAAGATTCAAACAAGTAAGTACATACATAAATATTTCAGGACATACATTATTTCTATCAGCAAGTAGCCGAAATTAGTATTTTAAGGATAAACCACACCGAAACGAAAAAGCCTATTGATTTGATGACTTTGTATGGTGCAGGCTGAGTTGGAATGACGGAATCAAAGCTACAACAAATGGTGCAATAAGACTATTCATATGAAAGAAACAGGGCGACCCTATAGTAATAATTGATGATTTGCTTATTAAACTCTTATTGGAAGTTATTGTAATTGGTCCGGAATCCATTATTTTTAGAGAGATGTCTGTGTTTTTACGTACGTTCGTTCGTTCATACGTTCGTACGTTCCTTGACTTTCATTCGCTCACATTATCTCAAAATCGAATAAAATATCGACTTTGGATGGATTTTATTCTATAAATAATAATATCGTATAGTGCAGAATTCAATGAAATATTTGTATTACTATAACAATAAAAAAAACGTTGTTAAATTTCATTAGTCTCGAATATCTCGAAAACGGGAGCGTATCGGAATCCCGTTTTTCAAAAATCCCGAAAAAAAAGTTTCAAAATCCCATCTACTAAAATACTGTTTTTCAAAATCCTGTCTCCCAAAATTCTGTTTATTCAAGATCCCGATCTATTAAAGGGTCCGCCAAATAACTTTTTTTTTTTTTTGAAAAAGCGCCGTCCTGTTGAAAGCAAATATTGCCAATATCTTCCTCTTCAATTTTTGTGAACAAAAATTCGTTCAATATGGCCCGATAACGATCGCCATTGACTGTAACGGCCACTCGAAGAAAAATGGCCCAATTATGCCTCTGGACCAAATCCGCACCAAACAGTGTCTCGTTTTGGGTGTATCGGCTTTTCAATGGCGTGCGGGTTTTCTGTACCCCAAATGCGACAATTTTGCTTGTTTACATACCCGCCAAAATCAAAATGAGCTTCATCTGAAAAGATGATTTTTTGGCAAAATAGGCATCTTCTCTAAGTCGATCGCAGGCCCACTTAGCGAAGCAGCCATTTGAATGAAATTGTTTTCCATTATTAACCGGAAAATTGTAGTTTCAAATAAAAAAAAAATTTGAGAAAATATTCAGTAGTTTTTTTTATAGCATTTTCAAAAAAAAAAAATTATTTGGCGGACCCTTTATAATCCCGCTTTTTAAAATCCCGTCTTTTCCCGATAAACCCGTTTTTTCGAACTCATAGTTAAACCTTAATGATTTAATGTTGGTTATTTTGTTCATTTTATATTATTTTTAAATGTTTAGTACCTAACAAAACCAAAGAACAATTCGACTTAAAGACTAAGAGCCGTTAACTGCAACGAAATTTTTTATTTATGTTCAATTTAAACTCTTATGTTTTAGTCTTTCCTCATCGTAAGCTACAAAGCTCTTACGTTGAATTTAAAATTTCAAGTTTTTTTCAGCAAAGGGGCCTCGACAATTAGAGATTTTTTTTTTTTATTGGCTGTAGGTATATGTACATGTTGTATGTTGTTGTATGTATATATAAAATTAAATGAAATTAAAGACTGTAATAACAGATAAAATAAATTATGAGCGATATTTAAACTCTATCCAAAAAAAAGGTAGCTAGGTGTAAGTACCAAATCATTTTTATTTGTTGTCCAAACCTTGACTAAAGTGACATTTAATTCAATTGGATAAAACATGTTAGGACTATAGTTTGATCTTCATGTATGTATTTATAGCCTATTGAATAGACCGGAAAATGAGGGGTATAAAGGAACAATTACGTGCAAGAGTTTTTATTATTGGATATGTTTGTTTGGCCCATTAGAATGCTTAAAACCGAAAATGCTACTAAATTCACCCATGCGTTTCTGAGAAAAAGTACACACTGGCCACTTTTCAATATTTTTGATGCAACTTGAAAACTAAGCCGAATTCTACAATCTTACACATAATACTTTTTGTTCAAAATTAAATTTTCTATTGGAATGGATAGTTCAAACAAATTTACGAAAAAAATTAAGCAGGAAAAGTTAACAAAAACCAACCTAAAAAAAAATCAAAAAAATCAATAAGGATATCTAAATTTTTTAATAAATTGTGCATAACTTTTTTTGAAACAAAGATAGTGCTAAGATATGCACGGACAAAATAAAGTAGAGACTAAAGGCCTTAATATGGCATGATCAAAAATTAATATTTGTTCAAAATTGACAGAGATATTCCCATTCAAACCTTATCATTTCTAATAATTTTTCGCAATTTTGGCCCGAAAGTCCCTTTTTCGGTACAATATGGCAGATTTCACTTTCGTAAAAATGTTCGAAATCAAAATTTTGATAAAATATGACATAAGAACTATAGAGAATTTATAAAAAGGATGTAAGTTCGCAATTTCGTTTTTTGGCTGTTTTTAAATGCTTTCAGACCTACACACCGAACGGCTGGTCCGATTAACATAAGATTTAGTACTAGGTGCAAGGAACGTTAAATTTGTCATAAAGTACCAAAAAATAGGATTTAGGGCAAAAACTGCGAAAAATGATAGGAAATGGTAAAGTTAGAATGGCTATATCTCTGTCAATTTTCAAATAATATGGCTTTTTTAACATGTCATATTAAAGCCGTAAGACTCCAGTTTAATTTGTTCATGCATGTCTTTAGCGTATCTTTGCTCCGAAAAAAGTTATGCGCAATTTAGAAAAAAAATTAAAAATATTTGATTTTTCGCTTTTTTTATGTTGGTTTTTGTTTATTTTTCCTGCATAAATTTTTTTAAGAAATTTCCCAAACTATCCATTTCGATAGAAAATTTAATTTTGAACAAAAAGTATTACATGTAAAATTATCAAATTCGGCTTAGTTTTCGAGTTGCAGTTGACGCTCGATATAGTGAAGTAATAAAAACCAGGGCTGTTTACTGTTTCGAGATTGTTCACTTTTTCGAGCGGGAGTTTTCTAAGGCTTTATAAAGGCGAATTTGTACGCAGCTCTACGCAGGAAAACAAACCTCGAAGAAGGCACAAACAATTGTTTAGAAATTTGCAAGAGCTTTCCAAAACTGAAAACCAGAACCTTCTAGATATCTGGATCTCGAAATATCATCATCATCATCAAGTCCTGTAACCCCGGTTGGGGCATAGGGCGCCAACAAATCGTTTCCATCCTTCACGGTCTGCAGATAGATATTTTAACTGTGGCCACGTTCTCAAAATATACGCGTCCAAAATAACTTGTATATACTCATAGATCTGCTTACACCTGCGTACACCTGCGTAGACTTGCGTGTACCTGCGTAAGCTTGCATTGACTTTTTTAATTTTAATAAAATAAATCATGACATACGTAAATGGAAAGGTCTATTTAATTCCTATCAACATACCCAAACCAATATTTTTGTATGGTCTGGCTCAGGAAATATTCGCATTCAAAGTGATTTTGCTGATTTTCTGCCCCAATTACCTAGCTTAATGTCATTGGTTGATGATATTTACAAAACAAATCCTCATAGAAGGTAATAAATTGCATAAAGATTGCCAAGATCTTTCTAAAACTTAAAAGCTGAACTTTCTATGATATCTGGTTCTCGAAATATATACGCATCCAAAGTAATATTACATTATTTTTATTTAGCCTGAAAAAGAATCTAAAGCTTACCAATTACCGAAACTGGCTTACCTTTTATATAAATCTTAGGGCCTTTCAGGTGGTATTATTTTTTAGCAAATTTTTCCATAATTGAGGTGCGAAAAATCACTATGACCTTGATTTTTTTTTATTTATCAAGAAAATGACCAATTACTGAAACAAGCTGACCTTTTGTGATCGTGAAGTGGCGTTTCAAATGGCATACTTTTTATTTTTAAATAACCCAAATGAGGTCCTAAAAGATTTGTTTGTGACCTTGAAACCAACTTTTAAAAATCTATGGCTGACCAATTACTGAAAAAAGTTGACATTTTATCACGATCTAGAGATCTTTCAGATGGTATACATTTTTTGTAAGTTTCCCACAATTGAGGTTCCAAAAATCGCGGGTGACCTTGCTTGACCTTGAGAAACTTCAAGCATTGTTTGCAAGTTTTCTAAGGCTGACCTATTTCCAGGACTAGTTGACCTTTTCTGACGAATTGCTGACCCATTTATAGCATAGATTAGATAGCAGACGAAAATCTGAAAATCATAATTCTGTTGAATACTAATTTGTTGCTAATTGTTTTTTTTTCTTATTTGAAGTTCAAGTTTAAAAAAGTGCATATCCGGCCCACTTCCATAGGACGGAAGTTGGCCAGCAAAATTTGAAAAAAATGAGATGTTAATATTTTTATCATCGAGCTGTATTGTAACGGACAAAGTTAGAAACAAATTAATTTATTTTTTTTTTCTGTGCAAAAATTAATTTTAATGCTTTAAGCATAGTTTACAGTTCCCATGCGAAAAAAAAAATCAAAATTTTCAAAACGATTTTCCACCTAATCTGTGTATCAAATTGAATAGTGTTCGAGGCGAAAGCGTTTGCCTTGGCCTAAGCCACCCATTGAGGCATTAATTTACACTTAATTAATAATCTATAGGCCTAAAAGTGGCAAATAATTATTTTTGGATACAAAAACCATTCGCATGCAAATAATGCCTAGAGTTGAATATATTTTTTTTGTTTTGAAGTGTAAACCGACCATCCAAAAAAAAATATTTTATTCACCACACTTTTTTCGCATGCAAAACAATTGCCGGTCCATTGTTTTGCATGACATTCCATGACAGCAATGGTTTTTTATTTTGCATGAAACTGTAAACCAATCACGCAAACAATTAATTTTGCATTTCACCTCAATTATTTTTGACATGCGAGAATATTTGCATAGATTTTTTTTTGCGGACGGGAACTGTAAACTAGGCTTTAAGCATAGTTTACAGTTCCCATGCGAAAAAAAAATATCAACATTTTCAAAACGATTTTCCATCTATTCTGTGCACCAAATTGAATAATATTCAAACCAAAAAACGTTTGCCTTGGCTTAAGCCATTAATTTACCCTTAACTAATAAACTATAGGCCTAAAAATGGAAAATATTTATTTTTGGAAGCAAAAATAATTTGCATGGAAATAATACCTTGAGGTGAATATATTTTTTTTTGAAGTGTAAGCCGACCATCCAAAAAAAAAAATATATTTTATTCACCACGCTTTTTTTCGCATGCAAGTCAATAGCCGGTCCATTGTTTTGCATGACATTCCGTGACAGCAATGTTTTTTATTTTGCATGAAAATGTAAACTAATCATGCAAATAATTAATTTTGCATTTCACCTCAATTATTTTTGACATGCGAGAATATTTGCATGGGTTTTTTTTTGCGTACAGGAACTGTAAATTAGGCTTTAAGCATAGTTTACAGTTCTCGTGCGCAAAAAAAAAATCTATGCAAATATTCTAATTCATGTTCAAAAAAAAAGTAGTGGAAGCCTCAAGATGCCAAAAAAGCTTGCTGAGAAAATAAAAGGATATACCTTATGCGTGTTGAGTAGTCTCACCTTCGGGTAAAATCTTATTGCTACCACTCTTTGGGAACAATTTTTTTTGTTTTTATGTCAAAAGGATGGAATCTCGATTATTTTGGTAAATTTAAATGTTTTCAACTTACAAAATGGGGTGGAAACGTCTCCAAATACCGAATGCGTGGAGGAAAATTAGTGAGATATGTCTAAAAAGATAGTTGTTGAGTAGACCAACCTTTGGGTAAAATGTCAGTGTTGCTACTTTTCTGCAACATACTTTTTTTAAGTCAAAGGTTGGGACTTCCACGTTTTGGTAGTTTTTAAACTTGTTTTGGGAAAATATCGGTTGATGTCTTAAAGAATAGGTGTTGAGTAGAGCCACCTTCCGTTAGTATTTCAAATTTACCACTTTTAGGGAACATACTTTTTTTCAAAATGGCGTCCAAACGACAGTATTATGTCGTTTTCGTTTGGTTTTGTGTTCTGTTCCATTCCTATGGAATATGGAAAATTTGGAGTAGAAGGAGTGAAAAAGGAGTGGAAAAGGAGTACTCCAAACGTCCAATCGAAAACGACATTAAAAACATAGTTCCCAAGCTAAAATTTATCCTTGGGATGTCAAAAATAAATTTAAAATGTAAAAATAAGATCCCCCCACAAAAAGTGCCAGGATCTAGTTTTCCTGAACGGAGTACAGGTTGGGCGCCATTTTTGCAAAATGGTGGCCAAGCGACAGGATTACAAAATCAGCTTCCGGACAAAATTTCATCCTTATCATCTCAAAAACAAATTCCAAACATTTTAGTAGTAGTAGTAGTAGTATTTTTATTAATCTTAAATTTACAAAAATAGTATTATACATTTATTTTAAGACATGACTATAAAAGCCGTCTGCCCAAGTTTGACAAAGTTAATAAAAGTATTTCTTAAAAAGATTCTTCAATAATAGCTCTTCTATATTTATATGCTTTTTGGCAATAGTTGTGTAGATTGTTCCAGTCAGTGCCATTCAAAATCGTATTCATCTCAGCTTCCTCCAGTATTGTTTTCCCAAAGAACTGAAGGCTGAACTCTCTTAAGACAGGACATCTTCCCAAGAAGTGATAAATGTTCTCCCTTTCTCTCATATTACACACAGTGCAAATGATTGGCAAATCTTCTCTATGTGGGATAAAGTTTAAGTTCATAATTTCACCTCGTGCCTTAAAAACAGTGGATATTGTATCATTGGAGTATTTTTCATTGAAATAGTTGTTTTCACAAAGATTATATGGTTAAGACTGGCATATATCTCCCGATGGGTTGAGCTTCTTACTTTTTCGATGCTCTCTTCTCGCATTTTTTCATCGACTGCTATCGTTAAGTTACAAAACTCTTCTTTCCATTCAGCAATATTGTCCAAAGTAATTCTTAAAGGGTACCCGGCAAACTCTGCCAGTGATTTCCATTCCTCAAAAAACAATATTTTCTTTTCAATGACATAGCTGGCTATACGTTTCGTCAATCTTTCTCCGTCCAAAGACATTGTTTTTGATATAAAATTGAAATGAAGATGTAATGTTTCTATAAATAAAGGCGAAATACCAGTTTCAACTAATAGCATATTGTTTGGCGAACACTGTGGCAGCTTGAAGACTCGCTTTAAGAAGAATCGGAGCAGCTTTTCTACTGTATCGTACAGTTTACAGCCCCAAACTTGTGCTCCATACAGCATTATCGATTTTGAAACAGCTTGGAAAATCTGATATTTTATTCTCATTGATATATGTTGTTCATCTAGACAGTTTTTCCAACCTGCACTTATAGCTGATTTAGCTGAGGAGAGCTTCTCCTG
Organism: Dasysyrphus tricinctus; assembly: GCA_963921185.1. Classification (NCBI taxonomy): domain Eukaryota; kingdom Metazoa; phylum Arthropoda; class Insecta; order Diptera; family Syrphidae; genus Dasysyrphus; species Dasysyrphus tricinctus. The sequence goes on from OY992530.1 coordinate 106,576,919, forward strand.
GAAGTGATGCTCCATGCTCATGTTGCTGCTGATGTTAATACCCAAATATTTATAAGATCTCACTGTTTCTATTTCCTGACCTTCGAAAAACCATCTCTCATTTCTGGCGTACCGCCCTCCTCCTCTTCTAATAACCATCGTTTTGGATTTAGAGATGTTAACTTTCAACCTCCACTCTTCACAGTATTTTTGCAGTTGATTAATCATTCTTTGTAGGCGCTCCGGTGAGTCCGCAAACAACACCAAATCATCTGCGTACATTAAAACTTTGATGAGAATTCCACCAATTCTTACACCACCACATAAATACTCTGAAATGTCGTCGATAAACATTATAAATGCTTGCGGGCTTAAGTTGCATCCTTGTTTAACACCATTGACAGTTTCGAAAAAATTTGATAGTTGATTACCGTCCCAAACTGCAGAAGATGTCTTTTCATAGATCTTTTCGATTAATCTGCCAAACTTTCTTGAGAGGCCTAAACTATAGAGCTTATAAAAAAGTGCACTCCTGTCCACCGTATCAAAAGCCGCTTTGAGATCGACAAAGAACACATATAATTTTTTCTTTTCTCTAATGCAGTTCTGCGCCAACGTAGTTATTATGAAGATTTGATCTATTGTTGAGTAGCTTTCGCGGAATCCTGCCTGAAATTCACTCAAAAGCTTATTTTGCAAAGTCCAATCCTGGAGACGCTTAGCCAAAACACCCATTAATATTTTTAGGGAGGAGTTTAAAAAGGATATGCCTCTATAATTTTGAGCCTGGTTGGGGTCTCCTTTTTTGAGTATTGGGAAGATTACACTCTGTTGAAAGCTCTGAGGAATATCTCCGTTTTCAAATATTCGATTGAATTCTTTAGTGAGAACTTCCAACAGATCATCGTTAGCATACTTGAAAAATTCGACTGGAATTCCATCCGTTCCTGGCGCTTTACGATCTTTGCATTTAACTAGCCAGCCTCTTACTTCTGCTTGTGAAATTGGTTTATCCAATAGCTCAATTTTTATATCTGGAACTGCATACTGAAAACGAGGCTGGGGTATTGAGTTGATTGGATTCAGCATATTGCTGAAATGTTCTTTAAGTTGTGTTGCATCAATACTCAGTCCAATTTTGAACCTTCTCCCATTTTTCTTATTTAACATTTTCCAAAGAGTTGTTGAATCCTTGCACATAGAAATCTTAGTTGCTATGGCTGTTTGAAATTCAATTTTTTTAGTTTGACAAATGTTTTTGAATTCCCTTTTCGCATTTAAGTACATTAGCTTGTAGTTTGGCTCATCGTATTTTCGGTAAAGATTTAATAGTGCAAACGATCTCCTTCTTAAAGTTTTACATTCAGCGTCGAACCATGGTTGTTTATAATTTTGTTTGTTTTTTGTTGTTGGTATTACAGCAATGGCGTTTGTTATAATCTGTGTTATATCTTCAATGTTTATATCTTTGTTCATTATTTCTATCTGACTACTAACATCAGAGTGATATTTATTTAAGTGATTGGGGTTCCATTTAAATTTCGGTAAAGCGTTTATTGTAGTTTCAGTATTTATCGTTTCCTGAGCACTAAATTCAATGGTTGTGACAGTCGGGAGATGATCTGAGAAATTTTGTGAATGTACTTCAAAATTCTTAACCAAATTGTTCCATTCTCCACCACTTAGGCTAAGGTCGATTACAGAGCTTCCTTGGGCTCCCACAAAAGTAAATTCACCTAATGAATCTCCTACAGAACATCCATTTTGAATTCGTAGACCATACTCACTGCAAAAAATTCCAAACATAAAAAAGGTCCCCACCAAAAAATACACGGGATTCGGTTGTCTGACCGGACTATTATCATTTGTACTATTTTTCTCGTATGATTAAAGACTGTTTAGAAAAGCACCGCATACTTACGATAGAAATCTTTAAATATTCTTCACTAAGGGGGTATTCTGAAGGTCTCAAATGAGTGATAAAATAAAAATATGACGTGAAGATTCCTTTTCGCTCCAACTGAGTTCTTATACCTGACTTAATGAACAATAAACCGAAGTCAGTTTCCGCCAGTCTCAGGTTGCGAATTTTGTTTCCACAAAAATACAAAAGGTTTGAAACTTCCGCATTCATGTAATCATTCAGCATTTATAAATTTTCAGGATGAACTCAATTACACCTATATAAAAGGAACCACAACTGAAATAAGTTAAAATCATATTTTCTACTTGAATTATTTTTGTACAGAAACATATGAGTTGAAACATAATCGAAACATGATACTTATGTAAGTACATAATAGCGGGGTAGATTTGAAACTGGAAGGGATATTTCTAAATCATATAATATTGTTTATATGGCTTTTAATTTTGTGGGAAGCGAAGATTATTATGTATGCAGATACAAAACTAATAAACTGATGAATATATCTGTTGTAAAGGAAAAAAGAAAAGAACATTGTTGGTAGTAGGTATATTTGCATGGTTGTGGAAATTAGTTAAAATACTTCTATCCAGTAATGCAGTAGGAGCTGCGGTTCCTTTGAGTCTAATCCGATTGTGTTTGCAAAACAAAAAGGGATTTATTTTGTTAAGAATAATCGTATGGAATAATAAGAAAAGGACATGCGCCATGGAATAATCTAAAATGCACATCTACGTATCAATTTCAACTTCCATATGTTTTTGTAAATGTCAATTCGTGGTAAACAAAAACAAACAGGAAATAAGAAAAATGTCCTGGTGTATGTCTTAGTAGGTTTTAGATCATCAGCACAGAAGGTACTTAGTTGGATATCAAGCCATTGATTTTCCCAAGTCGCTGAATCAAAGTATTTAGGAAGTTGGTTGAATAAACTTCATATTTGTTTAACTATAGCATTGTGCAGTTGTGCTATCCTTGAGCCCGATTTAATATTTTCTGGAGAAAAGCTTATTATCGTCCAGTTTTTGTATTAAAATCCCAAAATTTACTTCTAGCGCATACATTTCTTAATTTTGGGTTTTGTCTTAAGTTTTTAACCAGCTTTATAAATACATGCTTATAAATCTTTAAATCGTTTGGTGTAAGGCTCATCACTTTTCCTGTACTCATCTCACGAACTACCGCAACTATTTTTAACATTTTTGAACATATTTTTTTTAAGTTTAAGGAAGCTCTTGTTTTAACAATTTAAGTGAACCTCTTCCTTTCTTTCTTCCAGCCAGCTCAGTCTATAGCTAGGCTCAAACACAAATTAGTTAAGGTCCTATTCTACGGCCGGCAGGCACAGTGTTATAAAAAATAGCACCGAAGGAAAAAGTGCCCAAATTTGGACGAAAACAATATAGACTTAATTATAAAAATGATGATGGAGAAAGACACCTGTTGAATGTGTTTAGGCAACTTATGGTCTAATCCAGTTGATGCTGCTACACCTGTGATGTCACTTCATCAAAATTCCCCAAGCGGAAGAAGTTTTTAACAAAATTGAGAATGTGATGCCGTCAGCTCAATGTAAAGTGTGTTTTTTCTAGAGGTATAGAACTTTAAGTTGGCAACACTATTTTAAGTGGCGGTCATTTTGTCAGCTGTCAAGTGTTTTATTTTAAGTTTGGTTTGGCATTTCAACATGAATAGACTGACGCCTGAACAACATTTGGAGTGATGATACTCCTGTGATAATGTATGTTGAGACACCGTTCGTTACATCCACAAAAACTGACTGCTTGGTGTGCCTTGGGTTGGTGAAATAATTGGTCCGTCCTTCTTTAAAAACGATGCTGGCCAGAACGTTACAGTCAAAGAACCATGATTACTGACTTTTTCGTTCATCATGCCAGAAATCATATTTAAATTATAATGCCAGAAGATTACACTAGTTTACAAAATTTTGGGTCATGGTAGGGTCCTTAGAAAAAATATATTTTATAGACTAATTTTGGGTCACTGAACACGAAAATCAAAATTATTTTTTTTTCCAAAGAAGCGTTTTCGAGATATGCGCAAAAATCATTTTCTCAGCTATTTTTTCAGATATTCCCATAAATCTCAAAAACGGCATAGTTAATTTACATAAAATGTGTATTTTCTGAATTATGTGATCTGTCTTTTTCCGACGATGTACTGTTTGTATAAGTCGGACTGAAATTTTATAAGTTACAGGCATTCAAAGTTTCAAAAACGAGTATTTTTGAAAAATTTCTAGTTTTTGGTTGCGCCATATGGATAGAAAAAAAAATATTTAAAATAATTTTAAGGACTCAACTGAAAAACAATTTTTTTAACAAAGATTTGAGCCAAAGTTTTTCAAAATCGGACGATAAATGTAGAAGTTATTAAATAATTAGTGAAAAAAGGCAATTTAATTTTTTTCAATAAAAGTCATGTAAATGTATATTAGGGTGTCTGTTATTTCCCAATATCATTTTTTAAAATCAGGAACCCCTAAAATCAAAATTCTATGTCCTTAAATAAAGTTTTTGACCACAAAATTTTTGTCTAAGGTGATAAATCGTTGCCTCTTAGGCCATTCTCTTTTCCATACAAAGGAGTATTGAACACACCAAACTCCAAGACCAATAATGACGTGATATATATTGTTGGAAAGGTATTTTTATGAACTACAATAGTTACTAAAAGTGTTCTTTTCAAATCTCTATGTGAAAAAAGTTATTCGCTGGCCAAAATTGTGTTTCAGCGCATTTTGGTGTGAAAAAACTATACTTAACTAGCGAATAACTTTTTTCACGTAGAGATTTGAAATGAACTTCCTTAGTAACTATTGTAGTTCATAAAAATACCTTTCCAACGATATGTATCACGTCATTATTGGTCTTGGAGTTTGGTGTGTTCAATACTCCTTTGTATGGAAAAGAGAATGGCCTAAGAGGCAACGATTTATCACCTTAGACAAAAATTTTGTGGTCAAAAACTTTATTTAAGGACATAGAATTTTGATTTTAGGGGTTTCTGATTTTAAAAAATGATTTTGGGAAATAACAGACACCGTAATATACATTTATATGACTTTAATTGAAAAAAAATAAATTGCCTTTTTTCACTAGTTATTTAATAACTTCTACATTTATCGTCCGATTTTGAAAAACTTTGGCTCAGATCTTTGATAAAAAGATTGTTTTTCAGTTGAGTCCTTAAAATTATTTTAAATATTTTTTTTTCTATCCATATGGCGCAACCAAAAACTAGAAATTTTTCAAAAATACTCGTTTTTGAAACTTTGAATGCCTGTAACTTATAAAATTTCAGTCCGACTTATACAAACAGTACATCGTCGGAAGGAGACAGATCACATAATTCAGAAAATACACATTTTATGTAAATTAACTATGCCGTTTTCGAGATTTATGGGAATATCTGAAAAAATAGCTGAGAAAATGATTTTTGCGCATATCTCGAAAACGCTTCTTTGGAAAAAAAAATTATTTTGATTTTCGTGTTCAGTGACCCAAAATTAGTCTAGAAAATATATTTTTTCTAAAGACCCTACCATGACCCAAAATTTTGTAAACTAGTGTTATCTTTCGAATAAAGTAAATTTCATGTCAATTTAAAATAATCAGTTGTTCATTTAAAATAATTCATTCCATTTTGAAGCTCTTTACCTCTAAAAAAAAACACCCTTTATATTAGGACTTCTAAAATTTTATTTTGTAAATGTTTCAGGGCTTGAAAGACTTAGATCCCTGGGCCACTAGACATACGTCATTTTATCACAGCTGAAATTTTGTCTGTGAATGCAAACTAGGCTAGGTACATACAAAGGTATGAACGAATGGATAATACGAATCTTGAACCCGGGTGCGTGTCGGAGGTATTAAGTGCTAAAACTACATGCAATTGATGTAAAATTACGTTATTTATAAAAGCTGATCTTTTGATATGTTTTAAGGACCCAATATTTGACACTTTTGAATGTATCTGGTTGACATAAGGTCCCATTGTAGGCGTCTGGTTCTGGAGAAATATTTTGATATACATATATACAATGTACATAGTTACCCTAGGAACATATTATACAATATAAAACTTTACTTTGATATTGTAACGTTAAAGATACAAGAAGATCATTGTTATTTTTTTTATAGGAAGACAAGGCAAATCGATCATCGACTGTGCAGTAAATAGTGACTGGCACAAACTCATAGGAAACTTCGAGGTGCAAGTTAAAAACTACTCGGTCCACATGCTTGTTGTCGCTGAATGGTCTGATAACTGATAATACAATCGGAACTGAGAGGAACCTTCAAAACATCTCCAGACTTAAATGAACACAACATGAACTTTACATGTACCAAAGCAAACAAAGACAACAATCTCTCTCTGCTAAATAATATAGACCGAGAGCTCACAGCAGATTTTGGGTGTGAGTGATAGCAAAAAAAGAAGTACAGGCGTCGAAAGCTTCATTAAAGGCTATTCAAAAAATCATAAGGTCTTGCAGTCCACAACTGGGGCCTTTGCGAGAAACTTACTTACTTATCCGGCTCCCAATCCATGAAGGGTCTCTGCCTGAGATATTGCGGCCTTCCATCGGTTGCGGTCCCTCGCACGCTCCCTCCAGTTGTCGAGAGCAAGCGCTCTTGCGTCTGTGACCGCCTGGTCCCTATAGCGGAGGTTCGGTCTTCCTGGTCGTCTCGAACCTGGGGGCTGGGATTCAAAGATTTTCTTGGCTGGAGCGTTGTTGTCCATTCGCTCGATGTGGCCGAGCCAGTGTAGTCGACGTGTTTTAGCTCTTTGGACTACATCCACATCTTGGTACAGCTCGTACAGTTGTTCACGATTGAATCTTCTCCTCCAATCGCCCTCTTCGCATATAGGACGAAATATCCGCCGAAGAATTTTTCTCTCGAAAGTGCCCAGTATCAATTCCCCTTTTTTACTTATAGTCCAGCACTCGGCGCCGTAGAGTAGAACTGGTAAAATTAGCGTTTTGTATAGCGTGCACTTTGTCTTTCGGGAAAGGAGTTTTGAACCCATTTGTTTGGCCAGGGTAATTCTTCGTCGGATTTCCACTAAGGTGTCGTTCGTGGAATTGATGTTTGTTCCGAGGTAGGTGAACTCCTTGACTACCTCGAAATTACTGCTACCAACAGTGACGTTTTGTCCTAGGCGATGGACAGATGAGGCTTTGTTTGTTGATAGCATGTACTTTGTTTTGTCCTCATTCACTTCAAGACCAACGCGTTTCGCCTGTTCATCAATAGCTGTGAATGCTTCAAGTACAGCTCTCTTGGAGCGGCCGATGATGTCGATGTCGTCCGCATAGCCAAGCAGTTGAGAAGACCTGTTGAAGATAGTGCCTTCCATGTTAACACCACTCTTGCGCACTATCTGCTCCAGGACTAAGTTGAAGAAATCACATGATAGCGCATCTCCTTGTCTGAACCCTGTACACGTCTGGAATAACTCGGTTGAGCTGTTACCCATTTGCACGTTGCACCGCGTATTTTGTAACGTCATGCGGCATAGCTGGATCAGTTTTTTCGGGATCCCGAGCTCCGACATCGCCAATAGAAGCTCTTGGCGACTTATGCTATCATATGCGGCTTTAAAGTCGATGAATAGGTGGTGGGTCTCGACTTGAAATTCGTTGGTCTTTTCCAAGATTTGCCTCAATGTGAAGATTTGGTCTATCGTTGATCTGCCTGGCCTGAGGCCACACTGGTACGTGCCGATCATAGTGTTGCAGAAAGGTTTTAGACGCTCACATAGTACGTTGGATAGGATCTTGTAGGCAACATTAAGCAGGGTGGGATATGCCTCTGTAGTTCTTGCAGGACATAGGATCACCTTTTTTGTAGATTGAGCATATGGAGCTATTTGACCAGTCGTCGGGCATACTTTCCTCCTCCCACACTTGGTTGATGAGCTGGTACATGCACCCTACCAGGACATCTCCTCCATACTTAAAGAGTTCCGCAGGTAGGCCATCCGAGCCGGCGGATTTGTTGTTCTTAAGCTTGTGGATGGCTTTCTTAACCTCTTCAATACTGGGCGCTGGGACTGGATCTTCATTGACTGTTCTTATGCTTCTTTGTTCCTCAGTTGCCTCCTCTACATAATGCCCATTAAGCAGCTGCTGGAAATGCTGCTTAAACACGTCTACAATTCCCTGTGCTTCGGTGACTAGGTTACCTTCGCTGTTTCGAAGAGCTTGCGTGCCAGTCCTGCTTCAATACCGCGCATTCATCGTCATAAAAAAAAAAAAATAAATTGGGTGGCGCAACAGCTCGAGGAGAACCAGGGCCTAGTGACTTACAACTCACAACCATTCCTGTGTGCGTGTTTGTTGGGCAGGAATGGAGGGGACCTACAGTTTTTTGCCGAGTCCGAACGGCTAAATGAGAAGCACTTTTTCATGACAAGTATACTCTTGGAGGATTTGTCAGTTCCTCGCAAGAGGCAGTACCTCGAATAAAACATTTCTGTTTTTAGGTGGCACGGCTGGGAATCGAACCCACACCTTCGGCATGACAGTCCTACGCACTAACCATCAAGCCACGAGGTACTACCATTCATCGTCATACCCGTCATACCACGGGTTCTTTTTTCTGGGTGGTTGATAGCCTATGGTGGTCTCGGCTGTCTCCTTAATGAAACAGTGCATCGAAAAAAAAATATGAATGCAACTTCGAAGATAATCGTTTTAGCAGAAATTGGTTTTCAACCCTCCCTAGATAAGCTCCTCGGATCACATATCACGGAATCTGAGACCATTTGAGTGTATACTTATATAGTTCGCTTTACCGGACCGTTTAAAAAATTCAAAATTCTAAGTGAAGAACGGTTTTTTTAAACAGTCTCGCAGGGCGAATTAAACACTCAAATGATCTCAGATTCCGTGATATGGGATCCGCGGAGCTTATCTAGGGAGGGGTGAAAACCAATTTCGGCTAACATCATGATTAACCTCGAAGTTGCATTCATATTTTTTTTTTTCGATGCACTATTTCTCGCAAAGGCCCCAGTTGTGGACTGCAAGACTTTGATTTTTTGAATAGCCTTTAATGAAGCTTTCGACGCCTATACTTCTTTTTTTTGCTATCAATCACACCCAACATCTGCTGTGGGCTCTTAGTCTAATACCTTTGATTCAACCGAATCACTATCAAACCAACTAATTGCATGCATACAAAACTTTACATACAATCAGCCCTATCTCGAGCGGACAAAAGAAGTATGTTTTGACAACGAATGCATCCAAGCACGAAAGAAGTCTCCTTTTTCAACGCAATCCGAAACTCCAACTACCAAAATCAAAAAAACTGGTACATCGAAGAAAATATACGATATAAAACATAATAACATGTCTTCAGAAGAAAACGGAATATGAAAACTAGCAAGGATATTCACTTGGTCAAACGAAGGACGCAAAAGAGTTTTGGATAGACACGAAAAAGATAAACGGTTCAAATTTTACAAAAAGTCAGTAACTGCTGAGGAAAAAAAACTATGTGCCGAATCAGATGTCAAATTTTCGTATGCTGAACCTTTTATGAGGGTCAAGTTAGCAAAGCAACTTTAATGAATCGAAAAATGGGTAGGTGGATAATTTGCCATTAATTAGTCGCTAATTAGTTGTGACAATTTCGAATTTGTCGTTCAATGTTTTCTATGTTTTTTTGGGTGCTTTGCTAACCTGATATCAAGTTAGCAAAGCACCCTGTCGAAAATCAGTAAAAACTTCTTATACCTGATGGTTTATGGCTTAATAATTTGCCGTTAATTAGTCGTTAATTAGTTGTGACAAATTCAATTTGATCGTGCAATGTTTTCTATGTTTTTTTTGGTGCTTTGCTAACTTGATATCAAGTTAGCGAAGGAACTCTCACGGATCGAAAAATGGATAGGTGCATAATTTGTCGTAAATTAGTTGTGGCATTATCGGTCTATGTTTTTTGTTTTGAAAAGTGGTAAAAACTTCTTAAATTTAATATTTTAGTGCTTAATAGTTTGCCCTTAATTAGTCGTTAAATAGTTGTGAAAAAATAAGTTTTGTCGTTTAGTTGTGAAAAATTCAATTTTGTCATGCGATATTTTCTATGTAATTTATGGTGATTTGTTTTCTATGAGCGTCCGGTTACCAAATCAATTTTCACTAATCGAAAAATGGGTAGGTGGATAATTTGCTGTTCATAATATTTTTCGTTAAAGCTTATATTAAATAAATAACCCAAAATTACATAGAAAACATCGCATGACAAAATTGAATTTTTCACAACTAATTAACGACTCATTAATGGCAAATTATCAAGGAATAACATATTAGGTTTTGGAAGTTTTTACCACTTTTCGAAAAAAAAACATATAAAACATAGAACAAAAAATTCAAAATTATCACAAATAACTAACGGCTAGTTATTGGTAGATTATTAAGCCATAAACCATCTGGTAAAAACAGTTTTTATCCCATTTTCAGGTAGTGCTTTGCTAACTTGATGTCAAGCTACCAAAGAACCCAAAAAACATAGAAAACATTGCACAATAAACTCAAAATTGTCGCAACTAATTGAAGAATAATTAGTGGAAAACTATTAAGCCATAAACAGTTCGGTATTAGCAGTTTTAATCCGTTTTTAAGGTGATGCTTTGCTAATTTGATGTAAAGCTAATGAAGAATACAAAAAACATAGAAAACATTGCACGATTGACTTTAATTTTTCACAACTTACTAATGACTAATTAACGGCAAATTATTAAGCCATAAGACATTAAGTATAAGAAGTTTTCACGCTTTTCGAGTAGTGTCAAGTTAGCAAAGCACCCAAAAACACATAGAAAACATTGAACGACAAATTCGAAATTGTCACAACTAATTAACGACTAATTAACGGCAAATTATCCACCTACCCATTTTTCGATTCGTTAAAGTTGCTTTGCTAACTTGACACTCATAGAAAACAAATATCACAAAAACACATAGAAAACATCGCACGACAAAATTTATTTGTTCACAACTAATTCACGACTAATAAACGGCAAACTGTTAAGCACTAAAATATTAAATTTAAGAAGTTTTTTTCTTTTCAAAACAAAAAACATAGAAAACATAGAACGACAAATTCGAAAGTGCCACAACTAATTAACGACAAACTATGCACCTATCTATTTTTCGATCCATGAGAGTTCCTTTGCTAACTTGATATCAAGTGAATTTTTCAAGAACGCGAACGGAAGGACTTACTCCCGTCTCAAATCTCTCTTCAATGACGTTATACATAATTAAAATGTTGCAATATCTTTCTAGAAGGCAGTACACTTACAAGTTCAAAATAATTGTGTTCTCTAGAACTACCCGAAATCATGGTTCATATACATAGACTTTCAACGGAAATGTTCTGCAAACAGTACGCAAGTACAAGTACCTAGGAGTAAATATCAACAAAACCATTGACTATAATGAACATGTAACAATGAAATCTACTTCATCGTAAAACCTGCCTTATGGAAAATTTTTTTCCTAATTAGCCCTACATTTTGAGACGGGTCAAGCTTAAATTTACACATACACTCTCAAGCTGCATGCGGACTACATCTTAAGGGTAGGTAGATAATCGGCTGACCAAACAAAATGGCATTGGCACGGACTGAGAATCGCGGATTGGTGGGTGGAAAGGCTTTGGAAATCATTGTGAAGAAACGTTGGAACTAGATCGCAGTAATTTCAAGAATGACTCTCCAAAATAATCCACATGAAGATGCTGGAAGGTTTCCCAGTTGCTCAGAAATCACAAAGAAGAATCCGTTATTCTCAATTGAAGCTGAACTTAATGAAAGCAAGTTACTTTAAAGATGCACACTCTTATAAAGAAGGCTGCTAATGGCAGTGCAGTTTTGGTTGAAGGAAGCGATGCAGTGTGCACCTAGGGTAAAGCTGTTCGAAACTATTATTAAAATATTCAGGTTTTCAGCAAGAAGATGCGCTATCATGTGATACTTCAATCTCATTCTGGAGCAAATTGTGCGCATTAGCACTGAAGACACTATTTTCAACAAATTGGTCCAATTTCTTTGGTATGCCTATGATATCGATATCATCGATCGGCTGCTCCAAACGTCACTATTGATAGCAACAACTTGGAAAAATTTAAGTAGTTAATCTACCTTGGAGGTCGGAGAAAACATTAATCCAATTGGATAGTGAATGCACACTAATGCTCCAGCCAAGAGGAGTTTTAGTCCCAGTATCCAGTCTTTAGTGAATTAATAAAACCGAACCTCCGATTTAAGGACCAAGCCATCAAGATGACTGGAAGTTGTGTGCTCCTAAGGGATGGAAGGCCGCCGTATCTCACCAACTACCCTTCTGGATTTGGATTTGAGAGCTGGTCAGCTGGATAAGTAAATAAGTAACGGGAGTACCTAAATGATATTTGAATTTAACTCAAAAGTTATTACCGGTAATTTTCAAAAAACAATTGAAACATATCTGTTCAATGATGGAAACCAAGGTTAGGTTGATTGAAATCTTTAGTCTATTTATCAAAGGGCACAGTAGTGCCCAGCCAAGTTCGCGGCACTACACCCTTTTTACAGGAACCAACTCAGGCGATTTTCATCCCCCCTCTAACTTCAGTACCAATAAATTCAGAAACTTCAAATTCGGAGTATTTTCTGAACTGATCAAACCCAGGTGGCTCACCAAATTTCAACTCTTTAGCATTAGTAGTTTCCAAGATATAGGACTTCAAAAATCGCAAAAACCGTAACTGACTCACTGACTGACTGACTCACTGACAGATCATCAAAATTATGGAGCACTTCCCGACATCGTAGAAACTTGAAATTTCGCACAACGGTAGGCCTTGTGGTGCATACAAAGGAAAAAATCGAAAATCTGCAATTTTCTATTCAGGGGGCGTGGCATCCACCCACTTTCTTAAATAATCTATAAATTATATGGAGCCTTTCCGATTGTTGTAGAACAATGAAAATTGGTAAGTTGGTAGGGTTTGAGGTACTTAGAAAGAAAAAAATTGAAAAATTGGAATTTTCCATACAGGGGGCGTGGCATCCACCCACATTCTTAAAAATTCTTATAAATTATATGGAGCACTTCCGATTGTTGTAGAACGATGAAAATTGGTAGGTCAGTAGGACTTGAAGTACTTAGAAAGGGAAAAAATCGAAAAATTGGAATTTTCCATTCAGGGGGGGGGGGGCATCGACCCACCTTATCAGGATTGCTATTATTTGTATGTTGTTCTCTTGTCGTCTGTTGTGGGGTGCGCACGTGTCGAGAGCTTTCCTTCTTATATTGGTAAAACAATTAAAATGTCTTGCAACTCGTGTAGAAGAAAAATTAAAACCTCTGAATCAAAAGTTATCTGCGGTGATTGCAAAAAAGTTTCGCATATTTCATGTGTAAATATACAGCAGGTTGATTTGGATGATTTAAAAAGGAGCAACAAAAGTTGGAGATGTGATAGTTGCATTTCATTGAAACGTCGTGATTCATATTGTGGTGCGTCCTTTGATGGTGCATCTCGTTCAATCAATACACCTAAACCGATATCCAAAATCACACTTGAAACGATTCATACAGAACTTCTAGCTATTAAAGAAATTCAAAGAAAACAGATTGATGAACTGCATGCCAAGAACATGGAATGTGAACAGAAAATTTTGTTTCTGGAAGACAAGGTCAATAACTTGGAACAACAATTGATAGCCAACACAATTGAAATCTACAACATTCCCTCCGAAAGCATCGCTAACTCCTCCAGCTCCAACATTGATCTAGCGCTTAAAGTGATTCGTGATGGAATGGATGTTGGTGTGACAGAGAACGATATTGATTACTGTTACATGAAAAAAATTTCGAGACATGATCAGAACTCAGAGAACAACGATCACCAAAGCTTTACCAATATTCTTCGCGTCAGGCTTACAACTCGTCATTGCAAGGAGAAAATTATGAGAGCAAGAAAAGAAAGGAAAAATCAGCTGACAACAAGTCTACTTTGCTCTGAGGTAAACGCACAGAAGATGTACATCAACGAAGCCTTAACCTACCAGACCCGTCAGTTGTTGAAAGCTGCTAAGACATGGAAGATCGATAAGAAATATAAGTATGTTTGGACCAAAAATGGAATTGTACACATGCGTAGGGACGAGGGAGATAACAGTATACGTATTTCGTGTTTAGCTGATTTTGATAAATTATGAATTCTGATAATTTGTTCCCTCGAACAATTCCAATTGCATGTGTTAATCCAAATAATTCTTCTGATTATTATGTTGACTTTTGTATTCATCAAAATATTCGAAGTGTAAGAAGTAATTTTTCTTCATTATTAGCTCAGATAAACTCTTTTATAAATTTGCCAATAGTTATTATTTTAAGCGAAATATGGATTTACGATTACGAATTAAGTTTATATACTATCCCGGGGTATATGCCACCTTTTGGTAATTGTAATGAATCGAACCAAGCGGGGGGTGTTATGGTGTATGTCAAAGAAGGTTATACGTGCGACTGTTCTAAAATTAATATTTCAAGCGCTGATGTTCTAAAACTTTCTTTTAAATACGATAATGATTTGTTTACTATGTTGTGCATTTATAGGCTTCATAAAGTTAACAAAGGTACTTTTATCAATGATTTAAACGATTTACTAAGTGTGTCGAAAGAAAGAAATTTGATTGTGTTGGGTGATATAAATATAAACCTATTAGATGAGTGCGATAATTACACGGAGAGTTATATGTTCCTCATGTCATCTTATGGTCTAAAAAGCATGATCAATGAACCAACTAGAGTAACAGATTCAACTTCGAGTTGCATTGACCATATTTTTATAAGGGTAGATAAAAACTTCAATAAGGTTCTTAACAGTGCAGTTTATGACTATAGACTCACTGACCACCGAATGATTTCACTAAGCCTTAAACTGAATTCAGTTCATTCTAACATTATTAATTCAACTAGAAAGAAACAAACAATAAATTATAGCATGCTGAAAGCAAAATTAACGTTTGAATTTTGGGAGCCGGTTTATTCCGAAAGTGACCCATCTTCTGCTTTTGACATATTCCTTTCCATTTTGCAGAATCATATAAAGTCTTGTACTTTTGAGTCCATACATATTTCAAATAAGAAAAAACACCTGAAACCATGGATGACAACCACCCTTCTATACAAAATAAAAAGAAAAGATCGTTACGCAAAAAAAATAGCTAAACATCCTGATAACAGTAATTTAAAAAAATACTATAAAAAATTATGCAAAATAGTTACTTCCAATGTTAGAGATATACGCAACAATTACTATTTAGATATGTTCGAACGTGCTAATGGCAATAGTAGAGAGGAATGGAAGGTTGTAGATTGCATATTGGGTAAGCAAAAGCAATCTATAGAAATAAAAAACCTCGAAGTTGATGGAATCTGTTTATCTGACTCTGAAAGCATTTCTAACAAGTTCAATGAACACTTTACTGACATTTCAGAGAATTTAAAACCATCCTTTGAACGCTATATTTCTTGCAGCTGTAACGTTTTTGGTAGTCTTATTCTCAATGACACGCAAGCAAATAGTTTTGTATTTGATACAATTAACTCTGGTGAGCTTTTCAAATTAATAACATCTACAAAAAATAAAAATTCATGTACAAGTGATGGCATAACAAACTTGTTTTTAAAAAATTTTGCTTGGCAATTAATTGACATATTAACTTACTTGTTTAACTCAAGTATAATTAAAGGTTGTTTTCCACAGTCCCTTAAATGTGCTGAGGTTATTCCCTTATTTAAAAAAGGCAATAAAAATAATGTCTCTAATTACAGACCTATTTCCCTTTTACCTACTTTCGCAAAACTTTTTGAAAAGCTGATTAAAACCAGAATGCTTTGTTTCTTAGATCGTAATAAGTTCTTTAGTGCTAACCAATTTGGCTTTAGATCTGGTTTGTCAACAGAGGATGCAATTCTCAGGGTATGTACTCATCTATATCAAGGGTTAAACGGGAATCTATCGACAATGGCTTTGTTTATAGATATGACTAAAGCCTTTGATATGGTTGATCATCAGATATTGCTTGATAAATTGTTTAATGCTGGGTTTAGAGGACCAATGTACAGTTGGCTAACTACTTACCTTAAAAATAGAACACAAAAGGTAAAAGTAAACGAGATTTTCAGTAGTTCTAGAGTTTTAAATAATGGAGTGCCCCAAGGTTCTGTACTTGGCCCGGTTTTATTTTTGATCTACATCAACTCGATCTTTAAGCAACAATTTAATGGCTTAGTAACTGCGTTTGCTGATGACATAGCTTTCACATACATGTATCCAAATAACTTTGAATGTGTTGTTAAGATAGGGGAAGATTTAGAAAAATTAAGGATGTGGTTCGTCGCTCACAAGTTAATTATAAGTGAAAAAACCAAATTGCTTACTTTTAAAATATCCGGTACCATTTTAAGCGACTATAATCTTTTTTTTCATGCGCATGACTGTAAAAAATTCAGCTTACCGCTTCACAATTGCAATTTACAAAATTTCGACAGCAGAAAATCATGCTCTAACACGTGTTTTAAAATTGAGTCAGTTAAAAATTTTAAATATCTAGGGGTGTTAATAGACCACAACCTGAATTGGAAAGATCATTTTCAAACAATAAAAACACACATGTGTCTAGTTGCTAGAAAAATGTACCTAATTAAACCTTATTGTTCGAAAAAAGTTCTATCTAGTATTTACTATGGTCTTGCACACTCTAAGTTACAATATGGCATTACCAGTTGGGGTGGGACTTATTTTAGCACACTGGAACCTGTTCTCATTGCTCAGAAACATTTGGTTCGCATTCTCTCTAATTGTAATCGTCGCACTCATAGTTGGCCTTTATTTAAGAAACTTCAAATATTACCATTAAGGCATTTATATATTTTCAAAGTACTTAGAGAATTTTTTAAGCAAAGTGGCAATATTCCAAGTAGAAATAATCAAACATACAACTTACGAATAAACAACTTGGCTTTTGTTAACATACCAGTAGCACGTACAACTCATTTTTCTAACTTTTACACGCATACTGCCCCAACATATTTTAATAAGCTTCCATTTTCAATTCGTGTTATCCTTAACAAAAACGTTTTCATCAAACAAATTAAAGATTGGTTATTTACTTTTGATCATACAAATATTGAGTCAATATAGTCAGGATTTCAATGTAAAGGTGGCATAAGATGGATTTTTTTAAAAAAATGTTTTCACTTTACTCTTTTTCGTCATTCTTTTATATTGTTTGCTTTTTTCATATTTACTTAGTATTTACTTTTGAATTCCATTATTTAACTTTCTTCTCATTATGTTCAATTAAACACTTTTTTTCTCTTTTTTTAACCTTGTAACTGATGTCACCCCACATCAGATTCATTCATACGTATTTAAATTTATTGAAGTGTCGTTCAACACTAATTTAGAACTTTATGTTCCTTAAATTATAGAACGGCAACTTGTTTATTCATTCTTAATACTTTCGTTAAGTTATGCTTATTGTAATATCTTTTAATTTTAAGTTGTTGTGAATAAAATGAATTATCTATCTATCTATCTATCTATCTATCTATCTATCTATGGAGCACTTTCGGTTGTCGTAGAATTATGAAACTTTGTAGAGCGGTAGGGCTTGACTTTCACCTGGCAAAATAAATCTTTGCAAAATGGAGTGAAATCACAACAAAAACATAAATGTTAAAAAAGGAGCCAAGTTCTTATGTGTACAAGAAACCTGTGCGTAAAAAATCAGCCAAAAAAAGTAATGAGATCTTAAATATATGCCAAGTTTTAAGTTCATGAAGTTTAATATCAAATATCTTAAATAGAGTAATATCGAAACAATTCCAAATCATGACAGAAATTTGGTAATTAATGATTACTGATTAAAATTTGGTGGATTTACTTGGCAAGTTTTCTGTTAAATATTTACTTAATCACAAATTTAAAATGTATGAAAACTTGACCAGTGAACCCACCAAATTTATAATATGTTGACATTTTTTGACACATCCTGTTTTTTCGCTCAAGGAAGAAACGAAGTTACAAAATGTTGAAATATTTTTGAATCATCCTATTTTGAAAATATTTAAATATTTGTTTCTGCAATAACTCTGTCTCAGTTATCATCTCTGTCAATTTCTTTGAAATCGCTGAAGGAACAACAAAGTCCCGAGGATTTCAAAACTTTTTTCGAAACTTAGTAGGTACTTCTATACTTTATCTTGCGTAACTTTGGCTTTTCGAAATGTTGACATTTCTTAAAATTACATTTTTCTTTCTTATTTGAACAGATCTTCAATAGTTCTCCCATTATAAATTCTGGAACGAGCCATATTTTACAGATCCTTGCAGATTTGATTGGAATGAAAACAAAGGACAATCGGCAAAAATGTAGGGAAGGTGGTCTAGGAACCAATAACAACGAGACGTATGTCGTTGGAAAGGTATTTTTATGAGCTACAATAGTCACTATGGCGGCTCATTTCAAATCACTGTGTGAAAAAAGTTATTCGTTAACCTAGGTTTTGTTTTGGTACCATTAAGTGTGGAAAAAATGTATACAAACTGGTCTTACCAGTACTAATAAGATGCATGTCGTTGAAAAGGTATTTTTATGAGCAAAAATAGTTACCATAACAACTTACTAAAAATCAATGTGTGGAAATAGTTATTCGCTGTTTTAGGGAATTTTAGCACAGATAAAATGTATGGAGCATAGGTAACAATTAGCGAATAACTTTTTTCACACAGTGATTTGGGTTAAGCTGCTGTATTGACTATTGTAGTACATAAAATTTCCTTTCCAACGACATACGTCCTGTTGTTATTGGTTGAACTTGCCATCACACTTTTCACCCATACTAAAAAAAAAAACATTTTGTTCACACTAAAATGAATAACAATATTTGATTAGTTTACGAATAACTTTTTTCGCACAGTGATTCGAACTGACCTAATATTAAAGATATTGTAGGTAATGGAAATACCTTTTCAATGACATATATATTGTCGTTATTGGTTAGACCAGTTTTCATAAATTTTCTCAATACTAAATATACTTTTTTCATACTAGAATGCACCAGAGCACAATCCTATTTAGCGAATAACTTTTTTCACACAGTGATTTGAAGTAAGCCCCCATAGTAACTATTGTAGTACATAAAAATACCTTTCCGACGATATATGTCTCGTCGTTATTGGTCTTGTAGACAGTTTTGTCCTATTCTCCTTTTATTATCTTTTTTATCTATAGTGAAAAGTTGCTGAATAGGTATGGACTGCACATCCATTAAAAAATTTTACTCTCCCAGTAACAAAAAATCCAACCATCACGTAGATATGTGTTTTTTTTTTTTCATTTTTATCAAACACGGCATCAGGGGTGCCAAAATCAAGTTTTTGTCCCGGTTCGGAAAAATCGTAGATCCGGGGCTGACGAGAGCACCACTGATATCACGATTTGTTCATCCGATTATGTCAATATCGTTGGCTTAAGCAAGTAATTGGACGGACTTTTGAAAGATTGTTCGTCTACATAGTTGATGTGAGAGCTTTGCACTATTCTTTCAAGAACAATATTGAAGAAGTCGTATGAAAGCACGTTGCCTTGTGTAAAACATTTTTTGGGATCGAAGGTGTTGGTGAGGTATTTGCCGACCTTGATGGCCTGAAGTGCTCAGTTGTTTGTAGTTCTTTTTGAATGGCTCATCTTCCAACGCCATTTAAGTCGCAGTATGCCCAGCAGAAACATTTTCTCCAATCAATTCTAAGAAAACACAAAAATGATGACTTACAATTTTCAAGTTACAAGTTCTAAAGTTATAAAATAAAGGAGTAAAACCAAAAAAGTTCCCACATGAGATACGATTAGTATGGAAAATAGAACGATAAGCGATGTCTCAATAATAATCCAAAGGTCTAAGATTTTAACCAGATTTTAATTCCACTAAACTCTAACTAAAAAGCTAGTGGCACTCAAAATCGAAGTAATATATTGTATTTTCATAAAATTCGACCACAATTATTACCAAAGGAACACGGTTTCGACTTAAATATTGATTATTAAAACTTTTTCCTGTAAGTCTTGAATTAACTATTAAAAATTCATTGGCCCTGAGTAATAGATCCGAATCTGGCTAAAGTCGACTTTAACAAAGGCATTCGTAGAAATAAAGCACAAATTTCACCACTAAGTGCTTAGAAGCACCTCAAGCTAAGTTTAAAATTATCTTATCTAAGCGTTTAGAAGTGAAACTTGTGTTTTATTTCTACGGATGTTTTTGTTAAAGTCGACTTTAGCTAGATTCGGATCTATTGCTCAGGGCCATTGTATTTTAATTCGGTTAAATAAGACAATCACATAATTACAAACATTGAGTACATATAATTTGGTTCTCCTGCTGCAGCGTTTTAAAATTATTGTTATCCAAAAATTACTCAATCTCTGTGGAAGGTTGCTTTATCACTGCATGCAATCTGTTTAAAAAAAAAACATAATATCTATTTTGTCATTAAAAATTACGACAGTAATCAAGTAATTTGTCATGTTGAGCACACAGGAGCTATTGAAAAATCACATTCACCATCACCAGGCACTTGAGGCTAACCAAAATACAACACAAAAAAACCAAAAGATAAATCCCAAAGGGATAAGCCCGATAATTATCTTTATCTATAGAAAATAAGTTGTTCCTCAAGGATGTTGGCCCAAAAAAAAATCCGGATTTCAGTTCTCCCATATTGCAACAACCATCAACAGACATTTTCAATTATTTCAGGAATTCATCGGGAAAGAAAGAAAAAAAATCAAATTGTAACAACAAATAAATTGCAACCATTTAACAATGAGATGATATGATATGTTAATAGCTGCGGTTTGCTTCAATCATTTTGGGATTCACAGATCGCCACTTTTGATAAGAAATTTGATACTTGAGATGTTTACGATTAAGGGGATGAGAGTTTTGAAAATGATTCCCTGGCAAAGGGGGTTGTTTGAGTCTTGTTTATAGTCAACAAATTATTTTTCAATTGATATGGCGGAAGGCCAAAAAGTATTATTATTTTAGTGTAAACAGAGACCAGGCAGGCAATATTAGGGAGATCATATGTGTTGTAGGTACATAATGGTATAGAAACAGAGACCAGCCTACCTGTGCCATCTTTTACAATATATAAAAATATATTCGGTTTGTTTGTAACGCCCTAATATGCGCTTCAATGAATTCGATTAGTTTACGGCTTTAGATTTGCATTATCCTTGCTGAAAAGGACGAATGAGATTCTGTTTTTGGTTGGCTAAAGTAAAAAATTTAAAGGGACGAGTCTCTCAAATGCAGATCCTATAAATAGTGAGTGGATTTTGAGAATTAGGTCAGTTCTTGAAGAAACTTGAATGGATCAGCATCATCATCAAAGATACATTAGATTTGGAATAATCATGACGGACTTTAGCATTGACTATATTTTAAATCGTGCTGGAGAAAAATACATGGGAACCAATTTCTGCATACGACTATCGGACAGGATAAAGCTAAGGGACGAATCTCCAGATCATTGCGAACACCTTAAAGCGGATATGTTGCAAAACCACGTACAAGAAAGCCAACAGCATCAGCATCTGATGTTTGATTGGTTACAGTATACGAGGTACCACCCGCCAAAGCTTCCACGTAAGTTTGACAAAAAAAATCCATTCAAATTTTTAAGCCACTTCTATAAACAAATAACTATTCTTAAAGGATCTTTTCGTAGTGGACCTATTAAAAGAACTCCCGGAAGGTTACCAAGAGTTCCATTTACACCCGCTCAACTACAGGCATTAGAAAACGCATATAGCATTTCGACATACCTTAGTTCTGAAGATGCTAATAACCTAGCGGCGAAGCTGGACCTTACAAATACAAGAGTAAAGATTTGGTTTCAAAATCGTCGAGCTCGGGAGCGCAGAGAAAAACGTGAACAGAATTTGAGTGGTGGAGCCGAGGCAGGATGTGATTCTACAATGTCATCGACTTCGTCCAGCCCTGAACCATCAGAAATGAGTAGTTATAGTTTGAAAGAAAACTTTTGCTAACCTAAAAACCCAACAAAAGTGTTTTTAAAGTTAAAGTGTATCTGTGCATCTGTATATAGTTGATTTAAATTATTTTTTATTTTACTCGTAATTAAAGATTAAGACTTAGATATTGAAAATAGAAGACCTTTCTTAACAAGTTTTTTACTGAGATTTTTTTTTTGGGACATAGGGAAGCATGTTTGAAACTGAAAATTCTTCTAAATTCATACTTGCGTTTCTGACAGAATGGTCACATTGGCCATTTTTCAATATCTATGGTATAGTTCGGAAACCACATAAGCGGAATCGGACACTTTTACACTTTAAACATTTTGTTCAAAATCAATTTTAGATAGATGTTTTATTTCGTTATAAGTTTTACAATGGTTTGTTACCGCACATTTTTAATTATAGTGATTTGATACTATGTATCTTACAGCTAGAACATTATTTTATATAGATCTTAAGTTTATTTTATTAATTTACATGATCATTTCTGGAGGAAACACGATAAAAAACCTCCCTTAGAGAAAAAAAAAGAAAAAATATTTATAAGATAATAGCTTACGATATTTGAACGGGAAAGTTACAACTAAAAAAAATAATGGATAAATTAAGCAGGTACATAATCAAGCAAATTTATAATAATAAAAACAAGCGAAGAAATGATAAGAAAGAAAATTAATTGGTAGTGAAAAAATTTCACAAAAAAAAGAAACAAAATTATTATGATCAGAGTAAAAACAGAAATTAAACATTGAAAAAGAATTAATACGTATTGAATATAAATGTTTGTGTAATTAAAATAAATACAAATAAATGACACGTCAATAAATAAATAATTAAGAAATAAATAAATAAATATTAAATAAATGAATAAATAAATAATAAATAAATAAATAAATAACAAAACAAACAAACAAATAAATAAAAAATAAATAAATAAATGAATAAATAAATAAATTAATAAGTAAATAAATAAATAAATAAATAAATAAACAAATAAATAAATAAATAAACAAATAAATAAATAAATACATTAATGAATTAACAGATAAATAAATTAATAAATTTTAAAATTAATGAATAAGTAAATACAATAAATAAATAAATAAATAATATAATAACAAATAAATATGAAAACAAAATTAACATTTAAATAAATTATCACAGTTTATAAATCTTTATATATCATTTAATTGAATATTAATTGTTGAGTTGATTTATGAGTCTATTCTCAGGAAGTTCAATACTATTTTGGAATTTATTTGTTAATTTAACAATTTTTTCAGATATCAATTCAACATTCGTCCTTCTATGGAGATCTGAAGTCGAGTGGTGCCAAGGAAGGTCAAGCATCACTTTTAAAAGTTTATTTTGAGAAACCTGCAATTTTTGTATGTGACACTTAGCAGAATTCTTCCATACAGGGCAACCATATAAAAGAATAGCTTGAAAAATAACTTTATGAATTGTTATTTTATTTTCGTTTGACAATAAGGACTTTCTGTTGATGAAAGGGAACATCATTTTAATGGCTATGTTTACTTTTTTTTATCGTTTGAGTTATATGATGGTCAAAGGTTAATTTGGTGTCAAGATAAATGCCAAGATATTTGACTTGACGATCCCAAGAAACAACATTTCCAAGAATTTGCAATTGGTTGCTTGGAAGATAACAAGCCTTTCTTTTTCGCGTGAAAAAGATGGCTTGCATCTTATCGCCATTAAGTTTTATTTTCCATTTGTTGTAATATTCTTCCAATATTCCAATCGCATTGTTTAAGTTGACCTCAATATTGAGACCAAACTCATGCGAGGAGAGTATTGCTGTGTCGTCAGTGAAAATTGCTGCTTCACAATTTGAAATTTTGGGAACGTCAGATGTAAATAAATTATATAAAATTGGCCCAAGGACTGAGCCTTGAGGAACACCATAATTGAAACATACCAGTTCAGAGACACCACCATTTACATACACCTTAAAACATCTACTTGACAAAAAACTTTGGACAATTTTACATAAATAAGTAGGAAAATTGTTAAGTAGCATTTTATATATCACACCATTGTGCCAAACAGAATCAAAGGCTTTTTCGATGTCGAGTAATATCATACCTGTGGATCTTCCCCGAGCACGATTACTTTTTACAAGGTTGGATATCCTGAGAACTTGATGCGAAGTGCTGTGAAATCTTCTAAAGCCAAATTGCTCATCAGGATATAAACTAAACTGTCAGAGATGATTCCCAGCATCTTTTCTTTTAAAACTTTCAAAATCAATGTTTTCTATGGAAGTGGATGGTTTAATAAATTTTATAAAATAAATTTTGCAGGAAAAGTTGTTTACAAAAACCAACCAAAAAACATTGAAGAATGAAAGATTTTTTTTTTTTTTTTTTTTTTTTTGACCGTGGGTAGGCGCAAAACCTGCATCAGGCTCTATGAGGACCGGAAAACGCGTGCTCATAGAAGTGTGAGATTCTTACTACACTAAAACCACCTCCACTTCCCGATTGCAACTAAGTTGAAACTTATCTAGCAATTTATTTTTAACGAAGTTAAGTAACGTGTTGCAGGTAACTTTCCGGTGAAAGTTTCTGCTTATTCCGCGATTTTAAAGCGGTTTTGTGTTCACCGCACCAAGTCGGAAGGTTTTGTTCTTTGCAGACGGCGTACTAAATTCGACTCGTCAAGAATGTCAATAATCGTTGGATTAGCGTGATCTAATAGCCGATTTCTATGTTTTCGCGCGAAACTCTTAATTTCATCTCGAACCGTAGGAATCCCGAGATCCCTGTGAAGATCTTCGTTTCTTATATACCATGGTGCATTTACAAATGACCTAAGCAATTTATTTTCAAACGTTTGTAATTTATTTAAATTTGTATCGCAGGTACAACCCCAGAGTTGTATACCGTAAGTCCAGACAGGTTTAAGTACCTGCCTGTATAAAATCAACTTATTATCAATACTAAGCTTGGAATATTTACCGAGTAGCCAGTTCATATCTCTTAATTTACTTTTTAATTCTTCGCATTTCTTTTTTACGTGCGGCTTCCATTTTAATTTCGCGTCTAGAGTCATTCCCAGATATTTTGCTTCATTCGCAAATGGTACACGACCGGTATTAAGAAAGACGGGCAATCTATTTATTTTTGTATACGTAAAGTCCACGTGGACTGACTTTTGTTCATTGAGCGCTATTCGCCATGTTTTTGTCCACTCGTTAACATTATTAAGAGCATTTTGTAATTTAATCGTAGCTTCGTTAATCGTTTTGCCTACTGCTAGTATTGCAGTATCATCAGCAAACGTTGCTACGAAAGTGTCTTCTGTTTGAGGTATATCACGTGTAAATATAAGGTACAGAACTGGACCTAAAACACTACCTTGTGGTACCCCAGCCACTATTTCTTTGAAATTAGAATATTCATTTCCGTGTCTTACACGAAAAAGTCTGTTTTCTAGATATTCGTTAAGAATTTTATAAAGTCCTTCAGGCAGAACTTGTCGTAATTTGAATTTGAGGCCTTCGTGCCACACCTTGTCAAACGCTTGCGACACATCCAAAAAGACCGTCGAACAGATTTTCTTTTCTTCAAGAGCTCTCTCAATTACGTCAGTTATTCTATGCACTTGATCAATTGTTGAATGCTTGCTTCTAAATCCGAACTGATGTTCAGGTATTAATCGTTTCTCTTCTATTATAGGCTGCAGGCGCAGGAGTAGTATTCTTTCAAAGACTTTCGATATTATTGGAAGAAGCGAAATCGGTCTGTAAGAATTCTTTTCGTGAGATGGTTTACCAGGTTTCAAAACCATTATGACTTCCGCAACTTTCCATTGGCTTGGAACATATTCTAGCCTTAGAGCGGCATTTATTATATAAAGGAGGTTAATTAATCCTTTATTAGGAAGCATTTTTAATATTTCCGCTGTTATTAAGTCATACCCCGGAGCTTTATTAGACTTAAGCTTCTTTATTTCTCTGTTCAATTCAGCAAGCGTAGCATTTCTGGTTCTGTAATTTTCACTTGAGCTAAAACTCATATTAATATTTTCATTGAGTGCTTGCCCATCGGAAGGTTTAAATGTTTCTTCCAGGTAATCGGCGAATACTGCCGCTTTCTCTTTGTCACTTTTAGCCCATTCGTTTTGGCTTTTCTTAATCGGGGGTACTGGAAGCTTTGGTTTTTTCGTTGTTTTTATAGCTTTCCAAAGTGAGTAGTTGGATTCTTTCCCAGCTGACAAGCTTTCAAGGTAATTTTCAACTTCACGGTTTTTGAAATCTGATATCGCTGTTTTTAGCACATTACACAAGCGATTTAAATGAGCTTTGTGTTGAGGAGCACGGGTTCGCTGCCATTTCTTACGTGCTTTTCGTTTATCTTTTATTAAGTCTTTTATTTCCTGCGGATATTTTATATCTTTATAGCACGGGGTAACCCTTTGATAAGGTGTGTTATTCCACGCTGCCTTTTGTATTATATCAACAAAGGCATCTACTGCATCTTCAAGCTCAAGAGGCGTTTGTAATGATACCCTCAATTCAACGTTGTCCTCGATATCTTTCTTAAATCCTTCCCAGTTGGTTTTACCGTTTGTTAACCTGGGTGGTTTTTCAATTTTGACAAGGCTTTCGCTCATAGTGAGTATGACTGCAGAATGATCTGAGAAGAGATCATGGCCTTCTGAGATTTCAATACGGTTAGAGGGTATTCCTTTTACCATAAACAAATCGATTAAGTCAGGTATTTTTGACGGATCAGTTGGCCAGTAAGTTGGCTTTCCGGTCGAATGAAAATCGCAATTATTTTCCATTCCTGCCTCATATAGCATTCGACCCTTTTGAGATATGCATCTTGAAGCCCAAAAGGTGTGCTTTGCATTAAAATCGCCACCAACAATTAAGTTTGGGCTTAGCGATTTTATCAATGTCGTAAATTCACTCTTATCTATTTTGCAACGTGGAGGGCAATATATCGAAGAGATATTGAGAAGAATGTTTTTAGTTCTAACCTGAACACTACTCAATTGCATCGATTCTACCTCTATTTTCAGGCCTATCGAGTGTTCAATGCACTCTTTTATATATAACGATGATCCACCCCTTGCTTTATTTGAAGGATGAACAGCGTGGTAGTCAAGAAACCCGTGGATTTTAAGATTTGATTCATTTTTGGCATGCGTTTCTGATATCAAACATATGTCGATATCATTTTCCTGCATATACGTCTCTAATTCTCCAAGTTTTTGCCATAATCCGTTGGCATTCCACGTAAGAATTTTAAACTTTTCCATCATACATTTTTTGAGAGAGATTTGGGTCGAAAACTATTTTCGAGCTTACTTAACCTATCAAAGATAAGTTTATTTGTGTCACATTGTTCCTCAAGTTTTGACAGAATTATTGAAAATACTTTTGAAACCGGGTCGGTTTCAGTGTCGTTGTTTACGGGTATTTTTTTAGCCGCTATTTGGGCATATGTTTCTGCATTTCCTTGCTTTGATATATTCTCCGAAGGTATTGACACTGTTTTCTTTTCCTTACGGATAATAGGTTTTGGAGCTTTATTAGATTTGGAAGTCTTGGGAACTACGGTTTCTATTTGCCTTTGTGGGTTTCTTTGTGTTTTGGCTGATTTTGATCGCCGCTTTTGTAATTCTTTAGCTACTTCGCAGCCTCTATAGTTTGCCGGGTGATTTCCATTACAATTAATGCACGTCGGTGGACTTTCATTTTTTCCGATGCAGTCAACGGTTAAATGCTTTCCGGCGCATTTTACACACCTTGGCTCTTTTTTGCAATAAGTTTGACCATGTTTAGATTTGTTGGTTTCACTACAGCATGACGACAGTTCGTGGGTGAAATCGGTGAGGTAAAAAGGGAGGGGTTAGTCAAGAAGAAAATATAAAAATTTGAGTGAGCAGTCACGTTTCATAGCCAAAATGGTCCATTTCATTCCATTCTGTTCATTTTCGCTTGTGCGTCCAACAGAAAGGTACCTAATTCTCTACCTAGATATATGGTTGGACGAGATCGAGAGCAGAAATACTCGTACGGTGTCCAAAATCAAATGTTCCAATTTGCAAATATTCCATGAGCATGCAGAAATACATTTGTGTGAAAACTACAAAGTGTATACACGACATGACTTTTCACTACGTAGTGAAACCAACAAATCTAAACAGGGTCTTTGGGTGTGATTGAATTCTTGACAGCGTTTACACTGAGGGACTAACCTTGTGCTCTTTCTTAGAGGTTCGATCTTAACTACGATGTTTAGAATTGTTTTGATTTTATAAATTTCATCTAGTTTTTCAGTCTTATCGAACGAAAGTATAAATAGTGGAAGACCACGCTGTACCACTTTTGTTTCACCCTCTTTTGTCTGTTTCTCTCTTTTGACGATGTTAATTGCATCTAAGATTTTGAAGTTGCGCTCTTTTAGATCACTAATGATATCGTCTTTTGAACATGATGCGTGTAAGCCTCTCGCCACAACACGTAAGGGTCTTTCCGACTTATTTTCAAAGGTATACCACTCTACTTTTTCTTCGTTTAGTTTTCGCGACAGAAGGCGATAACTTTCGGGGTCTTTCACACATACTTTCCATTTGTTGTTATTGAGCGAAATAACTTTAAAAGCCGATGGTAGTAATGCCTTTAATATGGTTTGCAACTTGTTATACTCCTCAATACCGATAACATTTATCGGTGGCGGGGGCCGTTCCTTAACAGGTTTTTCTTTTACTGTCGCATGTTTTGGTGAAACTATTATTTCAAAAGACGAGGCTGCCTCAGGTGAAGAGCCAGCTTTACGCTTTTTACTTAATCTTTTCTTTGAGGACTTTTCCGTTTCACGTGCTAGCTCTTCTTCGTCTGTTTCATATCTAGAATTATTGACTTCTGGCAAGCTAGCTTTGGAGTTTATTTGAGAATTTTTGCCTTTCAACATCTCATTTTCTTTTCGAAGAAGATCGACTTCTTTCTTTAGCTCTTGATAAAGTTCCATTACTTCATCAAGTCTTCGTCGAAGTTCGTTATTATCTTTTTCAAGATTTTCTGTTTTATCTGAGTCTTTTTTGGCGCGCGCTGGCGTGACGGGTGGACTCTTTTGCCCGAATTTGGATGGTTTTATACTCGATTTAGATGGTGGTGATCGAGATACCCTTGCACTTTTAAGGAAGAGATTTATTAAATGCAATAATTGGCTCTCCCCAGAATCCATAGAGCCGACCTCCGAAGAGGGTGGATTTTCCAGTGAACCTGGACTGCCACCTGGGGTACTATATCTTATTGTTTTGCTCATTGCATAGTTATGTATACATCAATCTCAGTATACGGAGTTTGGATTTTAGTCGCCTCTTACGACAGGCATGCCTACCTCGGGTATATTCTTGCCCCTTACCCGCAGGGGGGGAAAGATTTCTAATTTTTTTAATAAATTGTACATATTTTTTTTTTGGAGTAAAGATAGGCTCAAGACATACATAGGTACTCATAGGCTCAAGGCTTTAATATGACATGTTTAAAAAGTCATACAAAAATCCGAAAGAAAATAACACATAGTTTGCGAGAAGTCGCAAAAATAATTCTACCTCCAGACAAATAAGAATCATAATTATTTTCTTTTGAGTATATTTATGTAGTTGAAATAATTGCGATATTTGTTTATTTTAAACTAATTATTTATTTTGAAGAATGAAAGAATGAATAATTCAACGGTTTTATGAGAATTTCCGACAACCGTACGCACACACAATCAGACAAAAAATTGATCTCTTCACAAATTTTTTGGCAAGCAACACCATCTCGCTCGGATCTCGGTGGAACCATTGCGCTCCCCAGGGTATAGGTGGTTTGTGAGGAGGGATAGGGAGGGGGTTAAAGGGAAGTTTTAGGTGTGGGGGCCTCCTAAACCATCCTGAGTTCTGAATGAATTTTATGATGTTCTTTAGTGGCAAGACAGAGACGTCCGTCGCCGAGTTCGTCGAAGAAGTATTATCCAAAGGCTGCTTTTAGTTCTAGCTAGGCTGGGGCATTCGCAAAAGATGTGAGGGGTGCCCTCCTCTGCCCCTTCATCATGACACCCTCTTCATAAGTCCGATGCCCATTGTGCTCATGTGGGCTCCCATTGAGTTGTGGCCTCTTTGGACGCCAACTATAATGAGAGATAATTGAGGCCTGCTTGAGTAAGTATTCAGTTTTTTTCTTTGAAATATTTTCCCGTAGATTCCTTGAAGCCCGTCAAGTTTCGATGGATAACCATATCTGACATATGGAGCTTCTAAGAAACTTTGGTGTATTCTATTTTTTTCTTGCTCCAGTGGCATGGGCACCGAGGCTTCGATTAGGCTCGGATCAAGAGATGACCCGCTTTTGGCCAGTTCATCCTCCATTTCGTTCCCGTGAACATCCCTATGCCCTGGGACCCATCTAAGGGTAACTGTGTTCATTGCATTGAGTACTCTTAGCTCATTCCGGCAACGATCGACCAGTTTGGACTTTGTGGTGATTGAGGAAATAGCTTTAATTTCCACCTGGCTGTCATGAAAATGTCAATATGACCAATTCACGTGAGGCAAGATGTTTCGCGGCTTCGCAAACTGCCAGCACTTCCGCTTGGAATACACTGCAAAAACTTGGAAAATTTGGAAGTAGATGCCTGACCCAACCCCCTCCAAGGTTTTGGAACCGTCAGTAAAGACTGAAACATGATTTGCATTTATGACCCTATTTTCATTCCAGAGTTCCTTGGTTGGGATATCTGTGCCTACGTTCTGTAACTCTCGCATCGAAAAAACTGGTCGAGAAACGATGAAAACTGAAGCAAAATGCATGAGTTTTGTTCGATTTTTCAACGTTTCTCGACTGATTTTATCAATGCGAGAGATACAGAACGTAGGTACTGTTATGGTTACTGACTTGAAATCTATGTGCGGTGAAACGTAGTCTATTGGACTGTTCTGTGGCCGTAGAGGCCCCTTTCCAATTTTTACATTGGTGAAGTCTTAAAGCACTTTTGGCCGCCAACTCATTCGTAAACAAATCGAGTGGGGCAAGTGAAAGGAAAGTTTCAAGGGCGGCCGTAGGTGTGGTCCTAATAGCACTGGTTCTGTCAATACACGCTATAATCTTTGTATTTTGATCATGGTTTTTAGATTGGTTTCCTTATCTAAGGTTGGCCACCAGACCATCATATATGCGTTAGTTAGAATTTGCCTTATAATGGCTATGTGCATCCAATGAATGGTTCTAGGGCTGGGACCCCATATCTTTTACCAAATATTTTGCTGCAAGTGTAGAAAGCTATTGAGGCTTTTCTTTCTTTTTCTTTAATATTTTCTTTTCAGTTTAGTTTACGGTCAAGAACAACAACGCCGGGCAGTACCCGAAACCTGTAACGGAATTCCGTTAATGGTTCGCGGATTTATGTTTGGAATATTACGTTTCCTTGTAAACAGCACCAGTTTTGTCTTCAGTGGGATAACATTTAGTCCACAACTACTGGCCCAATTTTTGAGCTTGTCCAGTCCAGGGACGTTTGTAAGAGCTCGCGAAGATTTGGGGACAAATTTTCCAGAGGCCAATAACACAATGTCATCGGCGTATGCAACTACCTTGATACCACCCAGATTTAGTTTAACTAAGATCTGGTTGACGACAAGGAGCCAAAGCAAATTAGATAATATTCCACCCTGTGGAGTACGCCTACTCATCCTGTCACCCATTTCTGCATTTATGAGTCTCGTTTGAAGCATGAAATCAATCCAGTTTATCAGTAATGGATCGATACTGACGGAGTTTAGGGCTTGTCGAATTGCACTGTTATCAACATTATTAAAGGCCTCTTCTATGTCAAGAAATGCTGCTAGAGTGAATTCATTGAAGTGGATCGATTTTTCAATTGTGCCGACCACTTCATGAAGTGCTACTGTCTCAACAGATTTGCCCTTCATGAACGCATGTTGGGTCTGTGAGAGCACGCCATCATTCAATTTTAAGCGAATATGAACGTCAATTAACCTTTCTTATGTCTTTAGGAGAAAAGAGGATAGGAGGCTTATAGGCCTGAAGTCCTTCGGTTCGGTATGGGTTTGCTTGCCAGTTTTCGGAATGAAGATGCCATTCACTTCTATCCAACTAGCGGGGATATAGGTAATGTTAAGACAACCCATAAAAATATCCACTAGAATTGGAACAATTATATCTTTAGAGCTTTGGAGCATTATCAGGTCTTTTTAGGAATCCCGGAAGTGGGTACCTTGGACATGACTTTCCTGAGCCTAGCAGCTTCATTTTTAGACTCGATGTCTGAACAAAAATTTTGCCAGGCTGCTCTTTTTGCATAGGTAGTTCGGTTTTTATACAGATTTTTGCTGACCATAAAAAGGTCCCAGTCAGCAGGTTCATTGCTGAATTTTGCTCTATTGAAAAGCCTCCTTGAGTTTTTCCTAAGAATAGAACAGCTCTTTGGACCACCATACGGGGTTGAGCTTGCTTTTACTTTTGGTAATGGGAGAGGAACTTTCATAAGTATTGTTTATGGCTAACGTTAGTTCATTTACATATTTATATCAATGTCTGACAAGGTTGTCAATGGTAAATGTTCATAGTGACCCAAAGATGAGGCCAATCTAATGTTGAAGGCATCCCAGTTTGTTTTCCTGGGGTTTCTATAGGGTTTCGAGTTTTCAATTTTGTGCTCTGTTTGGAATGTTATCATTCTATGATCTGAGAATAAAACATTACTTGAGACCTTCCAGTCAATGAGCTTTTATTGAGTTAGAGTTATTGGAAAGCGTCACGGCGAGCACTTCTCTCCTATTTCTTGTAACAAAGGTTGGCTCGTTACCTTTATTTAAAATCAATAAATTTTCTTTGATAATAAATTCAAAAAGTGAGTCACCTCTTTTATGTCGGTGCTTCCCCATTATAGATGATGAGCGTTTGCGTCGCAACAAACCAGAAGGTCCCAACCGTTCTTACCTGTTGTTTTGACGAGATCATCAAGGGCGAATCACCTGGCATTTAAATGGATGCTAGGATCAGGGGCGGGGCCCCCTTTCTTTCCACTTCACCGTCGCGTCGTGTGTGCCACTGAAAAGGTCACTAAATGTCAATTTAGGTCACTTAATGTATGTTCTTTCAGTAATTGGGCATACTGGTTTTTAAGAGTATCTAAATTGGTTCCGAAAAATTTGAAAGTGATTTGGAGTGACCTTGAAAAAAAAAAATATAAAAATTCATTAAAAATCAAATCTATGACCAATTATATTTGGATTTGTTGCAAAATGCAATGCAATTACATTTTGCTAGATTTTAGTCTCATCATCATTTTGTCCTGTAACCCCGGTTGGGGCATAGGGCGTCAACAAAACGTTTTAACTTTGGCCACGTCTTTCTCTGGGATTCTGTTTCTGCTAAGACAGTTGATTTCCATGTTGTTCTTGGTCTTCCAACCCGCTGTGGTTTCCTCAGTGTGTGACCAATACATTGCCATTTACGCTTTCTTATGTCGACGTCCAACTGCTCTTGACTTGTCCTGCGCCACAATTCTGCGTTTGATATAATAATGTGGCCAGCCAATCTTTAGAATATGGCGTAGACAGCTATTGACAAAAGCCTGCGATTTCCTCGAGATAAGGCGTGTTTTATTATTCATCGGGATCTGGATCTGGATTAAATTTTAACACGTGTTACAAAAACAATTTTGAAAATTTCCCATTATTTTGTTTTTGTACTACGTGTAAAAGTTGATCTAGATCCGGATCTCGATGATAATAAAACACGCCCTATTGTAGTCGTGACTTTCCAGCTTTCGCAAGCAAATAACAAGAAGGCTGAGCGAGATTTATTTATTCTACTTTGAACGTCCAGATCAGTACCACCATTTGTTGCAACAATACTTCCAAGGTAGTTAATTATTATTGAAAAATATTGAAATCATAAGTAAGCAAATCGAAAATAAATAAAATGGTTATTTGGGAGGTACCTACCATTAATTACCATTTTTTGAAAAATTATTTACTAACCAAAGGTAGCTTATACTAAAAGAAAAAGGCTGTTAAGAAAAGTTGTAGCCGTTTTTGAGAAAAATGAGATTTTGTAAGATTCCTAAAAGCATTAATGGCAGGTACCGTTATTTTGGTTTGAAAAAAAATAAAAAAAAAACGTGAAGGCAGAATCACCAAATACCACTAGGTATGTACCAAGTTTTGAGAAAATCAGCCAAAAAGGCTGTATCCGAACAGACAGACAGACAGACAGAAGTAATTGCATCCTCTGGAAAATCGAAGTGGAATTCGGTGGTGATAGGGATTAAAAAACGGACTCGCTATCCCAAATCGCTTCGATTTTCTCGAAGCTTAAAGCTGCTTAATGCAATCCACCATGGGAACAACTCACAAGTTAGTTGCCTTATGGATTCCAGGCCTTGTTTTTGGAAGCTTTTCACTCCACATTTTGGATATTCGTGAAAAAAAATATTTTAATGACTTTCATATTTGAACTATAACGACTCCGAACAGCAAAAAAACGGGCACAATAAAGCTTAAGGTCACAGTGCCCACATACCCTTAACTAATTATAACGACTCTCTAATGACGAAGGGCCATCTTCTGGATTATAGCAGACAACCAACTGTCAAATAAAAGCCCTAGAAAGGTAAATTATGAGAAATATCCCTACGGAAAGCCCTAGAAGCAGATACCAGAGCATTCTACTAATTTTCAGAGGTTGTCAAACAAGTATAAAAGGCGCACGTATGACCGGCAGCGATACAGTTTTAGCTTCAGTGCCCTTCCGACAATTATAGTTCTACCTTAAAAGTTAAGTTGGTGAATTAATTTAATTTAATTTAATAAATTGTTTTGTTTGTAGTAAGAAAAGTA
This sequence comes from Dasysyrphus tricinctus, assembly GCA_963921185.1. Classification (NCBI taxonomy): domain Eukaryota; kingdom Metazoa; phylum Arthropoda; class Insecta; order Diptera; family Syrphidae; genus Dasysyrphus; species Dasysyrphus tricinctus. The sequence goes on from OY992530.1 coordinate 106,611,861, forward strand.
AAATGTTTTATTTAGTGAAGTTTTAAATAAAGTAAATAAGTTTTATTGACGAACCTGAGAAAATATTACAATATCATCTAAAAATGGTCATTGATCAGAAAAAGGTCAACCAGTTTCGGAAACTGTTCGGCCATAGAAAACTTGTTACCAATGCTTAAAGTATTTTCATGTCATTTGCGATTTTTGGCACCTCTTTGTGGGATATTCGCAATAAATATATACCATCTGAAAGGCCAAGAGTGGTATAAAATCAAACAAATCAAAATCTCGACTCTCGAATCTCGTTTTTTTTTTTTCAAATAGAGATATGAAATCCTTATTTTCATAATCTCGCAATAACAAAATCTCGCTTTTAACAATTTCGCATTTACATCTCGTACAATCTCGCAGAAAGCAACCGAAATCTCGCAAATCGAATATAAAAATCTCCCAAACTCTAATCTCACAGTAAAATTCGCTATTAATATTTTGTTAGAAAAAATTAAGTTCAAATTCATACTTTTATAAATTAAATGAGTAGGGATACACAATTTGTATGCTGTTGATCTTTTCAAATATAAACAACATCAATTATAACAAATAATAATATGGCCGGAAAGTAGACACTCAATTTTTTTTTTTTTTTTTTGCAGAAGGCAGGAATTGTTTAAAGTGGGATCTTGTATAACTATGAGATTATAAAAAGCAGAATTTGAATGCGACATTTTTTGAACTTGCAAGATTTCGTACCCAACCCGAAAGGCCGTTAGATCGTGACGAAAGGTCAATTAGTTTCAGGACAGTAATTTAATTGGCCTTAGCTTTGTTTTAAACTCGCTGACCTTTTACGACCGTTTGGTGAAGTAGGTTAGTTAGGTGTATTAAATTTGTAACTAAAACTTTTGCCGAATTTGTTTGAACCATTAATTTATTTTATTTATTTAAGGGAATTTGTAATAAGGTACATTTTTGATCTGTGTGTGCACTGTTGTCAGCAATTTTCTCATGCTTGCCAAAACTATCTTCTTTACAATAATTTTTGTGGTAAAATGTAAAATACAAAGCATTGGATTCTTTATTATTCATTGAAACAAATTTCTAATTCATTATTTAGCAAAAGCCGTAGTTTTTGTAACTCCTATCCTCAATGCAGGAAAATAGTTGCGAATTATTTTTTTGGCAAACTGTGGGTTTTCTTAACTCGGATTTTTGGGTGTTGTTTCTAAAAATACCGACAGATAATCCTCGAGTTCGTAAATGTAAACATACCTCATCACTGCCAAAAACAATTGTTAAAAAATGGTACTATTAATGTTTTATTTAAGTCAAATTTGCTCTCACTGGTAGCAAGTGGAAAGACTGTAGATCGGATAGTATTTGTCAGCTGAAAGATGAATTTAGTCGTGTTGTCAAACATTCACATTTACGAACTCGACCAATGTTTTTTTGAAAACCAAAAAAAAATGTTATCAAATGTTGTAGTAGTTAAACAACTTTATATGATTGAATGAATTTATTTTAAATTTACACTTGAGAAAAGCCCAAGGGGGTGTCAAGACCCCCATGACCCCCCCTTGTATCCGCCAATGATAATATGAAATTTTGAATACAACAAAATTGTTATTATGTGCTGAAAGAAAAACACACAGCGTCGCTATGAAGAATGGTTTGTGTAACTTACCCCTTAACTCTTATATTTCATGAAAGTACCTGCTTATCGCCTGCAATGCCACCTGCATGTCAACAATCATCTGTTGCTTCAAGGTGTATGTGACTTTGTCATCTCATAGCGTCTTCACTAGGAAGATATTCCTGCGACGCTGTGTGTTTTTCTTTCAGCACATAATAACAATTTTGTTGTATTCAAAATTTCATATTATGTGCCTACCGAAAAACACACAGCGTCGCTATGAAGACGTGTCTGATATCTGCTGGTGATAAGCACAAAACGCTATGTGAAAAAGATCTTATTTATTTATAAGAAACTTAACAAAATAATTTTATTTCATTTCATTGTAATTCATTTTGTATTTTGTATTTTATATATTTTTTTTTTTTTTTTTTTTTTTTATTATATGTGTCTTATTTTAAATCCAATTATAAATCAAGGTAAATAAAAATAACTATCAATTTGGTCGAAAGTTTGAAAATAATAGACTTGAATCACTGTTTTCTTTCTTTCGAATCTCCTTGCAGTAAAATTTCTTGAAGGTGTTTTCGCTTTTCCAGTTGCCTCTAGCGAGTATATCTTGAATTGGATGATTTTCTACCCAACTGACTGAAGCTATAGCCGATCTGATACTTCCAGGTGTTGCTTCGATTCCAGCATCTCTTAGAACTGATCGAACCCATCCACCAATCACAGTCCTAGATGCTGGCTTCGGTTCTTCGTTTAAGGTTATAAAGAGATTATTTAAACCACTTGCATTTGCTCTTCTTTTCTCAGAAATAGCTATGAGCTTTTTAACCCAAGTTACGGGACAAACATTTGGATCAGGGTGTTTAGATAACAGCCAACCGGATTGTCTATGTGAAGAAGAATCGGTTTTCGATCCAAATGCTGGCCAAAAAATTACTTCTTCCTCTGCCAAAGACATTTTATCTTCTGAGGTTCTCAGTAAAGTAAGATCGTGCACTCGACGGCCTGATGCTAGCAAGAGAATAGTAGCCGTTCGTCTCGATGTCTCAAAAAATGTATCTTTAATATTGGATGAGGCCAACCAATCGAAAACAATTTGCGGGTCCCAGATAGGTAATTGTGCTTTTCTTGGTTGAGCAGATGCGATAGCTTTTAATACTTGTTTAATCAGCATATTGTCAGAGGTTTCTTCTGGAAACTGGATACAAAAAGTAGTTATAGCTGACTTGTGCACCAAGATTGTGCTATAAGCCAGCTTTTCATCGAGATACAAATGTGCCAGAAACCTAGCAACATGTTGTATTTTTGGAAAACGTGGATCTGCATCACCTTTCTCGCACCAATCAAGCCACCGTTTAATTGCCGGATAGTATGTATTGAGGGTAGACGGCCTCCAGCTCTCACTGAAAAGTTGTTGTTCAGGAATAGACCAGTCGTTTATCATTTTGCCCCACCTCCAACTAACCAAGCCTGAAGGGTCAGTTGGTCTACCTGAGGTGGTGGAAGATTGGTTGACGCATCCACCAGAACTTCTCGAAGATTTTCTATTTCCATCGGAGATGTTAAGGCTCGTGACTTCAGATCCACCATCCAAAATGTCTTCTCCCAAACTGGTGTTATTACAATGAAGCTTCCGTTTGCTGAGTTCAGGTGATTCAAAACTCTGGGCATTAGGTTTGGTGGTGGAAATACCCACCCCAGCTGAAATTTCCATTTTTGGCTGAAGGCGTTTGAGAAGAGAGCTGATTGATCTCTGCAGTCTAGTGAAACGTAGCTGCTGACGACGGTTGTTTCTGCAGACGCGAAGAGATCGACGTCTGGAGTGCCCCAACGATTGAAAATTGTGTTTGTTGCCGGAGGCAGCAGATGCCACTCTGGCAGACGTCTTCCTCGAGACAGATGATCGGCAATGCAATTGTATCTCCCCGGGAGATATTGCGCTGACAGACGAATCTTTAGGCGGTCTGCCAGAATCAATAACTTGCGTGTCAACGCCAATAGACTTAGAGATTGTGTTCCGCCTTCTTTGCGAATGTAAGCTATCAGGGTCTTGTTGTCGGACTGAATTAGAATGTGGGCATTGCTTAGTTGATGTTTTTCCGCATTTAAAGCAGCATAAACCGCATACAATTCTTTTCGGTTTGAATGCCACTTCGTTTGTTCTTGGGTCCAGGTGCCTGACAAAAGTTTTTCGTCTAATTGTGCTCCCCAACCCGCGTCCGCCGCATCTGTTGTCAAGAAGTTGGTTGGAGGCTTTGGAATCAAGTCTGATTTCATGTAAAGGGCTCCGCGCCACCACTTTAAGTCTTTGATTACTTGAGACGGAGCTCTTTGCTTTCTTTTTGGCTTCCGATTGAAGCGACGACAGAATATTTGAAGATGGCGGCAATAAAGACGACCTCTGGGAACCACAAACGTTGCGAAATTCAATTGTCCTAGCAATTTTTGAACTTGTTTTTGATCGTGGAACCTTTTGGTCAAAAAACGGTTTAACGCCTGTACTATCTTTTCTATTTTCTTTTTTGAAAGATAAATAGTGTTGAGAGTTGTGTGCCATGTTACTCCAAGGTATTCTATTTGCTGTACTGGTTCCAGAACAGATTTTTTGTAATTGATTTGCCATCCCAGAAATTTCAAAATACCCACAACCTCCGCGGTTTGTGAAGTTAATTTGATTTTGTCCTGATGGGCGACCAGGAAGTCGTCTAAATAGACAAGAACCCGAATTCCACGCTTTCGAAAGATCTCCGCGATCCAGTTCGTTAAAGCAGCAAATATTTGAGGGGACGGGGATAGGCCAAAAGGTAGAGATGTCATCTGGAGTAACTCTTCGTTGTAAACTAGCCTTAGAAAACAACGATGGGTTGTAGCTATCGGAACATGAAAATACGCTTGAGATAAATCGATTTTTATCATATAGTCCTGCATTTGCAGAAACTCTGGAACTAAAGCATGGGAGATTAATTGAAAATGCTTGGTCTTTATGAAAGCATTGAGACCCCGAAGGTCGAATATAGGACGGAAGCTTTCGTCGTTCTTTCGGACAACAAACATTTTCGACAGGAAGCTTGGTCCTACTATTTTCGGTTTTTCTAAAATTTTCTGAAGCTTTAGTTCGTTTATTAATTTCGTCATGTTTGTAGAAATTTTGGTTGAATATGTTTTCATTAATTCCGGAGTTGGAAAATTTAAAGGGGGCCTGCGACAAAAAGGAATGCGAACGCCGGCGATGATTTTCATAATAAAACTGTTCGCCCCCATGGACTGCCAATTTTGTTGAAATTCCTGAAGGCAGCCCCCTTTGAAGGGTTGGTTTAGGTAGTCATTTCTTGTTTTTGGCACTAAAGGAATTAGTGTTCTTTGTGTCTCTTTTGAATTTTTTGGAAACAAATTTGCTTCTATTGGAGGATCGAAAGTCATTACGAAAATTTCGTGATGACTGGAAACCCTTAGACGTCGACGCCTCTTCAACACGAATCTTTGGTTTTGTTTCTTTCTTTTCTCTTAAATAAAGTGGCTGGTTAAGCCACATCGATGTACCACCAAGTGAGTGAATAATTGAAACCAAACTGGTTTTATCAAACAGGTGTTCTGCACTAGGAGGTACTTTGCGCAAAGTATTTTGTAAATTTTTGTTACCCATTTCAGAAATAATGCGTTCACGCCTAACTTCAACACATTCGGCTCTTTTTCCACAAACTACTTGTAGTATTTGTTCCATAATTTTATAATTTTCAGAGTTTGGTCCAAAAAATTCTACAAACTTATCCGTTAAGTGGGAAGGAGTTAACTCACTTGATGAATTATTTGACCAGTTTATTATAGATTGTAGACTCGACCGAATAAAATCTTTATAATCCAACAAGCCACTTGTCAGACCTGCCATAACCCTCTCTGTCGATGCTAAATAGTCTTTTCCTCTATTTAAATGACAAAGTTCATCATTAATTTTCAGTTCTACGAAACCAGGAGTACCCAAAAAACCCTGGAGTGATTTTGAGTACTTTACATCTTTCCAGGAATCAGAAAGGAAATGCTGCAGTTTAATTAACGTTTCCACCTTTGTATGTGGTGCTTGTTTAATAGCATATTTGCTATCCACACATGTTTTAACATCACCAAAATCGAGCATTCTTGTCCTAACAGGATCAATCAAGAACGGTTCATTCGATTCGCTTTGTCTACTCGGCCCCGGTAAATTTGTTTTGTTCCATTCACTCGATAACGGAACATTTTGTGAGGTTAAGCAATTTGTAAGGTAACTTACTTGATTAATAAGAGCATCTACTCTTGGATCCAATTTAGTTCTTTTATTCGGTGGCCATGAACCGCTCCGATTATAGAATTCCGATTCGGAAGACGAGTCAGTTCCGCTATTCTCATCTTCTGAAACACGTTGTCTCTTTGATTTCGGAAGGGGGATTTGCGTGACGGAACCTGCATCAGAATCCTCCCTTTGGGCTCCACCGCTGGATTCCCTTTCGGAAATTTTATCCATTTCACTTTATTAAACACTTTATTAGACCAACTAGTCGAAATATTTATCAATAATTCGCGAACAATCAATTTACACTTCGTCTTCCGAAACAATGACCGTTCACAGGGAATACACAAAACGCTATGAGATGACAAAGTCACATACACCTTGAAGCAACAGATGATTGTTGACATGCAGGTGGCATTGCAGGCGATAAGCAGGTACTTTCATGAAATATAAGAGTTAAGGGGTAAGTTACACAAACCATTCTTCATAGCGACGCTGTGTGTTTTTCGGTAGGCACATAATATAGAAATAATTTACCTGTTTTGTTTATTTAAGGATCAATAAAGCGGATACCTTGCATACCGGCACTTGCTACACTATTTCAAATACATTTTTCTCTGTAAAACATATTTTTTGTGTAACTGTAACTCTAAAATTCAACTTCTACTGACATTTGAATTACCGTTTTGTTTTTGCAATATAACAAATAAATTAAGATTTTATTAAAATGGTACACTATGGCGTATGCGTAATATTTCTAAAAACTATAAAATAAGAAAAACGCTGCAATATCCAAGTTGTAAGTGACAAAATTTTGTTTTAAAATTGTTAAAAAATGGTACTATTAATGTTTTATTTAAGTCAAATTTGCTCTCACTGGTAGCAAGTGGAAAGACTGTAGATCGGATAGTATTTGTCAGCTGAAAGATGAATTTAGTCGTGTTGTCAAACATTCACATTTACGAACTCGACCAATGTTTTTTTGAAAACCAAAAAAAAATGTTATCAAATGTTGTAGTAGTTAAACAACTTTATATGATTGAATGAATTTATTTTAAATTTACACTTGAGAAAAGCCCAAGGGGGTGTCAAGACCCCCATGACCCCCCCTTGTATCCGCCAATGATAATATAGAAATAATTTACCTGTTTTGTTTATTTAAGGATCAATAAAGCGGATACCTTGCATACCGGCACTTGCTACACTATTTCAAATACATTTTTCTCTGTAAAACATATTTTTTGTGTAACTGTAACTCTAAAATTCAACTTCTACTGACATTTGAATTACCGTTTTGTTTTTGCAATATAACAAATAAATTAAGATTTTATTAAAATGGTACACTATGGCGTATGCGTAATATTTCTAAAAACTATAAAATAAGAAAAACGCTGCAATATCCAAGTTGTAAGTGACAAAATTTTGTTTTAAATCGATCGAATTGCTGAAAGGATAAGTTAAGTGGTCGGAAGAATACAAGCGAATACATATAAAGCATACGACGCGGCTATGATTGAGGAGTAGAACGTTTCGTTCAACTTTGCTTTCGGATGTGAGGTGCGCTCCCGAGCGATCTCACTTGAGTAAAACTGATATTTGGAGAAATAGGAATGCAAAAAAGAGATAGATAATAAATACACTTTGGGTGGGTTCCCTTTTTGACGATACGGAATGCTACTTTTCGTTGGTTTTTGACATAAGCTTCAGTACCTTTCGGACCATTATAGTTCAACCTTTATACATATATATATATCTTTTACACTCACAGCATCAAATGAAAGCACATGATCCTTCTGCCCTTAGCTGTGTGGCATGATCGTATGAATTCAAGTTACAAACAAAATAGCAAATAAGGATAACACTTTGAAATTTTATAAATTTATTTAAAACTAAAATATTTTTACATTGGGGGTTATCGTGAATAAAATTTCCTACGGAATTTTTCCCATCGTCGAAAACTGGGAACGCGAGTTGTGGTCGCAGTTTATCTCGGAATTTATTGGCATCGAAACTGAATATTCCATGGCCACTGGGCTACCATTTTTGATCGACCAAACTTGAACCTGCAAGAAAAAAAATGGAAAATTGTTGGAATTTCCTATTTTAGAAGATGGGAGAAATTCCGTGGGGAATTTTATCCACGATAGTCCCCATTAAAATTGGAGATCGAAAACTTTTTTAGTCATGCCCTTGTTTTTTTCATCCAATTCTCTTCAAGCTTTTTATCCAATTCTCTTCGAAGCTTTTAACTTAAGTTCGAATTTTAGTTACGTTCAAAGATTGACAATCTCTTTTGTGCAAATCTTTAAAACTCAATCGATATACCTTTTTATTGTTAGTAACTCAAACACAAAAAACATTAAAACACTTATTTATTCAACTGGCTCGATTTTCATTTTATTAGAAAAAAAATGTAACAATACACTTTTTAATGTTAACTTATAAATCTTTATGTTGAATTAATTTGCTTGCAATGTTATTAACTAACATAATATATTGCTATTATTATACTGATTTTCTTTTTCTTTGTTTAAATAGTTATCTTAATAGAAATAAAAAAATATATAAACGTATGTATTTAAATTCTTTTTGGTAAAAATAGAATCACAAAGAACAAGGCTTTGACAAAAATTAAGGTAACAGATTGAATTTGAAAATAAAATACATTCAATAATTATTTTTCGTAAATATTTTTCCTGATAAATCAAATAGCAAGACATTGCAAGCTGATTGAAGTTTTTCATTAAGCTAAGCGTTTTACAAATTAACGTGTGAATGATATTTGTGCGAACCGCTGAAATTCGAACAAAACGCAACTTTCTTCTTCCTTGCTAAATCGTTTTGTTTTTTTTTTTTTAATATTTAAGTACAATTTTATTTAAGAGTTAAAATTTTAATTGTTAACATTAGCCAAACAGTTATTAGTTTTTTTCTATGTGTATCGTCAGACAATAAGGCATCAAAAATTATATTATGTTCTTTTTTCGAAATAAAAAAAACAAGTTTTCTTTGTATATTTGTCTATGTATACTGATAAATATATATTTTTAGTGTTTTTTTTTTTTGTGAAAAAATAAAACAAATTCAAAAAGAAAATATTTTCTAAAATATGTATGTGTACATCATCTATAAATGTGGGCTTCATTTCTCAAATCATATTTTTTTGTAATTTAATATTTACATTGAGAATGCGACGCTTAGAAAAAAATGTGTATCTTCCCCCATTGCGAAGGGGTTTACCTGAAATTTACTTACATGACTATGGTTTAAGTTTGTTTGATTATAGGGACAAGGAAGTGGTAATATTAAGTAAAATACAATGTTAATAAACTACTAATCAACGTTGATAATTGATTCACGTCCTTTGCCAACACCAACCCATCGGACTGGGACATCCAATTGCTTTTCAATAAATCGTACGTAATCTTGTGCATTCTTTGGTAGTTCCTTAAAATCACGAATGTTCTCTGTGCAGGAATTCCAACCGGGCAAAGTTGTGTATATAACTTCGGCTTTTTCCAGTTCAGAAATTGTACCCGGGAAGTGGTCAAGAACTTTTCCATCGATTTTGTAACTGCAAATAAATAAGAGAGAATATTTATAAAGTTATAATAAAGTTACTGCAAACAATTAAAAAAAAAAACAGGAATTTTTCTAATACTAGAGGCCTTGAACAAGAGAGCAAAGGAAAGAGTAATGCAATTTATTGTATTCGCTAGAAGAAATATCAATTAAAATCACTGTTAAAAGGAAAAGCGTACTCTATTGAGACGCCAGCATATTTCGGGACTGTATGTAAGTATGTATAACCAAAATATGAATTTAAGGGTTTTAATGTACGTATTTATATCGAAGCAACCCGTGGCATAATAACTTGTGCGTTGGGTCTTCACGTCGAAGGTCTTGCGATCGATTCCCACCTTCTACCACCTAAAAACAAAAATATTTTATCGGGGGTACTGCCTCTTGCGAGGAAATGACAAATCTTGCTTCTATATAAATTAATATCTCCACTTCTGCCGACAACACGCAGAAAGGAATGGTTGAGAATTGTAAGTTCCAAGGCCTTGATTCAACACAGTCCGACAGGTTTCTTTCTCAGAATTTTTTTCCTTTCTTTGTGTCAGGGGTCACTCTAAATGCGTCGACAAGGAATATATCTGCTCAAATGGGTATCAGTCACTGCAGACAATCCGCAAACATTTCAATTTGTTTGGCTATAAGGCACAAATTCCAAGCAAATTAGTCCCCGCAGACTTGCCGTTTCGCTTGGAATTTTATTAGAACTTCATTCGAATGATGCACGAAACCATGCACAACTCCAGTTCTTGGCCTGAGGAGGGTCATTTTGATATAAACGAAAGTGTGAACATACAAAATTGTCGAATGTGGAGTATCTCTAACCAAAGAATATAAAGTTACCAAGAAGTCGCATCTCATACAAATTTGGGGGGTTCCAACATTGGAACCCGTCAAAAGTATCCTCCTTTTTACTATCCTTATAAAACGATAAGTGAATGTTATGGTATGCATGCTGTTCGCCAAGATCGTATGAGGAAGGGCTTTTCTCTTAATTATTTTTTGTTTCGTTCTTTTTATTATTATTTCGAAAAGAGCTTTCGGAATCGGATTTTATTTTAAGATCCAGATAATACTTCTTGGTAACTTTATAGTCTTTGCTCTAACCCAGCTATATGTACTTCACGAGACGGAATTGCACCCAACTAGAGTCATAGCATCATCACGTTTTGTTGTTGGGCCTTACGAAAACGGTCGATCTGTAACAGAGCCTGCAAACCGTTATTTTATGAAAATAATAAAGGATTTTTTTCTTCGCAAAACTACGCCAAAAGAGAATTCTTTTCAAATCATTGCAGTTTTAACAAGATAGAGCAGGCGTGGAGACCACTTATTCAAGTATTTAAATCATTGAAGAAATTAAATACAAATACTCACGTCGATGAATGACCTGAGGAGGATCATACCCAATTTTGAAATTTTGCTCATAATAAAAATGTCATTATTGAGTATGATTCGCTTCGCAGCTGATTCATCGGATTCTGTAGCCGGGATGACTTTTAAATGAATTAAAATAAAATAAATAAATTATATGAAATCCAAAAATCATCACCCACCCTTTCATTTCAGGGTGATTTATCAAACATCACTAGTAACCTAGCATTTGATAGGCCAAACAAATCCTATTCCAAGAAATTTCTTGAAGAAATTTCTTCTTCGTGAAACAGGAATTGGGCAAAAATTGATTACGAATAGTAACAATGGGAATGTTTGGTCAATTTGTGGAACATGCCTAATATTTATCCAACGAATTTTATATTTTGTCAAAGAAAACCATAAGGAAAAAGGGGTTATCTCCATTTTGGTAGTTTTGAGATAAATTTATTTTAATGATTTTGCTTGTCTCGCCTTCAACTTAAATCATTTTGAAATTTTTTAAGAACGATTTTTTATTACAAAAAAGATTTTATTTTAACTTGCTTCGTTTAAGCTTAGTGTAGGCACATAAGCAACTTGCTTGCAACCAGCAATAAAATTTATATACGTTATTTTAAGCCATTTGCAATTAGAGATATGAATTTTAAGCTTTATACACAAAATAAACTATTTAACGGTTCCAATTATGGTATTAACTAAATTTATGAATTTTGGGGTATAAGCCCTTTTTTTCTAAGGACGGCAGTATACCCCATCCACCAAAATGAACTTAGAAACAAAAAAGAATAGACAATGGATATGAAAAAATCGCTAATACAAAACTTGCAGCAATTCGACAATCAAATCACAAGTTCTATGAAGCAGGGACATGAACAATAATAATTCGTGAGGATCCATTTTTAAAACACTCAGAGTTGCCAAACATTAATTTGTGGTGGTTCCACCACACACTCTTCATAGAAAATGAGTGTCAGTTCAGAAAAGCCGAAGCAAATGCAATATTAAAGGCAAGTGGAAACCTAGCATAAGTCTAGTTTTTTATTTTGTGATGTTTAGATTTGTTATTTATTTTTAAATGCCAAGAATTTGAAAGTGTTTGAATTTGCTGTGTTTTTGTTTTTATTTTAAAAATAAAAGAATCATACGAAGCTTGAAGACTGTTTAGATTGATATTTCTTTAAATATGACGTATTTACAAAGGGTATCTCAGTATCAACAAAAATTGACTTGGGAGTTTCCGTTGAGCGACAACGATATTATACCTACCTACTTATACATCTATGATGATAAACTAAAAAAATGTATACTTATGTGAAAATGTAGGTAAAATAAAAACAACTTACCCAATACCAACTTGAATGTCCTTAAATGTATCAAGAATATCCAATTTGGTTAAGCAAATGCATGTATAGCCATTCACCAGCGAGGTGTATTTTAGTAGGCCTATATCCAACCAACCACAACGACGTTTCCTCTTTGTAGTAACGCCAACTTCAAAGCCTCTAGACTGAAGGAGATCTCCAAATTCCTACGAAAAAATATTTACCGAACATGCAAGAGTTGTATAAGAGTCAAAGTAAGCCAATTTATGTCGATTTAGAATTAACTTACATTCAACTGTTCAGTTGGAAATGGTCCATCTCCTACTCGAGTTGTATATGCCTTAACAACTCCAATTACATCTCCAATTGCTTGCGGTGGCAATCCCAAACCAGTTAGCACGCCGCCAATACTGCAATTACTGCTAGTCACATAGGGATATGTTCCGAAATCGATGTCCAACATAGCTGCATTGGCGCCCTCGACCAAGATAGTCTTACCCTGGCGCAGGGCTGTGTGTAGGAAGCATACTGTGTCTTTAACATATGGCCGCACCATATCAGCGTATTCTCTATACCTAGAACACAAAACTCCTCTCTCAGGACCAACATCCTCTCGATGACTCAACCAAATTTCTATTTACCTTTTCAATTCGGCCTCAACATCAACGCATATTGTGGGGAACAGACGCAAGTGTGTCGCCACAATTGAATTAAATCTATTCAATGAGAATTTAAATAATAAATAATTTAAAAAAATTAAATTGACCCTCATTTCCAATAACACGACTTACTTCTCCGTGAACAAATTAAAGTCACACAACAAATCACCTACTCGGATGCCATTGCGTGTGGCCTTGCTAGAGTAGGCTGGACCAATACCCTTCTTAGTTGTACCGAGCGATTTTCCACCCTTTTCGGCTTCTTGCATACCATCGACATGTTGATGGAAGTCAAATACCAAATGTGCACGATCGGAAATGATCAGACGGTGTTGCAACTTTTGCAATCCCTTTTCCTCGTTCTTACGAAGCTCCTCGAACAAGCTTGGTAGATGAATAACAACGCCATTGCCTATAATAGGGATATAGAAAAATATAAATTATTCATCTAATTAAATATGACATGGTACAATGGGACACGAAATCTATTTAAAAAAAAGAGTATTGTATTCCGAGACACGAAGTAATATAAGTCTAATTATAGTTTTTCTTTATGAGTGGAGCCTGCATGTCTATTTACCCGACAAAACAACAGAACAAGTCACCGAGTTGAACCGATTTAATAATGGCACTTGTACAAATGGGTACAGGGAAATGTAATCAAACTTATTTTTGTTGATAATAGGTTTTGCTTAATTAGCAAGTTTGAACACACAAAATGAACCAAACCATTACGGCATAACTTAACCTACCAAATTAAATTAAACGTTCTCGTCTATCATCGATTTAGTAAACAAAATGCGGTGTGTTCTTGGGAATTACTTTTGTAGGTCAAAGTCAATGGATTTTCTGGCGCGCTTTCAATTTTATATTAAGAGATAATAGAAAGGACTTGCCTCTTGAACTTAAAATACATAGTTTTTTTTTGCTAAATGACAATTCGGTTTGCGGAATTGATACAAAGTCTGCTCATTTATGTGAGATTCTTTAACCGGTCAAGGTTGGATTGTTTTGAAAGTTTAGTTGTGGATTAATATGTATGCATGTATTGAATAAATTCACATAGTTCTAAGTATTGTCATCGGTGTTGTACTATATAGAAATATGTATTGTTCTACATATAAACTGGCTTTTATATTCAAATATGTGCACATGATTTCTGTAGACAAGCTAATTTATATTTCATATCGGACAAATAATAGTCATTTTTATTGAGTCATGAATGAGAAAAACTTGTTCACGTGTTTTAATTTTTCTGATGGGATCATGATATCGAGTGAGGTCAGTTTCGAAAAATAGTAGTGGAAAATTGGAAGTCTGTGTTTTTTTATTGATAATCTTTACTTCCATAAATGGTTTAGCTAGTCTTTAATTTCGTAGTCAGCTACAGGTTGAGAACACTTTTGGCTGTTTTGAGAGGAATATTTCTTCAGAGAAAAGCAAACGAATCAGGTGGCTGGGCCATTTAGAGGGAATGGATATCAAAATTATTGAATTCACCTCCGACAGCGTAGTAGAGACAGATGGCGACTCAAAAGACGCACGCAAGTGGAAGAGGGCATCAACATCAACTGGGCGTACGAAACTAGGAACTGGAGATCACTAGCTGGGGACCAAACTGGCTGGCTGGAGGAAGTCTGTTAAGGTTTAGTCCACACTGGACTATAGCGCTTTTTTGAATATAAGTTTAAGAAAAAGCGATGCCGAAAACATAATGCACAGAAAACAACAGAAACATTGTCGGGTCGGTGCAAAAAAAAGTGTGAGGAATTAAATTCGAAAATATTAATTAATTAACTCGCTTATTTCTTTCACAGCTATATTAGAATACTTTTATATTAATTTTTTGATGCTTGAAGAAACAACCACAAACCATTGGTATAATAGATACTTTTTTTTTTTTTTTTTGGACAAATTCCAAAATACACAAGTAGAAAATTTTATAAAATACAAAAATGTTCTATACTTTCGTTATATTAAAATACCACATCAGACCAATATTAGAAAATGTGAAAGTATGATTGTTTGCCCTTCAATCGCGGTCGAACGGCTGGGCGGATTTTACAGAAATTTGGCACGTGTAGACTATGATTGGGATAAGAATATAAGGTAGTTTTTATAACGCGGAGAGGGTCTGCGAACCGGGTGAGTAATAGAATGTAATCTCTAAATGCAAAATACTTTTTATTACAAACAATGAAGTTGTTTTGATAAAATGCAAGTTTGTTCGAGTTTGAGAACTTTTCGCACCCAAACTATTTTTATTCATACATATATGTGCATATGTAGGTACCAATAATATTTTGGCGGCTTACAGAGCAAACTTTTTAACTTTTTCGATTGTCTCAAAAAATGTAAAAAAAAAAAAATACACCAACAACAACAAAAACATTACCAAATGGAAATAAGGAGGATATGAACAGTTTTTGTGTTTTATTGTAAAAAAAATCAAAAAAAAACTTTGATGTTTTTCGCTATGATTGATTGCTATGACTGCAATAAACACGATAACTCGTTCAGGTATGACTCTTTCAATCGATGGTTATACAAACTTGTTCGTCAGAGGCTACACGAGTTCGTCAGAACCGATTCATATTCCAAATTGATTTGCTTTTGTTTAGAACTGATGGCGAGCAATGACAAATGCGTTGAGCGTTAATAATAAATTAAATCGTCGGACAACATTCAATCATAATTATTTAGTGCAAACATTTTGAATTTAAATTTCGAAACTTTGATCAAGCAAGTGCATATTGCACTCAAGCTTCTTTAAAGAACAAGATTTTTTTTTCAATTTATTAGAAAACCCTTTGATGGAAAAATTTTTAATTTTCCTTGTTTCGTAGAATGACAGTTAATGGTTGTTGGTGGTTTGACATTAAAACTACTGGGACCCGAGAGAAAAATGTTTGACGAAGTGATTTCAGGTTGTAACCACCAGGCAAAAAAGGGTTTTGGGAAAAAAAGGAACGGCCATGCCCCGGTACTGACTGAATTTGTGTGTTTGATTATTTCATAGAATAACAGTTAATAAGGTAGTTTCACATCGAGAGAAAAAGGTATGATGAGGTGGTTTCAGTTTGTAACCACCAGGTTACAAAGAGTTTTGGAAAAACAAGGCTCACGGTAGTGACCACTGGTATATGGTGAAACATTTTTTATGATCTCATATGTAAATTGTAGTTAATAGACAACTAGCTTGGATTCACTGTTTATTCGAACCAAGTTCACATGGTACAAGTAAATATGGTTCGAATATGAATATGAGCTTCTTGCGAGCTGATTCGAAAATCCATTTGACACCTCAGAAACAATTTTCTTAGTTTAAGAACTGATGAAAAAAATAGATTCGCTTCCTTGCTCACTGACGCAGTAAAATTCTAGTGAGATCTCATTTTCCTGAGCTTGTCAAATATTTTTTAAAAATTAGTACATAACAAATATTAATATTTTGCTTTTTCAGTGGTTTCTTCCTTTTTTCATTTTGGAAATAAAACTTATTTGTTCATCCAAAATGTTCTCTTTTTCAATGAAATTGTGTACTTCCAAGAATAATATGTATAGGGAAAAAGCCTTGGAAACGAAACAACAAAATACTTCGGGTAGCTTTAAATAGGTGTCACATAATTGCTTTGCTACCCTACTTGAGATAATACAAATTTTAATGTCCCTTTTATGCCAGAAGAATAAATGTGAAAATAAAACTTTATTGAATTGATAAGTTAGTTTGACAAATCTTTCGGTATTCCATCGCAATACTGTTAGTGTGCGGATAGCGAAGAAAATAAATTATATTTTAAAATAACAGGTAGGCCGTAAGGTGAATGAAGACTTTGTTATCATCTTGTAGAACATTCAACTGGATATCGCAAAATTTGTATATTTGCTCAATCAGGGGAAGGTTATATTTTCGATTTCACTTTAAAAACAAAACAAAAGAATGATTTCTGTCTGCATTGCTTTCGAAAAAATTCTTATCATATTGAACTTTGGTCAAAAACATAAGTTAATAATTAGCTTTAAAATAAATGCCTTTGTGTTTGTATTAAAATTAAATTACAAGTTAATTAATCTGGTTTTTACTGATTCATTTTTAAAAATCCTGAATATTCCGACTTAATTAAGACATAAAATTCTTGATTCATGTTCTTATTTGAGGTTTCATTAATAAAATTTATTTAAATGAGTAAATAACTTTTTATTGTTTTTTATGAGTTTCAGTTGTCAGTTTATAGTCAGCAACAAAAGCTTTTCAAATTTCAATCAGACCAAATAGTTCACAATATTTTTAACGGTCATACATTTGATATTTCAGATAATTTTCTTAATAATACACTGACATGTACCGGAACTAACCAAATGAAATTTGAATACTTTTAAACCATCACGTAGATGCACGTTATGGCATATTAAACTTAGCAGCTACTTCAAATCAACTTATCCAACCAGATAAGCAGTAGCTTTTAATGTACGAAACGACCGTAATTTAGCTAAACAAAGCAATTTAATACTTTGCATGGTAGGTAATCGCGTCTGACACTAATTAGTATGAATTTCCCTTACCTTCAAGTTTTAAACTTTATTTTTCGCTAACTTTAATTTAACAGTGTTGGTTAACACTATATATATATATATACAAATATCAAAAATATTACTTTAAGAGAATGGATGTCACACCTTTTTAAAAATACATGCATTTTCTTATGTAACATTTTTATAAATTCTCACACATTAGTCATTTTTAACTTTGAGCGATATATTAATGTAAGATAACATCCAATCTATTGCACGAGGTGAGCTTTTTTGATCACGCGCTCTTAGGTTTTTTGATAATTCGTCATTATCACTCCATGTCAACTTATTAGGAACATTGTTTACTGCACACGAGACCTAAGTCGCGCTCTTGTAGTGGATAATTAAATTTATTTAGTGACGTTTGGTGGTGATAAAATAATATTTTTATATCTTTATATCACATGAGTAACAATGCAGTATTAGACTGAGAATGTCAAGGTTTCTTATGCCTTGGGTATAATTTTATTGCCACCAGAATGTTTTCTGGCAATTGAAAATAAAAACAAATATAAAGAAAAAAGCCAATGAAAACGAAAATGTGCTTACGCCCACCTTAGCTGCATCGGAACCATACGAGCGTCCCTCTTTTTTGCTTTCATTAGAAGGTCATAAAATGCAAGCATCCATCGATAGTCGCCCAACCCTCAAACTGGCGACGACCTTGTGATATATTATTTTTGACAAATAAAAAATTCTAGAATGAAACTCACGTAAAAGCTCTTATGAACTCTTTCTTATACATTATATTGACTTTATGTATCATCAAGTGTCTCTAACCTTTTTATAAATCGATTTCGATATGTTGTACAGTACTAACGGGTGATTTTTTAAGAGGTTTAGAACTTAAAAAAAAAAAAAAACACAAAAAATTCGAAAAAATGAATGAAATATTTATTTGAATCGATAGTTTGAATCTTGCAATTTAATGTTTAAAGATAATTTCATGCAAATGTTTACCGCGGCTGCGTCTCAGGTAGCCCATCCGCTGAGTCCAATTTTGGCATACTCTTTCACACATATCGGCCGGTATCTCACGAATGAATGCATGGATGTTGGCTTCCAGTGCGTCAATCGAAGCGGGCTTGTCCCTATAGACATTAGCCTTGACATACCCCCACAAAAAATAATCTAATGGTGTCAAATCGCACGATCTAGGCGGCCAATTGACCGGCCCGAAAAGTGAAATTAACTGTTCACCAAACTCGCCTCGCAATTGCGCCATTGTTTCGCGTGCTGTGTGGCATGTGGCACCGTCTTGTTGAAACCACATATCATGCAAGTCAAGAACTTCCATTTCGGGCAAAAAAAAGTTTGTTATCATCGCTCGGTAGCGTTCACCATTGACAGTAACGCTGCGATTCGCATCATCTTTGAAGAAATATGGCCCAATAATGCCGCCGGCCCATAAACCGCACCAAACAGTGGCTTTTTCGGGATGCATTGGTAGCTGTTGCAATGCTTCTGGCTGATCTTCACTCCAAATGCGGCAATTATGCTTATTTACGTACCCATTCAACCAAAAATGAGCCTCATCGCTGAACACAATTTTTCGATAAAAAAGCGGATCCTCGGACAGCTTTCCAAGAGCCCATTCACCAAAAATTCGGCGTTGTGGTAGGTCGGCTGGCTTTAGTTCTTGCACCAGCTGTATCTTAAAAGGCTTTACGCCCAAATCCTTCCGCAAAATTTTCCACGTAGTGCTGTAACAAAGGCCTAACTCCTGGGAACGGCGCCGAATCGACATTTCGCGGTCTTCTGTCACACTAGCTGATACGGCCGCAATATTTTCTTCACTACGCACAGTACGTAAACGTGTTGGTGGTTTAATGTCCAACAAAGTAAATTTGGTCACAATCTTCCGAATAGACTGCTCAGAAGGTCGAGAATGCCGACCATAAAATGGAAGCAGCGCGCGATGAACATTTCGAACCGAGCACGAATTTTGATAGTAAAATTCAATAATTTGCAAGCGTTGTTCATTTGTAAGACGATCCATGGTTAAATTGCAAACCAAACTGAAGCTGTTTGACATTGACACAAGGTACTAAACACACGTCAGCTGTCAAAACCAGTGTTGCCAAAACCAAACCAGCTAAAAAATCACCCGTTATTTAGGTATACATATATGTATGTATGAACATTATTTTTTGTATTCTTACAAGACAAATGCGCCAAAATAGAAATAAAAAAAAAATACACTCAGGATTGATATAATTAATTTTATTGGTATACATGATTAAGATGCATAACTTACCAATGACGGAAATACATTTTTCATTTACAACGCCACTTGGTAATAGATGAAAATCAAATTCTGTCCCATTAGCGACAACAGTGTGTCCAGCGTTGTTTCCACCCTGAAATGATTGAGAATAAAATGTTGATTGCATTAATTGATTTTTATTGTTTTTTTTTGTTGTGTTTAATCAAAAATATTATGTTAATTTTACATAACATTTTAGAGGCAAACAATTTAAAAATTAATTTGTAAACCACTTTTAAGACTTTCATTGTATTTTATAAGGTAAGAAAGATAACTTTAGTGAGATGATAGTTTTTGTAATGGCCTTCCAGAGAGCGTAACTTCTACTTTTTGTAGACAGCAAAAAACGATAAAATAATAAAAGACAGGAAACATCGCAACGGTTTTCGAGAGATGCAAGTGCTTTGCGTTATAGTTCTATTGCTTTTCATTTTTAAGGCTCTCTATTGAACCACCTGCTCAAATACTATGAAGAATTTATTGAACTCGAGTTTTGGAAGAATAAAGGCTTTATTAAAGATTACAGATTATCAGAAGATGAGGTAAACTTCTTGCATCGTCGGAGAAACCTTAAAATTTAGCAATGTTTTTGGCAACATCGAACATGTGGTCAATTCTCAAAAGGTGATCTGTGATGCACATACCGAGATCTGTAAGTCCGCTTAATTGACGGCAGACAGCAATGAGTTTTGGAAGCATTGAATGTTTTTATTCTCTACATGGAAAATGCTAAGAGATTCATCGATACCAAACGCACGCATTTTCGATCAGAGAGCTTGATGCCAAAATTTATCAAACGCTTTTGAAATGTCAAATGCAATAATCTTACTTTCTCCAAAAAGATGCGACGTAAGGATTTGTTCCACTGCCAGGTGAGATATACCATCAGCGAAAGCGGACCTGTTCAACGATTTCGTTCTACGAAATATTACTTAAGCTAATGAAAAGTCATGATCTTGAAAAGAAGTACCATTGGCAGAGGGGGAAGAATATTCGCCACTTTTAGGGATGTACTCAGAAAGAGACCATTATTATTCAGCGTTAAAGAACACCAGTTCCGAAAAATGGCAATGATACTATTTGGGTCAGGGTTTTATTTGTACGCCAAGATCTTTTAGAACCCTTGCAGCTGCACGAGAAAGATTATTCATTCCATAAAATTGGAAGAAATAGTCATTACATTTTGATTATCTGAAACGTCTCATAAATTCTGTAGTTCTTTTTTATTTTTCGTCTTCAAAAATAATATTTCAAATACAAATTTAAGATAATAACAACAGTGATAGTACAGCAGTGAAAACATTAAAAGAATTTACTCGAGATTCATGGCCGAAAACCATTTGAACGTGATTGAGAAACAAAAACAAACAATCGAATTCGTCAGAACTCATCGGTCATCGGTCAAATTGGTTTTGATTTTATTTAAAGTCTTCGTCAGAATTGAAGGCTGACAACGACAAATTTATTGTCTGACGTCAAACGCATTCGCTACAACTACCCCTTTCTGTTGAACAATTCAGAAGAATATGTCAGACAAATATTGTTCATCAAATAACGAATCCACTATTACCGTAGCCTTAGTTTATTATTTGCAATTTAATTGTTGAAAGTGTCACTAAATCTGTTTTTTATTTTATTTTTTAACTCAATCAAAAATTTTAGGTACATAAATATTTTTGAAAGCTAAATAGTTCATGCAAACTGGATTTTGATATCAAAATAACAGGCTGGTCTTTGAATATTACTATTCCTGAAAGTAAGAAAGAAAATTGGCATATTCTCCCTCACATTGCCCGCACCCCCCTATTTTACCCATCAATTTATTTCAATACTTATCGGAGAGAAAGAGGGTGTATACAAAAAAATATTCAGTATAAACAGTTGTTATCCGATCCAATAGGTATTGAAGTTAAGTCGGTTAAGAAAACAGAGGGGGCGAAATCAGGGGAAGCGCTGGTAAAGAGAACACGCCAATTTTGTTTGTAATGCTTTAGACTTTGAGGGACATTAATATAAAGGGTGATTTTTTAAGAGGTTTAGAACTTTTTTAAAAAAAAAAACACAAAAAATTCGAAAAAATGAATGAAATATTTATTTGAATCGATAGTTTGAACCTTGCAATTTAATGTTTAAAGATAATTTCATGCAAATGTTGACCGCGGCTGCGTCTCAGGTAGCACATCCGCTGAGTCCAATTTTGGCATACTCTTTCACACATATCGGCCGGTATCTCACGAATGAATGCATGGATGTTGGCTTCCAGTGCGTCAATCGAAGCGGGCTTGTCCCTATAGACATTAGCCTTGACATACCCCCACAAAAAATAATCTAATGGTGTCAAATAGCACGATCTAGGCGGCCAATTGACCGGCCCGAAACGTGAAATTAACTGTTCACCAATCTCGCCTCGCAATTGCGCCATTGTTTCGCGTGCTGTGTGGCATGTGGCACCGTCTTGTTGAAACCACATATCATGCAAGTCAAGAACTTCCATTTCGGGCAAAAAAAAGTTTGTTATCATCGCTCGGTAGCGTTCACCATTGACAGTAACGCTGCGATTCGCATCATCTTTGAAGAAATATGGCCCAATAATGCCGCCGGCCCATAAACCGCACCAAACAGTGGCTTTTTCGGGATGCATTGGTAGCTGTTGCAATGCTTCTGGCTGATCTTCACTCCAAATGCGGCAATTATGCTTATTTACGTACCCATTCAACCAAAAATGAGCCGACCATAAAATGGAAGCAGAGCGCGATGAACATTTCGAACCGAGCACGAATTTTGATAGTAAAATTCAATAATTTGCAAGCGTTGTTCATTTGTAAGACGATCCATGGTTAAATTGCAAACCAAACTGAAGCTGTTTGACAGTGACACAAGGTACTAAACACACGTCAGCTGTCAAAACCAGTGTTGCCAAAACCAAACCAGCTAAAAAATCACCCGTTACAAGACCCAACCTGATACAAATTACTGTGATGTAGCCCATTTTCTTTTCTAAATTGACTGCACTAAAATATCAAGTAAAATATATCATTCAATTCATACGCTTTCAGAAATGCTTCTTCTAGCGATGAAATAAGAACAAAATTCACCCCGTATTTCATTATTTCTTTTTCGTCAGAGAAAACATCTTCTATATATTCTGCTTATTTTTCAATGATAAATAAACACAAACAGGTTTCATATACAGTATTTTTAGTGCTTCCTCTCCCGGTAAAATCAATTAAAAAATTCACATTTTTAAGTTTTTTCTTTTTTTTGAAAAAGCACCAAATCACATAAACATCTTCTCTTAATGAATCAAAAAACTGATGAATAAAAAGAGTTCACGTCCTACTAATGATATGCCCGTGTTAAATTTATTAAAACATTAAGTAGCGGATTTAGCTTCTTTTTAGTGGTCAGGTTCTTCACCTCGTTTTTTTCCGACAGAGAATTTTCAAATGTGTACCACTGAGCAAACTTGGCATAAATCAATTGATTGCAAATCCAGGTGAACCGGACTGTTAAAAAAAAACAATGGTTAATGACAAAAATTTAAACTATCATTTTTAACTTTATTAGCTCGTTATACATATGCATATATGTATATATAATGTTTACGTATGTATGCTGTGCTCTAATCGAATCATTTACTAAGATCTTTCATAACAAATCGAAAAATAAAAAAAAAAAATAAATAAAGAAAATTGAAAGTATGCCAAGAAAAACATTTTAAATTGTTACGCAAATTTTTTCTCATTTTATTTTATTTATGAAACATTATGTGAATAAAATATTGTTTGCAGGTTTATTGTTATATCTTTTAAACATTTATTTCAATGTGTATATAATGTATGTACATACATTTGATCTTTTTAAAATATCTCAATGTTATTGTTATGAAATTCAACACGAAGAGAGAACTGCAAAAGGCATCTTCTAGATAACGACCAAAAGCTAGAAAGTGTATAAACTTCTTGTGACCTTGAAAAAAATTAACAAAATGCTCTGAATTTGTATGATACATACAGTTCCAAAACAAAAATAATATTATTATCTATTCGTTGACTTTTTGTTTATTGTAACACCCACAAATTTATGGATATTTGAATAAAGTGTAGGACTAACTTCTTCACAAACTCTACACAAAACATATTTACAGGAACTTTGTTCTTTTAAACTGCAAAAAAAAAAAAACAATATTTATGAATCAAAACACATGTTTATTAAAAAAAAGATGTGAGTCATGGCATTTCGCTTATATAGAAAGCGATATTCACGTTTTGTTCTATTCGTAATCCTTGTAGAAATGCAAACCTACAGAATAAATAAATATACAATTATGCTATAAACAGTACGTCTAGCTGCTAATGCATTCAGAACTAATATTAAGATCATTGAAGCAATATTATTATGATTCTTATAGTTCAGTAACCTTGCCTTTTTATAGGAGGGAGACCTTACGTCGGATCCGGTAATTCTGATTTTTTGGTGAGTTGTTTTAGGTCTATTTTCATGTTTTTGAGTCATATGCGATTCTATACCTAAATTACTAGTTTTTGATTAAAACTTCGGTCTACGATTTATAGGTAACTTATTTAACTAACACCAATTTGAGCCCAGAAACGTCTCAGCAGACCCAAGGGTTTCCAAGAGACAGCTTTTGAAAATTAATCAATAATACATTTACATATAACAAGAATTAGTATAAACAATATATAATGAAAAATACAATGTGGTTGGCATAAGATTTTGTCACAATCAGTTTCCCCAAAGCCTAAAAACTTTTTAGCATCTAGTTTTCAGTATTTGAATAAAAATTTGATGAGAAAACTGAATATTAAAAATAAAAAGTACCTAATATAACAAAAAACAAAAATCATTACTTATAAAATTAATTTTTCAAAATCTATCGTTTTAAACAACTTTATTGAAAGCCTCTTGAATGTAATGTAGTTACTAGACTATTCCCAAAATACTAAATTTCTATTTTCATCGTAAAATATTTAAATGATCTTCACGTAAGTTAACATATTTATCGATGTGCGACAATGTAACAAAAAGCTGAAACGTACATAACTGCTTGGAGAACAGCTTCGGAAATTCTCTCAACAGTACATATGTACATACATATACATACATATAAGCAGTATTGTTAAAAATTAATTTTGGTCATGGGAATTGGTTCAAGGTAAAGGTTCTTTGGTCATAAATTTGTTTTTACAATCAGACCTTTTTGTTTACAATTTTTTCACAAATACGTATTAATATTTTCCCAAAAACCTTGGATAGCAAATTGCCAATGGTAGCGGTTGAGTCATTTAGACGCGTGATAATAGCCGTAATTCGTTAAGAAGTTGCAAGTTGCAACCCAGCTATTTGAAATTTTACTTGCAACGACAATAATCTGCTGCCAAAAACTTTACCTTTTTTCTGTAGTCAAATGTTACTAGCGACAAATGCTTTTCAACTGTTTGGAACTATGGAATCCTCATACAAAAAAAGGGTTATAAATCAATTTGTTCTGCACCGTTTTATTGAAAAGCTTTTGCTATGCTGATTAGTTTTCAAAAAAACGCGGGTAGTATATCATGCTACCATGTTATTTTTATTCAGTATTATTTGGCAAATCATCACTGAAAAACTCACACCCTAACACCCTGACGTATTTGGGCTGATGAGCAGCCCGAAAAGTTTCGAAATACTGTTGCATCCACAAAAATGTAATGGTTGGCGTGGTTTATGGGCTGTTGGATCCATCGTTCTGTATTTCTTTTCAAATGAGGGTGGACATAATATAACCGTCATTGGCGAGTGCTACCGGACCATGGTAACGGACTTCTGAAATTGAAGACCGCGATGTCGGCAACATTTGGTTTCAACAAGACCAGGCTACGGCACACACAGCTAATTTCGTGTTTCGGACTTTGCCAACTGGCCGCCTAGATCTTATCGATATCACACCTTTGAATTTTGACTTGCGACATTTATGTATACATATGTAGGTACTATCTGGCAAAATCTCGCATCAAACCCTCCAAGTGGGTGCCGGGTGGTAATGATCACCACAGTTGATCTTGTGCTTTGACAAGATTGGGGATCAGCTAAGGTCAGGTCGAACTGTTGAGGTGTTCCTTTACTCCTCAATAGTTCAACCCTCAGCAATTCGATCTGACCATAGATGCGAGTCCCTAATTTTCAGTGGTGGTGTGAGCGATTTTCATAATCCGTGCCGAAGAAATGGAAGGCTGGGGGGCAAACCAGTCACTAACGAGCTCATTCGGGCGCCTTGGCAGGGTCCGTCTTAGACTGCCTTACCCCGGTATATCGGCTCTGCCGGGGCTGACCATCTTTTCCGACCTACTCGTGGGACCTTCATTTACTTTTTTTAACAACAATGGACGATTTAGACATGACTAACTTACCATCCGCTGACACTGAGGATGAACTTTTGGCCTCCAGTCAGGAGACCATCGTAGGGAAACCTGCAAACACAGGGAGCACTGGTAGTACCAGCCATAGTACACCTGTGCCCCGACCGACCACCAATTCCGAACCAAAGCCTTCGTGCAGCAATGCCAGCCAAAGCAGCGCTGTACGGCGTAGTAAAAAGAAATCGGCGGGTACTCTTCTCAAGTTCCAGTTCCGGAAGGCTACCTTCATTCTTGACAAGATTGCCAAGAATGAGGAAGCTGGGACTGTTCTTGAGAGAGACCTAGCTGATAAAATCAAGTACCAGAAAATTGTTGAAGAGTACAACAGTTTTCTGGCTACGCAAGGAAAGTCAACCCAAGAAAAAGCTGTCAAACGAAATAGGTCTCGAGACGAGACCAACCAACCTCCGAAAAGGAGTAAGTTTGATGGCCAGAAAAAGAAAGTGCCACCTCCCAGAGCAGCGCAACCGCGTACTTTAAGTGAGGTCGTCAGAGATGACCTCCAAGTATCGGTTGTGGATGAGCTCTCTACCAACAGCAGAGGTCTGCTGGAAGTGTGGAACTCCATCGAGGCCAAGCTCTCGGAGATGGTGTTTTCCTACACCGTGACGGCAAGCGAGGGACCCTACCCTAGTTTTGACTCTGGTGAGATGCTCAGGGGACACAGGGTTATCAAATGCGCGGACTTGTTCTCTAGGGATTTCCTTAGTAGCTGCATTGCTAAGATTAGCAATCACTGGGATGGCTTGAGGCTCAAGCTCATCCCAGCTAAGGATATCCCTAGACAACCAAAGGCGCGTATCTGGTTGCCCCTCATGAGTATTAAGCCAAGCGGACAGGAGCTGATCCGCGGTCTTCAGAGGCTAAATCCGTTGATTCCGATGCGGGACTGGGCAGTCATCAAGACTGAGGAACCGCAGAAGAACAGCGCTTCTTATCTTCTGAAGATTAGCGAAGAAAGTGTAGGAGAACTTGAGAAGGCTGACTTCAAACTCCGCTTTGGCATCAGGTTTGCCAAAGTCAAAATTCTGCCCAGTCAGGGTACAGACCCCGACAAAGTTGATGACAATGTCGAGTTCGACGATGTCATCGATGGAGTCGAGGTCCCCAGCGAGCCGCCGGGCCCTGATTGTGCAGAATGCAATCAAAATTAAAAACGCGATGCTGAGGGTCATTCAGATTAATCTGAAGCACTCGAAATGTGCATCAGATAATCTGAGGGTTTTCCTGAGTGAGGAGAACATTGACGTCGGCATCATACAAGAACCGTGGGTTAACGGCCGTAGAGTGAGAGGTCTCCAAGACAGCCAGTATGATCTGTTCTACAAAACCGCAAACCAAGACCAAGGTAAGCCTCGAACTTGTATTTTAGCTAAAAAACACTTAAAAGCTTTTTTGTGTCCTAACCTTAGCACTTCCGATCTGACAGTCGTCAGATTGGACGATAAAAATGCAGACGGCTTACTGGTGGCCTCAGCGTACTCGGCGCACGACAGGCTGTCACCGCCGGAAGAGTGGCGCACGCTTTCGTCCGAGGTCAACACGAAAGGGACAAACCTCCTGATTGGATGTGATGCTAACGCACGACATACTCTCTGGGGTAGTTCGGAGATTAATGAACGAGGTGAGTCTCTTTTTAATTTTATTATTGAAAACAACTTAACTGTATGTAACAGAGGTACTACTCCTACTTTTGTCTTTCCGAGCTCGGATAGCTACGAATGGTGGGAGGACATACTTAATATTACCGTCATTAATAATAACTTTAAGCTATCAGTGGAGAATTGGAGAGTATCCCCTCTTAATACCTTTTCGGATCACAGATGGATTCTCTTCAATATTAATTTCGAGTCTGAAACCCCTGCTCCCTATAGAAACCCGAAAAGAATTGACTGGAAGAAGTTCAGCCAAATCGTAAATTCCAAACTGCGCAATATACCGAATCTGAGTCCAGAATCAGTTATAGATCTAGAA
The DNA here is from genome assembly GCA_963921185.1 of Dasysyrphus tricinctus. NCBI lineage: Eukaryota > Metazoa > Arthropoda > Insecta > Diptera > Syrphidae > Dasysyrphus > Dasysyrphus tricinctus. The sequence continues at coordinate 106,639,911 of OY992530.1, forward strand.
TCAATGGTGAAAACCATTGAAGTGTCTATGAACACTGCTTTTAAGGTCTCTTGCCCAGTTAAATATAGCCGTAAAACCCTTCCTCCATGGTGGAATGAAGACCTGTCTAGTCTGAGAAAAATGACTAGGAAGATCTTCAATATCTGCCACAGACACAAGTTTTACCAACCTTATAAAGACTGTTTGAAAGTCTACAAGCGTGCTCTCGCATCAGCGAAGAAACTTGGTTGGAGAGAATACTGCCTTTCTATTGAGAGCTTAAAAGATTCCGCAAGGCTTAGCAAAGTTCTTTCTAAGGAGCATTGTAATCCTTCGTTCTTGAAAAAGCCTGATGGATCTTGGACAGTTTCTCCGACGGAGTCCTTAGAACTGCTGATGACGACACACTTTCCGGGCTGCGAGAATAGCAACCCCGAAACGCATAGAACTTATAATTTACCTTTAGCTCGTGTAGAGCATATCAATACCGTTATAACTAAAGAAAGAATAGCCTGGGCTATTAATACTTTCTCCCCGTATAAATCTCCAGGCCGAGATGGAATTCTGCCAATCATGCTTCAAAAGCTACAAGATTTGGTAGTCCCACGGCTAGAGATGATTTTTAAAGGATGCCTCCTTCTCAACCATGTTCCAGAGTCTTGGAGACATGTAAAAGTGGTTTTTATTCCAAAAGTAGGCAAGCGAGGACACGAATCCGCGAAGGATTTTCGTCCAATTAGCCTAACCTCTTTTGTACTTAAAACTCTAGAGCGTATTCTAGACACACATATTAGAGACATACTTGTGGAATGTCCTCTAGTAAACTCTCAACATGCATATCTCAAAGGTAAGTCGACCGAGACGGCCCTTCATGAGGTAGTGCGTACAATTGAGAAAACCATCAACTTCAAAGAATATACCCTCGCTACATTCTTAGATGTAGAAGGGGCTTTCAACAATGTGCTAACCGAATCTATTCTTGAGGCACTCGTTGACTTTGGTGTAGAGGACTACATCAGAGAATGGATAATATCCATGCTCAAAGATAGAAAGATTCATGGCACGTTAGGTAATGCAAACTCGACAAAACACGTCAGGAGAGGAACACCCCAGGGCGGTGTTCTGTCACCACTTCTATGGCTTTTAGTCATGAACAAAATCCTCTTTAAACTGGAGAGATGTGGTGTGAAGGCGGTTGCGTATGCGGACGACTTGGTATTATTAGTGTCAGGGAAGTTTACTCCTGTGATAAGCGAAATCACAGAGATGGCTTTGAGAAAAGTTAGCAACTGGGCTACGAGTTGTGGTCTAGGAGTCAACCAGAGCAAAACTGAACTGATGCTTTTTACTACCAAAACTAAGATACAACCCTTCACTCCACCCCGACTTAACGGCCAAACACTCTCACTATCAACCAGTGCAAAATATCTAGGTGTCATCCTAGACCCTAAGTTAAACTGGAAATTAAACATCGAAGAACGGGTCAGGAAGGCCTGCATAGCTTTCTACGCCTGTAGCAAAACCTTCGGTAAAAACTGGGGCCTTCAATCAAAGATGATCCTATGGACGTATACTGCAGTGGTACGGCCGATTCTAACATATGGTTCGATTGTCTGGTGGCCCGCACTAAATAAGACATATAACATCGACAAACTAAAAAAGGTTCAAAGAACAGCTAGTGTTGGTACCACAGGGGCTCTTCGATCTTGCCCAACGGATGCCTTAAGCGTTTTTCTGCACCTTCTACCACTTGATCTACACATAAAATATCTAGTATCTTGCAGTGCCCTAAGACTTAAAGAATCAAATTCTTGGGTTGCTAAACCTTATGGTCACAGCAATATCACAAATTTGATTCCCGCTGATATACTTTCGACTCCCACTGACTACCGCGCTCCTACAATGAGCCTCAGTAAAGATATTAAAGTCTTATTCCCATCCAGAGGGGACTGGGATGATGACGCCGTGACGAGAGACTTCGACACAACTATCTATACTGATGGCTCAAAGATGGAGTGCGGTGTTGGCTCAGGAGTCTTCTCTGAGTCTCTCAACATCTCCAAGTCATTTCGGCTACCGAATTTCGCTAGTGTATTTCAAGCTGAAATACTGGCAATCAGGGAGGCTTGCAAGATGCTAAAAGCAGATCCAAACCAAAATCGTAATACAGCCATCCTTACAGACAGTCAGGCGGCTGTTAAAGCCATTGATTCGGCTACATCATCCTCTAAATTGGTCCAACAATGCCGAGATGAGCTCGCAAGTCTAAACATTAACCTCAAGGTCACTCTTATCTGGGTTCCTGGTCACAGTGGCATTGAGGGTAATGAACGGGCAGATGAACTAGCCAGGCAAGGATCAGCCCTTCACATCTCACTTGCGGAAAGAGTCTACATTCCCCTTGGAGTTGTGAAGGGCAATATATTGTCAATTTTCCTTAGAGAATTTAACCGTAGGTGGAGCAGTTTGACCAACTGCAAAATATCCAGAACGATCTGGCCCGCCTTAAGTAAATCCCGAACAATTGATCTCATATGTAGACCCAGGCGGGACATAGCCAGGGTCGTAGCAACCTGCACTGGACACTGGCCAATTGGAGAACATGCGGCGAGGCTGGGTATTCCTTACAATACTCACTGTCGCAGTTGTGGAGACCAGCAAGAAAAGGAAACAGTCCTACATTTTCTCTGTAAATGTCCAGCTCTAGCCAGAATGAGAGCACAATCGTTTGGAATGGCTTTTTTTGACGACCTAAACGAACTTTCCGAAACGAAGATCAAAGACTTGATCTCTTTTCTTAACGCCACGAAATGGTTCTGAGACAGAAATCTGTTGCGTTCTGCATCATGTTCCCCCCCAGATCCAAAGTCCGCGAGTAATCGGAACCCGGGTTTCTGAGGAGCTTCATGATGCTCAATGGCAATGATGACCACATGATCTGATCGATCGCTTCGTTGCTACTCTACAACCTGCCGAGCTCGGCATAATGTGGCAAGCTCGGGCGAGATGCGATCCGATCGAGTGAGTGTCCTATGACCCCAACTCACAAGACACATTAACCATGCTCCACAGCCGTCCTATTTCAAAGCAAGGAACGCTTTTATCTACTTTCATACACAGGTCAAACGAGTTATGGTATCAAAACGGCGCAATCCAGTGCTAATTGGGCAACAGCGAGTGTTACGCTCTTGCCACCATCTTTACCTACCTACCTAGGTACTATAGCGCAAGTTTTGGATTCGTGCAACAAAAAAAAAATTGAGATAACAATCAAACATAACATTACGATGATAGAGAACACGAAAAAAGTGTGTGGCACAATTCTGTCTGCCTGTCTGTCTGTTTGTATCTGGATCTAAAGCCTAAACCAATGATGCGATTTTCTTCAAATTTTGAACTTAAGGTTTCTTTGAAACTCTCCAGAGGAGAAATAGAAATTTTTTTTAGCTCTAAAACTAACGATGCTTGCCATACAACCGTTAAGGAGAAGCTAATTTATCGCAAAAACGGCTCCAACGATTTTGATAAAAAAAATTTTTGTTTTATTGTAGATATGGTGTACTTTCTGGTAAGAAAGAAATACCAAAAACATTTATTAACGGTACCTGTCATAAAACGGTTTTTTTGATTTTCGGTTTTCTCATTAATCGCTCATGCGATTTCAATAAAAATTTTTGCACAAAAGCTTTCCTAGAATATAAATAATACTGCATACCAAAATTTTGGATTTTTAAAAAAAGTTTCAAAGTTTTTGTTTGAAAATTCAATATTTCAAAAACGGGTTGATGAATTATTTTGAAATTTCAGTTTTGAATTTATATTAATGAATACATACTCAAAATTGGCAAACCAAAATTGCTTTTGAAAAATGTTACACATATTTTATATATACAAAATTAATTTTTAAGAAAACAGCTCCAACGATTTAAAATTTATTTTTGCTTAAACTCATATTGTTTCAAGTAATCAAATGGCATACTTTTTTTTAGCTCTAAGTTATTTATCAGGCTGTTTATACAATTAAAAGAACGATTTAAATGCTTTTTTATACTTTTTCTATAATTATTTGAATACTTTTAAAGTTTTTAAGTTCCACACAACACAAGAGCAAGTACGTGCGATCTAGTCGTGCAATTTATTTTATTTGGGGTTATGTGAAGTCAAAAGTCTTCGCCACTAAGCAAGTTAAAATTCAGGACTTGGATACCAATATTACTCACTTAACTGGGCAGATACTTGTAGATAGACAAGTGCTGGAAAGGGTGATCCAGAATTGGACCTTCCAAGTGACTATATACGACGTTTTCGCGGCTAGTATTTGAATGAAAGTATCTTCAAAAATTAAATGAAAGAGATTGTTCTTTCGGGTCATATACTAATTTCATGATTTAAAAAAAATTAATTTTGAAATTGCTTTTCAAAAATAAATAAAAAGAAGTAGGTATGTATGTATGTATTCGTTTATTTAGTATAAATTTACTATTTCCTACTATAAAAGGTAGGTATATAATATTTCATACGATGTTTTTTATAAGGCAAGGAGGTTACAGGCGGAGACTTGGGATGCGGGAAGTAACAGCTAGGAAAAGAATTTAAATAAATTAAATTAAATTACTTAGTCAATTTAATAAAAATTGAATGGGGTGTGCTTTTTAACACTCAGTCAAGTTAGCGAAAAAAATCTAAGATCTCAGAACTGTGAATTTGTTGTTCAAAACAGCTTATAAAAGTACAAAAACCAATTTTGATTGTAAATTTCTTATAACTCAAATCTTATATATGTACCTACAGTATACACGATACAATGTAGTGCTAATATCATCTTTTTGTGCATGAATTGCAAAAATTACTATATTTATCATGAAATTGCGATTGATATTTTTATTTATATTTCTAAAGATTTCATATCTTAAACCTTTGTCAAGTTTCAAAGAACTGGTGATGTGGATAGATAGGTGTTTATTTTGATAACAAGTTCGTATTTCGCTCGCTTGACAAAAAAGTTACGAAGGCAAAAATACTAACTGATATAAAAAAAAATCTGCTTGCCGATACATACTCTTCACATTTATTTCTTCAATAACCGACGTAATCCAGACAACATTGGTGTCTGTTATTCAATACTTCATGAGCTAAGTTCATTTCATCCAGATAAATTCGCAGTTTAGTTTTTATGATAACTAAACAAAAATGAGTTATATTCATGGCTGTTTTAAGATTTGATTGAAATCAACGACGCAATTTAACACATTTCTAGGCTTCCGCAAGACTAGTTTGTTTGTTTTTTTTTTTCAGAATGTGATCTCTCATCTAATCTCAGCTAGTTATTTTTTTTTTTTTTTTTAGAGGCATCTTAAAACTAGAATTTGTTTTAAGTTCAATCAATAAGATGCTCTTTAGCAAATTCAACTTAAAAAAAAAAAAACATTTTACGTCAAAGAAAAAAACCATGGGAAAATGAAATGACGCGCCATTGGCTTTTGCAATTTAACTTGCCGTAGATGTAGACATTTCTTGTCACAATAGGCACCAGCCAAACGCAGATCTCGATTATTCACATTTAATTTAATGCTTCGTCACAGAAAATGAGAGAGGAGAGTAGCATTCAAGAGGAATAGATAAGAGAAGAAAAGCAAAAAATATAAGACTTTAAACAAAAACGCAATAAATTCACAAGCCCATTTTAAGTACCATGTGACTAGACATAGACAAGCGCGTAAGCAATCAAAGGCACACCATGACTATTTGCATTTATAAGTAGAAGATTGTGGGTAAAGTATTCAATTATGGCCATTTTTTGTGATAAGATTGCGCGAATGAGAAGATGTTATGTAAACAGTTTTGTTTAAAGGCGTTTCAGGGTGAGAAGAGAACCCTGACAAACTCAATCAGACACAAAATATATAATTAACAATGTAATATGTGAAAATAAAAAGATAATGCTTAAGGTCTTATAAAGACCATTAATGTTGTATTCTAAGGGAAACATCTGAAAAAAATAGTTTTTGCCAATAAATGTATATAAATTAATTTACCTGACACCGACATACAACGTCCACTTCAGTCGCCAACATGTCGACAACTTTTCCTTTTCCCTCATCGCCCCATTGGGCTCCTAAGACCACCGAAACCTTGGCCGGAGTCACGCTAGGTCTTGTTTGACGATTTACCGCGGAAGGATTTCCGTTTAGAACTTTTTCCGTAGACATCTTTTCTTTTTTTTATTTGATGTCAACCGTATTTGAATTTCACTTAAAGTCAACAGGAACTTAGGTTTTTTTTTGCAAATTTCAATTGAATTTTCTGAATTTCAGACAAACTCGCGGCGGTACGAACCAAACGCACGACCAGAAAAATTTGTAAAGAAATTCGTGAGCCTTATGTCAGTTGAGGAAAGCACACTTGTCAAATAAAAATGTCATCGATGACGGCACCGCACGCGCACTTCCTACTCCGAATTTAAAAAAGTGATGCCAAAAAACTTAATGATTTTTATGCTAGAAACAGATTTGCTTTGTACGCTCAGAGCCGTGTCGCCACACATAATGGGTCGTATAAACAGAGCGAATTGCTTGAAGTAAACTCCGTAGCAAGGTAAAACCATTTAGCAATTGCTTTATATTAGTATTAATAAAAATTTACCTTGCTTAACCCTGAGGCCACACGAGCGAGTAATCGCTAGCGAGTTACTAATACATCGAAACTTTTCCTACTCGCTAGCCTACTCGCTTGCCTTTTTCGAAGCCAGTTGAGAAGCGAGTAGAGTGGCGAGTGATTTGACAATTAATGTATGTACCCAACTCGCTAGCGAGTACTCGCTCGTGTGGCCTCCGGGTAAGTTAGTTCGAACTTAGCAATTGCTTTACATTTGTCCAGTTTATATTTGTGAGCGCTCAGAGAATTTCCCCAGTTTGGCTGTCAAAAGCCAAGGAAAAAAAAATCTTTGCTCTTCAGCTCAGTGAGCGCTCATGAAATATAATCCGGACAATTTGATATGCCATGGTGTTTGTGGCTCTTGACACTTCATGTAGATAAATATTAAACGAAAATCAATAAAGAGATCGGCAATTTCATAAATAGAATACAAGAGGTACTCTTGTCATAAACATCAGTAGGGCGTTCTAACAAGCTAAAACTTTCTATTTGTAATGGCATTTTGTTGGAAAGCATTTGTGATATTTATTGTTTTATTTCACTTTTATGCACTATTTTGTGGATTGTTTATAAAATTGATCAATAATAAACAATTAAGCATTTGCAAGAAATATTTAGCATTCAATTAGATTTGCCGCCGCCAATGTTTTCCCTCAAAGTGATTAGCTGCTTCTGCTTGACACTGACGTATTCGTGGAGGGCCCTGTGTAAAATTTAAGGTTAAGTATATCTTTATTTTAATAATCTATTGCAAAGTCTAAAAACCAAAACATATCCAGGCAAATTAAAAAACGCGGAATAGCGAAAGGTTAGCCTTATTCCATGGATTAAATGCAAAAAGTTACAAAATTTCTTCTATGTGACGTTTACTATGCTAAACTACCGAAGGAGATGGTTTAGCGAAGGAATAAGCAGCAGACTCTTTTTTTTATTGGCATTGCTATCAAAAGATTTACATTTTCAATAACATTTTATTTCTATGCGCAATGATTTCATTAGGTTCTGAAGAATATAAAGCAAAAGGTTATTAATAAATGGTTTGGTTAATTTTTATGAACTTAAAACTTATAGTTCTCCCGCTTTTTTGTTCCTTTTTTTAATTAAATTTTCCCTAATACGACATAATAATTTAGATAGACATAAAAATTCTTAGGTATGTTTGGTAACTTGAAATTTTAAAATGTCAAAACCCATACGGAAAAAACCCAAGCTTCCGAAGCTTTATATAAATTTCAAGATCCTCGTACGTCACTTTACTATTCCACGAACATACATACATTTCTTTTTAATGAGAAATTTTTACCTGTGGCTTAACTCTTATTCCATTGATTAGTAAAATCGTGGAATAAAGGTAGAATAAGCGTTTTTTATTAATAGCGCTGATCAAGTTTTGTAAAACTTTAAAAAACGAAAAATTAGTACCATTATTGAAGAATATGAGGAAAATTTAGAGATCCTATTGTGCAACCCCCATATTAATGAACGGAGGATAACAACGTGCTAGCGTTCATACATCTGTTAACTAGTAATTCTTATTAACAAATACGTAATAGTCTGTGACGTGTGTTAACGTACGGATAACTTTAACTAGCCAGATTCGACGTATAATGAACACATACACGCACGCGTATGATAGCACCGTTTACTACTACCAGTATACACTTCGTAGGGCAGTGCATGCATGTGACACATGTATTAGAAAATCACCATAATTTGATGAAGTGGTGAATTTGGTGTAGTGATAAAATACTGGAAAGATATCATCAGCAGTATTAATAAAAACCTGCTATCCGCTCCGTAACACACGTGTTAACTGCCACACGGATAGACAACTTGTCCGTTTGATAACTTTTCTTATTTAAAAAGATATGATATCTTTCCAGTATTTATCACTTCACCAAATTCACCACTTCATCAAATTTTCTAATACATGTTTCACATGCATGCACTACCTTACGAAGTGTATACTGGCAGTAGTAAACGGTCTTATCACACTTGTGCGTGTATGTGTAAAAAAGTTATCCCTTCACTATACGCGGAATTTGGCGAGTTAAAGTTATGCGTACGTTAACACACGTCACAGATTATTACACATTTTTTAATAAGAATTACAAGTTAACAGATGTATAAATGCTAGCACGTTGTTATCCGCTGTTTATTAATATGGGGGCATATCTTTTTAAATAAGAAAAGTTATCAAGTGGACAAGTTGTCTATCCGTGTGCCAGTTAACACGTGTGTTAGGGAGCGGATACCAGTTTTTTATTAATGCCGCTGTAAGACGGTGTCCACATTGGGTATGAAAAAGTGGATTTTTAATGACTTTTCAGTATTCACATCTCACTTCAATGAAGGAGTGGGAGCGAGATATGAATACTGAAAAGTCATTAAAAGTCCACTTTTTCATACCCAATGTGGACACCGTCTAAGTATATATATCTATTGTCTTGTAGGTTATTTTTCTATTAAATTGAACTCCATCAGATGAACATAAAAAAATGGGAGTCAGTTTGAGTAGAACGTTTGATTCACTATTCATAACTACGCATCGTTCTCTTTTGTGGACTTTGTTGTAGTTTTTTCTACCGGGGTTTGAGGCATTGACCTATTATATATATTATGGGTATTCATGCAACAGCGTAAACTCGTCGTAATCGTTGTAAAGTTTAAAACTTCGTAATTCTGTCACAATTTGTATGGAAAATTTGAGAGATTAACGAAGTTTAAAACTTTACAACGATTACGACGAGTTTACGCTGTTGCATGAATACCCTTATTATATTATATTGTATAGGTCAATGGTTTGAGGATTTCGGTATGTGATCAATAGCCACGGGGTTAAAGGATAGCCTTCATCACCCAATAAAGAATTGCACCAGTACAATTATTGTTATTTAATACGCTTTGAATATTGGAATTTACTCCATGTTCTTGCGTCATGTACAGAGCCACTCCATTTACAGTTTACATTGGTAAACATTTTCATTTGCATCGCATGTGTACGGAAGTACACGAACAGAACTCATTATTTATCTGATGAAGACGTGTCCTTACTCTTCAATACGTTCCACAATATGATGTCAACTTTCAATGTCAAAATGAATGACAAATTAAGGTCAAATGTCACTAAAAATTAATGTTCTAAATATACAAATTGACTATACATCAATACAATACAATAAAGACATTACAAGTTAATTATTCAACGAAGTGGTTTGCATTTTTATTTTCGCCATTTTACAAATATTATTTTTGCTTATTTTAAAATTAAAAATTCAAGTCGTTAACATTGGTCCTTCGAGCTTTTAAATAAGAATCAGTTTTTACAAACTATTATATGAACAATAAACATTAAAAAACAATAATAATTGTGTGCGGTGTGTGTGCCCAGACATAAAAAAAAACACGAATTTACGATTCGTATGAAAAAACATTCACGTGACTTAAATTGTGCATTACAAAATCGTTTTTAATCACTGATTGATTCTTTTTTTAACAAAATAAACTTAAAATCTAATTAATTTAACTTAAATTTAACTTAAAAGTAATTTAAAACTTATTTCTAAACAAAAGTGTCCAGAAGAGACACTACAAATCGACATTATCATCGAGCATAAATGTTGGCGTCGTCGGCAGCAGCAGCAGCAGCAGTAGCAGTTGCAGACAAGCAGTAAGTCTTGCTTTACATGTTGTAAACTTGTCTATTTGATTTTCTTCGTCATTTCTGTTGATTTAAAAGAAAATAAATTTTACTATGGCTGAAACCAAAAATTTCAAATATGGTGAGCTACAAAAAGATCTTTTAGCAAAGCTTATAAAGGATCTCACCAATTTCAAAAAATCGTCCAAAGAACGTCGAACAAAATCCTATGCTACAGCTTCGTCTAGGCAAGTTAGAAGAAGATGTTCTTTCGGCAAAAACCTATCATGAAGCCATCATTGGAGGTGGTATGCTAGAAGAAAAAATGAAAGTTGAAGAGTTAAAGGTGGTATATGAACAAATAAATGAAATTTACCTCGAATATCGTACAGAGCTTTTGGAAGCAATCGAAAAATTGTCAGCAATCGTTGCTAACACTCCAAACCTGGGTGCTACGCCCCAATCTACAGCTGCACCATCAACGTATTCGGGGATAAGACTTCCACGAATAGATTTGCCAAAATTCGATGGTTCATATACCACCTGGCGCACCTTTCACGACAGGTTTCAATCTCTAATCCACAACAATAAGAGTATTGAAGATATCGACAAACTGCATTTCTTGCAGTCATGCTTGACTGGTGATGCAAATCGGTTTTTGCAGAATTTTTCTGTAGAAGCTGCCAGCTACGATAAGGCTTGGGAATTGTTAAAGGATCGATACGATCATAAGCGCATTCTGGTGCACACCCAAATGCAAACGCTTTTTGGTCAATCCTCCTTGTCTCGTGAAACTGCTACGGGTCTGAAAGATCTTTTGTACACCACCAAGGAATGTTTTATCGCGCTAGAGAAAATGGATGTGCCTGTTTCCAGTTGGGACACCGTCCTTATTTGGTTCCTTTTTCAGAAGCTTCCGCACTCCTGTCAAAAATTATGGGAAGAAAAATTAGGTAATAGAAAAGATTTACCTACATTTAAGGAATTTACCGAATTTTTGGAGACTCGTTTCCGAACTCTTGAAGTTATTGGTCAACAGGAGTATGAGGCAGCATACCGGACTAAAGAAGAGCCACACGTCAAAACAAGGCCACGCGTTCAGCCAGCTAAGGCGAAAGTTATGCATGCAAAGCAGGTCGTCAAACAACCATCGAAAAAAGTAGACAACAGCAACACCGTAGAGCAATTAATTTGTAAGTTGTGCAGTCAAGGCAAACACACATTGAGAAAGTGCCAACAATTCCTCAACATGGATGTCAAAGATCGCCAAGAAACTGTTTCCAGACTCAAAATATGCGAAAATTGTTTGTCCTACGGACATCTTGTTGCAACGTGCTACAGTATTACTTCATGTTACTTTTGCCAACAAAGGCATCATTCTCTGCTACATGACAAACAGCAACATGCAACTGGAAGCAACACACATACACAACAACTGCCTGCAATTGCTTCTTCATCTCAAGCGAAAACATTCCAGACATCTATAAATCCAAATGCTCCTGTGTTCCAGCCATCGGTTGAATATCAACAACTGCAGTCAACACATGGACATGCACTTAATTACCATGCGTCGCAAAGCGGTTACGCACACCAGGTGCTCATGGCAACAGCTGTAGTAAAAGTACGAGCAGCAGATGGTAAATTACGTCTTTTACGGGCTCTGATCGATACAGGATCAGAAAAGTCTTTCATCAGTGAAGCAGCTGCACAACTTTTGAAATTAGAAAGAAGGCGTACAAATGTAGAGGTTTCCGGGTTAGGGTTGGTCAACAACGGCACTGCGCAACACTCCGTCGAAGTAAGATTTGCTTCCCGCCACTCGACGTTCGAGACTGCCATCCAGGCGTTGGTCTTCAAGTCGTTGACTGGCCATCTCCCGACCCAGCGAGTGGTACCTGGCATTTGGAACCATCTGAGCGGTCTTTCGTTAGCTGATCCCCATCTCTATGAGCCTGCATCCATAGACTTACTTCTCGGAAGTGAAGTCTGTGCCGAAATACTCCTTCCTGAGATAAGACGTCCAGAAAACGGAAATGGGCCTATAGCACAAAACACAGAATTGGGGTGGATTGTGTTTGGGAAAGTTTCAGCCGAAATTCCCCAGCAAGTTCGAAGTTTCGTCCAAATTACGGACCTGAGTTCGCAATTAGAGAAGTTTTGGCAGATAGAGGTGACGCCTTTTCAGGAGCAAGATACTGAAGAAAACATTGCTTGCGATGATCACTTTGAGCGACATACAACACGTTTGCCTGACGGGCGTTACCAAGTGAAGTTACCATTCAAAGGTGAAGGCTATCCAGCAATGGGATCGAGTCGACAAAATGCCTTACGACGATTTCTTCATCTGGAGAAGAGGCTAGATTCAAATCCGAAGCTTGCTGAAGGCTACAAGAAATGTATCCAAGAATACAAAGATCTTCATCATATGGAAGAGATAGATGTTAATGATGCGGTGTTAGAAACCCCATTTCACTATTTCTTACCGCATCACGCGGTTTTTAAAGAAGCAAGTTCTACTACCAAACTGAGAGAGGTATTCGATGCTGCAGCGAAAACTTCTGATGGTAAATCTCTCAACGATTGTTTCCTAGTGGGTCCAAAATTACAATCAAGTATCATAGATCTTGTTTTGAAGTGCCGGACTCACCGAGTAACTTTCACCGCCGACATTGAAAAAATGTATCGACAAATTTCGGTCAATCAATCAGATCGATATTACCAGCTGATTATGTGGAGAGATGAGAAGACTTCACCTGTGAAAATTTTCAAAATGAACACGGTTACTTTTGGTACAGCAAGTGCACCATACCTTGCTATCAAAATTTTGAAAAAAGTAGCTGATGAGGAGAAAGAAAACTTTCCGGAAGGGACGAAGGCTGTTCGCGAAGACATGTACGTCGACGATCTCATAAGTGGAGCTGATTCCATTGAAGAAGCGCGAAAGAAACGGAACGAAGCAAAGCAACTTTTGGCAACAGCGGGACCCAACCTCAGAAAGTGGACGAGTAATACGAAGGAACTCATCGAGGACATTCCAGTTCAGGATAGAGAGCTTGATTTTGAACTTCCGTTCAACCTGTCAAATCATGTCAAGACTCTAGGCATCAAGTGGTTTCCCATCGATGACTTCTTCTCGTATCAAAATCTGCAACCTGCAACAGAATCAACCACAAAAAGATCCATGCTGTCAACTATAGCCAAATTATTCGATCCTTTGGGTTGGATCTCACCATGTATCATCACCGCCAAACTTATGATGCAGCGATTATGGGAGCTTGGCTGTGACTGGGATGAACCGATTCCAGCTGCTTTAAAGAAAGATTGGGACGCTTTTCTCCGAAAACTCCATCTGATCGAGCGGCTTCGGATTCCGAGATGGACCCAAATGAGCAAGACCAACAAATCGATCGAACTACATGGGTTTTGCGACGCTTCTATGAAGGCTTACGGTGCAGCAGTATACGTACGCGTCCTTGACAGTGAAGACAAAATCCACGTCAATCTTCTTTTGTCAAAGACAAAAGTAGCACCAAATCAACGTACGATAACTCTTCCTCGTCTTAAACTATGTGGCGCAGTAGTATTGGCAGAGTTGTTACAATACACCAAGGAAGTTCTGGCAATTCCTGATGTCAAGATGTATGCGTGGACAGATTCTACAATTGCATTGGCCTGGATATCCAACCGTGTGTCCGAAATTCAGCGGTTAGTGGGGATCGATTGCTGGGGACATGTCGCAACAGATCATAACCCAGCCGATCTAGCGTCCAGGGGTGTATATCCATCGGAACTCGAGTCACTTAAGTCGTGGTGGAATGGTCAAGAGTTTCTGCAACAAAAATGGGTATTCGACCTTCCAGATCAACCCATCGAAATGATTATCAATTATTTTGTATTATTCATTTATTGATAATCTCTGGCCTTTCATGCATTAATCTTTTTTTTAACTATAATTGTCACATAAAAACGAAGCATAATAAGAAGTAAAGCAAATAAATGGCTTCGTTGCTAATGTGAATTATTTTTTTTTTAATAAATTTAAATACTTTATAGCTAATTCATTATTCCGCTCACAAATGGAGGAATTGGATAAGGAAGACGAAAAACGTGAAGCTCAAACTACTGAAAAGGAAGACAAAGTATAAGTTAAATCCATTATAATTGAAATCATTTCCTACAATGGATATTCTCCCTGCAGGCTGAACAACTCGACGATAAATCAATCACCAAAACGTTTGGCAAAGTAATAGCTCCAAAAAAAACACAAAACCATGCATGATCTTTATAAGCCTAAGACGAAAAAAAAGAAGAAACTTCACGTCAAGAACAGCGAGAACTTTATTCCATATCAGTCGGCTGATAAGGCAACCGAAGATAAATATTAGCCATTAGCTCCTTCGAACGCCAAGCAATAAATGCCGAGTTCAGTGTTATCAAACGAACATCTGTACCCGAACTCAAGCATAAGCCAGGTCTAAAGAAATGGGATCGCATCAAGAAGAAAATGCCATCAGTCCTTGCAACAACAAAATCCGAGCAGAGTCGGGTGCTTGGATTCTGGCTTTTTTCAAAACTGTAAGCTACGACGAATGGAAACAAAATTCAAAGATCGAGAGCAAAATGTAACGTGATAAACTGGCAGTGATGATCATATACCACTTACACACGAAAAGAAGTATCCAGTGAGTAGACATGCCCGTCACAGTGCCAAGTTCGAGGATAAGGAAACGCAAGAGCGGAACAAATAAGGAGCTGAGAAACCCCGATGAGATTGTGAAGAATCGTCTGCGCTTGGAATTCTTCATATAAAATATTAAAGGTTTTGGTTCTGTAAAAAAAGATTAATAAATTTTGAATTAATTAATTTTGAAACTTCATTTTATTTTTTGTTGATGTTTATTTTTGTCTTGAGGCCTTTTGTCAATTCATGTCATTGAGAAATACTACACCGAAAATAAAAGTAAAAGAAAACTGTCAAATTTGAGTCAAGACTCAAAAGTCATGGTGTAATTGGCGAATGGAGTCACGGCACCTAGCAGTTAGCACGTGAACCCTATGAGGGGGATACATTTTTTTTTCATTTTGACATTCAATGTATTTCCCATAAGAGAAAACCAAAAAAAGGTCTGAAAAACATTGCTTTTGCTAATTAATTTTCTATGAACACGTATTTATTTTATAGTTGCAATAGAAAAAGAATTTATGCGAGTTAGTTAATCAAGAAGAATATGTATCAAAACTTATGTATAACTTCCTATATTTTGCAGATGAAAAATGTAAACAAACCTGTATTGTTGTTGTTGCTTTCCAAAATGGATTCATGTCGTAAGCAAAATTGGTGTCATGTGCGTAGTCAGGGAAGGGGTTTGATAGACAAGGGTCAATTATGAAGATTTTTATATTAGGTATGTATTATATTTTACTACTGTTTTCTAAAAATTAAAAGCTTACGTCACCGAAACTTTGCAGCAATGTTTTTATGAAGATGTAGGTATAAAGTATTTCTATATATTTATGTATTGCGTTTGTGTATTTGTATTCTTGAGAAAAAAGGAGTAAAAATATTTGTACACTGTTTGTGCAACAGATCAATAAAATATATTTTGTGCTTAGAAACTAGAGAAGCTCATGGGGTCAATAACACCCTTTATTGAATAAATAAAATTTTGCGTTTAATTTTTTACAACTCTTATTTTCAAAATATGTGCCCTCCAAAAATATCAGGAAATAATAGCACTTCAATCGTGCCTGCGTCTTTTGTTATAACCACATTCACACGATTGGAGAACTCGCAATATAATGATCAAAACAACAACAAAAGAATGGACAAATTCATTATTGCTATCATTATACTGGCAGCTTTTCATCAGTCGTGTAAATTCGGTATAACGAAGAAGCATTTAAAATATTTACATACTTCCAAGCCAAAAAATTTTGTACGTAGGTAAAAACACTTGAAAAAGTTTTTTTTGTAATTAAATTGGTAAATATATATGCAAGAAATTTTCATTCCAAACAAAAATTTTGACATAATTTGAAAATCTTCATTTTCAATACAAACATAATAAACAAAGAAAAAAAAAACTGTTCATGTTTTAAATAATCTTGGCTACGTCTCTGTGTACTTTTTTTTCAAACGAGTATTGGTGTTGTTGTTTCTTGTTGTAGAGGTAGTTTGTTTACATTTTCCATCTTAAATTTAAAGTATTTGAGGCGTCAGTTTTGAATTATTTTTTGCTAGATTTGTAAACTCACATGTTTTGTTATTCTATTGCAATCATAAAAGTTGTATCCGTTTATATAAAAGTTATTGGAAAAAGTAACATGAATATGACTCTCTTTTGCTTTTCTCTTACCCCGAGGCCACACGAGCAAGTACTTGCAAGCAAGTTGCAATACATACAAATTTGTTTACTAACACAAACAAACCCAAGCAACTTGCTTATCAACTGGCATGCAAGTTTTGAAGCCAGTAGTGAAGCAAGTTGAGAAGCAAGATGGGAGACAAGCAAGTGGAATGCAAGTGGAAAGCAAGTGGGAGGCAAGTGGAATGCAAATTACGAATTTGACAGGCAGTGTATGTAGCCAACTTGCTTGCAAGTACTTGCACGTGTGGCCTCAGGGTTATGGGAAATACATTGAACGTCAAATTGGAAAAAATTTTATCCCCCAGAAAGGGTTCATGTGCTGAAATGCAGGTGGTGTGGAAAGCAACTTACCAGGTGTCAATATCACGTGCCTCATGGGACGAAATTTCAAAGAGGAATTCGAAGAAGAGTCATGACTCTAAAGTCGTCGTGTAATAGCAGACATTGGATTTTTATTAGACATGTTCATAGTCTTGGCATCGTTCATGGCAGGTGGAGCCAGCATGTGAGCGATGCCCAAAATCCAAACATGTTAAAGATGTATCTACGAACAAACCCAGAAATACTCCGAATATAAAAGAAAAGACTCCGAATCGAAGTCAGCTGTAAAAGCTGGCAGGAGACCTCTGCCCTGTGCTGCCGAAAGTACTACTAGATATATCTGTATTATATTATGCTATGTTTCCACCAAAGGATTATCTCAGTTCAGATTTAATAAATCTATTTGGTGTTTCCACCGCACAAAAAGATTTAAAAAAGATTTACTTTGACAACCCCTTTTAAAATGCAAATGGTGTTTCATTTTTTCTCATAAAGAGGAAGTGAGATAGAATGTTTCCTCTGTGAAGAACTGAATTCAGCCATAAATGAATCCTTCAGCGCCATACAGGAATAGGCTAGGTCGATTTGTAAAAGGATTTGTCCTAGGAAGATTTAACAAGATTTATTTCTACATATGTATAATGAAATAAGGCGTATGGTAGATCTTCGAGATTTAAAGGAGATTTGCAGTAAATCTTATTGAATCTCAGATTAGCGTTAGGTAGAAATGTAGCATTACTTTCAACACTTCCGTACTACCCTACTCCTCTTTTCACATACGTATTACTATTTTCTAAAAGCCAAAATAGCTGACATATGCAGCTAGTTAGGTGTCCTGTACAAATTTAATTTCTTTTTCGATTGCATGCTAATTTGACAGTATTTAACTTTCAACTCTATATTTTAATACAAAAATTGTAATTTTTAATGTATTTAATTCTGATACACAAATCGGTCTTATTTATACGATTTTCTAGACGGTTAACTAATATGTTTTGCCTAATTTGACTGAATTCTCATAAGGGCAAATGGTAATTTCATTTGAAAAATTTAAAATTTTGCACAAAACTAGTTTGGAAATAAAGTAAAACCTAACATACGCACCAAATTAGAAGCCATATTAGAAGCTTTGAAAAGGATTTGTATGAAAAAGGTAAAACTAGTTGTATTAAAAACAGGAACAGTTCAAATTGAAAAATGAAACGAGCTGTCAAAAAAACTAAAAACACTTTTTCTGTGGTTTGTGAAATAACCTCATTTCGGCTCAAATGACAACGTAGTATTAACAGTTTTAAATAATTGGAAATATGATATATTTAACTGCATAAAATGTTTCTTTGCCCTGAGGCCACACGATCAAGTACTTGCTAGCAAGTTGGCTACATGTACTGCCTGTCAAATTCGTAAATTGCATTCCACTTGCCTCCCACTTGCTTTCCACTTGCTTGTCTCCCAACTTGCTTCTCAGCTTGCTTCACAACTGGCTTCAAAACTTGCATGCCAGTTGATAAACAAGTTGCTTGGGTTTGTTTATGTTAGTAAACAAATGTGTATGTCTTGCAACTTGCTTGAAAGTACATGCTGGTGTGGCCTCGGGGTTAGTAAGAAAATATTAGGCGTTTTCCTTTGGAGGTGGCGAAGTACTTGCAAGTACTTTGCCAGCTTTTTTCAATGGAACACATCAAACTGCTTTTCCCATGTAAAATGTATCTACTCGCGCATGAGAGCATGTGCAGTTGGTAGTACTAGATTAGGGTTTTCATCTACTCGTAAGTACTTCGCCACCTCCAAAGGAAAACGGCTATTGTAATTAGGCTTGTTTTTTTGACATCTTTAATGTGAACATTCACATGCTTCACATTAAGCCCAATTTTCATATGCAAATTCCAACAACAACAAGTTAACTTCACTTTTGAGCTCCTGAATGTGGAACGTATCTAGTGTTCACATTAAGGAGGTCAACAAAACACGCGACTGAATATGAATCCTCGCGTTCGGCAGGCTTAACGATAGACCTTGAGTTGTTTTTGCATTAGCTGACATCAGCTGTTTTGTTACAAGGGATTACAACAACACAAACAAATCCGGATCGCTTAAGATACGCAGCTGAACGCGCTCAATTTTCCTTTGCATACGCTCATTTGAGGGCCTAAAATTTCCGGTAGTACTATTTTATTCAAAATACTACTCTTTTTTGGTTTCTGTACACATTTCTTCCGGCAGCGCTGCTTCTGCCCGTGTTTTGATGTCTGGTTCTGTCTAGGGATCTGTCAACTGTTTCTTTTCTGTACTGTAGTTGATATTTTATAAACAAAAACATGTCTTCTTCTAATTTGTGCAAAATGTAAGTTTATTAAAATGCGATGAACAGAATATATTTGATTTGTTTATATAATCTCATGTTCTAGATGCAATAAGAATGGTTTCAAGTATTCCTGCCCCAAATGTAATATAGTATACTGTTCACTCGCTTGCTACAAATCTCCGCAACACCAGAAATGCTCAGAAGAATTTTACAAAAGTTGTGTTGAGGCTGAGATGTCAGCAACCTGCAGTAACACCGAAGACACCAAAAAAATGTATGATATCTTAAATCGATTAAATCATCAATTCGAAGAAGATGAATATGATTTGGATGCTCCCCCGCCACAGTTGGATTCCGACGATGATAACGATACTGAAGATGGTAAGTTTTAACCATTTTAAATTATACTCATTCGTTTAGACAGTATCCTTACAGAGACTGAATTGTCCAGTAGATTAGAAGGCGTCGATATTAATGATTCAGAAGAAATATGGAAATATCTCACAGACTTGGAAAAGAAAGATTTTCAGTTTCAGATCCAAAATGGTGAAATTGTAAATCTTGTACCCAAATACTCGCCATGGTGGTCAGCATTTAGCAATAAGTTGGTCGTTCCAATTTCAGACAAAAGTATACCTACGATATATGACAACATACCTTTATTTAGCAAAATATACTCCAAAGAGCCACCACCATGCATTCACAACAATCTGTGGAACGTCATAGCTGCTTATGCATGTACAGTGAAATTTTTCAACGGAGAACATAAAACCAACCCGTTGGAAGCTACCAAATATCTTATTGCACTTTCGGCAAATCTTAAGAAAAGCGTAAACTTCGATGATGCCGAACAAGCTGTTATTTCTATAGAAATGGAGGCTCTTGCCGAAAACATATCATTACCTTGCGATTTATTTGCAGAAATTGAAAAAGACTGTAGGCAGATCATATCCGGTGGACTAGATTTTAAACTCGCCGCTCTATCAGATACTTTGGATACATTCAAAATTGCGAAAGATCAACAATTTAGAAAGAAATCAAAGCAAACTAATTCAGAATTTAATCGAAAATTTGAAAATCATTTTGTAAGTGATCTTTCAAAAAATAACTTGAATTTGATAATCAAGAAAATTGAGTTTTTCTTGTCATTTGTAAATAGAGATTCCCACAGGAATATTTTTGTATGATTTTGTTAACATCATTGAACAAAAACAAAAAGCTCATTAAATAAATCTGTATCTATGTAGGTATGTATATTAATGTATCTATGTACATATTCCCTGATTAAAAAGGGGACTGTACTGGGGGCTTTAACTTTATACTGTAATTCGATTGGACAGCGAAATCGTTTGGAAAACTTTTACTTTGGCCTTCATGTATGTAGGTACATTTTCGAGTGCGATTAACTGTTATAACTTCCGAACTGATAGTGAATTTTTGTAAATGGCCAGCGTAATGGCCATGCACGACAGAGCCAATCGGTCGTGTGTGGAGCTGATAGTTTTATTCATGAAGTCCTAAGAAACTCACAAGCTCACAAGCTTAATTATTAAAATTAGATTTAATATCACCTTTTGTTTTGCTTCATAAAAGTTCAATAAAACTCATTCACCCCTGTTCTGATTTCCGATCGGAATCAAATCCGTTTACGAAATTGATTTCCGTAAGGATTCAAAAATCATGTTCTGAATTTAGAACAAATTCACTTCCGCAATAGTCGATATTCAAACCTATTTTTTTTCGAAATCCGTAAAAAGAAACTTCTTAACTGAAAATAACATCAAAAATATAATTGATATCGTGGTCCGTGGCTTTTTAGTGAAAATCTAGTGGTGTGTCTGCCCGTATTTCCAACAAAAAATAAGTTTTTTTAAATTATTTAAATTCAAGAAAAAATAAACTTCAAATTAATTCAAAATGTCAAGCTAGTTTTCAATTCATCCGAAAATCAAAACACACCCATTCCGCAAGTATTGAAAACGAAAAGAATTTCAAAACACCGAGAGTTTGAAAACGAAAGGATTTTTTAAGTAATCGGAATTCAGAACAGGGGTGATTGTGTATTTTTATTTTTGTTGCCTATATACATATGTATATCGAGGTCTAATTGCGTTATCTTCAGGTCAAACGGAAATATTAATAGAATAATGTATAATAGGTGTGTTCTTGAAAATGAGATCTCAGAGCCCTCAGCAATCTCAGTCTCTTGAACAGGATTCCTCAGAAATTTTGCTGTCAAATCACTGAGGAAAGAAAATATTGGATTCGCTTGCTCAGTTTTTGACACTGAGCCCTCTGAGATCTCATTTTCCTGAACTATTGAACTTTTTCAGGAAGTTCTAAGAAAATTTGTCATACATATGTATACAGGGTGTCCTGTAAATAATGGATAACCTTGCAACTGGTTGTAGCAGGCCTTATGACCTTTCCAGAAAAAAATATAAAAAAAAATATTTTCCCAGTGGTTAGGGTAGAGTCGCCTAATTTCGAACACTCCCAGTAGTCGAACACTTTTTGAAAATGAGCTTATAATCTGTGTTATTTCTTAGATTTTCAACTTCTATAAACGCAGAATAATTTATGTGTTATTCCTTTAAACCTTGAAATCCTATCAACTAGTCAAATTTCATCCTAAAGTTTTAAAAAAAGGACTTAAAAAAGAAGCTTTAGGAAATCCAGTAATTTCAAGTTTTTGTAAATAAAAAAACTGTTGGAAGTGTTCTGGGAAACTGTGATTTTTGGTGTGAAAATTAAACTTAATGCCTGTTATAATGCGTTTTCTTGTTAGATAATAGTTATTTTATTTATGTAACTTAAAGTTTTTACTTAAAGCTTAATAATTTATTAATAAATTGACTGTTCGAACATAGGAAACCAAATTTGTTAGAGTTGCCTGTTCGAACACTAGTGTTCAAATATAGGCAACTCCGTCAAAATTGTTTTATTTTGTTCAGGCAATAAATATTATAGAAAATTAAATTTTTTTACGGTTTTACGTCAAGAACACTAAGAGGAACGTTGGGTCCAGTATTCGAACACCTTTTTCTTCTTTTCTTCCAGTGTTCGATTCAAGGAAACTCATGTTATTCTCATGTAATTGCTAGCTTCCTTTGTTCGAACAGTTTTTGAATTGTATTCAAACTAAGAATCCGTTAAACTGTTTTTTGTTTTATTTCGTTTTTAAAAGAATTGAATGAAAGCACATTAACAAACACAATTTGTTTAAAGGCGATATTACATTATCATATAAATATGGCAAACTTGCCATATAAATACGGTCCACAAGTGACATATCAATGTGATAGATATATTTTTTTGAAAGACTATGTATTTAGTACCTCTATGGTATCATATACACATATTCTTTTATATATACCATGCTTATATGTCACTTGTGGACCGTATTTATATGGCAAGTTTGCCATATATATATGGTAGTGTAATACTGCAAAACTGAGAGAAAATTACTTCATGATTTTTTTTTGGTTGAAATTATGTACATAATCTTGTGTTCGAAATAAGGAAACTTTCTGTTCGGGCTTAGGAAACTAGTGTTCGACAACTGGGGAATTTGGCTTTTTTCAGCTTTTGATTTTTTATAAAAAAAGTTGTTAAAGTTACTAAAAAAACCTTAAAAGTTATAACATAATTTTACATCAAATATTTACGTTGAATGGTTTCCTCACAGTCAACGATTACTTCATTATGAACCACTAAGTGTTCGATTACTGGGGACATGACCCTACTATGTTATGATGTTTTTTCCAAAAGTTGTTAACAAGTGCTACTTTCTTCAAATACGTGAACGCTACGACCATGGATGAACAAAACGACAGAAAACATTAAAAAAGCTGTGAAGTCACTTGAGTATCCTGATATTTCAAAAAAGCTTTCTATTTGGATCAAAGGTAGACAAAATGTTCATACTTATTACTTGCGATATAGGTACTATGAGGCAAGTTTTGGATTCGTGCAAAAAAAAATTGAGATAACAATCAAACATGATATTACGATGATAGAGAACACCAAAAAAGTCGGTGGCACAATTCTGTCTGTCTGTCTGTCTGTTCGTCTACAGCCTTTTTAGAACCAAAAATAACGGTACCTGCCATACAATTTTTTTAGCAATTTTACATAATCGTATTTTTCTCAAAAACGGCTCAACAACTTTTCTTAAAAAATTTTTTAATAAATTTACTTTAGTAAAGGCTTCCTTTGGGTGGAAAACCATTTTTCAAAAATGGTTATTAATGGTACCTCCCAAAGAACCATTTTTTTTTAATTTTTGATTTTATTCAAACATTATTATTTAAACATTGAAAAAATTCATGTTTTTGATTATAACTTTTTTATTTATAACTTTAGGATAAAAAGTATGTTAACATAAATTGAAGAGAATTGAATTTGCTACAAATTTGTACCAAAGTTTTTTTCTAAGACTAATAAAATTTAAGTTGCCATGGAAAACTTTTTAGAACTCGTTTTTCAATATGGTGGGCAAATGGTGGGGCTTTCAACACCTAAAATCGAGTTTTATACTTGCACTGAACCCCTTTACACATCAAAAGAGAAAATCTTTGTCCAACCTAAATTTGGAGGTTATTGTAACATTTTGCGAAAATGTTAAAAGCTGTTTTATTAGACGATTGACAAATTTTCTTGGTTATTTATGGTTATTACATGCACAAGCATGTGTTATACCATTTTGGAAAGTGCATTAAATAGACAACTTTTTTAAGCAATCGGCCATTCATGTTCTCATACAATTATAATTTATTAGAAGTTATCAAACTTTTGTGAAAATAAATTTTTGTACTGAAAAAAATATTTTAAAAAATTATAATAAAAAAAATGCAATAACTTCTATTAAATTTTACCACCCATCTATTACAACAGTTATTCTAGAATATTACAAAAATAGAAAAATAGTAAAAATTGTTCATCCATAGTCGTGGCGTTCACGTATTTGAGGAAAGTAGTACTTGTTAACAACTTTTGGAAAAAACATCATAGCATAGTAACCACTGGGAAAATATTTTTTTTATATTTTTTTTCTGGAAAGGTCATAAGGCCTGCTACAACCAGTTGTAAGGTTATCCATTATTTACAGGACACCCTGTACACATATGACAACTTTTCTTAGAACTTCCTGAAAAAGTTCAATACACACATTATACATTATTCTATTAATATTTCCGTTTGACCTGAAGATAACGCAATTAGACCTCGATATACATAGCAAGAAAAATAAAAATACATGAGTTTTATTGAACTTTTATGAAGCAAAACAAAAGGTGATATTAAATATAATTTTAATAATTAAGCTTGTGAGCAATGCACAACAATAAAACGTTTCTTAGGACTTCATGAATAAAACTATGAAGCCATCTGGGGGGGGGGGGGGGGGCGGTTAAAATATATAACCCATATAGTTTGCCATAAAGTAGGGCTGTGTCAATCAGGATTGATTCGATTTTTTTAATCCGATCATCGAAAAGTATTGATGATTGAAATCACAAATTTTCGTTTCAATCGAGCTCAATCTCAATCACTTCGATGATTCTCGATTTTCCATCCCAATTTCAATCACTTCGAGGATTCTCGATTGTCCATCCCAATCTCAATCATTTCTATGATTCTCGATGTTCCATCCCAATCATTTCAATTATTCTCGATTTTCCATCCCCATCTCAATCTCAATCATTTCGATGAATCTCGATTTTCTCTTCAAAAACTTGTTATCTCTTAAATGTTTTTTAATCCATCGACATCGTAGGCTTCCGTCAATAGAACTTGACAGTTGATGGCTTGAAATATAGGAGACGAACTATATTTTGAGAAAAAAGGTGTATTCTGATTCAAATGTCACCCAATTGCCCTTAAATCATCTTTTTCCGGAGCAGTAATAATTATTAAAAAATTTCTGATTTTTAAGAGGTTTTTTAATCCATTGACATGGTAGCCATCTGTCAATGGAGTTTGACAGTTGATGTCTTGACGGATAGGGGCCGAACTATATTTTCACATAAGGAGTATATTTCGATCAGAATTTTAACCAATTGGCATAAAATCACCTTTTTTCGGAGCAGTAAAAAATTGTGAAAATTCCATATTTTTTGAGCTTTTTAATCCATAAAAATTGTATTGTTTCGGATTCAATCAAAATCGGAAGAGTATTGAATTGAATTCGTTAAAATCGGAGAGATTTAATTCCATCGAAATCGAAATGAAATTTGAATCGATAATAAATTCAGTGAAATGAAAATGATCGAAAGATCGATTGATTGAAATGATAATCATTTTGTATTTTGATCATTTTCAAGATTAAGCAAAAAAAAAAATCAAAAAAATGTCGATCCTGCTGCATTAAATTCTATATAAGTCGAGAAATGCTGCTTTGTTTTTCAGAAATTTGGTAGGGATCTGAAGAAATTTGAAAAATCTTAAATTTTCAAAGCCTGCTAAAATTATATTTGCATTTAGTTTGAGTAGTTGAGAGGTTTCGAAAGGTTTAAAAGCAAGCTTTCACTCCATTTAATTTAATGTTCTCATTTAAAATATGATTTTAAAAATTTGTATTTTATAATAATTTTGATTAATAACAGGTTATTATGGTGTATCAGATATATTTCTAGGTTACCACATGATTTTATATCGATTTTGAACATTACTCAACCTACAATTTTGCAAACTAGGTACAAATATAGGATTTGGAATATCACGAATAAGCTCTACTTCATCAGTAATTCTTTTTTGAGGTATGAAAGGAATGATAATATAACAAGGATTATATTTTTAGAAAATTATACATACTGATTCAAGTGAACATGATAAATTACTAGGTATATGAAGTGCAAATTTGTTTAGAGTGAAAATATCGCTATTTTCGGGCGCATTTTCCTAGAATTTAATAATAATAGAAAAAAACATGAATGTATAGAAACAATGAATCTTTATTTATGCTTAAAATATGCAAAAAATAGCATTTTAGCTTTGCAATATGTTTACTCGATTTAAAGGAATGTTATACACATAATTTGCGAACATACTCCTCGACTCGGTAAGGTTATTTTTGCAATTGTTATTCACCCGTATTTCTTAACATTTTTTTATTTCGGTACTGAATAAATAAATAAATATATAAAATAAACAAAATATTCCTTCATAACCACCTACCTACATATTATTTTTATGCTGTAAAGAAGTTCTCGAAACCACCAAAAACGAAAATTCATTGCTAGAAGATCGAGATTATATGAATGTATGCAAGAGTACACAAGCAAGCGCACAAAAAAGGATAAATGAGAGCAAAAAATTGCAAACACAAACAACCGCCACCAAGTCAACCATTGCTTCAGAACACTTCTTCACATCCACCCCCAAACGTGAAAACAGATAAATCCTCCAAAGAACAAATTTTTCCTTCAAAAACGAAAATTCTTGCCAAGATCGACATGAATAAAATAAATATACCTGAAGTGTACACACACACAATCAAAATTTAAGTTAGAGCAGACTATGAGGACAAAAAAACTACCACCACTGCTTCACAAATCACAACCTTCATTAATTGCAAAACAAAACAGACAAAATACCCAAAAACCAACAACAAAAACAGGTACACTTGCGATAGTGGTGAAACGAATTTCAGTTCGATGCAACTTGAAAGCTTCATATAGAGCAAAAGCTTTTCTCGCCAAGTACAAAACATGTATGAGGTGGAGGCAATCTCAAATCGGGTCCTTTTTCTTTATATGAAGCGGCCTGTCTTTATTATTAGTTAGTATGCTTATACTTACTTACTTCGGTCCTCGAACCTATTATGTCTCCTTGCGGAGCATAAGGCCTCGACTACTCCTACGCGCCATCGTGTACGGTTTCTGGAGATGAACCTCAGCTGTATCCGGCTCAAAAAACGAATGCATAACTAGGGGCCTATTCTGAAAAGTGGGGCGGATCGCTTTCAATGGCGGATTTGCATTTTCCTATTTTCAAAAGCGATTCGATTTTCATTCGACCGAATATGGAAAGCGAAAGCGCTTTCCAACCAAGCCCCCGAAAACGTAGTAGTCTTAAACTTCGTAAATCTCTCACATTGTATAGCAAATTAGACTGATTTACGCATATTACAAATTTACTACGTTTGCGACGTCTTTACGCCGTTATTGCAGGGACCCAATTCCGCAAGAGAGTTTTTTCTGTGTACACATCAATTTTTGCGATTCCGCAAGAGTGGCTTTTGAGTTTTTGACAGATTACGCGTGCACAATCAGTCAAATTTATTCACATTTGATTTGGGTGTGAATAGAATGTGTGCATGGAAAATCATTCACCCTAGCGGAATTGGGCCCAGGAATACCTTTATTTTTCTTTCATTTGTTGTTTTGTTGGAGACCAACTAAAAATTTCGTTTGCATCAGCAACGTACTTGGCTTAGCCTAGTACGCTGATGATGCTGATGCGAAAAGAAAAATCCAATACAAAAGTGACACAACGAAATCATAAACTAAAAATTTAGTTCTACTTTGCGTTCTGTAGTACGCTGTTCGATGAGCGAAATTGATAATTGTAGCAGATTATTTAGAGAAAAGTCTACACTCTTTTTTCGCACACAATTAATTACCCAGACCATTTATTTGTGTGCGAAAAAATGACATTTGTGTGTTTCGTGTTTATTTTTGTTGTTTTTTTCATTACAGCATGACTGCTTGTGATTTGTTTGCATTTTACATTTGTTTTAATTTGTTAAATTTGTGCGACTGTCAATGAATATTTTTCCGCTTCGATTTCATAAGCATTTCGTTATCTTGTTGGACACCAACTAAAAATTTCGTTTCGCATCAGCAGTGTACTAGGCATTGACATATTATATATGGACTGCTAGTTGTATGTCATTTCCATACAAAACGTGCTAAGAAAATGACACCACTTATTAGTCGAGACTAGCGGCAAACTCAGGCCTAGCCGCGAAAATTTAAAACATATTAACACAGTGCTAGGGGATCAGGCAAAAAAATCCCTTATTTTGTTTTATACGAAATTAATTTGCTTTTAGGTTAAAGGCTCTCCCAAACCAAAGCGAATTCGTAGCGAATCATTCGCAAAGACGATTTTTTGTTGTTGTGTAGCATTGTGTATCTTTCATATTTTGTATTATTGTGAATGATTTCGCGTCGTCGGCGAATGTTTCGCGTTGGTTTGCGAAACGCGAAACATTCGCCGACGGTGCGAAATCATTCACAATAATACAAAATATGAAAGATACACAATGCTAAACAACAACAAAAAATTGTCTTTGCGTATGATTCGCTACGAATTCGCGTTGGTTTGGGATAGCCTTAATATTTAATTAAAATGAATGTTCTATTAGCCGCGTTTTATTATCCTCATGATCTGATCCGGATCAGATCATGTTAAATAAAACAGACAGGATCTTAGTTATATACGCGTATCTTTTCACAATAAGTTTGTTTATTTTTCACGTGTCTGTTGCCACTTTTCTTGGCACTATTGAAACACATTCACAATAGTAATTTTTGGATCATTGAAATAGATCCAGATAAAAAGCAGGATCCCATTTGTTTTTGTAATCACGTGTTAGAAATTG
Organism: Dasysyrphus tricinctus; assembly: GCA_963921185.1. NCBI lineage: Eukaryota > Metazoa > Arthropoda > Insecta > Diptera > Syrphidae > Dasysyrphus > Dasysyrphus tricinctus. The sequence goes on from OY992530.1 coordinate 106,668,785, forward strand.
ATCCGGATCAGATCATGTGGATAAAAAAATGCGGCTATTAGAACCAATTTTTCAATCAAGCAGTTCGAGTAGTAATGACGTACATTATACACACAATAGCCACGTTTTTTTATCACTCATAACCCATATGGTTCACCTCATGAAAATAAAACGATGCGGATAAGTGCAAAAATTGACCTATATACCCATCTCTTTTTTTCCTTATGTTCACTTATTTTCATGTGAGGTCTGTCTCTTTTCCAAATACTGCTGACAAATCGCTTACATGATTAACAATGGTAATCAGCTAATCTTAGCTAACAATAAAGAACTGTCATTACTGTACACGTGAAATCGGAGAGAAAACATTCCCAACGATAAAAAATGACAACACAATGATAAATAACAATAAAAATTCTCGTCAGCGAATATTTTGCGTCGGTTTGGGAGAGCCTTTAAAGTTTTAATACCTTCCGCTACTTTTTGCAAAAGTGAGAAATGAACATTTATTATAAAAGCTTGCAATAAAACAAAGGATCATTGTACTGATAGACAATTTTCAATGCAAGCGCGTCTTTTGTATTGATATTTACATCTCACTCTCGTATTTTTTATTCTGTGCAAAAAGTAAAAAGGGTTTATTTAAAAAAAGGAAATTTTCAGATACTTTTATGGGTTTTCCTTAAAAAAAATACCCTTCCAGCACTGGTTTGACGTTTGTGTGTTTTTTTCTGCTTTTCTCATTTAAAAATAACTAATTCGGAATTTGAAAACTTTTCATATGTTTCTTCTCTTAAAACAACTTTATAAAAAAGATAATAAAAGAAGTTATTTCCAAAGAGCATGATATGCGTCCTTGTTTTTTTGCTTCATAAAAACAAACAGGATAGGCCACAGAAGTCAGCGGGAAAAAATCCCTCAAAAAATACCCAGTTCCAATGTCAAACATTATTTCCGTATTTCACCTATAGGACGGAGATTGGCGCTTGTTCCACTGTTACAAGTGGAATCATCGTAAATTTGTTGCTAGCAGTCCATATATAATATGTCAATGGTACTAGGCTTTACGGCCAATAATTAGTGTACGGTAAAAAATATATGGAGACTTGGATCTAATATTCTACTACGATTTTACATTTAATGAGATTTCAATATATAACTGCGTACTGCAACACAAAAAAGCGACGAAATTTTTCGTTTACGGCTTCGCTGTGTCAATTTTTGTATGGAAATTTTCGTTTCGCTTCAGCTGCGCTCAATTTAATTGTATGCCCATGAAACGGAATGACAAACGTAGAGTGTGACAAAGGGCATGTTTTATTATCATCGGCATTGACCTATTATATATGGACTGCCAGCAGCGAGCTCAGGATGGTTCATCTTCAGCCACTAAGCGTCACCAGCGCTACTTGGAGCAAAACAGAAAAATTGTGTAACTTTTGACAATTTGCTTTGACGGTAGTTTTGTTATTTATCATTTTATTTTAAACGAAAAATGAAAAAGTTTAGTTATTTTTCTTCTTTTTTTATATTTCTGTGCAAAAAATGTTAAAAAAAACTGAAAGCAAGAAAATAATTTAATTTTAAAAATATAGACACAGATAAGTAACCAAATATTTGTGTTCGAAGACTTTCCTCGAGGAAAAAGTGCCAGTTCGCTTAGATAGTTGGATACAAAACTATTTCTTAGCGGAATCTGGAAACATTCAACATATCTTTTAAAATGATCCGTTCCTTTTTTATTTATAACCACAGAGGAGAGGAGAGGATATTCTGAGTTTATCAAAACGAAAAAAGTGCTCCCGCCAGTTTGAAATATAGCTCACACTAACTTCTTGTGTGCAAAAGCTGGCATGTTCTAAAAATCGTGGATTCAACACGTAATACCTAAGGTTATTAAATTATATATCAAATCATTATACAACTCTGCTCTATTTCAGCAACTTGCCCTAGAAATAACAAACGCCCAGATCGATGAAATGAAGAAGAACGTCGACTTTCCCAGCTGCTGCGGCAGAAAAACGTCTAATCACGCGACATGAACATGACGTAATGGCACATGTGCATGTTTTGCCAAGCAGTGTCCTCTGGCCGGACCCCTCATACATTTAGTAGCCACCACCTGCTGCGTTGGTGACAGTACCGACTTGATTATTCTGAGGAACTCACTCGACCTCTTGCCTCCTCGTGTCGCTGCCAACTCTTGGACTCACTTACCTTGTTGGCTTATTGTCTACCCAAAGGTCATCGAACGACACATCGCACATGAATTGCAATTCATGCCTACATAGAACAGCAGCATGAGAAAATTCATGAGGCTGGATCACAGGTTAAGCAATTCGGCAAAGACAACGAATTATAGCTTATAGCCTTCGGAAGGATGCCTATTTCAATACTATTCTTGATCCACTGTATATAGTTATGGACGCAAAAACATCCACTCATTCACTGACAGAGTCAATGAACAGATCACCGAGTTTTGTTTTTACTGAAGAGGTGGAACCTGTGTTGAGCAACTAAAAAAACGCACTGAAGAATATGGAAAATGTTACACTAACTATTTAGAAATACATTTTAAAAAAATTTGATATTCTCTGTCCACTAGCCTATGGGTTCATTAAAGAATAGATTTTATTTGTATCTAATTATATGTTTTAGTCCTTAATTATTTCTATTGGAAGATTTACAAAAACTGAAAAGCTGTCGGGTCAGTATCGTTTTACCATAAAGCAGCGGGCTAATTGTGGAATTCCTAGCTATGTAGTTTTTTTATAAACCGGCTTGCGAGTTGTACCTTGTACTGTATGACACGTGCACATCGTGCGTCACACACATTAGACTGTTTCAAATTCTTTTTCGTTTTTGAACAATAATAGCCATCGTCACATTTCACTCACGCAATGACCTCAGTTGATTGGAACTACAAAAATCAAACCAGCCAATTCAGACCACAATTCAACTGTATTTATTGTTTTTGTAAAGAAATACTCTCATTTCCACGCTTGCATTGCGAATGGCTGGAGCAAAACCTCGGTAAATAATACGCCTATTGGGAGGAATTGGGTGGCAGTAATATCCTTTAGCTTTATTTCACATCAGCAATACCTGCAGACTGCTCGCAGATTCTATGGTTCTCGTCTCATCATTTTCAAAATAATTCCTTGATGAGTTGAAAACAAAAGAGATCGAAACAACAGAAAAAGAATAAAGAAAATAAAAAAACAGACTTCGAAATCAATACAGTATAATTGCGTACCCACCGCTCCAGATAAGAACAACGGATATGATGCCTTCGGGATAAAACAATCCTTCCAAAGTATACAACTTCACGGGTGTAGCGATTTTTTGTCTCGACTATATCGGTTGCTATAATGAAGGGATATCAACAAGGATGACGACGTTGCGTCAAAATCGTTTCTTGATTTGAAGATCACTATGTTTGTTTACTTTTGAAGGATTCTTTTATCCCGAAGGCATCATATCGAGTCGATGATTAAAATTGGTCACTTCAATTTTGCATAAGGCTGGGACATATTATGAGTATCCCCTTTTGTTAAAGTGGTCCCCGTATATGTTCTATGTATATGGCAGGCATGCAGGGTATTTTAATCCAAAATGTAGTTAATTAATGCTGAAACTGATCCTAGCATTAGAAAATTACTAAACATTCTTCGACTTCCGAATAAATTATACTTCTTATTTTACTTTATTTGGAATATTTGAAGCACACATAAAAGGGGTTTACACTGAGTATATAAAAACATGAATATAATATGAATTTATTATAAAATTTGAATAATTATAATAATAATTTTAACTATATGCCTGGAAGACTTTAGGTCTTTTTAAATGCAACCTGAATTGGAGGATAGGAAAGAATTGGCAATAATAACACCATTATTGGCTTTCTTGTTGGCATTACTATTTCTGTTAGATAATCTAATCGTAAAGTAAAATAAAATAAAATATCAACCCGACCAATGGTTTATCACACGGCTTTGAATTAAAAGCTGACGCGATGGGAAATGATTTCCTATCACTTCCCACGAAATCACCAAATATATTTTTTGTAAATTTAATTACTCCAATTCCCATTTTCTGCCTTTCCCACAATCCAATTTCCACCCAACTCCCACAGCGCGTGAGACCAGACGAAATATGATATTAACTAAAGTTCAAAGTTTTGCCTCACGCGCTGCACATTCATTTTATCGACTGCCACTTTTTGGCTTTGCCTTATGCAAAGCTTCTGATAGATTAATATAATTTTGTTAGTTGCATTTCAAACGCCGTCATCACCTCTTGTATTTAAATAAATAATAAAAAAACTAAAAAACAAACTTTGTGTCTTAATAATTAATTTTCCTTAATATATTTGTGCAAACAAATTGACGACCGTGACAGGACGCATACTAAAAAAGTTTAGTGGCCTGCAGATAAAATAAACATAAAAAGGAAAATAATTAAAAGATAAATAACAAATTTTGAAAAAGTGTGTGTGATTTTTTTGTGACTCAAAATCTTTTTAATATACATATAAAAAAAAAACTTTAAGTGATTTAAAACGATGACTTCAATGGAACAATTAACCGACCATCAGGAGGAAGTAGGCACAGCTATCTGCAAGCTTGCCCGCAACTACGGAAAGGATGGTCGTGGGAGAAAAACCCTCGAATATCTACAGCATCGTTGGTCCAGTCTCAACGAATTATGGGAAATATTCCATAGCACTGACGCCGATATTAAGGCAAAGCACCCACTGGAAACTGATCACGAGTATCATACAAAGGGATACTTCAACGAGATCAAAGGGGTGTATGAAAGCATGAAGGAAGACATCATGAGGCGTTTTTCAGAGGCAGAAAAATCCGATGATGTAGATAGAACACCAGAAGAGAGGCCGAAAGAGACCACAGCAGTCAAGCAGCTACAAGAGCAGCCAAAGGAGCCCCTCGGAAAGCCCCCAGCAGGGCTCTCAATAATGCCCGCTCCAGCAGGCACTACTGAAGATAAAACAAACAAAAGATTCACCATTGATCCCTTACCAGAAACCAGCAAATTGACAAGTGAGAGCAAATTCCGCCTTCTTGGAAAAATTTTCCAAGGATCTCTCAACAACTGTCCGGTCAATTTGAGGGAAACTTTACCTCAGCAATTCCAGCAAAAAACAACCACACTCATGCGCAACTGGGACGAATTAACCACTGCGTATGAACGACTTGGGGACGATGCAGCTGCAGCCGACATAGAGCTGTATTTTAAGCTCCAAGAAGAATTGGACGTGAGGATTGCATGGCTACCGAATCGAATGCCACCAAATCAGTCAAGCCAAATGAATCAAATCGGAGCAACTTCAATTAAGCTACCAAAAATTGAGATTCCAAAATTTGATGGAAGCTATCTCAATTGGCCACAGTTCTACGACCTATACAAGCAAATGGTGCACAACCAACCAATTGCCGCAGCGCAAAAATTATATTTCCTGAAAACTAATGTCACCGGCGATGCACATACCTTAATTCAACATTTCCATGCCACCGATAGCAATTATGAGTTGGCATGGAACACATTGGTAGACAGGTTCAACAACAAGAGGCTGTTATTAACTGCACAGTTAAACCGACTATTTCAAAATTCCGTCGTCGTTGACAATGCCAAAAGTCTAAAAAGGCTTCATGACACAACAAAGGAAGTTATGCAAGCCATCCAGAACCTCGACTATGATACCAGTGGATGGGATCCTGTTGTTGTTCATCTATTGCTAGACAGGATGGATAAGGACACGCGAATGATGTTTGAAGAATCGCTGCAGTCACCAAGAATCAGCCCAACTCTAACACAACTACTCGAGTTCGTGGAAGCCAGGTTCCAAGCCCTAGAAGCTGTTAATCGCGATGAAAGGAAGAAAGTGGTAACAACCGCTTCTGAAAATTTAAGGGGAGTTTCTAATTGTAGTTTTTGCAAATCAAATAATCATAAGATTTTTAATTGTAAAAAATTTATTTGTCTTTCAGTGGAAGAACGTAACCAGAAGGTGCGGAAGCTTCAACTATGCACCAACTGTTTGCAGGGAGGACATCATTTTTCATCGTGTCAGCAGGTTGGAAAATGTAAAACGTGCAACGGGAGGCATAACTCTTTGCTGCATTATCCGTCCAAAAAGGATCCACACATAAAAACTTCAACATCCGGTAAGTCGTGTGATAATAATATTGGTCGGGTGGGTGAACTTCCTTCAGGGTCATCAACTAATACTTCATTAGGAGTTGTGTTAAAAGGTCGTGAGGTATATCTTGCCACAGCAATAGTTAATGTTCTCTGTTCAAATGGTATGCGAATTCCTTGTCGAGCTATGTTAGACTCAGGATCGCAATTAAATTTTATAACTACCTCTTTAGCTCAGCAACTAGGGTATAAAAAACAAAGAAGGGATATTCCCATCAGCGGAATAGGAGGCAAAGAAACTCAGTCCAGTTTTATTATAAATGTGTCCATAGAATCAAGAACATCCACTTACAAAACAAAATTTGAGGCCAGTATAATGCCAAAAATAAGTGATTATCAGGCAACTGCACCTGTGGACATGCAAACTTGGAAATTGCCTTCCAACATTATTCTTGCCGATCCCTATTCAATTAATTCTCGCCGCATCGACTTATTAATCGGAGCAGAGATATTTTTCGAACTATTCTTGCCAGGAGAGTTCAAAATCTCAAATAATCTTCCTTTATTACGAAATACTAAATTAGGTTGGCTTCTAGCTGGTAGCGTTGTAGATCCTACTAGTAGTTTATGTTGTCATTCAGTCTCAAAACCTAGTCTGAGTTCTTTAGATAAATTAGTCCGATCCTTTTGGGAAAGTGAAACCTTTGAAGGTGAATCAAAAATGTATACTGAAGAAGAATTTAAATGTGAAGAATATTTTAAGAAGCATGTGAAAACCACAGACCATGGTCAATATATAGTACGTCTTCCTTTTAAACAGGAACCAAATAAAATTTTGGGTAATTCAATGGCAATCGCTAAAAAGCGTTTCTTTTCATTAGAAAGAAAACTAGAAAATAATACAGAATTAAAAACAAGTTATGTTAATTTCATGGCTGAATACGAACGTCTAGGTCATATGACACCGATTGCTGAGGAAACAGTACCTAAACATCATTATGTCCTTCCACATCATTGTGTACTAAAACCAGAGAGTTCATCAACAAAACTGCGAGTCGTTTTCGATGCTTCCGCGAAAACATCGTCCGGTTTTTCTCTTAATGACACCCTCATGGTTGGCCCAACAGTCCAATCAGACTTATTCTCAATTATTGCTAATTTCAGGCTATACAAATATGTATTCACTGGCGATATAAGTAAAATGTATAGACAAATTCTAGTCCATCCAATAGATAGAGCATATCAGCTCATTTTGTGGAGGGCAGATACTAAAAGCCCTTTAAAAACATATCAGTTAAACACAGTTACATATGGAATGGCTCCAGCTTCCTATTTATCCACAAGATGTCTAGTTAAATTAGCAAATGATTTTCAACATATATATCCTAATGCATCAAACATAATTACAAAAAATTTATATGTAGACGACTGCCTCACCGGCGCAAACACTCTTAAAGAAGCCAAGCAGCTTCTCGATGAAACTATAACACTATTGCGACAGGGAAATTTCGAGCTAACGAAATTCTGTTCAAATGATCCACGCATTCTTGAAAATATTCCTTTGGAAAATCGAGAAAAAATGTTGACTATTTATCAATCCGAGGTGATAAAGACACTTGGCTTAGTTTGGGAGCCAACTCAAGACAAATTCAAATTTTGCTACGATTATAAAGCACCCTGTAATGAACAAGTAACAAAACGAAGCGTTCTTGCTGACTTGGCTAAATTCTTTGATCCTCTGGGTCTAATTGGACCAGTGATATTACTGGGTAAAATATTTCTTCAAGAACTTTGGAAAACCAAGATTTCTTGGGATGAAAATTTGCCTCTAGAGCAAGCATCTAAGTGGCTAAACTATTTGTCCGAATTTTCTTCTTTGCAGGAAATTAATATACCCCGCTTTGTTTTAATAGATTCGGCAGTGAAATTAGAACTACATGCATTCTCTGACAGCAGTGAAAGTGCCTTTGGCGCATGCATTTATTTAAAATCTATTGACAAAGAAGGGAAAGCCTTTGTTCAGTTGTTGTGTTCAAAATCTCGTGTAGTTCCCTTGAAAGCAACAAGCATAGCCCGATTAGAACTTCAGGCGGCAGTATTATTGGTAGATTTGGTACAAAAAATTCTCCCAATAGTTCGTAGAACAATTGCATCTATTAGCTATTACACTGATTCAACAACAGTTTTAACATGGATAAAAGCACCTTCCTACACCTGGGAGACATACATTGCAAATCGTGTAGGTAAAATTCAATCGAATTCTAACTTGAATCATTGGAATTATGTTAGAGGAGAATTAAACCCTGCAGATCTTATATCGCGTGGGCTGGGAATGCGTGATCTTATAAAATCAACCATTTGGTTCGATGGTCCTGAGTTTTTGAGACGAAATGGTTTGTCAAACATCCAAATAGATTATTTAATACCAGAACAAATCCCTGGGCGTCGAAAGCTCAAGACGGTGTTGAATATGTCCATCCAAGGTGATTTATTAACTTCGGTAAATCATAAAAATTCGTTTTACACGCTGCAAAAAATTTTTGCATTCTGCTCTAGATTTTTAATGAGTTTTAAGTCCCGTTGCGAAAAACGCAAAAACACTGGTTTCTTAACCATGGAAGATATCCAGAAAGGAACGATATTGTTGTGGAGGAGCGTTCAAATAAGTGTTTTCCCGGAAGAGTACAAGGCTCTTCAGGTAGGAAAACCTCTCCACAATAATTCCAAAATACTATCATTAAGTCCATATTTTGATAAAACAACAATGTTGATACACGTGGGAGGAAGGCTTAAAAACGCTGAAATTCCTTCCCAAGCTAAAAACCAAATATTACTTCCAAAAAATAATATTGTCACAACATTACTTCTAGATTACTTGCATAAAAAACATCTACACGCTTCACATAGAACACTTATATCTATATCTAGGCAACAATTTTGGATTCTAAGTGTAGGAAGAGAAACACGCAAGGTGCTATCTAAATGTATCCAATGTTTCCGTGCCAAACCCAGATCTATCGATCAATTAATGGGTAACCTACCAAAAGAAAGAATCGTACCTGCTCGACCATTCCATTTTTCAGGAGTGGATTTTTGTGGCCCAATACGGACACATTATAAGGTTCGAGGAAAAACTCCAACAAAATCTTATCTTGCAGTATTTGTATGCTTCTCCACAAAAGCTGTTCATCTTGAAGTAGTAAGCAACCTTACCACTGAATCGTTTATTAATTGCTTAAAACGATTTGTTGGGAGACGAGGTGTATGCCACACAATATTCTGTGACAATGCTACAAATTTTGTTGGTGCAAGAAATCAATTAAAAGACTTTCAAGAGTTTCTTGATTCATCTGAAACTCAATCATCAATAAATTCGAATTGCCTAAAAATGGGAATCAACTGGAAACACATTCCGCCTCGCTCTCCTCATTTCGGAGGCCTTTGGGAGGCCGCTGTTAAATCAGCAAAAACTCTCTTAATAAAATATCTAGGAGAAGCTTCTTTAACTTATGAAGAGCTTTCTACAGTCGTTGTTCAAATTGAATCGATATTAAATTCACGCCCACTTACACCAATCTCCTCAGATCCTAATGACTTGCAGGCATTGACTCCAGGTCATTTTCTAATTGGGGCTCCGTTAACTGCACTACCTGAGCCTAACATTACTGATCATAAAATCTCAAGATTAGACAAATTTCGTCAGATTCAGCATATTCAACAACATTTTTGGCAAAGATGGTCAAACGAATACCTCCACCTTCTTCAACAGAAATTAAAGTGGAAGGTGCAATCCCAAAATCTAGAACCTGGAACAATGGTTGTTTTAAAAGATACACACCAGCCTCCAATGAAATGGAAGCTTGGGCGTGTAGTCGAAGTCGTTAAGGGATCTGATGGATTAGTGCGAGTGGCACATGTTAGAACGAAAACAGGAACATATCAACGAGCAATTCAAAATCTATGCCCTTTACCAATTGATCATGAAGAACAGCGAGAAGAAAATGCACAACCCCCAATACAAAATCAACCCTCAATGAGATTAAGAAGCGGAAGATTGCTCGGTAGTTCTATGACAGCATTATTATGTTTCATGTTGCTATTGTTTCCTTTAGCAGCCTCCTTAGAAAGCGAACCAATAAGGATTACAAAATTCGACGATTCCACAGGCATTTATTTTGAGGACATAGGTAGTGCTAGCACTGTAAACAGTTTTTGGAACATTTATATCTTTTATAATTTGTCATCATATTGGTTAGAGCTAGGAGAAGTGAAAGCATACATAGAGAGAATGGATAAAATCTGTTTAGAAGATTTGAAAACTAATCCGTATTGCATGCCTACGCTGACCGCACTCAAACATAGAGTAATTATTATCGAATCTAACAATGATCTCATTCATAGCTATCATACTTCTTACAGCAAACGGATAAGAATTGCTAGATCTCCTTTCGATTTTATCGGAAACGTAGCACATAGTTTATTTGGAGTATTGGATCAAGATGATGCTAAAGACATACATCATCAAATTTCATTGGTCAACCAAGATGAACAACATCTCGTGCACCTATTTAAAAAACAAAGCTCAATTGCAGACGCAACAGTAAATCTACTTAAACGAAGCAATTTGCAGCTAAGTCAGCAATATCAAGGTCTAAAAACTATCTTCGAAAAATCTTTAAACAGCATTGAAAAGCATCAAGATATAATTGATGTTAATCAGCGATTTTCTGCGTTAACATCGTATTTGATCTTATCAATTACAAATCTCGAGATGGTGCAAGACACATTACTTGACATTCTCCTAAGCCTTAACAATGCCAAAATGAATCCTCATTTTATTTCACCTTCACAATTTACCCAACAACTACAAATCATTAGGAATAATCTTCCGTCTCATCTTAACATTCCCACAGCATCTGTATTAGATGTTTTCAAGTTGTCATCCATCAAGGGACGAAGTCTAAATGACTCAATAGTATTTGAAATGATGATTCCTTTGGTTGATAACCAAGAATTCTAGCTTTTCAATTTGGTTCCATTTCATATATTTCAAAATAATTCTAGTTTCATAATAGAATTATCATCCTGGTATCTGGCAGTCACTCCAACAAGAGAAAGGTATTTTGCATTAACAGAAAATCAGTTATTATCTTGTCAATTTCTTTCAACTCGAAATTTTATTTGTAACCAACAACTACCAACAATGATCCATCAAGGCAGTAATAATTGCGAAGTTTCATTACTGAATCACTTCGAGAATGCTCTAAGTTACTGCTCTTTAAAAAAAAACCCAATTTTAGAATTTTGAGAGATTAGATCCCTCAAAGGGGGGGAGTATGTTAGATAATCTAATCGTAAAGTAAAATAAAATAAAATATCAACCCGACCAATGGTTTATCACACGGCTTTGAATTAAAAGCTGACGCGATGGGAAATGATTTCCTATCACTTCCCACGAAATCACCAAATATATTTTTTGTAAATTTAATTACTCCAATTCCCATTTTCTGCCTTTCCCACAATCCAATTTCCACCCAACTCCCACAGCGCGTGAGACCAGACGAAATATGATATTAACTAAAGTTCAAAGTTTTGCCTCACGCGCTGCACATTCATTTTATCGACTGCCACTTTTTGGCTTTGCCTTATGCAAAGCTTCTGATAGATTAATATAATTTTGTTAGTTGCATTTCAAACGCCGTCATCACCTCTTGTACTTAAATAAATAATAAAAAAACTAAAAAACAAACTTTGTGTCTTAATAATTAATTTTCCTTAATATATTTGTGCAAACAATTTCGAAAAATGCTTATTATTTAATAGGCTTTAACTGTTTAATAAATGTATTGACTTTTTCTGAGAGCATATCGTGTTACCGCAGTTTGCAGCCGCCAACATAATTGATTATAATGTATTTGCATCTCGCTGTTCAAATGCTGTTCCTGCTGCATCTTCATGTAACCTTGATTTGAAAAAAATGTAATAAACGAAAAATGAATTTTCCTTCAACACATTTTTGTGGTTACTTACCCAGTGCAAAAGTATCATTTGACGTGTTATATTCTCTGCACCTCGTAATGTGCTTCATCTTCATTGCTTCATGAATATTCTTTTTCATAAAGTGTTTGTATTTGCATCCACCAAAATCTGTGTAGTTTTAAATTGCTCGCGAGTTCACAGAAAAATAATTTAAAAATTGCATTCTTTCCGGAATTTTATAATCATTTCTTATCTCCTGTGCCTCTTTGAGTTCCCCCAAACGAACAAGTTTCAAAACGGTGGTGGCGTTATGAATTTATTGTTTCCACACAATTCTACACCGGAAAGCGTTGCGTATTCCGCAGCCTGTAAACCAGACACACAAATTTCGCTTTGAAGATTGGCAATAATCAATAGATTCAACGTTTCCATGTTTGACTGCTTATGTGTGTACTCAGCACTTGATTGATAGTCCTTTGTATGAAAACTATAAGTCAATGTAGTTAGACTGCATTCTGTCATTGATTTTCGATAAAAAATTAAATGCCGTTGGAAAATCTCGAATAATAACCTGAAAAAAAAACCGATCAAGTAATTCTAAATATTCAATGCAATTAACTTCTTTCTTACTCACATAGAAATTAGTTACTACTAAAATTCGCTCATTAAAAAGAACACCGTCATAACTCAAAAATTGACAGTTTTGAACTGAGTATAACATTGTATACTTAATCTTTTTATCTTTACTTTTGTGAAAAAATTACATCGATATCTCATCTCCATTTGCCAAACGAACGTTTTGTTTGTTGCACTACAGTCGTTTTTTCATATATTTTTCACAAAAACGAAACTTTCAATCGCATTTATCTCAAAACAGCAAATTTTGAGATATAACGGTGTTCTTTTTAATGAGCGTATGTATATATTCCCTTTGATTGAAGTGAAGATTGAGATTCCAACTAATTACACAAAAGCTGCAATTTGAATTATAATTAAATTATTATACTAGTTTGTTTAATTTTTTGTTTTTACCTTTATGGCCAGATCATCTTTTCTAATATCATGGGCTTTTTCAACAATTTTGCATTAGGAAATGCCTTGTATTGATGGATTCTTAAACTTATCATTGATTTTCGGAGCAATATTTCATCTAAATATAAACAATTTAGTTTTAATTAATACCTATGTATGTATAGTTTAAGACAAAGCCTTTATGCGATTAATATAAAAATATTTTATGTTAAGGAAAAAGGTGACTGCATGCTGATATATCTAACCTTGGTAAGATAATAATCTTTGTGTAAATTCATAAGCGTCAAATATAATTGTACCTTCATCATTGCTTTTTTGGAATTATGATGCGCAACGTAAACTGATGCTGATACAAAACATAAGCAACAAAGCATCAAGAATTTCTTGGTTCTACTTTGTTTGAAGTTTGCTCATCATTTTTTGATGAAAATTTGCAATAATGCGAACACGTTACACAAAAAGTGGGTTTGATGCATTTATCCATGTAGGACAGAAGTGATTGTGCATCATTAGTGCAACGATGCGTTTGAGTTTGCACCTAGTATTTAACAGAAATCCTGATATCATACTAACTTTCCTCAGTTTTATTGTATTATACTTTTGTTCGGTGTAAGTGGCCCTGAACTATGTTGCTGAATAACCCTTTGGTTTTTTATTATTATTATTATTATTATTTATTACAATATAAAATAAATTTACATTATAATGTGGAAATTAACAGCGCTAGCTACCAGAGACTTTTGGCTGGAAATTATAAAATTTTTGATGCAATTTTTTCTCGTATATATAAAAGTGTGTAGGGGCTGTCAGGGGCTGGACTTCCAGCGACTGAGCAAAACTTCGACGAAAGTCCAGCCTCTGACAGCCCCACACACTGCAGAATAAATTATTATGTTAGATACTAGAGTCTAGTTTGAGCGTAATTAAAAGTTTATAAACGTTATTAATGTTTTCAGGTGATATTGTTGACAGAAGTTCAGTTAGATTCTTATTAAATAAAGATTTACATATATTATTTACTTTTGAACATTCAGTTGTAAAATGTTTTATTGTTAAAATCTGATTGGATTGGCAGAGATGGCAGTTTGGAGGGTTTTCCTTGTTGAGAAGATGGGCTTGAGTTATTTGAGTGTGTCCAAGGCGAAGACGGAGAAAGCATTTGTTCATTCTGGATGTCGTTTCGGTTGGATAGGAAGATGAAACTCCTTTTGGGTTGATGGTGGTATAGTGATGCGAATATAATTTCCATTCGTCAAGTCTTGAGTTTTCCCAATAGGCGTCGATCGCTTTGAGGTAATCTCTTTTGGTTGGGGGAATTGAGAGTACATTCAATTGTTCTGAGGCAGTTCTGGCAGCACAGTCTGCTAGTTCATTCCCTTTGATGCCGAGGTGACTTGGCACCCATAGTAAAACGAGTTTTTTTTTGTTCTTGAAGATATTGTTTCGAATTTTAGTAATTGTAGTGCTGCAGTTTTGTATATTGATGATGGCCTTGAGTGTAGAAAGGCTATCGGAGCAAATCACGGAATTATTTGTGGTTGTGAGTGCTAATTCTGTCGCTTTCATGATAGCGAAGGCCTCAATGGAATAGATTGAAAAGTAGTTTGGTAGTCTTGCGCTGTATAGAATGTCGCCTACTTCGGTTACGATTGCGAGTCCTGCTCCAGTTTCGGATTTGGATCCATCCGTATAGAGGAAATCCCATGAATCTTTTCGGTATTCGTCTGTTATTTCATAGAAAATTTGCGTGTAGGTTTCCTTAGCTGTGGAACTCTTCTTGAATGTTGTTAGGTTTAAATTAACAATGTTAATTGGTAACTCCCATGGAGGTACGTAACCAGGTAAGAGAGTACTGATTGTTGGAGGAATGCCAATCGTGTTGGAATAATTCAGGGCAATGTAGATTGTAGAGGGACATTTGGGTGTTTTTTTACGAAGTAAAATTTTTTTGGCATCTTCAATTATTGGCGATCTGAAGGATTGACATATCTTTGGTGCGAGTCGAGCAGTTAGAAGATCTCGGCGGTGTTCGATGGATGGGAGTCCTGCTTCAGCGAGGATGTTCTTTATCGGGGTGGTTGCAAATGCCTTCAAGCTGGTCCTGATTGCGCAGTGGTAAGTCGGTTTGATTATGTTGAGATTAGATTTAGCGCATTTTCCAAAAACTGCCAATCCATAGTCGATTTTTGATAATATAATGGAACGGGTTATAAGAACAAGTGTGTTAGGATGAATAAAACTGTTATTTGATGATAAGAATCTTACAATATTAAGTCTGGTAGCTAGTTTTTTCTTAAGTGATAAACAATGGTTCTTAAAACTAAATTTACTATCAAAAGTAATGCCTAAAATAGATAATGTATCTACATTTTGAATTTTGGATGATAGCAAATGAATATCAAAATTGGGACAATTTCTTTTTTTACAAATGTGAAGGTGCTTGCTTTTATCAGTAGAGATAATGGATCCCGATTGGGAGCACCATTGATTTAGGTCTGCTAAAATGTTCTGGAAGAGTTCCTTAGTGCGATTGTTGTCGTTGCACTTTGATAGTACAACCAGATCATCCGCGTATAGACAATGATCTATATTTTTATGTTTGCCTATGATTTCGCTTATATCATTATATGCGATTATGAATAGGGTAACAGAAAGGGGAGAACCCTGAGGGATCCCGTTGGATAGTTTGTATACGGATGAATAATAATTGTTAGCTTTTACTCGAAATTGCCTATTTGAAAGAAAAGATTTAATAAATGAAAGCATTTTGGGTCCGATCTTCCATTGCACTAGTTTATTTAGAACTACATGAATGCCAATCCTGTCGAATGCTTTTTCAAAGTCCAGGGACAGGATGGAGACATGGTTTTTGCATGACAACGCAGAGCTTATGTACTCGTCAATGTGCAATAATGAGTCAATTGTGCTGCGACCATGTTTAAATGCT
Source organism: Dasysyrphus tricinctus (assembly GCA_963921185.1). Taxonomy (NCBI): domain Eukaryota; kingdom Metazoa; phylum Arthropoda; class Insecta; order Diptera; family Syrphidae; genus Dasysyrphus; species Dasysyrphus tricinctus. The sequence continues at coordinate 106,684,887 of OY992530.1, forward strand.
ACTTGGTTTAGATTGAGGTAATTATTTTTTTCGATGAACCAGAGGAGTCGCTTAGATATAATTTTCTCTAAAAGTTTGCTAGTACAAGGAAGCATGGAGATTGGTCTATATCCTTTTGGATCAGACGCTTTTTTTGAGGGTTTAGGGATTGGAATTGTGCTAGCAACTTTCCACGTCTGTGGAATTATACCTTTATCAAAGATGGCATTGTATAACAGTAGTAATCTTGTTTTGAGTAAATGTGGTGCATTTTTTAACATTGGGTATGAGATGCGATCGTACCCTGGAGTTTTGCCTTTCAGAGTGGCCAAGCAGGTCTCCATTTCAACAAAACTAATCTCTTTTTCTATGAATTTTGCTGTTATACTTAAGTTTTCAACATGGTGGTGATGGCTATTGATTGCAAGGCGTTTGTAGTTGAGGAAATTTGTTGGAAAGTTGGAATCGTCAGAGTAGATGGACCAGGTTTTGGCGAAGTATTCGCAAATCTCTGATGGATTATAGAGTGTTCCAGATTCAGTTAATAAGTTATTGATAGTATGTTGTGTATAATTACCAGATAAAGTTTTTATATCAGCCCACAATTTTTTACTTGAAGAGTTTGGGTTAATATTTGATGTGAATTTTTGGAAGCATTCTTTTTTCGCTATTTTACTATTCCTGCGGAATAAGGCATTTGCTTTACGGTAATTGATAAGGTTGGTGTTGTTGGGATGTTTTTTAAAAATTTTCCAAAGATCTTGTTTGTTGTTACGCAATATGGATAACTCAGTAGACCACCACGGGGTTATCTTTTTATGTGGAATGTTTTTCGTTTGAGGAATTGCTATGTTCGCGGCAGTGCGTAAGGTTTTCGTAATTGAAGCAGCTTCTTTGTTTATATTAGAAGAAGCTCTGTAATTATCTAGGGTGCTGAGGATTGAATTTTGGTACAATTCCCAGTTGGCACGGTCAGTTTGAAATTTGCATGTTGGTTTTCTTGGAAAAGATAAACCTCCAAGATCTATTTTAGTCAAGATTGGAAGATGGTCGCTGCCATGTAGATCATCTGAAATATTCCATGAAGTTTTAGGTAGCAGTTGAGGTGATATAGCTGTCAAGTCTATATGTGTCCATGTCTTATGTGTTGAGAAATGGGTTGGACTGCCGTCATTTAACACCGCAAGGTTGGCATTTGAAAGAAAATTTTCAAATTCCATACCTCTAGAATTAGTGGTGGGTGAACCCCACAATGTATTCCAGCAATTGATGTCACCGGTTAATAGAATAGGAGTTTGGATATTGTTGATTACGTTTGATAAGTCACTGGCGGTAAATGCTTGAGAAGGGTGGATGTATAGTGAGATCACGGTTATCTTGATATTGAGATTGATTTCTACTGCGACTATGGATATGTTTGAGTTGATTGATAGATGTTTGTGCGGAATAGAGTTATGTATCAATAACCCTGTGCCTTGTTTGGCATAAGTGTTTGATGTGAAGTTATGAAAATATGGTGTGAATTGTTTTGGGGGGAAGGGGGCGAGATTAGATTGAAGATGAGTTTCCTGCAGTGATATAATCGATGGATTGTGGTCATTAATTAACAATTGCAACTCGTGGCAATTGTTGAAATAGCCTTTCATGTTCCATTGCAAGACATTTAAATAGGTTTTGTGTGGGGTGGAAGGCTTTGTTCCAATATACGCATGGTTATATTGGTGCAAGCCAGTGTTGGTGTTATAGTTGGTGGTGGGAGGGCAATTGTGACTCCGCTGACCGGAGGACGGGGCATCTGGGACATCTACATGTCCCGTATGTCCCGTCCTACGGTCAACGGAGTCATTTGTGTTGGAGCTTAGATTTTTGTTAAATACCATCATTGTCAGATTCTATAGGATTGATATAGTAGTTATTGTTGTTGACTAGAGACTGGGTGAATTGTGATAAAGGTGAATTAAGAATATTTGCGGCTGCATCTGTGGTACGAGGTGGAATGTTTGGTGGGTTTTGAGTTGATTTGGAGCTAATAGGAGTGGATGGGTTTAGTTGTTGATGATGGTTAGATGGGCCTGGACGGCTGTGTTGTTGAGTAATTGATTTAGGAGAGTACTTGGAAAAAGAAGTTGGGCTTGAATTTTTGTTGGATAATTGTGTGTTTAAGTGTTCTTTATTATTGTTTGTTTGTGTAGGTTGATTTATTGTTTGGGAGGGCTGTTCTTGAACTTGCACTGCGGTTGGAGTTACGGGTGAATTATTTACTATTGTTACGGTATTGTTGTTGGCAGGCGTTGGTTTGGCTTTGATCGAATTGCTTGCAACAGATGCATAAGATTGAGTGGAGTGGATTTCAGGATTTGATTCCCTATATGCTTGCCTGGCTTCGAGCATCGTACATTTTCTAGTTGTCTTGATTTTCAATATTTCTTTGGCTTTTAGAAAGCTCTTGCAAATTTTTGAAGATGCGGGGTGATCTTCTGAGCAGTTTGCACAATAGGTGCGCGTACATGAATGAGGGTCTACAGGTGACATGTTGCAGTTTACGCAAGATGGAGGATTTTTGCATCTCTTGGCCGTGTGACCCAAGAGTTGGCATTTTTGGCACCTCATGGGGTTAGGAAAATATTCCACGACTTTACAGTTGTACCAACCGATATTGACATTGCTAGGTGGACGGAAGAGATCAAACGTAAAGAGAACAAGACCAGTTGGAGTTGGGATGCCTTCAATATTTTTTTTGAACTTGTATACCTCAGTTACGCCTTGAGCCCTCATTTCATTGATGATTTCTTCCTCTGGTACGTTCGCAAGGTAAGGTGCGTAGACTGTACCTTTGGAGGAATTTAAATTTGTGTGAAGTGTCACATTGATGGGACAAAGGTTGGATAAAGTTTTTCTTGAGAGGAAAATTTCAGCTATTTTCTGCGATTTAACTAGGAGAAGCAAATTTCCATCTCGCAACTGAGTTATGTATTCATAACCAGTGCTGATGCCATCTATAGCTTTCTTCAATAAGAAAACGCTAAACGCGGAAAGGGGTTTTTCAATGTCGGTGGGAGCGATTACTATGAATTTGGGGTTAGGATTAGATGAAAACGTGTGGATCAAGGGATTAAGGTCTAAATTCGTATAATTTGTTTTTTTTCTTTTTTTTTTGTTGGAGGGCTCGGTAGTCAGATCTATATCTAGATCTCTAAACCGATTGCCCGAAAGCACATGTGGCCCTGAGGCCATATTCTTTTTTTTTCACTGTTTGATTAGTAATTTGCACAATAACAAGAGAATAAAGAAAGAATAAGCTATATAGAGATAGCGGGATAAGTCACGACGAAAGTAAGCGAGATGCACACTGTGAAACGAAACGATGCTATCGGCTTGGAGGTCAGTCGGTGACTGTTGGTTTTTATTTTTAGTTTATAGAATGAAAATAAATATTTGTTTTTGGTAGCTGATCCGCCAAATGAGCATTAACAAAAATTATAGATACTGCGTCCGTTTAACTCAATTTTTATTGCAAGACTAGTTTTATAAAATTAAATCTTACCTCTGTCGTTGTAGGTATTTACTTTGAGTATTGCCCAATGCTCCAAAATCCATTACCCGGGTAACTTTAAATGCTTTGTTACTTGAATTTCTAAAATATACTTTATTTTAAACAGCAAACGTAATAAAATAACCAGGTTTTAGGTGACGAAACCTATAAAAAAAAAAATTAAATGAAACAATTAAATCACTAGATCAAAACTAAACACATTCTGATCACCTTTTTATGTTGACGACACGCAAAGCGATGGATAAGTGATTATAATGGCATCTGATAGATCATAGATGATTATTAAAAGAACCCAATATCCATTCAATTTGATTTGGTTGATCCAATTACCAGTATTTGCAGGACTTCTTTTTTTATCAAGCTGGAGAGGGATTATAGTACATAGACATTTGAACAATTTTATCAAATGGTTTATCGAAGAGTTTTCCAAAAGTGAAACCATTAGAACACAGGTACAAGTTTGATTATTTTCTTTCTTCCTGCAATTATACAGTAACTATTACGATCTTGGGAAGCATCTGCCAGCATGAAATGTTCTCAGAAGTAGATTCTAAAAAAATTGAACTGTGATGTGACCAACCAATTCTCAAAAGTTTATCAGGCATTTGACGAGTCTTAAACCCTATTTTGTTGCTGCTTTTCAAGAAAACTATTCCAATTGTAGTTAAAGCTGCAATTCCTGTTCCCGAACTTGATGAGAAAACTCTGGCATCTGAAACTTTTGTTCGGCTTGCTTCGGAAACCCATGCTAATTGTGTGTTTTTCCTCACCAAACCTGGTGTAGTTATCTCCTATCCATCATTGAACACAAATTAAATCGTTTTTATGAGACCAGCCCATTGTTTAAACCTACCATGATTCCACTGTAATTAAAAATTGAAACCATTATATACAATTGACTTAACTTTTTGCACCCGGAACTTATCTTGGTGGATCTGAATTGCGCTGATTGGGTTTATTGAGCCTCTTGTTGGTATGGTGCAGGTGGTGTTGTTAAAATAAAATATTAATAATATAACACGTTATTATTTATGTATTAAAATAAAATGCAGCACCACTAATTATGTATATATGTTAATATTTTTACTAAAGTTTTCAAATCCACGCAAATCTAATAAAAAACTCACAACCGTCAGAAGAAGTCAAAATGTACATTTGAATTAACCCAGATGACTCTGTTTTTTATAAGTAATAATAAAAGATGGCCTCAGTTTCTATGGCAAAAAAGCTTGTTTAGGTGAAGTGGCAAGAGATGGCAAGTTCTTTTTTTTGCCACTTTGCTCCAAGAAGCAGCTATGTCGCAAAGAAGATGTGAACTCATTTTAATAGGGCTTTTGTATGGAAATGAGACCCGACTAGCAGTCCATATATAATAGGTCAATGATCATCGGGATCTGGATCTGGATTAAGTTTTACACGTAATACAAAAACAAAATAATGGGAAATTTTCTAAAATTGTTTTTGTAATACGTGTTAAAAGAAGATCCAGATCCAGATCCCGATGATAAAAAAACACGCCTAAAGACGTAAATTCATATATTAAATAAGGAATGTAGCTGCTCACGCTGTGGCTCCATTAGCAATATTTGAGGCGATGGCAATTGCAATAGGAATGGCAATTTATTGCTTGAGTGGACATTTTCATTGCCAGGCAATTTCAATTATAAAATCTATGTATGGAAATATTTGACTGCAAATACAGTCAATAAATGCTGTTCAAGTCCCCTGTTTTAATTAAATTAAATTTTAATTCACTATATTTTGTCATGTGCGTTCTCATATTCTACAATTAAATTGAAAAAATCAATAAGGAAGCCATTGACAATTACGGGGAACCCCATTTTTACTCAATTTATTGCCTGACTATGGAAATCAATAATTGCCTCTCATCTTCTAGGCAATATTGCTATTAGGCGTGTTTTATTGGAAAAAGCTATAGCTAGCACAGTAAAATTTCCCTCGGTTAACAACAACAACCCCAAAAGTGTCGATAAATAAGGCAGTATAAAAGTGAATATAAAAGTTGAGATAAGGTTTCGTGAAGTTGAAACTAAGGCGGCGCTGAACTAAGTTATAAACAAATATTCATTACTTGAAGGTTGGTAGCCTTTGCTTTTATGTAAAGATTTGTTCGAAATTTTAATGGCGCATAGTTTTGACATTAAGTGGCATGTCTGCCAACCTTCAGAAAAAATACAAAGTGAATATAAAAGTGAGTATAGCGTTTTATTGGTGCTTGCATTGCTGCGCTAGCTATAAATACCAATAAAACGCACCTATTGCCATTGATAAAGCGTCTCCATTTGCAATATTAATGGCAATAGCAATGAGTGAGGCAATTTATTGCCTCAAATATTGCCAATGGAGCCGCTGGGTCAATCTCACAACAGAAGCGCTGAGATTTCTTTATATATGTACGTCAATTAATTTGTCTTTTGGTTTCGCGCAAGTAGCGCTGAGACACACAAATAGTATACGAACATACGTTGCAAAAGTTTCTTTGTATTAGTACCTACATATTGTATTAACACACGTAAACCTTTTGGGGGGATTGTCCCCATCCATAACGGGTCACGGTGTATCGACCATTTAATTGGAAGGTGAAACTACATCATTTAAATACTCTCCCAAACTGACGTGAAAGAAGAAAGACTGAAGACAGTTTTTTGTTCTAAGCATTTTGTAATGTCTATGCCATTTCTTTCGCTGCGAGTGTTTCGCTCTGAGTTCGCGTTGCCTTGGGAAAACCTAAAGAGCCTGTTTAGATTGGGAAAATTGAGGACGGGCTCGTGAGTCTCATCGTGTCTACATTTTAGAAAATATAAGGCGCCGCAAAACACATAGAAATAATAACAACTTCAATGTTTTGCGCATTGAAACAACAACAAATGAGACTCATGAGTCGGATGTTTATGTTTTCTTCATGCCTCACCACATCCCTGACCCCCCACATCTCTTGTCCAGAAACCGCCGTGAGACCGGTCTCAGCCTTCCCAATCTAAACAGCGTCAAAGGTAGCCTTTGCATTGTGTTCTCATCATAATGCTTCAAAACTTAAACTACCCATCTAGAGCTCCCAACATGGTGGCACCCTCTAATGTCAATAATTTCCCAAAATGGAGAGTACATTTCCTGTCATCGCGCCCAAAATTCTTCCCATTTCAATTTTGTCTCGCAAGAGCACTGGTTCAGCGCTGCTCAATTTTCTTTTATTTAATTGAATAACTCGACCAGATTTCTTCTAAAATATGGTAAATATCTTCTTTAACTTTATTTGCCTTAGTTTTAATAACTTTCTGTGTAAAAAGTATGAATTTACTATGACTAATTTTAAATAATCCACGTGTCATCTAACCTAATTCCTTATGATGTTTTCTTATGCAGGCTGCTGCTGTCAAGGATATCGAGAAGCCCCAGGGAGGTGATTCAGCATCTGTGCATCGTATTCGTATTACCTTGACCTCAAGGAATGTACGTTCGTTGGAAAATGTCTGCCGTGACTTGATCCAAGGTGCTAAGACTCAGAAACTCCGCGTTAAGGTAAGTCATCCAATCAATGCAAACCAATTTTAAGCATTTACCTGGAGGATTAGAGTCAATAATGATTCTCTTCCTAGTTATCTAAATGCAAAAGAAAATTGTCTGAAATAATAACATCTCTAGTGTAACATAAAACTGGAGAAAATCATTTTTGATAGACATTTGTAATAATTATTAATCTTTGGTCCCAAAGGGCTATCAGACCAGGTAATTATATTAATGAATAAACTTACAGGGCCCAGTACGCATGCCGACCAAGATCCTCCGCATCACCACCCGTAAGACACCTTGTGGTGAAGGTTCAAAAACTTGGGATCGCTTCCAGGTAAGTTTTCAATGATAAAATCCCTTCTCCAGCAAACCGATATAGAACTATGAACAAATTTACGATTTCATAGACAGTATCAATGGATTGCTCAGATCAAACGAACTCTCATAGTCCTTGGTGAAGAATACCACCTTCATTCTGGCTCTCAGAGTTTTACAAAAACAAATATTTATTTGTTTTGAATTTGTTTATAAATTCAATTTTTTTTATTTAATTGCAGATGAGACTCCACAAAAGAATCATCGACTTGCATTCTCCATCTGAGATCGTCAAGAAGATCACATCCATCAACATTGAACCTGGTGTAGAGGTTGAAGTTACCATTGCTAACTAAATACAATCGGACGCTTTTTGTACATGAAACAATAAAAGTAACAAAAAACGATTTTTATGACTTATTTATTAGAATCGCAAGATTTAAAAAAAGATGGAAACTATACTCGTTTAAAAGGTCGAAATTTATTAAATGGGGAAATCTGTTTGAAGGAAGTCGTTCCTGGTAGTGGGTTTGAAGCGAATGTTTCTTCTATATTATGTGGAATTTATAAAATTACCTACTACGGTTATTGTTTTAGTAAACGAAACAGGTGGCGAAGTACTTGCAAGAACTTTGCCAGCTTTTTTTAATGGAACACATCAAACGGCTTTCCCATGTAAAATGTATCTACTCGCTCATGAGAACATGTGCAGTTGGTAGTACTAGATTAGGGTTTTCATCTACTCATAAGTACTTTGCCATCTCAAAATGAAAACGGTTTATATCACGGTTATCAACACTTCAACGATAGTCATTTTTCTGAAAAGTTTATTGAATCTCCAGAGCTTTGTTTTACGTGAAACAATAACCGTAATAAAGGGATGGTATTTTTTAAAGTCGAATTCGGTACACAATCACCCTTATTCCGATAGTCGTTTAACTAAAACGCCAGTAAAACGACACGGCTCTAGAAGCTACACTTGGCGCTTCAGTAAAAAGAGTAAATAATTGAAGTCCCTAGCCAGCCCACCTGAAATAAATTTTGAAGCATGAGCTTGACTAGAGAGACCATCAGCTAGATGTTAGGCTCCCTCAGTTAAAATTCTTAAACTTTGGAAACAGTTTTGTTCACTATAAACAAATACATAAGTCTGCTTCTACAAGGTAGTGTTAGTGTTATATGAATTCCGTTAAGTTTTGACAGTCATTTTTGTTTCAGGCTCCTATTATGACCTGCGATTCGCCAAGTCGAATGTTAGACTCAACTCGAACGTTCGACTTTTCAAAAATAAGAACTTCCATTTTGTTCTCCAAGAATTACAGCTCGACATCGACGATAGAGTGACATTCAAATTTGAGGCATAGTCAGGATTCCAACGTTCGACTCGGCGAATCGCAAATCATAATAGGTGCCTCAATAAAAAAAAAAAATATGAATGCAACTTCGAGGGTAATCATGTTAGCCGAAATTTGTTTTTATCCCTCCCTAGATAAGCTCCTTGGATCACATATCACCGAATCCTTGACCATTTGAGTGTATAGTTCGCCCTGCCAGACCGTTTAAAAATTTCAAAATTCTAAGTGAAAAAAGGTTTTTTTAAACAGTCTGGTAGGGCGAACAATACACTCAAAAGATCTCAGATTCCGTGATATGGGATCCGCGGAGCTTATCTAGGGAGGGGTGAAAGCCAATTTTGGCTTACACGATTACCCTCGAAGTAGCATTCATATATTTTTTTCTATGCACTGTTTAATCACTAACGCCCCTGCTGTGAACTTCAAGACTTTGATTTTTTGAGTAGCCTTTAATGAAGCTTACGACGCCTATACCGCTTTTTTTTTGCTATCACTCACATTCAAAAATCTGCTCCGGGCTCTTATATATACAAAGGCGGCTGAGTGAAATAAGGCCGTGTGAAATGAGACAACAGTCGAGAAATTAAATAAAGTTTACTTTTGTTCTCCATGACTATATTAAACGCTCTTAAGCAGACTTGGTCCATTCCGTAACAACATAAAAAAAACTTGAATAATGGTTTAAATTTATTTTTCCATGAAAAGCTTTGTTAAAAAAAAATATGATTTTAATTGTAAGTCATGTACCGTGGTGTGGCACTGAACTTAGCGTAACTCTTGATGACCTTGTTGACTGCTTCGAGGAAATCTTTCTCTGTGGCTACCTTGCGGCGTGCTCTGATAGCAAACATACCAGCCTCGGTGCAAACAGACCGAATTTCAGCTCCAGTTGAATTAGGACACAACCGAGCTAGCAATTCGAAACGAATATCTCGCTCGACCGACATGGAGCGAGCATGAATTCTGAATATATGCGTGCGACCTTCTAGATCTGGCAAACCAAATTCGACTTTTCGGTCCAAGCGACCAGGGCGCATGAGAGCCGGATCAAGAGTATCTGGCCTGTTGGTTGCCATGAGAACTTTAATATTTCCCCTTGGATCGAACCCATCCAATTGGTTGATTAACTCCAACATGGTTCTTTGGACTTCATTGTCTCCGCCAGCACCATCATCAAAACGGGCTCCTCCGATTGCGTCTATTTCATCAAAGAATATCAAGCAAGCTTTCTTGGACCTGGCCATTTCAAAAAGTTCTCGAACCATACGGGCTCCTTCACCAACATACTTCTGGACAAGCTCGGATCCAATGACACGGATGAAGCATGCATCAGTGCGGTTGGCCACTGCACGAGCACAAAGAGTTTTACCTGTGCCAGGAGGTCCGAACAGTAGAACGCCTTTCGGTGGTTCGATGCCAAGGTTGACGAACTTCTCGGGATGCAAAAGTGGTGTTTCGACGACTTCTCTAAGTTTCTCAATCTGCTCCTTGCATCCGCCAACATCACTGTATGTTACATCGGGTTTGTCCTCGACCTGCATCATAGTAACGGTAGGATCGATTTTGGGAGGGAGAGGAATGTGGATCTGGTACTTGTTGCGATCAACGCCAACACGCATTCCTTCTTCTATGTCTGTAGGAGCAACAGAATCGGCCAGGTCTACGACGAACTTGGCAAACTGCTTGACATTGATGATGTACTTGGGGTCATCAGAATCAGCGTTTATGATTTTAGTGCAGCGGGCCACTTGAAGAGGCTGCTCATTTTGTAAGGTTTGCTTATCAGCAGCCAAATCCCACAGAGCTGGTGGAGCTAATCCAGTGTCGCTTTCTTTTATTCCCGTCAATTCATTGACCTGCTTGATGGCTTTGTGGATGTCTTCCTCGATTGATTTGATTGCTTTGTGATATTGGCTCTGGCCATAGGTCTTCAACAATTCTATATCACCTTCGTCGAGGGATTTAATTTCCTTCTCTTCTTTTTCTTCACCTTTTACTTTTCGCTGATCGCTTCCCAAATAGTCCGGCATTTTAAGTAATTAATTAAACCACGAATTTCCAAAAAATAGTTGTGATTTGTGAATTTTATGCTTTGTCACAGATCTGTCAAAATACTAGAAGCGAAGGTAGATGCAGTTTGAGTTTAAACGATAAAAGCTACATGGGCGCTTATCACGTATATAAAAGGTTTGTTCGTGTACTTTCTGGACTAAATTGGGCAGTCTGTTAAATTTTGAGGAGTGGAGATGGAATTCTCTCAGAGAGAAGTAAAACTGTGCAAAAGTACACGAACGCATAGAACCAGAGTTTCTACCACTTTTTGAACGTCAACAAAAAGTAAACAAAAAACCAACTGTGAAAATGAGAAAACAAAGCCATGGCTCTTGAATTTGTATTTTAACTTTATATTCATCATTAAATTTTATATATCTTGTTAAATAATTGATTAAATGGTATTAATTGATACCAAATTCAGCATTCCACAAACGAAAAATTGAAAAACACTTGAACACAAAATCTATTTATTATTTATTTTTAATATAAAATATAAATTTTTGCTATGAAATATAAGCTTTCTATTTATCAAAAAGGACTACAAAATTAACAAAAAATAAGTAATTCACAATTTAGTCACATATTTTTTTTTTTAAATAGTTAAATTAATTTATTTAATAAATAAATGGACGAACAGATAAGAAAAAAATCACTTTTAACATTTTAACAAGAAAAAAACAAAACTAAAAGTAAACAACAGCCATTTTGTTTTTGTGTTGTTGTTCTCAGCTCACAGAACACAGCACTTACCATTTCTGCCCAAACAAATTCCTTGGGTAGAATTTGGCAAAAATTGTCAGGAAGGGGAAATTTTGTATTCTCTCTTGGGCGTTCTCTTCTGCCAAAAACTACACATTTTTTGCGAACGCGAACAGCTTTGGGCTGAATTTGGTAGATTTGGGTAGAATTTGGCTGTTTTGTGTGAGTACGCGAACAGACCTAAAATGATAGTCATGATTTAATGCCCTATTACACGACGATTCATGTCACTTTTCAAAATTCAATTTGTGCGAAAGTGAAATAGGGGGCCCAATTCCACAAGCGTGAATGATTTTCCGTGTACACACTCTATTCAGGCCAAAAACAAGTGATAAATTTGACAGATAGTGTACACGTTATCTGACAAAATTTTCAAACTCGTACTCTTGCGGAATCGCCAAAATCGATGTGTACACAGAAACAACTCACTCTTGTGGAATTGGGCGCCAGTGGCCTGATTGGGCTTTATTATTTCTTGTGTATTTAATAGAAATTATTGATGAATATTTTAATGAGTACAGTTCACATAAAGGCAATATACTGCGCATGTTATTGACAACCAGTTGTCAGATAATGAAAAAAATGAGTTCTCAGAAACATTGTCAAATTCACAGTGGGCATTCAATGCTTCAGTTTCTATACTGAATTTTCAGATTACTGAATCAAAAATCAATCAAAAAATTCAGAAATCTGAAAAGTAAATGTTAATTTTGAAATTAGTTGAGCATACCACAGTACACATACGATGAACTTCCAAATTGGTTTTATTTGTCCCCTTTCACACCAAGAAAGCAACATGCTCGAGATTTGTTTGATGTTTTCTTTTAATTTCCTTAAAAATCTTTTCACACGAGGACAAAAAATCTCTAGGCAGTTTTCGAAATTTCCTTTGAAAGTTTATTGGTTTAACGCACCTTATGCTGGCTCCACTAGGCATGAACAATGTCCAACATCCAAACCACAATCCAATCAGCAGTCTGATTTGTCTGGATATGTCACTGCTCGGACATGGATTTTTGAGCTCAATTGTTTTTTTTTTCAAGACATGTTCATAGTCTGAGCATGGCTCATGCCCAGTGTAGCTGACATGTTATGCTATGTCCCCACCAAAACGAAATCCGAGATTTTAGATTAAAAATTTCGAGATTTCAGATTGGTGGAGCAGAATTTCATGAAAATTTAGTTGAAATCGAGAGTTTTTATTGAGATTTCGTTGAAATTTCTATGAGACTTTTTCCCAGTATTTCAAAATATCAAAAGTTTTAACCGAAATTTCGAATTTGTGGGAACATAGCATAATGCTATGTTCCCACCAAAACGAAATCCGAGATTTCAGCTAAAAAAATTCCAGATTTTAAATTGGTGGAGCAGAATTTCATTGAGATTTCGTTGAAATCCCGACTTTTTATTGAGATTTCGTTGAAATTTCTATGAAACCTTGTTCCAGCGGCTCAAAATATCGAAAGTTTTCAACCGAAATCTCGGATTTCATTTTGGTGGGAACATAGCATAATGCTATGTTCCCACCAAAACGAAATCCGAGATTTCAGCTAAAAAATTTCGAGATTTCAAATAGGTGGAGCAGAAAATTTCATGGAGATTTCGTTGAAATCCAGAGCTTTTATTGAGATTTCGTTTAAATTTCTATGAAATTTTTTCCCAGCAGTACAAAATATGAAAAGTTTTCAACCGAAATATCACCCAAGGGGCACGCTAAGTTTTTGATAAGTTGTGGTGACTTCTGAGTAACATATTGACGGTCGCATTTGTTAAAAAAGAACTAGTCACAGGAACACCACTGTAACCAAAAAAGCGCAGGGGTGGTCCTATTGTGCAACTAAATTCAAGTTACTTTGTAGTTACACGTAACACTTGTGTAATCAATGTAAATCGTTCAAAATAAGTTTCTTTATACTGGATTGCAACAAGTTTGAAAGGTTTCAGTCAAGTTCTTATTGACTTAATAGCAACAGATCAATTTGTCTTATGCTATGTTCCCACCAAAATGAAATCCGAGATTTCGGTTGAAAACTTTCGATATTTTGAGCCGCTGGAACAAGGTTTCATAGAAATTTCAACGAAATCTCAATAAAAAGTCGGGATTTCAACGAAATCTCAATGAAATTCTGCTCCACCAATTTAAAATCTGGAATTTTTTTAGCTGAAATCTCGGATTTCGTTTTGGTGGGAACATAGCATTAGGGGAGTTTATGAACACTAAACTGAAACCTACATAAACTACATAACTAGTTTCAAATAAATATTTTTCAGTTTCAAAAATGTATTTCTTATTTAAATATGTAACTAATACTATGTTCCCACCAAAATGAAATCCGAGATTTCGGTTGAAAACTTTTGATATTTCAAGGTGATGGAACAAGATTTAATGAAAATTTCATCGAAATCTCAATGAAAACCCTAGATTTCAACGAAATCTTAATGAAATCCCACTCCACCAACTCAAGATGTCCAAATTTTTCAGCTGAAATCTCAGGCACGATTCACACAGAAGTGGCTTGTGGTGCTGGTGTGGTTCTGGCCTGCTACGGGCGTGGTGTGGTTGTGGTGAGCTTTGTTCACACAGAAGTGAAAGTAGGGAATGGTTATTTGACAGAAAAGCAATAGATACACACACAAACACAGCGGAACACTTTACAAGAAAATGGCTGCTACACAGAAAATAAATGAAATATAAAAAAAAACAATTGCCTTGAATTGTTGGGCTATTTTTTTGCCATGTTTGGTGTTGCACGCTCCCGTTGCAGTAATTTTGTCCTCCCGTAATTACATAAAACTTCAAGTATTTGCATTTCATTGCAAAATTCAATTTTTATAAATTTTATTGAACTCATAATCACATTTAATTTTTTTAATGCCTGACAATTTGACATTTGACTGAGAGATTTCATTGTGGCGTGACGTTTATGTAGGTCACTAGAGTTTTCAATATGGTGTGGCGATGGCATGTGACACCATACCCTCGCCTCGTCATCTGTGTGTGTATTATTTCATAAGAGAACATGTGAATTCCACAACGTGGAATATGTATGCAGCACACCAGAACCACACCAAAACCTCAAGCCAGTTCTATGTGAATTGGGCCTCAGATTTCGTTTTGGTGGGAACAAGGTATAAAAATGCAGTCAGACATTTGTGATGCGACAACTGTTTTTTTTTTTCTCTTTTATCAATTAATTGAAATAGGTTATATTAAATAATTAATTTTCAAGGTTGTAAGTATTTAATTTTCACTACGCTCGCAGTTGAATCAACTAATATTCATTGCTACCCCCTTCAAAACTTGCGCGCTCGTAAAATTGATTGAATTTAAAGTTATTTTGTTAAAAAATTAGTGCCCTTCTATTTTTTAAAAGATTTTTTTTTTGTGGAAATTATTATCAAATATTAAAATATTATTACATTTTATAAATTCTGAAAGTGAAAAATCATTGTTTAAATATATTAAATTAAAAAAACAATTATAAACACCTAATTTCTTGTTTTTTTTTTTTAAGACAGAAACATTTATTTCAGAAAAAAAAATATGGCCGATAGAAAGTTTCCTTTCTATAACCCCATAGCAACTGATCTTTAATTCAGTCCAGGGTCGGATTTAGTGGAATGGTTCACATGTGTGAAATTCAGGATACTGATGTCAATGACGACAGCAGATAATAGCTGTGTTTTTTTGCATGTCCAGATAAAATTGTGTGAAAAAAACGACAACAAAGCAAAACAATTTACATGTTAAATACAACAACAACTATGTCCATATAGAGTTAGCTAAGTCCAGATAATTAACTGGAGTTAACTTTTGTCCCGATAAAACGGTATTGCCAGACTACCATTGTCGTTGTGTTATCGATAATTTGTATAGAAATGTCAAATGTTTGTTGGTAAGATAGTTCAGAACAAAATGGCAGACCAAGGCAAATGTTGAAATGTCCCGATGTCGTTTTTTTCGCCAAACTCCATATGGACATACAAAAAAACGCAGCTAATATCATTATTAATTAATTTTTGACACGAAATAATCATTTTTGTTCCAGGACTAATGATTGTGAATAGTGTAAATTTAAGCCTAATTAGCCATGTTTTTAAGCGCATTTCTATCTTCGCTTGAAAAAAGCGAAGATAAAAATGCACTTAAAGGAAAGGCTTTTATCTGCTGGGGTGCCCAAAGGAAGCAAGATAAAAAATGATTGAGATGCTTCCGTCACTTTGCCGAGATATATGAAAGTGTACAGAAATTTAAAATCGTTAAATTTGTGAAAAACCTTACTAAACTAAATAAAAGGGTGAAATTAATGTAAATATAGTGAATAGGTATGTTACATGGAATACTTTATTTGAAAAATATATGTAAAAGAACATGCAATGCTGCATTAAATCCTGTAAACACGCAATACGGTGTAAAAAATTTTCATTTCACAGGTAAGTTTTGTCTTATATTTTTCATAAAGTTATGCGACGTGATGGTTTTTAGGTAAATAAATTATCATAGAATACTTTTAAACTATTGAACACTTCTTGGCGAAGATACAAAACCGACAAGATAGAAAGGGGCAACAGCAGAAAGACATCTAAAAATATTTTATTTAAAACGTTGAAAAAATTTTGCATTATGGTTGCTAAATGGATTTGAACGCCTTGCCATCACCAACAAAAACTAATTCGTCCCTGTGCAAAAAATTTTCATCAATCTCTATTTGTTTTTTTTTTTCCTTGCTGCCTCACTCACCCTCGTTCTTTTTCTTTGCCTACAATGATCCTAATGAAACTGTGAAGAAACTAACATAAAGTTTAGTTCTAAAGAAGTTTCAGAAACTTCTTTGAAACATTTACGAACACAACATTAATAGAGCGTTCTTTTTCTTAACAAATCTTAGCTATTTTTAATTTGTCATTCAAAAAACCTGTTGTTCACTTAAAATATTTTTTCTTTGTTATTAAGAGTTGTGTATCTGCATTATTTGTATCGTTGCAAATGATTCGCTATGATTTCGAGTTGGATTAGGAAAAAGTTAAGTACTCAAATATTCATACAATTAGTACTTAAATATTCATATAATTAACAAATCAAATTCCCCTTATCAATATTTTTGTAAGAAATTGAATCATTAAGCCTACTAATACCTCTCTTTTTCATTTAAGGAGGGGCAAAATTCCCATTATAATAACATTTGTCCAAGTCGGAATATTTATGGATAAAAATATAAATTTTAATAAAAAAAATATCAAAAATGAAAATCGACAATAGAAAATACTAAATTGAAAATAACTACATACATAAATAAAAATTCCAAATAAATTCCGAATCCATTAAAACAAAACAATAAAATTTTGGAATAAATGAACGATGAACGTTAACAAAAGTTCGATTTAATGAAGAAAAAGAACGCACCTCCTTTGAAACAACATGCTTTCCCTCAGTGACTGTTCAATAACAACGAAAGTGACAGACACAGTTGTCATACTAGAGTTGCATACAAGTCCTTCAATAACTCCAGAAATCGAAAACAGTTTTGTGACCGTCTGCATGTATTTCTTGTTGCATTTAGGGCCAGTTTGTTCACAACTTGTCAACTTAAATCAATGATTATTCCAGTTGATTATCATTGAATGCGTTTGTTCAGCCAAATTTTAAACAGAGAATCCATGATTTGAGCACTTAATTGCAGAAATCACTAATTCGCCGATTCTGTCTGACTAGCACGATTTAATCAAAGATTTCCGGGAATTTTGTTTGTTCATCATTGGTTATTCCCAAAGCGTAGGTATAAAAAAGAAAAACAAAATCTATACAAGAACATTAAAAAACAGAAACCATGTATCGTTCATCTCGCAAAATAAAACAAACAATTTGTCAAGATTTTACTACTAGTTGTAGTTATTTTATTTATTACCCAAAAATAAGTGCCTAATTATAAAATATGTATAGAAAAATTCCCATCATTAGATTACACAAAATGCCAGCACTACCTACACACTTCAACTATACATTTGGAACAAAAAAAATCAAAACAGAAAGCAATATTAAAATAAAAACAAATTTCACGTGGGTAGTTATTTTGTATAGTAATATAACAGGAAATATCCGTAAATCGAACAAAAAATTAAATTTGAAGACGCTGATTGTTTTTGTACACAAAAATGTTTTTTTTAGAAAGCTCACTTACACTAAACTAAGTTAATGGCAGAATACGTCTGACAATTGATTTGACAGATAGACTGGAAACTGGAAAGATTATTGGAAAAACTATGATTTATTAATCAAACAGAAAATTCAGTGAACAAACACTTTCTGATTATCACAGATTCATAACCATGGGTTTAACAGAATCTGTGATAATCTAATTGCTGATTTAACCCACTGTGAACAAACTGGCCCTTAGGTTTGTTTCTGCCATTTTGCTTTCAAGCCAAACAAACAAATATTTTTTTAACATGAACCTACATTAGGGTGTCATCAATTTTCCAAAATAATGTATTAAAGGTTAAATAAAATTTAGTGACCAAAAAAATTTGACCAAACAAATTATTTCTCATCATTGAATTAAAAGTCATAATATTATTAATTAAATAATTAAAAGTCATAATATTTTATATAAAATTATTGTTTATAAGTTTTTGAGTGGGGGCTTTAAAAGGATTAAAGAACAAATAGAAAAAAAAAAAAAATGAATAGCTGCAGTAATTACAAAAATAAAATGTGAAAACAGCAATATCTATACAAATATAAATTTGTAAAGGTTATTGACAAATCGGACACAATTTTTTGGTAAAATATTTTTTTAGGACATTCATATTTTACTAAGGAGATGTCTGCCATTAAAAAAAATATGTTGGGATATAGACACCCTAATATATGGTAGTTATTTTTGAAGAATCTGACAGCAAGTTACAATGTAGTTACATTTTTAGGAATTTATTTAATATTTCTGTCACTTTTTCACTTTGTTACAAAAGTGTTGTATATTAGTTTTACTGAATCATAATGATTAGACACTTTAGAGTTACTTTGAAGTAGCAAAAGATCAAAGTCGCAAAACAGTTTCGATTTTGTTTTTGAGAACGGCTAATTAAAATTAGGTTACATTGAAACACAATGGATAACTACTCAGTTACTATTAAACCACGCCTATTTATTTTTAGTCCCACTAAATAAGAACAGTGACATGAATATAACAAAGTTGGAACTCAAATAATTTAAAATACAATGAGAGCATTCAACAACTCTACAAAACTTCCTGGCCTTATTCTTGTGAAACCAGATTTTTGAATTTCTTGTTGCAAAATTCAAATCTGTGCCCCTTGGGCAGATTTCGTTTTGGTGGGAACATAGTATAATGCTATGTTCCCACCAAAATGAAATCCGAGATTTCGGTTCAAAACGTTTGATATTTCAAGTTGATGGAACAAGATTTCATAGAAATTTCAACGAAATCTCAATGAAAACTCTAGATTTCCACGAAATCTTAATGAAATCCCGCTCCACCAAGTCGAGAACTTCAAATTATTCAGCTGAAATCTCAGATTTCATTTTGGTGGGAACATAGTATAAACCTAGATGCGAAAGGATAAGGAAATATCAAAAAAATCTCTTCAAATCCACGACCGGGTAGATTTTGTACATCCCTCTTTCCTCCTACCATTCTCACCTTGGAACTGAATGCTGCTAGCTACTCAGCTCAGTTTCCTCGTGTGAAAGGTGACTTTTGTTCAAAGTGTACCCCTTGCCTTCTATCATTCACAAAAGCTTCCAATGTAAGAAAACTATTTATTATCTCTATGTTGGCTATGCCTTCTTGATTTCGTGGAAAAAAATTCAACTTGTTCAACTGCTTGGTTGGCAGCAGTGTAAAAATTGATAGTTCTTTTCAACATGGCTTCTTCAGGTTGGTTTTTTCATCTGAGAATTCTTTAAGAATTTTATTTTAAATTACCTTAATTAAAGTGATTTCTATACGTTTTAATGAAATGAATAATATTAACCGTGAATTAGTTTATGTTTTCCAACCAAAAAATCACCAAATAATATTTTCTGTGTTAAAATACAATCAAATGAAAAAATCTGACATCTCGCGATGAATCGTTTTTTGGTTTTCTTTTTGTTCCGCGTGGCTAAAATAAATTTAAAATAAAAAATCGCGAAACAATGAATTTCAGACAAAGGTATGACCATTTTCTCTTTGTTTTCCTTTTCCATAGGTAAAAAGGGTAAGAAAAATAAAGGGACTGTAATATCCCTGCAGTCATTCCTCGCCAATGGGGAACCCCAAGCTGGCATCACCCAGGTGGCAAAGAAAGTACGAAACTACGGCAATGATAGCGATGAAGATGATGGCTCGTTGCCCCAAGTATATCAATTGCCGACTGCTCCACGAGCAAATCGGATCTTCGATGACGATTCCATACCACACAAACCTCCTTTCCTGGCTTACATTTCTAATCTGCCATTCGATGCCAACGAAGATGACATCCAGGATTTCTTTGCCCCAATCGAATTGGTTTCGCTTCGTTTGCCGCGCGAGGACGGTGAAACTGGCCGCGTTCGAGGTTTTGGCTACGCCGAGTTCGAGTCGCGCGATGACTTGATTCATGTCATCAGTCTGCCTGATCCCCAGGTGAAGAATCGCCGTGTGCGCATCGAAGTTTCAAACGAGAGCGAACAACAGAGCAACCAGAGACGCAACCGCGATGGCGGTGAACGCAACAACCGCAGAGGCTACGATGTCTTCGGATCGGGTGAGAATCGCGAGTCAACGAACTGGCGTCGCGACAAGGAAGAAAGTGGTGGAGGTGGTGGAGGCGGTGGTGGCGGCGGTGGCCGTAACTACGAACGTAGCTTTGATCGTGGTGGCTTTAATAGAGATCGCCCGCCTCGTGATAATTCTGGTGAGAGGGGTGGCGGTGGTTCATGGCGTACTGGTGAACGACCTGTTTACGATTCGTCTCCTCGTGGTGGGGGTGATGGATACCGTGATCGGTTTCGCGATCGCGGAGACCGTGACCGTGGAGATCGTGATCGGTTTGAGCGCAGCGACGGTGGTCGCAGTAGGCGTGAGGACGATGCGACTCAAGAGCGACCTAAGTTGAACTTGCAGCCGAGGACATTGCCTCTTCCCGAAATCATTAGCAAACCAGAAGCAGAAGAATCCGATGCAGACCAAAAGCAAAACGAATCTGGATCTGATGATGCCGAGACTAAGTCGAAGGCACCACCTCGTCCAGCTGGCATTCCAGCAGAAAAGGTTTTCGGTTCAGCTAAGCCAGTTGATACTGCTGCCCGCGAGAAACAAATCGAGGAGCGTTTAGAAGAGACCCGTCGCCAGGAACGAGAACGCCGCGAACAAGAGCAGAAAGAGAATGTGGATGATGCAAGCGAAAAGATGGCTGATGTTGAGCTCAACAAAGATGACAAAGAAACTAGGAACACTGCAATCAGTAGCTGGCGTCGAAGGGATGATGACAGCGACACAGGTAGAAAAAATAGTCCTGATCGCAGAACTCAAGAGCGCAGGGGCGGTGGTGGTATGTTAAATAAGAATTTAAAAAAAAAATAGATTAATTAAATGTTCTGCAGATGATCGCCGTGGTCGTGACAATCGAGACTACAACCGTGATAACAGAAATCGCGATAGAAATGACAGGTTAGTAATTCTTTAATTGATTGTATATAAGAATGTATGCAATTGGTTAACTTTAACTTTTATGAGCAAGTTGGTCCCCCTGATAAATTACGTTTAATATAAGTTTTGATGTTGCAATTAATTGTTAAACACCCAAATACAAATATACTGGTGACGGTAGAAGGGAAATCATTTCTGCCTTATTACAAAGTAATTATAAAGTAAGAGGACAGCAAGGGTCTACAAGTTAGATAATACAAAATGTGAGTAGTTAAAATGTAATTGAATTACAACAATTTAATCAACGATTCACAAAAAAAAACTTCCAATTTTTTTAAAAGTACAAATTTATTTTTCCCAAAATTTAATTTTATATTGGCAGGAATAGTTACATACAAAGCGAATGAGATAATCTTTATGATGACGAATAAGATATTATTAAAGCTAAGTTGAACAACCTGACTTGGCTTATAAATGAACCTTCTCGAATACATGACCCGTTGCAAGTCACTCCGCCAACATAATATACTTGTTTCCTATCTCTCATCCTGATACATTATAGATACAATATTAGTGTACTATGGACTCTAGGCACATCGGACTGTTGTATCATATCAGCAAATTTCTCATGCGCAAACCTCTCAGTTAAAGAAAATATACCCAAGGGAACCGTATGGCAATATGAGAAAACCAATCGAAACGGTTACAATAATTTATACAGGGAATTGAACTGGTCACTATGATTTTTCGATAGGGACTTACATACATATATGTAGGTTTTGGAAATTTTGTTCTAATGGTATGAGAACCTTTGCTCAGAATACCTTTTACCAAAAGTATCAAACAGAAAGAATACTCGTTGCGCGATTTGCTTTCAATGGGCAAGCTTACATTTGTCCAGCCAACAGCCAAACCTCAATTTTAATTCAAAATATTAGAGATCTAAGGCATGTCATCGTACCTGACGTGAACAGTCTACAATGATATATACTTTATTTATGAAAATCATATCTTCTTTCAATTTAATTATTAACCCTTAACCACCTACCACCTATTTCAGTCCCCTAACCACCTACGTGCGGTCCTGGAGACCGCTCACAGATTATTACCCTGAATTCAGAATTTCCTGTATAAACTAAATAAAAAACTAATACAATTCTTGATAATACTCTTAGGCCTTACTCAAAAGACTGAAATAACATTAACTAAAGTAAAATTTCGTAAAATTCTTGAAATCTTCAAAACAAGACTCTTACCACAAAAAATAGCTATGCTCATACAATAGTTTCTGTAGCAGTAGGAATTTAAAATTTCAACTTCTTGGTATTAATTCTAATAAATTTAGGAACCAAGCAATAAAATAAAAATAAGAAACCAAACTTAAAATAAAAACTTCGACAAAATTGCAGCCACCCAACATTCACAATTTTTCGCAGTAGTTTCCCCACATTTTTTTCGAAATATCGCGAAATCATCGGTCGTAGCGTTTCCATTTCACTGCAAACCTCGTTCTGGCATATCATCGCTATCAGACATATCTTGCTGCAGCAATATTTCAATTTTTTCGTCACTTCTATTCATTTTGACAATTGAATAACAGTACTAAATTAATACAATAAAATCACATAACCACCTACGTGCGGTCTTGGAGACCGTTGACAAAATATTTTTACTAACCTAGGCCAAAAGCGTGCACCTGTTCACTCTCCTAGCTCATAGGCGATACAAGTTGATCTCTAAAAAAGGTATATGGATGCTCTCTGTAATACGACACACAAAAATTGAAATATTTGCATTTAAAAAGTCGTTGCGGTCTCTGAGACCGGTGGTAGGTGGTTAAGGGTTAATTTGTGTTCCTATTTCTTTTCTTATCGTGCCAAACAAAACTTTTTATTTTCTCTAGCTTTCATTCACTTTTTTAATTAATTATGTTCAAGCTATGGGGGTTTTCATAAACGTCTGACTGCCCGATTTCTACAATCACAAAAATATTTATTGTTATTATTGATTTTAATAACATTTATAGAAATAATAACAAATCAATAACATAAATATATAATTACATTCAAAAAAGATATTTAAATTCATTTTTGCGATTGCAGAAATCGGGCAGTCAGACTTTTATGAAAATCCCCTATCTCTGCCCATGCTATTTTCTCTTGTGTTTTTATGTTTTTTTCTATTTACCTTATGTTACGGCATATTTTTCTGTGTTCAATTCTTGCTTTGCTGTGAGCATTTACTCTTATCGTGATCATGACCAGCAATCATTATAGTGGCCTTGGTAGCGTAAATGACAAAAACAAATTTTTACTTAACACAGTTGTAAGTCAAAATGGACTGCATATTTGTCACATCAGTGCACTAAGTCTTGTCAATAAGTTTGATGGGTTTAAAATACTATTTAAGAACAGGGGGCTCATTCCGTAATTCGATTATCGTCAGACGATATCGTTTGAACGATACTGTTTCCTTTATTTGCTTCACGTAAGACGATAATCATCAAAACGATAATAGTCTAAGAGCCGGCAGCAAATTTTGTGGGTGAACGCATAACCAAAATCTGAGTATGAGGGTTTGTAGGTGCATGTTTCTTGATATTGGATATAAAAGTCTGGCAGGATTTTTTTGGCGCCCGTAGTGGGGACGAGAGATTGAAAATAGCGGTTTTCCCATTTGTTGTGTCATGAGTCAGACCAGTTCAATTCATTTATTAAAAATGAGGAATGATGCTCAGTCATTTTTCCTTTCTCCACAAACTTTCTTTTTAATGATCTGATTAATAGAACTCAAGATATGCCATTTTGAAGCGAACCTTATCGGCCTTATTTTGGAGACTTTTTGTTGTTTATTTTAAATTTTTTCAAATCTCCAAATTTCTCTTGATATGGTGTGCCTAAAATGGTTATATCTTGAGTATTATCAATTGGATCATTAAAAATAAAGTCTTTGGACTTAAGGAAAATAATAGAGCATCATTTCCCATTTTTTAAAAATGAAATGAAATAGTTGTACCCTTCACACAACAAATGGAAAAACCGCCATTTTCAATCCCTCGTCCCCTCTACGGGCGCCAAAAAAATCTTGCCAGACTTTGGTATTCGATATCAAGATGCATGCACCCAAAAACCCTCATACTCATATTTTGGTTATGCGTTCACCCACAAAATTTGCTGCCAGCTCTTAGTCTATAACGTTTGGGCGATAGCTAAGTAGGTATCGTCTTGCATTAATTTTGAAATTTGTAGGTGACTGTAGTTGAATAATTGAGTACCCACTGTAATTTGACATTGTTTTTATCTGTTGACAAATTGAAGTGAAAATATTTCGGCGCAGCAATTTTTTTATTTTAAATAGTAAAATAATATAAGTAATACGAATATGACGACAGTTAAGAGACCGCTGACCGAATTGCATTTAAATCAATTATTTTTTGTTCGTCCTCAGAAATAGGGACTTTTTCAAAAGGACCGCCTCCCGTTTTCTGCCTTGCCAACAAACTTTGGCTGACCTTTTTTTTTTTGTGCGGTACTTGTAATCTGTGCACACCTTTCTCCATGAAGCAATGCTGTTCGTGGGCAGCCCATCGGCATTTAATATTGCTGCTAAATCAGCCCACAATTTATTTGTTTGATTTTGTCTTGCACGGAGTTTGGCTTATATCCTTTGACCAAGTCGGGATGTTCTTCCATGAATTGTACTTAAATTCCAATCCAAGATTGTGTGCTTGCCCTATATATGTTGAGGTATTGTATTTATATTAATTAGTAAAAATATTACGGTAAAATAACTTACTTTTTTTGACATTTATCCTTCCGTTTGACAATTCAAGTACAGTTTGATAGTTTCTGAAATGTACAAACCGCTCTCAAATTTTAAACGATTACGACACGATAGTGGATGAGTTACGTTAAGAAAATAACGAACGATAATCGTTATGAATATTATGGAAAGACCCCCCAGCTTAATCGATATAATTTGTGTATCTAAAACCTGGTTTCACCCTTATTTGCCAAGTAGTCTGTTCTCATTGAGTGTATTTAAAGAACCTTACAGAGCAGATCGAACTTACAAAACCGGCGGAGGAGTAGCAATTTATGTCAAGAATTTTTTATATTAGGTCGAGTAGTCGAATGCTCAGACGAGCCTTGCGCCTACTTTTGTATCGATATGCTCAATGGCGAAAACAAATAGTCTAAGAGCCGACGGCTAAATATTGTGTCTTACAGCTTTAAGCAATCACGAAATAAATAAATACAATAAAAATAAATAAATAAATTTGTGAGTAGATGTATAACCAAAAACCGAGTATGAGAGTTTATAGATAGACTAGCTGACCCACCCGGCTTCGCTCGGCTAGAAATATCTTAGTTTCATACTAATTACTTAATTGTAATAAATTTTTGAAATATATCAAAGCTGAGAGAAAAAACAATGTTAACTTAAAACTCAAAAAATGTTGTTAATATATATTTAATTTTGAAAATAATAACATGAACAAACTTTAGATATTCATCTGTATATATATATTGACACACCCGGCTCCGCACGGTTACACAAATTTTAGTTTCATACGAATTAAATGAAATAAATTTTTTAAATATACAGGGTGTTCCGGACCTGAGTGGAAGTATTTAGGGGGAGGTTCTTGAGGTTATTCTAAGAAAAAAATGTATGGGGGAAGTTGTATCTCCCCTCCCTGAGGCAGGGGGAAAGTTTGGTTGAAAATTGACTTCAAAAGCAAAAAAAACATTAAACATCAACGAAAACACATACAATAATGTGCTAAAATTTTTTTTGAAAGCTCATACTACATTGTTGCATTTGGTTTTGTAATCAAGTTGAAATTAAATTTCAAAGTCAAAATTAAAAAAAAATGTGAAATGAATGAATGAGATCATTTTCTAATGCCCCGAATTCCCTTCATTGCAACCGATTTTTCGTCAGCTATATGTGGCCTGTCCTCGAGTTGGGAAACCATCCTCACTTTTCATTTACGCTCCGGAGCAGAAAAAAAAAAATGTTGTGCATCATGCAGCCTTAAATTTAATACTATCATTGTTGTATTTTTTTTTTTTTAATTTTATATGAACGATTTGCATTACTCAAGAGCTTTTTGATAAACGTTTTTTGTTTTCCCATTTAATGCATAAGTGAACAATAAGGACGGTTTACCCACTCGCGAGCATCCAACATAAAGTTGTCCGTGAGAAAAAATTGGAAGCTCTAAATTTATACCACATACTTGCAATGACTGACCTTGTGATTTGTTGATTGTTATAGCAAACGCAAGATGAATCGATATTTGTAAACGCTTGAATTCAAATGCCAAATCAGAAGGAATCATGGGAATTCTTGGAATTAGTTGATCTTCCTCTAATACATTCCAATTAAAATAGTTGCTTCGATAACATTGTTCATTAATCGCTTTACTGCTAATCAGCCTTTGGGAGGGGTGAGGGGCTAAAATATCCTAGGTCCCCTTTTCTATTTTCAGGGTAATAACCTCTTTAATTAATTTTTAGAAAATTAGACATGATGCTCAGTCATTTTCGCTAAGCATAAACACCACAATCTTGACGGTCTGATTAATAGAACTGAAGATATAACCATTTTACGTGAACCTTATGTCTTTTTTGGAGATTTTCAGAAAAACAAAAAATCAGCAAATAAAGTCTCCACAAAAACGCCGAAAGGGCTTGCTTAAAAAGCTAAAACAATGGGTCCTATTTATCGGGTCACCAAGATTAAAGTCTTGAGACTTAGGGAAAATTCCTATTTTTTAAAAGTGAATTGAAGCGTTAATGACCCAAACCATATAAACAGGAAACCAAGCTAGTTTTAAACCCCCACCAAAGACGCCCTATGCCCCAGCCGGGGTTACAGGACACGATGATGACCAAAGGCTGAAAAAAAACTGCCAGACTTTTGTATTCGATATCACGATATATGTATAATCCCTCATACTCCGATTTTGGTTATATATCCACTTCCAAAATTTACTGTCGGCTCTTGGTGTAAAATGAATAATCAAAAAATATATGTAGATTATGATGTTTTTATCTTACCAATATCCTGAATTCTATCTTCACACTCTTCTTTCTTTTAAATACTTGTTTGGCCATTCTGATGTACTGAATACCGAATTTAAAAAAAAAATCGACACGAGTTAATGTCCGTAGATTACAATCTTATTTCAATTTAATTAAATCAGTTTAAATTAAATTGACAAATTGAAAATAATTTTCTATGATTACATGAAAAACACTTGTTATGTTGATAAATGACAAACCGCTTTACCGATTTTTTACCAAACTTCACAGAAACTTTCTTAGACATTCTCAGAAGATCCCCTACCAAAATAATTGTTATAGACATTCTCAGAAGACCCTACCAAAATAATTGTTAGTTATTTTAAAATAATGCACTAAAAATGTTTGTCTTTTACCGAATTTTAACCAAACTTCACCAAAATTAAAATTAAATCTGAGTGGTATCAAGGTCGTGGCATATGCCGATGACATTGTGTTAATGGCCTCAGGAAAATTTGCCCCTACCCTGTGCGAGCTCCTACAAACGGCCCTTAACAAGCTCAGTGATTGGGCCAGTAGCTGCGGACTTAGCGTTAACCCACAAAAGACAGAACTGGTTCTGTTTACGAGGAAACGTAATATTCCGAACATAGTCCCGCCAACCATTGACGGAATTCCGTTACAGGTTTCGGGTACTGCCAAATATCTTGGCGTTGTTCTTGATCGTAAACTAAACTGGAAAGAAAATATAAAAGAAAGAGAGAAAAAAGCCTCAATAGCTTTCTACACTTGCAGTAGAATTTTTGGTAAAAGATGGGGTCCCAGCCCCAGAACCATTCATTGGATGTACACAGCCATTATAAGGCCAATTCTTACGTACGCATGCATGGTCTGGTGGCCAGCCTTACATAAGGAAACCAATCTTAAGACCATGACAAAAATCCAAAGAATAGCGTGTATCGGCACAACCAGTGCTATGAGAACTACACCAACGGCAGCCCTAGAAACATTCCTTTCACTAGCCCCACTCGATCTATTTACAAAAGAGATGGCGGCCAAAAGTGCTTTAAGACTTAAACAGTCTAATAACTGGAAAAGAGGCCACTACGGTCATAAAATAATAACGAACTTTACGGACATAGACACTCAAACAGACTACATCACACCACACATAGATTTCAACCCAGTGGCCATGACAGATATCCCAACAAGGGAATTCTGGAATGAAAACAGGGTCATTAATGCAAATCATGTTTCGGTGTTTACTGACGGTTCTAAAACAAAAGAGGGGGTAGGGTCAGGTATCTACTCGGTAAACCCACCTATCAACAGATCAATGAAGCTTCCAAACTTTTGCAGTGTATTCCAAGCGGAGGTGCTTGCAGTTTGCGAAGCCGCGAAATATCTAATCTCTTATGAAGTAGTCAATAGTAATATCGACATCTTCATAGATAGCCAGGCGGCCATTAGGGCCATTTCTTCAATCACTGTAAAGTCCAAACTGGTGGATCGTTGTCGGATTGAGCTTAGATCTCTAGGCACAACGAACACTGTTACCCTAAAATGGGTCCCAGGACATCGTGATATTATGGGGAATGAAATGGCAGATGAACTGGCCAAAAACGGATCATCTCTCGATCCGAGCCAGGTCGAATCTTCTATACTTGTGCCACTGGAGCAGGTAAAAAGTGAAATTCACCAGAATTTCCTCGAAGCTGCAGACGTCAGATGGTCATCAATTGACACTTGTCGGGTTTCAAGAAATTTATGGCCGAATATTTCGAAGAAAAAAACTGAATATTTACTAAAGATAAGCAGACCTCAACTATCGCTCCTAGTTGGAATCCTAACGGGACACAACTCAATGGGAACCCACATGAGGAGAATGGGCATTAGCCCATCGGACTTATGTAGAGGGTGTCAAGATGAAGAGGCGGAAGAGGGCTCATCCCATTTCCTTTGCGAATGCCCCAGCTTAGCTAGAACTAGAAAAGAAGCCCTCGGAGAATATTTTTTCGACGAAATGGGCGACATCTCTTCCTTGCCACTAAAGAATATCCTGAAATTCATTCAGAATTCAGGATGGTTCAGGGAGGCATCCCACACCTAAACTATCCCCGATCACCCACCTTCCTCATACCTACCTACCTTAATCCTGGGGAACGCAATGGATCCACGGAGATCCGAGTGAGATGTTGCGGCTTGCCGTATCATCACCCCTTCTAACCTAACCTAAACTTCACCAAAAAAAACCATCTTCAATGAATAGATTACTTTATAAAAATAAATTGAAAAAATCGACCCATCTATTCTCGAGTTATTAAATTGACAAACTGAACATAATTTTCTATAATTACAGTAAACACATTTGTTATGTTGATGAATTGCAAACCGCTATATTGAATTGTGACCAAACTTCACAGAAACCTTCCTAGACATTATCAGAAGACCCTTTCAAAATAATTTTTATTAATTTAAAAAAATGCACCAAAAATGCATTTCACGGTTTTCCCCTTACCTATTTTTAACCAAATTTCAAAAAAGACCATCCTCAATATGATAGCTAACTTTATAAAAAAAAATTGAAAAATTTGGCCCAGCCATTCTCGAGTTTATCTGGTCCGAATATAAGGCAACTTATTTTTATATATAAGAAGATTCATCGTCATATCAAATAGGGACGGGGGAATTAAAAGAGACAGTTTCTCTATTTTACTATCTGGGTAATGACCACTTAAATTCATTAAGAAAAGCAGAACATGACACTGTCATTTTTCCTAAGCATAAACACCTCAATCATGACGGTCCAATAAATAAAACTCAGGATAAAACCATTTTATGCGAACCTTATCACACTTGCTTTTTGGAGATTTCAAACAAAACAAAAATCAACAAAATAAAGTCTCCAAAAAAAGCCCGATGAGGTTTGCTTGAAAACCTAATATCATGAGTCCTATTGGTCGGATCATCAAGTTTAAAGTCTTCAGACTCAGAAAAAATGACAGGTCATCATTTCCAATTTTTAAAAGTGATTTGAAGTCTTAATGGCCCTGACAAATAAATAGGAAACCAAGCTGGTTCAAACCCCCCACCCCCATCAAAGCCTGAGAAAAAAACCTGCCAGACTTTTTTATTCGATATCACAAAGCAAAAACACCTACAAACCCTCATACTTATACTTTGGTTGTACATCTACTCCAAAAATCTGCTGCCGGCTCTTGTACTAAAATGTATAGTTGGAACTATTTATATTTCACCACGTAAGCGTAATCCAGTAAAAACTAAATCTATGCCAATATCATTGAATAAATATAAATAGAAGGTGACACCGGGCAAAATGGCCGCATGATTTTATAGTAGCTCTGCCTTCGCTTTAAATATTATGATGAGGTTGGTGTATAACATAAAATTAATTTCCTTAATTATAAAAAGTTGGTGTATTCGAAAGGGAATTTTTCAATAATAGCATTGTTTGTTATTTTTGTTTATTATGAATTGCTATGGAAACGATGGGTGTCAGGACGATTGTAGTGTCTGCTTTGGATGTTAGTTGTGTTCTAATATGAAACTTAAATTTTCTTTAGAATTTGAAGTTTTGAATGATTTTCGTTGCCTTTTCAAATTAATTTTTTTTTTCAAAGCTAAGTATATAAATAATAAATGTACTGATTTTCTTGATACGAAAGCTGCATAGCATTGCTGAGGTATCCAACTTGAGTTCAATTGATCTGATCATTTGTATAAAGTTTTTAATATAGAGGAGATAAAATAAGCTACATATATTCTAGTACCACTTTTTTGAGATAGGCATGGGAGAAGAATATAGGTTGGTAAACAGAATTTCCAAACCCCAAAAACTTTTTATTAATGTTTAGAAAATCGTTCGATTTTATGATGAATATTTTAAAGATAAGAAGGTTTTTGTATACATAATTCAAATTCTATATACTACTGAAAAAATAATTCAACAAGTCCAATCCGAAATGCTTAGTCTTCTACTTGGCTGATTTATTTCAGTAGTACTATATAGAATTTATATAGTAAAAAATCCTTATAGGAGCTCTGCCCGGCCCCGGACAAAGAAACTTCCAGCTTAATGATTAGGAACTCTAATCTTGTTAGATATAGTTTACAGTGGTTTTTTGCCAAAAAGTTAAATTGCGTATGACAAAGGCCCGCACTATGTCACTGATGAGCCCAAGTGAGTAAGCCGGACGAAACGCCATTTTTTGAACTAAAGGCCATAAAAAGCTATTTTAAATATTCATATTCAAGTTTAAGGTCTATCAAGGCTTTTGAATAAATAATTAAATAGATGTTAAGATGTAAGTATAAGAACTAAAAATAAAAATACTACCGTCACTTTGAGCGCTTATAGTAACAGCTAGTTTGGATGTGGATGCATCACCTAAATATGAATATAGGGGTCTGGTATGTGCGTTTTGATATCGAAAATCGAGGAATTGAAAAAAAAGAGGTATAACAGACTAAGTTCTTGTACTACTTATATTACAATTTTGTTTATGGCATCAGTGACGGTACAGACGTGTTGTTTACACAAAATAATCAAATAGGTACCGGCGCGCGGTTGAAAACGAAATTAAAAACTTATTGGGGCATATTCATAGATGTAGTTAACGCATTATTACTAGACAAACCTGATGGAGATTATCTTATAGAGTTATAAGGTTTTGATTAGCAACAACTTATAATTTTTAGAAAACTTTTTCTTTGTTTGAGACTGACATAATTTTTTTGATTGACTAAATAATAATTGAAATAATGTGATTCTAAGATGTTATGACCATAAAAAGAGAGGAGATCTCAAAGTTAATACAACAACTACTGAGCAAGTAAAATCGTTTCGAACTTTGTATTAAGTTAATTAATTTCAACAAAATGTCGGAACTGTTACTAGCTCACTAATTTATATCAGGATAATTCTTATTTTAATTATAACTCTTTCAGAACCATTACCATTTTTAATAAATTTGGCTGAACTTCGAATAATTTTGAATGAAAAACAACAACCTGTGTGTGTTACCACCAAGCTGTTTAGCATGGAGTTATAGCTATTTAACGAGTATTTCGTTTTGCTCATATTTATTGAAAAGCCCTTTGCCGTAATCTGGGAGAGATCCATGAATCAAGTGATTCAAAAGCCGATACACGACACACCGTGGGACTGAGGCCAGATGATTAGACCAATCCCAATGCAGGGCCCGTATAACGAACTACGATTATCGTTCAAAATCCATCGTTTTCGTTACATTGCGATTTAGTCCAGTCATATTGTGTTTTTAGCATTTATTTTATTTATTTAAATAGTGGAGAAGTTTTGATTTGTTCCCTGCTTTATGGTTTCGGGGGTGCTGAATCGGAATCTGAGGTTTTCGAATAAAATTTCATGACGCAACGTGGACAAAAATGCAAAAAATGATGCAAAACTGGATTTTTTGGGAGGTTTTTACTTATGGCTTGAAAACTATCCATTATTCGTGAATTACATCAGAGAGCAATTGAAAGTGTTATGCCGCGAAATAAAAGATTTGTCGAGCTTTGTTTTATTAAATAAAGAGGTATCTTTATTGTTTGGAGTTTTACTTAAGACTAACTTACAAAAATTAAATGTGGAAATATCAACCACAGATTTACTCTTATACATATGTACGTATAGATAAACAAATGCATCAAATATGAAATTCATATTGGATGCTTAAACGAGATAAAAAAGTGATGTGGTATGCATAAACATTCTGTCTTAAATCAAAATGAATTTAATGATGATACGTTTTGGTCTCTACTTGAAATATAAACAAAATTGAAACAACACTTGAAAAGTATAGTGTTACTATGCAACATATACCAATCGAAGTACGAAGTCAACAGACAAGAGACTTTTAGACAATGGCTCTATAGCGATGATTTGAACAAAGAAACTTTATGTTGAAGAATAAACATTAAAAATGCAGACTAATTAAAAACGAAATTTACTATCATGCTTATGCATAACAAAAGCATAAACAATTTCCAAAAAATCTCTGTTTTAGGTTTTTGTTCTGCGGCAACCCATTTGGACTCAAGCGCTAGTTGAAAATTGACGTGTTTTTACTGTTTCCGAAAATCCACTAGAAAACACTAATTTACTACTTTGCGTGACAACATTTGACTTTTTGTCTTTAACATGAACCAAGATATACTTTTTTTGGTGGTTTTTGATGCGCTGATTTCGAATCTGGCCTAGAAATTGCTCTAGCACGTCACGTTTTTAAGATATTCAAATCTAAACATAAAAAGGAATGCGTTTTGATGCAAATTGTTTTTAAAAAAACTCGCGGTAATTTCTTTTTTCGAATTAATGTTTATGGTCATTCTAAAGTATGAACATTTTGCTTCGAAATTATTTTTGAATCTACCAAATACCTTCATTCATCTTTGAGAAAATCATTAATTAGTTGTTAGCTTTCGTCTTAAACAAGATAGTATGAAAGTACGCTAAATTCATACATTTTAATTAAGGATTTCTTAGAGAGAAAAAGGAATAGCCTAGGAAAATAAGACAAACAAATGGCAAAACTTCGAAAAAAATCTGTCAAAGCTGAAATTCGGTGGAGAGCTTTGTTTTGACGTCTTCAGCATTTCCTTAAAAGTTCCGTAGATTTGGGCCGGGGTCTATTTTTTTTAGGAGGGGGGGGTAAAACTCAAATGTTTCTTTATTTCACGAAAACTAGCAGCTTTTTTTGAAAGAATGTGTAGCTTATGTAATCTTACACGAAAAAGATTAACATATTTTTTTCATACAATTAATAGATTCAGAGAAAATCGTGCAAGAACTTCATGGTGACGCTAATTTTGTCAAAAAATGTATTAAAATTTCATTAATCGATGGGCAAATTTTTTTAATACGAATTGTGTTTGGCTATATCTTCTCAATATAAAACCAAGTTTGTGGGTTGCCTGCCCGGGGTAAGGAGAAGGCCGTCATCTTGGAAAAGAAAGTGATTTGGTTTTTATTCAACAGCTCGATCGAATTTTATTTTACGACAAAATAATGACAGAATAACATTTAAGCATTTATCAAAGACTGATTTTTGAACACAGTGTATCGACTGTTATCAAGACCAAAACCAACGTCTATCTAGGTGTGGATCTGTCGATGCTTCATGACAAATCGCTTCAGGTCTGAATTCACCAACTAAAGCTTCATATGCGTGGATACTCCTACACAGGAGAAACATTATGACATTAAGACATCAATAAGAGCTTCTGAGCAAGATGTTATAAGTAATGTCCTAGCAATGGACCTGTTGCACTTCTCATGGTTGAAGCCACGCACTTTAGCTTCCGAAAGGTGACAAAACGATTTCAAAAACAAAGTGTTTGTCTTGTTTAAAATATGACTTACTCTACTGAGCCAGTACATGCGTATGTACAGTACATATGTTGCTACATCCCTTATTAAAATCTAAGAGCAAAAACTATTTTTCGCAGAAATAATACAAGAAACTAAACGAAAATGAACCCTCCACCCTGCATAAATAATCAAAATCAATAAGTCTCTAAGCTTCCCACATATATTTTTTTTTATCTTATTATGAAATAATAATAAGACTATCCTCAAATAATTTAGTTCTCTATTTCAATAAGAAAAATAAAATCTTCTGCTTAGCTTGAAAAATCATAGTCATGGCAACAAAAAAAAAAACAAAAACAACCACCAACATGCTTTATAACACAAATTGTAAACAAAATTTAAATACAAAATAATAAATTGACCCATAATCGTCATGGAAACCAGTAATAAAGGAAATATTAAATAAATAAATATCCCTTTGAGAATTGGTTTGCGAACGCAAAAGTTTCATAATTTCTATTTATTTGTTTCTATTGGCCATACACCTTCTAGTAGCGCTTTGAGTAATGCGGTGTCACTTCTATTTATATTTATTCAATGCCAATATCTAAACGCCAGCCACATTTCCCTCACTTTCCTCCCATTATTTTAAACTCTTGCCAAGTTTAATACGTAAGTCATGCAATAAATCTTGGTAAGATTTTCAATACTAAATTAACTTGGGATACTCACATAAATTCCATCACATCTTAAATGGGTTCCTCACTATGAGGACAATTTACACAAAAACAATTTTACCATGGCAGGTTAAGTTAAAGCTGGTAAAAGTTATTATAAATCCCATAATCTCATATGGATGAGAGCTGTTTGCCAATCCTGATTAGGTATCGCTCAAAAAGCTTAAAGTTGCTAGATATGTTTTTAATCCATGTAGGTTTTATCATATTATTTCCAATGAAGCTCATCAAATTTTTGGATGTTATTTGGATGACTTTTTCAAGTATCGATGTTGTTCCCTACTCTTCAAGATTATTCACAAGAAAGAACCTTGCTATTTGTTTGATAAAATTACTTTTTACTCTTCTAATCGATATATTGCACTACGACCTTCTTAGTACACCTGCTTGACTTCAGCAGGCAATTTTTCATTTATGCTGTTAAGCTTTGAATGATTTGCCCATCATGTTAAGTCGAGATTTGAAGACGGAAAATTTCTTGAACAATGCTCTTAATTACCTCTCGAATCTGAGTTGAGGTAACTTTCTTTCCTTTCCTTTCTTTTTCGTTAATTATATGTTTTGGTTGCGATCTTTACACAATTTACACACAGTATCATAATCAAATTCTTATTACTTTTTTATTTTATTCCATAATGTGTAAATTATAATATTTCTTTTATTGCTTATATTCTGTCCAAGTTATAAGTTTATCTTCATGTGCAGCGTTCCTAAATCAATAAAATCCAAATACAAATACAAAGAGGCTATGAGGATGAGATGCTGCAAAGCCACCCTAATTAAAAAACCCAAAGAAGTTCAAACAAAAGACCCGTAACAGTCATATTCAAAACACCAAATTCTTGTATGAATTGAGGTGTTCTTTTACAC
Source organism: Dasysyrphus tricinctus (assembly GCA_963921185.1). Taxonomy (NCBI): domain Eukaryota; kingdom Metazoa; phylum Arthropoda; class Insecta; order Diptera; family Syrphidae; genus Dasysyrphus; species Dasysyrphus tricinctus. Next base: position 106,721,059 of record OY992530.1, read on the forward strand.
TGACAAAACAACGTAAGCTATTCTACTTGTCTCTTTCCGAGTGGATCGAAAACAGCAGCTTGTCCCTAGAAAAGTAGATTATATCTTTTTTTACATTTCTTCTTCCCCCTTAAACTATCGTCGAATGGTCCAATAACAGTTACGTCCCTTCTTTCCTAGGTCATATAAATGCTAATTAGTTATCAAGCTTTTTTGTGACCGACAGTATGGTTTTGGTGGCAATGGGTACACTGGTGTTCTGATGGTACATTGTATATCTCACCATTGTGGTGAATGTAAGATTATTTCGCTTGATATTTCAAAAGTATTTGTAAGAGGTTGGAATCAGTATGCATCATTTCTACAACGGTGTGTTTGTGAATTTAACGTTGTCTTATTTTCATGAATTAGAATTAAAAATATAACTCCAAAACTAATACGCGAGAATTCGCTAACAGAAACAATTGAGTCACTTGATTACCATCGAAATGTTTTATGTCTTTATTAATTCTATCGCAAAAAATGCTCATGAGCAATGGCCAGCAATATATCTCCATTAAAACACTCCACTTCTCCACCCTAACAGTTGCACCGCCACGAATGTTCATCAGTTTAGCCTTGAACCTTCTTTTTAAACAAATTATGGGATTCAAAAACTTATTAACGATAATTATTTGTATTATTTATAAAATATAGGCACTTCGAGTTATTAGTAACTGTGATTCTCCCCGCTCAACACTAAGTAAGAATTGGCGAAAGGCTTTCGTTTACATAAATGTAAAAAAAATTGTTATCTACTTTTTTGGTTTAGTTGGAAAATTTTTATTCCATCGCTTTTGAGCGCTATACTCGTACGCATAAAGAACTATTTACATGAGAGCAACCAAAGACAGACGAATGTATGAAACAACTTAATGGAATTTAAAACATTGCACAGTGGTTTAACCCATAAGAAAAAATGTAAAATGAAAGTGCATGTTATATTTTGATTTTAAAAGTTATAACCACAAAACTCAGTAGAGATTCAAGTTGTTTTTAAATTTTTTTTTCAAAGTTTTTATCACATACCTTATTGTAACGTTAAAATAGCATTTTGTCTGGAGTATTGAAAAAGTTTCCACCAATAGGCAGTAAAATAAATACATAGATGTAAAAAATGTCAAATTTTACACCTGTTCGACACGATAGGCAAACGGTTACTGGTTAAACACCTCAAAGCCTATTATTGATATGACTTACAATGTTACCCAAATTACTGTACTTTTTGTGTCGTTGGCTCTTAGGCTATAAGTGGGTACACATGCAGTCTAAAACAAGACTAGCTAATATTGTTTTGACTGCACTCCATCAAAAATTTAAAATTGAATTCGAAAAAAGCCAAAGAAATTGTCGTTCATTCATTCGTTGGTCTTAGATAACATATTGTTTCGATTACAGGAATTCAAAGCAAACACCGTAATTAGAAATGGATACAAAAAAAAATCAAAAACTCAAAACAAAGTTTGGACTGAATTTTGATGTTGTAGACGAATTATTTTTCCTGACATCATTGTTCCAAACAATTTTGGTCTAACTCCGTCTATAACGGAGTTTAATTTTTTTGTTTGAATAGTCCAGCACCCGTACACTTAACCTAATCTTTTCGGACAATTTTTCTATTTATTAAACTTTTACATGCAATTTTAAAGAATTATTCATTTTGGTTAAAATAATTCCGAAACTATTTCTTGTCGGAAAACTGAAACTGCAATTAAAAATATTTTGTTCATTTCTAGGCCTACATTTATTAAATTAATGACTCAATTGGTGGCTTGGGTAAAACAAATATTTTTTGCCTTGAACATAATTATGCACAGAATAGGTGATTTTTTTTTTTTTAATTTTTTTTTTCGCATGGAACTGTACACCATGCTTTGAGTAAAAACGAGCATTACCATTGTTTTGATAATACTGCTGTTGAGCTAAAGGCTGAATATTCAAAGTGAAAAACGGGTTTTTAAACAGTCTGGCAGGGCGAACTATACTCTCAATGATCTCGGATTCCATGAATCTGAGGAGCATTATCTAGGGTGGGGTAAAAACCAATTTCGGCTGACACGATTACCCTTGAAGTTGCATTCATATTTTGTTTTCTCAAGCCCTGGTTATGGATTGCAAGATTTTGATTTTTTGCATAACCTTAACTCAAGTTTTCGGCTCCTATACTTCTTTTTTTGCTATCACTCACACCCAAAATCTACTGTGGGCTCTTAGGTTTATTATGAATGGATGAAAAAATATTCTTCAAATAAGGTGCATTTGTGATTCCCTTGAGGAGAAGTTCAAACTTATGTTTAACCTAGATGCGTGGAGGTGATTCAAAAATGTTTCTGTCGGCTTTTTGGTTCCGGCAGGGATTGTTTATTTGATTCAAGTCTTAAGTTTTTAATATAAAAAATAACTTTTCAACAGAAATGACCGTTACAACAAGGATAGGCCAAACAATAGAGAAGATAGGCCAAACAACAGAGAAGATAGGCCAAGGGATGACAGCAAAACCAAGCGGGAACCAAGGCCCGATAGGCCAATGCCAAAGTATCAGCCACCTACCGCAGGGCCGGTAAGAACATCTTAATTATTTTTCTAAAACAACGATTCCAAACAATTTTTTTTAAACACAGATTCTACAAACAGCAAACAAATATTCCGGATTACTAGACGATGACGGCTCCGATTAGGAATTCTTACTAAACAAAAATTAAAAAATCTTTTGAAACATAAATTACTCAGCGGGCTTGTGGTGGAAATGTGCGATAAGTCCCCCCACATGCCATTTAAATTTAAACAGATTACAAAAAACCTTTTATCGAAATCGTAAAAAAAAACAAGTTTAAAACTCAAAAAAATAAAAAAAAAAATTTGGGACATTTTTTTAGTCAAAAAGTCAAATATCTGTATCGTTAAAATTTGTCCTTTTCCACCTTCTTATACATTTCATCCTATTTTATTTTTATTTTTTGCCTAGTGTTGTTATTGCAATTTATTATTTTTTTAAGCTTTTCACATATCTTATTTTTACTCTTATTTTATTATAATTATATCTTGTTATTTTCCATATGATTTTATAAGAGTCTCTTAAAAGCAAAGAAAACAAAAGAAAAAACATGAATTCTTTTATTTTAAAAACGATGACAAAACAAAAAATATGAAACAAAAACGCAAAGAATAAAATTAAAAAACTATAACAATAAATAATGATGTTTAAAACAAAGCTGAAATAAGAATTAAATAACAGAATACAACAAAGAAAATACAAACACTTTTTAATAGTTAAGTCAAGTTGTGTGTGCTAATTTAGATTAACTAAACTTTAAAATGGGTCTTCCAATGGAACAAACGAAACTCTGACAAATTGGAAGCCCGAATTAAATATAAAAACAAAAATAGAAATTTAATAAAAAATAGGATATGAATATTTATAAATGCGGTAAACTAATAGGAGGGTAATAAAATATGCTGTTTTTATCTCTTGGACTATAAGTTATTATTTTTTTGTTTTAAATAGTCAAATATCATAGTGTTCTAATTTTAGCCCATTCTTATTTAATTTTAATTTAAATAAGCAGAAAAATATATATATATTCATATTACAAAACAAATGGAATATAATTATATTCATATATATATATATTATACCCAACACACACATTAAGATATTGAAACAAAGTAAAAACAAACAAATAATATCTCTAGAAGCATAACTGTTTATTTGGCATAATGGTTTATTTAAATAATAATTTTTAATATTGTATTTATATATATTATATAAAATGTATAAACAACTCAACCAACCGACGTCGTGCGTAAATTAAATAAAAACAAAAAATATTTTTCCTTTAAAATATTTGATTCGACGAAGGAAATCAATTGTTTTTTCTTTAACGACGCTGAAGAAATGTATAGGTTATTACATCCGAAATATGGCTTTCAAAGAGACACCTTTTTCAATAGGAGTTCAGCTCGATATGATACGGATATAGCCTTATCTAATGATCAAAAAAGTATTATAGGACATGTTGAATTAAACCAAAAAAAAATTTTATTCTGTTCTGAAGTTCAGAGCTCCTCTTTTTGAAACTTAAATATTTTAATAAATTTTATCGATACAAATTGAACATTAAACACATTTTCTATTTCGGATTTCTCTAGTAGTGCAGGGTTAAATTTTTGTTAATGCAGAAGCAGATGCTCAACGAAATGCAAGTATTACTAGTACATAAGATGGTCTATCGCTGCGTGAGACGTGACAGGAGGGTGAGGTTAGACGATCTCACAGAAAATGCGGAAAACGCTGCAAGAAGAGGAGATATGAGGGAATTGTACCAAATATCCAAAGAAGGTGTTAGGAAAAAAGCAACACCTATCATCCTTTAGTGGAGGTGGATGGCACACTTTTGGTATCAATTGAGGATCAGCTACGCAGATGGAAGGATAACTTTTATGCCTTGCTTAATGAGGATTCCGTTGAGCAGAGTGCTAAAGTGCCCCAGCTAAACGAGATGCGTAGATCTTATAGATGGGTATTGACATCGAACCCCCTACAGAACTGGAAATCCAATCTTCGATAGCTCTTCTCAAAAACAAAAAAGCAGCTGGACTTGATGGAATACCAGCCAAATTCCTGAAAGCTGACCCCGTCAGAACAGCTAGTACTCTACACCCGTTGATACAAGCTGTGTGGGAAAACGAAATGTGTACCAGCGACTGTATGGATGGTGTATTTATTAACTTGCCAAAGAAAGGTGACCTTAAGAATTGCAACAATTATTGGCGAGGTATTACAGCTTTGTGCGTTTTTCCAAAACTGATGGCAACCATCATTCTCGAGCGTATAAAGGTTAGAATCGAGTCTAAACTAATAGGCATCAAGCTGGTTTCCGCAATGGGCGGTCGTGTGTCGAAAATATCACCACTCTGCGTATCGTTCTTGAGCAGTCTGCGGAGATAATCTCCGCTTTACCTCATGTTCGTGGGCTTTGAGAAGGCCTTTAACCGAGTCAACCGTGAATGTATATGGAGATCACTTCTTGGTAGAAGAATTCCCCCAAAAATGTTTGCTATTGAGATTTCTCTGTCCCAAATTCGGAAATCCAGTCAAATCTCCTTACGCCCTACGTTGGGATTCTTCGAATCCAATATCAAATCCGTGCGGTTATATGCTTGCGAAACCTGGAAAGTCACGACTGCCATCTCGAGGATATTGCAAGCTTTGGTCAATCGCTGTCTACGCCATATTCTAAAAATCCGCTGGCCACAAATTATATCAAACGAATAATTGTGGCGCAGGACAAGTCAAGAGCGGCTGGACGTAGACATAAGAAAGCCTAAATGGCAATGGATTGGTCACACACTGAGGAAACCAGACGATGAAATTGCAAATTATAAATAAATAAATTGGGTGGCGCAACAGCTCGTGGAGAACCAGGGCCTAGTGACTAACAACCATTCCTGTGTGCGTTTTGTTGGCAGGAATGGAGGGGACCTACAGCCGAGTCCGAAACGAGAACTAGAAGAGAAGCACTTATTCATGGCAGGTATACTCTTGGAGGATCTGTCAGTTTCTCGCAAGAGGCAGTAGCTCGAATAAAACATTTTAGTTTTAGGTGACATAAGCATGACAGTCCAACGCACTAACCATCAAATAAAAATAGTGATTTATTGTAAGAAACGAAAACAATATATTGGGTGCAGACACGAAGCGATACAAAAATGGGCAGCTTTTCAAAACTAGTTATTTGCTTACTCTTAAAACAAAAAAAATCTTTATTATTTTAAATGAACAAAGTAGTTTTCTGGAATCATGAAAGGTCGACGACGACCTTTTATAATAATCAGGAATGATAGATCGATTAGAATACAAATACAGTGCATTCTCGATTATCGCAACTAATTAAAACAAGGGTGGTTGCAATGACCGAGGTTGTTGCAATAACCGAGTAAATATTTTTGTAGGCTCAATTCCTTGTCTTCATAGATTTCCTCATTGTTATAACTGGGGTGGAATCGGCTTAGGTGATTTGTGATAGTTGACAGTCACATTACCATAGTTTAGCTATTGTGTTATGACTGTCAACTATCACAAATCACCTTAGCCGATTCCACCCCTGGTTTCGCGTACCCAATTTTCCGAAACACACAAACGACTGTTCACTGGACAAAATTCATTAAACTAACAAGAAAATCTTGCATTCTAGGTATAGATACATAACATGTACATTCATACAACTTCACCGTATCATCACTCAAAAATAGCGGTAAAATAACTGCCGAGACAAAATGTAACACAACTGACAAAAACAAACATAGCCAACCTGAACCTGAGTAAATAAAGATATGTATAAAAAACCAAAAGTTGCACTTATCGAGTCAATTTTTTTTAAAGAGTTGCGATTACTGCGTCAGCAATGATATAAATTCAGCTGTTGCGAAAATCGAGGAGTTGCATGAATCGAGAGTTGCGTTAATCGAGAACGTACTGTAATTTGTTTTTTTGAATATTATTTAATTTCATATTTTATGATGCTCAGCATCTATGCTCTTTGTTTGTTTTGCAATTGCGATTGTGCACTGTACAAAATTTGGAGTTGAAAGGAACCAATTATAAAAATAAAAAATGGATAGACCAAACATTTCATCCTCTCCATTATCGTTATTTTTATACCAAGATGTGGAATTTTTGCTGAGGTAAGGAGTTTACTCAAAGTTAAAATCCAAGGTGGAGAGATTCGTTGCTGTTGAGGAATATCAATATTCCGAGAAACAGCTGTGTGAATGTTTCATCACCAAAATGCACAACGAAGTGCACAAACTTCAGAATAAAGAAAAGGATTGCAACTTGTTCGTTTGGCATTCTGGATCGGAGAGCTCCGGAGGCTTCTTCCGGATCACCAAACGAAAACGGTATAAGTAAGTAAGTAATGATCGCTAAAGATACGCAGCCGAACCCGCTCGATGATTTTCTTTTGCTAGGATCCCAGCTCAAATCGTTTACCGAAGATCCGACATAAACACTAATAGGAAAAACAGTAAACAATTTCGTTGCTGGAATCGTTTATCACAGCTGCAACATTAATACACGTAATCTCAATAAAGAAACATATTTTTCAAAATTTTATTTTGTCACAATAAACTTAAAATAGCTTGCAATACGCTTATCAATTACATGGTCATCAATTTTATCTATCAACTGCTTTTGAAATTCTTGACTAAAGCGATCCGTCCAGAAAAATAGATTCATTATCAGTTTCTTGCCTTCGAAAGCGTTCTCACTTCCTAGAACCTGGACTTTTTGAATATTTTCTAAAAAAAATCAAAAACGTCATCAAACAAACACGATAAAGGCAAAATTTTATCTTACCAATGACATTTTCAATAATTGAAGGTAAAGCTTTAAGAAACACAACATTCTTTTGCTTTCCAAGATTAGATAGAGCTATAAGTGCTTCTTGTGGTATCGTAGGTTTCAAAAGAACCTGTCCAGGCAGCTCTGACAACCACGAATCAAATTCGGTTTGCCTAAAAGTTATCAAATATTTTGAACAAAACAATTTGTAAATAAACTAGCAAAAACTTACCCATATAATGAATACAATTTCGGCGAAGACACTATGTCACATAACAAAATCAACACCTTTATTGATCCTTCCTTCGTAAAGAGACCATTCTGGGCGGATTTTAACACTGTCCTCAACAAAGCTCGTGTATTCTCTTCATCATACCGCAGCAATGTCAATCCACTTAAGTATAAGTTTGCTCGCAAAGCCTTCTCCAGACACTGGAAGCTGTCCAGATGAGTGCTTTTTACCTCGGATACAATTTCTAGATGCGACATAACTCATAAGATGCTTGTTTTTTGGCGTAAATTTTACTTACTCGTGAGAAACCGTAACATCTCGCGCACCTTTTCCACATTCTTATTCAGCTTGTTCTCATAGAACACACACATCAAATAAGCTAGAGTTGTATTCTGAAGCAAGCAATGTTGCCCTCCAGCTTCGAGGACTTCCTTCTCGCTTGCAGCTCCTTTGGATTTTGACTTCGCTAGACGAGAACCTTCGGCTTGTTTGTATGGAAAGGTACCCAGAAAATTTGCAACAAAACTATCAGCATATACTTTGCGGAACCATTTGCTTAAATCCGTGTTGTTGATTTCGGCTTCAACCATTTCTGTAAGTACCCAGAGGTTTTGAAGAATTTCAAGGACAATCTTAAGTGTATGGGCAGCATCGTGTGATAGAATTATCTCTGAGGAACTATCGTTTTCAGTTGTGCGAACTTCTAACCAAGATTCGAAGAGCAGCGGCATCAGGTGCTCGATGTATCCTCTGAGTATGGAACTCTCATCTGCTTTCGAAGATGATTTCTCACTAATGGACTTGTTGAAGATCTGTGATAGATCACAGTTCTCATTCAGTTGCCATTTGATAACAGGAAAGTACTGTGGCTGCACGGCACTAAAAGTGTTAGTGACCTTGTATTGGGAGCTGCGCTCTGTTGAAGATATTGTCAAGCGATTGCGATGATTCTCGATTAGAGTCTTAAGCATTCCCTGAAGCCGTTCAAGGACTTTGCTTCGCCATTGAATTGTTGTTGTTTTGTTGCCCATGTTTGTAGTGAGTGTGCGTCCGGGCTTGGCGTCCGTACGGATTTTCGAGATCATATCAATGAAATTTTGAAAAATCTTTGTACTGTTTGCGGCTACCAACATTGGCACATGCAGCAGAAGTACGTCTAGGAATAGAAGAGAATCTTCTTGGATAGATGGTTGGATATGAGTCATTGCACAACGCAAATACGATGACAAAGCTTGAAAGAATGGCTCTACGGCTTCGGTGGGTAGAGTTGCCAATAAACTGCTGAGAGTTTTGAAACACTCCCGACGTGTGTCCCTATCTATATCAAGGCTGATGGCAGCAATCGATTGGACTAGGTCGCCCAAATGCCGAAAAATATCATCCGAACTAAAACTAGATTCTCGAAGGTTGCGAAGTGCTTCTGAGCGAAATGAAGAGCTGCTGTGCTTAAGGCGACTGAGCGTTTCCTAAGAAGTGTTGAGTGCAATTAAGAAGCTTGTTTGTACCTAGTTTCATGCAGTTATTTACCTTGATGTTAAGTTTTCTTTTGCCATCCTCAACTTGGGATTCTGCTAGTTGTTCTTTGATAACAATTTTCCGAACTTTGAAATCGGTTTTGGTGATATTTAGACCTTTTGGTAATTTGGCACCCTTTAGTTTAACTTTTGCCTTTTCGGCTCGAATATTTTTCTTATGATGACCTCCCATTTTTATATTGAAAAATTAAAAAACCTCCAGTTCTTTTCTTATCAAACTCAAACCTTTAAAATACACGTGAGTTTGAGTTGACTGACAGATGTTTGTTTACGTTCCAAAATTAATTTTAATAATTTATCCAGTTCTGATGAATGACGTTTTGTATTTTTGTTACATAAAAGCAAAATTATTTCACAACAAACTATTTATTATCTATTATTACTTATTATTCTAAAAGTATAAAACCATTTTCATTTTTATATGGCTGAATTTAGGTACTACCTACTACTACTGTTTTCGCTTATTTTCAATTTCTTCGTAGGCTTTCAATTGCTTTTCCTCTTGCTTTGCCCGTATCATTTTGACGGCATCTTCAAGTTCTTTTCGGTGGCTTTCATTATCCGGGGGATAGATTTCACGTTTGGTTTTGGTAACCCATTCTTCGAAGTATGCGGGTTGATTGAAGAAATGAAAAGCTGCAACGGGAAAGGTCATGTACAATGCCATTTTCCCAATTTCAAGTGCCCATCCTCCCATGATAGTTGTTTTGATGCTGTAAATACATAATTTTACTAACAATTAGCTTATATTTTGAGAATTTTTACGATTTATGGAAAGTTGAAAAGAAAATTATCGAGTTTTCTTGTTTGGATGGTCGACTATCGGCTCAGCTGTTAAAAATGACAGCCGAAATGTCAGCAGTTGTGGATAAAACATAGCATCCACATGAAGGTGGGTACAGAAGTAAATTTTAAAGTCACATGAGCTGCGACTTTGGAGTGCGAATAATTTTGTTTAAGCATTTATTAGCGGAAGCATCGAGTTCTTATTTTAACTTTTCTAAAAAAGGAATTGGTCGTTTATTCCTACGATTTTACGATTTTAAAAAGAAAACTAGGCCTAAATTTGTTTACATTTTAAAATCAAGCATTTTTATATGAAGGTTACTACCAAAATATTTCTTGTGAACTGTCAAACACTAGTCGCAGTGAATGAAAAATTTTGTTTGCACCCATTTTTCTGGTTTATATTAGCCGCGTTTTATTATCGCTCATAACCCATATGGTTCACCTCGTGAAAATAAAACGATGTGGGTTAGTGCAAAAGCAGTGCTAATATCAGTCTCTTTTTTTCTTATGTTTATTTGTTTTTCATATAAGCACTTGTCTCTTTTACACTTCCTAATACTGCTGACAAATCGCTGACATCCATTCACAATGGTAAATAGCCCTCTGCCGATCAGAGTGAAAACCTCTATCTGGGTTATTGAAACTAACCTCGATAGAAACCTAGATCCCATGTTGTTTTTGTAATGCATGTTAAAAGATAACCTCGACCCAGACCCAGAGATAATAAAACGCAGCTATTAAGTCAGTTTATATTTCTTGAGCGCTCAGTAACTTTCCTCTGTTCTTTGACAGAGCAGGAGAGTAAAAAATAAACAAAATTCTTCACTTAGAAGTCAAACAACTCCATTTTCCTTTTCTTATGTAATTTACTGCAACAAAAAATGATTGAGCAAGTGAATTCAAAAAGTTTTAGTTATCTGTTTTTAAGGGAAAAGTGAGGAATTTTTGAGAGGAGTCCTGTTTATATTTCTGAGCCCTCTAAGGCGCGATTCACACAGAAGTGACTTATGGTGCTGGTGGGGTTCTGGCCCGCTAAGGGCGTGGTGTGGTTGTGGTGGGCTTTGTTCACACAGAAGTGACAGGGAAGGGAATGATTATTTGACAGAAAAGCAATAGATACACACACAAACACAGAGGAACACTTCACAAGAAAATGGCTTCTACACAGAAAATAAATGAAATATAAAAAAAAAACAATTGGCTTGAATTGCTGGGCTATTTTTTGCCATGTTTGGTGTTGCACGCTCCTGTTGCAGTAATTTTGTCCTCCCGTAATTACATAAATCTTCATGTATTTGCATTTCATTGCAGAATTCAATTTTTATTAATTTTATTGAACTCATAATCACATTTAATTTTTTTTTAATGCCTGACAATTTGACATTTGACTGAGAGATTTCATTGTGGCGTGACGTTTCCGTAAGCCACTGGAGTTTTCAATATGGTGTGGCGATGGCAGGTGCCACCATACCCTCGCCTCGTCATCTGTGTGTGTATTATCTCATAAGAGAACATGTGAATTCCACAACGTGGAATATGTATGCAGCACACCAGAACCACACCAAAACCTCAAGCCAGTTTTATGGGGCCTAAGTCCTCTGAGATCTCTGAAATATAAGCTGGCTAATTGTATGACAATTCTCTGCAAGCAGTGATCAAACAAATTTACTCATGTGAATGAAAATTCACGACCATTCGCAATTCGAGTAATTTGCAGTACGAATGAGTTGCGACTAGTAAGCTGCGAACTGCGAATCGTGATGACATTTGACATTTCATTCACAAGAGGACCTTGTTTGGTCGCTCAAAGATAAGAATTGTCACAAAATATAAGTTGCGGATTGCGATTGTTAGCTAGGATAGCTTTGTATCCATGTATGTGCCTGAACGCCAGTCAGCTATGGTTGACATTTCTCATAGGATAGCTTATCCTAAAATTTTTAGGATAACTGGTGATCTCTTTTTTGCCAACAGCTGTTTTGTCATCAACTGTGATTTTACAAGAGAATTCCTCACGTTCCAATGTTTATTCGCTATGCTATCTAGTTATCCCAAAAATTTTGAGATAACTTGAGTTGTTGTTGGGTCAGCGGTCATCAGCTGTTTTTTAATATGGGATTAGAACAACACAAAGCTATCCGGATAACTGAGAATGGGCACGTTCCGCTGGTTATTCTCAGTTATCCGGATAGCTTTGTGTTGTTGTTATTCCTTGTTAAAAAAACAGCTGATAACAGCTGACGCAACAACAACTCAAGTTATCTCAAAATATAGCTATTTCTTTTTGTTGTTCTATGACATCGGAGGCTGTATAGTATGGCCATCCTGTTCTTTTACTTTTAAATCGAATGCCGACATGGCTATTGCTTTATATATTTGATAAAATAATATAACTAGCTCTTGCTCTCGGAGCTATAACATGTTACTTTAGACGTTTGTTACAAAAACCAATCCAGATCGCTTTGGTTACAAGTCTGACCGCCGCCATTTTATTTATTTATTTATTTAGGTACAATAAAAAAAAAAAAACAAAAATCGCACTGGAAAAATCGGGCAAATCGCAGTGTTTCAAAGCACCTCTTCAAAGAAAAGGTTATTAAAATAGTTTGGTTAAAAACAGCCTGCGACTTTGTTCTTACAATCTTGCGACAAAATTTCATGGTTGATGATGAGTATATGGCAAGCCTGTCTATAGCCAAAAATTGTTGCTTCATCAGCATTAAAATAAGTGCACGTTGCACCATTCCATTTTTCAATTTGTTTATTCATTTACAAATATTTTTTAAAAATAATTATTGCTTAAGAATTCCAGCTTGTTTTTAATACATATCAAAAACAAAAAACATTCCATACAAAGTCAAACCTTGTGCCTTGTTGTTGTCAGTGGTAAGCAAATAGCAACAGGTTTCGGTTTACGACGAAGTAGGTATAGAATACATTCTAGACAAGTTTTTGACCGGCTTTATAAATAAAGTATAAACAAATATATACTTTAAACAAAATGAACGCAATACATAAAGGTTGGTTCAGTGAAATCCAAGATGATCTTTGGCCTGGCCAATGCTTTTCCCTGAAAGTGAAAAAGATTCTTCACGAGGAGAAGTCCAAGTATCAGGATATCAAAATTATTGAGACGTAAGTAAGAGTATTTTAATTTGGACCGACGTTATAATTTATGTTCTGTGCAGGGAAACATTTGGAACGTGCTTAATACTTGATGGAATCATTCAATGTACATCTCGTGACGAGCTGTCTTACCAGGAGATGATATCATTTCTGCCAATGTGTTGCCATCCGGAACCTCGCAAGGTGTTAATTGTTGGAGGCGGTGATGGTGGCGTTGCTCGCGAAGTTGTCAAGCATCCAGATGTCGAGGAGGTGCATCAGGTGGAAATCGATGACAGGGTAGTAGATCTCTCCAAGGAGTTCCTGCCTAACATGGCGTGTGGCTTTGAACACCCTAAACTTCGATTGACCATTGGAGATGGCTTCGAGTACATGAAGCAGCACAAGAACGAGTTTGATGTTATTATCACCGATAGCTCTGATCCAATCGGACCAGCTGTGAGTCTTTTCCAAGAAAGCTACTATGAACTCATGAAAAATGCTCTGCGAAAAGGTGGAATCGTTTCTTCACAAGGGGGCAGTTACTGGCTAGATCAAGATTATATTAAAAAAACTATGACAGGTTGCAAGCAGCATTTTGCCCAGGTGGCCTATGCAGTAACATCAGTACCATCTTATCCTACTGGAAACATTGGATTTGTGATTGGAAGCTTGGATGCATCTAGATCGCTTCGCGATGAACCGGCGAGACAATTCACCAACAAAGAAGTGGATAAAATGGGATTAAAGTTTTATTCTACGGCCATGCACAAAGCCGCTTTTACACTACCTCGGTATATTGAAAAACATTTTTATGAATCCTGATCTCAACAGACTTAGCCTCAATAGAAAAGTATAGTTTTTGAATTTGTAATAGATTATAATATTTCACGAAGTTAAATAAATATAAAATGAATTGAATATGTATGTATGCATGTACAGATACAAAGTTTTTCAAAATAAAATGAATTAAATTTTGACTATAAGTTTATTCGTTATGAATGTATAGTTTTATAATTCTTAAGTTAAACCAATTTTAAATGCACTAGTCCCATTCATACCTAAATAGGTATTCTGTCACTCCCAAAAGTATTCGGAATTAATCGGATCGCTCTTGCTCTGTTGAGATTATAAAAAGTAACGGTAGGTAGAATATCGCGCAAATTCTTTTGTTTCCCATATTAAAATTTGCATAACAAGACAAAACAAGAGAAATGTTGATAACAGAACAACAAAAATAACGGAACAAAAATAATAACAGAAAAAAAAACTCGTTAAAAAAAACTTCATTCCGAATAATTTTGTGAGTTGCTGTATGTTCAAAGTTCTCAAAAAAAAATGAAACTATTTTGATCTTGAACTTTAAATTTGATAGTGAAGACAAAAGATGTGGTGTGGATCCTTCTTTTCTGAAGGATCTTCGTGGGTATTATCTAAAGAAGCGCCCTTATTGTGAGTTACAACTATCAATAAATGGAGAGCTGAACCGAACCAAGTCAACAAAATTTTAATGAATATTTCACTCGTAAAGATACTACTATAAAGTTTATTCTCTAAATTAAATAATAATTATTATTTCCTTAAGCCTGGTTTATACATCCATGCAAAGTGTAGTTTTCATAGAAAAAAATCCTTTTTTTCCTAGGCGTGAAAAACTGTCAAAAACTAAATGCAATTATTTTGGCTACAAGGAGGAACAAATTTGTCTCGAAACAATTGCAACTCAATAACCAAATATTATGACGAAAACTATTTTTTTGAAAATCTTTTGGTTCATGAATTATTGATGTTTCATTTCAAATTTGATTTCATTTCGCTTTGAAGTATAAACTAGGCTTTACTTAAAAATGAAAAAATCTTGTGTTGAAAAATATTCACAAAAATTAGCAAAACAAAAAAAAAATAAATATAACTTTGTTTGGTGTTCATAAATATTGAAATTCGATAGTTAACAACCCAATGAATGTACATAAGATTTGATCATTGAGAATGATGCAAATTGTTGTGAATTGCGTAAAAATTGAGATTTTTCAATGCAGAGTTGAGCAGTTTTTTAATAAATTGAGTTTTAAAATACAAAATACCAACATTTATTAATTATCAATCGATGATTGTAACTCACAATAAGGTTGGAGGCTTTCAGATTTTTGAAACCAAAAACACGTTTCCAACCTTAAAATTGTAACTGATAGGGGAGTTTCAGTTAAACTCGCAAATAGAAGGTTTGCAGAGCAAAAACACATGCAAAGAATTATAAATACTAGTATCGCCCCGTGGTCGAAATTCGACCTTTCTCTATTAATGTTTTAATGGCAACATATTAATATAAAAATTAGATTCTGCCAGAGCGATTGGCTATACCTTTCAAATAAAAAAAAAAATTGTGAAAATACGATGCCAGTTAAAAAGGGAGATATAGAAAAGTGTTTACGTATTAATATATAGATAATAAGCCAAGTAGAAGACTTTAAGTGTTGGACTTTTTGAATTATTGATTGAAAATAGCTTTGAATGTGCCTTGTCCTCTGCAAATTGGCGTTTCATCTGGCGGCGCACAGTGGGGTCTGGAACTACACCCGAAGTCCAAATATTGGCTTGATTTTTCGCTGTAATCGATAAAATGGGGCAAATTTTTTTCTCATCAGATACCTTCAGGTACATATTAACATAGAACATTGAAAGAAAAATTTTAAATAATAATCCATGAAATGGAGGAATTATGGAAAACATCAGTTTTAAGAGTTCAAAATTTCAATGGTTCGTTTTTAACCAGTTTAACAGTCGGATTTTGCATGAAAAATACTAAAAGAAAAGTGACAATACCAAATTAAACACTTTTATACAAATGAGGTTTTTTCCACCTCGGCCCCAATGTGCGGCGATCTCAAACAACGAAACAAAAAGTTTCGCACTCGAACGCAACTGAATATTGCAAAGTTGTTCAGATTATCGACTTTGCTGCATAGTATTAGTGTTGCCGTTATTGTTAGTATTTTTGTTTGCCTTTTAAAATATTTTTTTTTAGAAGGAATTTGCGCGAAGGGTGGAAATATATGGGGTTTTCTTTTGGTGTAAAAAAGTTGATTTTTCCCCCTTCAGATTTTGACAATTAAGGCCTTCCAATGGGCAAAAAATCAATTTTTATTTTGATCGGGAATCAATTTTGCAGATCTGGATCTTTCGGCAGATTTACCCCACTCTAATTAACACCATTACATACCACAACAATTGACAGCCATCAGTTTGACATAGTCTGGATCGCTACAGCCTCACAGGCACATATTATACACCGATGCAATGAAAAAGAAAAATCAATCAGAGATCGTATACCTAGGTACCATTAGCGACGAAAAAAAAATCAATTTTCAGATCAAAATCTAAATTTACCAAAAGAAAACCCAATTAAAGAGGCCCCATAACTTAAAATCATGTTTATATTGTATACTTTTAGCAATCGATACCAAGGGCGTACGCAGGATTTCGATCAGGGAGGGGCAAACTCATTCAATTTTTAAAACCTAGATTTCTATTCTAATACTGCCGTGCTAGGAAGAAAAAACGTATCGGTGGTGGTCATTATATGGTGGTCGTTATATGGGTTTTTTTAGCTTTATATTTGGATGGGACAAAATCAGCTCTAAATGAAGCTTTCCAAAATGCTGCAAAACATTACTGTAAGTGTTGCCGTTGTTTTTCAAGTAATTTTGTTCTATTTTATTAAATTGCCCCTCCCGTCCAAGCTGGGGGATATATAACCCCCTCCGCTCCGGTAGCATTTTTTCTTGTCTACTTCCCACCTTCATGCTCTTAATTTTTGGGAAATTTTACGCGAATTTCTTAGTATGCAAAAAAGGAACGGCTGTTTAATTTACTCCTACAGCGCGACTATAAATAAATAAATAAATAAATAAATTGGGTGGCGCAACAGCTCGTGGAGAACCAGGGCCTAGTGATTTAGTGACTTACAACTCTCAACCATTCCTGTGTGCGTGTTGTTGGCAGGAATGGAGGGGACCTACAGTTTTTTGCCGAGTCCGAACTGCTAAATGACAAGCACTTTTTCATGACAAGTATACTTTTGGAGGATTTGTCAGTTCCTCGCAAGAGGCAGTAACTCGGATAAAACATTTCTGTTTTTAGATGGCATGGCTGGGAATCGAACACACACCTTCGACATGACAGTCCTACGCACTAACCATCATGCCACGAGGTACTACCCTACAGCGACAGTGGCGTATACAGAACAAAATTTGCGGGGGGGCCCACCTGAATAATTTTTCAATCATTTTATTTTTTTGCAGTCCTTTTAAGTTAGTAAAATAATTTAATCCAGCGTTTTTTTTTGTCCCCTAAGAAACCTTAAACTTGCGTAGTCAGTAAAATTAAAAATTTTGTTTATTAATTTGTTATTTTTATAATAAAGACAAGAAATAATAACGAACTTTGTTCATTTGTTATACAAACAAGTTTTGAAAACTTAAGTTTGAATGTAAAAACGGTTAAGCATATTGTTTAGTTATTGTTTTTTTGTGAAAATCAAATCCATTCTCCTTTTTTTTATTGGCAAATTGTTCAACAACTTCCTCAGGATCTATTTTGATTTCTCTGTGAATATTCATGGATGCTAATCCATTTAGACGAGCTTCGGAAGTTGTTGCCCTCAGCCAAGTCTTTAACCTTCTCGAAATCAAATCAAATAAAATCCTCGCGTTCCAATGTTTATTCGCTATGCTATCTAGTTATCCCAAAAATTTTGAGATAACTTGAGTTGTTGTTGCGTCAGCGGTCATCAGCTGTTTTTCAACAAGGGATTACAACAACACAAAGCTATCCGGATAACTGATAATAACCATCGGAACGTGCCCAATAAAATATGGAAAACAGGTTTTGGAGGGAAAAGTACGAAACATTTTTCTCTCTCTCTTCTTTGATCGAGAGTGAAGCGCAGTGCTGCCTGCTGCGGTGCTTTTGAAAGTACTATAGTAGTATTTTACTGCCCTCGGCAATTTCGTACTACTATCTCCTCGTTTCACATTAAAAAAGCTATTTTTTCAAAGTTCTTGTATCCAAAACATTTTACACAAACAGCAAGGTGTAAGGGTTGTTAGTAAATTCAAATTGAAAGTACTTAGTCAACATTTAATATTTTATAGAAAGTTTAGAATTATTCAAACGAAATGTTTGGTCAGTGTTTTACTGACAAATATTATAAATATTATATTGTAATAACTTTCCATATTTGAACTATAACGACTCCAAAATGCAAACAAACGGACACAATAAAGCTTACGGTCGCAGTGCAAACATACCCTTATTAGCTATAATTATAGCAACTCTCAAACGAAGGAAGCGCCATCTGCCGGATTATAGCAGATTTACCAGCTGTCAAATAAAAGCTTTTGGAAGGGAAATTATTGGGAAATTTCCCCTACGGAAAGCTCTGGAAGCAGAGACGAGAACCTTCCACCACTTTCCAGAGTTTGGAAAACAAGTATAAAAGGCACATGTTTGAACGGCAGCTACACAGTTTGTTTTTAATCGTGAATGAATAAAGTTGGTTGTAATAAAAGTGAAAAGTAAAGTTTGTGAATTAATTTCAGTGGTGAATAATAAATCGTTTTGTTTGTAGTAAGAACATTAAAGTGTTTTATTTTGCGAAATAAATAAGTGGACGTTTTGAATAAAGTAAATAAGTTTTATTAACGAACCTGAGAAAATATTACATTGGTGTCAGAAGTGGGATAAAACTTATTTTATCTGTGCACTCAGTTAATTTATTGTGTGGAAAGTGAAAAAAAAGACAATGGGTAAATCTTTGAATGATTTAAATTTAGTGGAACTTAAGGCAGAACTGAATAAGCGAGATCTTCTTACTGCTGGAACAAAGAATGATCTTATAATTCGTCTGCAAGAAGATTTAAGAAGATGTGGAAAAAACCCGGACACGTTTTTATTCGACATTGAAATGGAAGAACAGCAAGAGCAAGTAAGTACATCAGGCATGACCAATATGCTGTCTCAGCTGCTCGCAAAATTTGAAGAACAAAAGAATCTTCTAGAACAACAAAGCCAAGAACAAAAGAGTCTGCTCTAAAAACAAGAAAAGAATCTTCTTCAACAATTCCAAGAACAGACAAATTTACTCGAAGGTAAGTTAGATGCCTTTGACAACAGAATTGTTGCCCTTGACGAGCGAGTCGATAGACAATTTTCAACTGTCGATAAGCAATTGTCAACAGTAGAAGCAAAGTTCGAAAAAATGGAAGATAAAATTGAATCCATTACCAAGGAATTAGACAAAGTAAGGAAGATGAAGGTTCGAGAAAGTTCTGGTGACTGTCCTAGGAGAAAGGAGATGCATCCACCAACCTTCGATGGACAAACTTCTTGGTCAATCTACAAGAAGCAGTTTGAGGCAGCTGCAGCAACGAACGGCTGGGACGACGAAGACAAATATATAGCTCTGACGCTTGCTCTTAGAGGAACTGCTGCTGAGCTGCTGCAAACCATACCAGCAGAAAAGAATGGCAACTTCAGCGCTCTTGTTCAGGCCATTGACAAACGCTTTGGAGATGGCCATATGCAAGAAGTCTTCCGTGTTCAACTCAATACAAGAGTCCAGAAAAGGGGAGAAACTCTGCAACAGCTTCAAGCAGACATCGAACGATTGGCGCATCTGGCATATCCAGCTGCAGGAGATGAAATCATTAACCAATTCGCAACAGAAGCCTTTGTTCGTGCTGTTTCTGACATCAACCTTCAGCGAGCAATTCGAACGGCTGGAAAACGCACGCTCCCTGAAGCATTAGCGTTCGCCCTGACTATGGAAGCAGCAGAACAGGCTTCTCAAGGAGTTCATCGGGTAAGAGAAATAGAAATTGAGGAGTGTTCTTGCCAGAGAACTGCATTCCAAAGGAACCAGCGAGATGGACCTGCTCGATGCTGGAACTGTAACAAAACCGGACATCTTCAACGCCAGTGCAGATTGCCACCTAGAAGACCTGCATGTCAACATTGTGGAAGCAGAAACAGCAACAACAACAATGTCAATACTCCTACTCGGCCCGTTTCTCAACCGGGAAACGAGTAAGAACCAACTTCGAGGGGCAGAAGCTGGTTTCTGGTATCGATGGCCCCAGAACCACCATCCAGGTATCACAGACGAAACGAAACAATAAAAGTCTGACTGTGGAGGCAACACTAAACGGCAAAAAGCAAGTGGCTACGATCGACACCGGTGCCACTGCCTCCATTGTTCGAAAGGACTTGGTGAAGATGACATGGCTGCATAACACCAACACTTACCGCCTGAAAACTGCAACAGGAGAGGCAGCCAGAGTTTACGGGGAAGTTCGTCTTACAATCCGTTTGGCAGAACTGGAGTTTTCACATCTGTTTCTGGTAGCAGATATATGTGACGAGTGCATCGTTGGAATCGACTTTATGAAAGAGCATGGAGTAATTCTCGACATCGGGAAGCAAGTTCTCAAGTACCGAAATGTGGAGATTCCTATGGTTTACGGCAATGAAAACTCATCAACTCTCAGGACTGTCATAAAAGAAGATATATGCCTGCCACCTTCCTCAGAAGTGTTCGTTTGGACGAAAATAAAAGGTGATTTGGGTAGCCATCGATACCTAATGGTGGAACCAGACTCTGAACAGTCTTCCCAAAACATCATCCTAGGGAAGACCCTTGTGGCACCAAAGAACAACATGGTACCCGTACGGATACTTAACATCAAACCGTACGAAGTTAAGCTAAGAAAAGGAGAAATTGTTGGAAAGTGTGAATCTGTTTCCGCCATAACTTCAATCACAGAAGCTGACGCACAAAAATCTGTGGACCCCGGCAAAGTGAACTCTATGAAGGCAAAAATTCTGAAGTCATCCAAAATAACTGAACGTCAGCTAAGTGTTGCTGGAAGCCTCCTTCACGAGTACGCTGATATACTATCTTCACCCAGTGGGCAGTTTGGTCGAACACAACTGGTGCAGCATCGAATCGACACAGGAGACGCAAGACCTATTCGACAACCAGCAAGACGTCTCCCATTAGCCAAACAAGCCGAAGTTGAAGAGATGATATCGACCATGAAGAAAGATGGGCTAATCGAAAACTCAAAAAGTCCTTGGGCATCCCCAGTTGTTCTTGTCAAAAAGAAGGACGGAAGTACTCGATTTTGTGTGGACTATCGGAGGCTGAACGATGTGACAAAGAAAGACAGCTACTCTCTGCCAAGAATCAGCGATACTCTGGATGCGATGGAAGGAGCTGAATGGTTTTCAACATTGGACTTGAAGAGTGGCTACTGGCAGGTAGAAATCCATCCAGAAGATCGAGAAAAGACGGCTTTCTCCACAGGAAATGGTCTGTGGCAATTTAAAGTGATGCCTTTCGGACTATGCAACGCTCCGGCAACATTTGAGCGTTTGATGGAGTGCGTTTTACAAGGACTTACTTGGAAATCTTGCCTAGTGTATTTGGACGATGTCATTGTTTATGGTAAGACATTTGATGAGCATTGTGGAAACCTTAAGGCTGTGTTCCAGAGGCTTCGAGAAGCAAACTTGAAATTGAATCCAGACAAGTGCGAGTTTTTCAAGTCTGAGGTAAAATACTTGGGACATATCATCTCTTCCCAAGGAGTGAAGACTGATCCTGAAAAAGTTGACACCGTAAAGAATTGGCCAACACCACAGGATAAACATCAACTCCGGAGCTTTCTTGGTCTAGCCACGTACTATCGACGATTTGTGAAGGATTTTGCTGGGATCGCGAAAAATTTGCATCAGCTAACAGAGAAAGGCAAACCGTTCAAATGGTCAAGCGAGTGCGAGAAAAGCTTCCAGGAACTTAAGCAGCGCCTATGCAATACACCAGTTTTGGCCTATCCGACACCAGGGAAACCTTTCATCATCGACGCTGACGCAAGTAACGTGGGAATTGGTGCCGTACTATCACAAGTCCACGAAGGAGAAGAGAAGGTCGTTGCCTATTACAGCAAGGTGCTCTCAAAGCCAGAAAGAAATTACTGTGTGACCAGAAGAGAACTTCTAGCTTTAGTATCGGCAACAAAACACTTCCATAAGTACATCTATGGACAGAAGTTCCTTCTTCGAACAGATCATGGCGCCCTTAATTGGCTGTTGAACTTCAAAAATCCAGAAGGTCAAGTGGCAAGATGGATTGAGAGATTGCAGAAATACGACTACCAGATCCAACATCGAAGAGGAAGGTTGCACTTAAATGCAGATGCCTTATCTCGGAGACCATGCAAACCGGACTGCAAGCACTGCACACGTCAAGAAGAGAAAGAGGTTGCTTCCATCCAGCGATTAAGAGCCGACCCCATTTACGGTTGGAGTAATGAAGAAGTAAGAGCTGCCCAACAAGAAGACTCTGATATTGAACCCATTCTTGCGTGGAAGGAACACCAAGAGAAGCCAGAATGGGGTGACATCTCCGACAGAAGTCCAACTCTTAAGGCGTATTGGGCACAATGGGACTCGCTTCATGTACAAGAAGGAGTACTAAGACGTAAATGGGAGTCCACAGATGGCAAATCATATGTGATGCAGCTAGTCGTACCTCGTTCCAAAGTTAATGACGTTCTTCAACAGATGCATGATGGAGCTTCCGGAGGACATTTGGGTGTCAATAAGACACTGGAAAAGGTAAGGCAGCGATTCTACTGGCTACACGCAAGAGAAGACGTCGAAAAATGGTGCCGACAATGTGATACTTGTGCTGCAAGCAAGGGACCAGGCAGAAAAGTTCAGAGTAAGATGCAGCAGTATAATGTGGGCACGCCTTTTGAAAGAATTGCAATAGACGTTGCAGGCCCTTTTCCAGAAACCAGAAACGGAAACCGATACATCCTGGTAGTAATGGACTACTTCAGCAAGTGGCCTGAGGCATTTGCCATCCCAAACCAGGAAACCAAAACAGTCGCGGATCAGATTGTTTTCAACTGGGTAAGCAGGTTTGGTGTACCTATGGAATTCCATTCAGATCAAGGGAGGAACTTCGAGTCCAAAATCTTTCAGGAAGTTTGTACACTCCTTGGCATTAAAAAAACGAGGACAACACCGCTTCACCCACAATCTGATGGGATGGTTGAACGATTCAACCGGACCCTTAAAGAACACCTTTCCAAAGTTGTAAGCAACAACCAACGAGACTGGGATCGGCATATTCCGTTATTCTTGATGGCCTATCGAAGTGCGGTACATAGCTCAACAGGACATACACCATCAGAAATCCTGCTCGGGAGCACAATACGACTACCAAGCGAAATCAAATTTGGATGTTGTACAAGTGAGCCACAAGGAATAGACGACTACGTGGACAACCTCAAAGAAAAGCTAGTTGACATTCACGAAAGGACGAGGGCAAATATAAAGCTGTCGAGTGATCGGATGAAAACAAGATACGACGCAAAAGCCACAACGACAGGATTCCAAGTGGGAGACCTTGTGTGGTTTTATAATCCCCACCGTCGCACAGTGGGCTCAAAAGCAAATCTAGCGGGTCAAAAATCCAAATCTTTGTAAACGAGTGGTGTGTGTGTCCATATCTTACTTAAACACCTAAATAGTATAGCAGGTGCCAAATAGAGAGAATAGTTATTTCATGGTTATGTGGACAATTAAATATTTCTAAAAGACAAGAAAGACACAGAAATAATGATGAAATGATGTCTCAATGCCAGTTTTTGGGCTAAATTATGGTTTGAACATAGGTAAAACTATATTAGCTAATATTATGTTGACCTCTGAGATATTTTCCACCGATAATTTTTCACTTTTAGCCGAAGAATTTGGACCACTGTCGTCAAAAAGCCTATAAGATATTATGTTTTACTTTTTCGAAAACGGACAAAAACGGGCAGATGAAATATAAAAATATGTTATCTAAATTAATCCTGGAACTTAGTTTAAGTTCAATCTTTTTGTACAGGTTTGTACAGAAAAAGTTGCGGCCTACAGAATAAATGCTTTATCAATTTTTTCTTACTAATAAAGTAAATGAAATCGTTCGTTTAGTTAAAATACCATAAATCATAAATAAACAAAATTACTAACCTTCTTAAATATAGTACATTTGGGAATAATAACAAAAAGTTCATAACTTTTCAAACAAATAAGAGGTAAACAAAGTCTACCATCATTAAATATTGAACGAGCAATGACTAAATGATGTGTCTGCAATTAACTGTATTATTGCTTGAAAACTAAGGTCTTCTGTCAGTTAATTTGACTCTATTCATTGTTTCTGACATGTGTACAATCAACCTATGAACTACCTGCCCTGATATAAAATTCATATTTTTTGGACTTTTGACCCGCTAGATTCGCTTTTGAGACCACTGTGCGTCGGAAGGGACTCTCACCGAAGCTTCAACAAAATTGGGAAGGCCCTTATACTGTTGTAACACGAATAAACGATGTCGTCTACCGCATTCAGAGAGGATTAAGAGGCAAACTAAAAGTAGTTCACAGCGACCGTTTACATCATTATAATGGTGATGGAAGTGATGGATTTGCTCGGGACGATCAATCCTAAGAGGGGGGCAGTGTAATAACTTTCCATATTTGAACTATAACGACTCCAAAATGCAAACAAACGGACACAATAAAGCTTACGGTCGCAGTGCAAACATACCCTTATTAGCTATAATTATAGCAACTCTCAAACGAAGGAAGCGCCATCTGCCGGATTATAGCAGATTTACCAGCTGTCAAATAAAAGCTTTTGGAAGGGAAATTATTGGGAAATTTCCCCTACGGAAAGCTCTGGAAGCAGAGACGAGAACCTTCCACCACTTTCCAGAGTTTGGAAAACAAGTATAAAAGGCACATGTTTGAACGGCAGCGACACAGTTTGTTTTAAATCGTGAATGAATAAAGTTGGTTGTAATAAAAGTGAAAAGTAAAGTTTGTGAATTAATTTCAGTGGTGAATAATAAATCGTTTTGTTTGTAGTAAGAACATTAAAGTGTTTTATTTTGCGAAATAAATAAGTGGACGTTTTGAATAAAGTAAATAAGTTTTATTAACGAACCTGAGAAAATATTACAATATTATATTATAT
This sequence comes from Dasysyrphus tricinctus, assembly GCA_963921185.1. Lineage (NCBI taxonomy): Eukaryota > Metazoa > Arthropoda > Insecta > Diptera > Syrphidae > Dasysyrphus > Dasysyrphus tricinctus. Next base: position 106,746,177 of record OY992530.1, read on the forward strand.
TAACTGCGAATAACTTTTTTTTGTTTTTTGTTGAATATTTAAAATGCTCATGATTTTGTACCTTTGTTATGATATGTTATTTTTTTTAGTTAAAATCACGCATTGTATAAGTTTTGTGCTTAATTTTTGAAGACGCTTTATTAACAATAATTGTTATTTTGAATGCATAATGCAAACGATTTATCAAATTATGTGGTTTGACTCGAAAATTGGTCGATAAATAAATAATTCCGAAAAAAGTTACCCCAACCCTCAACGTCAGCTAGGGGTCTAACTCAAACAAACACAAACAACCGTTTCAGAACTTGGGAGGCTCGAGAATCTGAGCTCCCTCTAAATCTCTAAGGTTTACGAAAACGTTTCAATTAATCATGTATATTATGATGAAATCACCTAAATAATAATATGATCTTTGGGGCTTGGGGGGGGGGGGGGGGGGGGCCAATACGCTCAATACGCCACTGTACAGCGACTATAGGGAATGAAAATAAAAATCTGAAAAAATTAGGGATTTTTATCCTTCTTCCTTAGAGCTAATTTAGGTCCATCCGAGATGACTTTTTTTAACGAGAACCCTAATCTACATACATTTCTGGCATTTGGAGACATATATGTATGTATGTATTAGCAAATAATTAACTTTCTAAGGTAATTTGCCAGATCTTCAAGTGCTAGTATGGAGGTAACGCCTTTTTTTCTTAAAAAAAGTTAATGAGTTAATTTTTCTCTAAACAGCAGTGTTCTTTGTGCAAATGACATTTTCTCAAGTATTTTAACCTATTCAAATTTCAAAGTCGAGATATAGCAATTTTATTTTGTATCAATAAAATAATAAATAAGTTGTCAAAACTGGCCTGTGTCAAGGCACCTACAAATGTAGATAGATAGACCTTCTTAGCAAATTAGAATTAGAATAGAAATCTAGTTTAAGGATGCAAAATTAAGTTTTAACTTTCTTAGAGAAAAAGATAGCTGCGAATTCAGTTTTTAATACACGGTTAAAAATTTTGGGGTACTTTTTAATATTTTCAGGGTAACATATATGACAACACCAAAAATATATTGAAATTTAATACACGGCAAATATTAAAATTATGACGATAATTTAAAATATATTAAAACCTTAATAATATCAGATATTATAAAGGAATAAGAAATCTGTATTTTTGGTATTACAAATAACAATTTTAATACTAATCTATTAGAATTGAATACAAAGTTATTAGAAAATTTCTTTAATATTTACGAAATATTAAGAAGTAATATTTTCTGTATTGAATACGGCTGTAATACAAAGGCTGTATTAAAAAATACCCCAGAATTTTTAACTGTGTATGTACATATTTGTATACCTATGTAACGGGTGATTTTTTAGCTGGTTTGGTTTTGGCAACACTGGTTTTGACAGCTGACGTGTGTTTAGTACCTTGTGTCACTGTCAAACAGCTTCAGTTTGGTTTGCAATTTAACCATGGATCGTCTTACAAATGAACAACGCTTGCAAATTATTGAATTTTACTATCAAAATTCGTGCTCGGTTCGAAATGTTCATCGCGCGCTGCTTCCATTTTATGGTCGGCATTCTCGACCTTCTGAGCAGTCTATTCGGAAGATTGTGACCAAATTTCGCACCAAATTTACTTTGTTGGACATTAAACCACCAACACGTTTACGTACTGTGCGTAGTGAAGAAAATATTGCGGCCGTATCAGCTAGTGTGACAGAAGACCGCGAAATGTCGGTTCGGCGCCGTTCCCAGCAGTTAGGCGATGATAACAAACTTTTTTTTGCCCGAAATGGAAGTTCTTGACTTGCATGATATGTGGTTTCAACAAGACGGTGCCACATGCCACACAGCACGCGAAACAATGGCGCAATTGCGAGGCGAGTTTGGTGAACAGTTAATTTCACGTTTCGGGCCGGTCAATTGGTCGCCTAGATCGTGCGATTTGACACCATTAGATTATTTTTTGTGGGGGTATGTCAAGGCTAATGTCTATAGGGACAAGCCCGCTTCGATTGACGCACTGGAAGCCAACATCCATGCATTCATTCGTGAGATACCGGCCGATATGTGTGAAAGAGTATGCCAAAATTGGACTCAGCGGATGGGCGACCTGAGACGCAGCCGCGGTCAACATTTGCATGAAATTATCTTTAAACATTAAATTGCAAGGTTCAAACTATCGATTCAAATAAATATTTCATTCATTTTTTCGAGTTTTTTGAGTTTTTTTTTTTTAAAAAGTTCTAAACCTCTTAAAAAATCACCCGTTATTTTGTTGAGAAAAAGACACTGATAAAATAAAATTTCAACATCTCGAATAATTTTCTAGAGTAAAGGGTTTGTTATTCATCTGCAAAAAATAAGTGCAACATTTTTTGATTTGTCAGGGGGGGGGGCAGTGCCCCCTCCTGCCCCCCCTTGCGTACGCCCTTGATCGATACTATGTTATGCTTATAGACGGTGTCCACATTGGGTATGAAAAAGTGGATTTTTAATGACTTTTCAGTATTCACGTCTCACTTCAATGAAGGAGTGGGAGCGAGATATGAATACTGAAAAGTCATTAAAAATCCACTTTTTCATACCCAATGTGGACACCGTCATATATAACACTATGCACTATGCTATGACGCGCCATTAACAGCCAGTTTATATTTCTTGAGCGCTCAGTAATTTTTCTCCTTTCTTTGACAGAGTCGGAGGATAAAATATAAACAGGATTCCTCAAATAGAAGTCAAAACATCTCTCTTTTTCTTTTCTTCTTATGTAATTAACTGCGACAAAATATAATTGAGCAAGCGAATCCAAAAAATTTCAGTCTCAGTTTTTAAGGGGAAATGTGAGGAATTTTTGTGAGGAATCGTGTTTATATTTCAGAGTCCTCTGAGCCCTCTGAGATCTCAGAAATATAAACTGGCCAAATGAAATGTATTTCCTTGAAATATTAGGTTTGTTCGTTGAAGTTTACCCAGGGTTGAAGCCTGATTCACAATGCGACGAGGAAACGAGACGTGAGCGTACCGAGATCCCGTCGTTACTGTCAAACGAATTTCAAACAATGAAAGTATACGACGATATACACAATGAAGCGTTTCTCGTCGTCACGTCACGCCAAGGATTCGAAAAATTGAAAAAAAAGACGCGACGAGACGACGATTTTCTTTTTTGACAAGTAATTTACATAATGGAAGCATTTTTTTAAAGAAAAAATACGATAACTTGAAATTATAAGATAAAGTTATTCATAACCTGTTATCTTTGAAGCATTTTTGGCAAATTTGTATAATTTTTTTTGTAAGAAAACAGTTCTCATTGTAAAAACTCTTGCCACATTGTGAATTGGGAAACGATTTTATAATTAGAAAAAGATGACAGCGAATCACGTCACGCTCACGTCTCGTTTTCTCGTCCCATTGTGAATCAGGCTTGACCCAGGTTTTCTTGACAACCCCAAGAATTGTCAACAAAACCTGGGTTTTTCGGTTCTCAAAAAACACCAAAGGGTCTTTATTTGTGTTGTTGAGATAAGAAAGAAAAAAATTTGCTTTAAAAATGGATAAAAAACAAACCACAGTTTCCGTTTTCTATTTCTTTTTGTTATTTTTAAACTAAAATTGTGTATTACGTGAATTTATATTTCAAACACAATAGAATTATCTGGTAAATACTTCAGAGCTCATGTCACTTTGGCAGTTTATTCTTTACCTCAACTCGCCCCAGCAAAAAACCTAGTTCTACTTCAGGGCGAGTTCAGGGCGACCCTAGGTCTCAAAAAACACAGAATTTGCTGACCAGTGCCTACGTTCTGTAACTTAGTCGAGAACTTCTCGCATCGAGAAAACGTGGAACACAAAATCCCAACGTTTCTCGACTTGGAAAAATAAACTGTGTCTGTATCTCAATGTGAGAAACAACTCTTTTGATTTGTCTTTCCATTGGAATATCTACCGGAAACTATTTATTGGCAGTTAAAATTCAAATATTTAAAAATATTCAAATATTTAAAAATATTTGTATTTTTATCAAATGTCTTATACAGGTACATAAATGTATATGTTAAATACAGAGGACAAAGAACAATAACTACCGTAATGCAATAAGTTAAAAACGTATTTATATAAGCTAGTATCGCCTAATAGTCGAAATTCGACCTGACTCTACTAATGTCTTAACGGCAACATATAAATATAAAAATTAGATTCTGCCAGAGCTATTTGCTATACCTTTCAAATAAAAAAATTTTTTTTTAAATAAATTGCCATTAAGTTAGCTTAAAAGGGAGATATAGAAAAGTGTTCACGTATAAATATGTATAGATTATTTTTTTTTTAGGATTATTAATGCATTTATTGAATCCATCTATACACATGGATGATATAGGTATACGCATCATATATCTGTGTATGTATATGTGTATATAACCATAAAATTATGCAAATATAATCGATATAATGACGTTCCCATAATTTCGATTCGATACTTTTGGTCGAGTTTCAATTTTTTAAGCTTTCAGAAGCATACCTCACTTAAATGAAACTGAAGAATCAGAAGTACACCACACTTAATTGAAACTGAAGACACTGAGCACAAAAAAAGAACGATTATTAATTACACTTAAGTGAATTTGCTCGCCCACAATTACGGTTTGTTACTTTTAGTCTAGTTGAATTTACTCTTGCTTCAGAAATAATGAGGGCTCTCGAATGCACCTCATTAAAGTGAACTTAAGTGAAAATGAAAAATCTTAGGTAAACTTCTCAAGTGAAACTGACGAGAGCACAAAATGGAAAAAAAATTATTAATTTCACTTAAGTGAACTATAGGTATGTTCGCCCCTATTTAGGGTCTGTTACGTATATATTTTCATTCAATTTTGCTTCTGAAGTGAGGAGAGCTCTCAAGCGCACCTCACTTAAGTGGAACTAAAGAAGAAAATGATAGATGTGTAAGTAGTTCTATACTTGTTTTTAACGCTTACATTTACATTTCCAAACTACCCTCTTGCAAAATCCAAAAGGATTTAGAGTGTTCTTTTGTTTTTTTTTGAAATAATACATATTACAAATACGAAAAAGCAATAATTTCTATACTTTTAATCACTTTAATTTACTTCTCACATGCGTTTTACTTGGCGAGTAATTTTAGCAGTTAAATCGAGAAATAATCTTGACTTTTTTCTTACAGAAACAGTTTAACTCACATTTTTCCAGGCTCTCACAGTTTTACTCATATTTTTCCAGGCTCTCACAGAAATTTTATTCCGAAAAGTTTCATGTCGAGAAAATCTAGTTACAGAACCAGGCGAATGTGAGAAAACAATTTTAATGCCAATTCACGTCATATTTGTTTTGATTCACGTGTTCCATGCGAGAAATTTCTCGATGCGAGAGTTACAGAACGTAGGCACAGGGCGAGTTCAGGGTTTTCAAAAAGCACTTTGGGGCGACCGCATGGTGACTTCAGGGCTCAACGAACAAACCTATTGTTGAAAAATCCCTGACCTATTGAAATAAAATCAAAGGATTGTTTGGAAGCTTACAAAGGAAAATATTATTTAATTTATACATATGTATACATACAGGGGCGTCTTTAAACAATTGGGGGCCCTGGGCCCTTAAGGATATGGGGGCCTCTTGAAATTTTGTTTATTAAAAACTATTTCATATTACAAGTCCTACCACAATTTTTTATTAAATTTAACTATAACTATTATCATTTCACTATTTCGGGAGTAAGAAAATGTTAGAAAATCTATTCACAAACAGTTGCTAGTTTAAGGCAAATTTTGAATATTTTAGAATTAGAATTCGTTTAGAATGTTATCTGCTTTTTTCACGCGACACTCAATACTTCTTTTCTTGATGATACAAATGTGGTTTTTTCATCCTAAAGCTGCTTTCAAAGCATAGACGCTTTTATTTGTCAACTGTCGAAAGATGTCTGAATAACGACCAATGAAAAAATTAAGTTCCTGTTTTTGCAAATAAAATTGATAAAGATAAGTTCTGACTCTGGTGTTCTTTAGAAACGTACAATTACAATTTTTACAATTTATTTATTTATGAAGTGCTTATATACATTAAGACAAAGTGTCTTATAACTTAGATATAAGCTATTATTAATTACAACAATTTGTATGAAAGCTAGAAATTTACATTTTTCTTAGCAGAGAATAAATGGAAAAATTATATAATGCAAAAAAAGAAGAATTTATAAACTATTGCTAATATTTGAAAGAAAAATAAAAAAAAAAAGTACCTAAAGCAAGAAAAAAAAGCGTAAGTTAGGGGAAGATCAGAAAATATTGCAAGTAAAGTTGTCTATAAGTCGTTTTGTAATTTATAATTGAGAAAAATGAATTCTTAGTTTGTCCTTTAATTTCGCAGAGTCATTCATTTCTCTAAAACTGCGCGGTAGGGAATTCCATAAGCGAGTAGAATATATAAAAAATTGACGCTCGGATGTAAGGGAAGCATAGCGTGGATGAACCATCATTCTTGTTCTTTGCGAAGATGCCATACTTATCATTTCGCTGAGATACTGGGGTTGGTTGTTCAAGAAAATGTTAGCGAGCATAGTTAGGGCGCGATACTTTAAATAGTTCTCGAAACTCATATTTAAAACACACTTCGAAAAATTTGAAATACTATCGTATTTGCGTAGTCCATAAATGTAACGAACTATATTATTGAAAGTGACTTTTAGTTTTCGCTTACTCACAGAGTCACAATGTGAACAAATTTCACACCCGTAAATCAGAGTAGGCACGACCAGTGTTTTCGCTAGTAGCATCCGGACTCTTAGAGGGGTGAAGTACTGCGTTGCCCACAAAGTGCGAAGAATACCATACGTTCTACCCACAACATTGTTTATGTGATTACTCCATGTTAAAGTCCGATTAAAAATCACTCCAAGATTTCTAGCAGTTTCAACATACGGGACTAGGGTGTTTTGCAAGATCACAGGGGGAAAGTAGGAAACATCGACCTGTTTTTTAGAAATCACAATGGAAGTTGATTTCTTGGGATTCAGCACAAGACCATTTTGCTGAGACCAATGCGAAATCCTTTCGAGATCTTCGTTAACTCTACACACACCGTCTTCCATTAGCCCTATTGGGAAGCTAAAATACAGTTGCACGTCATCGGCATACATCTTTAAATGACAATGTTTAACTATAGATGGCAATTCATTAACGTAAAGCGAGAACAAAAGAGGACCCAGAATAGAACCTTGCGGCACACCACGTAGTGTTGGAAGAAGATCAGACGATTCGTTATTTAAATGAACAGACTGCTTTCGGTCAGTTAAGTAGGAGAACAAAAGCTTAACAGCGCAAGTCGAAAAATTGAAAAAACGAAAAAGTTTTTCACATAAAACGGAATGATCAACCAAATTAAAGGCCTTGGAGTAATCTAAGAGTATTAGTAAACTAACGTTTTCCTGGTCCAAGGCCATACGAATATCTTCCGTAACTTTAAGCAAAGCTGTTATACAGCTACATCCTTTTCGAAATCCAGATTGCTTCGGTGTTAAAAAATTTGAGGCATTAAGGAATGAGATCATTTGATTTTGCAAGATTCTTTCAAAGACTTTAGATAAAAAAGGCAAAATAGCAATGGGTCTATACTCATCATTCTTTGAATTTTTGGGAACCGGTATTATTTTTGCCAATTTCCACTGCTTGGGATATTCTCCTGTAGTTAAAATCGTGTTAAAAATATAAGAAATATACGGTAGAACAAAAGGTAGAATTATCTTGAGAAATCTAGGGTTCATTTCATCGAGGCCAACAGCATTCGATTTAATGGAAAGAATACTTTCGACTACTTCGGAGCTATCAACTGACCTAAAGCAAAAACCGAGATTAGAAAAATCGTTTCTCATGCTAAGACTTAAAGTTGCGTTAACTGTAGCTGAATGGGTTGACGGCAGAGAAATGAATTTTTTGTTGAGCTTGTTGCTGTCCATTTCATCAATACAATTAAGTTTGCTTTTTGCAATTCCTATTTGGCGAAGATTATTCCAGAGGTCTCGCCCACTAAGGGATGGATTTAATTTGTTAAAGTACATTTGTCGTTTTTCGGTGCGTACAGCCATGACAACTTTGTTACGAAGGAGGCGATAGATGTTATAATGCTCCTGTAACCGAAACCGTTTCCAGCGTCTGAATGCTTGTTCACGTTGGAGAATAAGATGACGAACACGATGTGAAAACCATGGTTTTGTAAGTGGTGTGATATTTCTTGTAATAAGAGGAACATGTCTATTGAAAAGCGTCAAAGTGCCTTCATTAAAAAAATGTAATTGTTGATGAGAAGTGGGTAGGTAATGAATTACGTTCCAACTAAAATTTCGGACATCTTCTTCTAATAAGGCATAATCAATACGTCTAAAGTCCCTATATTGAATATTCTGCATGACAGGAGTTACTTTATAATCAAAAGTCATGTAAAGTAAATCATGTTTTGAGAAGGCAGGAGCAGAAAGCTGATCATATAATTTAACTTTTCCCAAATTACTAACCCAAAAAATATCTAGTAAAGTAGATGTATAATTTGAAAAATGTGTTGCGTTGGTGGTGTTTACAGCGTTTAAATCATACGTGGCCATTTCATTTAGTAGTGAATGATCTACCAGTATATTTGAATTAAAATCACCACACACAATAATATTGGGGCTATATAAGCACACTTCTGCCATTAAAGATATGAAAGGCGATATATCAATATTTCTATTTGGCCTGTATACATTACCCAGTAGAAGCTTATCCTCCTCTCCTAAAATTTCTATAAAGACATATTCGATTTCACTTCCAGGTGTTGAAGTACACTTAAGCTTACACTTTATACTATTCTTGACAAAAATTGCAACTCCACCACCCACACGGCCTTTCCTATCGACGCGAAAAATTTTATATCCCTTCAAGCTACACAAACTGTCTCTCAAACATTCAACCAGCCATGTTTCCGTCACGCATATGACATCAAGATTTGACCCCTCAAATAAATCACGGAACTCGTCGATTTTAGGCAATAAGCTCTGTGCATTTAAGAGACAAATTCTAAGGCCATCTCTTTGAGAACTCAAGACTCGGATCATAGCACGCAATGCTCCACTAATGCCCATTATATTACAAGTTATAATATAATTTATATATATATAGAAAAAAAATGAATAACTAAAAAAGAGAAAACGTTTAATTGAGGAATGAAAAACACTGCAGCAGGACAAAAAAAAAAAAAAAAAAACAAATCAAAAATGCAAATTGATTTGTATTAAATTGCAATTACTATTCTTCTCCCCGACTTATCCTCTTTTGGGTGAAATAAGTAAGTGAATAATAAAAGGATATACAAAAAAAAGAAAAGAAAAATCAAAAGAAATATTAAAATTAAAGGTTGAAAAAATAAGAATTGTTTTCTTTAATTAATTGAAAAGTTAAAAAAAAAGAAAATATATATATTTATAAAAATAAAAAAAAAAGTGAATAGTTTAATAGAGAATTTACGATTGATTATTAACAATATTATCATTTCCTGATCTGGCAGCTCCTTCTAATTTTTCAATGCAGTCTATTAAAACAGCTGGCTCATCTTGATGACGTTTTACATAGACACATCCCCTTGCCGTGTGTACAGAAACGAGTCTCTTGCCTTTTTTCATATCCAGTGCATTTCGTAACAAGACTTGGTTGTTTGATGATAAGCTTTCTCTTAAGTAGATCAAGACGTCAGAAGCAAGTCCAGCATCGCGTAAACAAAGTTGTCGATTCGTTGTTTTTCGGAAAGCCGCAATAGAAGTCAGCAAAAAATTTCGGTCGTACGCTGAGAAGAATTTTATCATAATTGCAGTATCTCTTGACGAATTTTTAGGACGAGTGCGAAAAATGTTCTGTAGATTTGGCGGTGTAATTCGGATGGTATTACAAAGTGTGTTGAAAACGGAGATCAAATTTTCTTCGGGTGAATACGGGATTCCAAATAAGAAAGCATCACATGCAACCTGTCGGTTTTCTTGTATATGCAGTGAGCTTTTCAAAATGTTTATTTCATTGGTGGTAGTGTGTAAAACATTTTGCAATTGTGAAAGCTCAGTATTTTTTTCGGAGAGTTCTACTTTGACAGATGTAAGCTCATTGTTGACATTGGTAAGTGTTTCTTGTAACGAGGCGAATTCGGTTTTAAAAGATAGCATATCGTTGTTTGTGTCAGTTAACGAAGACTCTAAATGATCTACTTTCTTGTTGATGTCGAAGATGTTCTTTTTTATTTCACTAATCTCTACGTCTGTTTTTTGTTTAATGTTTGCCTCACTCTCAGACATTTTCTTAGCAAGTAGGGAGATAATAAACTCACTTTGTTTTTGCAGTTTTTCGTCCATTTTTTCTTCCCAAGAGTTTTTTTTTGTCGTCCATCTTTTTAACAGCAATCTTTCGTGGTGGTGAGATTGGAGATTTAAGCGGTGAATCTCTCTTATTCGAACGAGTTTTCGAGCCGGAACGTTTCGATGGAGGAGATACAAACATAGCGTTAGAGAGCACTGGAAAACAATTCGGAATGTGCACTAGGTTTTTTTGTTGTATTTCTTTTCAGATTTTGGCAAGTGAAAAAAAAAGAAGAAAGAAAGAACAACGAGAAAAAAAATGTCGAATATTGTTTCTTTATTTTCGAGCCGGAACGTTTCGATGGAGGAGATACAAACATAGCGTTAGAGAGCACTGGAAAACAATTCGGAATGTGCACTAGGTTTTTTTGTTGTATTTCTTTTCAGATTTTGGCAAGTGAAAAAAAAGAAGAAAGAAAGAACAACGAGAAAAAAAATGTCGAATATTGTTTCTTATTTTCCTTATGTTTATGCACGATTTTACACTTAGAATTTCAAGTTAAACAGTTGTAGTTGTCTAAATTAAATTTTCAAGATCAAACACAGCTTTTTTGACCACTTTATTGGTAGTTAACGAGATTCACAAATTGCCAGATAAAATAAACGTCTACTCGCTAGCTTTCATACTTAATATATATACAGACAGTTGTCAAGAAATTTTGTGTTCAAAGAAAATTTTCTTTCCATTTATTTATGTATTTTTAAAATACCTTCAGGGAATATCATTTTTGAAACTTAAAACAGGATAGTCCCATGAAAAAAAAAGATAGATATACCTACCAGCATTACGCATGCTGCTACCTAAGATAAAATATCATTTAAGAGTTAATTTTCACATATTCACATTGCACATGCTATTCTCAGTTGTGCCAGTGCCGTAAGAAAAATATTATAGTACCTATGTATGTATGATGTTTTAAAATGTTCCGAAAACGAAGTTTAAGCAACAAATTGGCCAAGGAATATTAATTCTGGGTGTACAAATTACAAATTATAATTTTCTCGTTTTCGCTTTGTTTTAGATATTTGTATTCTTAACTAGCTCTACCTTTACCAAACTACAACAGATCTATTCAAACGAGCATTTTAAACTGATCTAAAAATTGTTCTTGTGCAGCTAACGATGTAGTGGGAATTTTTGTACTAAACGTCATTTTTTAAATTTTAAGTTCTATTCGCTTTGATATTATTTTATTAAAAACAAAAAAACAACAAGTTATTGAGTATAATCTTTGCTTTCTTTTTATAAAAGCCCAATTAATATACTCTTAAGACTTTATTGCAATTTTTTCTCCAAAAAAAAAAGAGAATTAAAGACAACAAAAAATACAAAATTATATAACTGTTATTAACTTTGTTTTTAACAGTTTAACTAATTTTTTCGTCATTTGTTTGTTTGTTCCTAACCTGAAAAATCATAAGATGTAGTATTTATTCAATATTGTGTTTATTTTATTTTAGTCCATTGAAATGTTACATTTTTTGGGCTTAGCGTCATCTTGGAAAGGTTTTTATGGTTTATCTGACGAACTATAGGTCTCACAAAAAAATTAGTTTACAATTTTTGTTGAAAATAAGTTTATCTACAACTTTTGTCAAGTAACTTTTTGTGGTAGAGCCAAAAATAAAAAAGTTATAAGCGAAAATCCATGAAAATTTGAGAAAAAAATTTCTATTGGTCGATATAACTTTTTTTCTAATAATTTTACAAAAATATTACACCAGACCATTTTTATAGATGGTGTTTCAAGGAATTTTTTGTGAAAAAAAAAATTAAATAGGTAGTTTTAAGAGTATTAATTGGTCTTTCATGATAATGATGAAAAAAATAATGCTCTGTCACTTATTTTATTAGAACCAGATAAATCCAATCTCAATTTCGCAAACCTGCTTTCAAAGATAACGATCGGTCCAGGGGGCCCCCTTAATCGCGGGGCCCTGGGCCCTGACCCACCGGGCCCATGCCTAAAGACGTCACTGTATACATATAACATTATTAGCAACGGCAACTTAAACTATGTATGTACAAGTATCCACTTTCGTAAGCAAGAACTTAATCTGCGTAATCAAATTTGGATATTTATATACTTTGTAGTAAGTATATTGCCATATTGCCAATTAAAAAAAACAAACGAAAGAGAATGTCTAGTATAATAATTTGTTGTTAATGTTCTCTGCGAAATATGTACATAACAATTTTCTCTCAAAACTTTAGACATTTCAATAATATTTTAGCTATATGTATGTAAATTGTAACCAAATAAATATGTCCAGGCTTATTATAATCGCTTTTATATTATCTAAGTCCACTTATCAAAGTCAATTAAAATGTGCACTTTCCAGTCGACATTGACAAATTTACTTACCAATCAGGTGAACAAACTTCTTTCGTTGAACCAAACGATGATCATAATAATGTATGGAGTATGTGGCTTTATAGGAATACGTAAAAGTTAAGGTTCATTTAAAATTGCTTCATTTCTCGATGCAAATTTACTTTTTCAATTGACATGTCATGAGTGATGATAAAAGAGAAACTAATATCGGGATGGGTAAAAGTATATAGCTACCAAAGATATAAAGTTACCAAGAAGTATTATCTGGATCTTAAAATAAAATCCGATTCCGAAAGCTCTTTTCGAAATAATAATAAAAAGAACAATACAAAAAATAATTAAGAGAAAAGCTCTTTCTCATACAATATTGGCAAACACCATGGCATACCATAATATTCAATATTCGTATTATAAGGATAGTAAAAAGGAGAATACTTTTGGCGGGTTCCAACATTTTTAAAATGTGAGATCACGCTGACCAGATTTTGTGGACTACAGGCCGTTAAGGTGTCGTTAAAGAAAAAAAAATATTTGTACACTGTGGCGTATACGCAACAAATAAAACTCTAACAGTTGTGTTTTACCAATGTTGGCCCAACCGTTGTACGTAGCACACACACAGATTATTAGCAAGTGAATAAATACAAAATATCATTATCAATCCTCCTTTATGATAAAGTTAAGAACTGAGGAAGATTAATGCACTGTATTGCAATAATTCTTTTTTTATGAACTACGTAAAAAGGAGTCCATACTTTGAAAGCATATTCAACCTGGGACGAACTAGGTATAGCTTTAAATAGCAAAGGAAATGTAAGTAACTTGAAACTCTCCAGCCCATCGCTTTACAAATCTTTTCATAGAGTTTGCTTTATTTACGATTAAATTGATGTATTTCGAGATATCAAGGCTAGAAGTAATTGAAAGCACACCCCGGGTCTTTAAAAATTTGAACACGAAGTGAAACAATTTTGTGATATTTTACAGCCGTATTAACTTCAATAGGACTTCAAACCGTCCTTATGATACCATATACCAAAATAATTAGTACCATCTTGCAAAAATAAATGATGTATAGAAGATTTAATGTTTTTAAAATGTTCATACCATCGGCGAAAATAAGAATTTTGTTGTTACTAATACAAAAAGGTGCGTCATTAAAAGTTAATATGAATAGAAGGTTAATATGTAAGGAAAGAGTCCCTGAATTGTAACTGCTACAATCTACAGTCAACGAAATTGAAGGAACATTTTTTTTCAATTTTTGTTTAGTGTTTTTTAAAGAGCTGTATCTTTGTGACAAGTGGGCGTATTGAGTTAAAACAGAAAGAAATGCAAGAAATGACACGCGACAAAAAAATATTTTTTGTTATCTATGGATAACTATTTTTGAGTCAATCAAATGTAGGTTAATGATCAGATACCTAATTTATTCAGCTTCAATTCATTTTTACTTGCGATATAGGTACTATAGGGCAAGTTTTGGATTCGTGCAAAAAAAAAAAAAATTCGAGATAACAATCAAACATGACATTACGATGATAGAGAACACGAAAAAAGTGGGTGGCACAATTCTGTCTGTCCGTACCTCAACCTACAGCCTAAACCACTGAAGCGATTTTCTTCAAATTTTGAACTTAAGGTTTTTTTGTAACTCTCCAGAGGAGGAATTGATTTTTTTTTTTAGCTGAAGAAATAACGGTACTTGCCATACAACCGTTAAGGAAAAGCTTATTTATTTCAAAAATGGCTCCAACGATTTTGATAAAAAAATCACTGTATCATTGTAGATATGATGTACCTTTTAGTAAGAAAAAAAAAATCACCAAAAACATTTATTAACGGTACCAATTACAAAATGCGTTCTATTAAAAGGTTTTTTAAAAAGAATTAAACTTTATTGATCTAAGTACGAAAATAATATAACAGGAGATAAGTTGTTGAGGTTGACCGCTGGCTGCTACGTTCTTGTGATGACTCGATGATGACTCTATGATGACTGTATGATGACTGTATCTTCACTTTATGAAAAGTATCTATTGTTGTGCGCTGTGGCGTCCTTTGTCAGCATTTTGTGATGGACTGTGGGTTTTTAAATGAAATGCCAATGTTATTCTTTCGTCTCTTATTACTGTTGCAGAAATATTCCAAATGATGGTTCTGCAATATTTGCTGCGGTGATCTTAATATGATCTTCTGGTTTTGTATTATCTTTGTGGGCTTCTTTGTGGGCTTTGTATGTAACTCCCCCCTCCTTAAAATTGTTGCTTCTCCTGGAGCAAATTTTGGCGAGTTTTTTCTTATTAATATATAATATGATAACTATTATTGACAATACTATTGGTACATGTAACATATAAGCTATGTTGGTATGGTTTTTAATATTTGATATTTTATCATGGATTTCATCTAAATTATTAATATCTTCAAATTTTATTTCTTTATATTCAAATATTTCTGACATGTTTTTATACAATATTGGATTGTTCATATAGATAGCTTGTTCAACTATTTCATTTTTATTTTCGTATAATATTTCGTCAATTTTTAAAATACAATTTTCAAAATTAATCAGCACATTATTTGTGATATCAATTTTATCTTTTTCGTTACAAGTATTATTTAGTTGAAATTTTCCATTTTTTACTAACAATATACCTCTACTTAGTTCTGATATGATATTATTGTTTCTGTTTATTTGTTTCTTACAATTTTTAAAGTTTAAACAGTTTTTATAAACTTTCAATTTTTTATATTCTATTTCTTCGTATAGAAATTCATTATCTTCTAATTGAATAGTATAATCGTCTTTTATAATTAATTCTTCTTTATTAAAATTAGGCATACTTGTAATATAATATTTAGTAAACGCAACAATGTTTTCTGGAATGCTTATAATGAATATTATTTCATCTTTGTATGATGCTACAGATAATCTAATTTTATTTA
This sequence comes from Dasysyrphus tricinctus, assembly GCA_963921185.1. NCBI lineage: Eukaryota > Metazoa > Arthropoda > Insecta > Diptera > Syrphidae > Dasysyrphus > Dasysyrphus tricinctus. The sequence goes on from OY992530.1 coordinate 106,761,856, forward strand.
ATTTTTCAAAAGTTATATTATATTCATTTATTTCATAATTTGTTAATACCGAATTAACCATAACATTTATTTTGCTTGCCAGGATATTATTTTGAGTTTTTTCAATTATTTCTTTTACTTTATAAAGTTTTTCTCTTATTTCTAAAATAATTACTCTATGAACGAATAACATTCCTGTTAGATTAAAATTTAAAAACTTTGTATTTTTATATAAATCATCAAATTCTTTTTGAATTGATTTGATTCGTGTTTGGAATATGTCATTAATTTTGATTTGCTTATTTTAATTATTTATTATATTGTGATTATTTGTTTCACTATTTTCCCAATCTTTTTTCAATTTTTATTCTATCTTCTTCGTCCATTGTTCCGAACAAAAATCTCAAAACACTTCCGCCCAAATTAAACAAACTCCTCTTATTTCGATGCTGTGTAACACTTTCTATTTCAGATTTAATCAATTTTATTTCTTCGAATATCTCATCGGGAAAATCTACTTTTGTTAAATTGTTCATGTTATTTTCTATGTCTTTTAAAACATTTTTAATTTGAGTAATATTTATTCTATGTAAAATATGTATGTAATCTTTCACTATTTTAACTTTATTAAGTTTTATTTTTGCATATCCCTCTTGGATATTAATGTTTTCTGTGGTTATTTCACTTCTAATTTTAGTAACCAATAAAACTACTAGGGTAAGAAAATATAAAATATACATGGTTAATATTTTCACTTTAACTGCGCGAGAGGAATATTTTCAGAATCTATACTTGACGAAGTATTTTGAGTCACTGAATCTGTTGCAGATGTAACACTCTTTCCTGATTTATTTGCTTGATCTTGATCGATCATGTCATTGTGGGATATTTGTTTGGTTCGTTTTCTCTTCCTCTGAATATTAATAGGGTGGACTCTTTTAGTCATTTTATATTTGAATTTCGGTAATATTTTATCCCTTCTCCCTGGATTAACTACGTAATCATTGTCTTCAGGTTTTTCCGTATCTTCTCTATTTTTATTTAACTGAGATATCTTTTTTTCTTTATGTTCAGCAAAAGTTTTGTATAATTGTTTTTTGTCAACTCTTCCTTCTTGAATTTCAAATGGTTTTTTCTTACTTATATTTTGAATAGCATTATTATAATAAAATACAGCTTTATAAGTGATATTAATTTTCTCTAGATCTGATAATTGTTTTCCGTTTTTTAGACATCTTATTTTATCTAATATTGAGCTATGTGCTCTTTCAATAGGGCTATTCCCTGTGTGTGAGTGAGGGGTTGTGAAATGTCTTTCTATATTTAAATCATTAAATAAAGTATTAATAAGAATTTGGTCAAATTCATTGTCCATTACAAATTTAATTGGTTTCCCATGTTGTGAAATATACTGCACTAATGCTGTATGAATACTTTCTATATTTTTATTAGGGATTGAAGTAAATGTCACACGTTTACTAAATTTATCAATTGTGGATAAAAATGGTAGTTTATTTAAGAAAAATAAGTCTGCGTGTACAATTTGATTCACTTCGCTTGGGGTTTCTGTTAATTTAAACTTTGGCTTAACTGGATGCCTATCATATTTATTTAAACGACAGATGGCGCAATTATTAACTACTGTAGTAACTATATTTTTTAATTTTGGAAAAAAGATATATCTTTTTAATCCTGTGTAATTTTCTTCTATGCCAGAATGACTGGTCTCTAATTCATGATACAGTTTAATTTGTTCAACAGTTTCTTCTTCTGTTTTCATTTCTTTAGCTAGATAGCTACATCTATGAAATGTCATAATGCTTTTATCAAAAAGTTTTATTAGTTTTTGTTGTAATATATTATATATATTATCATTTTCGCAATATATACCTGTTTGCTTTAGTTCTAATACTTTTTTTATTTTCCTCTCGAAACTTGGAGATTCTAATAAACTAGGAGAAAGTTCAACTAATTTTCTATTTCCATTTATGCGTCTTATTCCTATTTTTCTACCTTGATAATCGAGGTTTATTATTATTTGTTGCTTGTAAGAATTTACAGCTTTTTCGATAATTACAAAATGATCTAACAATTCTTCTTCTTTTGAATGTCGAGTTTCTAATTCTTGATCCTCATCTAAATGATTAATTTCATTTTCATTGTCTTTTATTTCTCTGCTTAGGTAATCAGTAACTGTGTTTTGTGAACCTTTTAAATAACTAATATCAAAATTATATTCTCCAAGGGAAAGTATCCACCTTTGTAATCTTCCTGAAATATCTTTACCTAGACTTTTTGTCTTTAACCATTTCAGAGGTTGGTGGTCTGACTTTAATTGAAATTTCTTTCCATAGAGATATGGCCTTAAATATTTAATTGACCAAACTATTGCCAATAATTCTTTTTCTGTAGTTGAATATTTTTTCTCGTGATCATTGAGGGTTCTACTTATGTATGTGATGGGGTGTTTGTCTTGCGTTAAGACAGCTCCAATTGCATAGTTCGATGCATCAGTTGTGAGTTCAAATTCTTTAGTAAAATCGGGGTATACTAGTACTGGGGGACTCATTATATTTTTCTTTAAAGTTTCAAATGATTGTATATACTTGGAGTCTTTAACATCTATTTTTGTTCCCTTTTTTAAATATTTTGTCATAGGTTGTGCTGTAGAAGCATAATCTTTAATAAACTTCCTATAGTATCCTGTAAGACCAAGGAATGATTTTATCTCTGTAACAGTTTTAGGAATTAATATTTTTTGAATTGCCTCTATCTTATCTTGGTTAGGTTTTAACCCGTCTTTAGTTATTAAATGTCCAAGGAATTTAGTTTCTCTTTTCAAAAATTCACATTTATCTATTTGGACTTTCAAATTATATTGTCTTAAACGATCGAATATTTTATTTAAGTTGATTGTATGTTCTATTAAAGAAGTACTAAATACAAGGATGTCATCCATATAAACTACACAAATTTTATTAATTAATCCCTCAAGGATTTCATTCATCATGCACTGAAAACTAGAAGGTGCATTTTTCAACCCGAACGGCATTCTAAGGAACTCAAAATGTCCTTGTGGAACACTGAAAGCCGTTTTTTCTATGTCAGTTTCTTTCACTCTAATCTGGTGAAACCCTTTAGCTAAATCTAAAGTCGTAAAATATTGGGATCTCCCAAGCTTATCTAAAACATCGTCGATGTTTGGTAAAGGATACTTATATTCAATAGTTTCCTCATTTAGCTTGCGGTAATCAATTACCATACGCCACTTGGAAATTCCCGAGTTATCTACTTTTTTTGGAACTATCCAAACGGGTGAATTATACGGACTAACACTTTTTCTTATAATTCCATTACTAAGCATTTCTTTTATTTGCTTATCTATTTCTAATTCATGAATTTTAGGATATCGATAGATTTTAGTGAAAATCGGCGTATCTGTTTTTGTTCTTATAGAATGAACGGTTTGCGTTGTGGAGCTTAATATTTCTCCATCTTTATAAAATATATCTTTATTCTTATTTAAGAATACTTTTAACATTCCTTTCTCTTCTTCATTTAAATCCTTATGTAGAAGTTGATTCATATCAGTTGAATTATCTTCTAGAATATGAATTTCGTCAAATTTAAATGGACATTGATCATTTACGTTGATGTGTTCATTTCCATTGACTTGAAAAGAAACAAAAGGAATTCTATTCCCGTTAATCTCTAAATATTTTTCTTTCATATTAATAATACCACCTATGGCATTTAAAAAGTTCGATCCTATGATCGCATCAAAATTCTTCTTCTCAAAATTCATTAACTTCCACTCCATTGTGGCATTTTCTATAAATTCTCTAGGAATTTTCGTTATAATTTGTTCCGATATATAAATATAAGAATTTACTGTGTTTACTCTAATTTCTTTTTCTAATTTGATTCTTTTATAGTATTGTAATTTTCTATTATCTAGAAGGGTCATAGTAGATCCTGTGTCTACTAAGACTTTTATTTTTTCATTTTGAACGTGAAGTTCTACGATGGGAAGTTTCGAAGGCCCCCTATTATAAAATTTACCTCATCACCATTTTTAATTTGTTCGTCAGTTAGACGATTAACTTCCATTGGTTCTTGTCTAACTTGTCTACTATTATTAGGATTTCTAAAGTAATTTTGACTCTGATAATTATTATTTTGACCTTGATAGCCATTATAATTATTGTGTTGAAATCCAAATTTATAATCTCTAAAAGGATTCTGCCTGTGGTTACCTAGAACCTGATTGTTATTAAACCTTATTTGGGCTGAACTCATTCCCAAATTATTATTTCTCTGAACGTTATTCGGATTTTTATAATTATTATTATATCTATTAGGAATGAAATTATTTTGTTTAGGAGGGTAAGCATTGAGATTTTTATTCATATCGATGGGTTTCTTTACATGTTCATTATTGTACAACATTGAATTCGATTCTAGTAAATCGTATGCTTCCATCATAGTGAAACATTTACTTGCAATTACTATTGCTTTTTGACTAGAAGTCAAATTATTTTTGAAAGCTTCTAAGATTAAAGTTTCATTATTTCTTTGCGTGTAAATTAGATTAGGCTCGAGTTGTGCCTTTATTTGAATTTTTTGCAATAAACTATCTAATTTTTGATATAACTTAAAAGTATTTTTTTCTAATACTGTCCCTATTTCTTGTGCTATCTTTAAATAACTTTCTTTTACACTATAATTCCTTACCAAGCTGGTTTTTACATCCCTCCATGGCGCAAGATGTGGTAGAGCATTTATCACTCTTACTGCATCACCCTGTATCTTGTGGTGTACAGCGAACGTCGCCTTGACAATATTATGTTGTCCTTGAATTTTTGTCATCAAATATTCCACCGATGAGATGAAAAGAGCCAAATTGTCTTCCGAAGCACCTTTAAATGGTGGTATATGCTGGAGTTCTCTAAGAAGAAATTCCTGCTCTTTCTCCTCTGCCACATTTACGGGTAGTTCCTCATTAATTGACATATTTTTTATTTTTTATGTTAATTTGTCTCAAGTTCAATATTCACTTTCACTTTCACAATATTCTTAATCTTTTCCTTTTCTTAATAGATAAAATCAATTAAACACTCTCTCTACGAGATTTCACAATATTTGTCCTTACGGATCTTGAATTGTAATGTTTTTCACTGATTTTTTTTTTTTTTTTTTTTCGTAGGTATGATGTCGCTTTTTCCAATATACGTTTGGTTCCCAATATGCGTTTGGGTTTCGACTCACGTTAACGATCACTAGATAGGAGTTTTTATTAATTTCCGTTTAATAATTTTTAAACCCTATCCTACCGACTGCGCCAATTACAAAATGCGTTCTATTAAAAGGTTTTTTAAAAAGAATTAAACTTTATTGATCTAAGTACGAAAATAATATAACATGAGATAAGTTGAGGTTGACCGCTGGCTGCTACGTTCTTGTGATGACTCGTATGACTGTATCTTCACTTTATGAAAAGTATCTATTGTTGTGCGCTGTGGCGTCCTTTGTCAGCATTTTGTGATGGACTGTGGGTTTTTAAATGAAATGCCAATGTTATTCTTTCGTCTCTTATTACTGTTGCAGAAATATTCCAAATGATGGTTCTGCAATATTTGCTGCGGTGATCTTAATATGATCTTCTGGTTTTGTATTATCTTTGTGGGCTTCTTTGTGGGCTTTGTATGTAACTTACCTGCCATAAAACGGTTTTTTGATTTTTGGTTTTCTCATTAACCGCTAATCCGATTTCAATAAAATCTTTTGCACAAAAGCTTTGGTAGAATATAAATAATACTGGCATACCAACATTTTTGAAATAATAAATTTTGGATTTTTAAAAAAGTATTCAAATTTTTTTTTTGAAAATTCAATATTTCAAAAACGGGTTGATGAATTTTTTTTAAATTTCTGTTTTATATGTATATTAATATATATATTCAAAATTGGCATACCAAATTTTTTTTTGAAAAATGTTTCAAACATTTTATATATACAAAATTAATTTTTAAGAAAACAGCTCCAACGATTTAAATTTTTTTTTTGCATATATTCATATTTGTTCAAGTAATCAAATGGCATACTTTTTTTTTGAGCTCTAAGTTATATATCAGACTGTTTATACAATTAAAAGAACGATTTAAATGCTTTTTATACTTTTCTATAATTACTTGAATATTTATTAAAGTTCTTAGGTCCCACACAACTTGAACATTAAAGCAAGTACGTGCGATCCAGTCGTGCATTTAATTTTTTGTTGTTGTAAAATTTTGTTTGCATGGTTTATCCGACTTTGAATGAAAAAAGATACTTTTAGCTTTGATTACCATTATCTCAGCAAATAATGACGTTATACAAAATTTAAATACATTTTTGGAAAATTGAGAAAGTGTTTTGCAAGATTTTTTTAAGGTTTTGTAGAAATCATTTTTTCTGCTGTTCACCGTAAGTTTAAAAAAGTACTAAAAACCGACTTTTTGTGGTCTTTTCGTAAATCTTTGTTTTTCTTTGAAAATATTGATTGCATGGCTTGAATTGGCATGCAAACTTGTAGACTTTTAAAGCATCAATATTCCTGTAAGTTTTCAAATTGATTCATCGAACCGTTTCTCCTCACCAAAATTTCAAAGTCTTACAAATTTGGGTAAATGCAAAAATTGTGTTGTTCCTAAACAATGCGTAGTCGCAAGGCCGTAGCCAGGGGGGATCACAGGGTTTTTTGAAAAAGGCATCTGTAAATCATACTTTTCAATTTTAGTAATTTGTACTCAAATTTCATTTAATTTAGCTCACGTACTACATAATTTTTAATGAATATATAGTAAGGTACCTAAACTGCCTACCTTGATGATTTCTTAAGTTAGATAAAAATGAGATTCATGTTTTCTGATTCCCTCAATTCTTGGCAAAAATGAACAAACATTTAAAAAAGAAAACTTAAATTTTTTTAAGAAAATTTTGAATTGTGACATTTTAAAGTTGAAAGGCTGAATGCATGTTATGGTAAACAAAATGCCATACACAGCGTGATCCACATACACAAGCTTCTTAAAATTTTGGCAGCTCAAACGGTTTTAACATGCACACCGGAAAGAACTTTTTCGACAGTAAAACGTCAAGCTACCTAAGAGATTCTACTGATGAAGATAAACTTTTAGGGTTGGAGTTAAGGTCAGTTCATCGACAAATTGAGAATAACACTGAGGAAGTTATAATATGGGAAGAATCTATTTCTCATAGGAGCGAGTTTTGCGCAAACAAAATAAACGTTTGAAGTTTAAGCATAGTTTACAGTTCCCCTATTCTGTGCAAAACGTTTGCTTTTGCCTAAGCCACCCATTTAGTCATTAATTAACCCCTTATTAATAAATTATAGGCCTTAAAATGGAAAACAATAAATTTTGAATGCAAAAACCATTTGCATGCTAAATATGGTGTTGGGTGAAGATATATTTTTTTTTGGGAGTGTAAATATTTTTTATTCACCAAACTTCGTCTCACGCAAAACAATTGCCCTATTGTTTTGTAGTTCTATGACAGCAATGGTTCCTTTTTGCATGAAACATGTAAACCAATCATGCAAAAAAGTAATTTTGTATTTCACCTCAATCATTTTTGACATGCGAAAATAATTGCAAAGATTTTTGCACGGGAACTTGTAAACTAGGGTTTATAACGAAGAATTTATTTTCGTGCAAAAAATGCCACTGACATTTTTTTGCCAAAAAAAAAAAAAAATGCGTTTGGAATTTGTAAATATAAAACAAATCGTTTACAGCAAGGACATTTTTCTATCTAGCTTAAATGGTGAAATATTTTTTCGAAAAATTATATCCCCCCCCCCCCCCCCCCAAACAACTGTCTGCCTAAGGCCTTGCGTAGTCATCATCAAAATGACAAGAAAACCAAAATTCCAGTTGACTTTTTTCACAGTTTTTCATTAGTTTGATACTTTTTTGACTTTTTGATTGGTTGGTACTAAAATTTTCATTCACTACACTAGGAAATTTAATTTTAAACAAAAAGTTTGAGATGTAAAATTGTCAGTGTGACCATTTTCACCAAAAATGAAAGAGTGAATTGTTTAGCAATTTAGTTTTGAGGATGCTTATGCCCTAAAAAAACATTATAAAAACCCTCTGAACGTAATTGTTTTTTTAATATCGGTAATGCCCTCATGTTCATGGTCGTTATGGGAGACCTTAATGCCCAAGTCGATTCAGACAATTACGGACTGGAACGCGTGATGGGAAGAAATGGCTTGGGGTCACGGAATGAAAATGGTGACTTGCTTGTCGATTTTTGTAACGCGAATCGTCTTGTGATAGGTGGGACTGTATTTAAGCATAAGACGTGCAGTAAAATTACCTGGGTGCATCCAGATGGTCAAACCGAAAACCAAATTGATCATATCATGATTCAGCAGCGATGGAGGAAGTCTATGTGTGATGTCCGGAGTATAAGAAATGTCGATGTGGGAAGCGACCACCATTTGGTTCTGATGAGTCTCAAATTACGAACCGCTGCCGTACAAAAACCAGCGAAGGATGCAGCAAGGAGCTCAAAATTCATTACTAATGCTTTGAATGACCCCAGCATATGTCGAAACTATGTCACCACCCTTAACGACAGGGCCTCGTCATTAAATGGAATCCAGCATTCAACAATTGATGAGATGTGGGGTGAAATTAAAAGTGTTTTTATGGAGGCTGGATCCGAAACTGTACCCAAGCGAACAAGACGTAGAGACTCTTGGATATCCCAAGACACCTGGGATAAGATCGAACTTCGCAAATCCTTGAAAATCCAAATAAATGCCGAAGCAGATATTCAACGAAAGGCTGACTTGCGAAGAGAGTACCGCATTGCACATAAGATGGTTTATCGTTGTGTGAGACGTGACAAGAGAGTGAGGTTAGACGGTCTCGCAGAAAATGCGGAAAACGCTGCAAGAAGAGGAGATATGAGGGAATTGTACCAAATAGCCAAGGATGTGATCGGGAAAAAAAGCAACACCAATCATCCTGTAATGGATGTGGATGCACTGAACCAAAAAATTTTCAGAATTTTAACAAACGGCGTTTATTAAGTGGATATTTATTGTCACAATAAACTTTTTATTGTAACAATAAACGGTTTATTAAAAAAATCTTGAAAATTTAATCACCGTTTATCAATTCCGTTTATTGACCGTTTATAGGGGTATTTTGGTTATTAAAATTAACAAATCGTTTATTGTTACAATAAACAGCCGTTTTGCGATTGAAAATTCTTCAAAATAAGCAATGAGTTATTGTTTCAATAAACTTGTTACTTGTCACAATAAACTTTTTTTAATGAATTTAATAAATCGTTTATTGTGATAATAAATGAAATTTATTGAGAGCTAAATTTTAAAATTGATAAACGGTTTATTGTTTTTTTCAATTTTCTTAATTGAAACAATAAATTTTAGTTATTAAAATTTAATAAATCGTTCGTTGTGACAATAAACGACATTTATTAAGAGCTGAATTTTGAAATTGATAAACGGTTAATAGTTTTATTTCTTTTTTTTTATTGAAAAAATAAATTTTAGTTATTAAAATTTAATAAATCGTTTGTTGTGATAATAAACGACATTTATTAAGAGTTTAATTCTAAAATTGATAACCGGTTTATTGTTTTTATAATTTTTTTAAATGAAACAATAAATTTTAGTTATTAAAATTTAATAAATCGTTTGTTGCGACAATAAACGAAATTTATTAAGAGCTGAATTTTAAAATTGATAAACGGGTTATTGTTTTTAATGTTTTTTTTTTTTGAAACAATAAATTTTAGCTATTCAAATTTAATAAATCGTTTGTTGTGACAATAAACGACATTTATTAAGAGCTAAATTTCGAAATTGATAAACGGTTAATAGTTTTAATTATTTTTTTTTATTGAAACAATAAATTTGAGTCATTAAAATTTAATAAATCGTTTATTGTGATAGTAAATGACATTTATTAAGAGTTTAATTCTAAAATTGATAAACGGTTAATTGTTTTTATAATTTTTTTAAATGAAACAGTAGATTTTAATTATAAAAATTTAATAAATCGTTTGTTGTGATAGTAAACGTTATTATTAAGAGCTGAATTTTAAAATTGATAAACGGTTTATTATTTTTAGTTTTTTTTTTAAAATTGAAACAATAAATTTTTGCTATTCAAATTTAATAAATCGTTTGTTGTGACAGTAAACGACATTTATTAAGGGCTGAATTTCGAAATTGATAAACGGTTAATAGCTTTAATTATTTTTTTTATTGAAACAATAAATGTTAGTTATTAAAATTTAATAAATCGTTTGTTGTGATAATAAACGATATTTATTAGGAGTTTAATTCTAAAATTGATAAACGGCTTATTGTTTTTATAATTTTTTTAGATGAAGCAATAAATTTTAGTTTTTAAAATTTAATAAATCGTTTGTTGCGACAGTAAACGAAATTTATTAAGAGCTGAATTTTAAAATTGATAAACAGGTTATTGTTTTTAATGTTTTTTTTTTTTTGAAACAATAAATTTTAGCTATTCAAATTTAATAAATCGTTTGTTGTGACAATAAACGACATTTATTAAGAGCTAAATTTCGAAATTGATAAACGGTTAATAGTTTTAATTATTTTTTTTTATTGAAACAATAAATTTGAGTCATTAAAATTTAATAAATCGTTTATTGTGATAATAAATGACATTTATTAAGAGTTTAATTCTAAAATTGATAAACGGTTAATTGTTTTTATAATTTTTTTAAATGAAACAGTAGATTTTAATTATAAAAATTTAATAAATCGTTTGTTGTGATAATAAACGTTATTATTAAGAGCTGAATTTTAAAATTGATAAACGGTTTATTATTTTTAGTTTTTTTTTTTAAATTGAAACAATAAATTTTTGCTATTCAAATTTAATAAATCGTTTGTTGTGACAGTAAACGACATTTATTAAGGGCTGAATTTCGAAATTGATAAACGGTTAATAGTTTTAATTATTTTTTTTATTGAAACAATAAATGTTAGTTATTAAAATTTAATAAATCGTTTGTTGTGATAATAAACGATATTTATTAGGAGTTTAATTCTAAAATTGATAAACGGCTTATTGTTTTTATAATTTTTTTAGATGAAACAATAAATTTTAGTTTTTAAAATTTAATAAATCGTTTGTTGCGACAGTAAACGAAATTTATTAAGAGCTGAATTTTAAAATTGATAAACGAGTTATTGTTTTTAATTTTTTTTTTTAAATTGAAACCATAAAGTTTAGCTATTCAGATTTAATAAATCGTTTGTTGTGACAATAAACGATATTTATTAAGAGCTGAATTTCGAAATTGATAATAGTTTTAATTATTTTTTTGATTGAAACAATAAATTTGAGTTATTGAAATTTAATAAATCGTTTGTTGTGATAATTAACGACATTTATTAAGAGTTTAATTCTAAAATTGATAAACGGTTTATTGTTTTTATATTTTTTTTTAATGAAACAGTAAATTTTAATTATAAAAATTTAATAAATCGTTTGTTGTGACAGTAAACGAAATTTATTAAGAGCTGAATTTTAAAATTGATAAACGGGTTATTGTTTTTAATTTTTTTTAAATTGAAACAATACATTATAGCTATTTAAATTTAATAAATCGTTTGTTGTGACAATAAACGATATTTATTAAGAGCTGAATTTCGAAATTGATAAGCGGTTAATAGTTTTAATTATTTTTTTTATTGAAACAGTAAATTTGAGTTATTAAAATTTAATAAACCGTTTGTTGTGATAATGAACGACAATTATTAAAAGCCGAATTTTAAAATTTGCAAACGATTTATTATTTTTTTATTTTTTAAATGCAATAAATAATTTTAGCTATTAAATCTTAAAATGGTATTGCTTTTATTGTTTTTAATTTTTCTTTACTGAACCAGTTAACTTTCGTTATTAAAATTTTAGAAATTGATTGTTTTGATAACGAACGACATTATTATGAGCTTAATTCTAAAATTGATATGGATATTATAGTTTTTTAACTGAAACAATGAATTTCAATTATTAAAATTTATTATTATTTAATTGTATGATGCGATTATGAACATCTTACAAAAGAAATAATGTCAACAATCAATGTAATCAATTATCAATGAAACCTTTACAAATTGAATTAATACAAAATTGATTTTTTTTTAGAAATGTATTGTTTTTATTAAACGAGTTATTGAATTAAAAAACAATTTATTGTTTTTAATAAACAGGTTATTGGATTATAAAGCAATTTATTGTTTTTAAAAAACAAGTTATTGAATTAAAAAAAAACTAGTTATTGTGTTTAATAAACAAGTTATTGAATTAAAAACCAATTTACTGTTTTAAATAAACAGATTATAGAACTAAAAAACAATTAATTGATTTTAATAAACAATTTATCGAATTCAAAAACAAATTTATTAAATATGATAAATCGTTTTTAAAAACCTGGTTTGGGTTTTTTAAGTTTCATTAAGGCAGAACTCACACTTTTACTCTCCGTAGAAAAATTATACTAAATATACTTTCATTACATAAATTAGTAACAAATTCATTTTCTGCGTACCCATATGTGCTAGTATCTACATAATATTAAATTTTAACGTAGTTCTGCTTTTTAAAATAATATCATACATCATATAATGTTGAATGATTAAATTTATCAAAGAATTTGGAGAGAAAACGAAAGTTTTGCTGTAACGCTATAAGCGGTTCAACATAGTTTCTTGTATTGCAGTCACCCTTGCCTTCCTATTTGTTGGATTACATACTACTGCTCCTACTGCCCTTTCATTACCACAATTTAATTTTAAGTCTTATTTTCAAACTGACTAATCCATGGATTAAGAATTTTCCACAATCAAAGTGTTTAGTGTTCCAGTTCAGTCCAGAACATTCATAGTCCATGGATTAATTAACTTGTCATTCTCCAATAATAAAAAATAATAAGTAGAGATACATATATACAAAATATTATCCGCTTGGTCCAACAGAGTGCGGACTAGTGATCTTTGAAAAAGTTTGCAAACTTAATTTGACTGTCGTGTTCTTACTTTCCAATAGTAAAGTAAAGAATTGACCAACCTTTCGTTGGCCCGCACACTCTTTGGAAGGCAACAAAAAAAACCAAAAGAGAAACAAGAAGCTAAATCTATGCATTATATACATTATAATACATCAAGATACAAACAAACTATGTAAAGCGATCCCAAACTTCGGCTGTCATACCTACTAGCTTTGAAAAATAGCTTAGGTTTGTATTATATTTGAAAAAATATGTATCAGTGAATAAAAAACACTTATATTTCTAACTCCCTGTCCGCCACCACGTATTGACGTCTCTATATGTATCGAATGAAAGAATACGAGAATTCTTTATCATTTGACTTTAAGCTCCGATCATATTTAACCAAACTCAAAGTATGGTCCACTTTGTGTGTATTTTTGTAAAGCCCATAAATTATCACTGTTGTACAAACGTGGTTCAAATTTTGATCCGTGGTTCAAATATATTTACTGACTGATTTCTGACTGATTGAATAAACAAGTTATTGAATTAAAAACCAATTTCCTGATTTTAATAAACAAATTATTAAATTAAAAAACAATTTATTGATTTTAATAAACAATTTACTGAATTCAAAAACAAATTTATTAAATATGATAAATCGTTTCTTAAAAAACCTTGTTTGGATTTCTAAGTTTCATTAAGGCAGAACTCACACTTTTTCTCTCCTTAGAAAAATTATAATAAATACACTTACTTTACATAAATTAATAACAAATTCATTTTCTGCATACTCAAATGTACGAGTAGTTACAGAATATTAAATTATTACGAAGGTCTGCTTTTTAAAACAATAACATACATAATATAATGTTGAATGATAAAATTTATTAAAGAATTTGGAGCGACAACGAAAGTTTTGTTGTTCAACATAATTTCTTGAATTACAATCATCCCTGCCTTCCTATATTTTGGAGTACATCCTACTGCTCATACTGCCCTTTCATTACCACAACATTAATTCTAAGTTGTTCACATTGGGTTAAATCTGTAATAAGTTTTTCACATGCTCTGGTTAAATGGATCTAATCAACCAATATTGGCTGATTAGTGGTTTCGATAATTAATAACTCAAACTATGGATTCATTAAATAAAACTGTGGTTAACAAGCAGATTCGCGGATTAACCAGTCATAACAATCTTTGATTAAAGATGATTAGCTGTGAAAAATGTGTGTTTATTATTAAAATACATTTTTTCTCCAAGGAAATATTTTAAAATCGATATTAAATGGGTTTAAATTATCTAAATCGTCAGTAGGTAATCGAAAAATTATCAGGAATGTTGTGGAAAAAATATTACAGCGTAATCTAGTATTCTTTCATTCATGAATGGACCTTTGGAAACAATGCACCTATTATCGATTCCGAGTGACAGAAATATCGAGTACACTTTTATCATTTTAGTTGGCCATCACCTAAATAAAAACCATCATAGCATAAAATTTAACAGAAGGTGTTTTTTGTGAGTGAATAATTTGATGATTAAAAATGTTTTACTTTCTGAAGAACAAGAAAATAACAAAGAATGTTAATCAAAAAACAATAAATAAATTGTGCTGTGCAGTGTGCGTCCCATGGCGGTCGCTTAAAAAAGGTAAGTAAGTAAGTAAGGCAATAAATTATAATTATAATAGCTTTTATTAGATGAATAACAGAGAAACACAAAAATTAACAAAATTTTCCCAACTCCGAAAATATTTTTACTATGTAAATGTTTCTAGTGATTACCAAAAAAACGAATGGAAATCATACTTGGTATTGCAAAAACGATAGTTTAGAAAAAAAAACATGCTCATTTTCAAAGAAACAACTAAATTTTTTCACTTGCCCAAATGAAAACGCAGCATAATTGTTAATTGTTGTTTATGTTTATCGATTTTATAATCCCATTTACTGCCACAATAAACTGTTTATTGTATCAATAAATTGTTTAATCTTCCCAACACGGTTTGTTTAAAAATTTAACGAAGCGTGTTTTCTAAAATTTGCTGTAGATTTGTAATAATAATCTTGTTTGTTAAAATTAATTAATCGTTTATTGTCATAATAAACGTATTTCTTCTTCATTGCAAAAATTTAACGAAGCGTGCTTTATAAATTTACTGTTGATTTGTAATAATAATCTTGTTTATTAAAATTAATTAATCGTTTATTGTCATAATAAACGTATTTATTATTTATTACAAAAATGTAACGAAGCGTGCCTTACAAATTTACTGTTGACTTGTAATAATAATCTTGTTTATTAAAATTCATTAATCGTTTATTGTTATAGTAAACTGTTTATTATTTTAATAAACCCTTTTATTTATGTAATTATCTTGTTAATTAATTTTAATAAACCTTTTATAAATTGCCAAGTTCGTGGCTAGTTAAAAATTAATGAAATAATACAAGATATTATTTTCTCAACAACAGATTGTTTACATCGGGTTAAATTGTAATAAGTTTTTCAAAGGCTCTGGTTAAATGGAGATAATCAACCAATATTGGCTGATTAACGATTTCGATAACTAACAACTCAAACTATGGGTTCATTGACTCAAATGTTGTTGATTAAAAACACTTTTGCGGCTTTATCGGTCACAATAATCATTGATTAAAGATGATAAGCTGAGAACAAACTGGCCCTAAAAGAAGATATTTTTCACTGGGAAATATTTTCAAATTGATATTAAATGGTTTTAAATAATCTAAATCGTCAATAATCCAAAAAAAAATCAAGAGTGTGGTAGAAAGTATTATTATTTTTGCTATTGTTTTAATTAATAGAACATAAAGTACACAATACTGAATTGATAGATAGACAAGAAAAAAATCAACATAAAACCAAATTTAATTAACTTAAAAACTTCCCGTCCCTATTCCGTATTTTTGTATTCTTTCATTCATGGTGTGAACAGAGCTCAGCAATGTTCGTATAGAGGGAACATTTTTTGACGAACTTAACGAACCAAGTTAAATGACGCCGACTTGCAATTGGCCATAGCAACGAACAACGATTCAGTTAGTAAAAAGAAGCAGCCGCCGCCACATCTTCCAGCAAGCCAGACCAAGTGAGTGAACAAAAAAAATTAAAAAGCCGAACAAGTGAAGAAAAAAGTTAAATGAAAAATTAACAGGATTAATTTAATCCTGTTGGAGGCCTCCACCGAAAATTTTTATTTGTCCACCCAGTCACGTAAGTCATTTTAATATATTTATTTATTCTAAATTATACCTATATAAGCAAAAATTCAATATCGCTGCCATGTGCTGCGTAATACTATGGCGGCCGGCGACAAAATTAATGTAAGTACCTATCTATTTTTACAAATATTTTCGGTCAGAGATATTGTGAAATCACATTTGAAGATTTAATTAGGTTTTTAAATTGAAAAAAAAAGTTATTCCAAAGTTAATTTCCAAAACTTGAAACTCTGTGCTGAAAAGACGACTCCATCAAAATGGCCGCCATGTCTGGCGAAGATAAAATGTTTTTATTGGTGAGCGCATTGTGTTTTTTAATCATAATTATGACTTTTTTTACTACCCACGACGGTTGGCATTATTTTCATGGGAAAAAAACTTGAAAATTGAAAAAAAGTTTTCCAAACTTAATTTCCAAAACTTGAAACTCGGTGCTGAAAAGACGACTCCATCAAAATGGCCGCCATGTCTAGCGAAGATAAAATGTTTTTATTCGTGAGCGCATTGCGTTTTTAATCATAATTATGACTTTTTTTTCTATCCACGACGCCGACGGTCGCCACAATTTCCGTGGGAAAAAAACTTCATAAAATATATGAAAATCAATCTTAATAATTCGATTAAAAAAAATATTTTTGGTAGCATGTAATTTGAAACGAGTTTCATTGTGACTTCCACTTAAAAATGTCATTGTGAACTATAAAGTGAAATGTCAAATTGGTATTCTTCAAAATAAAATTAATTCATATAACTTTAAATCACATTTAATTTAGCTTTTATCGTCGCCGTTGTTGTTTTTATTGGTAACAAAATTAATGCGTCCGACTCCAAAAGATTTTGCTGTTGGATCACCATCAACCGCTGCTTACGAACCTGTGCACTCGATAATTTTGTTAATTAAAAACAACCTACCTTTTTCCAAATCGCAAGTTTTTCCAAGGCAAATTGCTGTTTTTGCTCCCTTGGGCAGCTTTAAGTATTCGTGAAAACTCATAAAAGTGGTCAAAATATCAGTCCATGCTTTTCTTAAAAAAATCACTGCCAACGATAACTATTTTCTTCGAGTGAAAACTTTTGTTTCAAGCGTCAATCTCAAGTTTGTGTGCTGTCGGATCTGACGATGCAATTGAGGACATTCGATTGAACCAAAATAGATGCTGCGAATGCTCGATTGTATCGATTAAACTCGATTGTAACAAGTTACTTGCTGGCACCCCAGACTTGGAACAAAATACATTCACCCCTGTTCTGACTTTTGATAGGAATCAAATCGTCTTGAGTTGAATCACTAAGAAATAAAAACAAATCTGAGCTTACGAACAATTTTTTTCGAATACATACGGATTTCATTCCAACCGAAAATCGGAACAGGGGTGATAAAAGTTAAAATTTCCTTTGAAACAAAATAACTTCACGTAAATTAAAAATATTTGCAACGAACAACGATTTAGTTACCAAAAAGAAGCAACCGCTGCCGCCAGCCATGGAGAACAAGTTAAATGAAAAAGTTAAATACAAAATTAAAAGGATTAATTTAATCCTCTTGGAGGCCTGCCTCCAAAATTTAAATTTGTACCCAATCACGTAAGTCATTTTAAGTCATTATATGAAACTAATATATTTATATATTCTATGTTATACCTATACAAAAATTCACTTTCGCTTCCATGTTGCGTATTACTGGCGGCCGACCTATTTTTATAAATATTTTCGGTCCGAGATATTGTGAAATCAAACTATAAAGTTTTAATCAGGTTAATAAATTGAAAAAATATACCTAAAAGTTCATTTCCAAGACTCGCGAAGATAAAATGTTTTTATTGGTGACCGCACTAAGTTTTTTATTCATTATTATGACTTTTATTTCAATCCACCACGGTCAGTATTATTTTCGTGGGAAAGAAACTTCATAAAATATATGAAAATCAATCTTCTTTATAATTCGGATCGTAAAGCACGGGCATGAAGGTCAGACTTGGAACAAAATACATTCACCTTTGTTCTGTTCTGACTTTCGTTCGTACGGATTTGACTTATAACTATAATAGAACCTTCAGATTTTCGTTTTGAGTCAAATCCCTACCAATTCAAAAACAAAAATAAATGTTCTGAGCTTATAAAAAATTATTTTTTGAATACATACGGATTTATTCCGACCGGAAACAGGGTTGACAAAATTTTAATTTTCCTTTGAAATAAAATGACTTCACGTGAATTAAAAATGTTTGCAGAATAGGCCTTAAAGTAATACTACTAATCCATATGAAGCCAAGAGAACCAAGATGATCTCGCTGATTAAATTAAAATATTGCGTTTTTGGAATAATTATTCTATCTAACTGATTGAAGTATCATATATATAGGTAGAGGGCTCGAAGCTGTACCGAACCAAGTCATAATTTTTTTTTTTTGCAAATTTTTGTGAATATTTTTCAACTCAAGTTTTTCGTTTTTAAATAAAAGAGTTATAATAATAATTTAGTTTAGAGAATAAACTTGTCCTTTTTACGAGTAAAATATTCATTAATTAATGGCAGTTTATTTACTAATCCTCTTATTACCGTCGAATTTTCTTTTTTTTGACTTGGTTCGGTTCAGCTGTGAGTCCTCCATATGTAGCTACTAGTTGCAAAAAATTCAACAATAGTTTTTCACGTTTTTAAAAAACAATGCAAATAAATCATAAGATCGCTCTGCTTCTCATGGCCTCATTTAAATTTGAAAGAACATATATGTTCCTACATGTAACTAAAAGTATTTTTAAACATTTTTACAGATTTTTTAACGGAAAAGTACGGTATCCCAGCGAGGTGTTGCACAGCAGTCATCAAAGTTATTTAAAGCGTAAGTTATTATAATTTGTATATATTACGAACACATTATAAATTTTTCGTGACAAAATCTTCCTTTCCTCTTTTTTAAGACAAAATTTTTAAATTTGTTTCTTTGACAAATTCTTGGTCTTTTTTGGCTTAATATTTCTTAGTGTTTATCTCGCAAAGAGTCTTTTTTTATGAAAAATTTGCTCTCTCTTTTTCTCGAAAATTTTTCTAGGTCTTTTTTAAGAAAAAATTTCTGAGTCATTTTTTTGGAAAGACAGATTTTGAACAAAATACAATATTTAATCAACTTCGTTTGGAATAAATAAGACAATAAAAAGAAAGTTGAACCCTATACATAAATAAGTAAAAAAGATTTGAAATTTTCCTTTTAAAAATACAGTTGATGACGGATATAAGAAAGTCAAAAAATCCAAAGAATTCCTTTCTTATATCTGTGTTTTATGAAATATTGTATATAACAAAGAAATTTTCTTTTATTAGTCAAATGCATAGTAAGAAAGTAAATTTCCTTCAAATATAACTAAATCATTTAAATTAAGTTTCCAAAGCATTGATTGAAATTAATGTATCCTGTATTTGCCTTAATTTATAAAAAAATATCGCTCATAACATTTCATTCTAAAAGCAAACATTAAACTAAATTAATTTCTTCCAAAATCGCTTTAACACGGGATTATTCATTATAGCCGTTTAATTTTATATGCATTGAGACTAATTTTGTACCAGAATAAGTTTCTGGTACAAGTTATAAGATTCAACTTTATGGGAATGTGCAGGGTGTTTTAGAATGTCTGTGTTTTAAACGAGTTTTTCTTATATTCATCATCAAATGTACCTGTTTTGGTAGGTACATAAATTAATGGTTAAAATTTTGTGATTTAAAACTTTTTTGCTTATAAAATTGATCAACCATGTTAAGTTTCACAAGGATCAGCATTATTCTATGCTAAGAAAAGTTTAACCAATTGAGCTTTAGAATGCAAAAATAATTTTTTTTTTCAAAATAATTAACTGATGAGTCAAAATCATTACAGGAAGGTAGGCCATTGAAAGAGTACTTTGCTGAAAAAATCATTTTTCAATAGATTGGTATGATTATTACAAATATTATTTTTATATCTTTTACAATATCAAGGGGTAGGGTATAGCAGCAAAGCTGTAAATGTTTTCAACATTATTTTGCGTGGTTTGCTGTTATACCTACTCAACCGATACTTTCCTTTTACTTAATTTTTAAAACAAAATTTCAACAAACCTTAACATAAAATGAGACTTATTTTGCTTTGATACTGGATTTAATTTCGTATACTATTCTTCTGTGTTAAGAAGAAAAAACGCATCTGCATTTTTGACATTTCGAGATAATCGCGTTTTTCTGTTTTTATCTCTATCTTTTCTGTTTTGTTGATGAATGTTTTTCTGTCGTATTTACAAATAAATCAATTTTTTTTTGCTTAGATTATTTCTAAGATGTACAAATGCTTGTATGGGAGTCACTTTTTTTCTTAAAATAAGTGCTAAGACGGCAAATTTTCTTAAAAATTGCAGGGTTCTTTGAGCGAACATCATTTTTTGCAGCGTTTTAGACCATTACAAAAGCGAGTTAGGGCTTTTATTTTTAAAGAATAAAATAGCAAACATATCAAAGATGTCAAAACTGGCCCTAACTAAAAACAGCCAAAATGTCAGTTACGTTTTTCCTTCTTAACACGGCAATATTCTTATCCAAAAAAAAAAACAAGCAGACACTAACATATCCTCCAGCTAGCCAGAACAAGTGAAATAAAATATTAAAAAGCCGAACAAGTGAAATAAAAAAGTTAAATACAAAATTAACAGGATTCATTTAATCCTAGTGGAGACCTCCACCCAAAAAAATTAATTTTGCCACCCAATTACGTAAGAAATAAGTAAGAGAATTTCTGCTTTGATACCGGATTTATCTTCGTATCTTACTTATTCTTATCCATTGAAAAGAAACTATGTAGGTCTTAATTAAATAAAAGCGTATAAATTGTTATTATTGGTATTAAAATCAAATTTAAACAAATATTACGGTCATGAAAATTCCACAAATTAATATTGGTCACCATTTGCCACCTTTGAAGCAAAATGATATGACTAACATTAAAAATGTTTGCAGAATAGACCTGAATAGAAAACTATTAAACGATATGATAGGATAAAATATATACAAGTAACTAAAAGTACTTTTAAAACTTTTTACAGATTTTTTTAACGAAAAGGCGTAGTGTCTCAGCGGGGTGTTGCAGCAGCTGTCAAAATCATTGCTCCTGAGAAATCTCAAAAGTTAATGCAAAGATGTGAAGATTTTGGCTGAATCACTGAAATCTGGCATTTTTTTCACTGAAAACATATAACTACCTAGTAACAAGATCGAATCCAAGCTAAGTCTATTGCTAAAGGCCGTTTTTTAGTCCGTAAGTCATCATATTTTTTATATATTACATTAACATATAAAATATTTTTGCTGGCTTTCAATTCGTGATGGTCAGATTTTCTCGAAAAAAATTTTAAGCCTTTTTTTGACTAAATTTTTCTTTCTCTCGAAAAATTTTTAGAGTCTTTTTTAAGAAAAAAAGTCTTTTTCTCTTGAAATCGTATAGCAGCAAGCTGTAAAAGTTTTCAACATTCTTTTGCGTGGTTTGCTGTTATACCTACCAAGCTTACTTTCCTTTTACTTGCGTTTTAAAACAAAATTTTCACAAACTTTAATATACATGCATTCATCAGACTTAGTCTGCCTTGCATCCGAATTTGCTTTAGTATCATCCTATTCTTATCCTTTGAAAAGTAGGACTTATTTAAACAAAAGCATAGAATGTTATAAATAATCAAATTTAAACAAAGATTATAGAACTATTAATTGATATGAAACCATGAGAACAAGATGACCTAGCTGATTAAATTGAACTTTTTGTTTTTGAAATAGATAATTCTATTAATTGAAGTATCATATAGCTATCTACTATATCTAAAGAAAATATTTTTTTTAGATATAGTATAGTTTTTGTCGTTTTTAGAAAAGTGAACAAAATCCAGTAGTTTGCTATGCTCCTCATGGTCTCTCTTAAAGTTCAAATATCTGTATACAAGTAACTTAAAGTACTTTTATACAATTTACAGATTTTTATAAATGGAAAAGTGAGGTGTCCAGCAGCTGTCAAATCAACATTTAAAACGTAGGTAAGTCATTATAATTTATATATATTACGAGTATTTAAGTTTTGTATTAATAATAGTAATAATTATAATAATGATAATAATAATAATAATAATAATAATAATAATAATAATAATAATAATAATAATAATAATAATAATAATAATAATAATAATGATAATAATAATAATAGTAATAGTAATAATAATTATAAGTTCAAAAGTGTCGTAGTCTTTTTTTGAAAATTCTCTAATTTTGTCATTTTAAAAGCGTTTTAGACTATTGAATAAATAAAATTTTTCATTGCTAACTATACCGATTTCCGGTTAGTGTTGACGCAACGTCACATTTAACGACGTTTGGAACTTAACTGATGATAAATTCAAATAATCTAAATATTGAATTTGTGAGTTAATTGAACTATCTAATTGACCTGTTTTTGGACTTTTTTGTAAAAAAAATGTTCATGTGCTGTTAAAACCTTCGAAGTACGAAGGATAGCGTTGCGAAAACACAATGTGAATTTTCTGGAACACCAAAAGCTTTTCCAAATTTGTTTAAGATTTCCTATAATTGCACAAAGAGCAGACTGTATGTAACATTTCAAGTTTCTAAGTTAACTAGAACTGGTAGCCACCGGAAATGGGTCAAAAAAACAAATGAAGCGTTTAGAAGATGAAGGCGCTAAGTGACATTTTCAAAGTTTTGAGTAATCAGCTTTTGATATATAACATTTTTGGTAAAAACCTTAAAAATAATATACGGCCAATTTAAAAGTAACATAACTCAAGTGTTTTTAATACTTATATTCTTCTTTGTTGAAAACAAAGGACTTGCGAGTTATTTACGGTTTTGTGTAGTTAATATCTTTATCGACGAACTTTACTGTGATTTTTTAATTATTTTTCTCATAGAGGTCTTATGTGGCATCTATGTACATATGGAGGGCTCACAGCTGTACCGAACCAAGCCATAATTTTTATTTTGCAAATTTTTGTGAATATTTTCCAATTCAAGTTTTTCATTTTTAAATAAGAGAATAATAATTAAAATTTAATTTAAAGAACAAACCTTAGATTATCCTTTTATGAGTAAAATATTCATGAATCAATGGCAGTTTATTTACTAATCCTCTTATTATTTTAGAATTTTATTTTTCTGACTTGGTTCGGTTCAGCTATGAGCCCTCCATATAACTCTTATGATTTATTTATTTTGACCTGTTTTTTCTCTTTAATTTTCATCAGCACCTGTTAAATTAGCATTGGAATAGAAATATGATCTACCTCCACTGGAATGAAATTAATTTGCTCATTTAGATTTTAGAAACTGAGAAACTTATAGATTTCATATAATATGAATGGGTAATTGTAACCATTGCTCACATATCACCTTCGTGCACATAATAAAGTAAAATAAAACGTTTAAGTAAAATTGTTTTTGCATATAAATGAAGGTCTTAAGCACGCTCAAAACATTTTTCCAGTTAGTTTGTTGAGTTGCATATATAACACTTTCATCCTTTGCTAAATTTGAATCGAGAAGTGCAGATGAGATGGAAATTTAAGTTTTAATATAGGGCCTTCATCTGTACGAAAAAACGATATGTCAAAAAATGTCACTTAGCACCTTCATCTTCTTAACGCTTCAATGTGTGTTGTTTGAAAAAAAGTGTCAGTGTACTTTTGCAGTTTTGTCTAAAATGCAGATGTTAATAGAAGAGCAAGATATTCAGTAGTTAAGATGTTTGAATGATTTTTGCAAATAATATTGTAAAGAGAACTAGGAAAAACGCTTCAATTCAATTTTTTTTCATTTGTTTCTTTATTTTTAGCTTATGATTCTCATGTAACCGAAGCCATTCAAGAAGATATAAGGTTTGACATTAAAACCTATCTATATTCTACAGCATCGATAGTTATTTAATAATGTTATAATATTATATTAAAAAATACTTATATATTACTTAATTATTTTTAGTTCAGACAAAAACTATAGACAAGAGTAGTCAAATTTAACAAAATGATTTGCTTTATCTGTAAGGTTAGAATTTCATCGGTAAACTTGTTTATACAACACCTAAAAAAAACACATGATCTGAGTACTTATAGTAATTTTAAATGTAGGGAAAGTAGTTGCTCACAAGAGTTTCAAAATATAAGTAGTTTTAAGAGACATATAATCAGAAAACATGACGGAGGTTCAATACCCAACGTGAATAGTACAGATAATTTTGATAAACAAAATGATGCACCTCAAAATCATTTCTGCGAAAAAAACCAAATATCTAATAGTTTAGAGGAAAGCTCAGAATCACGCGAAAGTTATATTCATGAAGCAGAAAGCGTTGAAACCAAAGAATTACCTATAGAAGACAGTCTTAATAATATGTTCACCTCTGCTACGCGTTTTGTATTGAAAATGCATGATAATAATAGTTTTTCAAGAAAAAATATTTTAGAAATTCAAGAGGATATACAAAAATGTATCTTAAATCCAATGCTTGAATTATTTAGATCATTTTCAAACGAAAAATTGGCAAAAACGAACATGAAAGTTCATAATGAATTTGTCAGTCTATTATCAAAGTGTCGTAACCCTTTTAACTATTGCAACACCGAGTATAAACTATTTGAATGGCTTAAAAAAGAAAATTTTTTGGGCAGTTTATATGAATTTTCGGTAAACAATGAAATCAGTACAGTTTTTAAGAACGGATGTCTTGCGTATGATGAGAAAAACACTAAAGGAATATTGATGCCTCTAAAATTTCAATTTAAAAAATTTTTTGAGGTCGAAAACATCTTAAATAAAACGAAACTTCATATGGAAACATTAAGTAAAGAAAAAAAAATTTCAAATTTTGTTCAAGGTGAGCTTTGGAAGAAAAAAATTGAAAAGTATCCGGGAAAAGTTCTAATTCCATACTTTTTATATACCGATGACTTTGAAATTAATAACCCTTTAAGCTCTCATGCAGGTGTTCACTCGATATGTAATATTTACTATTCATTTCCTTGTCTTCCTTGGAAAGAATCAAAGTTGGATAGTGTTTTTTTAGCAGGAGTTATTAAAACAAAGGATCTCAAAACATTTGGCAACGAAAAATGTTTTCAATCATTAATAAATGATCTAAAGAGTCTTGAAGTTGATGGTGTAGAGATAAGCTTAGGCAACGAGATAAAAATAAAAGTATATTTTATCTTAGGTCTTGTGTTAGGGGATAATTTGGGCTTAAATACTGTTTTGGATTTTAATAAATCATTTTCAAGCAACTCTTTTTGCAGGTTTTGTAAAGTAAAAAAAATAGAAACGCAGTCGTTGGCAATTGAACGAAATGATTTGTTGAGAAATCGTTCAAACTACGAAGAAGATCTTCTTCTTAACAACCCTTCTGAAACGGGTATACAAAACTATTCACAACTTAATGAAATTCCATCGTTTCATGTCGTAGAAAATTATTGCGTGGATCTTATGCATGATGTTTTTGAAGGAGTTTGTCATTACGACATTTGCCATATAATTGAATATTTCATTAACAAAGCTAAATATTTTAACCTGGAAACTCTTAATTTAAGGAAACGAACATTTCAGTATGGTGCAATTGAGATTGACAATATTTCAGGTGAAATAAAAATCGGCCAATTAAAATGTAAACATCTAAAAATGACTGCACGAGAAATGATGACATTTGTTTCTTTTTTTCACTTAATGATTGAAGATTTAGTGCCACATGATGATGAAGTGTGGCAATTCCTTCTTAATTTAATTGAAATAATTGATTTATTGCTTGCATTTGAAATTTGCGATGAAATCATCCCAATGTTAAAATTAAAAATTGAAAACCACAACAAAGATTATGTTCGTCTTTTTAATGACAACTTGAAACCAAAGCATCATAATTTAACTCATTATCCCAGTGTCATTAAACAGTCAGGGCCTGTTCGTAGTTTTTGGTGTTTTAAATTTGAAGCTAAACACAAACAATTTAAGCTTTATTCCCATGCTATCACATCTCGTAAGCACATTTGTTTGACCTTAGCGAAAAAATACCAACTTAAGACTGCATTCAAGTTTTTATCAAATATTGATAATAATTGCATTTGTTACTTTGAAATATATGACAAACATAAAATCGAAAGTGATTTTACGAATTTAGTATCAGAAATACTAAGAGTCTCTAAAACAGATATAGAATTTTTCTCTAAAGCAAAAATCGAAGGTTATAAATACCAACAAAGTTTTTATATAGCGCGATCTAGAGCTGATATCGAGTTATACGTTATAGTTGACATAGGTCTTTTGAAAAAAAGTCAAGTTTTTTTGTTTTGCCAAAAACTAAATAGGATCCAGTACAACCCAAGTATATTATCATTTGAAGTTGACGAAAAACAGTTGGGTGCTTTTTCTATAATTTTTGGCAATGAAATTGTCGGCCCACCAACTAATTTGATAAAAACGGCTACCGGAAAAACTTTACTAAGAGTTAAAGAGTATTATTTTTCACAATAGGCAAAAAAATCATCTCAAATTTTTTACTAACATAAGATAAAGTATTATTAGAGAATGTATATAGGTATCTAGGTCCCAATTCCGCAAGTCTGATTTTACTCTGTGTACACATACAATTGTTAAATATATTTTCGTTTTCAAAATATTAACATTTAATTATGCTTGACCAATTCAAAAACCACTCATATTTTGATATTTAATAGAATAATTATCTAACTAAAATCATTTTGCGGATTTGAGATCTGGGCTTTAGTTTTAGTTGTCTAGAAGATATATGTAATATTTTTTGTAAATTATTTTAATATTTTGAATGTCTTGTAATTTTTTAATGTTTTTAATAAATTAATAATAGTTGTCTATACGAAAACAGAATTTAAAACTAAAAATGGCAACGCTTGATATATCTGTGTGTGAAAATGGGTTGGAGGAAGTATTAGTCGATGAAGTAGAGGTCGATGAAGCAGAGGTCGATGCACTAGAAGTCAATGAAGTAGAGGTCGATGAACTAGAGGTCGATGAATTAGAGGTAGATGACGTGGAGGTTGATGAACTACAGCTCAGTGAAGTGCAGGTTGAATCAACTGATGAAAGGGAAAGCATTCCGACATTTTCAGAAGCAGAATTTCAAACATTTTTGGGCGACAAAACGATACCAACGAATGTTAACATAGATCCATGCAAGGAAATAAAGGATTTACTGGCAAAATGGGGCCTATTAGAATTACTTGAGCATTTCAAAAGTAAGTTTAAATTAATTTTTTAATAATTAATTTATTTTCATCAATGTTTTGCAAACAAATTTTCTAAGTCTTTTTTGGAAACATTTTTTGCCTTGATATCAATCATTTTTCTTCCTTTTTTTCGAAAAAATACTAAAAAGTTTTTTGCGGGCAAACATTTTTCTTTTTCTCCAAAATTGTTTAGTCTTTTTTTAGCAAAAATTTCCAAGTCATTCTCGAAAATTTTCCTAAGTTGTTTTTAAAATAGAATTTCCTAAGTGTTTTTCTTGAAAATTTTTCGAAGTCTTTTTTACTAAGACTTTTTCTCGAAAAGTTTACCGTCTTTTTTAAGAAAAACTTTGTCATTTTTTCGAAAATTTTTCTAAGTCTTTTTAAAGAAAAAATTTCTGTGATTTTCTCGAAAATTGTTCTTTTATGGGAAAAAACTTTGTCATTTTCTCGAAAATTTTTCTGTCTTTTTTACTACGTCATTTTCTCGAACATTTTTTTAAGTCTTTTTCACTTAATCTTTTT
Organism: Dasysyrphus tricinctus; assembly: GCA_963921185.1. Classification (NCBI taxonomy): domain Eukaryota; kingdom Metazoa; phylum Arthropoda; class Insecta; order Diptera; family Syrphidae; genus Dasysyrphus; species Dasysyrphus tricinctus. The sequence goes on from OY992530.1 coordinate 106,789,958, forward strand.
CTCGAAAATTTTTCTAAGTCTTGTTTAAGAAAAAATGTCTCATTTTCTCGAAAAATTTTCTAATTCTTTTTAAGAAAAAATGTTTGTCATTTTCTCGAAAATTTTTCTGAGTCTTTTTTAAGAAAAACTGTCATTTTATCGAAAATTTTTCTAAGTCTTTTTTAAGAAAAATATCTCATTTTCTCGAAAATTGTTCTTTTATGAGAAAAAATTTGTAAGTCATTTTCTCGAAAATTTTTCTAAGTCTTTTTTACTACGTCATTTTCTCGAACATTTTTCTAAGTCTTTTTTACTGAGTCATTTTCTCGAAAATTTTTCTAAGTCTTTTTTAATAAAAAAATTCTGTCATTTTCTCGAAAATTTTTCTAAGTCTTTTTTACTAAGCCTTTTTCTCGAAAATTTTTCTAAGTCTTTTTTACTAAGTCTTTTTCTCGAAAATTTTTCTAAGTCTTTTTTAATAAAAAATTTCTGTCATTTTCTCGAAAATTTTTCTAAGTCTTTTTTACTAAGTCTTTTTCTCGAAAATTTTTCTAAGTCTTTTTTAATAAAAAATTTCTGTCATTTTCTCGAAAATTTTTCTAAGTCTTTTTTACTAAGCCTTTTTCTCGAAAATTTTTCTGTCTTTTTTAAGAAAAAATTTCTAAGTCATTTTCTCGAACATTTTTCTAAGTCTTTTTTACTAAGTCTTTTTCTCGAAAATTTTTCTAAGTCTTTTTCAAGAACAAATTTCTAAGTCATTCAAGTCTAAGCTTCGAGATAAGAACAATACATCCATAAGTAATAATTTAATTTAAAACTTTATAAAATTTATGAAGTGGTAAGAGAACCTTTACTATTTTAGAATTAAAAAAAAAAACAAGGAAAAAAATTTATTGAAAACTTGTTGACAATACAAATTATTTAAAATTCAATTTTAGCTCAAGAAATAGATATTGAAGTTTTGAAAAATTTGGAGTGTCACCACCTTGCTCAAATTCTAAAGCCCTTCAAATACCGAACCTTAATTATGTTCGAATCAAAGCTAAGAGAATGGCGAGAGTTGATTGGAATGCCCCTTTTCATGTATTCCAACTCGGAATGTGGTCCATTTCGTAATATCACTACTTGTTTATCAGAAGCATCCTCACCTTATCACCTTTCAACAAGATCGAATACACGCAGCTGTCCAAGTTCGCCAACAAGTGCTTTCGAATCTGCCTCTTCAATTTCCCTAGCAACAATTTTGAACAGTAACTTAAAAAGTAGTTCACTGGTTGAAATTTATGAACAAAATAAAAAATTCAACAATCAGCAAAGAACACAATTGATTACAGCAATTGCTAGTTATTTTGATCACAACAAAATTCATTTAGATTTACATTCAAGTTACGCCATTGAAAAAGAAATAATGGAAAGATTTCCTTCTGAGCAATTGGTAAACTGTTTATTTCTATTCTGTTACTTTCTCTTATTTTTAATGTCAATTAAATATTATAAGGTATATTATCGCACTGGTAAAAGAGGAAAAATTTATAATAAATTCTGCAACTTGAAATTCTCAAATAAGACGACGATGGAGAAAACTTTAAAGCCTTCAACAAGCAAGACCGAAACAACAGATTACAGTTTGGATCTAGGTTTGTTCAATTTTGAGTAAGACAGCCACCCCAATTCTGACCTTCGTTTAGATTCGTACGGATTTGAATCTGACTGGAAGTCAGAACAGGGGTGTGCATTTCAATTCTTCGTTAGATTTGTTTTGATATGATAGGTGTCACAAAAGTAATGGTCAAAACTTATTTAGTTCACAGATAATAAACAGCTATAATATTGTTTTAAAAACAATCATTGTTTTAAGAACAATCAGTGTTTTTAAAACAAACTGTTTTTTCTAAGGCTTGATCTTGGATTATCAGATGGGTACAAAACCATAATAGCTTTTCTAAGGAACCAAAAATATATTTCCCAGTCTCGATTACTTACTATTTAGGTTTGGTATGTACAAGTAACTCTTTTATAAGATGACCATTTCTTTCGGGATTCCCTGCATGAACATTTTTACAACTAAAAACGTTTTTTTTTGTCATTCTCTTACTCCAAATTGAACAGCTTTCATTATGATGAACACACTTTTCATAGATAATTGCATTGATAACGAATTCTAATTTTTAGTTCCCGAAGAAGATTCGGAGCAAACTATTAGATCCTTGAAATATGACAAATTATCGGGGGAAGCATTAGACCGATGCTGGAAAGCGTGTACAAATACAAGGCTTTTAGATATTAAGAACTCTTCCTCTACTTCTCAAATACTATTCAAGTGGCCAAACTATAAATGTCCTACTGGCTATCGTTTCGTAAGTTTGAAATTTGTTGGATGCCGTTAAAATAGTTATAAAAAAAATACATTAATTCATTAGATTGACATGGACTTTAGCTACTTATATAAAAATGCCGATTCATTTTTGGATAATTGGGAGCAACTTAAACAGCAGATTTTAAAGTTTCTTCTGACTGATAACCATGTGAAGGATAAAAGTACTCTCGAAGTTTTGACACAATTGTCATCAAATCAAACAGATACAAGCAGAACCGCCAATAGTAAGTTGTCGGTAACTAAATATGTTTTTATATTTGCATGTCAATGTAAAAATATATTGTTAGCAATTTGGTTTTCATCATGATTTTCAAATATTATATCCCAATATTTTGACGCAGTAAAGTTTTTATTTAAAAGTTTTTTAAGATTTGCTTGAAGTTTTTTTCTGTTCTATCTATCACTAGCCACCTGGTTATTCTTTATTTTGGGGTTTAATCGAAACACAGAAATTTGGCCCAAGGTCACACTGAACACCAAATTTCTGTTTATTTTTATTACATTTTAAATTTTCTTGATTATATGAAAAATCAATTTAATTTGAAACTTCAATAAAGTTTTTATATTACCAGATTGCGACGATGCAGCTATATTGTGGGCGCTACACGGATATTTCGTTCCATATCAAAAAGTTGCAAGGAAGAGCAATGAAGGAAGGAAAAGCATGACACGATTTAGTATCAAAGACTCACAAAATGCATTTGTTTGGGTCGGTTCAACAATCCAGGAGATTGAGGACCATATCGGATACTTAAACGAAAAGTCTGAAAATGTTCAACCCTTCATCGTTGTGCATGGCAGTTCAATACTGGACTTTAATGATGTTTTCCTGTATTTTGATGGGGTAAAGTTTGTATTTAAAAGCTTTTTAAGAGCAGTAGACATTTGTTTTAAGATCTTTTATCTATTCAATCTTCAATATCCCTTAGCTTGTTCCTCATTTTGGGGTTTTATAGAAACAAGATATTTTAAAAAAAATAAAAAAGAAATTTGTACAAAAACTCATATCTTGCTGAGCGAGATAAAATCAATGCATATATAATAATTTATTTTAAAATTTTGTATCTCTTCAATCTTCAATACACATTAGCCTGTTCCTCATTTTGGGGTTTTAAAGAAACGAAATACTAAAAAAAGTATTACGTATAAAAACTTACTATGTTCCTTAACGACATAAAAACAATTCTATTATAAAATCAAACGAGATAAAAACAATCTTACGCAAATTTGATACAAAATAAAATGTTAAAAGCAAAACAAACAAGTTAATCTCTTTTTCAGTTCTGACTTCTCGATTTTCAGCATAAAGTTTATATTTTGAGCAGAGATATGGTTTCAGTTTGAGAAGCAAGATAAGATGACTCTTTGGTACTGTAAACAGGTTTGTAACTGGAAGTTTTGAATCCCCTTTAATTTTAACAATACTAATAATGCGATTTCTTTTGTAGGCTTCCGGTGAATCTAATGCTGAACGTACACGATGGACAAATCGCCGTAATGTCTGCCATTATAATTCCATATTTTTGTCATAAATCAAGTTTATGACAATGAATGGCTAATATATCGCAGATATAATGGATTTCTGTCAATTGTGTTAGTACAACATTATGTTTGATTTATGGGACTGACAAAACGCCATTATTTCTGCAGAAATAATGACATTTTGTCAGTAGTGTAAATCAGCAAAAAGGAGGCAGGCTTATTTCAATAAGCCCGTTTGTCATTTTGATAAAGGGTTTATTAATTTAACAAACCAAATTATTAAATGCATCCATTTATTTGATAAACTGGTTTGTTAAATCAATAAATTCATTTATCAATTTAATAAACGGGTTTATTGAATTTATAAACGAAAATAATAAACGGTTGTTTGTATTAATAAACGCGTTTATTAAATCAATAAACTCCCGTTTCTTGTTGTCAATAAACGGTTGTTTGTATTAATAAACACGTTTATTAAATCAATGAACTCCCGTTTATTGTCGTAACAAACGCATTTATCAATTTAATAAATGGTTGCTTGTTTTAATAAACACGTTTATTAAATCAATAAATTACCGTTTATTGTCATAACAAACGCATTAATCAATTTAATAAACGGTTGCTTGTTTTGATAAACACGTTTATTAAATCAATAAATTCCCGTTTATTGCCGTAACAAACGCATTCATCAATTTAATAAATGGTTGCTTGTATTAATAAACACGTTTATTAAATCAATGAACTCCCGTTTACTGTCGTAACAAACGCATTTATCAATTTAATAAATGGTTGTTTGTTTTAATAAACATGTTTATTAAATCAATAAATTCCCATTTACTGTCGTAACAAACGCATTAATCCATTCAATAAACGGTTGCTTGTTTTGATAAACACGTTTATTAAATCAATAAATTCCCATTTATTATCGATACAAACGCATTCATCAATTTAATAAACGGTTGTTTGAATTAATAAACACGTTTATTAAATCAATGAACTCCCGTTTATCGTCATTACAAACGCATTAGTCAATTTGATAAACGGTTGTTTGAATTAATAAACACGTTTATTAAATCGATAAATTCCCGTTCACTGTCGTTATAAACGCATTTATCAATTTAACAAACGGGTTTATTGCATTTTAGAATTAAATAATAAACGGTTGTTTGTATTAATAAACACGTTTATTAAATCAATAAATTCCGTTTATTGTCGTTACAAACGCATTAATCAATTCAATAATCGGGTTTATTGCATTTATAAAACAAAATAATAAACGGTTGTTTGTTTTAATAAACGGTTTATTAAATCCAAGCATTTCTATTCACTGTCATTATAAACGCATTTATCAGTTTAATAAATAGGTTTATTACTTTCTTAAATGATAATAATAAATGAATATTTGTTTCTATAAACGAGTTTATTATATCAATAAATGACTGGTTTATTGTTTTTATAAACTCATTGTTTAATGTGCAATGGTTGAATCGAATTGAATGAAAATAACAAACGGTTTGTTAAATTAACAATCGTTTATCAATTCTATAAACGACATTTTATTGTATCAACAAACGAGATTATTGGTTGAATTTTAAGAAACGGTTTATTGTGACAATAAATATTTTGCTTGATTCTACGTACCTTTTTGGTTCAGTGTGGCACACTTTTGGTATCAATTGAGGATCAGCTTCGTAGATGGAAGGACCATTTTTGTGCCCTGCTAAATGAGGATTCAGTTGAGCAGAGTGCTGAAGTGCCCCAACTAAACGAGATGCGCAGGTCCTATAGGGGTATTGACATCGAACCCCCGTCAGAATCGGAAATCCTTACATCAATAAATCTCCTCAAAAACAACAAGGCAGCTGGACTGGACGGAATACCAGCTGAATTCCTGAAAGCCGATCCCGTAACAGCGGTTAGTATTTTACATCCGTTGATACAAAACATTTGGGAAAACGAATGCTATCCCAGGGATTGGAAGGATGGTGTGATTGTTAAGTTGCCAAAAAAAGGTGACTTAAAGAATTGCAACAATTGGCGTGGTATCACCGTTTTGTCCGTTTTCCCAAAACTAATGGGAACCATCATTCTCGAGCGAATAAAGGATAGAATCGAGTCTACACTTAAGAGGCATCAAGCTGGCTTCCGCAGTGGTCGATCGTGTGTCGACCATATCAACACCCTGCGTATCGTCCTCGAGCAGTCGATGGAATTTCAATCACCGCTTTACCTCATGTTCGTGGATTTTGAGAAGGCCTTTGATCGAGTTAACCGAGAATGTATATGGAGATCGTTGCTTTTGGTAGAGGAATTCCACCAAAAATTATTGCCATTATTAAAGAGTCCTACAACAACGCAAGGTGTTTTGTTTTGCACAATGGGCAGCTATCCGACTCCTTCGTAGTGCAACAGGGTGTGAGACAAGGGGATGTTTTATCGCCAATTCTCTTCCTGCTGGTGATGGACGACGTATTGACGGCCAGTGTTGGTACAGCTGAGCGACAGGGCATTCAGTGGAGACCGTTCAAAAGGCTCAGTCATTTAGACTATGCCGATGACATTTGTCTACTGGCAAATAACATCAGTGGGCTGAACGGGATGTGCCAAACGCTGCAAGTGAAGGGAGAGTCGAGTGGTCTAAGAATAAACAGCAAAAAGACAAAAATAATGCTCACAGGACGCTCCACACAGCCACAGTACACATATTGAAGGTAATATCATTAGCGTGTTCATTTTTGTTCAGTTCTGCGCATCCATCAAAATCAGTGGAAAATGGCGAATCCCGTGACCCCTACTAGTTTAACATCAAAATTTGTTGTGTGTTATGTGTTCATTTGTTACTTATTTATTAGCAAATACAATTATTTCAAGCTTTTTAGTGTTTATTAACATTATATTGTCATGCAAACAAAATTCCTTCCTAGTTTTTAGTGTTATTTAAATTACCCTTTTGTGTTTATTTTCCTCGTTGTTGTTGTAATACAGCGGACGGGGTCACGTAAGGCCGCCATCTTTTCTTTCTTTGACAGTTCTCATTTCGGACAACATGCGCAAGATAATACCTTAGATATGTGTACTGTGCCACACAGCAGCGTATTATTCTACAGGAGACGCCAGTTGAAGTAGTGGAACAGTTCAACTACCTTGGCAGTAATGTTTCTGCAAACGGTGGTACGGATCTGGACGTTAAAAGTAGAATGAATAAAGCTCGTGCTGCCTTCGGTACCCTGTCCCCAATTTGGAAATCCAGTCAAATCTCCTTACGCACTAAGTTTAGATTCTTCGAATCCAATGTCAAATCCGTGCTGTTATATGCTTGTGAAACCTGGAAAGTCACGTCTACTATTTCGAAGAAAATGCAGGCTTTTGTGAATCGCTGTCTTCGCCACATCCTAAAGATTCGCTGGCCACAAATAATATCAAATGAGGAATTGTGGCGCAGGACAAGTCAAGAGCGGCTGGACGTCGACATAAGAAAGCGTAAATGACGTTGGATTGGTCACACACTGAGGAAACCAAACGATGAAATTGCAAAGCAGTCCTTTGAATGGAATCCTCAGGGAGGGTGCACGGCGGGTTGGAAGACCAAGAACAACATGGAAATCAACTGTCTTAGCAGAAGCAGAATCCCAGAGAAAGACGTGGCCACAGCTAAAGTACCTTGCAGCAGACCGTGAAGGATGGAGACGTTTTGTTGACGCCCTATGCCCCAGCCGGGGTTACAGGACACGATGATGATGAATGCCCTCATTTTCCGGTATATTCAATAGTCTATTATATTTCTTTGAAAATTCGGAACATTAATATCAAGTGAAAACTTAGCATAAAGTTTCATTTGTGTTTCTCTTTGTTGCTCTAGCTGTCACTAGTATTTCTTGAGCCTTCTTCTACACTTAAAACTGTCCATATTCCAGCTCTTCACTTCCTTAGCACAAGTTACTTACTCCTTATTTCCATTTCATTTTCCATTCACCTTCGCGAATACACTTCTTTGAATATATGGAATTGCTGTCTATGTAACTTCAAGTAAGATAAGTAGATACTCATTAATCAATGAGATACAATACTTTATATACTTTTATCTTTCAAGTAAATTCAATGGAAAATAGCTTAGGAATAATTACATAACTCAAAAGATTCCCATCGATTTAAATATCCCAAACACTCGAAAATTACCTAAAAATCGCACCCGTTTTTATTACCGAACTCAGGTAATTTTTGCCTCCTTCTTTCTTTCCAAGTCAGCATAACTTCAAGCTTCGCACAATCACTAAAGGTGATTCACATCTTACTATATAGAAGCGTGTTCCTTAAAGTCACGCGAAAGATGCGCCAAACGAAACAACCAATTAACTGTCGGTGCATTAACTCCAGCCACGCAGCGCATCTTTCCGCGTAATAAATTAACACTGAGCGGTATCCACCTCTCCGTGTCAGTTGCATGGTATTAAATTTTAAATCCCTCTTTTGGGCGAAAAAATAAACTTCGCGTCATTGGACCAAGACCTAAAATAAAAATATTTCGATACACTGATGATGGTTGCCCAATTGCCCAGTACCCTAGTGCTTCACTTTTACGAGAGTGAATCTGGGCTGAGGGTCGATATTACAGGATGGGGATCCTTAATCACACGCTATAATCTTGGGGGGTAAAATATTTGATTGACCAAAGGCTGGAAATTTCGATATCATTTTTTGTTTGCGGCAATTTCTTTTCCCGTTCGATAAGTGGGTTATTGAATTTGCGTGTTTTCTGTGGCTGTGAGGGCGGGATTCTTTTACCGTAAAAGACATTTAAGTCAGATTGCTATTGCGATTGGGAATGCGTTAAGTAATGCAAGCAGGAATATGGTAATTTTGAAATGAGTGTAGAGAGCGTGTGTACTTGGAAATGGTTACTAAATATTACAATGTGAGTGAAATCAGAAGCCTTTAAAATGGTCACAGAAATTGTTCTATTGATTGGTAGTCATAGTCAATATTGTTGTTTAAAGTGCTAAGTGCAGTGGATCTTTTGAAAATCATCTTGGTTCTTTGTAATAAGCACAGTTTTATATTAATTTTTCAAAAAGTTTATAATCATATGTTTCATTTTCATGTTCAAATTTCTTTAAAAATTTACTATTTTAAAACTAAGTACATAGTTTACATTTCCTGGGAAAGAGAAATTAAATTTATTGTCCTTATTCTAGCACAGTTATCCGTTTTGACATAACTGAGTTGAACCATAATCATGTCAAGGTAGAACTATAATGGTGGATGTTCAAAGGTGCATTCAAAAGGACTCAAGCGTCCAAAAGCTTTTTTTCAAAGCGAACATCTGTCTATCAACTCTACTCTCACCTCCAAGTGATGAACATCGGTCGTGCTGTTGGGGTGACTTCTCGGCCACGTATATTAAGCTATTTAGTTGCGAAGCAACAACAAGCCTCGGAGACGGACGGATTTACTGTTGAAGAACCTAGCAAACGAAATAAGCACAACGAACTTGAGATCTGCACGTGGAATGTTCAATCAATCAATCCCCAACCAGATTGACCACATTGCTATCAATGCAAGGTACTCCTCCAGTAACAAGAATGTCGAACCACTACCTCGTTGTAGCCAAGGTAATGCTAAGGACATCCAGACCAAAGCCAAAATAGGGAAATACTGTGAGAAAGTTTGACGTAGGACGGCTAGGGTCGCAAGAAATCGCCAGGTTCTTTTCCGATCGATTCTCTCATGCCCTCTTAAATAGTCCTATGCCGCCAACTGCAAGTATCAAAAACCAGTGGAAGAACTGCTAGGAAGCCATCATAGATGCCACCTCTGACGTGCTGAGCCTCGCAAGACCACCACAGCGAGCCCCTGGTTCAACGAAGAATGCCAGCAAGTATATGCAGCCAAACAACAGGCTTACAAAGCGACGCTGCATATAAGGACCAGAGCTGCTCACGTGCTCTACGAGCAGAAGAGGAGAGGGCAACACAAGCTTTTAAGAAGGAAAAAAAAGAGAATGAGAAGCGCGTGATCGAGGAAATAGAGGGATGCCATTGTAGAATAAAGTTTGTAAGTTTTCCCAAAAAGTAAAAAGAATTTCCCAGGGTTACAAGGCCCGAACAGAAGCCCGCAAGGACGATCAGGGGAACATCATGGTGCAGTCGGTGCTGAAAAATCATTTCTGAAAATTCTACAACGGCGATGACGAATAAAATTCCACTACCATGCAGATTGCACTATTCAACCTTGATGACGTAGGCGGTAGGCCAACAATTCCGTCCACCCTATCTCGACGAAGTAAAGATAGATATATGTATCTTAATTTAAGTCCAATAAAGCTGCTCGACGCTGGAGATGATGGCCTTACGGTTGAGCCGCATTCAACGTGGCTGATGATGATACCACCTCATCTGCAAAATATGGTTGGAGGAAAGCATGTCCAATAAATGAAACTTCAGCTTTATTTGCCCGATCCGCAAGAAAGGCAATCCTCTGGACTGCGCCAACTTCAGAGGCATTAGTCTTCTTAATATCGCCTAAAAGATCTTCTCTGCCGTATTTTGTGAACGCCTGAAGCCATTCGTCAACAACTTGATAGGTTTATATCAGTGTGGCTTTAGGCCAGGGAAGTGCACCATCGATCAAAAAAGATTCGCACTACAGCAGGTCTTGGGAAAAAAAACCAGGAGTTTCAAATTGATATCCATCACCTTTTCATCGATTTTAAAGCCGCCTATGATAGCATGTATGTATATTGAGACGAGCTATATAAACAATGTCTAGGCATCCCTGTGCTGTCAGCAAGAAAGGACACCCAACACCGATGTCTCGGACAGAACGTCACTATAGACAGCTATAAACTCAAAGAACGATACAAGTGCTGAGACCAAAGTGCCCTTTCACACGAGGAAACTGAGTTGCCAGCAACTTTTAGTTCCTTGGTGAGAAGGGCAGGAGGAAAGAGGGGCGAACAGAATCTCCCCGGTCGAGGATTTGAGGAGATTTTTTGACATTTCCTTTCACATCTAGGTTTAGGTGTGTTCAACCAATAGACTTTCAAAGAGAATTTAAAAAATTGTCTGGAGATTTGTTTCCTCATGTGAAAGGTACAAGAGATTTTTAAGGAGATTAAAAGAAAAAGTCAAAAAAATCTCCAGCAACTTGTTTCTTCGTGTGAAAGGGACAAACGAAGAATTTGTTAGTATATATATAAATATATATATACTTTATTATAAAAATACTTTGTAATTCTAACTTTATTTTTGTTTGTATAATTTTGTTGATTTTTAATATTTTTAATTTATTCATTCGATCATACTTTTTTGTACAATAAACATCATGTTTATTAGACTGATTCAAAAAAATGAAAATGTCTTCGATTTTCAATGCCACTAGCTTTTTAGTTAAAGTTTAGTGAAATAATAATCCTGGCAAAATTTCAACCCTGTAGGTCAATATTTAGAGGTCGCTCATCGCTACTTTCTGTTTTCCATACAAATCGTATGGGAACTTTTTTTTGATTCCTTCTTTATTTTATAATTTTAGAAACGGTTATCATACAGAAATGATCAAGGTAGAATCTGAAAGAAGATTTGATATTCTTTAAAAAAGGTCCTTACTTCTCATCTAATTAATGTACTCCTTCCAAAGTTATTCAAGGTCAGAGTAGTATTCGTGGTGAATTTCAAAGTTTTTTGGATTCCGTGTTGAAAAAATCAGCTATATTGAAAGGTGTTTTGCAAAAGTTGTAACAAAAGGCAAGTGCGTGTAAGTTGAACTCAGACAAGAAAAAAATCGTTCTAGGGTGGGGGTCTATTTCCCCCCATTTAGGCGGGAGGGGCAAATTAAAAAAAAAATCAGTTTAAAAACGAAAAAAATATTAAAAATCAATGGCAATACTTACAGTGTTATGCTTTTACTTTTTTTTAAAGAAAACAATCCCTTATTTAATTAACTTTAAAAAAAAAGTTATTTTTGTAGATATTTTTTGAAAAAATTAATTTCAAACTTAAGTTTAAAAAATTAAACAGTGATTTTATTTTTTAAATATCTTTTTGAAAAATTTTTCGTTATCAAGTAAAATTTTTGTTAATGGATTTCAATACCTTCCTTAATTTTTAATCAGATGCTGAAAACCGCAGGCTAAAATGTTTTGTAGTTTCTGAGAAAATTGAAAATTAGAATACCTACTACTACTACTGGAAATTGGGTGTTTATAGGAAGGAACAATTTAAATTCCAGAGCGTCAAATAACAAGAAACTTAGTTTTTATTATTTTCAATTTTCTCAGAAACTACAAAACATTTTAGCCTGCGGTTTTCAGCATCTGATTAAAAATTAAGGAAGGTATTGAAATCCATAAACAAAAATTTTACTTGATAACGAAAAATTTTTCAAAAAGATATTTAAAAAATAGAATCACTGTTTAATTTTTTAAACTTAAGTTTGAAATTAATTTTTTCAAAAAATATCTACAAAAATAACTTTTTTTTTAAAGTTAATTAAATAAGAGATTGTTTTCTTTAAAAAAGGTAAAAGCATAACACTGTAAGTATTGCCATTGATTTTTAATATTTTTTTCGTTTTTAAACCGATTTTTTTTTTAATTTGCCCCTCCCGCCTAAATGGGGGGAAATAGACCCCCACCCTAGAACGATTTTTTTCTTGTCTGAGTTCAACTTACACGCACTTGCCTTTTGTTACAACTTTTGCAAAACACCTTTCAATATAGCTGATTTTTTCAACACGGAATCCAAAAAACTTTGAAATTCACCACGAATACTACTCTGACCTTGAATAACTTTGGAATGAGTACATTAATTAGATAATAAGTAAGGACCTTTTTTAAAGAACATCAAATCTTCTTTCAGATTCTACCTTGATCATTTCTGTATGGTAACCATTTCTAAAGTTATAAAATAAAGAAGGAATAAAAAAAAAGTTCCCATACGATTTGTATGGAAAACAGAAAGTAGCGATGAGCGACCTCTAAATATTGACCTACAGGGCTGAAATTTTGCCAGGATTATTATTTCACTAAACTTTAACTAAAAAGCTAGTGGCATTGAAAATCGAAGACATTTTCATTTTTTTGAATCAGTCTAATGTTTATATTGTTTCTTATATAACTTATTATTATTTGGATTTCCCAGAATAGCAACTCTGAAATAACTAACAGGTTATGGGCCCAGGACTCCAATATATATAATAAAACATTTTTAAAATTAACATTATACCAAAAAAGAGAATATTTTCAAAATGGCAGATGACAGATCGATTTTCAAAAAGTTGAATAACAATAATTATCAAACATGGAAGTACAGGATGGAATTATTACTAATCAAAGAAGATCTTTGGGATGTAGTCAATGAAGAAAAACCTAGTACTGTTGATGCAAAATGGACTTTGAAAGATGGGAAGGCTCGTGCTACAATTGGACTTGCAGTGGAAGATTCTCAACTTATGCATATTCGAAAATTGAATACCGCTAGAGAATGCTGGTTGGCTCTAAGGAAAGCACATGAGAAAGCAACGCTTTCAAACAAAGTCATGCTGTTAAAAAAATTATGTCGCACGTAACTCAAGGACGGACAACCCATGGAAGATCACATCTGTGAAATGCTAGATATTGTGGATCGCCTTGTTGGATTAGGTGAGCAATTAGCAGATCATCTTGTTGTTGCCTTTCTCTTAGGAAGTTTGCCGGACGATTACAACTCTTTAGTAACTGCTCTTAAAGTCAGAAAAGACGAAGATTTAACTTTGGATCTGGTAAAAGAGAAGCTGATCCAAGAACATAAGAGGAAAATTGAAGAAATTTCAAGAGAATCATCGGAAGATGCAGCATTGAAAACAATTAACTTCAAGATCAAATGTTTTTCCTGTGGGAAATTCGGACACGTAAAAAAGGATTGCCCAAACAAGATACTTGAATCGAAGAAATTAAATTACAAGGCTAAAAAGACTACCCAAACAGTAAAGTCTGGTACTGGTGAGTACAACGAAAATGATTTTGAATTATGTTTCAGTTCGACTTCAAATAAAATGGATTCTGCTTGGTATATTGACTCAGCCGCTACATGCCATATGTGCAATGATGACAATTTTTTCAAAAATTTAAATAGAAAGTCTGGTGATTGCATTTATTTAGCAAATGGAAACAAGATTGAAGCAAAGGGTTCCGGTGATGGTGTATTACACTGTCAAAATAAACCAATATCTGTTAGGAATGTGCTTTATGTACCTGAGCTAGATGGTAATTTGCTTTCAGTCAGAAAACTTGTACAAAGTGGTTGGCAAGTTCTATTTAAGGACGAGATTTGTGAATTAACTTTTCAAGGTAGAATTTATGCAACAGCGAGTTTACATAAAAACCTTTATAAGCTGAATGAAGACGACTACGTTCGAAAGGTAATGGGAATTGAAAGGGAATGTATCCACACTTTTCATCGTCGATTTGGTCATCAAAATTTGCATAAGAGAAGCAATTGAAAATAATTATGTAACTGGAGTTGTGCTCTACGAGCAGAAGAGGAGAGGGCAACACAAGCTTTTAAGAAGGAAAAAAAAGAGAATGAGAAGCGCGTGATCGAGGAAATAGAGGGATGCCATTGTAGAATAAAGTTTGTAAGTTTTCCCAAAAAGTAAAAAGAATTTCCCAGGGTTACAAGGCCCGAACAGAAGCCCGCAAGGACGATCAGGGGAACATCATGGTGCAGTCGGTGCTGAAAAATCATTTCTGAAAATTCTACAACGGCGATGACGAATAAAATTCCACTACCATGCAGATTGCACTATTCAACCTTGATGACGTAGGCGGTAGGCCAACAATTCCGTCCACCCTATCTCGACGAAGTAAAGATAGATATATGTATCTTAATTTAAGTCCAATAAAGCTGCTCGACGCTGGAGATGATGGCCTTACGGTTGAGCCGCATTCAACGTGGCTGATGATGATACCACCTCATCTGCAAAATATGGTTGGAGGAAAGCATGTCCAATAAATGAAACTTCAGCTTTATTTGCCCGATCCGCAAGAAAGGCAATCCTCTGGACTGCGCCAACTTCAGAGGCATTAGTCTTCTTAATATCGCCTAAAAGATCTTCTCTGCCGTATTTTGTGAACGCCTGAAGCCATTCGTCAACAACTTGATAGGTTTATATCAGTGTGGCTTTAGGCCAGGGAAGTGCACCATCGATCAAAAAAGATTCGCACTACAGCAGGTCTTGGGAAAAAAAACCAGGAGTTTCAAATTGATATCCATCACCTTTTCATCGATTTTAAAGCCGCCTATGATAGCATGTATGTATATTGAGACGAGCTATATAAACAATGTCTAGGCATCCCTGTGCTGTCAGCAAGAAAGGACACCCAACACCGATGTCTCGGACAGAACGTCACTATAGACAGCTATAAACTCAAAGAACGATACAAGTGCTGAGACCAAAGTGCCCTTTCACACGAGGAAACTGAGTTGCCAGCAACTTTTAGTTCCTTGGTGAGAAGGGCAGGAGGAAAGAGGGGCGAACAGAATCTCCCCGGTCGAGGATTTGAGGAGATTTTTTGACATTTCCTTTCACATCTAGGTTTAGGTGTGTTCAACCAATAGACTTTCAAAGAGAATTTAAAAAATTGTCTGGAGATTTGTTTCCTCATGTGAAAGGTACAAGAGATTTTTAAGGAGATTAAAAGAAAAAGTCAAAAAAATCTCCAGCAACTTGTTTCTTCGTGTGAAAGGGACAAACGAAGAATTTGTTAGTATATATATAAATATATATATACTTTATTATAAAAATACTTTGTAATTCTAACTTTATTTTTGTTTGTATAATTTTGTTGATTTTTAATATTTTTAATTTATTCATTCGATCATACTTTTTTGTACAATAAACATCATGTTTATTAGACTGATTCAAAAAAATGAAAATGTCTTCGATTTTCAATGCCACTAGCTTTTTAGTTAAAGTTTAGTGAAATAATAATCCTGGCAAAATTTCAACCCTGTAGGTCAATATTTAGAGGTCGCTCATCGCTACTTTCTGTTTTCCATACAAATCGTATGGGAACTTTTTTTTGATTCCTTCTTTATTTTATAATTTTAGAAACGGTTATCATACAGAAATGATCAAGGTAGAATCTGAAAGAAGATTTGATATTCTTTAAAAAAGGTCCTTACTTCTCATCTAATTAATGTACTCCTTCCAAAGTTATTCAAGGTCAGAGTAGTATTCGTGGTGAATTTCAAAGTTTTTTGGATTCCGTGTTGAAAAAATCAGCTATATTGAAAGGTGTTTTGCAAAAGTTGTAACAAAAGGCAAGTGCGTGTAAGTTGAACTCAGACAAGAAAAAAATCGTTCTAGGGTGGGGGTCTATTTCCCCCCATTTAGGCGGGAGGGGCAAATTAAAAAAAAAATCAGTTTAAAAACGAAAAAAATATTAAAAATCAATGGCAATACTTACAGTGTTATGCTTTTACTTTTTTTTAAAGAAAACAATCCCTTATTTAATTAACTTTAAAAAAAAAGTTATTTTTGTAGATATTTTTTGAAAAAATTAATTTCAAACTTAAGTTTAAAAAATTAAACAGTGATTTTATTTTTTAAATATCTTTTTGAAAAATTTTTCGTTATCAAGTAAAATTTTTGTTAATGGATTTCAATACCTTCCTTAATTTTTAATCAGATGCTGAAAACCGCAGGCTAAAATGTTTTGTAGTTTCTGAGAAAATTGAAAATTAGAATACCTACTACTACTACTGGAAATTGGGTGTTTATAGGAAGGAACAATTTAAATTCCAGAGCGTCAAATAACAAGAAACTTAGTTTTTATTATTTTCAATTTTCTCAGAAACTACAAAACATTTTAGCCTGCGGTTTTCAGCATCTGATTAAATTTTAAGGAAGGTATTGAAATCCATAAACAAAAATTTTACTTGATAACGAAAAATTTTTCAAAAAGATATTTAAAAAATAGAATCACTGTTTAATTTTTTAAACTTAAGTTTGAAATTAATTTTTTCAAAAAATATCTACAAAAATAACTTTTTTTTTAAAGTTAATTAAATAAGAGATTGTTTTCTTTAAAAAAGGTAAAAGCATAACACTGTAAGTATTGCCATTGATTTTTAATATTTTTTTCGTTTTTAAACCGATTTTTTTTTTAATTTGCCCCTCCCGCCTAAATGGGGGGAAATAGACCCCCACCCTAGAACGATTTTTTTCTTGTCTGAGTTCAACTTACACGCACTTGCCTTTTGTTACAACTTTTGCAAAACACCTTTCAATATAGCTGATTTTTTCAACACGGAATCCAAAAAACTTTGAAATTCACCACGAATACTACTCTGACCTTGAATAACT
Organism: Dasysyrphus tricinctus; assembly: GCA_963921185.1. Classification (NCBI taxonomy): domain Eukaryota; kingdom Metazoa; phylum Arthropoda; class Insecta; order Diptera; family Syrphidae; genus Dasysyrphus; species Dasysyrphus tricinctus. Next base: position 106,807,137 of record OY992530.1, read on the forward strand.
TTGGAATGAGTACATTAATTAGATAATAAGTAAGGACCTTTTTTAAAGAACATCAAATCTTCTTTCAGATTCTACCTTGATCATTTCTGTATGGTAACCATTTCTAAAGTTATAAAATAAAGAAGGAATAAAAAAAAAGTTCCCATACGATTTGTATGGAAAACAGAAAGTAGCGATGAGCGACCTCTAAATATTGACCTACAGGGCTGAAATTTTGCCAGGATTATTATTTCACTAAACTTTAACTAAAAAGCTAGTGGCATTGAAAATCGAAGACATTTTCATTTTTTTGAATCAGTCTAATGTTTATATTGTTTCTTATATAACTTATTATTATTTGGATTTCCCAGAATAGCAACTCTGAAATAACTAACAGGTTATGGGCCCAGGACTCCAATATATATAATAAAACATTTTTAAAATTAACATTATACCAAAAAAGAGAATATTTTCAAAATGGCAGATGACAGATCGATTTTCAAAAAGTTGAATAACAATAATTATCAAACATGGAAGTACAGGATGGAATTATTACTAATCAAAGAAGATCTTTGGGATGTAGTCAATGAAGAAAAACCTAGTACTGTTGATGCAAAATGGACTTTGAAAGATGGGAAGGCTCGTGCTACAATTGGACTTGCAGTGGAAGATTCTCAACTTATGCATATTCGAAAATTGAATACCGCTAGAGAATGCTGGTTGGCTCTAAGGAAAGCACATGAGAAAGCAACGCTTTCAAACAAAGTCATGCTGTTAAAAAAATTATGTCGCACGTAACTCAAGGACGGACAACCCATGGAAGATCACATCTGTGAAATGCTAGATATTGTGGATCGCCTTGTTGGATTAGGTGAGCAATTAGCAGATCATCTTGTTGTTGCCTTTCTCTTAGGAAGTTTGCCGGACGATTACAACTCTTTAGTAACTGCTCTTAAAGTCAGAAAAGACGAAGATTTAACTTTGGATCTGGTAAAAGAGAAGCTGATCCAAGAACATAAGAGGAAAATTGAAGAAATTTCAAGAGAATCATCGGAAGATGCAGCATTGAAAACAATTAACTTCAAGATCAAATGTTTTTCCTGTGGGAAATTCGGACACGTAAAAAAGGATTGCCCAAACAAGATACTTGAATCGAAGAAATTAAATTACAAGGCTAAAAAGACTACCCAAACAGTAAAGTCTGGTACTGGTGAGTACAACGAAAATGATTTTGAATTATGTTTCAGTTCGACTTCAAATAAAATGGATTCTGCTTGGTATATTGACTCAGCCGCTACATGCCATATGTGCAATGATGACAATTTTTTCAAAAATTTAAATAGAAAGTCTGGTGATTGCATTTATTTAGCAAATGGAAACAAGATTGAAGCAAAGGGTTCCGGTGATGGTGTATTACACTGTCAAAATAAACCAATATCTGTTAGGAATGTGCTTTATGTACCTGAGCTAGATGGTAATTTGCTTTCAGTCAGAAAACTTGTACAAAGTGGTTGGCAAGTTCTATTTAAGGACGAGATTTGTGAATTAACTTTTCAAGGTAGAATTTATGCAACAGCGAGTTTACATAAAAACCTTTATAAGCTGAATGAAGACGACTACGTTCGAAAGGTAATGGGAATTGAAAGGGAATGTATCCACACTTTTCATCGTCGATTTGGTCATCAAAATTTGCATAAGAGAAGCAATTGAAAATAATTATGCAACTGGAGTTGAACTCAAAAATTGTACATGTTTGGATAGTTGTGATTCATGTTTACGAGGTAAAATGTCGAGACCAGAGTTTCCAAAACAGACAAAGAACAGATCAAACAATATCTTGGACCTCATCCACGCTGATTTATGCGGACCTATGAGGGAAACGACTCCAAGTGGAAGCAAATATTTTTTGACCATGATTGATGACTACAGTAGGTACTGTGTTGTTTATTTCTTGAAAAACAAAACTCAAACAATGGGCAAAATAGTTGAATTTGTAAATCAAGTAGAGAACTATTTTGGAAAAACAATAAAAACTTTACGAACTGATAGAGGTGGAGAATTCACTAGCAAGAAACTGAAAGACTATTTTAAAAATAAAGGCATTGAACATCAGTTAACAGCGCCTTACACTCCCCAACAGAATGGTGTGGCAGAGCGAAAGAACCGAAGTTTGATGGAAATGACGCGATGTATGCTAATACAATCTGGATTGGAAAGAAAATATTGGGCAGAAGCGTTAAATACCGCGAATTATTTACAAAATAGATTGCCATCAAAAGCTACAGTGAAAACACCATTTGAATTATATTTTTCAAGACCACCTGCAGTGGAAAACATACGAATTTTTGGTTGTTTGGCATATCATTACATTAGTAAGAAACTTCGACATAAGCTGGAAGATGTGTCGAAGAAATATGTGCTTGTTGGTTTTTGTGATGAATCAAAGGCATATAGATTGTTAGACATGAAAACATCAAAAATAATCATATCAAGAGATGTCAAGTTTAATGAAAATATAAATGCCAATTTCGAGAAATTCAAGAAATACTCGGATATGACCGAAAATGATGATATTTTTCTAGTAAATATCAGTTATAACCATGAACCAACAAATGACAATCTAGCAATTAACGCAATTGAAAATGATCAAAATGTTGAAGATTCTGAATATGATACTTCTGAAGAAAATAATGGAGATGACGAAAACGTTGAAGATTCTGAAAATGTTTCTTCTGAAGAAATAATCAAGATTTTGAAAATATTAACACAATAGAATTAAGAAGAGATTCTGAAGACAGTAAAAGGACTTCATTAAGAGAAAACAAAGGTATACCTCCGAAAAGATACGGTTATTTGGCAGCTTATCCAGATGAGCCTACAACATATAAAGAAGCATTAGAAAGTCCTGACAGTGTGCAATGGATTTGTGCTATGGAAGAAGAACTGCAGGCTATGTATGCAAACAATACTTGGGAGCTTGTGGAATTGCCAAAGGATAGGAAAGCTATTAACTGTAAATGGATATTCAAAATCAAAACATTGGCTGATGAATCAAAAAGGTACAAGGCAAGACTTGTAGCAAAAGGCTTTTCACAGAAATATGGTCAGGACTACGACCAAGTCTTTGCACCGGTAGTGAAGCAGACAACACTACGAACTCTTTTGGCGATTGCATCATTGGAAAACATGATAATACAACACATAGACGTAAAGACAGCATTTTTAAATGGCGACCTTGAAAATGAAATTTATATAAAACAACCAACAGGATTTATACAACATGGAAAGGAAAATTTGGTATGTAAATTGAATAAAAGTATTTATTTATTTATTAAAGCAATCAGCAAAATGTTGGAATCAAAAGATTAATTCAACTTTAATTAATTTTGGATTCAGAAGGGGTAAGGCTGATTGTTGCTTGTATGTTAAAGGCAATAAGGACAAAGTTATTTATGTATTAGTTTATGTTGATGACATCCTGGTTGTAGCGAAAGGAAAGAATTTGGTCTTAGAAACAATTGACGAAATTAGAAAACATTATGAAATCACTGACATGGGAAATTTGAAATTATATCTTGGAATTCAAATTGAAATGAAAAATGGAATATATTATATGCACCAAGAAAAGTACATACAGAAAATACTAAATATATTTAACATGTCAAATGCCAAAATATCCAAAATACCGTTAGATACTGGATATTTCAAAAGTTCAACAGCAGAAGACAAATTTTTAGACGATAATGAGTTATATCGGAAAGCTATTGGTTCACTTCTCTATCTTTCTGGAAATACAAGGCCAGACATAGCAGCAGCTGTTTCAATCCTTAGCAGAAAAGTATCTTGTCCCACTCAACGTGATTGGAACGAAGTCAAGCGAGTTTTAAGATACCTGAAAGGAACTCAACAGCTACAGCTTTGTGTTGGATGTAACGAAAAACAATTGAAACTTGTTGGATATGCCGATGCAGATTGGGCTGAAGATACAAATGGCCGAAAATCTACAAGTGGATATTTATTTAAATTGGGAAAAGCTACAATCAGTTATGCGAGTAGAAAGCAAGGACTTATTGCATTATCATCAACTGAAGCAGAGCTTGTTGCTTTAGCAGAAGCAACCCAAGAACTTATTTGGCTGAGAACATTATTTCAAGACCTACAAGTTAATATACAAGATATTACAATGTTTGAAGATAATCAAAGTTGCTTAGAACTATTGGACTCCGCAAAAATAAATCCTAGGACAAAACATATAGATGTAAAATATTATTTTCTTCGTGACATTAAACAATCAAAAGAAGTTAAACACATTTACTGTCCAACGGATGAAATGATTGCAGGCATTCTTACAAAGCCTTTGCAAAATATCAAACAATCAAGACTCAGAAGTTTGGCTGGTCTTATTTAAAATAAAAAGGAAATATGAATTAATAATGAAGTATTTATTAAGAAGGGGTGTTAGTATATATATAAATATATATATACTTTATTATAAAAATACTTTGTAATTCTAACTATATTTTTGTTTGTATAATTTTGTTGATTTTTAATATTTTTAATTTATTCATTCGATCATACTTTTTTGTACAATAAACATAATGTTTATATTGTTTCTTATACAGGGTGTCCCGGACCTGAGTGGAAGTATTTCAGGGGGTGGTTCTTTGGGTTATTCTAAGAAAAAAATTGTATGGGGGGAAAGTTGTATCTCCCCTCCCTGAGGCAGGGAGGGGCAGTTTCTGAAACATTGACTTCAAATGCAAAAAAAGACATTAAAAATCAAGGGAAACACATTTAATAATGTGCTATAATTTTTTTGAAAGCTAATACTTCTCTCTTATATTTGGTTTTTAAATAAAGTTGTTTGAGCGAATAGTTTTTGAAAAATGAAATTTCAAAGTCAAAATTTAGAAAAAAATTGCAATTTTTTTTTCTTAAGTCGATATTTTTCAAAATTTTACGTAATTAAGGGCATTTTTTGTGTTCAATATTCAATGTCTTTATTATTTTTTAGTCCATTACCGAAAACCAAATGTAAAAATCTCTCTTAGTTTTTGAGAAATTAAGAAAAAACAAAAGGTACTTTTACCAAAAAAGCCCGAAAAAGGGTTAAATTATGGATAATTCATGAATAAATTCATTTTTTTCGGGCTTATTCGGGAAAAGTACCTTTTGTTTTTTCTTAATTTCTCAAAAACTAAGAAAGATTTTTACATTTGGTTTTCGTTACTGGACTAAAAAATAATGAAGGCATTGAATATTGAACACAAAAAATGCCCTTAATTACGTAAAATTTTGAAAAATATCGACTTAAGAAAAAAAAATTGAATTTTTTTTTCTAAATTTTGACTTTGAAATTTAATTTTTCAAAAACTATTCGCTTAAACAACTTGATTTAAAAACCAAATACAAGAATGGAGTATTAGCTTTCAAAAAAATTATAGCACATTATTAAATGTGTTTCCGTTGATTTTTAATGTTTTTTTTGCATTTGAAGTCAATGTTTCAGAAACTGCCCCTCCCTGCCTCAGGGAGGGGAGATACAACTTTCCCCCCATACAATTTTTTTCTTAGAATAACCCAAAGAACCAACCCCTGAAATACTTCCACTCAGGTCCGGGACACCCTGTATAACTTATTATTATTTGGATTTCCCAGAATAGCAACTCTGAAATAACTAACAGAATTACTCTTTCCAATCGCTGTTTCTTTGGGCTAAGCAAAGCCCTCTCTCGAGCAACTCAACTGCCCCTGTATAAGACGCTTAGTCCCCTTTCACACGAAGAAACAAGTTGCTGGAGATTTTTTTGACGTTTTCTTTTAAACTCTTTAAAAATCTCTTGTACCTCAAATCCTCGACCGGGGAGATTCTGTTCGTCCATATTTCCTCCTGCCCTTCTAACCATGGAGCTAAAAGTTGCTGGCAACTCAGTTTCCTCGTGTGAAAGGGCACTTTTCATCCCGGTTATGAAGTATGGTGGTTCGTTAATAAAACTTATTTACTTTATTCAAAACGACCACTTTTCACAAAATAAAAACTTAACTTTTCTAACTACAAACAAAACAATTTATTATTCACCACTGAAATTAACTCACCAACTTTTATTACAACCAACTTTATTCATTCACGATTAAAAACAAACTGTGTCGCTGCCGGTCAAACATGTGCCTTTTATATTTGTTTGACAAACTCTGGAAAGAGCTTTCCGTAGGGAAAATTTTCCATAATTCCCCTTTCTAAAGCTTTTATTTAACAGTTGGTTTTCTGCTATAATCCGGAAGATGGCGCTTCTTCGTTTGAGAGTCGTTATAATAAGTTAAGGGCATGTGTGCCCTGCGACCTTAAGCTCTATTGTGCTGGTTTGTTTGCTATTCGGAGTCGTAATAGTTCAAAAATGAAAGTCATCATTACACTTTATTGAGAGGCAAAATTCTCCGGGTGATTTTTGGCCCCATAGATGGGGAATGGAGAAGAAGATACAACAACGAACTGTACGGGCTGTACAGCAACACCGACCTTGCCATAAAAGTGAAAAGCCAACGACTGAGATGGCTGGGTCACCTAGAGCTGGGACCGGCCGGGAAAGTCTTTGACTCCAACCCCGTGGAATGGCACGCGGTGCAGTAGAGGTGGACAGCGTAACAGGTGGCACACGCAAGTGAAAGAGGACCTCAACCAACCATTATGACTCATAAGTAATTTTTTTTTAAATTTCTTTTTGTGCTCAAGTATGTGCGTTTGTGCATAAGAGATGTCATAGGACTCCTATGACTGCTTTGCAGACCACCACGCCACAGTGGTCCGTTTTATGAATTTTGGCAATTAAAATAATTTCCCACACCTATTCTTGACGAATATTTATGAAATATGGTAAACTTAATGATTTGGGGACGCTGAATTCATTGTTACTGCCTTTTTATCCTGACTTGGATTATGTTTTCTCTTAAATTTTGAAATTTGAGACATTGTTCTGACCAAAATTGTGAAGCCTCTACTTCGAAGAGAAAAAAAATAGGCAGAACCAATGAAATTAATGTCCCCAAATCATTAAGTGGATGATATTTGTCAAGAATTGGCGTGGAAATGATTTTTGTAACCAAATTCATCAAACGGACCACTGTTCACTGGGGGGTCCGAAGAACACCAATTAAACCGACAACACGACAGTGTTTTTAGTTTTTAATATTCTCCAATGAGTCACATTCGATTTCTTCTCATGTTTATTTAAAACGATATCGACAGCGTGTGACAGGATCATTTAATACTAAAAAGGACCCCTATTTATGGATTGTGACTTTTCACTGCACAACGACGATTATTTTGTGAACATTATGAGCGAGGGGCTCTTTTATCTCAACCGATATAACCCACAAAACTTGCGTCATGGCGATGCGAAACGATCAATTCCAAAAGCGTATTAAGTTTATCATATCTTTTGGACTTAAATACAATCTTTTCTAATAAAGTCTTTCCAACTTCCTAAGAGAAGTGGAACGCATCTACGGAAAAGATCGAAATATGACAACAACTTCAAAAGTAAATTATCATCAAAAGCCGGTCTCTTAAGAAAAAATTTTCTCTCTTCTATCGTTAAGTTTATTTTTTATACTCTTGATCGTTAAGTGGATATCACATGTTGTGCAAAAATGTTATCCACCAGCAGCACTGATCTTTGCTAAAATTTTGCGATTGAATTCCCACAGTACCATATCGAACAACCTGTGCTACAGTCGAGTCTTGTGGGTTGCGGCTGCGAAAGAACTCACCTTATTTTCGATTAAAACCATTGGTCTGGACGTGCGCGACTTCAGTCTGCTTACGGTCGTACAACGGATGACTTCAAAAGCAATTGAGCTCCAACGGACTATAGCACTATACCTATTGTAAGACTAATCGAATAGTGTTTGAAATTTAATTCCAAAAATCCTATTTTTTTCGGATTCTGTTACGGAAGCATCGACATTTTATCTGTGGAATTTAAAGTGAAAAATAAAATTATTTACATTCAAATAAAAAAAGTTATTAAAGTGGTGACAATTACACAATAAGTTGAGTTATGCTTTTTTTTGTTTTATTTTCAAGTTCAATATAAGGAAATCGAAAGCAGTTGCGGGCGCCTGCTACCAAATACCGAAGTGAATTGAATGTTAAGTGCTTTGTATGGCCCGCGCGTCCAACGGAAGCCGGACTTGATGTATGGCTTAGCCATTCGGTAGTCGCCAACCTGTTAGCACAAAACCAAAAGAAGTACTATTTGTGAACCGTTGTTGCAACACGTACTTACAAGCCATAAGTGTAAAGTGTTATTTTTTTTCCAGAGTGCGGGAAAACTTTTGGATAGTGCCAAACAAGGGCACTGCAAGCTGCAAATACCAATTTGACAAGAAAACTGAAGATATATTTGGTAAGTTTTTTTTTACTAGCGCTACTTATTGATTGGTTACGTGATGATGCTTTGGTTGTCAACAAAGTGTGACAATTTGACAAAAGTGTACTTCAAGTTCAAGTGTAAAACGTTTTTTAATTTTAAATTTGTCTTCGATGGGCAATTGTGGGGCACAGTGACATATGTTTTATTTATGAGAGTTTCTTTTTTTTATGATTTGTGTGAATTTGTGGGTGGATTTTGACATATTGGTCTACTCTTTTGTTGTTAATTTTTTTTATGATTATTGGTGTTGTTGTAGTGCTTGTTTGGGAATGTAATTTATGGGTTTAGCGTAGACTTTCAAAAAGGTGTTTATTAATGTTGTCTTTCACCTAAAATGTTGAAATGGTTTATGAGACTATATTGCATGTGACAAGGTTGTGGTAAATGAACCATTTATTACAATCGTTTCTTACGTTCTATTTCTTTGATAAACAAAAAATTAAAATTTTTTGAAGGGGATTTTGACTACTACTGAGATGGGGATAAATTAGTGTATTATCAATTGTTCAAATGTGGATTTTTTGAAGTTAGGAATCAAAAGATTTAAAATATGCGATAAGTTGCATCGATGCAAGTGTAAGATTGGGTATTAGCATTTGTAAGATAAATACATTTTTAATGTGATTTTTTTTGCAATTTTATTTAAGGGAAAACAACCATCTTGAGATCTTTTTGAACGATAAAGTTTGGTATTTTCGTATTTATATGTATCTATGTTTGTATGTTCATTATATTAAGAATCAGTACCTAGAGCGATTTTAATAAAATTAAATAATTTTAAAACTTTGACTATGAATTGTTGAAAGCTACAATTATTTTTGGATTTGTTTTTTGAAAAAGCGTTGATTAAATTTTTCAATGAAGAAATATAATTTGACAGTCCAGAATTCAGGGCAAAAACGTACAACATTTTTTGAAAATATATTTTTTTTTAATTTGAAATAGCAACAAAGACCTTGTTAATACGTAGTTTTTGTTAAGATCTGTTTAGATGAGTTCCAAAATGAAAAAAAAAATGTTTTGATTGATGTGCCAGCACTAGACTTTTCATGCGCATCTGCAGAGTAAACTTATATTTCTACTTTGTATAAATTTAACTTTTCTGAAGTTATGTTAAAAAAAATATGCCAAAAATACGTATTTGAGTAAATAAATAAATATTTTGAATGTATCACGGGCGTATGCCATATTGTTCTCAAAATTTATCGACGTAATGAACATTTGAAAAGAAACCAACAAACCCGCCAGGAAAAATGGCAAGTTTTTGTCAAGTTTAGTCGAGGCCCTGGAAAAGCTTCGGTAGGGGAAATCTAGACAAGGCAAACTTGTCAAATACTCACGAGGCCCTCGCTAGTAAAAACTTGTTGGATAGGTCTTGTTATCTCATCACAAATACCCCATATATGACAAAAACAAAAAACAAATAATTTATACCCATCATACAATAGTAAGAAAGTATATAGTTTTTCATTTTCAACATTGCATAACTGTATTGCGAAATAGCTCAGTAGTTAAGGTATGGAACTGGTAATCAGAAGATTGCAGGATCGACCGATCGATCGTAAAGACAATTTTTGTTTGCTGTCTCGAGGAAAAAGGTTACTCCACTGGCGAGGCCCTGAAGAATTTCTAGAGTTACCCCTGCTGGGCCCTTGCTAGTATCATCTAGTAACAACTAAATTTTTTTCCAGCCGGCAACCGATATGCTTTACCAAGCAATTATCACTTTCCACATTTTTCACTGAAACATATCACAATTATACTAAAATTTAGCAATTCTAAATATTTGCTTATTTCTGGGATAATTTTTTTCTTAAAAAGCAAAACAGCATTAAACAAAATATTTAAGTGCAGTGTACAATATTAATGTGAATCATGGACTTTTCATAAGCGTTTAAGAACTTGCTTCTTTATTATCGAATCGAAAATTTTGGCATGCAAATATTAAATATTTATTAATGTGCAATAGAAAAAATTAAAAAACACTTTTTTGAAAATTTTGATATCTACGCAATATTTTTTTAACTTATATTCATACAACAAAAAAAAATATCTTAAACCGATCAGCTGATAATGACAAAATTTAAAATAAAAAAAAAAATTCTATGAGAGGTAGGTACCAACTAAGTTGATAGTTGGTAAGTGTAAAATTTTATAATTTTTGGTAATGAATCGCATTCATTTTAGCATACGGAAAAAAGTTTAATCAAAATCGAAAGAGCCGTTTTTGAGAAAAAAAATTTTTTTTCCATAACGGTTTTTAACTTTTTTATGAAAGGTACCGTTAATTTTTTTTCTTAAAATATTTAATAGAATATTGACAAACTCTTAATTATCGAGTTTCAAAATAAACGATCATGTCGTTTTTTAAATATTTGATTTTCAGAAAAAAAATTTGAATTTTTTTTTAAGTTCAAACAAATTTTGTTTTTAATTTTGGTACCTACACAATAATATTTAGGTATATTTTTTGGGAGCTTGTGTATACAAAATTATTGAGTCATACCGTTTCGAAGAAAATCGAAAATAAAAAAAATGTTCTTTGGGAGGTACCATTAATAACCATTTTTGAAAAATGGTTTGCGAGCCAAGGGAAGCCTTTACTCAAAGTTATTTATTGATTTTTGAGTAAAATACATTTATGTAAGATTGCTTAGAAAATTGTATGGCAGGTGCCGTTAGTTTTGGTTCTAAAAAAAAATGAAAATAATGTGTTGGGGAACGACCAAAAACGCTTTTACCAAGTTTGAAGAAAATCAAGCCAGCTGTTTAGGCTGTAGCTCAACAGACAGACAGACAACATTGTTCGTCTTCTCTTTCATCGTTAAAGCAAGTGTGATCAAAATTTCGAGTTTGATTTTTTTTTTCTAATGTATACCTACCTAACTTGCCACATAGTACCTACACATTGCAAGTAACAAATTTGGTATGCCTCATTTGAGTAGGTATTTATTAATAAACATTTATAAACCCAGTTTCGAAAAAAATGAATTGAACTGTTTTTGAAATATAGAACTTTCAAATACAAACAAATATTTTTTTTAAAACACAAAATTATTTTTTTTTTCAAAATTTTGATATGCAATAATATTGACATGTTAAAGGAGCTTTTGCAAAAAGTTTTCATTGATATCGGTTGAGCCGTTAATGAGAAAATCGAAAATAAAAAAACTATTATAATGCAGGTACCCAGTAATAACTTTTTTGCACGAATCCAGAACTTGCCCTATAGAGTGGCTAGATACATATGCATGTATATCACTTGTAAAAATTAGTTAGAATCCCTTTAGCCGAACATGAGAAAATTCTAAATTAAAAATTGAAAATAAAAAACAACTTATATAGGTGTATAAGACAGGCTTACAGATCCTTTGTTTCCGAATGCAAATAAAAAATTACTTTATTCTTTCCCGATGTTTCGTTGGCTGTTTTCCAACTTTTTCCAGGGACCGGATCTTTATTTTACTGTTAATCAAAATAAAGCTCCAAATTTGCAGTTTTTATGCACAGAAAAAATTCAGTAAAAATTTTGAAGTTCAAATTTAAAAAAAAATCGAAAAATTTATTTGCACTGTTAACTTCACTGTGAAGTTAGCATTACATATCCTTTTCGCAGCAACTGAGCTGCCTAGAAAATTGCACTTAGGCTCCAAATTTAATTTTCATTTCAAGAAATATTAAAGCCCAAATTTTAAAGTCCTCATTTGAAAATGATAGTCAATTAAAATAATTTTTCACTGTTAACTTCATTGTGAAGTCCTTTTTTCAGCAACGAAGCAAGATAGAAATTTGCAGTTAGGCTCCAAATTTGCAATTTAATTAGCATTCCTTGAAGTGCATACAAAACTGCAAATTTGGAGCTTTATTGCCAGTTTCTAGCTAGCTCCATGTACTGTTAATTTCACAGTGAAGCTAGCATAGTGAAAAGTGAATTTATTCGATTTTTTTTTTTTTTTAAGAACTTCAAAATTTGAAATCTTATTTTTCTTGAGGACTTTTATGCTAACTTCACAGTGAAGTTGAAGTTTTTATGTAAGGACTTCCTAATTTTGGGTGATCCTTTTTTTGAAGTGCAAATTAAACTGCAAATTCAAAGCCTTATTTTATATTCCTATTTATTGGAATTCTTCGCACGTTAGGGATGCAATTTAACTTGGGAGTCATTTTTGTAATCCTGTCAGATTGGGCACCATTTTTCAAAACGGTGGCGCCCAAACTGTAGTCCCGTCAGGATACCGAAATCCCTGCGCTTTTTGTTGGAAGTGACCTTATTTTTATATTTGTAATTTTTTTTGGCATGCTGAGGTCGAAATTAAGCTGTTGTAATCCTGTCAATTGGACGAAATTTTAAAGAATGGCGCCCAATCTGGGCAAAATGATAAAATGAAAAATCGTACCTTACATACAAAATTACTGCTTAAAATGTCTATGGTTGAATAACGCTTGATGCCTTAAAAGATAGGAAGTGTTAAGTAGACGCACCTTCACCTGTTGCTGCTTTTCGGGAACATACTTTTTTTTTATGTTTTAAGGTGGCACCTCCACTTTTGTGATAATCTTTAATATTTTGAAAATGAAAAAAGTTGCGCAAACACCTCTAGATGCCAAACGTATGTTGGGCAATAGTAGTTGATGTACCTTCGGTTAAAATGTCAATACCCAAGCATTTGGACATACTCTTTTGATTTCAAATGTGGGACTTCCGCTTTTTTGGTAGCTTTTAATATTTTGAGCATAAACTATTTAAGGAAATTCCTCCAGGCGCCAAACTTAGGTACATGTTGAGAAAATAACGGTTAATCTTAGATTTAAAAAAAATTATAACACATCATTTTTGTACATACCTACATTTGTATGTAGGTACGTGCTTTTCGTGCTTTTCGTTGAAGATAATGTAAAATCACTAAAGAAATGAACAAATGCGTGTGGGGGTAATGATCAAAAACTGCCATGTACCACGTTTAAAGAAAATTGATTCAGTCGTTTAGGCTGTAGCGCAACGGAGAAAGACTGACAGAATTGTCAGAACAACTTTTTCCGTCACTAAAGACTCTCTTTGCAACATTTGTGCAAATTTAAGATCCAAGTAATATGTGTATTATGTCCGTCGGCATTATGTCATCCACACCCTCACCTTACCTAATCATCATTTTGTTTATAAACCTCTCATTACGTATAAAAAATTAAAGTGCTCATGTAAGTTTTTAACCAATACCCAGTTATGTCAGTCATATAATTAGTAGATTAATTTTGACATTTACATTTATTCCACAACAATAAAATTCTATCGAAATCCCTACAACTTCATAGTAAACAAAAAATATAAAAACACATGCACCATTTGTCAAGTCCAAACGATTTTGTTGTAAATCACACTCCACGATTGAGTGCGGTTTTAATTTATGTTAAACAAACTTGAGTTACAACCTACAATAGAGATTTTTACTTTATTTTCAAAAAAAAAAAACTATTTTCGTACCCGTAAAGAACAAGAAAATGTCACGACAAAACCGCAAAACACGACGTAATATGCGCACCACCGCACCACTTAGAGATGGAGACAGAGTGACGAATGTCAAGAATCTTGCTCCAAATTGCTGGCTACACATTCACCACTTGTGGGCTAACTTGGGGGAGAGATAGTAGACATTCGGGTGTGCAATGGGTAACCACATTCAATGCATATGTCAGAATCTCGCAACTTCTCACAATCGACAGCAAATCGATGTGGGGTGGTGCACTAGCGGGCGGTTGGTGGAATGGGTATGTTATGTTGCAATTTGGATTGGGCTCAGGAAATAAGTACACAAGCTTTGAATGATGAATTATGAGTTCGGGGTGCATGCTTTGTAGGTCAGTGCAATATTTCAAACCAAACTGTCAAACACTGCCACTAATAATAGTGATAGAAGTGCAGTTCAATTGAATTCTGAGCGCTGCGCTGCTGGGTCCTTGAAAGCCAATTGAAATCGTGCAGAAATCCTTCCTTCCGTGCTGGCCCGATGGCCAACATCACCGATCGGTCGGTGGCGAGCTGACCGCATAGTGAAATTTATAGATCTGATAATAGACTTGTATGGCTGACCACTGGCTACGCAGCAGCCAGTATCAGACCGACACCACTGACACTACTCCAGCCACAACAGCAGCAATCGGAGGCTCTTAAATCAAACTAAATCACTCAATCCGCCCGCCCCCAATTGGCTGACGGCTATTGATTTCTTTATGGACTTTTCATTGAATGTTTTGTTGATCAAATTATTATTGATTGAACATTCATTGTGTCGCTTATTGCAGCTGGACGATTGATATGCTTGCTTATAATCAATTTGTACGAACACACTCAAGGTCTCAAAAGACAGAGTTTATCTGAGAATTGAACTTTGACAGGATAATGTTCGGGAGTGAACTTAATACATGTATTTTTAGAACAAAATTATCTTGTCATTGGAATGCAAATTGAAACTGATTTGTAAATTGAGTTCGATGAAATTCCTTTCTCGTCCAATTATCGAAATGTTCACTAGAAAAGGGTTTTTTGTTTTGGTTATGAGGAGTCCTCATAGATCATTTGGGATTCTGGTCCATTTGCGTTGGGCGCCATTTGGAATTCCTAGCAAATTGGTTTTTAATATGTTGTGTTTATTATTTTTATAGTTTTTTACTGATTAAATAACTTTGTAGTTAACGAACGTCACATACATTTTATCGACGCAAGAGGTCGAACTTTTATTGGACAGTGTTGATAAGCATTATATAATAGAATGCAAGCAAATCGTAACACCATCCTTAAAAAAATACAAAGCCGGATATCTCATGGGCAGTAGAAAGATCAGTAGGAAATTCTGGACGTTAATTAATTTTTTGTCTTGGATATAAATATCATTATGTGTTGAAAATTGTCGAATTACAACGAAAGAGTTGTAATCGTCGGAAAGTTTATAACGTCGTAAACGAACTGTCAAAATTCGTATGGCTATTCACAACAAACCTCAAACCCGATTTTTGGCGAAAACTTTTCAAAGCTGCATTTGGACCCTCATTCTTTAGTCGGTGAACGTTGTTACTCAAACAACGAACAAAGTTCATCGAAAACTCAAATTGTCTTTAAATTTCTTTGTTGTCCCTGTTCGATGTTCGCATTTAGACCTTCACGTACGGCCAACAACCATCAACGTACATGGACGATAAAACCGAAGGTCTATGCACCTTTAAGCCGTTAGCTTTTTTACGAGATTTTTTTTGAATGTCGGACAAAAAACGACGTTGCATGAACGCCCTTAGTAAATAATTTATGCAATTGTAAACACCTCAAAATCCTAAGACTTAAAACAAACTTATCATGAGTTCACCCAAAAAAGTTTCCTGTTAAAATGTGATAAATGATTTCCTTAACCGGCAGTTGATTTAACAAATAGAGCTCTTTACCAAATAGCAATATATCGCACTTTCGTTTTTATTTCCAACCGTTAAAATCATCTTGTGGGATCTGTTATGTTGAAGAAGGATTCTTGTCGATGAATTTTAGAGTTTCAAATTGTTAAAAAATAAATTGTAACATTTTTGGTATTAAAATTCCACTATTGATATTTTTAAATTTAGCAGAAATTTGAATAAATGTGCGCATATTGTCTTGACTTTGCACCTAACAGTTCCTACAAAATGAAAGCTGTAATTTTTGACATTGACAGTCTTAAACAGTTTTCTACGTTTACCATTTTCATTTATGACGTTTAATTCTCTCCCAAATTATCCCAAAACATTCGGAACTACAACAAAACTTTCATTTTTGTTGTTGTTTTGCTACTGATTCGCATTGCATCTGTGTGGTTGCTCGCAACTAGCGCCATGTAAATTGATTTTGCCATACGAATATTTCGCCTTGGTATGTTAGCCCTTAGGATAAAAATTCCTGTGGGAAAATTTACGATTTGTTCTAAAAGACTTCCCATACAATTGTTGACAGTTTGTTTACGACGTCGTAAAATTTCCGTCAACCTTCACGATTATTTGATGACGTTGCATATATATCCTTAAAAAGTTAGAAAATAACATTTGTTTTAAATGACATACCGATTTCGACAGTTCATTTACGACGTCACCTACGCGTTGTAAACTTTTCGTCATTAACTATAGTCTTACGACGCTGCATGAATGAAAGGCTTTCATTTAAACTTTTTTCTTAGCCAAACAAAGTTATGAGGCTGAGTCTTTTAAAAAACTACTTTAGCTACTTCTTATTTCAAACTTACTTACTTACTTATCCGGCTCCCGATCCATGAAGGGTCTCTGCCTGAGATATTGCGGTCTTCCATCGGTTGCGGTCCCTCGCACGCTCCATCCAGTCGTCGAGACCAAGCGCTCTTGCGTCTGTGACCGCCTGGTCCCTATAGCGGAGGTTCGATCTTCCTGGTCGTCTCGAACCTGAGGGCTGGGATTCGAAGATTTTCTTGGCTGGAGCGTTGTTGTCCATTCGCTCGATGTGGCCGAGCCAGTGTAGTCGACGTGTTTTGGCTCTTTGGACTACATTCACATCTTGGTACAGCTCGTTAAGTTCACGATTGAATCTTCTCCTCCAATGGCCCTCTTCGTATATAGGACCAAATATCCGCCGAAGAATTTTTCTATCGAAAGTGCCCAGTAATAATTCCCCTTTTTTACTTATCGTCCAGCACTCGGCACCTGGAGTAGAACTGGTAAAATTAGCGTTTTGTATAGCGTGCACTTTGTCTTTCGGGAAAGGAGTTTTGAACCCATTTGTTTGGCCAAAACGAAGTAGCAGCGGTTCCCTAGGGTAATTCTTCGTCGGATTTCCACTAAGGTGTTGTTCGTGGAATTGATGTTTGTTCCGAGGTAGGTGAACTCCTTGACTATCTCGAAATTACTGCTACCAACAGTGACGTTTTGTCTTAGTCGATGGACAGATGAGTCTTTGTTTGTTGATAGCATATACTTTGTTTTGTCCTCATTCACTTCAAGATCAACGCTTTTCACCTGTTCATCAATAGCTGTGAATGCTTCAAGTACAGCTCTCTTGGAGCGGCCGATGATGTCGATGTCGTCCGCCAAGCAGTTGAGAAGACCTGTTGAAGATATTGCCTTCCATGTTAACACCACTCTTGCGCACTATCTGCTCTAGAACTAAGTTGAAGAAATCACATGATAGCGCATCTCCTTGTCTGAACCCTGTTCACGTCTGGAATAACTCGGATGAGCTGTTACCCATTTGCACGTTACTCCGCGTATTTTGTAACGTCATGTGGCATAGCTGGATCAGTTTTTTCGGGCTCCCGAGTTCCGACATCGCCAATAGAAGCTCTTGGTGACTTATGCTATCATATGCGGCTTTGAAGTCGGTGAATAGTCGGTGGGTTTCGACTTGAAATTCGTTGGTCTTTTCCAGGATTTGCCCCAATGTGAAGATTTGGTCTATCGTTGATCTGCCTGGCCTGAAGCCACACTGGTACGTGCCGATCATAGCGTTGCAGAAAGGTTTTAGACGCTCACATAGTACGTTGGATAGGATCTTGTAGGCAAAATTAAGCAGGGATATGCCTCTGTAGTTCTTGCAGGACATGCCTTTTTTTTTAGATTGGGCATATGGAGCTATTTGACCAGTCGTCGGGCATACTTTCCTCCTCCCACACTTGGTTAATGAGCTGGTGCATGGGTTTACGGAAGAGAGTTTCCCGGTCAATTGCTCACTGTAGTCTCTGGCTTTCTCAGATATTCTAAGGCATGCAATGTTGAATTTCTTCTTTTGGGCGGTCTTCGTTTTCTTTTCGTTGGACAGTCGGGCTCTGAACTTTGTCACAACAAGAAAGTGGTCAGAGTCCACGTTTGCGCTTCGGAAAGTTCGCACGTCCAAGATGTTCGAAGCATACCTTGCGCCAATTAGCACGTGGTCGATTTGGTTGGCGGTTCGACCATCTGGAGATCGCCAGGTTGCTGTGTGTATCCTTCGCTTGGGGAACCTAGTGCTACTTATCATCGTATTATGAGCTGCAGCAAAGTCGATTAGTCGGAAGCCGTTATCTGTTGTCGTTTCGTGGAGGCTGTGCTTTCCAAATAATCCGCCAAAGGTGTTTTCCTTTCCAACTCTAGCATTGAAGTCTCTGAGCACGACTTTGACATCGTACTCCGGACAGCCTCCGTAGGCTCCGTCCAGGAGGTCGTAAAACTCCTCTTTGTTAGACTCCTCAGCTTCATCGGTAGGGGCGTGTGCACATAGTATTAGGCTGATGTTTTGGAAGGTAGCTTTGATGAGGATCACATCCAGGCGATCGCTAATCGGCTTAAAATCGATGACTTTCTATCTGAGTCGATTTCCCACGACGAATCCGCATCCTAACATGTGCAGTCTTTGATGGCAGCTGTAATAAATATCGCAATCTTTTCTTTTCGTTATACCTGATCCTATCCATCGTATCTCCTGGATTGCAGTAATATCTGCCTTGTACCGCGAGAGGACAGATTCAAGTTTTTGAGTAGCACCTGGTGTATAGAGTGTCCTTACATTCCAGGTGCATACTCGTAGGTCATAGTCCATTTTTGTTCCGGGTCTGGTTGCCATTTGAGGGGGGTCGTTATCCGAGGCTTCTCGCGTCTCTCTCATAACAATTGGCTTTTTTACTGTGGTCGGGTCGTTAGCCCAACGCACTAACCTCCAATCTGTAGGACCATAGGCTTAATGTTGCAATTCTTTCCTTGGTCAACATTCGCACTTACATGTTTAGCAAGTCAAGGCATAAAGCCAAGACCAGTATCCGGCGGCTACCAACGTGGAGGTATTGTAAGCACTTGATGTGCAGGAAAAGATACAGCTCGAAGCCCACAGTTCCTACAACATCCAACCACCTCTTATTTCAAACTCATTTGTCTAAAGTGTTCTTTCAAAATTTGAAATTGTGTGGAATACTTTGACAGCACGTTTTCAATCAATCTTATAATTTAGTTAAAATTCCATCACACACTGATCCATATATTCTCTGCTGTGAATCACTAATGTTTGCTTCGTGCGTTTATTTTATTTCACTTTTGTATCCTTACCGAATTCATCCTTCAAGAATCAGAATTCAACTTTTTTCGATTTTTTCGTTCTTTGCTTTTTGTGTATATTTTTTGTTTTTTATTCTTCCTTTTTATTTCACACGTGTTTGACAGCATTGGCTAGTGTGTGCAAAATCATGACTGACATGAAGTAATCAAATTCAATTAGATATACAGGTGATGAGCAACACCGATCAACAAGATCAGACATCGACTGCAATTACCTATCTGAGCTGCCATGATCACTTCTATACAAGATGATTGAAAGTAAAACGTATAGATGGTGAAGGCACCCAAGTGCGGATTGCTTGCAACATAGTTGTATGTCATCACTTTTATTGTGAACTGATGTTCACTGCACAGTATGATGGTGTAGCAAATTTAATTAAGGACGATGGTTTGTTATTCCAGTAAACAGAATGGATGGTCACATTTCGTAGGTAAATTCATCCGTTCTTCAAGAGGCGGAACCACACTTATCTCGTCTGTTGTGGAATGGCTTGTTGTGTCATCGACTGTGTACACTAATCAAGCGTGATGTGTTGCAAACTGTTTTAATTTGCTTTCGCTTTTTACAGAACAAAGCTATTTATCTTT
Source organism: Dasysyrphus tricinctus (assembly GCA_963921185.1). NCBI lineage: Eukaryota > Metazoa > Arthropoda > Insecta > Diptera > Syrphidae > Dasysyrphus > Dasysyrphus tricinctus. The sequence continues at coordinate 106,827,194 of OY992530.1, forward strand.
TCAAAAGCAATGCAATCTCTTTCATGCAAACAGAACAAATTTCTGCGAAACAGCGTGGTGTTGCACAATTGGAACAGGTTGGGATTTTGGAACATTACGAAACCAGTCCACAACACCACACACAAGAGATAAGTGTGGTCCCGGGTCAACTATGTCCACTTTCTGCAATGTCGTTTTCGATTGGACGTTTGGAGTACTCCACTACTTTTTCACTCCAACTACTCCAAATTTTCCATATTCCATAAGAATGGAATAGAACGCAAAACCAAACAAAAATGACGTAACTCTCAAATTGATAAAATCGGTCGAGAAACGTTGAAAATGGAACAAAACTGATGTATTTTGTTTCAATTTTCATCATTTCTCGACAAAATTTTATGGATGTGAGAGTTACAGAACATGGATAGGTACTTATCAAAGTATTAAGGAATTTCACATCAACCTGCACCCATGTTCTGTAACGAGAAACGATGAAAATCGAAACAAAATACATTAGTTTTGTTTCATTTTTCAACGTTTGTCGACTAATTTTTTTGATGCAAGAGTTACAGAACGTGGGCACAGATAAGGCGCCAGTTATAGCGATCAAAAAAACCCATCCGAAAAACTTGAAACAGTATGAAATTGATTTTTTTTTCTGATGGTTGTTTAAAGCAATCAGAAAAAATGTGTCAGAAAAACTTTATAAAAAACTATAGATTCTTCGCAAAACAAACAGCAGCCAAGATTTTTTCTGATTGAAATGTCAGGAAAACTTTTTCGGATGGAGTGCTTTCAGTGGAACAGGCAAAAATTGGAACACATATCAGTGGAAAGATTTGTTCCTTTTTCTGTCAAAAAGCAATTTTTCATTCGAAAAACAAATAAATCCATTTAAAATATAAACAAATATTTTTTGGCAATTTTTGCGCGAAAAAATACTGCACTGAATCACGCTTCGATTGATATGTCATTTGGCTATCAATTCGAATTGAAAAGTAATAAAAACTTCTGCCTAATAAAAGACTATGTTAAATTTTGACTTTTCACTACATCATAACGATGGTTTTGTGAGATTGGTGAGAAGACTAGAGCTCCCCACAGATCTCACCCATAAACTCATCGTTGTGGTGTATTGAGCAGTCACAGACTAAACAAGGTCTAGGTATGTTCGATGAGATCCAAAGCGGTTTGGAGTTATCCTTAAATGATTTTTGAAAACTTGAACGCACTCCACTGGAAGTATTTTGTGGTTTTCTTTAGCTCTGTGTTTTTCTCCTTGCCCGAATGGGCTTGAACGAAAAAAAAAACGACGTCGGGGCTAAGCAATTTACATGCTAAAAGCAATAACAACTAATCCCTTTCGGGCTTAGCTAAGCCCAGAAAATTTTGGGGATTAACTTTAGCCCAGATAAAAACTGTGTTGCCGGCTTGAATTTCATACATGCTATCGATAGTTTGCATAGAAACTCCATTTTTTTTCTGTAATTGCGTCGTTAAGCCCCAATGTTGTTTTTTTCGTGCGATTCCCCCGGACCCCGCAAAAAAACACACCTACTATCAAAGCAAAAAGTGATGATATGAGCCTTGCTTCATCAATTGTTCTAACTTTACTTTTCCTGAATGACACTTTGCCCACTAATGGACACAATAATGGACCTTGAAGTGGCAGTGAACTAATAAGAGGCACAGGTAGCCGAATTAATGTCACCTTAAAGTTAAATGGATTTTTGCACACTAACCGAATTCTAAGGAGCATAAAAAGTTAGTATCTAACTTTTATACCTACAAATATTTATTCAAATAGAATTCCTTATTAACCATGCATAGCTTATATCCGGTATAATATTCATAATACACCTACACATAGCTCATAGAACTGAAAGTTGAATTTCACTATATTTTATTCTTTCGCCAAATGCTTGAGTGAAATTCACGATCGCAAGCTGATTTTCAGTGACTTAGAAATCACCTATAAGGCTGGCCTACTTAAAATTGACGATGGGCTCTCTCGATGCAGAATGGCGGTTGTGCTAGTGGTGGTTGTATTACCTTTTGCTTTATACCATGCGCACAATGGAAGTTATTTGCAATCAAGCTGCGCCGCCGCATACACACACTCGCAATATTTTTAATTCTTTAGCTACGCGACGCAGACCTAACGAAATCTAACGACTATCGAAACGACCACAAATAAAACTGCAACTGCCGGCGGGAGTTTCACAATCTTACAATTGCTCCACAAGCTTTTTAACCATGAGTGAGTGAACTGACTGCTTAATATCGCAGGGACGCATGCTTAATGCAGATGTAAGGAAGCTTCAATGTCAGTTCAAACATCCGCAGAAACACCAGTTATCTTCAGAGATGGACACAGGTTTGTGGCAGGGAGACTTCATGGATGTGCAAGACGCTACCATTAGCAGATAATAAATGTTAACCTTTTTGAGTTTGACTCAGCAGCCGCCACGATGTGGCTGTGGGCGCTATTTGGGTGCTCAAATCAAGAATCATGGTTTTGATCAAACAAACTCGCGTACACAAAGAATACAAACAACAGCAAATGGAATGTAAGAAATTCCCCCTCCTATGTAATGGCCCATTAGGCATAACTTAAAATACCGAGATCATCCTCATTCGAGAAAGAATGTAAAAATTCAGTTTCGATTTCGAATAATTGGAAATAAATTGTATTTTGTTTGTAATCGAAAACGGCCATTGTGTGTCCTGATTAGCGAATATTGACAGAACAATGGAAACATTTTTCAGCTTTCAGCTTTGTCTTGAGAATGGAAGTCATTTTAATTCTAGGTATTTTATAAAGGATTTAATTATTTCCTGGATAAAGACAAGAACATAAATTCCAAGCAGAGAAAATAAATTGTTTGGACATTCATTATCAAACGTATAATTTTGAGGTCTTTTAGGAAATTAGTCATTTATCATATCGTATTATTTTTTGTATTGAGCTTTGTGGCGTAACAACTGTCATGTGTTCCGTTAGGAATTTCTGCTGAGCCTGAACATAAAATAATTGCAGAATTTACAATTCATATTTTATAAACATCCCTAAAAACTCCTTGCGGGAAAAATATGTGAATTATTATCGATTTCGGTTGGTAGAGGACTGCATTCCCGTGGATTGAATTGACGAGATTCGTTATCGTATGCGTATGAGTGTTGGAGGGTTGTTCACTGAACCGGTTGATTTAATTCAGCCATCAAACATTGAATGATAGCTGACTGGAAAGGACAACGAAAAATCGTCAAATGGGGAACACACCCATACTGTACTTATCATCTATCTCTTTTTGGTATTCCTATTTCACCAAATGTGAGCAAAAGTGAATGAAACTTAACGAAACGTTCCACTCCGCAGCTATAGTCACGTTTTATGATTTCTGTGTATTTACTTGTTTTCTTCCAACCACATGAGTTACAATCCAAAAATAATAGTTTTAGCTTAAAACGTAGCTCCGAACAAGAAGATTTTTGGAGTGTTTGAAGTACAACAGGTATGCTAGGAGTTACCAAAGGAAAATCACATATCTAGATGTATGGCCAATGTTGTGTCACTTTTGTGACAGAAGTTTAGCGCCAGTTACATAGGCAATGATTATAGACGGTCAACGCAAATGGTCAACGTGTTGACTCTTTGAAGTCGAAATGACGAAAAATTCTGTCCCAAAGTTTTCTTGTCGTGTGATCGTCAATGCAGATACTATCCATGCGTTTCCGACTGCGTTGCCACTCTCGTTGACACGAATTTAAGGGTCAATGCGTCGATTATTTTCGTTGGTCGCGTAATCACCCTGTCAACGCAGTAAGGACACTATGACAGGCTACTCACCAACACGTTGACTGTATCCTTACGTTGACACAGCGGATTTTTCTGCCATGTCAACTGTTAACTTACCCTGCGTTGACCTTCAACTCAATCTCGAAAATTTTGCATTTTTTGAGGATTTTTAATATATCGACAGTAGTTGATTGCTTGTCAGATGAGGGGGACAAACTATACTTTGACGGAAAAATACATTTCAATCCAAATATCACCCGATTGCCCTCAAATAACCTTTTTCCGGAGCAGTACAAAAATTTCAGATTTCTTAGATGTATTTTTTAATCCATCGACAATATAGAAATCCTTCAAAGGAATTTGACAGTTGATGGGTTGACATATGGAAGAAAAATTATATTTTGGCCAACTGCCCTTAAATCATTTTTTCCGGAGTGGTAAATTAACTTCAAAAAATTTTTAGAGGTTTTTTAATCCATCGACATCTTAGCCATCCTTCAAGGGAATTTGTCAGTTGATAGCTTGACAGATGAAAGACGAGCTATATTTTGACGGAAAAGGTATATTGTGATCCAAATGTCGCCAAATCGGCCTAAAACCACTTTATTCCGGAGCAGTAAAAAACTTCAAAAAATTCTGATTTCTTAGCTGTTTTTTAAACCATCGGCATCTTAGTCATCCTTCAGATGGGGAATGAATTATATTTTAGTGGAAAAAGTGTATTTCAAACTATGTATTTGACATCCAATGTCCTGATCACACGTGAAGAAATTCAAGCATTTGTGATGGTGAGCGGGGAAACTTGCTGAAGAGGGAGGGGGATAAAATATTTGAAAATATTCGGTGAAAAAACTCTCTTCTGTTCCTTCTCCTTGTGTTGTGTTGTTGCATAACTCCACAGTCAATGTCGTGTGATCGTTAACGTACAAAATGAATCAATTTTTCTCTTGTCAACTCCGCATCAACGTTCATATGTTTGGATGTGGTCAGGTAGGGTAATCATCAACGTTTCACTTGTCAATACGTTGACACCAAAAGGTACCAATTGCGTTGACACAGATAACACGTCAACGCATTTTGGGACAGCATTGACCGAGTGCCGTCATTCGTGTGATCGTCAACGTGTCATGCGTTGACACAGTCTTCTTTGACAGTATATTGAGCTTATTGACGATAATTCTGATGAAGTCAAGGAGTCAATGCGTTGACCATTTACGTTGACCGACTAATCTAAGTTATAAACTTGGTTAAAATTTTGTTCAGTGGTTCAGCAATTTTAATTCGCCGATTTCGGCGTTCAACGATGATGGTTTAGGTTTCAAATATGCTATAAAAGCGAATTACATGCTTGAACCATCGTTGAATCTCTGCTGATCCCCGGAAATCTTTGAGTTAAAATTGCTGAACTAGGAATCAAAATTTCAGCCACGTTTTTACAAATGGCCATTGTACCTCAGTTAAACCAATAAAATCAGCAAGTTAAAATTGCTGATCCACAGATTAAAACTTGAACTACTACGTCTGTTAAACAGGTCAGTTAAATCATTTAAATCCGGTTTATATAACAAACGTACGATTCCAAAATGGCTTAATAAAACAACAAGATGGCCTAAGAAAACAAACATACATTTCTTATTGCACAAATCGGTTTATCTTTAGGTATACCGTTATCAATACTGTAAATCAAATGCGATCAACCTCTTCTTCAAATCAAAATAATTTTTTATCTACCTACAAGAAATACAAATTAAAATAAAATGCAAATACAAAATAATTGTGTAGAATTGTATTAAAAGTAGAACGAATTATAAAAAAGGAAAACTGATTGCACCGTTTATTTAATCTTAAAACAAAAACATACAACAACTTAAAAGTCACAAAAAACCTGATCATGTTTTTCGATATATCATATCCCGATCCCGAATTCATAAATAAATATATTTTAAGGCAAAATTACCTCAGGGAATGTTGCAGATTACACCCATTGAAAGAATGAACATTACACTTCTGCTTCTGAAATGCGTTATTTATCGAAAAACATAAAAATAAGGAAAATCTTAAAATTTTTAAACCTGTTCCCCAAGATAATCATAACAATTCAAAAAAATGTTAAAGCCCCGTATTTTTTCTTTTTGAATATGAAAAGCTGCCACCGGCCAAAGGTTTTTGAATAAATAACACATTCCACTAAAATTTTGAGAACTTTTGTAAGAAAGACTCCTTCATTAAGCCGCATTGTCGAATGGCTAGTATAAGGGACAGATGAGACCGTGAGAGCTGAAAGGAATGAACTTACAGTAATATGTGTAAGTGCGGCTGTCACTGTCGATCTTCAACTGTCATCATTGATTGTTGGGTAATTATTATGATTTGATATATCATCGACTTTGCAAAAGAATATTCACAAAACTCAATTTGAATGCAAACCACACAAAAAATATGAAACTGACAATGCTTCCAACGATGACGACGATCGCCAAGGGGGATTGACCTAAATCCGTTTTAACGTCTTGAAAGTTGGACGTGTCGTCTGACAAAAAAAAAAATAAACACAACATGGAAACTGCAATCATAATAAAGACAGTAAAAGACAGGTTCCATTAATTGACTGTCATAATCTGAATGTCATTTTTTGCTGATTTTTTTTTGGTTATCAACTCTGTTTGGGGCTTTGGACTTCCAGCAGAATTTTAAAAGATTCAAAATGTTGTGATTTGATGCCATCGATAGGGGGATTGTTTTTGTCTGTCTTTTAAAAAAGTTTCTTTATGTGAACACCAGGTGCATGTGATGTGTAGACAGATTCATATCTCAACCTCAACATGTGCAGTGGATTTTGAAAGGAATTAGGTCGGCTTTACGATGACCTTTGTTTACAACAAAAAACAAAATAATGAATGACAGAGAGTAAAGTGAGGGCGTGTATAGTGCTTCGAATGCAGTATTTTGTACGTCAAGTTTTATTTTTTGTTTAATCTGATATGATTTTGACTTTTTGGTGATGGTGAGACCTTTCAGGCGAAAAAAAGTTTATTGTTGTTTAAGTAAATAAATTATTCTTGCAAAGTGGAGATTATCATTTTTGTTGATTGTATGGATCAAAGATGAAACAATTTGGTATGTTCATAAAAAAATTCTTGTCACGTAGTGAACATTTTTTCAAGAAATATTGTGTATGGCTTAACATGATGAGTAAAATGAACTTGACAGCCAAAAATGTCAATGACATTGCGCTATCCAATCGCTTATGTGAACTTAAAGGCTTGTTCAAATTGAGCTTGGACTTTTGCAATTCTTTAGTAAAGTTAAGCTGGTGTCAACATTTAACGAAAAGCTACCATACAAAAATTGGCAGTCAGATGACAACTCTCAGACTTGAAATTTCCCCACGTTAACGAACCATTATTGTGGCTTTCCCTTAAGTTCTTGAAATTAAACGAAACTGAACGAAATGGAGCTAATAGCCTTTTCACACCGAGGATCGAGTCCGCGGTTTTCGAGAAAATATCGGTTTTGGAGAGAAATCTATCCGAAAAAAAAACAAGTTTTCTCATAAATTTTTTGTAACTTCAGGTTTTCGTATAACACAAGTTTTATATAAAACCACTCGAAAAATTCGAATCTAAAAATTAATTAATTTATTTAAAATTGATATGTATGGATCCTATTTATATAAAAAATTACAGTTTTAGTTGCAGAAAATGGAAGAAAATAAAAATAAATAAAGAAAATTGTACGTGGTTGGTCTAAAAAAAACTGGAATGTCAAACAAAAACGTGTAATATTCGGTGTGAATTCGGTGTGAATGGTTTTCGAGTTTATGAAAAGTTTTCGTTTCATATTATTAGCGGCTGTTGTGATTTGATCATACGACAATGTGCATTGGGTCTGTTGTTTAAGCTTACCTACTTAACCCGGAGGCCACACGAGCAAGTACTTGCAAGCAAGTTGGCTACATACACTGCTTGTCAAATTCGTAATTTGCATTCCACTTGCCTCCCACTTGCTTTCCACTTGCATTCCACTTGCTTGTCTCCCAACTTGCTTCTCAGCTTGCTTCTCTACTGGCTTCAAAACTTGCATGCCAGTTGATAAGCAAGTTGCTTGGGTTTGTTTGTGTTAGTAAACAAATGTGTATGTATTGCAACTTGCTTGCAAGTACTTGCTCGTGTGGCCTCGGGGTAAGTGAGCTGAAGCAATTGAAGTCGACACTCTAGTACCTTTCTTACATTCGCTTATAAATGTTATAAATTGAAAGGCTTTCGATTGGTAGCAGAATAGCAGTTCTTGTTCTAAAAAGAAGAGAGAACACTTTTGGAGTAGATTTAAGAATTGAAATCAGAAGTATTCATACATATCATCAACAGCAACATCTTCATCAATTTTTTGTATTTTCCTTTCAAATATTATTGGTTGAAAGGATACTACAGGAAGAGTTAGAAGGAATGTCAAAGCCCTTGATCACACTTGAAGAAATTCAAGTATCTTCTGCGATTTGTGATGGTGTGCAGTGTAACTTGCAGAAGAGGGAGAGGGATGACATATTCAAAAATATTTGAAAATATTCGGTGTCGAAAATTGACGATCGCTTTTGTATTGCTTCTCCTCTCCAGTCCAAACAATCGGTTTGTGTCTTTCATTACACCCCACAGGGCATACAGATGTCCATCATCAAAACCACAATCCAATCAACAATCAGCAGATTTTTTCTCGCTGGGCAAATTATGTCATGTCGTTTCATTTTTCTCTCACCACTTCTTCTTTCTTTTGCAATAATACACGCCCTTTAGACTCGAGATACAACGGAAACCAGAAAAAACTCACACAAGCGTTAAACGTCAAATCTCGTGGCCAAGCTTTGAACAGCATTCATGTCGTGTTCAAAAGTTGGTTTTCTTCGACATGTCATCGATTAGACATGGGTTTTTCTGCCTCCATTGGTTTTTTCTGAACATGTTCATAGCCCGAGCATGGCTCATGTCTAGTGGAGCCAGCATGTTATGGAACTACGAAAAACAAAATCCACAGAATAGTTTTCATCACATCTGCACATTTCGTTCTTCACATGTAAGCAAGCACAAGGAATCTCTTCAAATCGTGCCCTCTTCTTACCATAAAACCAAAGTTTCCTCTTGGACGGTGTTCAGATTTGACTGCAAAACAGATTTTTTTTTGACATTTCAGTATTCACATCTCGCTCCCAATCCTTCAGTGGAGTCAGATGTGAATACTAAAATGTCAAAAAAATCCAGTTTTTCAGTTTAATGCGAACATCGTCTTGTTAGTAAGGTCAAACTGTAAATGAAACAGAGAAGAGTTCGATTTTGACGTTTTAAAAATACATTCTCCAAAAAAATTTCAGATGCCTTGAGTTGTTTTTGCGTTGGCTGACATCAGCTGTTTTTTCGCAAGAGATTACAACAACACAAGCTAATCCGGATCGCTTTGGATACGCAGCTGAAAACGTCCAATGTTTTCCAAACATAATTTGTGTTGGTTTAAAGTCATTCCATAGAAAACACTGTTTCGTGTAGCACCCGATCAATATCTCTTTCCTGCTAGTTTAATACAAAACTTTGAGTTTGTTAAGAGAAAAAGGAGCTAAAAGTTTTTGCATGACCTTTAAAAAGGTCACGAATTTCTGGTAATATATTCCCAAAAACCAAAGTTTGTCTGCTTTTGTTGCTTCAATAATTTGACATGTTTATCCTATATGACTACTAAAAGTTACCAGACATTAACGTTATAGGTACTCGTAGATGATGCGTTTTAAACTGTCAAATATTGTTTGTGAGTGGAACGCAAATAATTAATGACATTTACTTTGTGTTGGTCTTACGCTGATAAACAAACCCTTCAGAAGCTATTTATCAGATTTTACTTTTTCATGGACATTATTATTTTTTTTTTTAATTTCCTACAGAACCTTCTCGAGTTTCATTAATTTTAAAATTCCCTTGGAATTACATTAAAATACATAACTATCCATGAATAACAACGCATAATGCTTGTAATCACTTACGTTCCACATTTACACTATGAAAACACAATGACAGTTCATATTGAATTTGTTCAACTTGCACAGCGAGGGAGCCCTGAAAATGGCATGCAACATAATAAACTTTCAAATCAGCTTAATGGCAAGATAACATTTTTTTAAAAGGAATATTTACATTAATCACGGCACGCACCATGCTATAATAATTCTCCCTAGCTATAGCTAGTAAAGCTAACCCCGCATGGAGCCATTTTATTTACACCATTTTACGATCGCGGGTCCATTAATCCTGACATTTCTTTGGCCGAAGATAACAATGCCATTCACCGATTAAATGTTATTCAATTGAACATTAATAAAGATAAAGTTCGAAGTTGGAGAGGTAAATTTTATACATGTCCATGTTCAGATTGTCCAGACACTGTTTTATTTTATTTTTTTTTCCTACGAGTAGGTATTGAGTTGATCTTGTATTATATTCCTTCTTACCCTAACCCATTTAACTGATGAAAAGTTATGCACACAGCTCTTAATTAAAGTTGTTCACAAATGCTAAATCAATTGCAGGTTTTTGTTTTTATTTTTGTTTTTTTGTATAGATAAAGTGGACATAATTAATTATTGTCCTATAAATAAATATTTGAAATTTATTTTATATTTAGATTATTTGTGTTAATGAGTCACTAGTTCTGTCAATTGAATTTAGGTTTGTAGAATATAATAGGTTTGTTCGATGTCAGCTCTGGGGCGCACTGGGTCGCCCTGAACTCGCTCTCATGTGTTTTATGTGAAACTTTTTTCACCCCAGTTTATTTGCACTGTGTTCGATGTGTGTTCGGGGCGAGCACTGAATTCGCTCTCACGCACCCCAGTTTTTTTCTCGGGGAAAGAAATCAGAGCTGCGAAATTGAAATCTGCTGTTGGACAGAGTTGAATGTCAAAAGAAAAGAATTAACTTTGCAAATTTTTATGACGAAATAAATGGTAAATGTGAAATATTTTGTATACTATTTTGTTACTATTTATTAATTTATATATTAATAAACGGAGTGCTTAGAAAAATATTTGGAAATCTATTGCCTGCAAAAAGATTTTGAAGCTGCACAAAATAGTACTTTAGCAACTTATCATTTTTATCATACAAAACTAGCACTGAGGTGTTCGTTGTGAAATCAAAACCCGAGCAGCCCCCAGTTTTTTGACATTTGAATTCCCCAGTGCGCCCTGGGGCAGGGAATATCGAACAAACCAAATGTCGTTTTCGTAAGGATGTTTGGAGTTATCTCTTTGACTCGCTATTGTAATTCCTAGTTGTTTTTGCAGTCTTTTTCTGTTCCCAATTTCAGGAAAGAGATGACTTAAATCTTTTTTAAAATCGTGACTTTTCATTAGATATGTCATGACAAAAAACTTGTGGGTGAAATCAGTGAATAGCTCTTTTCCATCGTCATTTTGGCGTGGTTAAAAGTCACAATCTAAACAGGGTCAACACTCGGACTACTTTACAAAAGTGCTTAAAGCATTTTGTTAAATGTTGGAATTTAGTAGTTCAGTAGTGTGTGCATACATTTATTTTCATATTCAATTATAATCGAAAAGCAGTGGAACAGTCAGACGATTCAATCAAAAATAACATTGAGCCCGGAATTGCCCAGTCTCGAGAACTGAGCAATTTTGTTTCAAGACTTAAAGTGCTGAAAGCATTTTGTTAAATGGTTGCATTCAGTTGTTCAGTAGTCTGTTCATGAATTTAGTCAGCCAATGTTTTCTTATTCAATTGAAATCGAAGAGCAGTTCAGCTGTCAAAAGATCCAATTGAAAATGACACTGAGCACACTGAACCTGGATTTGCTGAGTTTCGAGAATTTAGTTTAAGAGAGAGAGCCATTTTGTTAAATGGTGGCACTCAGTAGTGTGTGTATAAACTTGGCAAGCCGATGTTTTTGATTTCGAAATGGATCAATCAGAAAATGAAACTAAAGTTGATATTGAGCACACTGAGCGCAGTTGAGTAATTGCGTAGTTTCGAGAACTCAATTTCAAAATTGAGCCCATTTGTCTTGTCTAATGGTGGCCTTTGCAAGTGTGTGTAGAAGTTTGGCAAGCTAATGTTTTCATATTTGATTGACATCGAAAATTAGTCGAATAGTCAGAAAATCCAATCGAGAAGGACATTGAGCCCACTTAGTTTGGAATTGAGCAGAAAAAGGTAGTTAACAAAATTATGTCGGACAAAAAATCAAAGACATTCTCTGACATTCATTCTCACTCATCAAGCAGTGTACGTTCAGCCAATATATCTGCAACGAAAACTTCAAAAAACCTCTACGGATTTTTGTTTCCTTGGGTATTTTAGAAGAAGATAAGAGAAGGAGACTTTATAAACAATTTATTAACTCTATTCAAAACAAACATGCTTTAATAATTTTCAAAGGTTAACACAAGTTGACAGCAAATTTTTGCTCACAGTTTTGTTAGCTGTGATTGTTTACTTTACGGGTCTTAAAATCACTAATGTATGTAAAAATGTGCAATTTCGAAGATGATTTCGAAAATTCAAATTCGAATTTCTATCCGAATAAAAACACCATATGTCACTACTAGATATTAAATACGGATGAGCTCAATTCATATCAATAAGTTTTAGTACTTAGTATATCTTTGCTAGACTAGGTATAAATATTTACTTATTCCTAACAAACTCAAACAATTTTTGAACACAACAAGACCACTCAATAGTTATCCACTTTTCTATCCACCTACACATCCAATTTCAGTCATAAATTTATTATGTGCACATTTTTACTGACTCACAAGCCTTTCCGAGCATAATTTATGCTCAAGTGTCTAAAAACGTAATTACAACATGACATGCTAAATGCCTCATAAAATTTTACAAATAAACCAACAAATCTTTAGACAAACCATTTGGCACTATCCCGGAAATCACTGACGACGACACTGTTATAAAGACCTCAAAAGTCTCAGTGCGGTAAAAAAAAAAATCGTCTGTCTATTGAAAAAGAGAGTGACTAAGTGAGTGTTCCTCACTCACTGGTTCTGTCTGCCCGAAATGGTGTATAATTAATGCATGTTAGCCGGGCCTATGGAGTTGTCCGGTACTTCAGCTACACGTGTTACTTGCGCTGCGAAGTGCGCACTCCACCTTGTGTGCCTTAAGTGCAGTATGTACCTATGTAACTGTGGCGGTGGCGAATTTCAGTTGTACAAAATTCAAGCACAAGGCGTAGAGTAGAAAGGAGCTTAAAGATACAATAAAGGTGCACAGTAGTAGCTCTGAGTGTCGGTCGTTTTTACTTTGAATCAGACCCGCACGATTACCCACTTGACGACGCGACCGGTGACTATCTGGAGATGGTTAAACGCGCGTGCTTTACATTTACACACATTTATGTAGGTACTACCGGTCGATGTTGCTGGGTTTGGTTTTTCTAGCACACTTGCGGATTAGGCTTATAGTTATGGTCACAGCATGGAGTGGCTTATTCCCAGTGGAAATTGCAATCATTGTTTTACTTTCGAACTCGCGGAACTAATAATTTCTAATTAAATTCAAAAAATCTACGCGCAAGTGTTTCACCTTTTATACTATCACAACTTCTGTTAAGTCCCAGTTAAACCTAGCTTGAACAATATCCCAAAATAAAATTGAAACGCTATCGATGGTCATTCAAAGTAAAAACAAAACTAGGCTTGCTACCGCTTTTTCTTTTTAACGAGATTATTTGCGTTCACTTTTATTTGTTGTGCAGGAAACATGTACTGTACATGTGCGTACGGAAGGCGTTGCAATACCGTTATTATCAATAGTAACTGCTTAGCATAGATTTATGGATGTTGCAGAATTTGATAACCTATAAATTCTTGATTTATATTCTGGGAATAAAATTAGCAACTTTTAGATTATAATTTTGTTGGTTGGAAGGAATTTGTAAGAAATCGTAATATTTTTTGTGGGATTATGTCTGTGTGTGCCATTTGACAGGCCAATCATGTTAAGACAGTTAGTTCTTTATTGCTAAGATTTATGTCCTTAAAAACGCAAAATCTACAATTAACTTGATATTAAAGAGAAAAATTGCTCTGAAAATGAAGAAATATACTCTTATTGAGGGTGTTTTTGACAGATTTGACTGTCCTTCATTTTGACAGATTAAACTGGGATACTACTAGTACCTCTATCCTAGCCTCATTTTTGAGAATAGGGCCTATAAATCACTAACCAAATTTCGGACGATGACGTGAGGGCTTTCGTTAGATTTAGTATACGATTGAAAATATAGGATCGCTTCTTTCCTTTACCCCAAGGTGGGCAACACCTTATTCGGCGAAGGGCGTAGGTTTTTATAAAAATGATATATTCATAAGGGGTGTTTACTAAGGGCCAGCATGACCAGAATTCATTCCTTACACCTTAAGGATGAAACTTAGTTTGGGAGTCATTTTTGAAATCTGCCGCTTGGACACCATTTTGAAAAATGACGCCCAATCTGTCAGACACCGAAATCCCTGCACTTTTTGTGAGGGGACCTTATTTTTATATTTGTAAATTATTTTTAACATGTTGAGGATGTAATTGAGGTTGGGGTCATTGTTGAAACCCTGTTGCTTGGACGCCATTATGAAAAATTACGCCCAATCTGTCAGGAAACCGAAATCCCTGCAGTTTTTGTAGGGATACCTTATTTTTATATTTGTAAATTATTTTTGACATGCTTAGGATGTAATTGAGCTTGGGAATCATTTTTGTAATCCTGTTGCTTGGACGCCATTTTTAAAAATTGCGCCCAATTTATGGAAAATAGTAAATTTTAAAAAACTCGTAAATATTTTGGAAAATTTCCAAGATCAAAATAACGATTTATGCCTTAAAATGAAAGGTTTTGAGCAGACGCACCTTTGGGTAAAATTACAGTGTTGCTACTTTTTGGAAATAAACTTTTTTTTATGTCAACGGGTGGAACCTCCACTTTAAGATAATTTTTTATATCTTTATAAACATGAAAGAGTTGCGGAAACGCCTCTAGATGCCAAAGGCGTATTGGGAAATTAAAATTGATATTTTTAAAAATAGGTGTTTAGTAGACGCACCTTCGGTTAAAATTTCAAAGTTGCCACTTTTCAGGAACATATTTTTTGTATGTCAAAATGTGGCACCTCCCTTTTTGTCGGTAGTTTTGAACGTGAAAAAGTTGTGGAAATGCCTCTGGAAGTCAAACGTGTCTTGGAAAAATAATGATTGATTTCTTAAAAGATAAGTGTTAAGTAGACGCGCTTTTGGGTAAAATGTCAGTACTGCAACGTTTCGAGAACGTACTTTTTTGTACATAAAACGGTGGGATTTCCACTGTTTTGGTAATTTTTAATATTTTGAACATGAACAAATTTATTGCAGCGCCTCCAGATACCAAACGCGTATTGGAAAAATACTAGTCGACGCACTTATTTTTAAATCTACTCAAAATCTTCCTTTTAAGACATAAATCGTTATTTTAACTATGGAAATTTTTCAAGTAATTTATGAGTTTTTTCTAATTTACCATTTTCTACAGATTTGGCACCGAGCAGTAGACTCGGACCACAAAATCCACTATTTGAAAAAGTGAACCGGGGACTTAACGGTAGCAATCTGATTCCAGCCCGATGCTAATCCATCTTACTAGTTTATTTTGTATGACAGTTCACTTTTGTCGGGGACCACTCATGTGAAAGAAATGTCATAATTCTCGACCATTCGCATTTCCAGTTCGCTTTTCGCAGGTCATATGAAAGGCACTTAAGATATTAAGATTGGTGTCGACGTAAAATCTCACACTCTAGACTGTAGAGCATAGTCGGTATTTATGCCACGCGAACTTTTCACTAAGTTTTGTAATGTTTTGTGAACATTCAACGATCTTTCCAATGAGATTTTTATCCCTGTTCTCTTCATTTTTCATTCATATTCACTCACACCTTCGAATAAAGGGAATATCAACACTAAACACTTACAAGAAACTGGAAAAATAACAAAAGCGAACAGGAACGAACCATTTAGTTCTTCCCCCTCACTTTTTACTCCCCGGACTCGTAAGTCTCATCGTGTCTACATTACAGCTGTTTAGATTTGGAAGATTGAGACTGTTCTCATGGCAGTTTTTGGACAAGAGAAATGAGGGTTCAGAAATCCGCCACTTCTCTTGTCCAAAAACTGCCATGAGACCGGTCTCAATCTTCCCAATCTAAACTCCGTCTTAGAAAATTTGAGGCGCCTCAGTACACATAGAAACAACAACAACTTCAAGGATGCATTTAAACAACATCAAATGAGACTCATGAGTAGAATGTTTATGTTTTCTTCATGCCTCACGACATCCCTGACCCCCCACTTCTATTGTACAGAAACAGCCCTGAGACCGGTCTCAATCTTCCCAATTTAAACAGCGTCTAGGATCGCCATTGCAAAAATCATTCAATATAAATACTGATACAGCTGAAATATAGACATTTATATTGCTCGACTTTTCACTACGATTTTTTCCGAAACCAGGTGAAGTGTTAAACTACAAAACAACATCTTTTCAATCTCCTCTTTATTGAAAAAATCGTTCAGTGTAACTACCAACGTATATTGAAGTTTTTAGGTAGCTACATAGCCCCGCATTCCCATGTCGGCATTTACATGGAACCAGTTTTTCCAATGACTATATTTTCGTTGTTGTAATACATTGACACTCCCCTCACTTTTGATTCCCTCCACCAACGAAAAACAAAAATCGCGCTGGAAAAATCGGATCATGTAAATGCCAACTATTTGTAATTTGGTTTGAGTACTGGAATAACGCTGGAGTTACCAGAACAGCTGGAATTGCGTTTAGTGCTGCCAAGTACTTCTATGGAATTTGTAATCAAAAGTTTTAAGGTCCGTTTGCACTTTAGTGAAAGAAAATTGTTGAAGAATTTTTTTATTTTAAATTTCCATGTAAGCCCTGGTATGTATATGGAATATCAGCCAAAATGTCCACTGTGAGGTCTAATTTTCAATGACTACGGTATACTGACCAAAACCTGACAAACGAATAGAAATTGATTCTTTTCGTCATTATATTGATAGCTTTCCAATCGTGTTAAAACAAAAGTGTTTCATTGAATTTTCATCAGGCTATTCATATTCTTCTAAGAATCAAAGAATAATAAAAATGTACATTAAGTTTTACAAAAACTGGGGCTTGAACTATTTCAGCTAAAGTATTTAAAGCGATGGTGGAGACCATTTTTTGACTTTTGGTGCTCTAGAACTGCTTCCCATCCCACTGTGCCACAGTGTATTTCTGTTTTTCTGGTTGAATTACAAATTATTCAAAAAGTGACCTTAAGTCCTCAAATAATTCACACTTTCACTCTTTATTTATAAACTTCTTCAAAGTGTAATAGCCGAGATATTCCTTCGTGTTTGGTATTCTTAAAATAATTTACAATATTGTTGTAATCTTTAAAGCTTTTATAATAAGTCATCTGTCCAAAGTAAAGTTGACCGAGATTTGCTGAAAATAAAAAGTTATTACTGCATTACAATTTATCTGAAAG
Source organism: Dasysyrphus tricinctus (assembly GCA_963921185.1). Classification (NCBI taxonomy): domain Eukaryota; kingdom Metazoa; phylum Arthropoda; class Insecta; order Diptera; family Syrphidae; genus Dasysyrphus; species Dasysyrphus tricinctus. The sequence continues at coordinate 106,844,557 of OY992530.1, forward strand.
ATTTATGCAGCGCAATTAACAGCGCCACATTTAATCTTATATTATTAATACACATGTCGGAGACCGAAAAATTCCAGACGAATTACGCAAGCATTGTAATATTGGCAAGGGTGACACTAAGGTGAAGTATTTATCGTTTTCAAGGTTAAAAATATTATTTCTCTCTTGGTCATAAGCCATGGTTGGGTGAGTAGGTTAAACACAAAATTCAGCAGCATCTTATTTTCTCCGAAAAAGCGGTCAACAAAAGTGACGTGAACTGATTGGATTTTATTAATTCAGGTAAAGTTATCAATGACAGATGACACTAATGACAGCAACCAGCGGTGGCGCGCAGCGTTGGAAGTAACTTATAAGTTGGCTGTTGAGAGGTTTCGATGTCGAAAGAATTAAACATTTTCTTTTATGAAAATAAAAATTCAGTCAATTCAATAAAAAGTTGTCATCCCAACACAACTATTACTTTAGTAAAGTAAGGGCACCAGGTACTTAATAATCTTAATACTCCATCCAACGATAGTGGCAGACTTTTCACAGGTCCTATAAGACATTTTGTCACACTCGCATAATCTTATCCTGCTAATCACGCGTTCCAGTGAAATGTGAATACATTATTCTGCGTGGTCGTTCTTTGATGAACGATCAGCAACCGGCACAGGAAGTTGTACGCACTTGTGTCTTTCTAATTCAAAGAATAAAAAAGCAGCAGTGATGTGTAAGCTGAAGATTCCTTTTACCTTTTGTGCATCTCACGAATAGTTTCATGGTGGTGTGACTGCAGTTTTGCACTATCTCTTCGTTAAAAAGTCAGCAGAAGACAGGATGATCACTACAAAATAAAAGTGATATGCAAAACAGGAAAATACACAAGTGCAAGTAAAGACGCTGATTGATGTGTACGCAATCGCGCTAAGCTCACGTAGAAGGTACTCACTGTTAAGTCCTTGGATTTCACTGATTCTCTCCTCTCTACCTAGGGCTTGACGATGCAGATACTTTAGAAAGTCTTAGTCTAGATCTAACTGCTGGTCACGACTTGAGTCTATTCCCCCTCCCAACCTGAAACAAAAACCTCAAGCAAGTAAGTGGTACGCGCATGTGCAATCAAGTGACGTTGTATAGGATATTTGAAGATGCGCATTGTCGCGCTGCGCTCTTCTTCTGCTACTTTCGCAACAATCACAGCAAACATAGTCTTCTGACAGCAAAACAACAAGACGGACAGACAGAAACACATTTTCGCGTATGCTATGGTGAATGTAAATTATGTTCGCGAGTATTTCGCGCGGGAAGATCGTGTCACGTCATCTATAGCGCACGCGTACTTCACCCTGCTCGTTTGCATCTTGCATGTTAAAATGATTAAGTTCTATATGCGCATAGTTATGTGTGCGCAATGTTTGACAAAATGTGAAAGAAGTGATCAATTCATGAAAACGTAAGTTTTTCACGTACCCACTCTACAAGGAAGTACGCATTTGCATATTTGATTTTCCACTTTGAAAGCATAGCTTGCTTCGCATATATGAAAAATGTCCTCTTGCTCGTCAATGGTTACATGTGTTCGAGAGCTTGTTATCTTGGTATTATAAGTAAGAGCCAGGCTTAGGAAGAGAGAAGTGGTGTGTTTGTTAGATCTTGGATGGACGACAGACAACAAACACGTAATGTACGAGCAATTGGATTTTGTGTTAAGTTGGATTTGTTAGAAAAAGTCCAGCCTGTGTTCAATGTTCAGACAGACAGACATTCACATAAATAGTATAAGAGATGTCCCGCACTTAAGTTGGACATGATTTGTCGAGTGTCTAGCTAGAGTGTAGGTCAATGAGTTTCAAGGAAGTAAGCATTTGTCATCCTCTTTTTGACTCGCACTATGAATAGAATGTAAAGAAGTATAAGGAAGAGTTTATGCAACGAAATAGAAATTTATAGGCATCAACTTTAGATTAGTTTAATGCTGGCCTATTTGTATAGACATCTTTAAACAGTGGGTGCTGTAAATAAACTCAAAACACAAAAATAGCAACATTATAATCTTCTGTAGGAAATGACTGGCTGTATAATTCGGCTGGAATCTTGGGCGAGCTTATCGGAAGAATGGTGTACACTGGATGAATTCTACATAGAGAATCAACGGTGTCACCAACAGCTTCAAATACAGAGCCCTTACATGAGCAACACTAGCATACTAGAGCCATAGAGTTGAGGTCAGTTAGAATTTTTAGTACTTGCCAGGGTTCTAAAAATGAGATGGTACCGAATGAACTTTTTATGGGCCAATGACAGCGCTCATATCCCCGTAGTGGCCTATTGGAGTTAGATTATCCGGCCTACTGTTCTAAGGCTTAACAAAGACATAGTCTTCTGTGTTTGAGGGATGTATCGTAGGGTTAACTCTCCGACCACAAACAGAATTCGGTTATGAGAGAGACACGAGGATCCTCGGATAGTGGTAACCCTCAAATGGCAGTAAGACCCAGGACGTCAACAGATACCGACTGGTGACCGAAGATTCTCGTGATCGAAAAAAAACACCCTAAAGTTTTATAAAAAAGCCATTCAACTGGCTGTTGGTTTTAAAACCGGAACGCAGGCTCTTCGAAACAGCAAAGGTATAGAAGAGGTAGACTTAGCTATAAAAGAAATCAAAGACAACAAGGCTTCCGGACCTGATGGTTTACCAGCGGAGCTCTTCAAGCACGGAGGAAAGGGTGCATGCTTGAACTCATCAACACAAGTTTGGGTGGAAGGCAGCATGTCCGAGGACTGGATCCATAGACCTCCATATGTCCCATCTACAAAAAATGGGATCATAAGTCCTGCAAATAACCCACTTCCTATCGTTAGTGCTAGCTCACCCAACATCCGTTTTAATTCCAACCAATGAACATACCTGGTTTCACGATCCGGTGTTGATCTTTACTAGACACCTCATGTTGGAGTGAGCAGATGGAGGCCCACGAAAATCTCACATCCAATCATGTAACTGGATGATCCCCTGAGGGATCGTATTCGAGCTTCGAAGAAACCATCAAACTGCCTAGTCTGGCATTTGCTGTCAAATTCAAGGCGTGGAAGATGATCTTCAGAGGATATGTTCACAAACGTTTATACTCTTATCCAATAATTTCATCCACAGGTCAAATGAGTTATGGTGTCAAAACGGGACACTCCAGCGCTAATTGGGTCCCTGAGTGAGTATAATGCTCGTGGACACCATTTCTACCTACCATGTCCTGCAACACTATCGAGGCGTATCGCTAATAAACGTTGCATACAAGATCCTATAAAACGTACTGTGTGAGCATCTTAGGCCGGTCTGCCAAACTATAATCGGCAAGTACCAGTGCAGTTTCTGGCAACGCAGATGGACCATAGAACAAATATTCACTTTCAGCCAAATCCTGGAAAAGCCCAACGAATTTCAAGTCGAGACTCACCGTCTATTCACCGACTTCAAAAAGCCGCATATGATAGCATTCATCGTCAGGAGCTTTACAAATATGGAAATTGCTGAGCTTGGGATCCTGGGAAAACTGATCCGGTAGTGTCGCGTGACATTGGAACATACGCAAAGCAATGTGCAACTAAGGAAAAGCTGTTCGGAACTATTCCAAGCATACACAGGGTTTCGTCAAGGAGATGGGCTTTTTGTGACTTGCTCAATCTCGTTCTCGAACAAATAGTGCGCAGGATTAGCAGGGGCTAACTCTAAACGCACTATTTTCAACAAATTTGTACAAATTCTAGGGTATGCCGATAATATCGACATCATCGGCCGTTTGCAACAAGGCGCTATAGAAGCTTTTTTGCCTCTTGAAGAGTAACCCTAGCAAACTGGAGATCAGTTTTACGCAAAAGATGGGTTCAAAGCTCCTCACACCAAAGACAAAGTGCATTCTCTATAAGACCCTTATGCTGCTAGTCCTGCTTTATGGCGCCGAGTGTTGTACGATAAACAAAAAGGGAGAGCTGATACTGAGTTCCTTCGAAAGAAAAATTATTCAACGGATATTAAGTTCTGTGTGCAAGGAGTGCGAATAGAGAAAAAGATATTTACAACCTCGAACTCTATGAGCTCTATTAAGATCAAAACACGTTTACTACATTGGCTGTACCATGAGCGAGCCAAGAGAGTCTGAATACCAGCCTCCAAGTTTCCAGAGATCGAAGAAGACCGAATATCAGGTTTAAGCACCAAGCCATCGGGAATGCCAGAAGCCTTAGTGAAGATGACTGAAAGCAGCGTGCTTGGGATCGTCCAGGAATGAAAGCTGCCACGCTTCAGGCTGCAAGCTGCAAACCTTCATGGATTGTGAGTTGGATAAGTAAGTGAATATAGAAGATTTCAAGAAGGCTGCAAGCTGCAAACCTTCATGGATTGTGAGTTGGATAAGTAAGTGAGTATAGAAGATTTCAACGACAGTTAACAAAAATTGAGCAAATTTTAAAATAAAACCTTTGTTGGAAGACCCTGTATATAACTGAATTAAGCTATTTGACAGCTGCCAAAATCGTGAATGTTCCCTAAAATTTTATATAAGAGTTCATATGGTAGGAAGTAAGAAATAAACCAGCACCATAGACAGATATAAGCATTTGGGGTGGTTAGAGACTTTGTCTACCTAGGCTCCGCTATCAACTCTAACAACAACACCAGCATTGATATGAAACTTATGGCCTTTTCGATTGGCAATCCGGAATACCGATTCGATGCGTGTGAACGCTTCTCACTTCGATTCTGAAATCAAATCCAGAACAATTTTCTCTTCCTTTCAGAACAAGAACTGTCATTTTGTCCCCAAGCGAAAAGGTCATTTGAAATACATAAGTCTTGTCAATTAAAATCTTGTCAGTGAAGGAGAATATACAACAACAAATGCTACGGGCTGTACAGCAACATCATCCTAGCCAAAAGAAGTGAATCGAACGACTAAGGTGGCTGCTAAATATTGCATTAGTGTATTTCAAGATTCTTCCTGTTAAATTTTAAAAATTTCTTTGCGAAATAAGCCTTGTTTTTCCAGTCAGTTAACCATTTGTAAATATCATGAAATACTTTACTTTTTCCCTTGGGAGAGATTAATGAGCTGTGACATTGATTTTTCGTTCCCTTTCTGGAGTCTCTTTGATAATAAATTAGTTAAACCGCATTTTATGATTGATTACTTATCTTGTGAAATCCGTTTGCTTTTTATTTCAAGACTTTCACCAACAAATTTCTTATTTTGACTGATTTACATTGCGGAATTGCAGTTCTTCGGCATTTAATTAGTATTTTCTTAAGAACCATTCATTAGTCCTTCGCCAGTAATTATCATTTTTATGTATGTAGGTCAATCGCTCATTTTATGATGATGATCATCAATTCATGAACTACGTTCCTACATGACACTTCCGACAACGCATCCATCTTCACTTGATCAACGAGTTGTCAAAAATTAAGCACCAATCATATCTGAAGTAAATTATTCCACAAATTAGATTACAATAAGTACACTCACACGTCGCACATCGCACATCGGTCAATTCTCTTCACGGCTCGTCTGAGATTACGGCTGAGATATGTAGTAATTTTTTCTTATATATCCTCTTTACTTCAATGAGTCGAAAATGAATTCCTCAATCTATGGAATTGAGTCCCATTGATCACCATCTGATCACAGAGATCATCACTTTGATGTGATGACGACGAAGACAACGACAACGTTGATGATGATCTCTACTCTCCCGCGCGTCTGTCGCTTATACGTTTTTCTTTCATTTTTTTTTCACGAAGACTTGTCCAGTACTTTGACAATGATTGACTTGTTGTGTTGAAGTCTCGGTACTTTTCAACGAGCACAAAATGACGCTTGAGTGCGCACTGCAGCCGCCAACTCAGGTGTCCGATTTCGCGTCATCGTCATCGTTGCGTCTTGCATCCCCATGTGCGCAGAATTACAATTTATTAGCATCGAGACAATTGAATGGTTAATTAAATTGAATTAAAGCGGTTAGTTGGTAATTTCATTCCACACACAAATTGATTACATCCAACACACACTTGGACGCCCCTCCTCATCGGCGGATATACATGGCCAGTGCAATTGCTTGATTATCTTTTGAGCTTATCCGTGATGCTGTTTGGATAAACCTGTATGGTATAATGTTGTTGGATAAAATTAATGTCAGATGTCAGTGCAGAGAGATGTCAGTCAGGGGGTAATGATACGCCAAAAACCCAAGCCCATGTTTTTCGACATCATTATTTTCGGGATGAATTGAAAGGAATGGAATTGAATGAATGGATGACCCACCTACTTCTGGTTATGTTTTATACGTTTCGTTAAAACATCAGGAGTTGTTGTGTGGCCCGGTTCGTTAACCTCAATCTTTAATGTTACTTTTGATTATGCTTTTAAATGCTTGTAACGTTTCTCAATTGAATTTACTTTTTCCTTCATATTCTGAAAGAAAAACAAGACGTAATCCAGCGATTGCTGAATGGTCCAATTGTGTCAATCAAACGAAAACCAATGTTCTAGTTGTATCAGTTACCTTAAATTTATTGCAGGTACCCTACATTCATATACAATGTGGTCTTAACAATTATGATGTTTTTATTCTTTTAAAAGGAAAAATAAAGTAGTTCAAATAATTGCGGTTGGATTGGACTTTTAATTTTCTCAAAACCGAAATGAAAGGATCTGATCGAACGTATATTGGCAGAAGATGTCATCATCAGTCATATCAAAAGAGAAGGTGTGGTAGTGTTTTGACAAGAAAGTATAAATAGTTGAAAGGTTTATAAATGGATCAATTTTGATGTTTATAAGTAAAAACCACAAGTGAAAGGTCTTTATACTTTCCAAAGTCAATACAAAAAATAAGAAATGTCAAAAATTAAGATGTATGAAACCTATAAATGCATCGACCATAAACTATTTTTTGAAGTTTAACGTCGAAGTTTGAAGTGTCATGAAAATGACAGATGTTGATGTCATATCCGTAGAAATGTAAAGAAGTGATAAGAACCTAATGGCATGTAGGTAGTTGGAAAATAGTTTCTTTTGGGTCTCAATATGTCAAAAGGCAAGGGCGTGTCACACAGCTGATGCCATAAGAACATTCTGCAAGACAAAATTGAGGGTAGGGTTTTCTCTCGCGGGGATGACGTGAATTGGTTTTAAGGATCATGCGATTTAACCTCGTCAGGCTTTTACTGTGGAGTTTTCTGTGGCATCTATGGACCCCATCAAAATCAAATAACCCAAAATCAAAGTCGCAGACTCATTGAAATTTGGAACTCTCGGATCCATTAAATAATTTTGGTGGCGAAACAGCTCGTGGAGAACCAGGGCCTATAGTGACTTACAACCCTCAACCATTCCTGTGTGCGTGTTGTTGGCAGGAATGGAGGGGACCTACAATTTTTTGCCGAATCCAAACGACTAGATGAGTAGCACTTTTTCATGACAACAGATATTCTTGGAGGATTTGTCAAATCCTCGCAAGGGGCAGTACCTCAGAAAAACATTTTTATTTTTAGGTGGTTGCAGCTGGGAATCGAGCCCAGACCTTCAGCATGACAGTCGAACGTACTAACCATTATTACTTACTTACTTAAGGTTGCGCTACAGTCCGGGTGGACCAGGACCTCGACCAAAGAGCTTCTTCCAGCTGGCTTGGTTTTTAGCTAGCTGTCTGCTGTCCCCAGTTTCGCACGGTACCAAGTTGGTTGAGGTCGTCTTCCACTTGCATGCGCCACATTTTACGCTGTCCCACCTCTGCTGCGCTGTCCCACCGGGATGGATTCAAAGACTTTTCGGGCCGGAGCATTGATGTCCATTTGCTCTAGGTGACCCAGCGATCTCAGTTGTTGGCTTTTCACTTTTGTGACTAGGTTCTCTCCATTCCCCATCTATTCAGATGGGATCAAATATGACCCGGAAAATTTTTCTCTCAAAACAGCCTTAAGTGTTCTCATCCACCGTTAATACTATCCATGCCACTGCACCATACATCAGGACCGGTATGATAAGCATCTTACAAGTAGTTTGTTGCTTGAGAGAGGGCTTCGCTTCTCAATTACCTTCTTAGCCAAAAAAAACAGCGATTGGCAAAAGTAAAAGTTCTTCGTTTGATCTCAGCACTGGTATTGTTTGCTGAGCTTATAGCGGTTCCTAGATAGACTAAGTCTCTAACCACCTCAAAACAATAGCTGTCTTTAGTGGCGTTTAGTCCGAGACATCGGTGTTGGGTGTCCTTTCTTGTTGACAGCATATATTTCATGTTGCCTGCATTCACCGTTAAACCCATCTCCTTGGCTTCCTCCTCAAAACATACGAAAGCACCACTGACATTATGCTTTGTTCGTCCGATTATGTCAATGTCGTTAGCGTAAGCGAGTAGTTCGGCGGACTTTTGAAAGATTTGACCTCTAGTGTTGATATGAGAGCTTTGCACTATTCTTTCAAGAACGATGTTGAAGAAGTCGCATCATAGTGCGTCACCTTGCCTAAAACCTTTTTCGACATCAAAGGTCCCGGTGAGCTCTATATTGCTCTATATAGCTCATTGCTATAGATGCTGTCATATGCGACCTTGAGATCGATAAAAGGTGGTGGGTGTCGATCTGAAACTCCTGATTTTTTCCAAGATCTGCCGTGGGGCGAATATTTGGTCGATGGTGGACTTCCCTGTTCTTAGGCCAAACTGAACTGATAGGCAATATTAAGAATACTCTGTGGTTGGTGCAGTCCAGAGGATCAATTTTCTTGAGGATTGGGCAAACAATTCTGAGGTTCAATTCATTGGGCAGGCTTTCCTCCAACCATATTTTGTAGATAAGCTCCTAACCAATTCACAACCAGCCGCTTTAAATAGCTCAGCGACAAGTTCATCAGCTCCAGCTGCTTTCTTGGACTTAAGTTTAGATATAGTTTTCCTTACTTCGTCGAGGTCGGCTGGACGGAATTATTAGCCTACGTCGTCCAGGTTGAATGGTGCAATCTGCAACCTGGAATTCGGTTGGTCATCGCCGTTATACAATTTGCAGAAATTATATTTCCATATCCTTAGCACCGACTGTGATTCTACCACGATGTTCCCCTGATCTTCCTTGCAGGCTTCGGTTCGGACCTTGTAACCCTGGGAGGTTATTTTCACTTTTTGGTAAGACTTCCGAACTTCAATACTGAAATGACATTCCTTTCGTAGAGCTCGCGAGCAGCTGTGGTCCTTCTATGCAGTGCCGCTTTGTATGCCTGTTGTTTGGCTGCCTGCACTGACCGGTATTTTTCATCGAACCAGGGGGTGGTTAGAGGTGGAATCTCTTATGGCTTCCTGGCAATTCTTTCACTGGGTCTCAATACTTGAAGTTGGTGACATAGGACTATTAAGAGGGCGCGAGAGGCTCGATAGGAAAAAGACCTGGCAATTGATTGCGACAGTAGCTGTCTGACGTCGAACTTCCTCACAGCATTTCCCTGCTTTGGCTTTGATCTGGATATCCGTAGCATTACCTTGGCTCAAATTAGATAGTGGTCCGTGTAAACGTTGGCACCTCGGAACGTTCCAACTCCTTGATCGCAATGTGGTCAATCTGGTTGGCGATTGATTGACCAGGAATTCACCATAGCCCCTTGTGTATATCGAGATGCGGGAACTGCGTAAGAGCTACCACAACATTTCCTCTTGCAGTAAAGTAGATTAACCTGAGTCCGTTATCGGAAGTGGGGTCGTGCATGCTATATGTTCCGATTGTGCTACTAAAGACATCTTCTCTTCCTAGTTTGACATTAAAACCACCCAAGATAGTTTTAATGTCAAAGCTAATATGTATGTTTTGTCCAGGAGCTCGTAGAACTTGTCCTTGGAGTCGTTATCTTTCTCCTCTGCAGGGGTATGCGCGCATATGAGGCTAATTTTGGCCAATTTAGCCTTGATGGGAAATGTTTTGAGGCGCTCGTTCACATAGTTGAAACTCAAGACTTCTTGCCTAGGTCTGCATCTAAAGACGAATCCACATACAAAAAGACTCTGCCCTTGTGATCGGTAACTGTCACCAAAGAAGATGTGGTAGTCTTCCAGACTTCTTTTGCCCAGCCTATCCCATCCTATCTCACTTCTTGGACGGCGGTGATGTCTACTTTGTAACAGTCTAGGGCTTACGCTAAATGTTTGGCTGGTGTATAGAGACAGAACATTCCACGTGCTGATCCGAAGTTCATTGTCCTTATTTCGCTTGCTACAACGGCCACGAGGTACTAATACTCTCGGATTCATGCAACCGTGCATGATGAAATTCTTGTTTCATACAATGTTCACTCCAGCGAGTACCCTACAGCAATGGTGCATAGTGCGCAAACTTTTCTGTGGATCTTTGATTTTCATAGCGTTAAATTATAATAAATATTAAAGGGCTTATGCACTTTTTGTTTGCTGAAACGTCAATTTACATAATCTCTAGAGCTTAATACAACAAACGTACTTGAAGTCAGCCAAGGAAGTTTTCTCTACAGGTACCTGTTTTTATATCCACTAAGTTTTCTTTAACTTAATTTATTTGCCATTTCATATTGAAGTCATTTGACATTCCACTTAAATCTACTTCCAAATCATTGCTTCAATTGTTGTTGAAAAGATTGGACTTTGGAGCAAATATTAATCCAAACAAATAGTAAAACACTCTTTCAGATTGATTTCATCCATTAGTCTTTAAGTGTACGGCTTAAATCTCAAGCAGTCAACACACACCTTTGTGAAGAAATGTACATATATTGCAATTTCTCTCCCCCGGGCCAAACTGTCAAGCCCACGATATAGTGCTAGACTATTACTTAAGTTCGCTCCGCTATACCAAGAGCAATGATGCAGATGTTGTTTTGTGCGTTAGTGGAATAACAGGGTGTTTATACAATATATACATGGTTTGAGATGACTAATGGCTGTCAGGCGGTAGCCTAGGGCATTTCGATAGCGCTGTCAAACGCACTTATTAAAGCCTCTTGGGTTTAACTATAATTATATCCCTAAACATTGGCTTAGCTTATGTTAACGAACTTGTATTTTCTTATAAAATATTAGTTTAGCAAGACACACTCGTATTTACATATGTTTATATTTATTTTCCTTTTTTCTTTCTTTTTTCAGACTGTGCAAGAAGTGTCAACGGTTGTGAACGGTTGCAGTGGCGTTGCATTCCCCGACACTTTCAACTGGTCGTAAATTCATTAACAGCACCGGGGGTAATTTTGCGAACGGAATTATTTAACCGGGTCAATTACTTTCGTTTTCTTGAAAAAAAAAGACGTCGTGCATTGACGTCCGAACAAAAATATCCGCTGAAAGCACTTTAACAAAAGTAAAATTTTACCAGAAGGAAGACGCCAATACTTTGACAGATAACCAACAGCCATCGCAGCAAGACACATGCTGCTGTACAAGCAGCGCAGCGTGAGAAAAGAGTACACACCACGAGTATCACCGGCATAAAAAGGCAAAAAAGACATTTTTTCCAATAGTGCAACCGTTGCATAATGTGACAGCTTTAACAAGTGATATACAGCCGTAATTAAGTTATTGAAAATCGATTTCAATTAACAGCGTGTTTGTTTTGATTTCGCCCGCAGAGAGGCGCTTTAAAAAAATCAGCAATAAAAAAACAGACACAAAGTGGGAAGGAAGGAAGTTTATTTTTGTCCGTGCAAGTTGCGCCATCACTGTGTGCAACGTGTAACATTGTTGTTAAATCTTGAGAATTTATTGTCCATAAAATAACGGTGTTGTTGCTTGTTCGGGTTAACAAGGTAATATTTCTTTGTTACCCGCTTGTTGGTGATGTTTGTGTTTAATTTAACAGTGTAAACGGGGCCTTAAGATTGCACATCGTGTTTATTGTGCTTAATAGAGGACATTTGTTGCTTTTTGTCTGACATTTTGTAAACAAGGATTCTTCGAGTTAGTGAGAATGCAATAAAACAGCATATAATTAATTACGGGTTGGATGTGATGCACATTATGAGATAATTTCTACAATCAATAATGACGAATTTGAATAGAATTCGAGTAGTGGTCTTTGGTAGTTCCAAAGTTGGAAAAACTGGTAAGTTTTTTTGATTTCTTAAACAAAATAGTTTTTGAAAAAATATACTCATCAAAAAATTGAAATTATATAAATTGCAACACCTGTATGCTTAGCTTTTTTTATAACCACGAATCAAACGTGAATTAATTTTTAGTCAGTCAGTCAATTAACGAGTAATTAAGTTAAAAATACGCAGGTTTATGCTATGTTTCCACCAATGGTAGCTATATCTCTGTTCAGATTAAAAAAATCTTTTTGGTATTTCCACCGCAAAAAAAATGTAAAGAAGATAGACTTTGATAGCAGCTTTCAAAATGCAAATGGCGTTTTATTTTTTCTTATGAAGTGGAAGTGAGATAGAATGTTTTTATTTGTGTCCAACAATGAAGAACTGAATCCAGCCACGAATGAATCCTTCAGCGCCATTTATTGCTGATTTACAATGCCGCGTTGGGCGTTGCGTTGAAAGATTTGCCTGTCAACGCAAAAGTTCAGGCATAGGAATATCTGTTTAGTGTTTACAATAGGTGTGTTCCTTGCCGACTTTCAAACAGTTTGAAACCGCCAGATTTAGTCCGAAGTCGTTCCACACTTGAAAAATTGTACTGGTCCGCACCAAATCTGGCGGTCTGAAACTGTTTGAAACTGTTTGGGGCTAAACCAAGGAACAGGGTTAATGACGCGTTGAGCATTATGTTACGATTTTGCATCCATTTGTAGGTACACAAACCAACGTAACGCAAGGGGCTGCAAAGCGAAAGTAGAGATTATGGCTGTTTTACAATGACGCGTTCGCGTTCGCGATGCGTACGTTACATTTAACAAGCGCTACGGTCGCGTCCAGATAAATCGAACAAAAAAATTCAAAACTTTTTTCAACACTAGATGGCCACATACCTAAATTGAAATCGAAATGTCAAAACGGACGCAAAAGTTGAATAATCTCTACTTTCGCGTTGCAGCCGCTTATGTTACGTTGGTTTGTGTACCTACTAATGGATGCAAAATCGTAACATAATGCTCAACCCGTCATTGTAAACACTAAACAGAAATTCCTATTGACACCTGGTAAGTTGCTTTCCACACCACTTGCATTTCAGCACATGAACCCTATCTGGGGGATAAAATTTTTTCCAATTTGACGTTCAATGTATTTCCCATAAGAGAAAAGCAAAATAGAGTCATATTCATGTTACATTTTCTAATAACTTTTATATAAACGGATACAACTTTTATGATTGCAATAGAATAACAAAACATGTTAGTTAACAAATCTAGCAAAAAATAAATCAAAACTGACGCCTCAAATGCTTAAATTTAAGATGAAAAATGTAAACAAACTACCTCTACAACGAGAAACAACAACACCAATACTCGTTTGAGAAAAAATCAACACAGGGACGTAGCCGAGTTTTAGTTTTGTTTTCTTTAATTATGTTTGTATTGAAAATGAAGATTTTCAAATACATGTCAACATTTTTGTTTCTTGCATATATATTTACCAATTTAATTACAAAAAAAAAACTTTCTCAAGTATTTTTACCTACGTACAGAATTTTTTTGTTTGGAGGTAAATGTAAATATTTTAAATGCTTCTTCCTTATACCGAATTTACACGACTGGTGAAAAGCTGCCAGTATAATGGCAAAAATAATGAATTTGTCCATTCTTCTGTTATTGTTTTGGTCATTATATTGCCAGTTCTCCAATCGTATAAATGCGGCATTAACAAAAGACGCAGGCACGATTGAAGTGTTATTATTTCCTGATATTTTTGGAGGGTACATATTTTGAAAATAAGAATTGTAAAAAATTAAACGCAAAATTTTATTTATTTAATTAAGGGTGTTATTGACCCCATGAGCTTCGCTAGTTTCTAAACACAAATTATATTTTATTGATAGTCACAAATAGTATACAAATATTTGTACTCCTTTTTTCTCAAGAATACAAATACACAAACCCAATACATATGTAAATAGATAGAAATACTTTATACCTACATCTTCATAAGAAACATTACTGCAAAGTTTCGATGACGTAAGCTTTTACTTATTAGAAAACAGTAGTAAAATATATAATATAAAAATCTTCCTAATTGACTCTTGTCTATCAAACCCCTTCCCTGACTACGCACGTGACACCAATTTTGCTTACGAAATGAATCCATTTTGGAAAGCAACAACAACAATACAGGTTTGTTTACTTTTTTCATCTGCAAAATATAGGAAGTTATACACAAGTTTTGATACATATTCTTCTTGATTAACTAACTCACATAAATTCTTTTTCTATTGCAACTTTAAAATAAATACGTGTTCATAGAAAATTAATTAGCAAAAGTAATGTTTTTAAGACCTTTTTTTGGTTATCTCTTATGGGAAATACATTGAATGTCAAAATGAAAAAAAATGTATCCCCCACATAAGGTTCACGTGCTGACTGCTAGGTGCCGTGACTCCATTCGCCAATACCTGAACTTTTGCATTGGCACGCAAATCTTTCAGCGCGACGCCCAACGCGGCATTGTAAAACAGCCATTATTCAATTTTTGCGTGCGTTTTGACATTTCGATTTCAATTTAGGTATGTGGCCATCTTGTGTTGAAAAAAGTTTGAATTTGTTTGCTTGATTTATCTCGACGCGGCCGTAACGCTTGTTAAATGTAACGTACGCATCCCGAACGTGAACGCGTCATTGTAAAACAGCCATTAAGAATAGGTAAGTTCGATTTGTTAAACTATTTAAATTAGTACAGGTAAAATGGATAAATAAAAGAAACAAAATTAGTACCATCATGAAACTTGGTGAAAACGTTTCATGTATTATGAGAATGAAAAATCAAAAGAGTATACAAATATTTCACATGAAAGGGTGTGTTTTTTGAGGGGGAGAGGGGGGGAAATTGTGGTGTATCAAACAGAAGATTTAACTTTGGTGCAACCTAAGCATATGACACATGGTTTTAAGGCATTTTTAAATGCTGAATCAAATGCCACCAAAACCAAGTCGATACGACTTCCGTGAAAAAAGTTATTGTCATTTTTATGTAACGATGACTATATTTTCAGTATAAAAGTTAAATATTACCGAAAAAACAGTTGAAAATAATGGTCCGTCGATGAAACTTGCCATCAATGGTTCATTTGTCATAATAACAAGAAGGCTAAAGGGTGTTTTTTGAGGGTTGGGGTGAGGACTGGGGGTGGGTTAGCTCTGAGTTAAATTAGAGTTAGCTAATCCTGAAAATAAATTAACCCCGAGTTAACTCAAGAATAGTTTTTCAAAAATCTAGGGCCAACGATGTGCGACACTATGGATATCATCCTTCTACGCCTTTCACGCATCGGAATAGAGATGGCGCCACAACGACATTGCACTGACCATAACTTTCCTTATCGAAATCGGGATGGTGCCACAGCTGAAAAGGCCCTCAATTTGGTCCCTCAGTTAATTCACCAAATTAGACGAGTTAACTCGAAGTTAACTTAGGATTTCAACTGACTGAAAAACACGTTTATGGAGTTAACTCAGGTTAAACCCCGAGACTAGGATGATCTCGCATTGAAAAGCTGGCCTTAAGTAATGCTTTTTGCAGACCAAAGTTTTTGTCGATAGACAGTTTATCTAGGGTTTTGGCTGCGCAATCAAATATTAGAAATTGACTTTTGCCCTCAAAATGTACGCACGTCAAAAATGTTGGAAATGTGACGTGTGTTGATAAGCATATGGTTTATTTCGTTAGCGGTTCGACCGTTTTGATCTCCGAATTACGAGTTACTGCAAAGTCGTTGTTTTTAGTCGTTAAAGTTCCCGATACAAAATTTGGACAGGTTCTGTAAGTGGACAGGTTTTGAAGGATCCGTTAGTTTTATCGTTTTGCGATCTGGGTGTAGGCATAGGCTTATGTCAAAAAGTGGCTTTGAAGCGTATCTCAGCCAGGTGATAACTTACCAACTTAAAATCAAAACTATGCTTGAATCCAATTTTTAACGACGCATTCTACATTGCTCAATCCACATTGCAGCTGCAATGAATTCTCCAATTTTTTTGTCTATCTTATGCCTATCCACTCCGTGGTAGCTCTTGGGGCGCTTATACGATTACCTTTATGCATAGGTAGGCATTGAATCGAGCATATGGACTAAGGTGCCGGTTATAACTTTCATTGAAACTCATCATTGAAAATTTTAATGATTGATTTTGAGACGTTTAGAAAGCAAAATCATTCATTATATTGATGGACGATTAAAACTCAAGACTAAATTAATATTTCTAGTAAAAAAAAAAAAAAAATCAAATAGGCCCAACTTTCCACAAAAATTGACTTTGGATTTTTCAATTATCATTGGTAAGGTAGTTCAATCATTGGAATAAGAAGTCTTTTTATGTGGAAAGTTGGGCATGTTTGAATTATTTTTTTGGCTAAATATATTAACTAAGTCTTCAGCTTTATTTGCCCATCAAAATAATAACTGATTTTGCCTCCTAAACGTCTCAAAATCAATCATTAAAATTTTCAATGATGAGCTTCAATGATAGCTATAACTGGCACCTAACTCTGCTTAATTGCCATAGTATCTGCCATATAATACATGAGATCACACTCAAGCGTAGCACCTAGGTACATGCTTTGATGTTGTTATTCTTTGACGTTTCAAATCTTGTTGACATTTGAGATTAATCGTTGAGTAGAGGCTCTTCGTATCTTTCTTATGACCGAGACTCTAACGTGATAGGGAAGCCAACTCGATAGCATCGCATAACCCTAAAATCCAGAGGGTCAGTTCCTGTGACCATCTCTTTTTTAGCACCCTGGTTAGAGCTGAAAATCCTTACTGACTCCAGCTCTAAGGGCCAGTTTGTTTACACCTAATCATTTTAGTCAGTGAATCCATAATTTGATATTGGTTGATTAGTTCAATTTAACCGGATATTGTGAAAAACTTATTACAAACTTAACCCAATGTGAACTGGCCCTTAGTATGTCACGCCAGGTGCTTATGTCATTTTCGATTGGATTTTCTGCCTGTTATACTCCTTTCTGATTCCAATCGAATATGAAAATATCGTATTGTCAAATTTACACGCACACTACTCAAAGACGCCATTTTATAAAAATGACTTCTTCAAATATTTATCACTTTTGACAAGTAGTCCAACGAAAAACTGTATGTGTATGCGTGTGTTCCAAATTTACTCCTTCTTGAAATCGGAACAGAAAAAGACTCCAAAAACTTTACTCGGAACAGCCAACCGAAGGCTTTTGGAGTAGTAAGAGTTAAAATGGAGTGGTAAAAGGAGTAATCCGAACATCCAATCGAAAACGACATTACTAAGTACATAGTTTGGCCTAGCTGGTACTGGAGGATTAGTTTCAAATTAAAAAGCTATTTCTCTAAATAACAAAAAATTGCAGAAGACAGCTTCCAGCTTCACTTTATAACTAGTGAAAGTGAGTAACGTAAAAAGGCAGTAGCAACTATAAAACCTCGTGCTGCCAATCTACCCACTCAAATGCGTTCGTTTTTTACTTCCTTCCAAAAATCAATTAGTTATTTTGTAATTTTTTTGTTTTTGCTATCAAGTGCGGGCCTGTGACCATTTTAAGTTAAACATCAGATTTAGTGTTGACCATAATCGGAATAATTTACATCGTATCCATATATTCAATCAAGATAAAGCAAGTTGGTCGTGTGCTGCTGACAATGAAAATGTTGGTTGGTCATGGCTCACGGACAATGCACAATCTTTTCTTAAAGATCTACAAATAAATAGCGCAAAGATATTCGTGAACAAAGTTATAATAGGTTGTTTGTATTACCGCAATGAACTTTGGGACTTGATATGCTATACACATATGTACAAGGCATCAGTATACTCTCTCCCTTTCTCTTCGTTCCTTGTGCTTGTGAGGACTTCTTTCAAATTTTTAAGTAGGTACATACATATGAACTTAAAGTTGGCAGCCAGTCTACTTGAGGTTTGTTTTGACGCTATAATACCTCGATATCAGTGCACATATAGGTAAAGACGCTGAACATTTCTCACAATAATATGATTTTTTCGGTAAATATTTCCAACCCTATCAATAAAAAGTGCTCAGATATCTTCTCATTAACAAAGTTACTAAAACGTCAATCAGAAGTTAGTTCGCGAATTAAATTTTCTTATCAATAAAAACATAAACTGCTAATCCATATTTAGTTCAAAATCTTAACGAAAATCTACTACAATCAACAAGAAATCTGCTGTTACCAAAGACCATGGTATAAAAATAAAAGGTATGTTGTATATGAGATGAAGAGTCTGCATATTTTATTTTGTGTGCCGTCATAGCGATTGTTCACCAACACAGCTTTAAAAAATAAATTGTTTACAGCCCTATCAATAAAAACTGCTCAGATATCTTCTAATTCACAAATTAACTAAAACGTCAATCAGAAGTTAGTTCACGAATTAACATTTCATATCAATAAAAATATAAACTGCTAATCAACGTTAAGTTCAAAAACTTAACGAAAATCTACTACAATCAACAAGAAATCTACTCTCTCCAAAGACTATTTATGGATCTGCACATACACTTTCTCACTAAATGTGAACTTTCGCACATACACTCTCTCATTTGAGGCTGTAGATAGCATATGTGTCCTTCTATCTCTAGTTTTTGGCAACAATGACAGAAGTATTTTTAAATTAATTACTCGTTTAATGTACCTACTTTGGTGAGTTAGTTTAATGCCATGAATTTTGATTTATTGATATGATTTGGCACTTAACTCACTGATCAAAGATAATTTGTGGTTCATTAGCGTTTATGAATAGCGGTGTTATTGTTTTACTTGAAATTTTACGGGCATTCTAATAGCTCAGTACTACAAACGTGTCAAAATTCAAACACCGGTATTCATAAAAGCAAATAAAATACAAATTATCTTTAGTCAGTTAGTTAAGTGTCAAATCTAATCAATAAATCAAAATTCAAGATGATAAACTAATTCACCGAAGTAGGTACTAGACAAGTTAAAAATATTTCTGTCATTGTTGCCAAAAACTAGAAATAAAAGGAAACAGACGCTAGTGACACACATGCTACTTACAACCTCAAACACGAGAGTGTATGTGCAAAAAATCGCATTTAGTGAGAAAGGATGTGGGTATTTCAATTAATAGTCTTTGGTAACAGCTAAGCTCTTGTTGATTGGATTGGAGTTCCTCTTCTGCAAGTTACCCCGCTCACCATCACAAATCGCAGAAAATTATTGAATTTCTTCATGTGTGATCAGCGACATTGGTATGAAATTTTAATTTGTGAACTAATTTCTGACCGACCTTCAAGTTTATTTGTGAATCATAAGATATCTGAGCACTTTTTATTGATAGGGCTAAAAGACTTCAGTATGATCCTTACTTCCCTATGTACCTTTATATCCTTAATTGGAATTTCCAAAATGCGTAAGTCAAAGTTTGTTGCTAGTGACACATGATATCATTTTTCAATCATGCACAGTATACATGACTCTTCTAGTAGCCATTGTTTCGTTTGAAAAAACCAGTTGCAGTTGCTACATTGTTTGACACAAAAATCCTTAGTTGCATTGGAATCTTTTTATTTGAACTTATGCCTTGTCCATTTTAATTTTCATGAATCAATTGGAGATCTAGAATGAGTTTCTTCGTTTCATTAATTTTCAACCAATCAACTGTTACTAAATCAACATGCCTCCATTATTTGTGTAGCTACATTAAACGTTAACAAAAGAAAAAAAAAACAGCACAACAGTTTGGCAAAAATGCAAAGCAAATAGTGCTTGGCATAATCGTGCAACCACACTTTGTATACACAAAAGTGCGTTAAAAACTTGAAAGTGTCTTAAGAGCTTCAACAAGGTTTGAAGTTTATACTATGTTGTTATTTCGTTTAGGCCATAAGGTTCAACTACTGCTCTCCCTGTGCACTATAAATGGTGCTCGATATAAGGTGATACAATTCAAGTTTCCATGCGTTTGACATAGCGCAAAGGATAGCACCGCAATGACTGGCGGTAGACATTAAAGAATTTGTACCGCCAAACGCGCACCATGACGGTGCATAGTACTGTCATCGGCACCGGTACACTATTAAAATGTAAGAGGAGAATTTGCTTTTAGAAAGACAGAGTGGAACATTTAACTTGACAGATAGGATAGTTGGTAGTAAAAAAGGTTTTATATTTGAAATTTTTAGTAGTTCACTACTGTCAAACATACTTCGTTTTCGATTGGTTATCGAGTGCTAGTTCTTCTGAAAAGAAAATGATTCTGGGAAATGGCTTTCAGCACTTCTTGCTTGTAAAGCATTGTTTTGTTTTGTTTTTTCCTAGTAAGGCCTGGTTCGCAGATTGCGCTAAATATTCGCTCTCACATTTCTCTCCAAATGCCAGCTCCAAACTCCAGCTAAATTATGACATAAGATATCACAGAAAACAGCTGTTCTCTGAAAAGAAATTTTACTCAAACCTTGAAAAGGATTTTGTTTTATTATTTCAAATAAATCTAAAGAAATATTATAGATTTTGTTCTTTGACGTTGATCAATCCCTTGTCCTCGAACATTTCTCGTCTTTGATTTTCATTTTCACAAAGTAAAGTTCACATAAATCTCAATAATAAAATACCTTGTCGCAATTTAGCTCGATAATTTATTAGCCAGTTTATATTTCTGAGATCTCAGAAGACTCAGAGGGATCAGAAATATAAACAGGATTCCTCTCAAAACAGAATTTTTTTGGATTTTCATCGCACTGAATTACAAAGAAAGAAAAGAAAAAGAAAGTTGTTTTGACTTCTATGTGAAGAATTCTGTTTATATTTTATCCTCCTGCTCTGTCAAAAAACGGAGGAAAATTACTGAGCGTAAATATAAACTGGCTAAATGTGCCGGACAATTATTTCACGCGCTAGATTTTGACAGATGATCACTGTACAAAAGTAGAACTGCTTTCCCATGTAAAACGTATTCTCGTACAAGGGAGCATGCGTGATAGTACTAGATTATGGCTGTCTTCAACTAATGTCTAATGAGTACATTACCACTTCCAAAGGAATAAGGCTAATGTTGAAAATGAGTTTTGAATGTCAAACCGTACGCTTCTGGATTTGATTTCAGAATAAAACTAAACATTTTGTTTCACATCAGCAGCGTACTAGGCTTTACAAGCGAAAAACTGATATTTGTATTAGATTTGTTAGAGAAGTCTCCACTCTTCTTACGCACGGAATTGCTAGTAATAATACCAGATTAAAGTTATTAAAGTACTTGTACCATTATGTCTCCCGTAAATTGGAAACATTTCTTTGTATGGCTAGAGACCACTGATAAACTTATTTTTGTTTCACCGAACTTTTTAACGTTGAAAAGTCTCCAATTCACTTAAGCAAGCAAAATAATGAACATGGACTGAAGAACATTTGAAAACTGTTTGTCTTTGGGAACGAATACACTATGGGGCATATTCATAGATGTTGTTAAACTCTTGCTTAGTTGTTACTAGGCAAGTCCAGAGTTTAGGCTATTCATAAATGAATTTAAACCTAAGCTTAGGGCTAAACCTGTGGTCTAACTTTAAACATAGGAAATGCTGTGTTTAAGTAGTTATTATCAGCTGAAAAAGTAATTTATATCAAATAAAATACTACGTAATCGTCCTAAAAAATGTCGATTGATACTGCAATTGGAGAAGATATGGATATTTTATATGAGTCTGAGCTATGATGGTTAGCGCGTAGGACTGTCATGCTGAAGGTGTGGGTTCGATTCCCAGCCGTGCCACCTAAAAACAGAAATGTTTTATTCGAGGTACTGCCTCTTGCGAGGAACTGACAAATCCTCCAAGAGTAATACTTGTCATGAAAAAGTGCTTCTCATTTAGCCGTTCGGACTCGGCAAAAAACTGTAGGTCCCCTCCATTCCTGCCAACAAACACGCACACAGGAATGGTTGTGAGTTGTAAGTCACTAGGCCCTGGTTCTCCATGAGCTGTTGCGCCACCCAATTTATTTATTTATTTCTGAGCTATGAAGTGAATTGCAAAATGTGCCAAAAAAAAAAAAAAATAGAAAAGAGAGAAGAATAAAATAAGAAACAAGTTCCTTTTCTGCTTGCGACCAGTTTTCTTGGCGTTCGCGCTTTATATTTTCTTCGTTATTTATCTTAAAATATAATAGAATATTTGTTCGAGTTTCTTTTTTGGATTTTTTATTTAATAGTTTTGTTTTTCTTTTTTACTTTTTTTGAGGAAGATCTACACCAAATTTACTCTTTGGGAATATAAGCTTATTTATTTTTTTTTGTCTTTGAACTGTCATCATTTGAAGTATAATTGTAGTAGAACACAACCTTAACCTGGGGTTCTACTAAACACAGCTGGGAAATTGACTATGAATAAGAGCTGTGTTTATTTAACCAACAAGCTTTAAACTGTAGATCAAGAAATCACGACTTTAGTAATTCTCTATGAATACGCCCCTATAAGTTTAAATTTCGACTTCTTTCTCCAAATATCAATGATTATCACTGATAAAACCCTAGCTAAATTTTGACAGAAGATATTTGTAGAAAATGTCATAGAAAACAGATTTTCCCTAACATATTTCAATTGAGTTCAAAAAAATAAAATGCATCTTTCACTTTGGGTATGATAAATTGGTTATTGGTTCATATTAAGAGCAATAGCTGAATTTGTCAAAATTAAGCTCAATAGTAAGGCATAGACATTTCTTACAGATAAAAGGTTGTACTGTTCACAACGAAAAATAGACCAGTTGCCCCATGACTCTTGTGCTGCGACTCTTTTTGCCATTTACTTTTAGCATTTTACGTATATTTCGTGTCGAGAAGCTCCGTGTAATAGCGCGTGCCTCACAGAATGATTTTCAAAGAAAAATTAGAAAAAGAGTAAAGGTAGAACTATAATAGTCGGAAGGGCACTGAAGCTAATGTCAAAAACCAACGAAAAGTAGCTTTCCGTACCGAAAAAAGGGGAACACACCCATAATGTAACTATCATCTTTCTCTTTTTGGCATTCCTATTTCACCAAATGTCAGTTTTACTTAAGTGAGGTGCGCTCGGGAGCGCACCTCACTTCCGTAACCAAAGTTGAACGAAACTTGACGAAACGCTCCACTTCGCAATTATAGTCGCGTCAAATGCTTTCCGTGTATTCGCTTGTTTTCTTCCGACCACTTAAGTGCCCCTCCGAGCATTATTGTTCTAGCTTAAGGCGTGAAACAGATTAAACAAGCTCTAGTAACTGTGGCGGCCATTGTTTTAAAACCAATGCAACGTCACCAGCAACGTCAACAGCGTCGTTAAGCCAAAATCCTGAATTTCCTGTTGGTGGTGCAATGCTGACAACTATTCCGCAACGAAATACAGGCGCACCACACTGCAAAAAATAAAATACCTTAGATATGGAACTTGTTATTTTTACTTTCGTTTCTATGCTGGTGGCAGTGTGTTTGAAAAATATTTGCTGGCCAGCGTGCTGCTTTCTGTTGACGGTGCTGGTGCTGGTTTAATCTGTTTCGCACATAGACGCATGGAATTGTCGTGTAACAGAGGACTATGTGGTTTTCGATTCGATTTTCTGACTGTTCGTCTCCTTTTTTTCCCAATCGAATATGAAAACATCGTGCTGTCAAATTTACACATACACTACTGAATGACGCCATTTTAAAAAATTGCTTCTTCAACCAATTATTACTTTTGACAAGTAGTCCGATGAAAAACTGTATATGTATGCGTGTGTTCCAAATCTACTCTTTCTTGAAATCGGGAACAAAAAAAGATTCCATAAAAATTACTCGGAGCTGCCAATCGAAGGTTTTTGGAGTATAAGGAGTTGAAATAGAGTGGAAAAGGAGTATAGGTACTCCGAATGTCCAAAAAAAACGACATTAGAAACACAAATACAATTTTTCGAACTTCGAAAAGATTCCCCTGCGACTCTATGGGTGGTTGAATTTTTGTCCCATTTTTCTTTTCCTTCGCACTCATTGAATATTAAAAAGATTAAATCCTCAAGAGAAACTATGCAAATGCAGACTTACTTAGCTTGATGCCTGAGGTAATCTGGGGGAGAAAAATATGTCCTATTTGAGGTGACCCTGAGTTAGCCATAAAGTAAATCTAAGATTTTTGCTTTGTCAAGTTAAGTTAACGAATGAACTTTCAAAGTAACATGAGTTATGAAACATTTGTTTTGTTGTGCATTTGCGTCCTGGCGTGTTGCAGGCAATAATTGTTTATTTTTGAAACAGAAATTAAAACAATAAACAAATTTCATAAATGATAATAACAAGAAAATGGAAACATTTTAAGTTGTGGATTGTTTTTATTCATTTTTAAACTAATTTTGTTATCATCATCACACACTGGGGTCGATTTTGAACCAGAATAACTTTTTGCTTTAATCGCACACGGGCTAAACAAACCGGACGGAAAACAATGTGCATATAACGGGTGATTTTTTAAGAGGTTTAGAACTTTAAAAAAAAAAAAAACACAAAAAATTCGAAAAAATGAATGAAATATTTATTTGAATCGATAGTTTGAACCTTGCAATTTAATGTTTAAAGCCTAGTACGCAGATCGAGCAAAGACAAATTTTATCTCTACATTTTTTTTCTCGAGACAAACTCTGAAGGTGTAGAGATAAAAACAAATGTCAAATGAGAACAGTAGCGTAGTTAGAAATTTGAAAAATTATAAAATATCCTTCATTTGACATAAATTTGAAACTTTTACCAGAAATCAGATTCTTTTAAGGCATTTGCAGAGCAAGAAAAATTGATCGCATGCGCTTGGAGGGGAACAATATAATGTGGATGGATGAAAATACATTTAAAAGGTTTAAAATTTTCAGTTTTTTTACTTCCCTGGAAAAAGGCGATTCTAGGGCAGTTAGGTAGCATTTGGATCAAAATGCACTTTTTCCATCAAAATATAGTTTGTCTGTCAAGCCATCAACTGTCAAATTATATTGAAGGATCACTGCGATGTAAATGGATTAAAAAACTTGTAAAAATTTCGAAATTTTTGAAGGTTTTTACTTCTCCGGGAAAAAATGATTTAAGGCACTTGTTTGACATTTGGATTAAATTAATTTTTCGTTCAAAATATAGTTTATTCTTCATCTTTCAAGCCATCAACTGTCACATTCCACTGAGGCATGGATGTCCTGTAGATGGCTTAAAAAAACCCTGACAAAATCATAAATGTTCACAATTATATTACTGCTCCCAAAATCCAATTAAATTGCCAACTCTGTTTGCTGAGTCCAACCATATCGATCTAACTCGATTTGGGAATCAATTTAATTTTTTTATTGAAAAAATATTTTCCGTATCTGAATGTGGCCCTTTTGTACCCTTTCCCATTGGCTACGCCACTGACTGATTGAAAACAGCTGTTCTATTTATTCTATTCTCATACCATATCATCATTTTCTGTACGCATTTTATATTTTATTTCCGTCATGCGTCCTCACAACGTCTTAATAATGGAAAGAATGAAACAGGGAGATGTTTTAGTTTATAAAAAGTGAAATATATATAAAACGTCACAATTTGTCCGGAAAAATAATGCTTCGAACATTCTTTTTCCGCGCAAAATTAAGTGGAAACTTTCTTTTACCTTTTCACGTACAGCGGTTACAGCTGTCAAATTTTGCGTTGGAGCTGCGTACCACTTGGAAAAAAATCCGAGATAAAATTTGTCCTGAGAAAAATTTTATATGGGGGATAAATTTTGTCTCGATCTGCATACTAGGCTTAAAGATAATTTCATGCAAATGTTGACCGCGGCTGCGTCTCAGGTAGCCCATCCGCTGAGTCCAATTTTGGCATACTCTTTCACACATATCGGCCGGTATCTCACGAATGAATGCATGGATGTTGGCTTCCAGTGCGTCAATCGAAGCGGGCTTGTCCCTATAGACATTAGCCTTGACATACCCCCACAAAAAATAATCTAATGGTGTCAAATCGCACGATCTAGGCGGCCAATTGACCGGCCCGAAACGTGAAATTAACTGTTCACCAAACTCGCCTCGCAATTGCGCCATTGTTTCGCGTGCTGTGTGGCATGTGGTACCGTCTTGTTGAAACCACATATCATGCAAGTCAAGAACTTCCATTTCGGGCAAAAAAAAGTTTGTTATCATCGCTCGGTAGCGTCCTTCCGCAAAATTTTCCACGTAGTGCTGTAACAAAGGCCTAACTGCTGGGAACGGCGCCGAATCGACATTTCGCGGTCTTCTGTCACACTAGCTGATACGGCCGCAATATTTTCTTCACTACGCACAGTACGTTTAATGTCCAACAAAGTAAATTTGGTGCGAAATTTGGTCACAATCTTCCAAATAGACTGCTCAGAAGGTCGAGAATGCCGACCATAAAATGGAAGCAGCGTGCGATGAACATTTCGAACCGAGCACGAATTTTGATAGTAAAATTCAATAATTTGCAAGCGTTGTTCATTTGTAAGACGATCCATGGTTAAATTGCAAACCAAACTGAAGCTGTTTGACAGTGACACAAGGTACTAAACACACGTCAGCTGTCAAAACCAGTGTTGCCAAAACCAAACCAGCTAAAAAATCACCCGTTACATGAACCGACTTTAATTGTGGTAATATTTTTTCAATGTCAACAAAACAATTACTAACCTTTTGGTGGTTTTTGAGAATCCTTTTGAAAGACTGTTTACAAGTAGATATCTGAAGTCTGAACTACTGGACAACTCGTTCAGTACTTTATTTTTGTAAATCCGCCCCTTTAATCAGCTTTAAATTACGTAATTACATATTTTATAACCTAAAATTAACCTTAAAACGTCAAAAGTGACACAAGGACGTGACGTTCGCTGCATATTTTACCAATTTGACGGAATTCAAGTGGAGGTAAATCCAAGTTGACATTTGTCAAGTATAGTAACAATCTTGACGCCTTGCTATTTTCATGTCTGTCATACCAGCCGTCAGCTTATAATGCTGTGTTTTATTTTTGTTATGGTACCTATACATTTATGCTCGTCAAAGAAAGTTGTGTAATCTCCTTACAAGTCAAAGGAAAAAAAAATCAAGAAACCAAGAGAACAAGTGGAGTGAAGTCGCACGCCTGATCACTATCTCAGTTGATCGTTCATTCGTTTCATTCTCATTAGCATAATTCCGATCGCCGCAAGATGTCGCGGTTGTTATGACAGGAGGAGAGCAATATACCCTTGTTATCGTCGTTGACTGTTCTTTGAGTGTGAATACCAACTATATATGTACTTGCTAGAAATCTGTAATTACTATGGTAATGCAATTGGCGCCGGTTAAACTACCTCGAGAGTCTCGCAAAGAGGTGTCATTTATTGCTTGTCACACTATACATGGTTAAGTGGAAACGATTTAAATACTCAGATTCAAGCATCAGTTGTTATTATATATTTATGTTTGGAATTTTTCTCATCGTTAGTCACGACTCTCTGTACTGTGTTTAATTCCGAAATACATTGGTTGGTATCTGAAGAGATATTTTTAGTCTTAAAGGTCAATGCTTAGAGCATTTTTAATGATGTTGATGGTAACCAAATCACAATCAATCGATCTTTTGTTGATCTGGAAGACTTCATCTTGTTGACATTTTATATGGAAACTGTTTTTTAGCTACTGAAATTTAAAAGACACTCCTCTGCAGTTGATGTTGTCTGACTTCGAGTGTTGTCGTCAGTAATAAAAAGGTGCATGCAATGTACTTAATTTTCAGGCCTTGAATATTATTTTTTTGATTTATTTTGGAAATTTTCTCACGACTGTAATAAAATGGTCAGGTAGGTGTCCCATACCTCAACGAGTAGTTTAACTTGATATCATAAAATATTCGTGAAAAAATATCAGTTATTTGATGGAATGTAGTTTAAGTGTAGCAAATATTTTGTTCTCCACTTGATAAAATAGCACAGATTTGGAATACTTTTAGAAATTATCTTTGAAACTGCAGAATTCCCTATGACCTGAAAGTTTGTACCAGTTTTTTGATAAAGTAAACAAACAGAGCTAAAGAAATATTTGCTGTCGGTGTGAGTTTATCTTGGAATTTTTTTTTTTTTGATGACGGTATTAAGACAAACTTCACCTTTGGCGATAGCGAATTTCACAAAACTATCAATTTCAAGAGTGACAGCTTTTATTATGGTGGAAGTGTCAAATTCCAAAGTGCAAAACGAATCAAAACAACAATTCTTAGCTAATTTCGATATGATGATTCGCTAAGTGCTTATTTTGACGTTTTTAAATGAACGAAAGAGTGATATATTGCTATTTGTTTAAGAGATCTATTAATTTTGACGTTTCCTTTTTTATTTCGCTTTCGTCTCTTATGTCTGTTCGTGTAGTTTCGCATTTCTACCCAAAGTTCTGTCAGAGTTCATATAAACAAAATTAAATTGAAAGAACTTTGGGCTGAAATGGGCAGTTTTGGGAAGTACACGAATATAGGTTTTCTTTGAAAATTCTTCAAAGAATTAGGAATGAAATAAAAAAGGAATTGCCAAAATGAGTTGACTTACGTGAAGGCTGCCTCATAATCATCATCAAGTCCTGTAACCCCGATTGGGGTATAGGGCGCCAACAAATCGTATGCATCCTTCACGGTCTGCATATACTTAGATATTTTAACTGTGGCCACGTCTTTCTCTGGGAGTCTGCTTCTGCTAGAACTGTTGATTTCCATGTTGTTCTTGGTCTTCCAACCCGCCGTGCACCCTGAGGATTCCATTCAAAGGACTGCTTTGCAATTTCATCGTTTGGTTTCCGCAGTGTGTGACCAATCCATTGCCATTTACGCCTTCTTATGTCAACGTCCAGCCGCTCTTGACTTGTCCTGCGCCACAATTCCTCGTTTGATGTAATTTGTGGCCAGCGAATTTTTAGAATATGGCAACGGTTTACAAAAGCCTGCAATTTCTTTGAGATGGTAGTCGTGACTTTCCAGGCTTTGCAAGCATATAACAACACGGATTTGACATTGGACTCGAAGAATCTCAACTTTGTGCGCAAGGAGATTTGACAGGATTTCCAAATTTGGGAAAGAGAACCGAAAGCTGCGTGAGCTTTATTTATTCTACTTTGAACGTCCAGATCAGTACCACCATTTGCTGAAACGATACTTCCAAGGTAGTTAAATTGTTCAACCTCTTCAACTGGCGTCTCCTGTATTAAAATACGCTGATGTGTGGGGCGGCCTGTGAGCATTATTTTTGTCTTTTTGCTATTTATTTTAAGACCACTCGACTCTCCTTTTACCTTCAGAGCTTGACACATCCCGTTCAGCCCGCTGATGTTATTTGCCAAGAGACATATATCATCGGCATAGTCTAAGTGACTAAGCCTTTCAAACGGTCTCCATTGAATGCCCTGCCTCTCTGCTGTTCCAACGCTGGCCGTCAAAACATCGTCAATCGCTAGTAGAAAGAGAATTGGCGATAGAATATCTCCCTGCCGCACTTCGAAAGAGTCGGATAGCTGCCCATTGTGTAAAACAAAACATCTTGCGTTGTTATAGGACTCACTTATAATGGCAACAATTTTTGGGGAAATTCCTCTACCAAGAAGTGATCTCCATATACATTAACGGTTGACTCGGTCAAAGGCCTTCTCAAAACCCACGAACATGAGGTAAAGCGGTGATTGCAACTCCGCAGACTGCTCAAGAACGATACGCAGGGTGTTGATATGGTCGACACAAGACCGCCCACTGCGCAAACCATCTTGATGCCTCTTGAGTATAGACTCGATTCTAACCTTTATCCGCTCCAGAATGATGGTTGCCATTAGTTTTGGAAAAACGGACAAAACTGAAATACGTCGCCAATTGTTGCAATTCCTAAAATCACCTTTCTTTGGCAACTTAACAATTACACCATCCTTCCAGTCGCTGGGGTAGATTTCGTTTTCCCACACAGCTTGTATCAACGGGTGCAGAATACTAGCCGTTCTGACAGGGTCAGCTTTCAGGAACTCGTCTGGTATACCGTCAAGTCCAGCTGCTTTGTTGTTTTTGAGAAGATTTATCGAAGATTGAATTTCCAGTACTGTCACTTCGATGTCAATACCCCTATATGATCTACGCATCTCGTTAAGTTGGGGCAATTCAGCACTCTGCTCAACAGAATCCTCATTAAGCAAGGCACAAAAGTGATCCTTCCACCTGCGCAGCTGATCCTCGATTGATACCAAAAGTGTACCATCCACATCCATTACAGGATGATTGGTGTTGCTCTTCTTCCCGACAACTTCCTTGGATATTTGGTACAATTCCCTTATATCTCCTCTTCTTGCAGCGTTTTCCGCATTTTCTGCGAGACTGTCTAACCTCACCCTCTTATCACATCTCACACAGCGATAGACCATCTATTGTGCTAAGCGATACTCTCTCCGCAATTCAGCCTTTCGTTGAGCATCCGCTTCGGCATTTATTTGCATCTTCAACGATTTTGCGAAGATCGATTTTATCCCAGGTGTCTTGGGATATCCAAGAGTCTCTAACTCTCGTCTGCTTGGGTACAGTTTCGGATTCAGCCTCCATAAAAACACTTTTTATATCACCCCACATCTCAACATTTATTGAATGTTGCATTCTGTTTAATGACGAAGCTCTGTCGTTAAGGTTGGTGACATAGTTACGACATATGTTGGGGTCACTTAAAGCATTTGTATTGAACTTCGAATTCCTTGCTGCACCCTGTGATTGACGTTGTACAGCTGCAGTTCGTAGCTTGAGACTCATGAGAACCAAATGGTGGTCGCTTCCCATGTCGGCATTTCTAATGCTCCGAACATCACACATTGGCTTCCTCCATCGCTGCTGAATCATGATGTGGTCAAATTGGTTTTCAGTTTGACCATCCGGATGTACCCAGGTGATTTTGTTGCAAGTCTTATGTTTAAACCCAGTCCCACCCAGTACAAGACGATTAGCGTTACAAAGGTCGACCAACAAATCGCCATTTTCATTCCGTGACCCCAAGCCAGGCTGCCTAAGCAACACCAATCGTGTCTCACAATAGATAAATAAAATCTTAAAGTGGCATCATTAGATTATGCTCTAAGTGTTTAGAAGTCACTCAAATGACAAACAATATCTCCTACCCTTACGGAAGCGGCCAACCAAATTGCATAGCAAAAATGGTGCAAATATTGTTGAACATTAATGCAGTAAACACTAAACTATGAACACTTCTTAATTAGTTCCATATGTCATCTGTCAACACCATTTCCTGAATAAATCAAAGTGGAACGCACCTAGGTCACTAGGAGTTCATGTCCATAGTACGAGCAAGTGTGAAAATAAGAAAAAAAAATCAGGCGATTTTAACTTTAATTACGTACGCCTAGTGTCACTCTTAAATTGTTTGTGTCAATTTCACATTAATTTTGTGCCAATTTGTTGAAAAGAAACATCCTTTGTTAGCTTCAGCAGAGTAATGCAATTGAATGAAAAAAAGAAATTAATTCTACTATCCCCTTTTCGAAAGTCACCCTTCTATGAGCAGAGGCGATTTATAAAAAAATATGTATTGACAATCACTTTTGTGTTCGCACACTTTCACTTCACAATCACTTTTAATACATTTTTCACTCTCAATCAGAGCCATCATCTCCTAACTAGGTAAGCGCCTCCCCAGCCTCCTGTAATTTCCCTGAACTTTTCATGCGCCTATAGACGGAAGAAGCCACCATATAAACATAACACCGCGCGCCACCCATCCACCATGTTTATTCAACAAACAACTGTGTTTCTATGTTATATCTTAAAAAAGCAAACAAAAAACCATACGCGCATGCATTCAAGCTCATATTGTGTTAAATTATAAATGTCTGACCTCTCGCTGCGCATGCGCATAGTCTGAAACTGATTAGACCTGTAATTATAGGTGTCTAAGGTCAGAATGTGTTGACTCTCAATAAAGTGCTGACGCGTTGGAACTTAACGCGTCTTCAACAGCGCAGCGGTGCGACGGTGGTGAAAACGAAATTGATGGTGTTGCATGTCGGGGGCTGTCACACGCTGAGATGTGCATCTTCCATTCACGATGTGATTATTGTTTGTTTGCTAATAATTAACCTCCTTTGTTGGGATTTTGTAAAAGATTTTCCTTAAATAAAATTGAAGGAGTTTCATTCATTTTGGTTGCTTTTATACAAATTTCAATTATACTGAATGAATACTGTGTTTGGTTAATTGTTAGTTTTATGAATTAATTTATCATTTAAATTTTCCATTGAATGAACAATTTATTAAGACTTTCTTTTTTTGTTGTTGTTGTCATTTCAGCTGTCACTGTGAGATATTTGACAAGACGGTACATTGGAGAATACAGTTCAACAGGTGGTGAGTAATTTTTATAAAAAGCTTAAAATTTTATTAAATTAAGTGTCACTCGGGCGTATACGCACTTTTTTGCAGAGCAAAAAAAGAAATTTTCCATAATTTAATTTAAGTTTGTATCAAGGGACTTTTACTCAATTGAAGCATAAACTATAATTATGTTCAAAACAAAACTCAAATGAGATTTTAGAATCTTCTGTCAGACTAGATCAGCTTAGTCAGAATTTAAAGACTCTTTGTTGGTGCATTGATGTTCATTCGTTCGATGTGGCCTGACCAAGGTAGTTGACATGTTTTTACTTTCTTGGCCAAGCTTTTTCATAACATTCTTCTGGTGTTGTCTGATCAGTGTTACCCTTTGATGTCTGCAGTGAACTCCCTCCTTAGGACAGCTGATGCCATCTTCAGATGGTGAATAATTTTCACTTGGGTTAGCCTGGTTCTGATCCCGTTTTAATAGAAACGAGAGAGGGGGAGAAATGTTCTTACTAAGGCGCTTCTCCTTTTATTCAAGTAGCAGTTCAAGAATTCCCTAGAAGAAATCATCGGTCAAGCCCATAAGGAGCGGAAAATCCGCCTTTGGAGGAACCAACCTCCAGGTTGTGTGTGGGACTTCCCGCCCACGTTAAGTTATTTAACCGCGAAGCAACAACATGACTTGGATGCAGATAGAATTATTGTGATGAAACTAACAAAAGAAATAAGTGTCCCTTTACAGAGCACGTGCAGCCGAACAATTAGTAGAGGTCTAAAACTGCTACAAACCTTATATAACTACCACTCAAAAAGTGTAATGCAATGGACCGGTCAAAGTAAAAGTGAAAAACTGTGGTATATATTACGGAGACTTTTACAGAGAGTCAAAGGAGCGTCAATTTGGGTTCGGATTTGTCGTTGGAGGCAGATTTAGGCTAAAAGTCTTGAGTTTAAATTATTTGATCAAGTAACCCCTATTATGCACGCATGCTCTAACAGTGCAGATAGATGAAGACATGAGCTCCTGGACAAGATACATGAACAGTGCCCTAGCCTCTCATCTGCTTATGACCACCACAACAACCACTGGTTTGAAGGTGAATGATGGCAAGTACATGCAGCTAAAAATAATGAATACCACCGTTGCATAGATGGACTAGAGGTTCTCGTTAGCTCTTTGAGGAGAAAAGATAGGAACACCCGGCTTCTCAAAAGGAAAAATAAAGAGCATAAGAAACGTGCGGTCAAGGAAATAGGAGACATTCGGAAGATTTACCATAAGGCCTGGATCCAAGCCTGCAAGGATGATCAGGTTAGGGGAACATTGTACTGGAATGGCGGTCGGTCATGAGCTGAGGATATAGAAAAATTGAATCGAATTCCACTGCCAGCCATATAACCAAATCTGCACCAGCTCATCTGGAAAAAAGGCGACCTTCTTTATACTGCACCAAGTAAGAGGCATCAGTCTCCTTAAAATCGTGTACAAGACGTCTTCTCTGCTTATGTGAACGCCTGAAGCCACTTGTCAATAACTGGATAAGTCTACATCACGACGACCTTTTGGGTCAGAAAAATCCACCATGTTCATGCTATGGTAGATCTTCAAAAAAACAGGATTTTTAATTCAATACCCACACCTTTTTCTCGGCTTAAGGGCGACGCATGACAGCATCTATAGAGACCACAGACGAGCTATATAGAGCGATGTCTAGTTTTGGCATCGCTGGCAAAGTCGTCCGTTTATACAGAATGGCGATGGAGAACACACACTGTACCAACAAGGTCAGCTAAGATCTCACCGATACCATTGATGTCAACAAAGGTTTAAGATAAGGCAATGCGCTGTCAAGCGATGGAAGTCCGTCTTGAAAAAAGAGTGCAAACTCTCATGCAAAACATTATATACACAATCTCTTTATAGTCCACTCGCATACGTCGACGATATTGACATAATCGGAAGAACAAAGCGAGGTGTCATTGGCCCTTTGTGAGTATTGAGGTCAAAAAGCTTAGAACATGGGTTTGAGGTTAGTTAAAGTAATACATGCTGCTAACAAGAAATGACACGCAACACCAACTCAACGTCTTATAGATAAAACGTTACCATATATACTTTCGAGCTGGCAGTAAGCAGTAAGTAAGAGACTTTATTCATCGCTAGGCTCCGCTATAGCTCTGTGCATAATACCAGTGCTGAGATCAAAAGAAAAGTTACTCTGCCAATCGCTGGCTTCTTTGGACTTAAAATGGAGTCAAGTCACATATAGTCCGGTCGGGATTATGAATCCCGTCCGTTTTATGGCGAGGAACTTTTTTATGACTGGCACTCGTTCCCTACATAATAATGATACAATTAAGCTTTGGAGTGATTTTTATAATCCTGTCGCTTGGGCGCCATTTTTCTAATTTCGGCGCCCAATCTGTAGTCAGTCAGGACTTTTTGTGACCTTATGTTTGGGACCTTACTTTTATATTTGTTATTTATTTTTGAAATGCTAAGGATGTAATTAAGCCATTGGGAGTCATTATTGTAATCCTGTTGCTCGGATGCCATTTTCAAAAATGGGACCCAACCTGTGGAAAATGGCAGATAAAATAAAACTCGTAAATTACATGGAAAGTTCCCATGATCAAAATAACGATGAATGTCTTAACAGAAAGGTTTTAAGTAGGCGCAGCTTCGGGTAAAATTTCAGTATTGCCACTTTCTGGAAATATACTTTTTAATGTCAACGGGTGGAAACTCCACTTTTTGGATTATTTTTAATATTTTAAACATGAAATTTAAAGATTACAAAAAAAATGGAAATCTAACCCTTTGACATAAAAAATAGTATGTTCCTGAAAAGTAGCAACACAGACATTTTTACAGAAGACGGTTCTACTCAACACATATCTTTTAAGATGTCAATGGTTATTTTGCCAAAACATGTTTGGCATCTAGGAGCATTGTCACGCTTTTTCATGATCAAAATATTAAAAACTACGAAAAAAGTGAAGGTCCCAACCTTTGACATAAAACACTATGTTCCCGAAAAGTTGCAATACTGACATTTTCCCCTAAAAGTGCTTCTACATAAAAATCATCTCTTACACCAACCGTTATTTTCCAACACACGTTTGACGTCCGGAGGCGTTTGCGCAAGGTTGACGTTGAAAACGTCAAAAAAGGGAAGTCTCACATTTTGACATAACAAAGTATGTCCCTGAAAAGTGGAAGCATTGAAATTTTAACCGAAGGGACGTCTCAACACCTAGTTTTCTAAATATCAATTTTTAGTTCCCACCACACGTAGAGGCGTTTCCGCAACTTTTAGCATGTTTTAGATATTTAAAATTTCCAAAAAACCGTTGGCATACAAATGTTCCTGAAAAGAGGCAACACTGAAATTTTACCCGAAACAAATCAAAACATTTGTTTTTTAAAGACATAAATCGTTATTTTGGTCATGGAAGTTATTTACGAGTTGTTATTTAATTTACCATTTTCCACAGATTGGGCACCATTTTTTTAAATTGCGTCCAAGCAACAGGGTTACAACAATTACTCCCAAGCTTAATTACATCCTTTGTATGTCAAAAAGAAAAAAGTGCAGGGATTTCGGTTTCCTGACTGGACTACAGATTGGATGCCATTTTTCAAAATGGCGTCCAAGCGACAGGAATACAAAAATGACTTCCAAGCTAAATTCCATCCTAAACGTGATATGAAGGTATTCCAGTCATAAAAAAGAGCTTCCCGGCGTAAAACGCATGAGATTCAGTTTCCTGACCGGACCAAGAGCCCACTATCGAGAAACTTAAGTGTGCCTTTATAAAAACCCTTATTTTATATAGGCTGGTTTGAGAGAAAAATTCTCCGGTAGATTTTTGGTCTCATCTGCATTGACGGGGAATAGAGAAGAATATACAAGAACGAGTTGCATTGCGCTGAACAGCGGCAAATACCTAGCCAAACAAATGAATTGGTTCCTTTACTTAGGTGAGGTGGGTCAACTTGTTGACAGTTCGCTGGCAGTGAAAGTTACCTAAGGGTAGTCTCTTAGAAGAACAGCAATTATAGTTCCCATAGTCATGGCTGAACTTTCATATGAGTACCTTGTCACGCCAGCGTTCATCTTAATGGTATAATCCACCGATAATGTGGGCACTGCCCTATGTTTTGTGGCTTCTTGGAGGGAGTTATTAAGTCGCTCTTCCTCTTGAATTTAACCAGGGTTTATCTTACTTTCTGTCACCCACCTCATTTCTAGCTTCCTTGAGAGGTATCCCCATTGCAAGGAAACAGAGGTATAAACCACAATGTACATATATCCACACCACTAAATCTTTTCCTCATTGGGTCACCCAGAATGCTTGTTGTGTTGTTTACTTTTTTGGATATGCAACGGTAATTGGTCACTTCAATCATCTATTATTCCAATTGCTTTTGTTACATCCTTACCAAGAGTGTAAGATATTCTGTCCATGTTAGTAGTCCATTTGCTTGCATACTCCATTTGTCCGGGAAGTATTGTCTCATATCCAACGGTCGATGCCTTTGAGGCATCCTCTTCAGGTATTTACTAGATCTCAGACCGTTTTCACGGAGATCATATCCATAAAATCAGCGCATTTTTTTCAGACATAAAGTTCCCACGAGTGTAGCTTGAAAAATAATAGCATGGAGGTTTTAGTTCTAAGTTACTCTTTGATTCGACCTGATATCAAAGAGGCACCGTTAGAATACAGACGGATTATACCCTTACTGCAAACCATCCAATGTGCATGATCCATTTTATAGCCACGTTATAGCTTTGAAGTTTAAACTAAAAAAGCACAAAAGCACGTTCGTAACATCCAGTCATGCATTAATTTTAAAAAGATCCTTACCAATTTCTTCCATATTTCCAGAGGCTATGAGCTTTTGTGTGAAATCATTTACCTACCAAACTACCAACTACTGACAAAAACGTTCAACCCAAATGTCGATCACATGACACCTTCTGGCCTTTTAAATTGCAAGCCATATCATGCAATTTTTTCAAAACAACAACAAATAGAAGAAGCTTAACAAATAGAATATATTTCACAACGTAATGAAACCGTCTTCATCCATCCGTGAGATATATTCTTTTAACCACACTGAAATCTCGCATGTGCCATGAAATTCTTCAATTCTTCACCAAGAGAAGAACCCACATTGCATTATCATTATTTCTTTTTTTGCAACACCTTCCATTCCTTGAAAAATAAGTAGAAAAAAAACAAAACTTATTTCCTTACCAGACCGTAACTAATCTTCAACTTTGTCGCAACATCCATGCATCGCCCTCTGGTTTCTTTGAGTCGAATTAATTGGCCTAAAAGCCTTTTGAGCGCGTTTTCCATTATCCCCTCACTTTCATATTTCTCTAGCAGTTGGTGGAAATATAAACAAACAAACAAAAATAACAGAAAATGATCTCCCGCAAGCATCCTCTCGAGTTACAGGTCGACCTGCTTTCGTGCCTGCGTCCCACATTTGGAGCAAACTAGCAATGCACGCTATAGGGTAGATACGAGTACATAGATACAACATACAACCATCAAATGACATCCTCAATGCCATTTGAAATGGCATCTGTCATCGTGTCCCTATCGAGTTGTGGTGATAGTGGTATACATACATATATAATAATACTAACTGGCATGGCGCTATATCATATTGCTATGCTTTTTCCTAGCAACACCTCATAAATCTCCTGCAATTGCCCTATTCTCATGAAAATGGTATTGCCAGATGAGTAATATTTTGTAAATTTATTGTTTTTCCTTATTATTGATAACCGATGTCAGATTAACTCACCAAATACCGCCTTTATTAAAAGGATAATGTAAAAAAGCACACGCAAACATTTGATAGAACCTCTTACTATTACAAGCATACAAGCAGAGCATGTACATTAGGGTGGTCCTTATATTAGGGTTTTTTGAAATTCCAACTTGGATAGGCATCAAATTAATCTAAAGGGAGAAAAAAAATTTTCCTAATTTTTTCAGATTTTTATTTCACCCCCCTGGTCACCCTTTTGTCACTTCAAGGTACAAATAATGGAGTTAGGGTGATTCTTATAACACGCAAAAAAAAGTCAGAACTTATAGATCAGATTCAGACGAAAAAAAAATCGTACTGGAGGGGGGGTCTATTTCCCCCCGTTCAGGCAGGAGGGGTAGTTTTCTAAACATTTGACACAAAATAGAAAAAAAATTATTAAAAACAACGGGACCACTTACAATGGCATGTTATAGCTTTTTTTAAAGCCATGAATCCAGTCTCTAATATGTTTCTTAATTCAAGTTTTTATTGTAAATAGTGTGTGAATTCTTCATTTCTATTTTTTTCTTTCATTTCTATTTTTAAGCCTTGAAAATTATTTTTTCAAAAACTATTTACAATAAAAACTTGATTTAAATAGAAATAGACCCTCCCTCCAATACGATTTTTTTTTCGTCTGAATCTAATCTATAAGTTCTGGCTATTTTTTTTTTGCGTGTTATAAGAATCACCCTAACTCCACTATTTGTACCTTGAAGTGAAAAAAGGGAGACCAGGGGGGTGAAATAAAAATCTGAAAAAATTAGGGAAATTGTTTTTCAATGTTTTGAATCGAATGAGGGCTATCCAAGACAATGTCCAATTTAAGGACCACCCTAATGTACATACATATGTGAAACAGATATTAGAATATCAGCTCAAGTTAATGAAGTGGTGAGTTTGTTGAAGTGATAAATACCCGATACTAAGACCCAAAAAAACATAGAAAACATTGAACGATAAATTCGAAACTGTCACAACTAATTGAATTATAAACCTATCCATTTTTCGTTTCATCAAAGTTGCTTTGCTAACTTGACACTCATAGAAAATTACCCAAAAACACATAGAAAACATCGCATGACAAAATTAATTTTTCACAACTTATAAACGACTAATTAACGGCAAACTATTAAGCACTAAAATATCAAATTTTAGAATTTTTTACCACTTTTCAAAACAAAAAACATAGAAAATATAGAACGACAAATCCAAAATTTTCACAACAAATTAACGACCAATTAACGACAAACTATGCACCAATCCATTTCTCGATCCGTGAGAGTTGCTTTATTGCTAACTGGATATTAAGTTAGCAAAGCACCCAAAGAAACATAGAAAACATTGCACGATCCAATTGAATTTGTCACAACTAATTAACGACTAATTAATGGCAAATTATTAAGCCATAGACCATAAGGTATAAGAAGTTTTTACTGATTTTCTACAGGGTGCTTTGCTAACTTGATATCAAGTTAGCAAAGCACCCAACAAAACATAGAAAACATTGAACGACAAATTCGAAATTGTCACAACTAATTAACCGCAAGTTATCCAACTAACCATTTTTCGATTCGTCAAAGTTGCTTTGCTAACTTGACACTCATTATTTATTAGATCACTAGGATTATTGAAGTAAAAAATACCAAGGTGAAGTCTTCGTTTATGAGATAGAGCACGGTACGTGCATAGAAGGTTGAGGGATCGTAGCAAGTTAAGCGATTCTTCGCAGGAGTTACTTACTTACTTTTAGGGTTTGTTTCACATAGTTTGAATAAAGTTCTGATTAGATATTCGACACATAAATATTAGCACAGGGTAATAAGTTCACAGAAGAAAAATTCACAATTATTGTCTTAAGACCCACCTGATTATTTGTGAACATATGACCCTACCTCAGAATTTATTTGTCGAATAACTAATCAGAGCTTTACTCAGAGAATGTGAAACAGGCCCTTAGTTTAGTTTATTTCATCAATTTGAGATCAAATTGGAGCTTAACTTACTTAAGGTGGCGCTACATTTCGGGGTGGACCAGGGCCTCAACCAACAAGCTTCTTCCCGTCGGCTCGGTTTCTAGCTAGCTGTCTCCAGTTTCACACGCCAAGTTGGTTGAGGTCCTCTTCCACTTGCGTGCGCCACCTTTTACGCTGTCCACCTCTACTGCGTTGTCCCACGGGGTTGGATTCAAAAACTTTCCGGGCCGGAGTATTGGTGTCCATTCGCTCTAGGTGACCCAGCCATCTTAGTCGTTGGCTTTTCATTTTTGTGGCTAGGTCGGTGTCGCTGTACAGCCCATACAGTTCGTGGTTGTATCTTCTCCTCCATTCCCCATCTGTGCAGACGGGACCAAAAATCACCCGGAAAATTTTCCTCTCGAAACAGCCTAACGCGTTCTCATCCACCGTTAGCAGTGTCCATTCCTCTGCACCATACATCAGGACCGGGATGATAAGCGTCTTATACAGGGACAGTTTAGTTGCTCGAGAGAGGGCAGCGATTGGCAAGAGTAATTCTTCGTTTGATCTCAGCACTGGTATCGTTCGCTGAGTTTATAGCGGATCCTAGGTAGACAAGGTCTCTGACCACCTCAAAATTATAGCTGTCTATAGTGACGTTCTGTCCTAGACGTCGGTGTTGGGTGTCCTTCCTTGTTGACAGCATATACTTCGTTTTGCTTTCATTCACCGTTAAACCCATCTTCTTGGCTTCCTCCTCAATGCTCACAAAAGCACCACTGACATCACGCTTTGTTCGTCCTATTATTTCAATGTCATCAGCGTAAGCGAGTAATTGGACGGACTTTTGAAAGATTGTGCCTCTAGTGTTGACGTGAGAGTTTTGCACTATTCTTTCAAGAACGATGTTGAAGAAGTCGCATGACAGCGCGTCGCCTTGCCTAAAACCTTTTTTGACATCAAAGGTGTTGGTGAGGTCTTTGGCGACCTTGATGGAGCAGCGTGCATTCTCCATCGTCATCCTGCACAAACGAATGAGTTTGGCAGGGATGCCAAAACTAGACATTGCTCTATATTGCTCGTCTCTATAGATGCTGTCATACGCGGCCTTGAAATCGATAAAAAGGTGGTGGGTATCGATTTGAAACTCCTGAGTTTTCTCCAAGATCTGCCGTAGTGCGAATATTTGGTCGATGGTGGACTTCCCTGGCCTAAAGCCACACTGATATGGACCTATCAGGTTGTTGACGAATGGCTTCAGGCGTTCACAAAGTACGGCAGAGAAGATCTTGTAGGCGATATTAAGAAGGCTGATGCCTCTGTAGTTGGTACAGTCTAGAGGATCGCCTTTCTTGAGGATCGGGCAAACAATGCTGAGGTTCCATTCATCGGGCATGCTTTCCTCCGACCATATTTTACAGATGAGCTGGTGCATACTTCTAACCAATTCATCGCCAGCCGCTTTGAATAGTTCAGCTGCAAGGCCATCAGCTCCAGCA
This sequence comes from Dasysyrphus tricinctus, assembly GCA_963921185.1. NCBI lineage: Eukaryota > Metazoa > Arthropoda > Insecta > Diptera > Syrphidae > Dasysyrphus > Dasysyrphus tricinctus. The sequence goes on from OY992530.1 coordinate 106,886,323, forward strand.
TCTTTATTGGACTTAAGTTTAGATATGGCTATCCTCACTTCGTCAAGATCGGGTGGACGGAATTGTTGGCCTACGTCGTCCAAGTTGAATGGTGCGATTGGCATGTTAGCGGAATTCAGTTCGTCATCGCCGTTATACAATTTGCAGAAATGATTTTTCCATATCCTCAGCACCGACTGCGATTCCACCACGATGTTCCCCTGATCGTCTTTGCAGGCTTCGGTTCGGGCCTTGTAACCTTGAGAGGTTCTTTTTACTTTTTGGTATAACTTCCGAACTTCATTCCTGCAGTGGTATCTCTCTAACTCCTCGATCGCGCTCTTCTCATGCTCTTTCTTCTTCCTTCGAAGAAGCTTGTGTTCCTCTCTCCTCTTCTGCTCGTAGAGCTCGCGAGCAGCTCTGGTCCTTCTATGCAGCGCCGCTTTGTATGCCTGTTGTTTGGCTGCATGTACTTGCCGGCATTCTTCGTCGAACCAGGGGTTTCGCTGTGGTGGTCGTGCAAAGCCCAGCACGTCAGAGGCGGCATCTCTGATGGCTTCCTGGCAGTTTTTCCACTGGTTCTCGATGTTTGCAGTTGGCGGCAAAGGACTAGTTAAGAGGGCGCGAGAGACTCGATCGGAAAAGGACCTGGCGATTTCTTGCGACTGTAGCCGTCCGACGTCGAACTTCCTGACAGTATTTCCCTGTTTTGGCTTTGGTCTGGATATCCGTAGCATTACCTTTGCTACAACGAGGTAGTGGTCCGAGTCAACGTTGGCTCCTCGGAACATTCGGACATCCTTGATACTGGAGGAGTGCCTTGCGTCGATCGCAATGTGGTCAATTTGGTTGGCGGTTGATTGACCAGGAATTCGCCATGTCCCCTTATGTATATCGAGATAAGGGAACTGCGTACTAGCTACCACAACGTTTCGCCCCGCAGCAAAGTCGATTAGCCTGAGTCCGTTATCGGAGGTGGTGTCGTGCAGGCTGTATCTTCCGATTGTGCCACCAAAGACGTCTTCTCTTCCTAGTTTGGCATTAAAATCACCCAAGACAATTTTAATGTCATAGCTAGGGCATTGCTCATATGTCTTGTCCAGGAGCTCGTAGAACTCATCCTTGGTGTCGCAGGAGTTGGTCCATGAGCAATCAGCGTTCTTAAAGCAGCTTGGCACTTCTGGATTTGTAAAAAGAATAATTTTCCTTATTCTAGATGCCTCTGAAGTTTCTATTATTTTTCTACAGAAAATTCTCCAGGAAGATCTCTTTTACTTTCTCAATGCTTTCTTATATAATTTGAAGGTAACCTTATAGGATTCCCAATCTGAGACTTTTGAGTGCTTTAAGCTCGATTGAAACACTTTCGACAGTCTTTCCTGAGCGGTCCAAGCCCAGAATCTCACCAATGTGGTTTCTTTTCCCTCTTATTTGAGTAATTGGACAGGATGTAGCCATAGATTTGTGAAGGGCTAATGTCAGATCATTGACCTTACAGTCAAGTACATTAGTATTATAAGGAGAATTTAAAAGATCAGGTCTTAATAGCCCTTCGAGTGTAATTCTATATGTAAGCCAGTCAGTTTTTTGAGGGTATCAAAATTCCAAGCGGCTAGGAGCTTCATCAATAAGACTGAATTTGTAATGGAGGAGCGAGGAGCGGGTAGTCGAGTGTTCTGTCTCGAGGTTGAGTTTGAGACCAAAGTATCAATCAACGAATATCAACGCTGTTATATATGTAGCAGAGGCTGAGGTTCTCTACCGTACTGCTCAATATTCCAGTGTTGATATTTTCTGTGGCTGAGATACTGAGAGGTCCTGGGTTGGGTTACGCAGAGCTGTGGAAAAAATGTCTTCGAACAATAAAAACAGCAGCAGTTCAACTTTTTAATATTCAATTAAAGTCTTTCTTTATTAAAGTAACAGAGGCGGAGGTGCTCCACCGTGCTGTTCCTTATTAGAGATCGACAAACAGAATGAAATTTATTCAAATTCAGTATCGGTATTTATACATATTTTACAAAAGCTTTTTCCATGTTTATTTCTGTTGATATAGCTTGAAGAGCTTTCATTTGACATTTAATGACATTGCCAGTTAAACAAAATTATAATTATTATTTGGTAAATCAAAAGGTACTGCCAGAAGGGCTTTATTTTGTTAGCACAAAATTAAATTTTTATTTAAGGCAAAAGGAAATTAATTCAGAAAAATAATATGAGTTGCTACAAATTGAATTTATCTGTGATCAGAGGATGAGTGTTCATCAGACACTTGCTGAAAAATGGATTAAAAAAAAATGGAATCATTTTCAATTTTGATAACATCGTTTAGGTCTTTCTTAGTTGAAGGAACTTTTCACAGCATTTTGAAACTGCTCGTTACCCTTGGATAATCAACCCAACGCCAGAAATTAAAAAAACAATCGAAAAACAGGACTTCTTGAAACAAATGCGCTCAAAAAAAAAGAAAGAAAACAAAAATATGCATTTTTCAGAGTTTGAAAAACGAACTCCTTTATGACATTTTTAACGCTATCTCTAAAACAGATCCTAAAAATTTAATGTTTCTATTTGTATTAATCTCGTCTCGTCGCTTTCCTGTGTGTATAACTTACAAAAATTGAATACTGGCAACATCCTCACAGTCCCATTGAAATAGTTTTTCATGCGCGTATAGTAGAGTAACATCACTTGTTGCTGGGAAGTTAGCACCTCCAACAAAAAAAAAAAAGTGGAAGGTAGGTCGTCATCACATCGTGTTGTTGTATCACATATCCCGCAACGTTTGCAAATAAATAATCACTTTAGGTCCAACACACAAAGCTCTCTGCTCACGGCATTATAGAGCGGCACTAAATTGGTGGCGGCATACTCAGCCACAGATTACTATTATTGTGAAGAATCTGGGAACTGAGACCTGTCTTCAAGATCGTTGCATTGGAGATGGATGGAGACGAGTTGGATGGTGTGGCATAGCGTTTGATTTTGCGGTGACTTGGGTGGTGATGGATGTTGATGTTGGTGACATAGCACCTTATACTACATTATTGTGCAACCCAATATAAGCACCAGTTTTTTTTTTTCAATTTGAATTGATGTGGAAGAATGTGATCGTGTAAATTGGATAAGCCTGCATCTTGAAAGAAGACATTGTGGCTCTGAATCAATCATTTGTCAGTAAGGTTATAATTTTGTTCTGAGCATGTGATGAGATTGCGGGTGGGCTTGTCAATATAATATTTAACTGACACGATGTGAAATATTAAACTTGTTATAAATACATACTTGTACTGAAGTATAAATTTGAAGAGATAAGAATGTTATGAGCATGGTTTGCTTTAATTTTTTAAAACCGAAATTTAGAAGTAATGCTTTAAAAATTGGAGTTCCTTGTCAACCCCATTTTAGTGGATTATGATGAGATTCACTATCGATATCGAGCCAAGTCTGTACACTTGGAAGAGTTTCCAATACATGATCATCAGCAGTACCTACTTATTACATTGCAATATCCCTATTCAATCATTACGTCATATTCTTTTGGAAACAGTGTTGTTACTCTGGCAAATGTTAAACATCTTTGTCATATTTTCCAGAAAGGTTTTAAGAAATGAAGAAATCGAAATTGTTAAATTTTATAGCTTTTCCCAGAAAAAGCAGTCATTGACGAAATTTGTTAGCTAGCCTCAATATTACGACTGATTTTTTTTAATTTTAGCAATAAATAAAGACCTTACTGTAACTATTTTTTCAAAATTGTTCTTTTAAGTTTGAAATACATTCAAATTCGAATTAATATGAGCATTATATATGTTTTGTCTTCAAATGTACTTCAAGGCGACCTGGTTGCGTTGAACCGTTGCGTTGATCAAGCATTGGTGGTATGGCATCAATATTTAAGTAAGTATTCTTCCGATTACTGGCCAATTTTCTCCTTGATTGAACGCTCATTACACTATTATATGGACAGAAAAAAAATATGTTAACATAAGATCAATTAAAAACGGGTTGGGGTCGAAATTCTGTATGGGTCATAATTCTGCTTTCAAAACTCTGCATGTCAAAATTCTGTTTTTCAAAATTCTGGCTGTACAAAATTCTGCATGACCAAAATTCTGTTTTTCAAAATTCTGTATTTCAAAATTCTGTTTGTCCAAAATTCTGTATTTCAAAATTCTGTTTTTCAAAATTCTGTTTTTCAAAATTCAGTTTTTCATAATTCTGTATTTAAAAATTCTATAAATCTGTTGTAAAAGAGAAATCGTTTTGATAATGTAATGCACTTTTTTACATTATCAAAACGATTTTTCTTTTACAACAGATTTACAGAATTTTTAAATACAGAATTATGAAAAATAGATTTCTTGTAATGGAAAATACATTTATCAAACGTGGTAAGAATATATTATATAATTAAAACGATTTTTAATTTATTAAATACTATCTATAAACAGTATAGTTATAACCAAATATGTAGTACCTACAATACACAATTTTCATATTCCAAGAGAACCATAGGTACACATTCATCATTGCTTGATTGAAATCATAAACATATGATTATGATATTGTTATACATATTTTATCGTTCTCTCTAGTTTTCTCTCGTTCTCTGTATGAATTATGTTTTCGTCATTGAGTCATATAATACATAATTGCATCAACGTGATCAGTAAGTATTTCCACGTGCTTGTTGTTGATCTATGATCTTATTAAAATTGTATAGTTTCCTTAAAAAGTGCGTGTTACTCTTCCAAAAGGAAAAGATAAATTATTTATCGACGGTTTTTCGTATTATTTGGAAAAAATGACTAAAATTGGTACATACAATTGGGCTTGTTGTCATCGTATTAAGTTTAAATGTAAATCCCGAGTTGTTACAAAGCTTGAAGAAAGTGTACACAAAGTTGTGAAAAACCCGAAAAGTCATACACATGAACCAATTGCAACGGAAAAAGATGTAGTTTTAACAAATAATTTGCTAAAAGATAAAGCTAAGAAAAGTGGTCTCCCAATGAGTCAGATTATACAACAGTCGGAAGTGGAATTTTTCTTAGACAGAATTTTAGTTTTCATAAGCAGAATTTTGGAAAACAGAATTTAGACCAGGCAGAATTTTGAAATACAGAATTTTGTACACACAGAATTTTGATATACAGAATTTTGCATTTACAGAATTTTGAAATACAGAATTTTGGCCAAACAGAATTTTGACCAGACAGAATTTACAAAAAAAAAACAGAACTTTGACCAAACAGAATTTTGAAAACCAGAATTCCGACCCGCTTCCATTAAAAACATTATTGATTACGTACCTGTGGAAAATGGTGACAACCGGGTTAATAAAGCAAAGTGACAACAGCAAAATGCCGAGGCATAATGAATAATATTTGTAACTCAAACCAAGTCAAACTCTGCTGGGTTGCTGATGGATATAGCAATATAGAAGGGAATGATACAGCAGATGAACTGGCAAGGAAAGGGTCAATATCAAATAGGAACAGTAGTTAGTAGTTAGCAATAGGAATGTGCTAAAGAGCGATTTTCAATGAGCAGCGATCGCATAGAGCAGTATACAAAAAGAGCAGCTTTAAGTAGCAGCAATTTAATCACCCTTTTCAAGCAGTTTACGTTGAAGAATCTAAGTAGGCTTTTCTGATTTGAAATTTTTGTCCATGCTTAATTTTTTGATTGCGTTTCTTTATTGAAGAATTTGCTGTAAAACATAATTTAAACAAAAACGGGAACAATCAATTTAAAGGCTTTTGTACATTTTATAATGTAAACAGTAGGTTGTTTGGCATGTTCTTGGCCTGAGCATACTGTTTGTCCAGTAATTGTCGAACCAAACAATGAAAATTGAATTAAGATCTAAGCCAAAATCTACAAAATCTAAAATTTTCAAAGTTTTTTTTACTGCACCGGAAAAGAGGCAATTTAGGGCAATTGGTTGAAATTTGGATCGAAATACACTATTTCTGTCAAAATATAGTTTGTCTCCTATATTTCAAGCCCTGAATTGTCAAATTCCATTGAAGGATGGCTACGACCTCGATGGATTAATAATAGAAGAAGTTAGAAGTTTTTTACTGTTCCGGAAAATGGTAATTTTAATTTTAAAGTAATTGGTTGACATTTGGATCGAAGTACACTTTTTCCTTAAAAAATTTAGTTTGTCTTTCTTCCCTCCATCTACCAATTGTCAAATTTCATTGAAGAATCGCTACGATGCCGGTGGATTAAAAAACCTCTAAAAAAATCTGAAATTTTGGAAGTTTATTTTTTACTGCTTCGGAAAAGCATAATTTTAGGCCAATTGGTTGACATTTGGATCGAAATACACTTTTTCTGTCAAAGTATAGGTTGTCTCCGATATTTCAAGCCTTGAACTGTGAAATTCCATTAAAGGATGGCTTTAACGGTTTTTCAAATATTCAAAATTCCGCTAAAATAAGACTGATATTAGCGGACGAAAATTTGAAAATCATAATTCTGTTATTGCCTAAAATTGTAGCTTTTTGCTTGTTGCCCAAAAATTAATTTAGCATCTTTTATGGATAATTTTTTATTTACAATTTAAGTTTAAAACAGTGCATTTCCGTTTCCATTACCATAGAACTGGAAAAAGGCCAGCGAAATCGTAAAAAAATAGTATTTCAATTGTTTGTTTGCAAAAGTTTGTAGCTTTTCTTTTGCTAATTTGTTGCTCAAACTAAAAATTTGTAGCTCTAACGGTTTTTTTGGTATTCAATTTCCCACTAGCTTAAAAGTTAGCTTAAAATCAAGCCTCTAAAATCTAAGAAAATGACAAAATCCAAAATTTTTGTTGCCACAATTTGAAGACTCTTCTAACTAGATAAATCATCAAACCGCGATTTTGTAGCTCTTGGTTTTCTATTCAATTTTTTGGTGTTGGATATCAAAGCTACATGAAATGTTTCGCGTACACACTTATCAGTTCATTTGGGTGTCAAGCAAAGAAATTCCACTACTTTCAGAAAATAGGTTTCTTTTTATTTCGAGGCTATTTCTGCCACGAATCGTTTTAGTTCTTTATTTATATGGGACACACGAGCTTTTTCTTATTTTGTTTGCACTTTTTCCGCTAATGTGTTTTGGTCCATGAATGACGGCTCATGAATGAAATTGTGTACACATCATCGAGCAACCACCCAACAAACTGAGGGTTGTCACGCAGTATCAAAAAATTTTGTGAGCAGCAGTTGTGAGTGACAACCCATCATTCAGCATGTACTCACTATCAGTTCTGTTTGATATCCAACACGGGTGAGACTCAGGTTTGATAATGTGTACCAAGCTTATAATTCTATTGCTGACGTTCTTGCCTCCAACAAAATGGTGGCAAAGCTTCACTTTTTATCCGAACAAAAAGTCCTTTGTTGGCCATCTAGATATATATTAGGCCATGTGTCGATTGCGTTTAAAGTATGGTTTAATTTGATCCCATGGCTAAATTTTGACATTGATGAGGTGAATATAACCAGTGGTTAATTTCTGACATCTCTATGCTCATGAAAGAGTGAGGGAGATGAATTTAGATCAATATTTTATTTTGCTGTCATGAAATCATGACTCCTATCGGAAAAGATTAAACTTATTCGGTACGTTATTTACTATGTTTGCGGATCTAAAACGGACTCGTTTTATTGATAGTCTTTTTTAACAAAAGAGAGTATCGATATTAACATATCAGAGAGGCAGACATATTGATTAAGTAAAAACATTTTGTTTTTGCCTTTGAAATACAGCGGAATTTGTATGGAGTTTTCCAAAGGCCTTTTTTTCAAAATTCCGTTTTAAATGTAGATACTATATCAGGTGTCTGCTATAATTTTTTTCTAACAAAAGAGAGTATCAGTATTAGCATATCAGTGAGGCAGACATATTACTTTAATTAAAACATTTTTATTTTGCTTTTGAAATACAGCGGAGTTTGTATGGAGTTTTCCAAAGCATTTTTTTTAAATTCCGTTATAAATTTAGGTACGGCACCAGGGACCTGTTATTATTTTTGTCTAATAAAAGAGAGTATACAAACTCATATATCAGAGAGGCAGACGTATGGCTGCTTTAGTCAAAATATTTTTTTCTTGCTTTTGAAATACATCGGAATTTTTATGGAATTTTTCAAAACTTATTTTTTTAAATTCCGTTACAGATTTGGGTAATGCACCAAGTATATGCTTATATTTTTTTTTAAATAAATAAAACTATAAGAATTATTATATCAAAGAGACACACATATTCCTTCAGTAAAAACTTTTTTTCTTTTAAGTTTCTTAATACAGCAGAATTTTTATAGAGATTCTTAAAGCTTTTTTTTCAAAATTTTGTTAAAAAACAATTAACGGCACCATGTATCTGCTAATATTTTTTATAATTAATAAAAAATATATTACTTATTATGTCAAATAGGCAGACGTATTGCTCAACAGGAAATACATTTTGTTGTATTTGAAAAGAAACAGTGAAATATGTATGGAGATTTTTCCCTAATATTTGTATTTCGAAATTCGGTTAAAAATCCAGGTACTACAGCAGGTGTCTGAAAATTATTTTTTTTAGTTAAATGGACTATAAGTATTAAAATATAAAGGACTTGTACGTATTCCTTTAAGAAAAAGTGCTTTTTTGTACCTAAGAAAAAAAGCTTATTTTTTTAAGGAATTTTTCTAGACCATTTTTAAAAATTCCGTTACTCCTAGAGGTACTACGCCCTATGTCTGCCTTTACTATTTTTGAATAGCAAAAACTATGTAGTCTAACATATCAAAGAGGCAGACGTACTGCTATCACGTTTTCGAGGTCGATTTTTTCGACTTTTGTGACCCCACTGTTCCCAGAGGTACTATGACTTTGGATTAGGAATGCCCATTCCATGCTCAGGAGGTCTAGGACAATACCTCCACTTAATATGAATCGTACTGAAATACCGTAAGTCTGCCGACCACTGGCTCTTAGTGCCCTTTCACACGAGGAAACTGAGTTGCCAGCAACTTTTAGTTCCTGGGTGAGAAGGGCAGGAGGAAAGAGGGGCGAACAGAATCTCCCTGGTCGAGGATTTGAGGAGATTTTTTGACATTTCCTTTCACATCTAGGTTTAGGTGTGTTCAACCAATAGACTTTCAAAGGAAATTTCAAAAATTGCCTGGAGATTTGTTTCCTCTTATGAAAGGTACAAGAGATTTTTAAGGAGATTAAAGGAAAACGTCAAAAAAATCTCCAGCAACTTATTTCTTCGTGTGAAAGGGGACTTAGACTTATGAAGGGAATAAACATCAGAAAAAACCCAATGACAGATATCTGGCTGCGTTCAGAAATATATCCCCAAGGGTGGAAACACAAAAATCATAGATTTTTTAGATTGGAAAGACTTGGAGTTTTTTTCTAAATAAATGAGTGTGAAAATGAGATCGTTTTTATTATTCGCACTTATTTAATTTCAAAATCTTAAACAGGTTTAATACATCAACAATTGAAATTGCCTCATTTAAAATCGAATTGCCCTTATATGGGGTATGGGCTCCACGTTGGGAAGCGTAGACGATGAGATTCTGTGTCGCTACCAATATTAAAAGGTCCCAGACGATGAAAATATTATTTTTGTTTATATTTTATCATTTGAAAATAAAATACAAAATGTATTGAATGAATTTTTCCTGGGTTGCCTTCACCCCTTAAGATTTTGAATATTATGCTTAGACTATATAAATCCACACCTACACCTCAGTTCGATTGTCAGCTTCATTAGCTTAATAGGCGAAATTTAATCTAAGGCGCACTGAAAACATCGAATTTGATGCAAGGTTTTTCAAATTGTAGTGAAAACTTCATTCAATACAACTTATGGTCCTAGTCTGTCAGTTTTCATGACTGACAACCCCTTCAACTTAACATGGGATGAAAAAAGAAAAAGGTCGCTGCTATTGGATATCGAATAGTTTTAAAATCAAAGTTCTTTTTTCTTAAAATGAAATTAATATTTCCTGGAGTTAGTTAGAGTACACATTTAGTAAAGCCCATGCCATTGTAAGATCATTATTACACAACCACTTTGTCCTGAATCTAAGCAAGCTATTATGAATTTCGCACTATATCAATAATATAACAGTTAGTTTGGTTCATTTTATTTTATCCTTCACTTATTTATCTTTGATCATTGCTTTCAAGTGAAGTAAATTATTCCTTTTTTTATTTTTCAGATTTTCTCTATCGGCACAATGTAACTTTTGACAGGGTAACAACTGAAGTGGAAATCATGGATACATCGAAATGCGCGGTGAGTTCAATTTATTTCTGTATCAACCTTGAACAAAAATCTTCCCGTATACCTACATCACAAAATCTCTCCCAACGCCATCATCCTCATCCTCATTCAGAATCTGAACCTTATTAATCGATCTATACTTTTGAATTTCACGGCCTAATGGGTGCAGCTCAAATTTCAAAGTTTTCGAGGAATCATTTTATGTTTATATATTTATACCTACATGCAACCAACCATCGATCGAACCAACCTTGATTTTCAATGACCACCATTTCTGCGATCGGTTTCACAACCTTCACAGTTGACTGGACTGTATTCCCATGACCAATTGCCACTGTCGCCATTGTCGATCGATGAAAACAACGACAACGTCTGCCTTTATTGCAGCCTCTTACAGCTATAAGCAATGATTAATTGCAGACTCCTCACTTGGCAGTGGATGTCCAGAAAGAGAGAGAGAGCGGCTTCTAATTTTTTGTTCGAATTTTTGTTGTTTCACTTTGTCTTGGCCAATTGGTCGGCAAAGTGCTTTGTTGTCAGGATACATGTCGCGCAGCAACAATCTAAACAACTGGGAGAGCCTTTGGATCACACGAATGCAAAAGCGCAATCCAGTGACCCAATAACGTTAATTGCCTCCGAACCTTTTTTCTTCTATTAACAATGCAATTGGCAACGCGAAGCCTCTAAGGAGGCTCAGTTTTTTTTTCAAGTCACTTATCTATAGTTGAATAGAAATTACTTTACGAACTGTAGTAGTTCCATCTACTTGGTCAGTTCCACTATCCATTCATTGGTGGAAGTTGGCGGAATGGCAAATCGTGTGCGTCATTGCATCAGACTCGATTTGCACGCTGCGCTGGCGCAATACAAAGTCACAGTCGAGAAGTCGGCAAGTCTAACTAAACCACTTGACTTCAATTTGCGCAAAATGTGTCGGTATGGCATTTTGAATTTAAGATTTCGGAACGCAAGTTCAATAGGTCCTTATATCCCTTCTACTCTCGCAACCACACAATCATCATAAAGCCTTATTTTCGAATCCGAATCGAGTAGGCTCTTTGTAGAAGCAAAGCCAAGCGGTGTCTGTGGCCTGGCCATGGCGCGAAGCAAATCTTTCACGGAATGTCATTCATTTAGTGGGAAATGAAATGGGCAATTAAAAATACTGCACCACCACATTTATTTGTGGTTGGATCAGTGGCTTGGTCGCACGTCGCCGGCCGTCGGAGATTTTTTTGCCAAATGATATTTCGAAAGAAGTCCATTCCTGGGTCAGTGCAGAGCCCCAAGAACAAGAGGGGAATAAGCCGGCGCGAAGGTATCGTGCGATATCGATTGACAGCAAAGTGATGAATGTTTTAATTAGCTGAAGTCGTGAGTTAGCTCTGGAAATTTCCTGCCTTTACTAAGCGAACGGATTAAGATTTTTAAACGACCGACGATCGTCTAAGAAATTTTGAGTTATGGAAATCAGAATTATAACTGTAAAGTAATTTTTTCAGTCAATGATAAAAATAGTCTTGAAGGGTTGGGTTGGGAGTCGTGAATATTTAAATCATTAAATTGATTGAGAAATTGTCGCTTTTCATGGAAAAGATTTCGCCGATTAGTTTTCGTTTTTTTTTAATAGCTTTGATCTTAAACTTAAGATAAGGCTAAAATGTTTTTCGTTTTTTCTTTTCTAATCCGTTGCTCTTGGATTAACGATAGCTGGAATGTTGAAAGTTATACATATATGATTATTAGGCACCAGAATAGAAAATATGTATTTACAAATTTCAATTGAGGTTTGACATAGGATATTTTCAAATTCTTGTTGCTTCACTGAATACAGATAGCTATTCAAGGGCCCATTAATTATATTATAAGCCAAAATACTCCCCCAGTTGGAATGATATTTTGAAATGAGAATATAAATTATATTTTTCGGGATTCAAGCTCATTTGCGTTGGGCGCCATTTTCAACAAATTGATTTTTTATTAAATAACTGGATCGTTTTAAGCTAAAATCTAAAAATATAAATGTAACAAATGGTAATGGTCTGGGGATGTATAGCGTCATCTGGAGTTGGAACCCTTGTATTTATTGACAGTAGGATGAGGACTGAAGACTGCCTTAATATTTTAAGAGACAATTTGCCGTTTAGTGTTGCAAAACTGGGGTTACAGACAGATTCATGGGTCTTCAACAAGACAACGACCTCAAGCATACATTGGTCAAGGAATGGTTACTCCATGGTACTTCTAAGCAACTAGAAGGCCTTCCGCGATCCCCAGGCCTTGACCTCATTGAGCATTTGTGAGATTATCTGTACAAAACAAACAGATCCAAGAGAGGAAATTATTTAGCAAAAAGGCACAAAATTCAATTTTGTTTGAAGAGTGGCAAAATATTCCAGCTGAATTGACAGGGAAGCTAATAGAGTAAATCGCCAGACGCATAGAAGGGCGAAAGGGAAGCAGACGAAGTATTGGTTTTAAGTTTTTTCGCTTTAATTGAATAGTGTGCACTTTCTTTTGACGCCATTAAAATTTTTGTTATTTTTTATTGAATTTTACAATAATATTTTTTAAGTTGGGTCTTGTGTGTAAATGGAAATCCACACAAGTGCAGTGCATGCTGCGCATTATACATCAATTTATATTGAATAATTTTGAATGAACAACAACAACTTGTGTGTGTTACCACCAACTCTTTCAACTCATCCCCCCCCCCTTGTATGACCAACGAATTGTTGGCATACGAATCGTTGCATGGGGAAAAAAAGAAAGAAACCGACTGAACAATAGCAAGCTTGTGTGTGTTAATAAAAATGCTAGTCGCTGTTGCAATTGATAAACAACGAAACCTGCATTGGGATAGAGCTAACCATGTGGCTTCCGTGCGCGGTGTGTACTGCATCGGCCTCTGAATCGCAAGGTTGAAGGTTCATGGTTCGCTCCCATATGACGGCAAAGAGTTTTTCAATTAATACGAGCATAACCAGACTAAGCACCACTAAAGGAGTCTGATGATCGAGGTGGCTCTCGTGAAATAGCTATAACTCCAGCCTATAAACTTGGTGGTAACACACACTTGTTGTTCATTCAAAATTATTCAATATAAAATAATATTTTTTGTTAAGTGTTATATGCCAATTCATTGAAGATTAACCGCTTTATAAAATAAGATAAGTATTTTCCTAAAACATCGAATCTATTTTCTTCAACAGAATTACAAAAACGCAGTTCACAGCTAAACACTTTTTTTTGACGCTCACAGTACATATATGATTCATTTATACGAAAAGAATTTATATTTGGGGAATTTATAGCCCAATTAGGATTGGACTGCCCTGTCATAATGACTGTGGGCAATTTTGGAGAAAGGTAACCTAATTTCCGACCGATAGCCAAAACTGCCAAACTTGAACAATAACACAGCAATATTATTTCTTTTATTTATGCCATGAAATATCAATCGAAAAATAAATTTAGCAAAATTTTTTGTTTTATGCATTTTAAGTCCAAGTTGGAAATGAGGGAGTTATGTAATAAAAACCGATATTTCTAAAATTTAAAATGGCGCCCAACGAAATTGGTCTGGAATCCCAAAAAAATTAATTTAATTGTATGTTATATTGCTTGTATTGTACTTGAATAGGTTTAGTTAGTAGTTAGGTTTTTGGGATAGTTAAATAGTCTATCTTATTACTACCAGAACGCACGCATTGCTAATTGCAGAAAAAATAATCATATTATAAAACAGCAAATATGAATCTTGTGGTACAATTTCTTTGTTATTAGGTATTCTTATCTTCTTTATTCACTTTTAGTTTGTTTTTATCTGTCGGTGACGTTTTGATTTTATCACAAACCAACCAACTAATTTTCCAGCACTGACTCGAAAGATTATGGGAATATCAAATGGCAGCGTTCAGTGCAGCAGGAAATAATGATAGTAGCTCAGTTCTTCTAGACGGTCAAGATTGCTTTTACACGATGGAATTTATCTTGCAATTTTTTACTTATTGTTGGAGTACATCCAAAAATCGTATGCAAATACCGTGGCTCATTTGCTATACAAAATTTTATGCAAACGTCAATTATTGTTATAAGCGGACTGTTTTACGTGATCGATAATAGCCCTGGATTTTGCAAGCCCGAAGGGAATTGGATGAAAGAAACGATGTCGTTGCTCATCACCCTAAATGTTCGGGCTTAGTTAAGCAAGGAGAATTTCCGGTGCTTATTTCACTTCTCTTGGTTCAGCCTAGCCGAAATTTTATGCAAGCGTCACTTTTGCTACGAGCTGTCAACGTGTTGACAAGTAAACTTTTAGTGTCTACTACACGCCGATAACACAGTTTGTATCCGCTTTTAAGTTATGTGCCGAGAGTTTTATGCGTTTAGCTCAACACGCCACGCCGGCCGGCTCAAAGTGTCACCCAATTGCCTTAAAATCATCTTTTTCTGTAGCAGTACAATTCATTTTGACATTTGAAGCCTTGAAAGATAGTGGATGAACTATATTTTGACAAAAAAGGTGTATTTTGATCCAAATGTCACTCAATTGCCTTTTTCGGGAGCAGTAGAAATAAATCAACAATTTCACATTTTTTTCAAGATCCATTGACGTCGTAGCCATCCGTCATTGGAATTTGACAGTTGATGACTTGAAATATAGGAGATAAACTATACTTTAACAGAAGAAATATATTTTGATCAAAATGTCACCCAATTGCCCTAAAATCACCTTTTTCTGGAGCAGTAGAAATACATCAAAAATTTCTGATTTTTTTCCAGATCCATTGACATCGTAGTTGATGACTTGAAAGATAGGAGATGAACTATACTTTGACAGAAAGGGTGTATTTTGATCCAATACCACCCAATTGGCCTTAAATTACCTTTTTCCGGAGCAGTAAAAATTCTTAGAGGGCTCTTAATCCATCGGCATCGTAGACGTCAATGAAATTTAATGGAATTTGATGGCTTGAAATATAGGGGAGGAACTGTATTTTGACAAAAAAGTATATTTTGGTACAAGTGTCACCAAATTGCCTTAAAATCACCTTTTTTTTGGAGCAGTAAAAATTCATCAAAAATTTGTAATTTCCTAGAGGTTTTTTAAGCCGTTGACTCGTAGCCATCCGACAATGGAATTTGACAGTTAATGTCTTGGTGGATAAGAACCGAACTATATTTTCACATAAAATGTGTATTACAATCCCAATGTAAACCAATTGACATAAAATCACCTTTTCTGGAGCAGTAAAAACTGAAAATGTCATTCTTTTAGCTTTTTTTTAACTAATCCAAATTTTATTGTTTTTAAATTTGGATTTGGTGCAGTATTGAATTGAATTCGTTATAATTAGAGAGATTTAAATCCAGCAAAATCCAAATGAGTAAAACTGAATCGGAAATAAATTCAATGAAATGAAAATGATCGAAAGATTGATTGATTGACATGATTGAATCATTTTGGTGATCGACTTTTAAACGATTTTCTAGAAGTTTGCCAACTAGACGATGGTGTTATTAGCACTCGAGTTTCGAAGGCAGGACGAACAAGTAAACAACAAATACGCCTGCGTAACCTTGGCTTCGATTCTGATGACTGTGGTGAAACTTCCGTTAAGGGTAGGACCACACTTGCGATTTTCAGTCGGTGCGCTTGAAAACGGTATCGCAAGAAATTATGGCCATGCACTCACTTGCTATTATATATCGTGCGATTCCTTAATCGTAAAAAATGCAACAAACAGCTTTTAATGTGAATGCATGCACACGCGTCAAAGCATTCGCAGCGATTAATAACACATAAATCTTGTTGACGATAAGCCTATAGGAACAACCTTGTAATTTTTATGTTATTGCGGTTGAAAAATAGGCATTTTCATGCAATCACTAGCGGTTGTCTGTCACACGATTATTATAATCGCAAAAAATTACTACGTGTCGCAAGTGCGTGCAGGTCCATTTCATTTCACTTGATCTATTTAATTTCTCAACTAAAAATAAAAAACGCTCAAAAATAGATCAGGTTCAATTTTTTTTATAGCTGCGATTATAAAATCGCGTATGTGTGCAGTTATATTTAAAACCATGTGTCTCATTTCTTACGACTAAATAACCGTAGGATGGACAATCACAAGTGCGTGCATGATTTTTTCTAGTTGCGATTGCGAATTTGTTGGTTGCACTATTTTAAATCGCAAGTGCAAGCACAACCATCTAAGTCCGTTTGTTTCATTTTAACTTTCGACAGTTACATCGCCAGAAATATGCAACAAATTTTCGACTTTAAGACTTAAAACGCAAATGCGATTTTCTGTCTCCGCGACTAAAAAAACGGTCGCAAATCAGTACAATTTCTTGGTCGCATGTGCGTTCATTCACGTTGTGGCTCATGTGCTCTATTTTTTGCGACTAAGTAATCGTGCGATTCAAATCGCAAGTGCGTTCCTAGCCTTAATTGTCGCGATTTCTACGTTGCGTGTGCGTTCATTCTTATTTAAATTCATGTGTTATATTTCTGGTGACTAAACAGTCGTGCAATTGATATCGCAAGTGCAGTCCTAGCTTAACCGTCTCGATTTCTCGGCAGCATGTGCGTTCATTCTATTTTAAATACATGTGTTCTATTCCTGGGAAATGAATAGTCGAGCGATTGAAATTGCAAGTGCGGTGCTAGCCTTTTGCTCACGATTTCCTCACTGGAGGAAGTAGATTATTCGCATAGCTTGGTCAGTATTTAGATCTTTGATCCAATGGAATAAGAGCCTGCTTTTGAGAAGAGCTTCTCATAAAAAACCAACGATGCCTCGGAATATAATCTTTCCCCATTGGCGTAGGAAGGATTTTTGTCTAAGGTGGGCAACCAGTCCAAACCAAACCTTATCATTAAACAATTTTTCGGTGCAAATGATTCCTCAATAACTATGTATTTATTTGGGCTTGAGCTTTTAATTTGTTCCCGAAATTGTTCAAAAGAGATCTAATGAATGAAGCCGACAACGACGTCAACAGTAAAGAAAATTACCAGTCATTAGAAGTGCCACCAAACTCAACTCTGCAATTATGTCTTACAATGCATCTTTATTAAAAATGAATGGTTTTGGGTAAAATAAGTTGACAGCCAAGTTTTTATCCGCCGCACTGCCGATAAGCTTCTTTCACAATTGGTGCAACTAACAGGAAGCGGTAATGCGGCCTTTTGCAGTTTGTATATACATTTGAAAATTTCCAATATGTTTTTTTTTAATTGTCAAAGTTTATTTCATAGCACTTTAATTCGAACACATTTTTTCATAATCTATAGACTCCGGCACTCAGTGCTATAATGAATAAATTTTAAAACTTCTTTAAAGTTATTGATAAAATTTGTCTGCAGTACTCATATATAATTTGACGAAGGCGACTAATGAATGGGCCAATCGAATATTTTCAAACCACCTTTTGAAGTTGACATATGTTATCCATCACCTTAGTCGAAAAAAGAGTTATACGGTCGTATTTATAAACTTTGATAGCTGCCCTACGGCAAAAAGTTCTTTAAAAACTTTGTTAACCCTTGTCCTAAAGTTATCGTACATGGACAATGTCATCGGTTTTCTAATATTTGACGAACTTTGCATTTTATTTAATTAAACAAAGCATATTGCCAACTATCAAGAACTTTTAGAAACTGTCTAACTTCTCAACCGTAAAATAAATTTAAATTCAAAGTATAAACATTATTCAATTTGATTTTTCTTTAAAATAGAGCTTGTCTTTTCAGTCATTTATTGGAAAGAAAAATAAATTTGTCCACTAAAACTTTGATCACATTTTGAAAAAAAAAACTTCAAAATATGAATTTAAATACAAGATCATTAAAAACAAATCAAAGCTGCATTAAAAAAAATTAAAAAAAACTCTTCAACACTCTTCGGTTTCGATATGGGATGCCAAATCAAGTGTAGTGCTTTCGCCACAACTGTTTCTGGAAAGAAAATTTGTTTTTCCTGACGTCTCCTTTTTGATACTCGTATAGGTTTTAAATCTCATACTTTTGTGAAAATTTTTCTATTTCAAACCAAATGTTAAAATCATTCCTTAATGTTTCAAAGGTATGGACTGTACGTCTGTAGGTGTATGTATTTTGATCCAAATGCACCCAATTGCCCTAAAATCATCTTTTTCCGGATCAGTAAAAAACAAAAAAAATTCTGATTTTGTTGGGGTTTTTTAATTCATCGACATTTTACTGTTTCGCAGGCATTAAGTAGAAGAAACTCAGTTAAATTTTTTTTATAAAATTCCAATTATTCGGTTTGATTCGTCTGTCACAGAGCAAATACTACGTTAAGTCTGAGTTGATGACAAACGAGTTGATACATACCGACACAGAACCGTAAGCTTTATTTTAAATACTACGTTAAGTCTGAGTCGATGACACCGAAACATAACCGTAAGCTTTAATTTTAAACAAACCAAATCGAATTACGTTTCGGTTTATGTTCCAAATTTGTCAGATGAAGCGATTTATCGCCAAACAGACGGTTTGAAATTTCATTTGGTTTCATTTCACCGGTTAAACTAGGCTTGTGCGTGTTGAGGCTTCCCAGACAGTGATGCAATGTTTAAACACACACAAAATTAAGGTGGACAAAAATTGCTTTTATGTGGCGACCAACAAAAAATTTTAATTTTCGTGTCTGAAATTTCATTCACAGTTGTTCAATCTTGCTTCTTGGGTGGGTTGTAGAACCAGAAAAGTTTAAATGTCAATTTTTCTAAGGTGGGCAGTTCATTTTTTAAGGTGGGCACTGCCCACCTCCGCTCCCCCCTTCCTACGCCTATGTCTTTCCCTCGTCAATTTGTTTTCGTTCTCCTGCCACCATTTAACACATTTGCTTGTAAAATCCTGGTCTACATACTTAGACTCAAGCTGTTCCAGTTGGTTTCAGGGACTGCTTTTCGAAGCCCCCAAAATTAATATCTCAACATCTTCTTCGTCTGTTTTCTGTTTTGTTCACTGTAGTAAACCGTTTAATATTCATCATGCGGGCACCTTATTTGCCACATGATGAACTACCATTTTTCGTGTTGTTTCTGCGACTTGAGGAGAGGATCTTAAAAGCCAATCTCGGATTGAGAAAACTTCCACAGACATAAAGTAGATCTATTTATTTTTTTAAACTGGTGTTAGACTTTTTGAATAATCAGATGTCATTCCTTGCTTTATAATGTCTTTATGAGCTGCGAACGAACTGCGAATTTCTTTCACATGAGTGTTTGCCGACCGATGCGAATTGTCAAATAAAAAATTAACCAGTAACATGGGTGCTAAAATAAAATTGAGGTTAAATTCGAGCGAATTTTTCATTCGCAGATTTGTGGAATACGTCCTGATGTTGTGGATGGCGAATAAGTGTTTGACAGTTCGTAGGTATGCCTTTCATATGAGCTGCGAATTGCGAATGGTCGCGAGTTTTGAAATTTCTTTCACATGAGTGGTCGCCAACAGATGTGAATTTTCATAAGAAATAAACCGGAAAAATGGGTGTTAAGAAAAAATATGAGGCTAAATTCGAGCGAGTTTTTCGTTTTTTCATTCGCAGATTTGTGGAATGCATCCTGATGTTGTGGATTGCGAATAAGTGTTTGACAGTTCGCAGAAAATATCTCGTTGGCCGCGTAGAAATATAAAAATGCTAAGTTTAAAAATTAAAACTAGTTTTTGTTGGTGTTTTCTTTATAAAATTGTAGATAGGATCGTTTATTCGCTTTGTCGAAAAGTTAAAACATGAATTTGTTGATATTTGCGCTTGGAATTGCCCGATCAGATTTATTCGCAATCGCAGCTCATGTGAAAGGCACTGTAGAAAATAACTTGTTGGTCGTGTAGAAAATCATCGACGATTTCATAGATTCTTTCTGCCGGATTGGTACTTGTGTAATTGCCTTCCATCATTTCCAAAACACACCCAAACACATGCTTTTTCAGATTTTTAGTCTGGCTTTATTCGGGCTCATGTAAGCTTAGAAGTGAACCTATGGAAGTTCAAGATCAACACCCAAACATCAATCTAAGTCTCAAATGTCAAGCTTACATCACATGAACTGGATACAAAACTACCTATTCATAAATTAGAATTCTAAAAAAAAGCTCCTTCATGCACCAGCTGCAGGCTAACGGAAGCTTCGATTGGAATTCCAATTATACAAACTTCAATTGCCAAAAAAACAACAAATCGTAGTCGTAGTCAAGTTAAGCTGTAAATGCCATAATTCGATTGGTAATTTTAAAATCCCACACACACACTGAAATGCAAGTCACACGCTTGTTCTTCAACGATTAGCATAAATTACTTGCAGTCAAAACACACATGAATTACGTTAAATGTCCAGTTAACTCATTTTTATTTATTGCATCTTGTTGTACCTAATGCTAAACTGAGTGAACTATCTCCTCCCGCAACATGGTAATGTCTTGTTGCGTTGCGTTGCGGTGTCGCCTCGTCGATGTCCACTCGCCAACCCAGAGGTTTTGACCCAATCTTGGCCTAAAGTAAAATGAAACTGAAAACGGCTTCAAGCGGCGACTTTGACAAATGTACCTTAAATTAGCCTCCTTGCCGAATGTAACCTTTTCAAATTATTGATTACTTGTGAATTTGAGATTATTATGCAAATATTAGTGGATTTTTCCATTATAGATCCGTCGACGTCGTCGTCGGCGGGCATCTCGAAGTGCGGTCGTTGATGTTGCGGTGGCGAGCGGCGGCGGCGGTAGCAGATGGAAGCATCGTCGGAGGTTTCTTTGCAATTGCTACAACATGTTGGCACATAGTTTTGGAAAATGGGATGCTTGTTTGTTGGGCTTGTTTAAAAGTAGGACACAACTACACGCTGGCTGGCGCTGGCCCCGTGTCGGATTCATAGATTTTCCATTTTTGCAACAAGGAGCACTAAAATACCTAGAATTACGCAAAATATCATTGGCGACGTCATAATTCATTCGGGTAATCGCGGAGCACCGCAAGGGACAACTTAAGATGTATGGTATTGATAGACGAGTTTTTTCAATGCTGAAATGTTGCAAAGTGAATTTAGTAAGAAATACGGTTTAGGTAAGACGAAAGGCATGATTTTCATCCTTCAAATACCCTTACAGAAATTCGGAAGCTGTTAATCAAGAAAACGCGAAAAGGTGCCACAAATTTATCACAGAGCACTCGGAGTAAACTCCCTACATAAACGAGTTTATCAGTAAATTATTTATTATTACTGCGGGTGGCAATGGTGCAGTGGATGTAGTGCTTGACTGCTAACTTAGAGGTGTGGGTTCGAGCCCCATTCTAGGCAGCATTCTTTTCTGTATTCTCCCAGCTTAACTGGACGCCACCCGTGAGTTTTAATGAGATAATAAACACCTTTCTAACTAGTGCCGTGCAATTCAGGTTGCATCTTAAAGACCTAAGGTCTTACAGGCATTATGTATAGTTAAAATTATTATAAAGAACACAAATAATGTCAATTTTTCGCACAAGATAAATGGTATGGGTAATTGATTGTACGCGAAAAAAGAGTGTAGACTTCTCCAAATAATCTGCTACAGTAAGGAATTTCGCTAGTCGAACAGCGTACTGCAGAACAAAAAGTAGAACAAAATTTTTCGTATATGTTATCGTTGACATTTTTGTATGGAATTTTTAGTTTCGCATCAGCAGCTTTCTAGGCTTAAATATTTAAACACGAAAATTTTCTGAGGTCTCCAACTTCAAGAAGTGGTGCCAGATGAGATTTATAGAATCCCACCGGATTTAAAAAAAATATCCCACCATATTTGTACTGGAAGGAAAAAAACAACCGCCATAACTTATTCTGCTTTAGCTTTTTCCTGAAAAAAGAAGAAAGTTGGCTCTGCACTCTTGGCACTTCATACTCGCAAAAAAAGTATGTTATCTAATTGGTCAGTAACTCGTCAAATAAGTCAACTTGTAATCAAGACTTAAAGTTTCGCCAGGTCACGCGTGATTATTGCCACCTCATTTGTGGAATATTCGTAAAAAATGTATACCGATCCGAAAGATCACTAGACCGTGATCAAAGGTCGAATATTTTCAGTAATTGATCAGCCATAGATTTTCTAATGAATTTTTAAAGTTCGTTTTAAGGTCACAAGAAATGTTGGTACCTCTTTTGAGTCATTTAAAAAGAAAGTATGCTATTTGAAAGGTCACTTAACGGTCATAAAAGGTCAGCTATGGCTAGTCAGCCATAAATTTAATGAATTTTTAATAATTTTTAATTTATTCAAGGTCAGCAAAGTTTTTTTTAAAGTTGCTGTTTTTTCAAGGTCAGGAATGATTTTTGTGTCAGATCCTTATATTAAAATTTGAAAATAGGCAGGTATAGTAAAATTCGTTATGGTAAAATTAATTGTCCCCCCCAAGGCAGAGACTATTTTAATATTTTCCCACCATAAACCCCCTTATCAATATTTTCCCACCAAAGGGATTTTTCCAACCATTTTGGGTGGAAAACCACCAATCTGGGAACACTGCTCGAGAACGAAATCAGAAACGAATTGATTGCGACAAAAAAATATGGAGAGTTTTATCAGAAAGATGTGAAAATAAAAAAAAAAAACTGTTCAAAATCTTAAGTCAATTTTTTTTTATGTGAATTCTTTTTTTTTTCGTATCTTTTTCGTTCACCGCTTTACCTCATGTTCGTGGATTTTGAGAAGGCCTTTGACCGAGTCAACCGTGAAAGTATATGGAGATCACTTCTTGGTAGAGGAATTCCCCCAAAAATTGTTGCCATTATAAGAGAGTCCTATAACAACGCAAGATGCTTTGTTTTACACAATGGGCAGCTATCCGACTCTTTCGAAGTGCGGCAGGGTGTGAGACAGGGAGATGTTCTATCGCCAATTCTCTTTCTACTGGCGATTGACGATGTCTTGACGGCCAGCGTTGGAACATCAGAGAGGCAGGGCATTCAATGGAGACCGTTTGAAAGGCTTAGCCACTTAGACTATGCCGATGATATATGTCTCTTGGCAAATAACATCAGCGGGCTGAACGGGATGTGTCAAGCTCTGAAGGTAAAAGGAGAGGCGAGTGGTCTGAAAATAAATAGCAAAAAGACAAAAATAATGCTCACAGGCCGCTCCACACATCAGCGTATTTTAATACAGGAGACGCCAGTTGAAGAGGTTGAACAATTTAACTACCTTGGAAGTATTGTTTCAGCAAATGGTGGTACTGATCTGGACGTTCAAAGTAGAATAAATAAAGCTCGCGCAGCCTTCGGTTCTCTCTCCCAAATTTGGAAATCATGTCAAATCTCCTTGCGCACAAAGTTGAGATTCTTCGAATCCAATGTCAAATCCGTGCTGTTATATGCTTGCGAAACCTGGAAAGTCACGACTACCATCTCAAAGAAATTGCAGGCTTTTGTGAACCGTTGTCTACGCCATATTCTAAAAATTATATCAAACGAGGAATTGTGGCGCAGGACAAGCCAGGAGCGGCTGGACGTTGACATAAGAAAGCGTAAATGGCAATGGATTGGTCACACACTGAGGAAACCAAACGATGAAATTGCAAAGCAGTCATTTGAATGGAATCCTCAGGGTGCACGGCGGGTTGGAAGACCAAGAACAACATGGAAATCAACAGTTCTAGCAGAAGCAGACTCCCAGAGAAAGACGTGGCCACAGTTAAAATATCTATCTGCAGACCGAGAAGGATGGAAACGATTTGTTGGCGCCCTATGCCCCAACCGGGGTTACAGGACTTGATGATGATGATGATCTTTTTCGTTGTGGTTCCAAATAATTAGGTCTGATGCTTTACTTTGGGTTTCTGTGATTTTTATTCCAAACTTGTGTCAATTTTTTTTTGATATGAACTTTGACAGAACTTTGGACTAAAATGCTCAGAAATGCACAGAAAATCACAGAAATTCAAAGTAAAGGAACAGACCTACTGTGTTCTTCAGTTCTTTTCGACGGTATTTTCTTCCATTTTCATTTTCAAATAAAATTAAACAGCAAATTATAATAAACTGTCAAATTTTTGTCTGAAATAATGGTACGGTCAATTGTGCACGAAAAATAAGTGGAGACTAGGATCTAATAATCTAATACGATTTTCAATTTTATTGACATTTTTTTCGCTACTGAACTGCGTACCTAGACAACAAAAATCACAACGAAACTTTTCGTTTATAATTTATTTGTGTCAATAGCTGCGTATTTTTGTCTGTCCATATGGAGTTTGGCGAAAAAAATGACATCGGGACATTTCAACATTTGCCTTGGTCTGCCATTTTGTTCTGAACTATCTTACCAACAAACATTTGACATTTCTATACAAATTATCGATAACACAACGACAATGGTAGTCTGGCAATACCGTTTTTATCGGGACAGAAGCCAACTTCAGTTAAATATCTGGACTTAGCTAACTCTATATGGACATAGTTGTTGTTGTATTTAACATGTAAATTGTTTTGCTTTGTTGTCGTTTTTTTCAAACAATTTTATTTGGACATGCGAAAAAACATAGCTAATGTCTGTATTAAAATTTTCAATTCGCTTCAGCTGCGTTGATGGGTTTGAAAAGTATTTTTTAGTAAAGGAAAAGCGCACTTGCGCTAACAAAGAACGAGATTAGAAATAAGTCGATATTTTCATTGAACCATTTTTTTTAATGACGATCTTTTTGTTTTTGTAATACATAACCTTCCCTTTTCTTGATTCCCTCATATTCCCTTCACCATCACAAAATAAAAATCGTACTAAAAAACAGGCAATATAAAGCCGACCTAAAGGTAGAACTATAATAGTCGGAAGGGCACTGAAGCTAATGTCAAAAACCAACGAAAAGTAGCTTTCCGTACCGAGAAAAGGGGAACACACCCTTAATGTAACTATCATCTTTCTCTTTTTGGCATTCCTATTTCACCAAATGTCAGTTTTTACTTAAGCGAGGTGCGCTCGGGAGCCAACCAAAGTTGAACGAAACTTGACGAAACCTTCCACTCCGCGTCATATGCTTTCCGTGTATTCGCTTGTTTTCTTCCGACCACTTAAGTGCCCCTCCGAGCATTATAGTTCTAGCTTAAGTCTAGTACGCAGTTGGTGCGAAACGAAATTTTTAGTTGGTCTCCAACGCGAAATGCTTACATTGACGGTTAAAAATAAATAAATTTGGTGGCGCGGCAGTTCGTGAAGAACCAGTTTCTGGTGACTTATAACTCTCAACCATTCCTTTGTGCGTGTGTTGTTTGACAAGAATGGAGGAGACCAACAATTTTTGGCCGAGGCCGTACGGCTAGATAAGAAGCACGTTCCTCACGACAGGCAGTACTTCGGAAAAAAATATTCCTTGGTGGAAGCGGCTGGGAATAGAACCCATACCATACATACGGCATGACAGTCCAAGAGGTACTACGAACTACGACTGTTGCACAAATTCAACCAAATACAAATGAAAACAAATTACCGGCATGCAGCCATGCTGCTAAGGACAGAAAAAAATAAATACGAAAAAACATAAATGTCACTTTTCCTTTTCCGCTTACAATAAATGGTCTACTGGGAAATTAGTTGTTTGCGAACAATGGGTGTAGACTTATCTGCAGCGTATTGAAGAAAGAAAAGTAGAACTAAACTTTTCGTTTTTATTTCTTTGTGTCATTTTTGTATGGGATTTTTGTTTCGCATTATAGCCTAGTACATACGTACTTCCTCGTGAAGTGAACAATCACCAGTGGAGAAAGTGATTTTTTGACATTTCTCACTGGTACGGACTTGCGAGTGTGTTGTGAACGTTTGACGTTTAAAACCACAATGCCTCCAATGAGGCATTTTTCTATTGTAATCAAACTGTCAACTGTTCACCAGGAGTTCCCGTGCATTTTGCACGGGAATTGCTCGTGAACGAAAACTCTCCACACAGCTTCACGAGCACGTTCACGAGTGAACAAAAATGCAAATTTTGTATGGATTAACGACATGATTCACAAGTATATACAAGGCTTAACAGCGTAAGGCCTTAGGCCTAAAATGATGAAATATTGCCCCACGTTTGAATACCCTACCTAATAATCAGTATTAGAAATACCAAAAAACTGGGAAAAACCGGGATATGTGCAACTGCGGAGGAATTAATGAAAATGGAGTGAGGAACTTTCAGACAACGAGAGTGTGCATGAACAAACACCACCCAAAGGTAGCTAGCAAGTCCTCTTTCTTTTGGTAGCAACTTTCAGTTCCTTGGTATGAATGGCAGGAGGAAGGAGGTATGAACGCAATCTCCCCGATCCCCGGTCGAGAATTTGAATTTAAAGAGATTTTTTGACATTTCCTCTCACATCTAGGTAAAAGTGCGTTCAACCAATAGACTTTCAAAGGAAATTTCAAAAATTGCCTATAGATTTTGCTTCCTTGTGTGAAAGTTACAAAAGATTTTTAAGGAAATTAAAAGAAAACGTCAAAGAAATCATCAGCAAGTTGTTTCTTCGAGTGATTTAAATGCCTTTCGCGAATACATATTTTGTTTAGGCAATTCCAACTTCAATGTACAAATATCAACTAAAGTTAGAACTATAATGGTCAGAAAGCAACTGAAGCTAATGTCAAAAATTAATTAATTCAGAATGACCATTAATTATTCTACAAGCTATAACAAGCTATCACTCTGTTGAACTTTTTAATGGAAAATAATTTAATTTCTATCCTAACTGAGTGCCTTTTTTTTATCAATACTAATTGATTCATTCTTAGATTTAAGTATTTCTTAAAATCTAGAACTTCCGCACTTTCGCCTTCCAGAAGACCACTTTCACGATCACAGAATGAAGATGTTTACTGATGCTATAGTGTATAGTGATGATTGTTATATGTATGGTAACCTACGCACTTGGCCTAGAGGCTGTCCACGATTGTCGAAATTGGAATTGTCTCAGACATCACGTTGTCAGTGACTCCTGGATTGCAAGTTGCAATCATAGTGACCTAAATTCGAGTTGCAACTTACTTTTCCAATTCTCGATCTGTAGGTATATTTGCGGTATATTTGCATTGAAGTAAATTTACATATATCATTCCTTCTGCTTGCCCCTCTGGGCATGCAGGGGGAGTAGTTCTGAGAGAGTTCTGAGTGTATATAATTTGCAATTTGATTTCTTGAATTATATATGGATGTCTACTGCACGATGCTTGATTCTGAGTGCTGTTGAAGGATGAACAATGAACATTCAAAAACGTGTGTCTTTCCCTCTCTGAGAAGTTTCAATTTAAATTCTGTTTATCTTGCACTCTGTTATTATTGTTGCAAGTGAATATTTTTCTGTGGAAAGAAAGTAAAATTAGATATGCTTTCGATTTGACAGTTGTTGTTCTTGTTATTAATTTTGTTTTTGAGGGAATGTAGAATTTTTGAATTCTTAATTTGATGGACCGCAGCAGAAACACTAACTTGAAGGCAATTGGAAATATAATATGGAGATTACCAGAAATCCAAAGTTATAAATTCTGCCAAAAGAATGAGTTTCGGAGATTGTAACTGTGTACCTTTATACTTGTGGTCGACAGTGGCAAACCAATCAATCTGGGTATAACCTTTCATTTATCTAAGGCCCAGTTTGTCAATGCTCCTCAACATTGTTTCAGAGTTAAACTCGTTTAAACTGAAAAATATTTTCTATCAATTAAGGCCCTGAGATAACTCCTAGTTAAATCACCAAATTTGGTGAATTATAAGTCTGGGGAGAACCTAGGCAATCTCGAGAGCAATTGTGATAACCAAATGGTACCTTTCACAATCACATTAGAGTCATTTATTTTGCTATCTCTATCGCCAAAGATATCGCTTAGGTTTGCCTGATGACTTAACTCTGGACTTCAAGTAACTAAACAGATATTTCTGACAGATGCTTGTCAAAGTCAATTGAAATAGAATTGTGACACTTGTAAAAAGGAAATTGTCATGGTGCTGCCAGATTTCGGAAGTGAAATGGTGATTACTTATGCGTCACACTTCGATTTCAATAGATTTTTGACAGATGAAAGTTAAAGTTAGTCTTTCATTGAAAAACTGCTTATAACGGGTATAATTTATTTGTAGGATTGACGAGTAATCAGCACTGATAAAACTCGCCCTAACTAAATTATCCCCTTTTTTAAACCACCAACTTGACGCATCTCAACTTTCAATCTAATTTTAAAACAATATTTTGGTGTATAAATACAAATTACTGAAAGTAAAACTAAAACCAGGTCCAAGTACAAAACACTATGTTGCATTTGGAGCACACACAACAATGAAATTTAAAACCGTTCGTGCAACCATACGATGACAGCAATAGTTCCCCTGCCTGGCATGTTGTGTGTGTCTTAATCGACTCGCTGCCAAACCACCAATATCAGAGTCGATTCAAATAAAAAATAAAATCACATTATTTGCGAGACGACACGCGAACCTTGAACTGCTTTGCAAAACAAATCAATAAAGAAGCGCACGTCTCCTACCCTCCTCCTGAGTTTCCTGCTGCAATCAAGCTGTGCTAAATTTATTTTCCTCCAGCTCAACTCGTTGTCTGTGCGGTTGAGCACCGCGCGTAATTCGATCAGCAAACCAAACTGACATTAATGACAAACAAAACTTACCACAAATTTTTCGCACAAATATTATTACTTTGCATATTTAAAGCTACAGGTTGATGGTAGGCAGGGAGGAGTAGAAAAGAGGTTCTTTGGTGGTCAAGACCTTTGGTCGTAGCCATGTCAACATCCCATCTTTCCTAAATACACATCTCCCTCTCATTATAATTGAATTTTAAATTTTTAATAATTAATATTTCAGATTTTCGTATACTTAAAGCAAGCGAAATGTCTTTACGATCACATCCGATGGGGGGATGCGTTCGTTGTTGTTTATTCAATTTGTGACAAGCCGAGTTTTTCCAGTGCTGAATGCTACTTAGAGCAACTTGCCAAGCTGAAATTGCCATCCTACTACACCACCCTGCTGCTGGGGAACAAACGAGATTTAGATCATGCCAGGTGAGATTTCAGACACCACCCTCCAGGGTTAACTTTTTTTTGAAAACTTGGTTGTTTTTTTGTTTTGATCTAGAAAAGTTTCTGTTGACGCCGGGCATGAGCTGTCACTTAAGTATTCTTGTCAGTTCTATGAAGTGTCAGCGGCTGAGAGTTTTGCTGGGGTTTCATTGGCGTTTCAGTCCATGTTACGTGAGGCTAGGTCTATTCAACTTCTGAAGTCTTTACCATTGCGACGACGACTTGGAGTGAATAGTGTATCTAAAGTAAGTTGACAATAACCTTTGCTATTCTATATGTAAATGTTTAAATATTTTTCTTTAAATTTAATGATTCTTATTGATCTTCTTTAGTATTTTCGCCATTCTGATTTTGTCTTTCAGGTCTTAGGCAATTTATTTGGTAAAAACAACAAAGACAAAAGAAAACGACCATCACTTAGTATTTAAATAGAAATAAAATAAAATTAAGCAGCAAAGTGAGATTCTATATAGACCTACATTTCATTTTATGTAAAGCAGCATTTTAAAGTTCCGCATTTATCTATTAAGTTTTGATTTAAATGTTTTTTTATGAATGTTTGTGTAATTTAATTTTGTTTTCTGTGTTAATCAATGTCATTTAGTTTAAGTACACACCATCAATGCCATATTTTTTAAGTTTTATTAATTAAACAACGATTTTTAGCCAAGAATTAATTTTTGTGTGAAAAAATTGAAATTTATTTATTTTTCAAAATTTTTTGTTCAAAAATTTAAATTAAATTTAAGAAATATTTGAAATAAAATATACATTTGACAGTATTGAATAAAACATTATTCCTATTATTAATTTTTAAATTTGTATAAGATTTAAAATATATAAAGAGAACAAACAAATAAATAAAACAAATTATAATAAAATAAAAAGACGACAAAATTGATTGCATAGTTTTTGGATAAGAAATCTAAGTAATAATTTATAGTTTTATAATTCTGTATATAGGTTTTATGTTTTGTATACAAAATTTTTATAATTACATTTACAACAATAAACACAATTTATATTCTTATAAAAATAAACTTTCTATTCATTTTTGATAAAAATATAGAAATAAACGTGTTTTTCTGAAGTTTTTAAAGCAAAGAAAAGGTATGTACATCTCTGTTGATGAAACTCAAATTTTGTACCTTTTCTATAGGACAAGTGCTGGTTTTTTTTACTAGTCTCAACTCTTTCCGTCTTGGTGACGGGGTAAAAGACAGAAACTCACTGAACTACAGTAAACTTGTGAGATTGGGACAGAGGATAGAGCTGATCAAGTTTGGCTTGGGAAGTGCGATGCGATGTGTATGATATCGGCCTCTAATGTGCTTGGTACATGGTACCTACCTGTTTGATTTGATCCAAGCTTATTGCAAAAGTATTTCCAAATAAATATCGAGCATACACCAATACAAATAAGCGATGTTATTGTGAACTTAAAGTGGATAAACAATCCTAAGACCCTGTTTAGATTGGTTGGTTTTACTAGAGCATGACGACAGTTCGATGGTGAAATCGGTGAGGTAAAAAGGGAGGGGTTAGCCAAGAAGATAATATAAAAATTTGAGTGAGCATTCACGTTTCATAACCAAAATGGTCCATTTCATTCCATTTTGTTCATTTTAGCTTGTGCGTTCAATAGAAGGGTTCGTAACTATTTCTACCTATTTAGATATGTGGTGGGACGAGATCGGGAGCAGAAATGCTCATATGGTGTCCAAAATCAAATGTTCCAATTTGCAAATATTCCATGAGCATGCAAAGTTACATTTGTGTGAAAACTACAGGTGTATATACGACATGACTTTTCACTACGTAGTGAAACAAACCAATCTAAACAGGGTCTTAAGACGCTGCTTAGATAAGGAAGATAGAGTCCGGTATCACGGCAGTTTGTTGGAAATAGAAGTGCTTGGTCAGGGCTGTTGTGGAGCGCGAAGAAAACATAAACAACGAACTCATGAGTCTCATTTGTTGTTGTTTCAATGTGCGAAACATTGAAGTTGTTGTTGGTTTAATGTGGTTTTTGAGGTGCCTCAAAGTTTCTTATGTAATCGTGGTGAGACGAACGAGTCCGAACTCAATCTTCCCAATTTATAAATATGTTTATATATTTTCTTCAAGCACGACATCTCTGAACCTGCTCTTCCCTTTATTGCGGACTCAATCTTAACAGCGCCAGCTTCTTAAACGGGTGGTCTATGTGAAAAAGAAATCCTAAAAGAAGCGCGGGTGAATATATTGGTTCCTGAAAGATGTAAATTACTCATTTTGAGAATGGTGTACTCAATTTTAGTTGCTAAGAGATCAGCCGCTAGCCCCCACTCCAATCGCTATTTAATCATCTTTGAAGCTTAACGACTTAATACTACGTTTTCACCGAACATTAAACCGAGATTTACCTCAAATCTTCTTTAAATCTCCTAGATTTACCATACGAATTATTTTCGTTAGTCTACAAGATTAAAAATTAATCTTGTTTAATCTCCATTGGACTAATACTTTAACAATATTAGTTTTTCAATTTGAGCTCATTTATATCACGCTGAACTCCATTTTTAAGCTTAAAATAGACGGTCAACGTAAATAGTCAACGCATTGACTCCTTGACGACATCAGAAACATCGTCAATATACTATCAACGTAGACTGTTTCAACGCATGAAACATTAACGATCACACGAATGACGGCACTCGTCCATGTTGTCCCAAAATGCGTCGACATATTATCTGTGTCAACGCAATTGGTACCCTCTGGTGCCAACGTATTGACACGTGAAACGTTGACGATTACACAACTTGACCACATCCAAACATAATGAACACTGACGTGGAGTTGACAAGAGAAAAATTGAATTATTTTGTACGTTAACGATCACACGACATTGACTGCGGTGTTATTGAACAATACAATGTGGATGAATTAAAAAACCTCTAAGAAATCAGAAATTTTTGAATCTTTTTTATTGCTCAGGAAAAAGTTTTATTTTAGAGCAGTTGGGTGACATTAAAATCGAAATGCACTTTTTGCGTCAAAATATAGTTCATCCCCCATTTGTCAAGCCATCAACTGTCAAGTTCTATTGAAGGATGGCTGCGATGGCAATGGATTAAAAAACAGCTAAGAAATCAGAAATTTTAGAAATGTTTGTACTTCTCCGGAAAAAGTGAATTTAGGGCAATTCGGTGACACTTGGATTGAAATATACATTTGCCCTCAAAGTACAGTTTGTCCCCCTCATCTCTCAAGCTGTCAACTGTCGATGCAAAAAAAAAAAATACTCAAAAAATGCAACAAATTTGAGATTGATATGAAGGTCAACGCAGAGTACGTTGACATGGCAGAAAAAGCCGCCGTGTCAACGTAAAGATACAGTCAACGCGTTGT
This sequence comes from Dasysyrphus tricinctus, assembly GCA_963921185.1. Taxonomy (NCBI): domain Eukaryota; kingdom Metazoa; phylum Arthropoda; class Insecta; order Diptera; family Syrphidae; genus Dasysyrphus; species Dasysyrphus tricinctus. The sequence continues at coordinate 106,919,055 of OY992530.1, forward strand.
TGAGTAGTCTGTCATAGTGTCCTAACTGAATTGACAGGGTGATTACACGGCCAACGAAAATAATCAATGCATTGACCCTGAACCGTCAACGCATGGACAGTATTCTGCGTTGACGATCACACGACAAGACAACTTTGGAACAAAAATTTAACGTCATTTTGACGTCAGAGAGTCAACGCGTTGACCATTTGCGTTGACCGTCTAATCATAGCTTTACTGTCATCGATTGACACAAACGAAGCTTAAGCTAGAACTATAATGCTCGGAGGGCCACTTAAGTGGTCGGAAGAAAACAAGCGAGTACACGGAAAGCATATGACGTAGCTATAATTTTGGAGTGGAAGGTTTCGTCAAGTTTCGTTCAACTTTGAATACTTTTGAATAATGATGATACCGTAATCTGCAGTCACTGATAATATCTTGTAAAAAGAAGAAGTCGACCACTTCTTATTTAATGTTTGAACCAAATCCAGAAAATTTGTGAAGGACCTAAATTTGAAGGATAGAAAAAAATTCAAGGATCTTTGTGTAGTTAAGATAGGAAAATGAATTTAAAAGGTAGACATTTTTTAACTGGTGGAGGAAAGTTAAGGAAATCGGCGGTTTTATACGAGGAAGACATTGAATATGATTTCTGGGCCCATTTGGCACAATTTGGAAGCGTTGTTCATGCGTCAGTCTATTCATGTTGAAATGCGAAACCTAACTGAAAACAAATCACTTGACAGCTGACAAAATGACCACTAGTTAAAATAGTGTTGCCAACTTAAAGTTCTATACGTCTATAAAAAACACCCGTTAGAAGTTTCTTTTAACACTTCAGATTGTATGTTGTAGAGAGCTTAGATCAAGCTGCAACATACAAACAGAGGCTCATCATAAGTGTATATGTTAGTGGTTAATTTAAATTAAAAAGCTTACACATACGGTTTAGAGCAGCTATACTCAACCTGCGGCCCGCAGGCCGCATGTGGCCCGTCGAGCTTTTTAAGTGGCCCACCTGGCATACTTTCCTAATTATGCGACTTTATAGAAAAACAGAATACCATAAATCAAAATTTACAGCCGTTTGGAAAAAGCGCCTAAATCAATTTGAAATCAACACCAAAAAAAAGACGGAATATTTTGGATGATACTTCCTGATTTCGTCACTTTCTTTTATAAAATGAAACAATGCCCGAAATAATAAATAAAATGGGAAATAAAGCCCAACAAAGGAAACATTTCCAAACAAAGAGTGTTGTCAGTGAAAAACATCAAATTTGAAAAACAAGTGAAAGCTTCATCGACATCAAATGTCACTTTGTCTTTTCGTTGTCATGAATGACTGAAAGCATTTTCGCTTGGTCCTCCAGTAGCGTCCGGAAGCCTTTCAAATGCATCTGAAAAAGTTTATTTGGCACGAGATAACAGTTCTTCGTCTGAAAAGAAGAGATCAACGATTCTTGATTGGAGAACAAATCAAAACCAGAAGCACGCATACATGCGCACAATTAAAAAGTCAAACTGTCAAATGTTATGTACTTGTTTTCGATTGGGGACAGAATGACAGTTCTTGTTCTGAACAGAAATTGTTCTGAATTTGATTTCAGAATCGAAATGAAAAGCGTTCACAAGTATCGAATCGCTGTTCCGGATTGCCAATCGAAAAGGCCTAAGCCTAAGATTTGGAGTTAAAAGGAAACAGTTATGAAAAAAATGCACAGGCCAAACATTTCATCCTCTCCAATTCTCTATTATCGTCATATTCATACCTTGCTGTAGATTTTTTGCTAAGTTAAGGAGTTTACTCAAAATAAAAGCCCAAGGTGGAGACATTCGTTGCTGTTATTGAGCAATATCAATATTCACAGAACAGCTGTGTGAAAGTTTGATCACCCAAATGCAACAACCCAGCGCACAATAACCAAACCTAAACTTCAGAATCAAGAAAAGGGTTGCAACTTGTTCGTTTGGCATTCTGGAATCTGGATCTAAGAGCTCCGGATGGTTCTTCGGGAATACCAAACGAAAACACTATGACAAAGCAAAAATTTTGCTAACGCTTGAAAGAAACTGATTTTGCAATTGATTAAACTAAAATCATAACAAATTTTGAGAAGTTTGACCGGTTTTGCTCTCAAAAGGGAGTACACATTATACACAACCTAAAAAAATCAATAAGACTGTGAAAAATTAGTGACCACAACATACATTTTCCTCCTTCTACTTCAAGTAATAGATAATGTTCCTGACAGAAAAAAAATCAGGTAGTCGACGCTGGATTGAAAAATTAACATCTTGGATCTTCAAACATTTGGGAATCAGCGTTTTCAATCCTACAAAAAATGAAATAAACGATTATAGCATGCATGAACAATCCAGATCTTGAAAACGTGTTCTAAATTTCATAAATAAAATGTATTTTTATATTAAAATGAATAAACCATTCCATATACATTACTGAACACCCAAGTGCAAAAAATAATTCATGTTGCGGCCCGAGGCAAAATAGCTAAAACGTCTTGTGGCCCTTATGAAATAAAATGCACGACTGGATCGCACGTACTTGCTCTTATGTTTAAGTTGTGTGGGGCTTAAGAACTTTAAAAAATATTCAAGTTATTATAGAAAAAGTATAAAAAGCATTTAAATCGTTCTTTTAATTGTATAAACAGCCTGATAAAAAACTTAGAGCTCAAAAAAAGTATGCCATTTGATTACTTGAACAAATATGAATAAATGCAAAAAAAAATTAAAAATCGTTGGAACCGTTTTCTTAAAAATTAATTTTTTATATATAAAATTTTTGTAACATTTTTCAAAAAAAAATTGGTATGCCAATTTTGAGTATATATTAATATACATTTAAAACTGAAATTTCAAAATAATTCATCAACCCGTTTTTGAAATATTGAATTTTGAAAAAAAAAATTTGAATCTTTTTTTAAAAATCTAAAATTAATTTTTCAAAAATTTTGGTATGCAGTATTATTTATTTTCTAACAAAGCTTTTGTGCAAAAAATTTCATTGAAATCGGATGAGCGGTTAATGAGGAAATCAAAAATAAAAAAACCGTTATATGGCAGGTACCGTTAATAAATGTTTTTGGTGATTTTTTTTCTTATTGAAATTTACATCATGTCAACAGTAATACACTGATTTTTTTTTATCAAAATCTTGAGATAAAATCTTGAGATAAATAAGCTTTTCCTTAACGGTTGTATGGCAAGTACCGTTATTTTTTGAGCTAAAAAAAAATTTCAATTTCCCCTCTGGAGAGTTACAAAAAAACCTTAAGTTCAAAATTTGAAGAAAATCGCTTCAGTGGTTTAGGCTGTAGGTTCAGGTACATAGAGACAGACAGACAGAATTGTGCCACCCACTTTTTTCGTGTTCTCTATCATCGTAATGTCATGTTTGATTGTTATCTCGAATTTTTTTTTTTGCACGAATCCAAAACTTGTACCTATATCGCATGTAAAAAAGGTTGGGTATGGCTGGTTTAGAGGTTCATGATTCCGTAGTTAGTACGATGAAAATCGACGTGTAAAAGTTCAAATCTTCGCAGGTGGTGAGATCCTCCGCGATAATTTACGCCAATACAGGCTTACAAGTCAGGGGCATCAATTTGACCACTTATAAGTTGATGAAGAAAAATTAAGTCATTCCTCGCGTTCCAATGTTTATTCGCTATGCTATCTAGCTATCCCAAAAATGTTGGGATAACTTGAGTTGTTGTTGCGTCAGCTGTTTTTTAACAATGGATTACAACACAAAGCTATCCGGATAACTGAGAATAGCCAGCAGCGGAACGTGCCTATTATTAACCCGCCTTTGATATAAAGTTTGGACCTGCAGTAGCTAGGATCAGCCCAAGGGAGACCCTTCAGAGCGAAGTGAATTTATGTTGTATTGATTCAATACGACTTTTATAAATTTCATAGAAGGGAGACCAAACTTGAGAGGCATGCTCAAGATGAGGTCATACATAACAGTTATATAGAGAAAGAGTAACATACGGATCGTTAAATTCTTTTGCCCAACGTTTTGTAAATCCAAGCATAGAGCTCGCTTTTTTAACAATGTAATTTATGTGTTCTGTGAATTCTAAATAAGAGCTAAACTGAACACCCAAATCCTTGAAGCTAAAGACACGGCACAGTTTCTGCTGGGAAATAGAATAATTAAAAGCACTTGCAACTCTTTTTCTAGAGAAAGTAATATCAACAAAAACATAAAAGTTAAAAAAAGAGCTAAGTTCTTATATGTACAAGAAAACTGTGCGTAAAAAGTCAGCCAAAAAAAGTAATGAGATCTAAAATATATGCCAAGTTTTAAGTTCATGAAGTTTAATATCAAATATCTTAAGTAGAGTAATATCGAAATATAATTCCAAATTATGACAGAAATTTGGTATTTAATAATTACTGATTAAAATTTGGTGGGTTCATATACATATATGAACTTGGCTCTTTTTTAAACATTTATGTTTTTGTTTTGATTTCACTCCTTTTTGCAAAGATTTTATTTTGCAAGGTGAAAATCAAGCCCTACCGCTCTACAAAGTTTAATAATTCTACGACAACCGAAAGTGCCCTATATAAATAATAGCAATCCTGAGAAAGTGGGTGGATGCCACGCCCCCTAAATGGAAAGTCTCAATTTTTTTTTTAGCTTTGTATGTTCTTTAAGTCATACCGTTCTACCAATTTTCATCGTTCTACAACAACCGGAAACGCTCTATATAATTTATAAGAATTTTTAAGAATGTGGATGGATGCCACGCCCCCTGAATAGATTTTCGATTTTTTCCTTTGTATGCACCACAAGGCCTACCGTTGTGCGAAATTTCAAGTTTCTACGATATCGGGAAGTGCTCCATAATTTTGATGATCTGTCAGTGAGTCAGTCAGTGAGTAAGTGAATCAGTCAGTCACTTACGGTTTTGCGATTTTTGAAGTCCTTTATCTCGGGAACTACTAACGCTAAAAAGTTGAAATTTGGAGTGCCACCTGTGTTTGATCAGCTCAGCAAATACTGCGAATTTGAAGTTTCTGACTTTATTGGTACTGAAGTTAGAGGGGGGTTGAAAATCGATTGAGTTTGTTCCTGTAAAAAGGGTGTAGTGCCGCGAACCTGGCTGGGCACTACCGTGCCCTTTGATTGTTTGGCATTTAACAGGGTTTAGGGAAATACCGTTTTTATCACACTATATAGTAAAGCTGTCAATATCAGCTGTGATCATGGTCAGCACTTATTGTCTTGAAAATCTTCAAACAAAAGATTATTTACCTATGGTTATAAGGAAGAAAGTCAGAGACGAAAAGGAGCCCTGCGCGGTACACCAGTACAACAGCACTTATTATAAGAATCTCAGACTTGAAATTGTACAATACAACTTGTATTGATCTGTACTGATCCGAAAGGTTATTTTTAATGCAACGAAGAAAGGACGCATCGATATCAAATCCACGCGTTTTTGATAACAAAGCTTGGTCCACAGTTGCAAAAAGGCTTACTATTGTACTGAATTCGGTACTATTGGACCTTCCCGAGTACGCAAGTACCACTTTTAAATTTTCAGTACTATTTGTACTATTTTTAATTTTTAAAAAGGTCAACTTTCATAAATCTCTAAAATCAAGCAAATATGTTCAGTCAGACTTCACCACATCTTCACGTAAAGAAGCTTTTAATGAAAGACCCATATTGTCAATAAACTTACTAGAAATCTCTCGAGGAAATCTATTGCGGGGCCGAACGTGAAATTCTGTACACTTCTAAAAATTTAGCTAAAAGCGAAATTTATAGCTTTAAAAGTAATGCACGGATGATTTATATAACTGTACTCGAAGATGTGAAAAAAGCTTTAATTTTGAAGACATTTTTTGAACTCGTTGCAACATTTTTCACAAAATTCAATTTTAGATGGCCAAGTAAATTCAATTGATTTTTTCCTGGCGAACAAGAAAACATTGAACTCAATAATAAAGAATATCGAGCTCTAGCTGACTGCCAATACTTAATAAAATTTAGATATGCTTCTATTTCTGAGTTCTGGGCTGAAATTGGCCTTGTGAAAAATGAATGCAACGAGTTCATGTTTTCAAATATAAACCCAATTGTCCAGGGTGCATATGAATGCAATGTAAATACAAAGAAAAGACTTGTGCCAAAGCTGCTATCCGTCCATAAGACTTATTTTACACTTTAGAATAAAATTATACCAATTAAATGTATAGGTATTTTTAATTTATGTATTTTTGTTTTAAAAAAATATTTATTTGAATTGTTTGCGTTGTTTTATATTTTAAAAAAGTTCAGTACTATTTGGTCTTTTTCAGTAAAATTTTTTTTCAGTTTTCAGTACAATCGACAAAAGTCAATTTTCATCACTGGCTTGGTCCCAAACTCAATCAAACGCTTCGGATATATCAAGTGCAAAAATATTATTTTCTCCTAAGCGATGCGTTGTAATTGATTCTACTGCTCTGATCTATTTCTATAAAATCCGTACTGCCAGTCATTAATGTCGTTTTCAATTGGATTTCCTGAAGGTTCTACTTCTTTTTGATTCCAATCGAATATGAACACATCGTGTTGTCAAATTTAAAAAGTACACTATACTGAATGCCGCCATTTTATTAAATGGCTTCTTCAAGCATTTATCACTTTTGACAAGTTGTCCTACGAAAGACTGTATATATTTGCGTGTGCTCCAAGTGTCTTCCTTCTTGAAATCGGGAACAAAAAAATACTCTGAAAGCATTACTCAGAAAAGCCAATGGAAGGCTTTTGGATTAGTAGGAGTTGAAATAGAGTGGAAAAGGAGTACTCTGAACTGAACGTCCAATGGAAAACGACATAAGAAACTTTCGTTATTCAAGATATTTCTAAAGTATGAGTGTTAGCAAGTTGGCAAGGAAACTTTGACGAATCGAGAAATGGTAAGTTGGATAATTTGCCATTCATTAGTCGTTAATTAGTTGTGACAATTTCGCATGACAAAATTGAATTTTTCACAACTAATTAATGGCAAATTATCAAGGAATAACATATTAAGTTTTAAAAGTTTTTACCACTTTTCGAAAAAAATATATAGAAAACATAGAACGACAAATTCAAAATTATCACAAATAATTAACGGCTAGTTACTGGTTAATTACTAAGCCATAAACCATCTGGTATAAACAGTTTTTACCCCATTTTCAGGTAGTACTTTGCTAACTTGATGTCAAGCTACCAAAGAACCCAAAAAACATAGAATACATTGCACAACAAACTCGAAATTGTCACAACTAATTGAAGACTAATTAGTGGAAAACTATCAAGCCATAAACAGTTCAGTATTAGCAGTTTTATTCCCTTTTTAAGGTGATGCTTTGCTAACTTGATATAAAGCTAATGTAGAAAAAAAACATAGAAAACATTGCACGATTGAAGTTAATTTTTCGGCAAATTTTTAAGCCATAAAACATTAAGTATAAGAAGTTTTTCACGCTTTTCGAGTTCGAGTAGTGTCAAGTAAGCAACGCACCCAAAAAAACATAGAAAACATTGAACGAAAAATTCGAAATTGTCACAACTAATTAACGACTAATTAACGGCAAATTATTAAGCACTAAAATATTAAATTTAAGAAGTTTTTACCACTTTTCAAAACAAAAAAACATAGAACGACAAATTTGAAACGGTCACAACCAATTAACGCCTAAATAACGACAAATTATGAACCTTTCCATTTTTCGATCCGTGAGAGTTGCTTTGCTAACTTGATATCAAGTTAGCGAAGCACCCAAAAAAACCGGTAGAGTAGGATGGATGGAAAACCAACACAGTGACTTTTCCAGTATAGAAAAACACGTCCTCAGAACAATAAAAGGTAAACTATCCGGGCCAGCGGATTTGTGTTAATATATCTGGATCAATTATTAGATACTTTTAGAAATTTACCAGAATGGAAGGATATTTGACAGCAAATTGTGCTTAAAGCAAACTGACTTCCTGTTGTAAGGTACCCACGGGTGTGTCAAGGAAAATGGGCGTTGGAATTGGAAGCCAAAACGAAGTAGTATTTCGATGTATTCTATTCTATTTTCGAGATCTGCAGTTATATGAAAATTGGTCAAAAGGGGAATTTTTTGCACTCAGGTCACACGGACAAGAACATATTTGAATGTTTATGAATGGCCTCAGACGTCAAGATCTCTTATAGGCTATGGTAAGGGAAGTTCTACAAATCTGTTTGCCCATATCCTCAGTATGGGCTGCGATTTTACGATGATTTTTTTTTTTTTTTTTTTAATAAGCGCTCACTAAAGGGGTTTTGAGTACCCTTAAAATGAATTAACACAGTGCGAGCGTTAGGAAAATAGGGAAGGATTCGAGAGGAGATACCGATGCACATTAGTTTTGTAGTTCTGAATATCAAAATGAGAGGGAAATACAGAGCCAGGTAAAGCATTCCACATTCGGGTAGTGCGACTAAGGAAAGAATCTCTATACTTGACAGTGCGTCCGAAATTGGGCTCAAGGGTATATTGATGTGCATTCCTAGAAGTACGAGTATTGCGGTGGAACTGCTTAAGGGTAGGAATGCAACTGGCTATTTCACTAGAACACTGTTTGTTAAAATACCGATAAAATAATGAAAGGCACGAAACATTGCGGCGGTGTTCGAGAGATGCAAATGTTTCCGTTATTGTTCTATCACCTTTCATTTTCAACGCTCTATTTTGAATTCTATCCAACAGACTTAAATGAGTCTTAGGAGCACCTGCCCAGATATAGGAGTTGTACTCAAGCTTTGGACGAATGAAGGCCTTATAGATTACAGCCAGATCAGGAGGGGAGAAAAATTTCTTACTTCTTCGAAGAAAACCTAAACATTTCGCAGCATTTTTGGTGACGTCAAATATGTGATCATTCCACAGAAGGTGGTTTGTGATGCACATACCCAGAACTGAAAGCTGTTCGGTTTCCTCGATGCAAGTGCCACTCATGGATAGTGGCAAAGGGGGTGGGTTTCGCTTTAACGACAGAAGACAGCATTGGGTTTTTGAAGCATTAAATTCTACGCGGTTTCTTATTCCCCATTGGACAATGCTGTTGAGATCAGAATTTAATGAGCTTATCATACGCTGCCGTTCAAGTTGCACATCCGAAGAACAAGGAAGTGAATCTTGGAACGAATATGAAAAGCTGAGGGTACTGTCGTCTGCAAAACAGTTTAATGGATTAGAAGTTTCAGACAGAAGATCATTTATAAAAATAAGGAAGAGAGTCGGAGACAAAACGGAGCTCTACTGGGGCACACCAGCATTTATTTTATGAATATCAGACTTGAAACCATCCAACACAACTTGTATTGAACGGTCCGAAAGGTAATTTCTAATCCAACGAAGAAGAGATTCATCAATTCCAAATGCACGCATTTTCGATAAGAGAGCTTGATGCCAAGCTCTATCAAACGCTTTTGAAATATCAAGCGCAATAATCTTACTTTCTCCAAAACGATGTAAAGATTTGTTCCACTGCTCGGTGAGATATACCATCAGATCACCAGTGGACCTATTGCTACGAAAGCCATGCTGCCGGTCATTAAGAAGCTTCCGTTCTTCAAGATATTTCTTAAGCTGATAATTTATCAGCGTTTCCATGACCTTGGAAAGAAGGGACGTAAGTGCAATTGGACGATAGTTAGAGGGAGAAGAAGATTCGGCTTTTTTAGGGACAGTCTGGACAAATGCTGTTTTCCATCCACTCGGAAAGAGACCAGTAGAATAGGACAGATGGAAAAGCTTACGCAGTGGCTGTATCCATAATCACCCTCTCAGGCTATTGTTCGGGCCTTGTAACCTTGAGAGTTTCATAGTAGCACTAGTCCTTCTATGCAGCACCAGCTTTTATGACTCTTGTATCTTGTTAAGCTGCATCGGCCTGCTTGCGTTAAACCAGGGGCTTTGTGTCTTTTAAAGCTAAGAAAAAGTGGTATTCCTATATTGATTTTTGGCAATGTTGCCACGTATTACTTTTGATGCTCGCAGCATTTTACTTCTCAATACTTTATTGAAGACTTGATCGGAAAAGACTTTGAATACACAAGCATACCTACCTTATTTTCAACAAGAAAGTGGTCCAAGTCAGTATTGAAACCATAATATTGGGGAGTGTCCTACATTGATTACAAAATAGTAATTCTAATTGCTTATTGATTGATCGAGAGATTTCCGTGCCCTCTTGTAAATGCCTAGGGGACTTCTGTTATGCTTTGGCTAGGAGCCTGTTAAGCATGTATGTATTTAATATCAACTTCCTTCAGTCTATGGGGAAATTCACTTAAATAAGGCTATACTTGGATTTTTAGTCAAAAGATGTCTTCAACTGAGTGTAACCTTAAAAGAGTTAACGCATACTTCAGGTGACTTTTGCTTGTTTTTCCAGATTATAGCCAGGTTAAGGCGTACATATACCATATGCATACATTTCAATTAACAGTAGCAGCTAGCTGGTCTTTCAAATATCAGTTTTGGCCTTAGGTCCCTCACGCTGAGGCCACACGAGCGAGTAGTCGCTAGCGAGTCACTAACACATAGAATTTTTTCCAACTCCCTCGTCAACTGGCTTGCCTTTTTTGAAGCGAGTTGAGAAGTGAGTGATTTTTGATAACCCAACTCGCTAGCGAGTATAGGTACATTGCTTGCTCGTGTGGCCTCAGGGTACCTAAGCATGAGCAGGACACATGCCGATCAAAAACGAAAATTAAAAACGTGAAGTTTTGAAGTGAAGGTCTTCTAAAATTTGTTTGTCAAATTTACCTTTTAAGCAAGTCTCATACGAATGCTCCTTGAAAACAGTTATTTAATCACTTCCGCTTCAAGTTCTTTAACTCCTCAAACCTTCTTGAAATTTCCATTAAAAAATACCTACCAATTTGCATTTAAAACTCTTCGACAACAGAGAAGACAACATTATTAAATCACCTCAAAGACATCCTAGCTCCTCAAAACAAATTTATTGTCCCATTATTCTTCGGGACCAGTTCGAGGCAGAATCTTCCGCGTCTTTCTTTCTGACTGTCCATCATTCTCTAGTGCTGTTTGTGCAACTGTCAGAACATCAGACACAGGATTTTCCTCTAACATGCAATATCTAATGAAATCTTTGCTAACTCCATAGCAGCAGCACTAGCAGTGTGCTGTAGTCGTGTGAAATGAACTGACTACCGTGGTTACACTACGTGTGTGCACGAGCGCGCCTTCCAAGTTCACATACAGCACTCTACATTTAATTGCTGTCAGTTTGACTTCTGATTAGAGATAGCAGACTATAGAGGTGCGATGGGTGCTACTGGTGCTAGGTGCTGCTACTGCTGCTACTGCACATCGGCTTCAAATACTAGCTATATATTGCCATACATAAGTGTCAAGGTTTAGTGTGAGATTTAAAATCTTGATGGGTGCTAAGAAAATCCGGTAGCACTAAGGTTTAAAGAAGCCACCGAACTCTGTTGTATGTTGTAACTTCCATACACGGAAACGTTTTACTTTGCAATTGGAAGGTGTGCCGCCATCACACCGATACCAGCTTATACAGTGGCATGGCGTTTGCAATGTGCCTAATAGCATAAACAATCATGCGATGGGCAAGAAAAAAAAGTAAGATATTACCACAGAGGATCGTTAATTAAAAGTCGAATTTTAGTTTTTAGCCAATGAATAGCTATAACATGTATTGTACATTATCGGATGTGTATTAAAAAGTGTTTGACGAATTTTGAAAGGTGTAAATGTGCCCAATTTTTTGACAAAAACATGAAAATTTAAAATATGTGGAAATATTTTGACTAAAGTTTAAGTTTTGATGATGCAATATAAGTTCACGGAGAAGTGGATAACTAGGGCCTAGTGACTTATAAGTTATAACTATCAACCATTAAGGTGTACGTATTTTCGGCAGGAATTAAGGCTACCTAACCTACCTACAATTTTCGTAGTCCAAACGGCTGCTTAAGTATTTTTACTGTTTGAACTTTTAAAGATGCATGTTGTCACTAAATTGCATTTAAATTTAAAAGCTGGTAATTCCACGTGGGATTTTAGGTTACTTAGGTTTTGTTCGTGTGATAAGTCTTTACTTTTTATTGAATATTACTATTTACAATTGGCTTATCTGCAGATATCAATAAGTTCTTGCCCAGGGGGCAGCCTTAGCCACAGAATAGAGTTGCTTGTTCTTGAAATGTTTACGCCGCCGCTGACGATCAAAGTAAGGCCCAGTGCATATCCTCAGGATTTTCCTCACAAATATTTGCAGTTCCTTCATAGCCATCTTGGAGATGGTGAACCACACTGGGGAATCTGTAACTGATGATTGGTCTCAGGAGTTGCTCATAGATTAGAACTTTTGTCTGTTGGCTAAGCCCAGTTTTTTCTTCATCAACGGGTAAAGGCGGTGAAAAGCAAAATTGGCTCTTTTGAGGACAGTCCGTGAATGTGGGTTGAATCTCAGCAGCTCGTTGAAGTTGATGCCTAGATATTTGGCGCTGCGTTTGGCTGGTAATTTGGTTCAGTCTGGGAGTGCTAGGGTGATGCTTCTGCATCTTCTAACTGAGTGACCTCTTCTGCCCCCCTCCTGGTTTTCTGATGCAGACAAGTTCCGATTTGGATGAGTTTATCCGGATACCCCATTTGGTGTTTCATCAGTGAGGAGAAGGTTCGCACATTCACTTGAAATTAGTTGGTTAGAGGTCATGATGTTGTAGAGAAGTGGTCCAAGAGTCGACCCTTGCGCAACTCCAGCCCTGATACTCTTCACTGTCAATTTGCAGTTCTCAAGTTGCACGAAAAAGTTCCCGGAAGAAAGAAAAGAAAATATAATTTTTATTAGTGCTAAAGAAAAGCCTGGTATGCGGAGTTTATGGATAAGGGCTTAAATCCATACACTGTCGAATGCTTTCTGGATATCCAGGAAGCATCCGATTGTTGTTAAAAGCTGTGGTGATGTCATGATAAAACTTCAGGAGTAAATGTAGGGTGGAATGTTTTTCCCGGAAACCGGATGTCTGGGATGATGTTGTTTTCGCTGCAGAACTTCTTGAGCTTCCTGAGTATCAGTTCTTTCAAGAGCTTACTAAGATTGTTGGGGAGGGATATCGGCCTGTTTTTGGAGAGTTGTTTTTATTAATAGTGACGTTTTGTCTTTGTCATTGGACCGATTTTGGATTGTTTGTTGATAGTATGTACTTGGTCCTATCCTGACTGTAATGGCATGTGGGGGTGACCACTGATGTCGAAATATTCTGCATATCCTGATAGTTGGACAGATTAGTTGAAATTTGTGCCCTTTTCCCTAAGGGTACATTTATGTTGGAGCAACCATAAACGATTCGAGCAGCAATGTGAGCAATGTTCCGATGGTAGTCCATCAGATTATTCCTTGGCTTCCTTATACCTCTACCTTTTATGTACATTTAAATTAAATTTAAATTGGGTGGCGCAACAGCTCGTGGAGAACCAGAGCCTCTTATGTATATACTGGGTGGTGGAACTGGTTCTTCATTGACTGGAGGTGAGTTCTCTTCTTGCCAGATAACTCGTTTAAGCAGATGCTTAATTATGCATCCTTATGCTATCGTGACTGGGTAACCTTCACTGTTTCGAAAAGCCAGCATTCTGTTCTTAAAACCAGCATCAGTCAGTTGCTTTGAACTTTCATAAACCTTCGGGTAATATTTGGATCACCACACCAGGCTCCTTGAGCTGGGATGATGCATATGCCCTCTTCTTGCTACGCAAGCAGGGACACTTATTTTCCTCTCTTCTCTTTGTTCAATACTCTGCTGTCGTTCCTCTTGTTTTGCGATTATGCATATTCGTGAGTGAATCTTCTGTCTCCTATTTCAGGTGGACGTATTCATCATCAAACCACACGGGTCTGAATCTGGGATGGTTGGTTGGTTATGTCTTCGGATGCCTTTTTTATGATATATAGAGCTAGTGGGACTTTCGATTGCTGCAGGGTAAAAGAATCTATTTCGACTAACACACCTTGATATATTCAAAAAACAAACAGCTGCAAGTACGGCCATTGCTCTTAACGGTTTCTTTTTAAGCGGTTCACAAATGAGATATGTCACTCTATCATTTCTGACCTCATCTAGCCAACGCTGGATCTGAAGTGGCCCAAGTGTTTGGAATCTTTTAGCAGAATGCACATAAGCTTCGTAAAAGTGTCGTAGAAGGTCAGAGTCTAATAGGCAAGCACGCAGCTAAGCATGGAGTATTTTCTGACAATTGTTTACAGAAGATGCTAAATAGTCTCTTTGAATACTCTGTTAATGGGCTGCCGCTCCAAAGTTCATATAAGTTCATCCGATTATAATACACTTGGGACATATTTTTGACTGACCATATCTGATGAAGGTAAATATGTAGTACCTGGTGCATGATGGTTAGTGCATAGGACTGTCATGCCGAAGGTGTGGGTTCGATTCTCAGCCGTGCCACCTAACAGAAATGTTTTATCCGAGGTACTGCCTCTTCGGAGGAACTGAAATATCCTCCAAGAGTATATTTGTCATGAAAAAGTGCTCCTCATTTAGCCTTTCGGACTCGGCAAAAGACTGTAGGTCCCCTCCATCCCTGCCAATAACACGCACACAGGAATGGTTGAAAGTTGTAAGTCACTAGGCCCTGGTTCTCCAAGAACTGTTGTGCCTTCCAATTTATTTATGACAGATGAAGCCAATTATCTAAACTTAGCTTAAAAGTGTGTCAGTTTTTCTGCAGATGGCTTTCAGCATGCAGCTACAAGGCATTTGTTTCCAGCGAAGCAAGAAATTTAAAATAAATTTTTTTATTCCAATTGTGGATAATGTTCCGAATATTTTAAAGGATCTCCACATTGCAATAGCTCCCAAATCGATTTAATGTGTTTTGCTGCACGCCTCTGTGGAGACTCAATCGTCCTTATACACCTTTGGTATAAGATATCTCTTAAACCACTTTTTTTAGTCTTCAGTTTTTAGCAGCAATTTCTCAATCCTCATAAAACGGAACTTGTTCTATTCTCAAGGAAATATAAAATCCCTCATGTAGATCCTCCTCCTATTAAAGGTAATACATTAACATTCCCTGATCAAGCAAAATATTTGGGTCTTATTTTAGATACAAAGTTAAGCTGGAAGCCTAATATACAAGAAAGAGTTAAAAAGGAAACAGTGGCACTCTTCTCATGCAAAAAAGCCGTTGGGATTAAATGGGGCCTTAAACCTCGTATTACTCACTGGCTATATACTTCGGTGATTAGACCGATTCTCACTTATGGTGTTGCAGTATGGTGAACTGCTCTATATTAATCGGTAAACTGCGCAAGGTGTTTTGTTTTACACAATGATGGGCATCTATCCGACTCCTTCGTAGTGCAACAGGGTGTGAGACAATTCTATCTATCGCCAATTCTCTTCCTGCTGGCGATGGACGACGTATTGACGGCCAGTGTTGGTACAGCTGAGCGCCAGGGCATTCAATGGAGACTGTTCGAAAGGCTCAGTCATTTAGACTATGCCGATGACATATGTCTACTGGCAAATAACATCAGTGGGCTGAACGGGATGTGCCAAGCACTGCAAGTGAAGGGAGAGTCGAGTGGTCTAAGAATAAACAGCAAAAAGACAAAAATAATGCTCACAGGTCGCTCCACACAGCAGCGTATTATTCTACAGGAGACGCGTGTTGAAGTAGTGAAATAGTTTAACTACCTTGGCAGTATTGTTTCTGCAAACGGTGCTACGGATCTGGACGTTAAAAGTAGAATGAATAAAGCTCGTGCTGCCTTCGGTACTCTGTCCCTAATTTGGAAACCCAGTCAAATCTCCTTACGCACTAAGTTGAGATTCTTCGAATCCAATGTCAAATCCGTGCTGTTATATGCTTGTGAAACCTGGAAAGTCACGTCTACCATTTCGAAGAAATTGCAGGCTTTTTTGAATCCCTGTCTTCGCCACATCCTAAAGATTTGCTGGCCACAAATAATATCGAATGAGGAATTGTGGCGCAGGACAAGTCAAGAGCGGCGGGACATCGACCTAAGAAGGCGTAAATGGCGTTGGATTGGTCACACACTGTGGAAACCAAACGATGAAATTGCAAAGCAGTCCTTCGAATGGAATCCTCAGGGTGCACGGCGGGTTGGAAGGCCAAGAACAACATGGAAATCAACTGTCTTAGCGGAAGCAGAATCCCAGAGAAAGACGTGGCCACAGCTAAAGTATCTGGCAGCAGACCGTGAAGGATGGAGACATTTTGTTGACGCCCTATGCCCCAGCCGGGGTTACAGGACACGATGATGAAGCTGCGACAAACTAAGCAAAATACAACGCTAGGCTTGTTTATGTATAAGTGGTGAGCTTCGTACGATACCCTCTGCCGCTCTAGACGTTCTGCTATATCTGACGCCCCCGATATGTTTAAGCAAACCAGGTGGCTGCAAATACAGCCATACGCCTACAAGCTTTCTCACAATGGACCAATAATAATATTCCATCATTCTGAATTCATTCGGATCACTACCTAGTCAAATTGACTACACCATCCCAAAACCACAATTCGGGTGAACTTTCAAGTTACCATTCCTTCTTGAAACCTCTGTGAGGATATGGCTTTTTTGGATGATTCTGCGGTCCAGCGTGTTTCAGGCGGAACTTACGGCGATTAAAGAAGCCTTATCTTGGCTGAAAGAAAACCTGATATCCACTACAGATACCTGCATCTTCTCGGGTAGTCAAGCAGCCATCTAATCCCTGGAATCGGTCTCTGCTAACTCTATAACAGCCCTAAATTGCCGTTCATCTCTAATGGAGATGGCGCAGCAGTTTAACGTTCAACTGTGTTGGGTGCTGGGGCATATCGACATCCCAGGAAATTGCAAGGCCGATGAACTCGCTGAAAGTGGAACCATTTTACCTCTTCTACCTACCAAGGCAGATATACATAGGTGTACCCATGGCTACATATAAACTTATGCTAAAGCAAGATGCATGAGAGAGAACAAACCTTAGGTGGAACAATATCGCCACTTATTTGGCAACAAAACAAACCCGTCCAGTGTTACAACCGCACACTGTCTTATAGGCAAGCATGCAACGCGTCTTGACGTATTCTCTAATATTTTTTGGAGAAGCTGTTTGGATGAGGAAGAGATAGAATCGATTCCTCACCTTCTATGCACATGTCCTGCTCTATCTCATAGACGAAGTCTCACCTTGGTGATTTTCACTTCAATAATCCTAGTGATGTAATAAACATGGACATAGGCTGTCTGTTACGCTTCATAACAAGCTCCAACTGGTTCACCGAGTAAGGAAAAGGGTTTCCTAGATTCATGTGGTGTCACAATGGACCAACTCATGTTCTAAGTGTGTCAGTCTTCACGACTGGCAGCCACTTCAAACTAACCTAACCTATTGCTTGAAAATGACACACTCTGCAAAATTATAAATTTGGTGGCTCGTGGCAGGACCTAGTGACTTACAACTCTGAACCATTCCTGTGTGCATGTTGTTGGCAGGAATGGAGGAATGGAGTTTTTGCTGAGTCCGAAGAGCTAGATGAGAAGCATTCATTCATGACAAGTATACTCTTGGAGGATTTGTCGGTTCCTTGCAAGCGGCAGTACCTCGGAAAAAAGATTTCTGTTTTTAGGTAGCAGCGGCTGGGAATCGAACACAGACTTTCGGCATGATAGTCCAACGCACTAACCATTATGCCACGGGGTACTGTGCCAACGCAAATTACCAACTCTCTAAATGACGTCAGAGTCTGTCCCAATTATGTCAATGCTGCGTTAACACGAATTAAATTTTGTTGAATACGACAGTAGACTACTTCAGTCAGGACTTTAACTGTATCCCAACATTGACATGTCAGAGTTTTTGACGCATAAACGCAGACTGCTTTGACCTTCATTCAAATCTCCAAAAAAATTATTTTTAATGGAATTTGACAGTTCATGGCTTGATAAACTATCACCGGCAAAACGTCAATTTTGTGCATTAAATCCCTAAAAAGCTAATTTGGAAAAAAATTGAATTGATTTTTCGTTACATTTCAACGAGATGCAAATTACTTAAACAAATATTTAAAGTTTTTTCAGGTTCTATACACAAATGATATCGTGGCTTGCATCAGGATGAGTTTTCATCCTGTTGTTGTCTTAAGAAGTAAGTGTGCTTGCATAGAGCCATCTTCAAAACACAGCAGCCCTCCCAATATTTAACCTCAATGAGCAATAAATTCTTCGAAACTGTGTCTGTCCACCACCACCACGAACATTTCGACGATCGTTGGAAGAAGTCCATCGACGACTGCGACGTGCTGTTCCAGAACTCTGACAATGACGACGACCTCTATTCAAATCGAAAGTCAAGCAACAAATTCAGCCTATAGAACACCGGCAATGGCTCTATCGACAAACCAAAGAAGATTTAACGACCACGACCGATGCGACGCATCACAACGTAAGGCTTCTTGTTCAATTCCATGTTTGACCAACATAATCAGAACATGATCTCTAAATTAATTGAAAACCTTTGGGCCAACGATTGGTGCTTCAATCGGTGTTAACCTGTTTCTAGCACGCGAATTTATGTAAAAATAGGCTGCAAACAAATCGAGAGACGATTGCGTGTGCTGGGCGGGAACGGAAAGAGAGTGACCAGATAAAGAGAACTTCGAAAATCCCATGGACTCTATTGCATATCAGTATGGTGTACTAGACTAGGGTATATAAATAGGGAGTCTTTGTAGGAATTTATTGAATTTTCTAAGAAGTTGGACTTTTGAATATCCACTGCACTGCGTTTGAAATAAAATAATACAACCACAACCAGTACGACCGGTAGGTTACGACAGAATCGTTTTTACCTTATAACAGTTGGACATGAATGTTTTGGCAGTTGGCATATACCTAGACCTACATAGAACTTGAGGAGGAAGAAGACAGCATCAGGTAAGCAGACAGCTGAGGCACAGAACATTCAATCTTGATTTGTTAGGATTATAGATGCATGACGTAGCTTATAGTTGCATGCTAAAGTCGCATTTCGATATGTTGGAGATTATTTACTCGCTGATCCGTTTTCTCGTGCTGTGACATTTGAAACCACGAAACGCGCAACAATGTAAACAAGTTGTAAACGGTAGTGTTATTGTTGGTGCAACAATCTAGCTAAAAAAATAAGTCACCAATGCAAACTGCTTCCAAGTTAATTCGGGATGAATTCATTTAGAGTCGGTTTTACAAATGAGGTTTGAATATTTGACTCCTGGTTAAACAAATATATTACACATGAACAGGAAAACCAACAACAATATTATCATCGTTCATCACTTAGCTATATACAGTTAACATTCAGTACTGACTAAAAATGGAACAGACTGGGCGATGAGGCTGGTATAGATGTCAAAAATGCTGCAGTAGATGTCAGAAATGCTGCATCATTATTGTCAATAGGGTCGTAGTACCATAGGATGTAAGTATGCTATTTTCAATGTCATCAGAGGCGGGAGTAGTCACTGGTAATGTACCAGAGCACTTAAGCCTGTTGTTTTGAGTGGCACGAGAGCCGGTTTACTGGCTGAACAGAATGCAAGACGCAACTGGAATAGATGTCAAAAATGCTGCAGTAAAAGTTAAAATTTGTTCAACTCTTGCAGCTCCGGCTGCAGCATTTTTGACATCTATTCCAGCTCCGTTTTGCATTCTGTTCAGCCAGTTATCTGTTGATGTAACAGAGCGTTTTATCAGCTGTGTTCACTTGGCCCGCAAAAGTCTCCAATTTTTTTTTTTTTTTTCGTAAAAGATGACCATTTAAATGACCACTTTTGACCACCCTTTAACTTTTTTTGACCACCCACAGTTTTCGAGAAAATCGGTTTTGAAAAATAGTGGGCCAAAAGAACGCTGCGCCTCAAAAATCGATTTTTTCAAATTTGATTAATGTTTTCGATAGATAATTTTTTGAACATAAATGACCACCTCTTAACTTTTTTTGACCACCCTTAGAAATATTTTTTTTTGATTTTTTTTTCTGTATATTCCCTTTGCATTTTTTTAAATTTTCGAATTATGAAAGATGACCATTGTGAAAAACTCAATTATCTAAAATGACCACCCTTCAAAATTACTCTAACTTATCAAAAAGTTTTTTTTTTGAATTTTGAAAGATGACCATTGTGAAAAACTCAAACTTGAGTCATTTTAGATAATTGAGTTTTTCACAATGGTCATCTTTCAAAATTCGAAAAAAAAACTTTTTGATAAGTTAGAGTAATTTTGAAGGGTGGTCATTTTAGATAATTGAGTTTTTCACAATGGTCATCTTTCAAAATTCGAAAAAAAATACTTTTTGATAAGTTAGAGTAATTTTGAAGGGTGGTCATTTTAGATAATTGAGTTTTTCACAATGGTCATCTTTCAAAATTCGAAAAAAATACTTTTTGATAAGTTAGAGTAATTTTGAAGGGTGGTCATTTTAGATAATTGAGTTTTTCACAATGGCCATCTTTCAAAATTCGAAAAAAATACTTTTTGATAAGTTAGAGTAATTTTGAAGGGTGGTCATTTCAGATAATTGAGTTTTTCACAATGGTCATCTTTCAAAATTAGAAAAAAAAATACTTTTTGATAAGTTAGAGTAATTTTGAAGGGTGGTCATTTTAGATAATTGAGTTTTTCACAATGGTCATCTTTCAGAATTCGAAAATTTAAAAAAATGCAAAGGGAATATACAGAAAAAAAAAATCAAAAAAAAAATTTTCAAAAATCAAAAAAAAAATATTTCTAAGGGTGGTCAAAAAAAGTTAAGGGGTGGTCATTTATGTTCAAAAAATTATCTATCGAAAACATTAATCAAATTTGAAAAAATCGATTTTAATTTTAATTTTTTAATTTTAAAATGTTTTTATTTCTTCGGTAATATATTTTCATACAAATTTTACAAAAACAGTCAGGCTTGGCGTTTGCCGTCTGCCGGATTGACAA
The DNA here is from genome assembly GCA_963921185.1 of Dasysyrphus tricinctus. Taxonomy (NCBI): domain Eukaryota; kingdom Metazoa; phylum Arthropoda; class Insecta; order Diptera; family Syrphidae; genus Dasysyrphus; species Dasysyrphus tricinctus. The sequence continues at coordinate 106,940,080 of OY992530.1, forward strand.
TTATATAATTTATTCTATGGCTAAGAAATGGTTTGTTAAAAAAAAAAAAAAAAGTATTTTAAATAAAACAACATACATACAAATGAGCAGTCCAAAACATTTCAGAAATCCCCACTCATAATTTTACTTCTATAGTTTAAAGCAATTTTGGAGAAGCGAAACAATTTTTCCACATTAAGCTCATTTAAAGCATTTATACATTCATCATCCGTAAGAAATTTTTTTCCAAAAACATGTTGTCGCGTTTCACATAGAATTGGACATTGATTGACAGTTGAGTTTTTGACGTGTCGAGTTGGTTAAAAATTAGCGCTGTAATTTTCTTGAATTAAAAGTATTTTATTTTTTCAACAATAAAAATCGATTTTTGAGGCGCAGCGTTCTTTTGGCCCACTATTTTTCAAAATCGATTTTCTCGAAAACTGTGGGTGGTCAAAAAAAGTTAAAGGGTGGTCAAAAGTGGTCATTTAAATGGTCATCTTTTACGAAAAAAAAAAAAAAATTGGAGACTTTTGCGGGCCAAGTGAACACAGCTCGTTTTATCCTGATGTTTTGAGTGGCACGAGGTCCGTAGTACCTGATGATGTACCAGATCGTTTTAGCCTGCTATTTTGAAAGCCACCCAGGGGTATAGTACCTGCTGATTTACCCACTGTTTTGAGCTCCACCAGAGGCGTAGTATATGCGGATGTACCAGAGCGTTTTAGGCTGCTGTTTTGAGTGCCACCAAGGGCGTAGTAAGTGGGGATGTACCAAAGAATTTTAGCCTACCTTTCTGAATGCCACGAGGCCCGTAGTACCTGGTGATGTACCAGAGCATTTTAGCCTGCTATTTTCAAAGCCACCAGGAGCATTGTACCTGCGGGATTGAGTACCACCAGGGGTGAAGTACCTGCTGAAGTACTAGAGTGTTTTAACATACTGTTTTGAGTGCCACGAGGCCCACAGTACTTGGTGATGTACCAGAGTATTTTAGTTTGCTATTTGGATGTTGTAGGAACTGGGGGCCTCGAGCTGTATCATTTCCTACACATCAAATGCTTACAATATATGGTCCTACAGATTTGAGGTTAGTGCGTTGGGCTAACGACCCGATCACAGTAAAACAAAAACCTATTGCTATAAGAGAGAAGGGCGAATCCTCGGATAACGACCCCCCCCTCAAATGGCAACCAGACCCGGAACGAAAATGGATTATGACCTACTAGTATGCAAATGGAATGTAGGGACACTCTTAACGTCAGGTGATACTCAAAAACTTGAATCTGTCCTCTCGCAGATATTACCGAGATCCAGGAGATACGATGGGTAGGATCAGGAATAACGAAAAGAAAAGATTGCGACATTTATTAAAGCTGTCATCAAAGACTGTACATGCTAGGATGCGACAATCGTGGGCAATCGACTAAGATCGAAAGTCATCGATTTTAAGCCGATTAGCGATCGCCTGACTGTGATTCGCATCAAAGCTACATTCCAAAACATCACCCTAATATGTGTACACGCCCCTACTGACGAAGCTGAGCAGTCTAACAAGGAGAAGTTTTACGACCTCCTGGCCGGAGCCTACGGAACCTGTCCGGAGTACGATGTCAAAGTCGTGCTCGGAGACTTGCTTAAGTCGGAAAGGAAAACATCTTTGGCGGATTAGTTGGAAAGCACAGCCTCCACTAAACGACAACAGATAACGGCTTCCGACTAATCGACTTTGCTGCAGCTCAAGCACAAGGTTCCCCAGGTGAAGGCTACACACAGAAACCTGGCGATCTCCAGGTGGTCGAACCGCCAACCATCGAACATCTTGGATGTGTGAACTTTCCGAGGTCCAAACGTGGATTCTGATCAATTTCTTGTTGTGACAAAGTTCAGAGGCCGACTGTCCAACGAAAAGAAAAAAAAAGGAAGAAATTCAATATCGCATGCCTTAGAACATCTGGGAAAGCCAGAGACTACAGTGAGCAATTGATCGGAAAACTCTCTGCCGTACAGCCAGCCACAGGCGTCAACAGCCAGTGGAATCAGTATCGCGAGATCATTAAGGAGACAGCCAAGATCACAATAGGCTATCAACCACCCAGAAAAAAGAAGCCGTGGTATGACGATGAATGCGCGGTATTGAAGCAGGAGACGGAAAATGCACGAATGCAAATGATGCAAGGGATAACAAGAGAGGAGTTCCGTGAAAAGAGAAGGAAAGAGAAAAACCCTGCGCAGAAAGAAAAGAGCATCCGCAGGCTCTCAGCTCAAGTATCTCGAAGAGACCAGCACTGCCACCAACACCCGCCAGTTCTACACAGCGGCCAAGCAACTGGCATCTGGTTATAGGACTGGCACGCAAGCTCTTGGAAACAGCGAAGGGAACCTAGTCACCGAAGTACAGGGAATTGTAGACGTATTTAAGCAGCATTTCCAGCAGCTGCTTAATGGGCATTATGTAGAGGAGGTGACAGGAGAACAAAGAAGCATGAGACCAGTCAATGAAGATCCCGTCCCAGTGCCCAGTACTGAAGAGGTTAAGGAAGCCATCCACAAGCCTACCGCCGGCCGGCTAGGATGGTCTACCTGCGGAACTCTTCAAGTATGAAGGAGATGTCCTGGTAAGGTGCATGCACCAGCTCATCAACTAATTGTGGGAAGAGATAAGTATGCCCAAAGACTGGTCAAATAACTCCACATGCCCAATCTACAAAAAAGGCGATCCTATGTCGGGCAAGAACTACAGATGCATATTCCTGCTTAATGTTGCCTACAAGATCCTATCCAGCGTACTATGTGAGCGTCTAAAACCTTTCTGCAACACTATGATCGGCACGTACTAGTGTGGCTTCAGGCCTGGCAGATCAACGATAGACCAAATCTTCACATTGAGGCAAATCCTGGAAAAGACCAACGAATTTCAAGTCGAGACCCACCACCTATTCTTCAACTTCAAAGCCGCATATTATAGTATAAGTCACCAAAAACTTCTATTGGCGATGTCGGAACTCGGGATGACGAGAAAACTAATCCAGCTATGCCGCATGACGTTACAAAATACGCGGTGAAACGTGCAAATGGGTAACAGCTCATCCGAGTTATTCCAGACGTGTACAGGGTTCAGACAAGGAGATGCGCTATAATGTGATTTCTTCAACCTAGTCCTGGAGTAGATAGTGCGCATGGGTTCAAAACTCCTTTCTCGAAAGACAAAGTGCACGCTATACAAAACGCTAATATGTGCTAAAGAGTGCTGGACGATAAGTAATAAAGGGGATTTGATACTGGACACTTTCGAGAGAAAAAAATTCTTCGGCTGATATTTGGTCCTATATGCGAAGAGTGCGATTGGAGGAGAAGATTCAGTCGTGAACTGTACGACCTGTACCAAGATGTGGATGTAGTTCAAAGAGCCAAAACACGTCGACTACACTGGCTCGGCCACATCGAGCGAATGGACAACAACGCTCGAGCCAAGAAAATCTTCGAGTCCCAGCCCCCAGGTTCGAGACGACCAGGAAGACCGAACATACGCTTCAGGGACCAGGCGGTCTCAGGCGCAAGAGCACTTGGTCTCGACAACTGGAGGGAGCGTGCCAGGGACCGCAACCGATGAAAGACAGTATCGAAGATTCAGTACCAGGTACTGAATGCTGATCCAATTTTAGCAAGTTCATTTCTCGAAAATGTCACGTTGTCAAACAGTCAAGTCGCATGCACATTTTTTCGACGATTTACATATTTCCACCTCTGTATGTAGACTTGCTCGATAGTTTAGTTTTTACTCATTTTTGTTTTCCAGAGTTCGCCACCCTATATGGAAAGTATTAATATTAATAGTCACTCAACTTTATTTATCGCAGACTGAATTATGAAGCAAACATTTCAACATGGTCAAGGATAAGTTTCAAATTACCAGTCATCCATCTTGGCTACCACAGTCCATATATACAATTAATCATTGTGAATAAGATAGCGAATTCCGCACCCATTGCGTCTGCGCATAAAATGTTCTCTAATTTACCGACTTGTTCGCAACTAAACACCGCTAATTAAAACCACCGCAATTACCAACTAATAGCCCGTCATCCATGCCTACTTGGCCAAATGATCCTGAATCGTTTAACACCTCCTTGTAAATACGGCTACGCAACACTATGTATACTATATCTATGCCTACCCCTGTAAGCCTGCAACAACCTGCTGTGCTGGATACATATAGCTTAACAACAACTGCTACGGCATAAAGTATCTCATTTGGTCAGGTTTATGCTTTGCTGCGTGTCCATGACTTCGCAGTTGGTAATTAATTTAGCAAACTTTCAGACTCCTGACTCTTGAGTCTGAGTTTGAGTCCAGACATGCCTGGCTTTAGTGCTTGCCTAAGTCTATAAGAAAGTTCGCATCATTAATGTCGAATGCAAGTTGTGCAGTTTTGAGAAGACGCGCCCAGTGTGTCGCTAATGAATCTCAAATTGCAGGACGAGCATTCTATTCTACGCACGATATATTTCCTGTTCGCGATGTAATGGCAAAACGATAATGCGAAATCGGCCTCCAACTGATTTCGGGCTCAGACATTGCTCCAGAAAGTCACCCAGCTCCACTAAATAATATCACCATCAATCCTGCTGTGCGCCATGGGACACACAGATCCAGAAACAGATACAGAAAGTATCTCTCAGATCGTTTGTTGGTCTGATTTCGTTACCAAATTCCGAATCTGAATTCTATAAATGACAAAATTTCTACGCACGCGATTTGTATCTGCCGTGCAGTGCAGTTGCAATTGCAGATTACAGTGCAGTGCAGTGCGGTGTGGTTTGTGTGTAGTGCAATCAAAAATGTCCACAAGGTCGTGAGGCGTTCTAGTTTCTCTCGGCATAGAATTTATTAGATTGCAAAGTCTTCGTCTTATGGTTTCCGAGTGAAAACCTGTCCATCTGTCGCTTATGTACCTTGTACCGCGGAGCTCAATATAAATATCGGATTGAATGCAAAAAAGGAAAGAGTTCGTTATTTTATTGTGGCACTAATTTACAATTTGCGCGCGCAATGTCGTGCGGTGATGTGAACTTCTATACATTTATAGTTTGTGCTGTAGCCAGGTGGTTTTATGGACGCCTCCAAGATCAAGTTCAATGCTAATGGCAATCATTTGCACTAGTTTCTAATACGATAGAATTTAGTTTAACTGAACCTCGAGCAATTAGTGTTTCGATGAAGGTATGTCAAACAAAAAAATATCATTTGAATTGAAGAATATTGAGGTTAGACTTCCTATTGTCCTGTTGCCTTCAGTGCAGCTAAATGATGGCCTGCGGGTTTATTGGAACAGTTTTATATTTTTAAGGTGGCTGCGGCGGGATCTTCCGTTCTCAGTATTCATGTTAACGATGTCGCTGAATGACGACTGCAGCAGGAGGGTAATGATGACATTGGGCAAGTTTTTCTTTTCAGCCATCAAATATTGCAACGGGAAACTATAATTTATAATCGGTGTTCGTTTCAGCCGTTTAAAAGAACGAATTAGTTTTTATGTTGCAGGTTAATACTTATGGGAATGGCTCATACTTAAATGCGTTTGCGTAGAAAGTTCTATTTTATCAATCAATAATATTCAGGATTGACATAAAAAGTGAGAATAAAGAAATTGAAGTCATCTTTAGAAAATTAATGTCTACCACGCCGTTTAAAAGCTTCTTTCACTTTGTAATATCCAAGACGTTTCTAATTGGGCTGAAGTGAGCTTAACTTAGGCGGAAAGAATGAAATCAAAGTGTTAAAGAGAGAGGACCCAAAATCACCAGGAGAATGTTCCTCCCGAAACACTTTTGATAGGGTTCATGCCTCTACACCATACACCAGGACCTGGATGTTAAGTGTCTTACCGCCATATCAAAGGGCACGGTAGTGCCCAGCCAAGTTCGCGGCACTACACCCTTTTTACAGGAACAACTCAGGCGATTTTCAACCCCCCCTCTAACTTCAGTACCAATAAAGTCAGAAACTTCAAATTCGCAGTATTTGCTGAGCTGAGCAAGCACAGATGGCTCATCAAATTCAACTCTTTAGCATTAGTAATTCCCGAGATATAGGACTTCAAAAATCGCAAAAACCGTAACTGACTGACTGGCTCACTGACTCACTGACTCACTGACAGATCATCAAAATTATGGAGCACTTCCCGACATCGTAGAAGCTTGAAATTTCGCACAACGGTAGGCCTTGTGGTGCATACAAAGGAAAAAATCGAAAATCTGCAATTTTATATTCAGGGGGCGTGGCATCCACCACTTACATTAAAATTCTTATGATTTATATGGAGCACTGCCGATTGTTTTAGAACGATGAAAATTGGTACATCGCACTGTGGTTCCACAGTAGGCCATAATTCAAAAAAAAAATTATTACAGTTTCTTCCAAAAACCTTTTAAATCAGCTTAGAAAAACCAAAACTCAATATAAGTAATAAAAAAAATTATATTTTTCGGTAATACCGTTAGATATTTGTTTATAAAGTGATCACTTCGTACAAACATATAGCATTTCAGTTTTAGTTCATTAAAATAAGGGCGACTGCAATTAGTTTTTTGCTGTTGTTAGCATTGTCTGTGAATTGTTTTGTTTCTTGGAGGTATTATTAGATAATGAGACTTCCATTATGCATTTTTTTGGGCCGCTATACGAATAAAGATAAGAATGGTGTGGCTGCGAAATTGGGCTTTAAAAAAAACTTAAATAAAACTGCGATTTGTGTTTTTCTTTTAAGCTTTTAACTGTTACGCCCCGCTACGCCCCCAAAAAGTTATATACTGCAGGAAAGGTACATTTATCTACTTTTAAGTATAAGTTGAGTTAGCTGCGGAAGCTTGCGGATGCACTTTTTATTGAACTTTAAATGGCCCTACCTCTAACTGCTTTTATTTCAGAATCTGCCTGAGTATGCCCATTTACTTATATATTTGGTCCTTCACATGGGTTATAGTTTGTGGAAGTAAAAGTAATAAGTCCTCTTCCTAAATTAAACCTTAAAACAGTCTTTATGAGTCCTTAAATGCTGTCTCAAATGAAAATTATACCGCGATTACGATTAAAAGACGAGTAGATTTTTGGAACAGATTTTGTCAAAATATATTTACGTTTGCCTTAAAGTGTTCAAAAATAATTAAGAGCTGATATTATCATAATTTTTTTTTGTGAAATAATTAACATTAAGGAGTGAAAACCCTTCATGAAATATGATAATTTTATGTATGTAAATTAAGATTCCACATAATCAAAGAAGATCATTTTTCCGCAATGCACTGTGGTTCCACCGTAGGCCATAATCCCAAAAATCAATTGTAACGGTTGTTATAAAAAAAAACATTTAAATAAGCTTAGAATATACCAAACTAATTATAAATGAGAAAAAAATAATGAACTTAAGTAATACCGTTAGATTCTTATCTTCAAAGTGATCACATTGCAAAAACATGGCATTTGAGGTTTAGTGGCCCAAGAGTAAGCGTGCTTTCATTTATTTACTATTTTTACCTTGATATTTTGTGAATTTTTTTTTGTGATGGAAATATTAGTTGAAGGTAAGACTTCCGTTAGATATTTTTTGTGATCCATTATTAAATTGTATATAAAATGAGGTTTAAATAAAATTAAACTTTTAATGAATCAAATGAGAATGTACATATGTATGTATATAATGTTATATTTAATACATAATTTTACAACGTTATATTTAAATACATCCATACTCTATCAGAACTTTTTGGAAAATTGGGTTCAGTCCGATATTACACCCTTTTACCTAAGGTGCCTCTGAAACAAAAGAAGATAGAGCGAAACCGATTTCAGATTCATGACCAGAGAGTCCAATTTACCCTGTAACCAAATATTTCAGGTTGATATTACGCCAGCAAATAATTATGGCCGCCTTTGTTCGGCGGTGGAACCACTGTGCATCGGTAGGGCTTGAAGTACTTAGAAAGAGAAAAATTGAAAAATTGGAATTTTCCATTCAGGGGGCGTGGCATCCACCCACATTCATTAAAATTCATATAAATTATATGGAGCACTTCCGATTGTTGTAGAACGATGAAAATTGGTAGATCGTTAGGGCTAGAAGTACTTAGAAAGAAAAAAATCGAAAAATTGGAATTTTCCATTCAGGGGGCGTGGAATCTACCCACTTTCTTAAAAATTCTTATGAATTATATGGAGCACTTCTGATTGTTTTAGAACGATGAAAATTGGTACATCGGTAGGGCTTGAAGTACTTAGAAAGAGAAAAATTGAAAAATTGGAATTTTCCATTCAGGGGGCGTGGCATCCACCCACATTCATTAAAACTCATATAAATTATATGGAGCACTGCCGATTGTTGTAGAACGATGAAAATTGGTAGGTCGGTAGGTCTTGAAGTAATTCGAAAGAAAAAAATTGAAAAATTGAAATTTTCCATTCAGGGGGCGTGGCACCCGCCCACATTCTTAAAAATTCTTATAAATTATATGAAGCACTTGGGATTGTTGTAGAACGATGAAAATTTCTAGGTCGGTAGGGCTTGAAGTATTTAAAAAGAAAAAAATTGAAAAATTGGAATTTTTCATTCAGGGGGCGTGGAATCCACCCACTTTCTTAAAAATTCTTATGAATTATATGGAGCACTTCTGATTGTTGTAGAACGATGAAAATTGGTAGATCGGTAGGCTTGAAGTACTTCGAAAGAGAAAAATTGAAATCTTCCATTCAGGGGGCGTGGCATCCACCCACATTCTTAAAAATTCTTATAAATAATATGGAGCACTTTCGATTGTTGTAGAACGATAAAAATTGGTAGGTCGTTAGTGCTTGAAATATTTGGAAAGAAAAAAATCGAAAAATTGGAACTTTCAGTTCAGGGGGCGTGGTATCCACCCACTTTCTCAAAAGCTTTTGTAAACTATATGCAGCCCTTCTGATTGTTGTAGAATTATGAAACTTTGTAGAGCGGTTGCCGCGGTTGGGCTTGATTTTCATCTGGCAAAATAAATCTTTGCAAAAAGGAGTGAAATCACAACAAAAACATAAATGTTAAAAAAGAGCCAAGTTCTTATATGTACAAGAAACCTGTGCGTAAAAAGTCTGCCAAAAAAAGTAATGAGATCTAAAATACATGCCAAGTATTAAGTTCATGAAGTTTAATATCAAATATCTTAAGTAGAGTAATATCGAAAACACTCCAAGCTATGACAGAAATTTGCTATTTAATGATTACTGATTTAAATTTGGTGGATTTACTTGGCAAGTTTTCCCTTAATTACATATTATGTACTTAATCACAAACTTAACTGTATGAAAACTTGACCAGTGAACCCACCAAATTTAAATCAGTAATCATTAAACAGCAAATTTCTGTCATAGTTTGGAGTGTTTTCGATATTACTCTACTTGAGATATTTGATATTAAACTTCATGAACTTAATACTTGGCATGTATTTTAGATCTCATTACTTTTTTTGGCAGACTTTTTACGCACAGGTTTCTTGTACATATAAGAACTTGGCTCTTTTTTAACATTTATGTTTTTGTTGTGATTATTAACTCTGGATTTAAATTGGATGTTTCCACCAAAGGCTTATCACAGTTCAGATAAAATCAACCTATTTGGTGTTTCCACCACAACAAAAAATTTAAAGAAGATTAAATTTGACAGCACCTTTCAAAATGCATATGGTGTTTCACTGTGCAACTACTTGGACAGTAAAAATGCTGGCTGGTTGACGGCAAATTTGTGGTGGTATCTTCCATAATGGGCCAACTCTTCTCCGTCCATGGATACATTAATGATATTCTAGTGCCTTTGGTGTACTGGCCTAGCTAGCATTAAGCTTACGAAGATTTCTGACTTCAGCTAATGCTCTTCGCATGCAATAATAATATGCCCCTGCAGCGGGACTTTTAACCTAAGCATTCTCATGCTTCCAACAAGCTGAGAAGCATGGATGCCTCTTCAATTTTGACCAGATTAACTGGAGAAAAGTCCAAGCTCTTGGGCTGGCTACTAAGCATGGAAGGGTGGAGACAATCTGCATTGAAGTGAGGATAGTTAAGGCTTTGGCGTTCCTTCCTGAAGATGAAATGACAGCCTTTTATGAAGAGTTTAATGCCTCAGCGAACTTTTGGGACGACTATAGAGCTGCTTTGAGCGAGCGCCATTTTCCGCAGAACAATTTGGAAGATTTGGCATCGCCACTTGAAAGTGGTAGCCAGGCAGACACAGGCTGGACTGCACAAACGGATTGGTGACCTTGGTACGGAAAGTTGGCAGTGGAAAAAGTTTATCAAGAAGAGGCTCCACCGATAACACGGACAATGGAGGCATATGAGAGGCTACAACCAGAAGCACGAAAACATTACAATTCTTTGGGTGACCCACTTTGTGGGTTCTCAGAATTTGAACTTTTAACTCCTTGCACTCATGCATTTGGCATGGTATCACCATTTTGTCCGTTTTCCCAAAACTAATAGCAACCATCATTCGAGTCTAGACTCAAGAGGCATCAAGCTGGCTTCCGCAGTGGTCGATCGTGTGTCGACCATATTAACACCCTGCGTATCGTCCTCGAGCAGTCGATGGAATTTCAATCACCGCTGTACCTCATGTTTGTGGATTTTGAGAAGGCCTTTGATTGGGTTAACCGAGAATGTATATGGAGATCGTTGCTTGGTAGAGGAAGTCCACCGAAAATTGTTGCCATTTTACAACAACGCAAGGTGTTTTGTTTTGCACAATGGGCAGCTATTCGACTCCTTCATAGTGCAACAGGGTGTGAGACAAGGGGATGTTCTATCGCCAATTCTCTTCCTGCTGGCGATAGACGACGTATTGACGGCCAGTGTTGGTACAGCTGAGCGACAGGGCATTCAATGGAGACCGTTCGAAAGGCTCAGTCATTTAGACTATGCCGATGACATATGTCTACTGGCAAATAACATCAGTCCCCAATTTGGAAATCCAGTCAAATCTCCTTACGTACTAAGTTGAAATTCTTCGAATCCAATGTCAAATCCGTGCTGTTATATTCTTGTGAAACCTGGAAAGTCACGTCTACCATTTCGAAGAAAATTCTGACTTTTGTGAATCGCTGTCTTCGCCACATCCTTAAGATTTACTGGCCACAAGTAATATCAAATGAGGAATTGTGGCGCAGGACAAGTCAAGATTGGCTGTACGTCGACATAAGACAGCGTAAATGGCGTTGGATTGGTCACACACTGAGGAAACCAAACGATGAAATAGCAAAGCAGTCTTTTGAATGGAATCCTCAGGGTGCACGGCGGGTTGGAAGACCAAGAACAACATGGAAATCAACTGTCTTAGCGGAAGCAGAATCCCAGAAAGACGTGGCCACAGCTTAAGTACCTTGCAGCAGACCGTGGAGGATGGAGACGTTTTGTTGACGCCCTATGCCCCAGCCGGGTTACAGGACACGATGATGATGATGACTCATGCATTTCTGTTGCTCCACTTAGGGTATGTAAACTCGTCTGGCAAGCGCCAATATCAATAGTTTTTTGAGCAACAGTAGGTACTTTGGGTGGTCCGCTTCAGGCTTCAAGGGTTCTCTGGATTTTAACTACCTTACTACTACCTAAAAGAAAGGAAGACTAAAACGAGATGAAGAAAAAACATGCCCAATGCCAAACACCACGTTAAGATGTCACAGTGAGACCAAAGCGGAGACCCTAGCGAGGCACAAAATCCCGTGTAAACGGGCACGGCGAGACGAACAAAATGACCATGACATTGAAAACAACGGCGAAATTTCAGCAAGATATCATTGGGAAAACGAGTCGATGCCGTCAGCGATCGTCATCGTCTGATCATCTTCTTCATCACTCTCACCCGTCTCCACAAACCCAAAATCAAAAAATGAATTTCCATCTCTCCGTGAAGAAATTCAAATATTTTCTGCGATTTGTGACGGTAAGCGGGGTAAATTTCAGAAGAGGGAGCGGGTTGAAACATTTTAAAATATTTCAAAATATTCGGTGGAGAAAATTTTCACCGTATTAAGGGTCTCCCAAACCAACGTAAAACATTCGCCGACGACGGGAAATCATTCACAATAACAGAAAATATGAAGGATACACAATGCTAAACAACAACAAAAATCTGTTTTTGCGAATGATTCGCTATGATTTCACGTTGGTTTGGCAGAGCCTTTAAAATTATCATCTGCAGAATAATTTTCTTCACATCTGAACACCTTCGTTCTTCACGTGTGAGGTGTGGGCAAGCACTTCAATATACCCCGAGGTCTTACCGGACCAAAAAGGATTCCAAAAAGAACTGAAAGATAAATGCGGACGCTCTACTGCTAAATTACTTTTGTTTTTTTAAAGGAGGAGTAGCTTCGATAAATAATAAATTTACAAAAAAAAAAAACTTAAATAAATAAGGATATTCATACCATAGCGTAATATTACGTTTTCATTATAGTCCAGCCATATTAGACCAAAATAGCCCTGACCCAAACATTTCAAGAAACAAGCTGAAAATTGGTGGAAATGTCGAGGATGATGTCTTATATGAAATCCCAAAAAATAAAGCTTGGGGAAAATCCACCATCTTGGAAAAACTGCCGCCATTTTGATTCTTTCGATTTTTGACTCTAATTGTTGAACCAACGCCAGATTTTCTGATTTTTTTTTTGGGAGAACTCTGGGAGACAGTGTATGCCAAGAATACGGTGACCCACATGATGAGCGGTCATGCTTACGCTCGAACTATCTGCGCACATTTTCTGACACAACTTTCACTGGCAATTTTGATATTCCAAGAAACAGAGGTCTCCCAGCTCAGTGATGATTTGAAGAACGCACATATAGAATTTCTTTCCAAAGAGATTTCTGTGGATGTCAAAGTGCGTTGCCCAAGCTGCGAGTTTGAAATGGTAGACATAATGCGTGTCCGAGCTGAACGGTCTGGAGACTTGAATCTCCACCTTTTTTGCGTGCAAAAGATGATGCCGTACTTTCACTCCGCTGGACCTTTGAACTACCCAAAATACGCGCATATCTACCTGCAGCAAATGTTACATCTCAAGGACGGTATGTCTCCCTCAGAGTATTTTCAATTCGTTGCTTAAGGATTCTCCACTGTTCGGAGATCAGACAAGTTCTGGTCAGGCATATGGACGGAAATGACAATAGAACAAGTGTTAATGAGAAACATGAAGACCGCGGGCGGGTTGACTCATTGACGTGGATTGACGGACGGCGCGGCGTCGCGTCATTGCGCGATGGGTTTGTGCCATGCCGGCATGTGTAAGCATCATTGATGGAGTTGAGACCTTTTGTGGGGTTTTCTCACAAGTCTCGCTGACGAATTCGTTAATTGCGATGGGGCTTTTACGCTTGTTCTTCAAGCTATGAAGTCGGTTGAAGGCAATCGTTTCAGTGACATTCACTTAACTGCCTGAACAGAATGCAAGACGGAGCTGGAATAGATGTCAAAAATGCTACAGTAGATGTCAAAAATGTGGCAGTGAAAGTTATTTTTCTATTTGCCTTTATTTATCTTTGATGCCAAAAATCTCTCGAGCCCCATGGTCTACAGCTTAACGACTGCACAACAAAATGAAGTACATGCAATAACCTTTTCAACAATGTGCGACACATTGATGTTGACAGTAGGAAGGCAATGTCAAAAATGCGGAGTTGCAGTATTGTTCTTTTCGGTGCTTTGAAGTCGAATAACTCACGAGACCGATGGTTCAGAGCTTAACGGCTATATAATGAAAAGATGTACTTACAATAACCTTTTCATTGATGTATGACACATTCGTGTTGAAAAATAGACCAGTTCCCATACATTTTTGCTCATTCTCCTTTACAAAAAAAAAACAAAAAATGACAAAATAAACAAAATATTTTTTCGAAAGTAAGAAAGAGTGTTGTTTTGAATTATCTGATAATTTCGGATCATTTCCTCAAAAAAGTAGTAGCTGTAAAGAGTAGCGAATAATTCGGGCAAACGTGATTCGGGAAACTGAATTTCGGGCAAGCAATGTTCCCCTCTGATCTAATGTTTAATGTGTGTTACCCTATTTTTATTCTATGGTAAGTTTCGCCCAGAACTTCCACAAAGAAATATACTTACTTACTTAAGGTGGCGCTACAGTCCGGGGTGGACCAGGGCCTCAACCAACAAGCTTCTCGGTTTCTAGCTAGCTGTCTCCAGTTTCGCACGCCAAGTTGGTGGAAGTCCTCTTCCACTTGCGTGCACCACCTTTTACGCTGTTCACCTCTACTGCGTTGTCCCACGGGGTTGGATTCAAAGACTTTCCGGGCCGGAGCATTGGTGTCCATTCGCTCTAGGTGACCCAGCCATCTTAGTCGTTGGCTTTTCACTTTTGTGGTTAGGTCGGTGGCTGTACAGCCCATACAGTTCGTTGTATGTCTTCTTCTCCATTCCCCATCTATGCAGACGGAACCAAAACAGCCTAAGGCGTTCTCATCCACCGTTAGCAGTGTCCATGTCTCTGACCATACATCAGGACCGGGATGATAAGCGTCTTATACAGGGACAGTTTAGTTGCTCGAGAGAGGGCTTTGCTTCTCAATTGCCTTCTTAGCCCGAAGAAACAGCGATTGGCAAGAGTAATTCTTCGTTTGATCTCAGCACTGGTATCGTTCGCTGAGTTTATAGCAAATCCTTGGTAGACAAAGTCTCTGACCACCTCAAAATTATAGCTGTCTATACTGACGTTCTGTCCTAGATGGCGGTGTTGGGTGTCCTTTCATGTTGACAGCATATATTTCGTTTTGCTTTCATTCACCGTTAAACCCATCTTCTTGGCTTCCTTCTCACTGACATCACGCTTTGTTCGTCCGATTATGTCAATGTCGTCAGCGTAAGCGAGTAATTGGACGAACTTTTGAACGATTGTCCCTCTAGTGTTGAAGTGAAAGTTTTGCACTATTCTTTCAAGAACGATGTTGAAGAAGTCGCATGACAGCGCGTCGCCTTGCCTAAAACCTTTTTTGACATCAAAGGTGTCGGTGAGGTCTTTGCCGACCTTGATGGAGCAGCGTGCATTCTCCATCGTCATCCTGCACAAACGGACGAGTTTGGCAGGGATGCCAAAACTAGACATTGCTCTATATAGCTCGTCTCTATAGATGCTGTCATACGCAGCCTTGAAATCAATAAAAAGGTGGTGGGTATCGATTTGAAACTCCTGGGTTTTCTCCAAGATCTGCCGTAGTGCGAATATTTGGTGGATGGTGGACTTCCCTGCAAACAACACGTACACTAGAATGGTTGAGAGTTGTAAGTCACTAGGCCCTGGTTCTCCACGAGCTGTTGCGCCACTGCTAAGTGGACTAAATTTCCGACAGTTTTTTTTTTTTGTCTGCCCTTAAAACAAGATCGTCTTAAAGTTGGGATATTTTTATGACAAACAACAATAAAAACCACGTATACGTAAATACAAGTTCATATTGTCTATAAGCAAATATTTTCTTTGCTTCATAAAAATTCAACTCTAGACCATCGAAGACCATTGCTGCTGGGCGACACGGCACAACACAGATACCATCACTACACCGACCGACCGGCCTGGCACCGCTTAAGTGAACAACCAACAAACTTAAAATAACCATAAAGCACTGTAATTTAAACAATCAACCACCTGTGTAATGGATGCAAATCATTTGCTGGAATCGCACTATGCTTACAGCAACCTGTACATTCCCATGCACATCATGGACAAAACTATACATAGAGCTCTTTGGCAGAAGCTATCCGACATCTTCCAAAACAGTTGTTGTACCACCACCAAATTCGTTTATAACATTATCCAGAGGCCTTATTTACTGTTGCGATTAGAACATGTAATGATTTTGGTCTTTGGACCGAAACTATACATATAACATGAGCCATGGGGCTATTTTGCAGCAATAGATGAATCAGCAAATGAGGAGTCATAAAGTACACGCTTCAGAGTCAGAGCTTACAACTATGCACAAAAAGGAGTTCACATCGCGAAATGGTTAATAAAGGAGCTCTATTGTGGTAAAGGCGTTTTTGGTTGGTTGCATTGAGGCGCCATGGGACATTTAGTTTTTTTTCTTTAAGATGCAATCTTCTGTCATCAGATTATAAATAGCCAAAGCAAATATTCCTTTATTGCAAGTTGGTCAGAGTTCAAGCAATTTTTATAGCATTGGATTTTCAATAAGAAAATAAAGTAATTATAATTGCAGGTATGGAATTTTATTTTAGGTAACCTCTAGTCTGTGGGAGAAACAGACCTGCAAAGTAAAGTTTTGCATGTGAATTGTGAAAGAATTGATGTCGATTTAGATCGTAAGATTAATATACCAACTGAACATTAATCTATTGACCTATAGAGCCAAAATGTATGAAGAAATGATATGTTTCAAACAGTGTAATTTTACCTTACGTACTTCAGGTAGTGCTACAGTCCAGTTCGGCCAACGGCCTCAACCAACAAGCTTCTTTCGACTAGCTTCTTCCAACCAGCTAGGTACCTATAGCTATCTGTCTTAAGCTTTGTACACCAATTGACTGGAAGGATTTTTATGAGAGCATTTCTGTCTTACTTACTAGCATCAGGTGATGCCGACCGTGACGCTACAGTCTGGTGTGCGCAACTGGGACTGGCTTATCCAACCAGCTCGGTCCTTAGCTAGCTGTCCTCAATTTTGCACGCCACTCGGCTGGAATAATTTTTCTTCAAAAAGACATTTTCTGTATAATTCTTACTGACTTTATTCAGTTGGCACTACAGTCTGGTGTAGCCAACGGCCTCAAACAACGAGCTTTTTCCAACCAACTTCTTCCAACCAGCTCGGTCCTTAGCTATCTGCCTTCAATTTTGCACGCCAGTGGACTGAAAGGATTTGCTTCAAATACAGAATTTCTGTGTAATTCTCAAATACTTACTTCAGGGGGCGCCACAGTATGGTGTGGCTAACGGCCTCAACCAACAAGCTTCTTCCGACCAACTCGGTCCCTAGCTAGCTGTATTCAGTTTCACACGCCAAATTGAAAGAGCTCCTTTCCTGTTTGCGTGCGTCACCTAAATCATGGTCTTTCTTGACTGTTCAACCGTATCTCGAGGGTTGGGTTCAAAAATTTTCCGGCCCGTTCATTGGTGTCCGTTCGCTCTAAATGACCCAGCTACGTCAGTCGTTGTTTTTTTTTTTTGTTTTGGCTAGATCACTGTTGCTGTACAACCCGAACAGTTTGATGTTGCATCTTTTCCTCCAAATTATTTAGCTGGTACACAACATCATCCCGAGAAATTTCCACTCAAGGCAACCGTAATTGTTCCCATCCACCTTTGACAGAAAGACTGGCATGATGGTTCCCAGCCCCAGAACCATTCATTGGATGTACACAGCCATTATAAGGCCAATTCTAACGTACGCGAGCATGGCCTGGTGGCCAGCCTAAGATAAGGAAACCAATCTAAAAACCATGACTAAAATTAAAAGCTAACGTGTATTGGCACAACCAGTGGCAGTGCTATCAGAACCACAAAAACGGCCGCCCTTGAAACTTTCCTTTCACTTGCCCCACTCAATCTGTTAACGAAAGAGTTGGCGGCCAAAAGTGCTTTAAGACTTCATCAATGTAAAAATTGGAAAAAGGGCCTCTACGGTCACGGAACTATAATGAATTTTAAAGAAATTTAAATTCAAACTCTGGAATGAAAACAAGGTCATAAATGCAAATCATGTTTCTGTCTTTACTGACGGTTGCAAAACCTTGGATGGGGTTGGGTCAGGCATCTACTCAGATAACCCACCCATAAAAACATCTTTCAGGCTTCCTAACTTTAGCAGTGTATTCCAAGTGGAAGTGCTGGCAGTTTGTGAAGCCGCAAAACATCTTGCCTCACGCGAATTAGTCAACAACAATATTGACATTTTCATAGATAGCCAGGCGGCAATTAAAGCCATTTCCTCAATCACCACAAAGTCCAAACTGGTCGATCGTTGCCGGAACGATCTAAGAGTACTCAATGCAACGAACACAGTAACCCTAAGATGGGTCCCAGGATTTAGGGATATTCACGGGAACGAAATGGCGGATGAACTGGCCAAAAGCGGGTCATCTCTTGATCCGGAGCCAAATCGAAGCCTCTGTACTCATGCAACTGGAGCAAGAAAAAAGTAGAATACACCAGAGTTTCTTAGAAGCTGCAAATGTCAGATGGTCATCCATCGACACTTGTCGGGCTTCAAGGAATCTATGGCCAAATATTTCAAAGAAAAAACTGATTTCTTACTCAAGTTAAGCAGGTCCCAATTATCTCTCATAGTTGGCGTCCTTACGGGCCACAACTCAATGGGAACCCACATGAACAGAATGGGCATCAGCTCATCGGACTAATATAGAGGGTGTCATGATGAAGAGGCAGAGGAGGTCTCCCCTCACTTTCTTTGCGAAAGCCCCAGCCTAGCTAGAACCAGAAAAGAGGCCCTTGGAGAATACTTCTTCGACGAACTGGGTGACATCTCTGTCTTGCCACTAAAGAACATCCTGAAATTCATTCAGAACTCAGGATGGTTCAGGGACCTCCCACACCTAAAACTTCCCCTTAACTCCCTCCCTGTCCCTCTTCACTAACCACCTATACCCTGGGAAGTGCAATGGATCCATTGAGATCCGAAAACCTAACCTGGCAAGAGTAATTCATCATTTGATCTCTGCACTGATGTCTTTTTCTGATGTAATAGTGGAGCCCAAGTAGACAAAGTCCTTGACACCTTCCTATCCATCTTGATGTGTTCCCCGAGTCGAAGATGTTGAGATTCCTTTCTCGATGATAACATATACTTCATCTTGTCCTCATTAACAACCAAACCCATTTTCGCCGCCTCCGATTCGATACTTGCAAAATCGCCGGTAACCGCTCGCTTCGTTCTTCCAATGATGCCAATATCATCTGCATAAGCAAGTAGTTGAACGGACTTTTGAAAAATTGCACCTCTGATGTCGTTGAGTTGCAAGTTGCATACAATTGCTTCAAGTACGATGTTAAACAGGTTGCATGATAACGCGTCGCCTTGCCTCAAACCTTTCTCGGCATCAAAGCGTTCGGTGATGTTCTAAACAACTTTGATGGAACAGTGAGATTTCTCCATCGTCATCCTGCACAAGCGAACGAGTTTGGCAGGGATGCCGAGATGCGACATGGCTCTGTATAGCTCTTCTCTATCTACGCTATCACATGCGACTTTGAAATCGATACAGAGGTGGTGTGTATCGATTTAAAACTCCTGGGTTTTTTGTTTCCAAAATCTGTCGGAGTGTGAACATTTGATCGACGTTTGACTTGCCGGGCCTAAGAACACACTGATAGGGGACGATCAGATCGTTGACAAATGGTTTTAGGCGATCACACAGTACATATGACAGGTTTTTGTATGGGACGTTGAGGAGACTTATACCTCCGTAGTAAACTCCTTCCTATACATACATACACCTCTTATCCCAAGTATACCACCAAAAAACTGATTGATTCAATATGTTTGTTCGTTGAACTCTGTAGTCATCTTGGGTCGCCCCAAAGCGTTTTGTGAAAACCCTGAACTCACCCTGGCCAGAAAATTCTGTGTTTTGTATGACCTAAGGGCGCCCTGAACTTCTTTGTTCTTTGCTGGGTGGTGTCTACGGCGGCGGCGAAGTGCGGAGCGCCGAGTTGAGGTAAAGAATAGACTGTCAATCTGGCTTGATGTCTGGAGAATTTTTTTGTTGTGGATTCACGTGGACGTGCTTCAAGTAATTCTTCGGTTTTTGAATTGGAATACACAAATTTGTTTTAATAATAAAAAATATAAATAGAAAACGGAAACAACTGTAGTTTGTTTTTATTAATTTTTAAAACAAATTTTGTTTCCTGGTTAACTCAGAAATAGAATTCAGAGCCCTTTGGTGTATTTTGAGAACCGAACTTTAACGAACGAACCCAATGTCACTATTCTATCTACACTAATTAAGTTGCTCAGCTTGATGAGATGACTTAACTTCTTTACTTCTCTTAATACTAGCTTCGGGATCATAATATTCAAGATTTGACACTAAATGTGATTGTTAACAACAAAATTATCATAAAACAAGTTTAAACTCTTTTACTGCCTCAAAGAAATATAATAATTTAAGCAAGGAAAAATTCATTAAACCAATTAAGTAGACCGTTAATGTTCATTTATTTCAATTCAATTAGCTAAATCGAGTAAATTCATTTAATTATTGTGCCACCATATTTCGGTTTTATTAAAATTAACGACATCCTAAAGTATGAATAAAATTTGAAAGTCCTCTTTATTTAGAAACATCAACAACAACCCGATAGAGAAGACCATAACTTTTAAGTTTATGACATCGCATTCATTCGATGAAAAGAATGATTTAAATCCCGATTAAAGGAAAAACAAGGATTCCTCTTAAAAAAAAAATTGCATACAAAGAAACAAAATTAATTAGCTAAGACTTGCAGCTGCGTAGCTCATAGACTGCAGTATTGCTTGCAGAAATGACAACGACCCTATGGATGCCTTGCTATAGGTCTGGGATCTGAGTCCATAGTGCTTTATTTTTAGCTTTTAACTCAGCCGCTTTTATATTATTCGGTCGGACACATCATTGCTGTAGTCATAAAACAGACTTAGATGCATGGAATCCTAATGTAATGACATTAAGGATAATGGAATGCTGAGTAAAAACATATATCATAATAATCATGAAATACTAGACTCCTAACAGGCGGCTGCGCCAGCCCAACAGCGTGACAACTCTGCGATGGCGTTTGCTTAATTAGTTTTCCCCGCTTAGCTTTACCTTTGTGCGGCCCTTAAGGTTTCCATGAAGATGAATTTTGCCAGCATAATAGTTTTGCATTTATATAAAAGAAGGAGAAGAACTACACTACAGACTGGATATACTAGACAGACTAGACAGATTAGACATACTAGATAGACTAGACAGACTAGACAGACTAGACAGACTAGACAGACTAGACAGACTAGACAGACTAGACAGACTAGACAGACTAGACAGACTAGACAGACTAGACAGACTAGACAGACTAGACAGACTAGACAGACTAGACAGACTAGACAGACTAGACAGACTAGACAGACTAGACAGACTAGACAGACTAGACAGACTAGACAGACTAGACAGACTAGACAGACTAGACAGACTAGACAGACTAGACAGACTAGACAGACTAGACAGACTAGGCAGACTGGAAAGTACTATTCATTTAGACATATTTTTGATTCTCAGAAAAAAACAACGAATCTGGTGAAATCATATTTCTTTGTCTATGTAGATGCTATGCTGAGTTAAACAAAATGAAATAAAATCTGGTGGAATTTTTCTACGGTATTATAAAAACTGATTAAGTGATTAGCAAGCACCCATAGCCAGTCCAATTGAAGTCTAATTGCCTGGCAAGACACACTAACGATCGTTTCGTGGTCCATTAAAGCCGCCCGAGTTGAGTCACATGCAATTGAACTCAAAGGGAATTAATGGCATGACAGTTCTTATTTCGCGAGTGACTTTTTTTTAATTGATTCTCTGTGAAAGAATAATTTTGTTTAATGTTTTTTTTGGCTTTTCTTATGCAAAAGGAATTTAGTAGCCTATTTGAATCGTTACAGCTGGAGTTTCAGATCGTTTATTTGTAGAAAGCTGAATTGATGACATGTGCTAAACTTAACTGGAAAGCTTGTTCAATAAAGGATTTTAACGATTCTCATAAAAAAAAACGTTTGCCAGGGGTAACAAAGCGTCAATCAAATTTGCATATTATATGAACTATCCTGGGAAAAGTGATTGAAAATTATGGGTTGCCGACTTAGCTGCCCAGAACAAACTAAAGTTAAGCAAGTATTGAAACCCGTTTGGACATATGGCATCCAAATATGGTGCTGTACAAAGAAAACGAAGGCTTAACCCATTCAAAAATTACAAAGCAAGGTCCTTCGTTGAACAATTAATGCCCCTTGGTATATAAGAAATAGTGATCACATAATCAGGACTGCAAAGTCATACCAACTCCGAAATGGAGACTTAAGACGGTCTGTACCAGACAATGTTGGATGATTAAGAAGAACCAAGCCTCATGAGCTGATGGTCTATAAGCTTTGGGAAAGAACGACCTTGGGTCAGCGTAGAAGAGAATATTCTCTTCGTCAGTGGTTGAAATAATATCCTCATCTAGCAGTTCCAACGCTTAGAAGTACCGCTGGTTGGGATGTCTTGGCTGGTATTCAATTCTTCCTATCATAGGGTTTTGGTGGTAGATATATTCTGCTGGATTGGATGAGGTATTTATCTAGTTGTACAATGTTGACCTCTTCATTGAGTCTTTTGTTGCTGACGTGTTTCTTTCGTATCCTGTTGAAATGCAGTCCTGTGCAGAACGATAGGATCTTCCTCTCAAATATTGCAAGTTTCTTCAAGTGTGATTTTGTCGTCGTGTACCAGATGGAAAACAGTAGGTGATGACTCGCTTGATGAGCTGTGTGTTTATGAGAATCTTCGTCTTCGGGCTTAGTTAGGTTAGGTTAGGTTGTAAGGGGTGATAATGCGGCAAGCCGCACCATCTCACTCGGATCTCAGTGGATCCATTGTGCTCCCCAGGGGATAGGTGGTTAGTTAGGAGGGATAGGGAGGGAGTTAAGGAGAAGTTTTAGGTTTGGGGGGCCTCCCTGAACCATCCTGAGTTCTGAATGAATTTCAGGATGTTCTTTAGTGGCAAGACAGAGATGTCGCCCAGATCATCGAAGAAGTATTCTCCAAGGGCTTCTTTTCTAGTTCTAGCTAGGCTAGGGCATTCGCAAAGGAAGTGGGGGGAGCCCTCCTCTGCCTCTTCATCATGACACCCTCTACATAGATCCGATGAGCTGATGCCCATTCTGTTCATGTGGGTTCCCATTGAGTTGTGGCCCGTAAGGACACCAACCATGAGAGATAATTGAGGCCTGCTTAGCTTAAGTAAGTAATCCGTTTTTTTCTTTGAAATATTTGGCCATAGATTCCTTGAAACCCGACAAGTGTCGATGGATGACCATCTGACATTTGCAGCTTCCAAGAAACTCTGGTGTATTTTACCTTTTTCTTGTTCCAGTGGCATGAGCACAGAGGCTTCGATTTGGCTCGGATCAAGAGATGACCCGATTTTGGCCAGTTCATCTGCCATTTCGTTCCCATGAATATCCCTATGTCCTGGGACCCATCTAAGGGTAACTGTGTTCGTCGCATTGAGTACTCTTAGCTCATTCCGACAGCGATCGACCAGTTTGGACTTTGTGGTGATTGAGGAAATGGCTTTAATTGCCGCCTGGCTGTCTATGAAAATGTCAATATTGTTGTTGACTAATTCACTGATTGAGGAAAGATGTTTCGCGGCTTCGCAAACTGCCAGCACTTCCGCTTGGAAAACACTGCAAAAGTTTGGAAGCTTTAAAGATCTATTTATGGGTGGGTTATCTGAATAGATGCCTGACCCAACCCCCTCCGAGGTTTTGGAACCGTCAGTGAAGACCGAAACATGATTTGCATTTATGACCCTGTTTTCATTCCAGAGTTCCCTGGTTGGGATATCCGTTATGGTTACTGGGTTGAAATCTATGTGCGGTGAAACGTAGTCTGTTTGAATGTCTATGTCTATAAAATTCATTATGGTTCTGTGACCGTAGAGGCCCTTTTTCCAATTTTTACATTGAACAAGTCTTAAAGCACTTTTGGCCGCCACCTCTTTCGTATACAGATCGAGTGGGGCAAGTGAAAGGAAAGTTTCAAGGGCGGCCGTTGTTGTGGTTCTGATTGCACTGGTTGTACCAATACATGCTAGTCTTTGAATTTTAGTCATGGTTTTTAGATTGGTTTCCTTATCTAAGGCTGGCCACCAGACCATGCATGCGTACGTTAAAATTGGCCTTATAATGGCTGTGTACATCCAATGGATGGTTCTGGGGCTGGGACCCCATCTTTTACCAAAAATTCTGCTGCAAGTGTAGAAAGCTATTGAGGCTTTTCTTTCTCTTTCTTTAATATTTTCTTTCCAGTTTAGTTTACGATCGAGAACAATTCCAAGATATTTGGCAGTACCCGAAACCTGTAACGGAATTCCGTTAATGGTTGGCGGGTTTATGTTTGGAATATTACGTTTCCTTGTAAACAGCACCAGTTCTGTCTTCAGTGGGTTAATATTAAGGCCACAATTATTGGCCCAGTTTTTGAGCTTGTCAAGGGACGTTTGTAAGAGCTCGCACAGAGTGGGGGCAAATTTTCCGGAGGCCAATAACACAATGTCATCGGCGTATGCGACTACCTTGATGCCACCCAGATTTAGTTTGACCAAGATCTGGTTGACGACAAGGAGCCAAAGCAAAGGAGATAGTACTCCACCCTGTGGAGTACCCCTACTCGTCCTAACTCTTATTTTGCTGGCACCCATTTCTGCATTTATGATTCTCGTTTGAAGCATGAATACAATCCAGTTTATCAGTGATGGATCGACGCTGACGGAGTTTAGGGCTTGTCGAATAGCATTGTTATCAACATTATTAAAGGCCCCTTCTATGTCAAGGAATGCTGCTAAAGTGAATTCCTTGAAGTGGATTGATTTTTCAACTGTGCCGACCACTTCATGGAGTGCTGTCTCAACAGATTTGCCCTTCAAGTACGCATGTTGGGCCTGTGAGAGCACACCATTATTCAGTTTTAGGCGAATATGAGTGTCAATTAACCTTTCCAAGGTCTTCAGGAGAAAGGAGGAAAGGCTAATAGGTCTGAAGTCCTTCGGTTCGGTATGGGTGGGCTTGCCAGCTTTTGGAATGAAGATGACATTGACTTCTCTCCATCTAGCGGGGATATAGGTGATGTTTAGACAGCCTATATAGATATCCACTAGAATCGGAACAATTATATCTTTAGAGCTTTGGAGCATCATTGGAATGATTCCATCAGGCCCTGCAGACTTGTATGCTGAGAAGGAGTCGATGGCCCAAGCCACCTTCCTACTGTCTACGATTTGTTTACCTATATCATAGATTTCACTTATGTTGGGCCCTCTGTCCACAGGAGATGTACTGCTAGTACATCCTGGGAAGTGAGTGCTTATAAGTGACTCTAAGGTTTCAGAGCAGGAGTCCGTCCAGGTGTTATCCGGTCTTTTTAGAAATCCCGGGGGAATGGGTACCTTAGACATGACTTTCCTGAGCCTAGCAGCTTCATTCGTAGACTCAAGGTCTGAACAAAATTTTTGCCAGGCTGCTCTTTTAGCATAGGTCGTTCGGTTTTTGTATAGATTTTTGCTGACCTTAAAGAGGTCCCAATCGGTGGGGTCATTACTGAATTTTGCTCTATTGTAAAGCCTCCTTGAATTTTTCCTAAGAATAGACAGCTCTTAGTCCATTCTGTTTTCATATTAGCGGATGGATGCGATGGAAGGCGAAGTTGGATTCTCTTAATACAACTGCTGTGTGGGGATTGAATCGCAATAAGCCGTTCGATTGTATTCCAAGGTATTTGAAGTTGTTTCTTGCTGACATTTGAGTTCCATGGGGAAGGGTGACCTTGGTGTTTCTGTAGTTGGTGGCTAAGGGCCCTCTTCTGCTTCCTGAGCTCCTTGGTCGTCTGAAAGACATCAGTTCGGATTTGGCCGAATTGATTTTGAAGTCCCAGCAATGGTAGTACTCATATAGTAGTCTGATGTGGGTTTTAACTCTTCTACCTGGCGTACGTGAGGGAGTCGTCGGCAAACAGGACACAGGAGAGTCTGGGCGTATTCTGGCTAGTCTGAGGTATATATGGCTCTAGTTGTCCTCGTTGTTGATTGGCAGCTTCCCATTTGAACGAAGAATGATCTGGAATGCAGAAAATTGTAAATAATTTTAATTAGAGAATTTGGAAATCTGTGTCGGAAAAGTTTGTGAACAAGTCTCTGTATCCATACGCTGTCAAATGCTTTTTCGATATCGAAAAAACATCCGATAGTTACTTGATGACAACTAAGGGAGAGGGCGACATCATGCTGAAGCTTTAGAAGAGGATGAAGTGTTGAGTGATGTTCCCGGAATCCAAACTTCATTTCTGGGACTATGCGGTTGTCGCTGCAGAATGATTTCAGTCGCCTGAGTATAAGCTCCTCTTGCTCATGTTACACAGAAGGGAGGTGAGCCTGTATCCAGAGACGTCTTTGTTGTTGTTCTTTGGTGGTATAGCCACATTTGTTGCCCTTTTCCATTTGGTGGGAAAGTAACAGTTGTTGACGCAATTGTTGAGTATAATTGCAAAGAAGGTCATCACCGAATGTGGGAGTCTCTTAAGAACGAAGCTGGAGATATTGTCCGGTCCTGTTGACTTCTTTGGATGACTTCTATGAATGATTTTTCTTTTTCTATTTCTTCCGCATTAGCGAACTCGTGGGGTCGCTGGGGGGGATTCACAAATTAAAATTGAAATTCAACCATGTCATGCTTTTCAGACACAAGGCAGTGTGAACTGAGAGAAATAAAAAAAGCTAACAACAACGTAATACATCATACGTGCTCAGTTCATCCAACATTTGGTTTCTTGTATACCTTTGTATTAGGGTTCCGTGAATAATTATTAATTTTGAAAGAGGGTTTGGCAGATAAATGAAATAATTTAATGTTTCGTAACAATATAGTCCGGTCACTACAGTCTTTGCAGCACAACATTTTAACTCCTACTTAAACATAGGGCAGCAATAGATACCCTCCATCTAGCCCGGATTCCGTTATGGTGCTATAGATGTGCCCACGTATGAATATTAATGCACGTGTGTGAAGTTGGCATACAATTTTTGAGCTAGACCAATGGGACCATGGCAGGAATTTGCAGTTTTTTTTGCATTTTTTATGCATTTCTCTTCCGGATTTTGCAGTTCACCAAATAGTGGGTGTAACCGACTGTACTGTTAACTTCACTGTGAAGTTAGCAGTGCCTATGCTTTTCTCAGCAACCGGGCTAGCTAGGAATCTGAAATAAGGCTCTGAATTTGCAGTTTAATTTGCAGTTCAAGAAAAGGAAAAAACCAAATTTCTAAATCCTTACATACAAAAAATTTCATACTGTACTGCTACCTTCACTGTGAAGTTAGCATAAAAGTCCTTTTCTCAGCAACGGTGATACTTAGAAATTTGCAGTTAGGCTTCAAATTTGCAGTTTAATTTGCAGTTCAAGAAAAATTAATGTCCAAATTTTTAAATCCAAATTAAAAAAAATCGAATAAATTAATTTTTCACTGCTAACGTCACTGTGAAGTTAGCAGTACATATCCTTTTGTCAGGAACTGTGCTAGGTAGAAAATTGCAACTGAGCCACCTAGAAAATTGCAGTTAGGGTTCAAATTTGCAGTTTTTTATGCACTTCAAGAAAAAACTAAGTTCAAATTTGTACGTCCAAATTTGACAAAGAAATCGAAAATTTTACTTTGCACTGTTAAAAACAGTGTGAAGTTAGCAGTACATACCCTTTTCTCAGCAACTGTGATAAGTAGAAAATTGCAGTTAGGGTCCAAATTTGCAGTTTGTCATTTACTTCACGAAAAAATGCAGTTCAAACTTTTAAGTCCAAATTTGGCAGAAAAATCGATAAATTACTTTGCACTGTTAACATCACTGTGAAGTTAACAGAACATATCCTTTTGTCAGGAACTGAGTGAGCTAGACAATTGCAGTTAAAGTCAAGTTCCATGCACTTCAAGAAAAAAATAAGTTCATATTTTTAAATCCAAATTTGGGACCTAACTGCAATTTTCTAGGTGGCTCAGTCGCTGAGAAAAGGGTATGTACTGCTTACTTCACAGTGATGATATATCGATTTTTCTGCCAAATTTGGACTTTTAAAATTGAACTACACTTTTTCTTGAAGTTCATGAAAAACTGCAAATTTTGACACTAATTGCAATTAACTGGCTGGCTCAGTTGCTGAGAAAAGGATATGTAATGCTAACTTCACACTGACGTTAACAGTGCAAAGAGAATTTTTCGAATTTTTTGTCAAATTTGGACTTAAAAATTTGAACTTAGTTTTTTCTTGAAGTGCATAAAAACTGCAAATTTTGACCTTAACTGCAATTTTCTAGGTGGCTCAGTTCCTGAGAAAAGGGTTTGTACTGCTAACTTCACACTGACGTTAACAGTGAAAAATTAATTTATTCGATTTTTTTTTTCAAATTTGGACTTCAAAATTTGGACATTAATTTTTCTTGAACTGCAAATTAAACTGCAAATTTGGAGCCTAACTGCAAATTTCTAAGTATCACCGTTGCTGAGAAAAGGACTTTTATGCTAACTTCACAGTGAAGTTAGCAGTACAGTATGAAATTTTTCGTATGTAAGGATTTAGAAATTTGATTTTTTCCTTTTCTGGAACTGCAAATTAAACTGCAAATTCAGAGCCTTATTTCAGATTCCTAGCTAGCCCTGTTGCTGAGAAAAGCACAGTGAAGTTAGCAGTACAGTCAGTTACACCCACTATTTGGTGAACTGCAAAACCCGGAATATAAATGCATAAAAAATGCAAAAAAAAATGCAAATTCCTGCCATGGTCCCATTGGTCTAGCTCAAAAATGTTATGCTTACTTCACACACGTTATAAATGCACTGAGCTTGATGAAGTATAGTCGTATAGTTGACCTCCAAGTGTTTCCTTTTCTTTCAACCAGCCTTACACCCTGAGGCTTCCACAAGGAAGGACTGTTTCGCTAAGTTTTCGTGGGGTTTCCTCAAAGTATGGCCAATCCATCGCCATTTTGGTTGTATGATATCGAGATCCACTTTCCGCTGATGGATCCTATTCCATAACTCAACATTACTTATGGTTTGTCGCCAACGAATCTTTAGAACGCATCGAAGACAACAGTTGATAAAAGCCTGTAGTCGGCTCGAGCTGTCGGTAGCGCATTTTCTGGTTTCACAGGTGTACAGAAGGACGAATTTTACGTTGGACTCGAAGAGTCTCAGCTTACATTTATATCGTCAGCGTATTCCAAATTGGATACCATTCCTCTCGTTCGTGCCAACCGTGGCAGTCAGTCTTCTTGTCCGCAAATCTATGGAATCGGAAAGCTGTCCATTGTTCAGCGTGCAGCACCTTGCGTTGCTGTATGGCTCCTTAATAATAGTAACTTTCTCCTTGGGGATACCTCTTATGACTATAGTGATTGCCGAATGCATTCGCGACTAACCTTGTCAATTTTTAAAATTGACGAACATGAGGTTCAAAAGCTATTGATACTCACTTGATTCTTCTAGAATTATTCGCGGGGTGTTAATATCATTGACAAAGGATTGGCCACTGCGAAATCCAGCTTGCTGTTTCTTTCTTGAGTGAAGTTTCTGTCCGTTTCTCTCATCCCCTCGAGAGCAACTACAGTGGCCAATTAATTTTGAGAACAAAGACAAAACGGTTATACCATATTAATTGTTGTAGTTTTTAAGATCACCTTTTTTTGAATTTTTAAACTAGCACTAACTTCACGTGATTCGTGAACTTGTGAAAAAAAAGCAGCAGCTGTTTCAGGAACCAACTTCGGGAACTCGACTGCTTCGTTTGTTTTAAGGAGAAGGACCCCATTCTTAAGTTCTGCAAAGGTTAGTGGCCCGGTGTCAGTGCCCCTAAAAGATCTGCACATCTAGACGGATTTTCATTCACATTTTGGTCGTTTTTGAGGAGTTCTCCATCCATCTTCTTAGCTGATCTTCCATTGTCATCGAAAGGCTGACATTTATGTCCAACACAGGACGGATTGTGTTGTTACATTGTCCAATTATTTCTTTCGTAATTCTGTAATTTTCTCTTGTGTCCCCCTCCCCTCTCACTGCAGCGTGTTTTCCGCATTTTCCGCAAGCCTGTTCAAGATTGCCCGACATTTTCAGCAATAATTCTAGCATTTTCTTGGATAGTACTAAACCATTGCGTACAGCCCAATATATGAGCATTTTTAGTAGTTTGAGACAAGCTCATTGAAGTTGCTCATAATGGGTATGATTATGAATGAAAAAGTTTAAAATCATCACCGGCGTAGAGGTGAATTAATTAATTTTTGCGAATTGAGGGTAAATCTTTTATATAAAGATACAAACAAAAAAGAATGGGACCCAGAATTGACCCCTGAGGAACACCTCGTAAAAGACACATGAATTCAGAGCAATTTTACCCAGCCACCGCCCTTGAAATCTATCATTCAAAAAACTACCAAGGCCCAATCTCCCAAACCACAAAACGGAGTTTTCAACAAAACTCAAGAAATATACCTGTGTATGTAAAATAATTGCATTTTATGTGTAGGTACCATCCAGAATAGCATAATTATTACGTAGAACGTCATATAAAGGTATCCAAATCTTTGCCTCGCAATACATCAACCAAAAGTTACTCGTATATCTGCTGAATGCGTTGAACAAACCACTTTCGCAATTGAGCTCTTACATTATTTGCTTGTTTCATTTTGTTTTATTTTTGGACCATCACACCTCAAGTGCCTTTATAAAAATTGAAAAAAATGTAAGAATCAACAGCAAGTTTTGCATAAATAATGAACTGACCAAGTTCAACTAGAGAGACAATCCAACATGATGAAGCAAACAATGGAACCAACCATCTTTGGTCATCAATTATCCCTCAATGGAATGCCTAGCTTGGCCAGAATAGATGAACAAGAGCAACAACACTGATTCAAAACCAGATACGGCACTGGCCAACAGCATATAAAATAAAAAAGAATTCCAACTTTGTAAGCTTGGCAAAATAATCGCTCAGACCTCTTAGGCTGACAGGTTTCACTGGCTTAAATCTGACAGGCCATTTCAATACCAATATTTCGTCTCACACAATACAAAACAATTTGCATAAAATGTCGTTAATCGTGCGCGCGTTGAAGAGCGTCCTTCATTAATCTCCTTGCGCAGACAGCACGCACTTCATGTGCCTACCCGCCTGTTAAAATAGCATTTAAGCAATAAGTGATGCGCATGCGCACAGATGCGGGAGGGCGTGTTTGCATGTTTCGCGCATCAATCCGTGGGGTGTACCACCGGACAAAAAATTGAATTGGATGTTCTTAAATCCTATTTATAGGCAAAATACAAGAGTATCGCAAATTGTAATCCCATTCTTATTCTAAATAGGATGAAAGATATGACAAGAGATCAGCTAGATTAGACCCCAGCTGTGGACAGCAGCTGTAAAAAACCCAACAAAAATTAACAAAAGAAACAAAAAAGGAGAAAATAGATTCGTAGAGATGCAACACTCTTCTGTCCAGCTGTAGAATAAAATTAATAATTGTTGTCTGTCTGGATGTCTGTCAGGGTGTCACTCCATCACTTTAAACTGGTGGGTTTGTTGGAGCTCGGAGGTTTGATCTGCGCAAATGGATGCGAAATTAAATCAACAAGTTTCGCTTCAGATTTGTTTCGCTTTGAGTGCGTATAAGGGGGGCGGGCGTTTTTACTTGACGCTTTCTTGCATTACAGCTTGTCCATTTTTTGACCTATGTCCATATTGTTGAATGTGTAGCTAGAAATAGATGCGTGCAGTGCAATGTTAAAATATTAATTAAATTCTATTCTGCTGTCTGGCTCTCCTTTAGGGCCTTAGATACATGCGAATCCGAACGAAATTTGAAATGGGTTGGCAATGGGCTTAGCACTGCTGATATGCTGACAACGCCTTGCTTTGAATATTAACTATAAGCCTAAGACCAAGACGCCATATGAGAAAGGTTAGGATGCGCCCGCTGAGATTCTTGTGAGTGTCAATGGGGTACTGTTCTGTGTTATTAACAAAAGTGAACATTTCTTATGAAATTATTCCTGAGGGATGTAAACAATTTGTTCCATTTATTTAGTTTTTTAATTTTCTGTAGCTAGGACTTAATGGACCAGGACCAGTTCTTAAGTGGTAATTTATATCTATTTATATTTAAACTAAAACTAGTTAATCCTGCAAATAAATTTAAGCCGAAGCTGTTTTTGAGTGACAAAAGCCCTGTTTTAAGTGCATTTTAAGTTTTAAGAATAAACTAAAAACAGGGCTAATTATATGGAAATTGATCTTGTCATACTATCGAAATTTTCGATTTATTTGTCAAAAATATCTGTTCAATTAGTCCAGAGCAGAAACTATCGAATAATTTGTTTACATTCCTGTATTTGTAATGGCCTTAGGGCTGCCAGATGAAATTTGCTCAATATCGGGACATTTCAGTAAATGACAATCGGGACCAATAGGGACTTGGAAAAAAAACTTTCAAAATTCGGTCTTGTATCTAAAATATCTTAGGGTACAAAAAAGTCTGTAATTTCCAGAGATTTGCAATTCTGGTAAAATGTTTAAGTCTCCAGTACCTTTGCTTTCTAAAGGTACTGGAGAGTGCTAGGACGCTACTTCGACCCTAGGCTCAATGAAAGAAAATCCTTATGCACACCACCGCGTGGTAGAGAGCGGGTAACGCTAACGTGCAGGGTGACCGAATGGATGCCGGGATAAGCAGACAACCCAGCGAATCTGGTCAGGGCACAAATTTGTCCTTGGGATGGTTAAAAGCCGATGAACTGCAGGTTACGGTCTACGGTATGATAGTCTGGTGGTGGAGGAGCCAGCAGCAGGTAGCGTCTGTAACCCATATAGGGCGGCGACAAAAGGCGTCTGTTTTTTTTTCGTCTGTGGGTGGCATCCAGCAGTTATGTGTTTGACCATACAAAAGGCGGGTGTGCCTGTGAAATCTGAGCTTATGTATGTTTTAATTCATATCTCGGAAAAGACAACAAATGGAAATGAGTCCCCAAGAGGTAATCTTTTTATGGAAAATCCTTCTGCAGCTTCGGTTGCAGTAAACCGCACATCGGATTTGGGGGTGCGGCATCTTTCATGTATACGAGAGTCAATCAAGACGCCATAATAATAAATGAATCGTTGACAAATAGAAGAAGTCTTTCAAGAAGAGCAAATGATACTTTCGGCTACCGCATACGTACGAAAATCGGAGCATGGAACGTTCGATCCTTGTACAGCGATGGTAGATACGAGCAGGTTGAGCGTGAAATGCTCCGCCTTAAGATCAGTATCCTGGGCATAAGCGAAACTAAGTGGAGAGGAAGAGCTGAATACAGATCAGACACTGAACAGACGAGAATGCTGTATTCCGGGGAAGATGAAAGAGAGGGTGGCCAAAGACTGCATGGTGTCGGAATTATGTTGAACGAAGAAGCGAGGCGTAGTCTTATATCCTGGGCGCCCATTTCTACAAGAACAATGACAGCAAGGTTCCGTTCAAAAATTCCCAACGTCACAATAATTCAGTGCTACGCCCCCACAAATGCAGCGACTGAGGAAGACAAAACCGCTATCTACACTCATCTTTACTCAGTTTACAGAGGTGCTCCAAGAGCCGACATCATAATTGTCATGGGAGGTCTCAATGCCCAAGTCGGATTAGACAACTACGGTCTGGAACGCGTGATGGGAAAAAATGGCTTGGGGTCACGGAATGAAAAAGGCGATTTGCTGGTAGATTTTTGTAACGCTAATCGTCTTGTACTGGGTGGGACTGTGTTTAAACATAAGACTTGCAACAAAATCACCTGGGTACATCCGGATGGTCACACTGAAAGCCAAATTGACCAAATCATGATTCAGCAGCGATGGAGGAAGTCAATGTGCGATGTTCGAAGCATTAGAAATGTCGACATGGGAAGCGACCACCATTTGGTTCTCATGAGTTTCAAGCTACAACGTCAATCGCAGGGTGCAACAAGAAATTCGAAGTTCAATACAAATGCTTTAAGTGATCCCAACATATGTCGTAACTATGTCACCAACCTTAACGACAGAGCTTCGTCATTAAACGGAATACAACATTCAACAATTGATGAGATGTGGGGTGAAATTAAAAGTGTTTTTATGGAAGCTGGATCCGAAACTGTACCCAAGGAGTCGATATCCCAAGACACCTGGGATAAAATCGAGCTTCGCAAATTGTTGAAGATGCAAATAAATGCCGAAGCGGATGCTCAACGAAAGGCTGAATTGCGAAGAGAGTATCGCTTAGCACATAAGATGGTCTATCGCTGTGTGAGACGTGACAAGAGGGTGAGGTTAGACGGTCTCGCAGAAAATGAGGAAAACGCTGCAAGAAGAGGAGATATGAGGGAATTGTACCAAATGTCCAAGGAATTTGTCGGGAAGAAAAGCAACACCAATCATCCTGTAATGGATGTGGATGGTACACTTTTGGTATCAATCGAGGATCAGCTGCGCAGGTGGAAAGATCACTTTTGTCCCTTCTTAGTGAGGATTCTGTCGAGCAGAGTGCTGAAGTGCCCCAGCTTAACGAGATGCGTAGATCATAATATAGGGGTAGTGACATCGAACCCCCTACAGTACTGGAAATTCAATCTTCGATAAATCTTCTCAAAAACAACAAAGCAGCTGGACTTGACGGTATACCAGCCGAGTTCCTGAAAGCTGACCCTGTCAGAACGGCTAGTATTCTACACCCGTTGATACAAGCTGTGTGGGAAAAAGAAATCTATCCCAGCGACTGGAAGGATAGAAAGAAAGGTTATCTTAAGAATTGCAACAATTGGCAAGGTTTTACAGTTTTGTCTGTTTTTCCAAAACTAATGGCAACCATCATTCTGGAGCGGATAGAGGTTAGAATCGAGTCTACACTTAAGAGGCATCAAGCTGGTTTCCGCAGTGGGCGGTCTTGTGTCGACCATATCAACACTCTGCGTATCGTTCTT
Source organism: Dasysyrphus tricinctus (assembly GCA_963921185.1). NCBI lineage: Eukaryota > Metazoa > Arthropoda > Insecta > Diptera > Syrphidae > Dasysyrphus > Dasysyrphus tricinctus. The sequence goes on from OY992530.1 coordinate 106,974,877, forward strand.
GAGCAGTTTGCGGAGTTTCAATCACCGCTTTACCTCATGTTCGTGGATTTTGAGAAGGCCTTTGACCGAGTCAACCGTGAATGTATATGGAGATCACTTCTTGGTAGAGGAATTCCCTCAAAAATTGTTGCCATTATAAGAGAGTCCTATAACAACGCAAGATGTTTTGTTTTACACGATGGGCAGCTATCCGACTCCTTCGTAGTGCAACAGGGTGTGAGACAAGGGGATGTTCTATCGCCAATTCTCTTCCTGCTGGCGATGGACGACCGACGTATTGACGGCCAGCGTTGGTACAGCTGAGCGACAGGGCATTCAATGGAAACTGTTCGAAAGGCTCAGTCATTTAGACTATGCCGATGACATATAATGTCTACTGGCAAATAACATCAGTGGGCTGAACAGGATGTGCCAAACACTGCAAGTGAATGGAGAGTCGAGTGGTCTAAGAATAAACAGCATAAAAAGAGAAAAATAATGCTCAGAGGCCTCTCCACACAGCAGCGTATTATTCTACAGGAGACGTCAGTTGAAGAAGTGGAACAGTTTAACTACCTTGGCAGTATTGTTTCTGCAAACAGTGGTACGGATCTCTCGTTAAAAGTAGAATAAATAAAGATCGGGCTGCCTTCGGTACTCTGTTCACAATTTGGAGATCCAGCCAAAATTCCTATCGCACTAAGTTGAGATTCTTCGAATCCAATGTCAAATCCGTGCTGTTATATGCTTGTGAAATCTGGAAATTCACGTCTACCATTTCGAGGAAATTGCAGTCTTTTGTGAATCACTGTTTTCGCCACATCCTAAGGATGCGCTGACGGCCACAAATAATATCAAATGAGGAATTGTGGCGCAGGACAAATCAAGAGCAGCTGGACGTCAACATAAGAAAGCGTAAATGGCGTTGGATTGGTCACACACTGAGGAAACTAAACGATGAAATTGCAAAGCAGTCCTTTGAATGAACAACATGGAAATCGACTGTCTTAGCGCAAGCAGAATCCCAGAGAAAGACGTGGCCAAAGCTGAAGTACCTTGCAGCAGACCGTGAAGGATGGAGACTTTTTTTTGACGCCCTATTCCTCAGCCGGGGTTCAGGACACGATGATGATGAACAAAATGGTATACAAAACATTTCACATTTACCATTTATATCATCATGAAAGCAAAGTTAATGATTTTCTTTTGACATTTAACAGCTGATTTCTTTCCCTGAGAAAAAATTTGGGGTGTGTAAGAGTGCTCGCCCCCAACACACATCGAACACAGTGCAAATAAACTGGGGTGAAAAAAGTATTACATAAAACACATGAGGATGAGCTCAGGGCGACTCAGTGCACCCCAGTGCTGACATCGAACAAACCTATTATTACTCAATGTGAAAGAGCTTCAAATATAGGAAGCATATAGAAGATTATATGTGGTCACTTCTTAAAAAAAACAGAATCTTTAATTTAAGTCTTGCAGGTACATTAGACATGTATTATCCGATCAATTTGTCAAAACCTTTCTGTCTAGATTACCAGATACTTAGGTAGGTATTTATGCAGGTTTGTTTGCTGCTCAATCCATTTCTATGTTTAATTAATAGTAACATGTATTGGCATAAATGTTAGTTATTTATATCTTTTCCTATCGTACCCATAGGTAAGGTATTCGTAATGTGCATTCGGTTTTGACAAGTGCGGCGGCACTGCCGCGATCGTTATAATAATCTTTTAGAAAAACATCCATCCGGTATCTCTGAAGGCTTCTCATCCATCGTTTCCATTAATTGATAATCAATAATGCTGACATCTTGTATTAAGAACAAGAATCTAATTGCGTTTGATGTTTTTCCTATGTCTCTCTTCCCATTGCGTTATTTTTATTCATGGTGTTTTATATTCATGGAATAGTTATTGGCATCACAAAATAATATCGTTTAAATGAAAATCATATTCACAATAGCAATAGCCCATTATAAAAATGATACGAGTCCTTCAACATTATTTCGTATATCATTTTGATTTACCTAAAAGTTTTGTGATAGTTTTTTATCACAAAAAAATTCAAATTATTTTAACTGGCGAAAATTGTTCGAGGTTGCAGTATTGAAGTTCACGCGTGTAAATCAAACTTTGAAGCTTGAGGTAGTTTGCTAAAGGCACCTATATACAACAAATGAGTTGCACAATTAGTCTAAATACAATTGGAGAGTGTAGAAATATAGGTGCACATAAGAAGAACACTTTCGATTATTATTAGAAATAATAGTGGACTAAATGCAGAACCCTGAGGGACATAGGTTATTTTCGGAATAGAACCAGATAAAAAGACCCCGATTTGTAGTTATGCTGGCTTTCTTGGTCAGATTAGAATACATTAATAGTTTTGAATAAGATTTTTACATAGATTAACGTAATTGACTGTTTGGAAAGCCTTTGAAAAGTCTATCAGCATCAGAAAACTAAGTGCAAGCTTATCCAACGCTTTTGTTTAAATTTTGGACGGGCACTCAAGGTACTTTTGAAATGTTCAAATACAAATTTTTTGGTTTTAAAGGTCTTCACAGGCATCCACAGGACTTTTTTCAAGGCAGAGGGAGGGGGTAAATAATGGTTGTACAAGTATCGCTCAAAAGTCTATACCCACCGGGAAAAAATCAAAGTTTTTGTCAAGTTAGATTAAGGCCCTAGAAAGTTTTCCGCAAGGGAAATCTAGACGAGGAAAACTTGTCACATACTCGTGAGGCCCTTGCTAGGGAGAAAGTTTTTGGTGAGCTTTGTTATCTCATATAACAAAAACTTTATACCCACCATGAATGAATGAATGAACTAGTACTCCTTGATGTACTCATATTGCCGTTATCCACTTCTTTTTTAGTCTAAAGCTGCATTTGAACATCGCTCTTCATTCGATGAACGTGGTTTGTCAAACAAGGAACAATGTTCACCGAAAGTTCAAAAGGTCTTTTTTAATTTTTACGTTCTTGTTCGGTGTTAATTTCGATATTGATCCACGTACTGCCAACAAGGTACTCGAACGATAAAACCGAAGGTCTTAATGTAGCTTTTAAGTGACCCAAAAGTCTAAAACAAAAACATTATATATGTATGTAAGAAGACTTTAGCTTCATGAGCTGATGGTCTAAAAGCTAATGGCGCTGAATATTACCAACAACTGTTTTTTAAAAAATCCACCTGCTGAAATAAAAATAAAAATATTTCAGTCAAATGTAAAATACCAGCTTCACTTTAATACAAGCAAGTCGTATCGACTTAGACATGGATTTATTTGATCTCGATGTCCTCCTCATAATGATGAGCGAGACGGCCCAATAAAACGCGTGGGGTATTAAACCAGAGACCTTGAAGCGCGCACTAGCAAAGTGCGCCTCCATTTATGGCATTGATCGTTGGTCATCGATCAGCTAGCATCAATTAGCACGCTCGAACGGGCAAACATATTGGGCATTTTGCAAATCCACCGATAGAGGACTTGTTGTGCCCCTTCGCATGCACATGCTCAACTCCCGGATAGATAAGCTAAGCGGCCAATATGTATATATGATCTAAGTCGCCTCTCTCCCTCTCTTTTCGATCTGGGATGAATGGATCGATCAAATGTGTCGATAGCCGATTGGCAACGACGACATACATCGAGGAACATCGACCGACAACGAGACGACAGCAGTCAGCCAGCCAGGCAGCGGTTTAGTCATATTAAAGTGCTTATTAATCAATATCAATTGCAAAGTTTGATTCACGATGGCTTGGTTATGAGGAGGCTGCTTGATGATGCATATGCCTTCCTACAGTGCAGCGGAGCTGCCAGCCGATGAACGGAGAATAATTGCTGTGGCCGCACTTGAACTAGTTAGTCGGACGGTAACATGATCTCAAGGAGTGTGTATTTAGATCTGGCAGCAGGTTCTGCACACATGTGCGCGCCGTTCCAGAATTATGTTAATCGACATTACAAATTACTAATATCATAATATTAGCGCAGAGGCGGACTGGATGCAATTGATACACTTGAAGTTTGTTGTGTTGTTGTTGCTGTTATTGGAATCTCTGTGCAATGTATTGATGGGTGAGGAAGATCAGTTTCGCTTGACTCGGTGCCGATTTGTGAATAATTTCATTAACTTACGTAATAGACGGTTAACGTCCGCACTGATGATGATGATAATGATGATGAAGAGTGAGAGGTGGGATTGGTACGCAAGTTAATATTAAGTTCCCGAAATAATGACCTGTAAACGTTGTGTAGTGAACTTTTATGAGTTTTTGCCTTAATATTATGATTTCTATAGGTAAGATGAGTACAAAGCGCTTTTATAAGGTTCTTGTAAAGAAACCTTTCCATCCAGGAAGTGAATTATTATTTCTTAAAATTTGTTTCTCTGTGGGCTGAATAGGAAGGTAAATTCAATTATGTGGATCCTTATACGTAGTATAAGCCATCCCTTGCATACATAGAAACAAAGCTGGCAGTTACTTAAGTTAAATGAATAAATTTCTGTTAATGCATTTTTGGTGGTCGAGTTGCAAATGGTTAATGAACACTCTGAACACTCTAAAAACTCACTTCAATTTAGGAAATCAAAACTGTCCCAATGGAAGTGTAGGAAAGTACGAGCAGAAAGTACCAAAACACTCAGAAACTAAATATTTGAAATACAGACTCACCTTAAACATCAGAATACATTCCACAAATGAGCTACAATAAAACTATTTCAATAAAATGTCAAATAATTAATGACGTTGGTATACAGATCGACTATACATCAAGGCATATGACGAATAAAATACTTTTTAAAGTTCTTTGATACAATTTGGTTGCGTTTTATTTTGCTTATGAAAATTCATCTTTTTTTTGGCTAAGTTTTTTACAATACAAATTTTAGAAGTTTACATTTCGTCCTTCGAGCCTTTATATATGTAGAATCAGTTTTATAAAAAACTATAACTATATTATAAACAATAGACAGTTTTAGTGTGTGCAGTGAGTGATTAAACATTAAACAAAAAAAAAATCCAATCCCCAATTGATTTTCATAGAGGTAAAGATAGTCACGTGACTTGAATTTAATTTACATTTTTCGGCTCAAAAGTGAGTTTTCGAACATTTCCTTTCAAATAAAAATTTAATTATACTTAATTTTAACATTTAAACATAATTTCTACGAAATTTTCAACACGAGGACGTCAATGGAGTCTCGAGGAAGCAGCCTTTCATCAGCACAGACGGCAGCAGTAGCGGCATAAGCAGTAAGTAAGCTTTTTGTGTGTAGTTTACTCTTTTGATTAAAACCAAACAAAATTTCTGAAAATAAAAATTATAAAAATGGTGAGCTCCAAAAAGGGATTTTGAGTAAGATTATAAAAGATCTTACCAATTTCAAGAAAGCGCCAAGGGAACGCAAAGGAAAAGCGTATACTTCTGGGCGCTTATGCAAACTGGAAGAAGAGATGCAGACTCCAAAGTCCTTACACGAAGCCATTATTGGGGCAGGTATACTAGAAGACAATTTAAAGAGGACAATTTGTTGGTGGTGTACGAACAAATTAATGAACTTTACCTGGAGTATCGTGCTGAATTGGTCGACGCGATGGAGAAAGCATCGCCAGTTATTGCGGCTCCAACAAACACGGGTGATCTGCCCCGCTGCTGCAACACCTTCCCATTCGGGTATACGTCTTCGTCGGACAGATCTTCCGACGGTTCTTATACCACCTGGCGCGCCTTTCACGATAGGTTTCAAGCTCTCGCCCACAACAATAAGAGCCTTGAGGACATCGACAAGCAACATTTTTTGCAGTCATGTCTAGTGAGCGATGCCAATCGATTTTTACAAAATCTTGCAATAGAAGCTGCAAGCTATGAGAAGGCTTGGGAGCTTTTAAACGAAAAATATGATCATAAACGCATCCTGGTACACATCCAGATGCAAAATCTTTTTGGTCAACCATCGTTGTCTCAGGGAACGGCAACTAGGCTTCGAGACCTTCTTTATACCACCAGTGCTTGTCTGCTTGCGTTGGAGAACAAGGAAGTACCGGTATCTGACTGGGATACAGTACTAATTTGGTTCCTTCTCCAGAAGCTTCCTTCAACGAGCCAAAAACTGTGGAAAGAAAAGTTAGGTAAAAGGAAAGATTTACCAAATTTTAAGGAGTTTACTGACTTTCTGGAGTTAAGATTCCGTACTTTGGAGGTAGTGGGTCAGCAAGAACTGGGAGCAGCGTTTCGAACTAGAGATGAGCCAAACGTCAACACACGTGGCCACGTGTCCAAACAAAGCCGAAAGCTTTGCAAGCCAAGTAGGTCAGAAAGCAGCCGTTCAAACAAGCTTCAAAGACAAATCCCGTAGAGCAAGTTTCATGCCAACCAAGGCAAACACACATTGCGAAGATGTCAACGTTTTCTAAACATGGAACGAAAGGAGACGGTTCGTAGATTGAAAGTTTGCGATAACTGCTGTTATTTTTGTCAGCAAAGACAACATTCATTGCTGCATTTCAATAATCAGCAATATAGCCAACCGTTAACACAACAACACACACAATAACAATCTGGAGCAGGTACGTCTGCTCAGGCGATGAAAGATCATCCAAAAGCATTTCAGGCGACCGTAAATCCAGATGCACTTGAGTTTCAACCAAGTGAACAAAATTTTCAGTCAAACGGACAAACTTCAAACTACCACACGTCCCATGGTGATCGTTAACGTGCACACCAGGTGCTTCTGGCGACAGCAGTTGTGAAGGCAAGAGCAGCAGATGGCAGACTACGACTTTTACGTGCTCTTATCGACTCTGGGTCAGAGACATCGTTTATCACTGAAGCTGCCGCACAACTATTGAAGCTAGAAAAGCGACGTACCATTGCCGAGGTATCTGGGATAGGGTTGGTCAGCAGCGGAACTACACAACACTCCGTCGAGGTCCGTTTTGCATCTCGCCACTCGACATTTGAGACGACCGTACAGACTTTGGTTTTCAAGTCGCTGACTGGACATCTCCCGACCTAACGAGTGATACCCGGCAATTGGCATCCCCGGCAAACTCGAAGCTTTCTTCAAGTTACGGACTTGAGCTCCCAGATAGAAAAAATTGGGAAATGGAAAAAACGCCGTTCCAGGCACTTGGCACCGAAGAGAGTATGGCTTGCGAGATCCATTTTGACAAGCACACAACACGCTTACCAGACGGGCGTTATCAAGTGAAGCTGCCGTTCATAGGTGAAGATCGATCAGCGATGGGATCGAGTAGGCAGAGCACGTTTCGAAGATTTTTGCAAGTGCACCATACCTTGCAATAAAAATCTTGAAAAGAGTGGCTGGTGATGAAAACCATAATTTTCCGGAGGGGGCGAAGGTTGTCCGTGAGGACATGTACGTTGATGACCTCATCAGCGGAGCAGATACGATTGAAGATGCACGGAACAGTGGACGAGCAACGAAAGGGAACTCATCGAAGATATACCAGTTCAAGATCGGGAGCTTGACTTTGCACTGCCTTTCAATTTGTCAAGCCATTGAAAGGAAGCTTTGATACGGATCACAGCCAGCCGATCGGTGGCTGTTATTTAAATTCTGGACAGTTTGTAATTTTTAATTTTATCAAGGGTTGGGTTAAAAAGCTTGAAATTTTGAGAAATAATAGAAAATATATGATTGAGGGTGAAAAATTGGAATTTTGTACTTTCCGTCAAGTTACTGCCTTAAAGTTCTAAAGCTATCTAAAAACGACTCTTGAGTGCTGCTCCAAAGCTCCTTAGTCGTTATTGTATTTACCGATTGTGGTGGAAATATGTAAGAGATGTTTCAGCATCACTTAAATTTTAGATTTATTTTAAACAAGTAGAAGTGGATTTTAAGTCGATGATATAGTGATAATGGCATCAGAAAAATTTATCCTTAAATGTCAACCCACTTTAAACTGAACTGGTTCTGCTTACGAGAAAACTCTTGGTTGGAGTCTTTACGTGTCGCAACACAATGCGAACCCAGATGAGCAGACTGTTCATATAAAGGAAATCTGACTTATGCAGAGGCTGTCAGTACGAAGAAGTGGGAGGGGGCTTATCTCACTTCTTTTGTGAATGCTCCAGCCTAACCAGAACTAAAAAATATTCCCTCGGAGCATACTTCTTCGACGACCTGGGCAACTTCCACTAAAAAGCAGCCCTAACTTCATTCAGAAATCAGGATGGTTCCGGGAAGCACCTCGTGCCTAAGACTTTCACTAAATCCTTCCTCCTACTCTTTCGTTCCTACATTGTTCAAGCCCTGAGGATCACAATGGATCCATTGAGATCCAAATGAGGTGATACGAATTGCCACATCATCACCCCACCTAACCTAACCCAAGCTATGTAAAGCGTGAATCGAATGTGGACATGTCCATTTAAAGTCCCTATTTTTCAATCTGCAGACTGCAGTAATATTTGGTGGATCCTTACCACTTCTTTTAACTAAGTAAACACTTGTTGCTTTGAATAAGTCGGCAACAGGGCCATCAGCTCCAAGCTCCAACAGCTTTATTTGAATAAGTTTAAGTACCTATACATTATATCAAAGGGTAGACAGAATTTTGTTGTCTACTTTGGTTGTCTTGTTTTAATGGCACAATCTATTGGATACTGGTATGTGATTCATTATTCCTTTGATACTGTTTCGATAAAAGACTTTTAAGAAAAAAAAAGGATTTGCTCAAAGCATTCAAAGGTACCTACAGTTGCAAAAGAACTCAAACATTTTGATGAGCACAAGGAACTGCTCCAGATTTATTGGGAATTGTTTTTTTTTTTAACGTTTAAAAACCACCGCGTAAGCTTTTACCGGCATAGGGAAAGTGGACAAAATAAAAGAAAAATTCTATTCCAGACAAAAATCGAGCCTATTCTCGTCCTGAGTTGACAGAGCTGGAAGTGTTTAACTAAAGGCGTTTTCCTTTGGAGGTGGCGAAGTACTTGCAAGTACTTTGCCAGCTTTTTTCAATGGAACACATCAAACTGCTTTCCCATGTAAAATGTATCTACTCGCACATGAGGGGAACACTACCTTTTCCCGTAGATCAGTTGCCCGTATTACGTTTGCCCGCCGATTGTATATGTACTTTTTTGACTCCAATCCCGCAGTACGATATCCCGCGGCACAGTTTCCTATGGATTTTTTGACGGGATTGGCTGCGGGATTGGAAAAAGTATTTAATACTTTTGGAAAGTACTTTTTCGTATTTTGGAAAAAAAAATTTTATTTATTTTGATGGATTTAAAGCGCGAAAAAAATAATTTTAAGCGGGAAAAAAATAAAATTCACAAAAAAAATTTCTTAGCTAAAAAAAACATAATTTCAGTTCAAAACGCTTAAAAACCATTTTAACTATTTCAATGGATTTCAAGGACGAAAAAATGAATTTTAAGCGGGAAAAAAATAAAATTCCCAAAAAATGATTTTAAGCTAAAAAAAACATAATATCTGTTAAAAACGCTTAAAAACCATTTTAAGCATGAAAAAAATTGAATTCTTCTAAAATAATTTTTAAGCGTAAAATTGAATTCCTCTTACGAATCACCAAACGAAAATGATTTTATCTCTTAGAGATGTTTATTGTTTACCCTACCGAGTCCTAGTGAGGACTGAATTTTATTCTGGAATTACTTTTGCTTTTATACTTTTATGTGTCGACTTACTTGGATGTTCGTTCTTGTTGATTCTCACAGTTTCATATCTCGGATTAATATGAAAATTATTGAAAATTTGTAAATGACATGACCTCGACGCTTGGCTAGTTTCAATGCTGATGACAGTGAACACTATAAAAATAGCTCATCAATTTCTCTGTCATACAGCTTGAAACTCTTTTGAAGTACAATCTAGCTACATTAGTTCTTTTTGGGGCTAAATTAAAGATTGTAAAGGGATGTTAAATTAATCTAGCTATGAATATAAAGTAATTTTTCTGCGCTAGACGATAGACGCAAGGTACTGTTGACATTGGCGCCTGCCAGACGACTTTACATACCCGAAGCGGAGCAACAGAGTTGCGTGAGCGGGACAGAGGACCCAAAAAGGAGGGTTAAAATCCTGAGAACCCGCGAAGCGGGCCACCCAAGGTACTGTTGCTCAAGAAAACTTGACAATGGCAATGAAACTCGCTATAAGCGTCATATTCTAGGAAGTGCCGATTTTCAGTTGATGCATCGCATTATATGAAAAATTGACTTTTATCTTTAAACGCGATTTGCGGCTAAACTAAGCGTCCTAGAGGCATCAAAGTTTACACAATTTAAACTTGATTTGTGGCTCAACTATCCATCCTAGCGACTTTCAATGCAAAAGAAACTTTACATACACCCAACCTCGCACCCACCCCAAATCCTATAATGAGCCCAAGCAGGGGGGTTGCAGGGGGGCAGCATGCCCCCCCATACATACCTCACTCTTTATTTGCGTTTATTTTCCACCCAAGGTAGAGTTTCTCAAGAAAACTTGACACTGGCGCTGAATTGATGCATCGAATCATACGAAAAATCAACTTTTATCTTTAAACGCGATTTGCGGCTAAACTAAGCGTCCTAGAGGCATCAAAGTTTGCATCTTTAAACTTGATTTGCGGCTAAACTATCCGTCCAAGCGACTTTAAATAAAGAAACTTTGCATACACCCAACCTCGCACCCACCCCAATTCCTATAGTGAGCCCAGACAGGGGGGTTGCAGGGGGGCAGCATGCCCCCCCATACACATCTCACTGTTTATTCGCGTTTATTCGCCACCCAAGGTACTTTTGCTCAAGAAAACTTGAAATTGGCGCTCAATTATACGATAAATAAACTTAAATCTTTAAACGCGATTTGCGGCTAAACTAAGCGTCCTAGAGGCATCAAAGTTTGCATCTTTAAACTTGATTTGCGGCTAAACTATCCGTCCAGGCGACTTTAAATAAAGAAACTTTGCATACACCCAACCTCGCACCCACCCCAATTCCTATAGTGAGCCCAGACAGGGGGGTTGCAGGGGGGCAGCATGCCCCCCCATACACATCTCACTGTTTATTCGCGTTTATTCGCCACCCAAGGTACTTTTGCTCAAGAAAACTTGAAATTGGCGCTCAATTATACGATAAATAAACTTAAATCTTTAAACGCGATTTGCGGCTAAACTAAGCGTCCTAGAGGCATCAAAGTTTGCATCTTTAAACTTGATTTGCGGCTAAACTATCCGTCCAAGCGACTTTAAATAAAGAAACTTTGCATACACCCAACCTCGCACCCACCCCAATTCCTATAGTGAGCCCAGACAGGGGGGTTGCAGGGGGGCAGCATGCCCCCCCATACATACCTCACTGTTTATTCGCGTTTATTTTCCACCCAATGTAGTGTTTCTCAAGAAAACTTGACACTGGCGCTGAATTGATGCATCGAATCATACGAAAAATCAACTTTTATTTTTAAACGCGACTTGCGGCATATACATATATTATATTATGTACATATCTCACTGTTTATTTGCGTTTATTCGCCACCCAAGGTACTTTTGCTCAAGAGAACTTGAAATTGGCGCTCAATTATACGAAAAATAAACTTAAATCTTTAAACGCGATTTGCGGCTAAACTAAGCGTCCTAGAGGCATCAAAGTTTACATTTTTAAACTTGATTTGCGGCTAAACTAAGCGTCCTAGCGACTTATAAAATTCATATTCGTGATCTAGGAAGTTCCAGTTCTAAAAAATGAAAAAAAAAATTGGTAAAAAAGTATTTTTCAAAACTTTCGAAAAAATATTTTCAGTTTACTTGCTCACCCTTTTTTTCTTGTTTTAATTTGTCTTCAAAATATTAATGATTTTTTTTTTTTTAATTCAAAAAAAGATCTGAACTTTTCTCAACTTTTTTTTTTGAAATTGGCACCAACCTGACCAACGCTTAAAACGACTTTAAAGCGTAAAAGCAAATTCCCCTAAGGATTCACTTTAAACGCTTCCAATCGTCCTAAGCGTCCTGATTACCCAACCCAACCAAACCACCAAAACTGAAAATCTAATTTTATCCCTTAGAGAGATGTTGATGTTCACACTTCACGCTACGGAGTTCTAGTAAGAACTCAATTTTATTCCGGAATTATTCCTCCTTTTTTACTTGTATCGGACGACTTACTTGTGAAGAGGTTCGTACTTGTTGATTCTCACACTATAGAATTTAATACAGTGAAGTCTTCTACATATTGTTAAAAATCAAAAAGAGTATTGAAATTCATTTTCAATGATTTTGATTGGCTGATGCCTATGGGAATCCAATTGGATATGGGAATCCAATTAGACTACAGCGCCGTTACTTTATATCAAGGGTAGTAGCAAACCGCGGGCAAACGTAACCGCGGGAAAACGATCCACGGGATATTGTTTTTCGGGAAAACGATCGACGGGAAATCGTTTTTCGGGCAAACGTGACGCGGGAAAACGTGACGCGGGAAAACGTTTTTCGGGCAAACGTACCCAACCCGCACATGAGAGCATGTGCAGTTGGAAGTACTAGATTAGGGTTTTCATCTACTCGTAAGTACTTCGCCACCTCCAAAGGAAAACGGCTTAAATCATGAACTGACGTCTGGTATTGGTAGCCCTACTTTTTTCCTTTCCGATAAATGTCCTAACTTCATTCCCGCAATGTCATTCCTCTATTTTCTCAATCGAGCACTTGTCATGCTACATACTTCTTTGTTCTTCTTGCTTCTGACTTCTGACACTAAGCCAGTTGCATTCTATCCTTTTTTACTCGAAATGCTTGCAATCGTCTAACTTTAGGTTAAAACAACCAAACCTTTGGGGTTCCGATTCTAAAATAATTTTGTTTTGTTCAACTTCTGAAAATACTATAATAAACAACACACAAACCAAAACAATAATTTTATTTACCTTGCTGTCATCGAATGGCACACAAAAACCTGTCTTTTATGAGCCTGAAGCCCCGAAGCCAAAACGAGGTCATTGTTCTGGAGATGAGTTAAAATTGTATCCCTGATAACCCCAAATCTTCTCCTCGTTTTTGGTAATTTCCTTCCAAATTGCATTTTTTCGCATTAACTCATACCGCAAAAAAACAACACAATATTTTTTAATCTTGATAGCTCAAAGGAACACCGGGTCATAAGGCGGTCCATATTCATATAGCTAAAGAAAAAAGGGGATAATGATCTCTTAAAATTGTTGTTGTGATCTTAAACCTGTTCACTGGAAAGTGCAGCTTCCAAAATTAGATTAATTTCGAATCAATTGAAGACAGACGTTTTAAGAACAACTCTTATCTCTTTTTTTGTTATATGAGATATGACTAACAAGAGATATGTCCTCCAAGCGATTAAATCTTTCTTGCAGATTGGTATTCGCTTGGGGGGATCTTAAGAAGGACCTGTAGCTTTATGACTTCATTAATAAATCAGTTAACAAGATTTTGGTACATCGAAAAGCCATAAATTAAATAAAAGCCAGTAATGACTTAATGGAGCAAGAACGTCAGATACTCCATGAAGCATGAACCGTGACTGTCCTTTCATTATACCAATCCACACATCGACATCATTCCAAGTCGGCGCGGTGGCTATGCCGTTGTATATCTTTATTTATTCTGTGTCATCTCTGGCATTCTACACGACACGGGTCAATTGCATGCGATATTGTGTGCGCACCTTAAGGCAACGTAATTTGACTGTTTGCCATACTAATTAAGTTGGAAACACAAATCTCTAACTGAATCGCTTCGCTCTAGAGATGTGCCTCTGGCAATTAGAATATTTTCCGTGTTCCTATTTGAGTTGGTTTATCATTTGGTTTCGGTGGAGATTTCATGATTTATCCAACATTATAGTCAACGGAAGGGATTGTATACTGCTAAGACTATATGGTCACACAATGCCCGCTAGTTGAGTATATGTGTTAAAGTAACGGTTATATTGCGGATATCAGAGGCACGGATTTATTCATTTCCAACCGAATTAATGGATTTTATGTGAAAAGTCTCTTTTCATTGTCCAAGATGGTTTTTCTTTCTTTAATTTTTTTTTTTTGAAGAAGAGGGCAGTAACAGCGTATATGGCACCGCTTTTGGTATCATGTATCTCTTCTGGGCAGTGAAGAATGTTAATGCAGATTGGAATGGTTGGTCAGAGCACAAATGAAATGGTTTTTAGGCCTGAAGGTATTTTAGATAGCTTCTTCGTTGTTTTCCTCTTCCGTATGTGAGTGTGTGAGGAAGAAATATTTTCATGTGGTATTCATTGCAATTCCCTTGGCATTGTAGCGAAAGAAAAACCTTAGCTTGATCTTCTTGGTCGGAAGGTGTGGATCTTATTTTTCGACCTCCGGGTATTTATTTCAACGCACAGTTTGATGTATGATGTACCTTTAATCCTACATATATTGGGTTATCATACCTTCTATGTTATACTGAAAAGTATATTGCATTTTCAAGATCTGAGATTTGGAGATTGAGACATTCAAGCCATTTGAAGCTATTCCTCTGTATTGGGTTGGGATGGAAGAATTCCAGCTTTATTATGACAAACACCATCATAACCTAACAAATCCATCATCAACGGGAAAACTTTCTCAACAAATTGAACATTAATTTGTAGGAAACGATCTTTGTATTTATTTATTATTTTTAAAGAAATTTGAAACCAACAGCCACAGTTTTAGAATCCCTGGTAGGTATATGTTAGCTTAAGCCTAAACCTTCATATTTAGTTCGAACTTCACTCAAATTTTGTGGAACGTGAAGCTGATGATGGAGATGAGTGTAAAAAAAGAAATAAAATAACAATATAATAGAATTTCCTTAATAGAAAAAGAGAAGAGAGGAAAAAAATATAGTTGCTGTTCAGCCAATTGCTGCATCTTCGAGTCTCTGAACAAGAGAACATCTACAAAAAATCGAAATTAGCATCACTACATTGATCTTTTGCAACAGGGAAGCGCTTCCGATGAGATTTTTCTGCGCTGATTTAGACTGAAAGTTTCATATTATATAGTTTCATATATCTAAAATTATTTTTAAGATCGAATTTGAAATTTTCGAGTCTAAAACTTAGCCAGAAATCCCATCTCCGGAATCGTTTCGACGCCATTTTTCAAGTCACGCTCTTCTTCGAAACGGGACGCGTGTCAAAGTTTGCCGAGGGACTATAAAAGGGCCTTCGTAAGAAGAATAGTTCTCTTGTGTTTTGGAACTTTGACGAGTGCTGCAACTCTGAACGTGAAGAAAGTTTGTACGGCGTGGCAAGAAATCCGGTACTATTATCAAAAAAAATTTCTTTTTCTATACGAAATAAAAAAAAAAAACTAAGAAAAAGTACGGAAATAGCGCGTAGTAAAACGAAAACCGAAGAAAAAAAAAAGTAAGAACTGCGTTACAAAAATAAATTTCGTAACCAAAAACTAAACACACGAAAGAAAAACCGCGTGTTCACGACTTAAAAGCAAGGAAATATTGGTCTCTCTTTTTTTCTGTTTTAAAATAAAAGCCCAAAACCGCTCAAAAAAAATAAGTAACACAAGAATACCACGTGCCAACTAAGCATGACAAAAAAATGCCTACTTACTCTAAAACATGCAGGAAAAAATGTAAATTATAAAATGTGTTATCCTATTTAATATAGTCTTGAAAGTTCCAAAAAAAGGGGGGCAAAACAATAAAGGAAAAAAATCGGTCATACTTGCAAACAAAAAAACAGTTACCTATATAAAAAAAACGTTAATACGACATGAAAAAAAAATATAAAATAGTGTAAAACAGTCAAAAATAATAACCAAGAAAAAATATTAGCTAACCTATTAAAATGGTATAAAAACGCCCATGCTAAAAAAAAAGTAGAAACCCTTAAATCCAAAAGTAAACCTATAAAAGGTGTCCCGGCCCAAAAAAAGAATAAAAATAGGCAGAAAAAAAACCCACCCTCATGCAAACACCTACCATCCAATCATCCATATATGACGAGCAAACCACCTGTGAAAATCTGTTCGGGTTGGATTTATATGAAAAGTCTCCATCGACCAGAAATTACGACGACCTCATCTCCATCAGCAGCCTTATATTATGAAAAGTGTTTTTTTTTATTAAATTAATTTTGCCATTTACCATATATTTATATCTATTTTTTTTGTATTTGGTAAATCTATTTTGTATATATATCTGTCTCCCTCCCACTTACTTACTTACTTACTTACTTATCCGGCTCCCGATCCATGAAGGGTCTCTGCCTGAGATATTGCGGTCTTCCATTGGTTGCGGTCCCTCGCACGCTCCCTCCAGTCGTCGAGACCAAGCGCTCTTGCGTCTGTGACCGCCTGGTCCCTATAGCGGAGGTTCGGTCTTCCTGGTCGTCTCGAACCTGGGGGCTGGGATTCGAAGATTTTCTTGGCTGGAGCGTTGTTGTCCATTCGCTCGATGTGGCCGAGCCAGTGTAGTTGACGTGTTTTGGCTCTTTGGACTACATCCACATCTTGGTACAGCTCGTACAGTTCACGATTGAATCTTCTCCTCCAATCGCCCTCTTCGCATATAGGACCAAATATCCGCCGAAGAATTTTTCTCTCGAAAGTGCCCAGTATCAATTCCCCATTTTAACTTATCGTCCAGCACTCGGGGCCGTAGAGTAGAACTGGTAAAATTAGCGTTTTGTATAGCGGGCACTTTGTCTTTCGGGAAAGGAGTTTTGAACTCATTTGTTTGGCCAAACCGAAGTAGCAGCGGTTCGCTAGGGTAATTCTTTGTCGGATTTCCACTAAGGTGTCGTTCGTGGAATTGATGTTTGTTTCTAGGTAGGTGAACTCCTTGACTACCTTCGAAATTACTGCTACCAACAGTGACGTTTTGTCCTAGGCGATAAACAGATGAGGCTTTGTTTGTTGATAGCATATACTTTGTTTTGTCCTCATTCACTTCAAGACCAACACCTTTCCCCTGTTCATCAATAGCTGTGAATGCTTCAAGTACAGCTTTCTTGGAGCGGCCGATGATGTCGATGTCGTCTGCATAGCCAAGCAGTTGAGAAGACCTGTTGAGGATAGTGCCTTCCATGTTAACACCACTCTTGCGCACTATCTGCTCCAGGAATAAGTTGAAGAAATCACATGATAGCGCATTTCCTTGTCTGAATCCTGTACACGTCTGGAATAACTGGGATGATTTTTTTTTTTTTTTTTAGATTAAGAATTTTTATTTTTCAATTTGTTTTATATACAATTGACTTAAAACTAACTTATTATTAAATTTAATCTTGTTGGCTCAACAATAGGGGCCCAACGTTCTTCTTTTGGCTTTATATAATGCTATTTTGTTACAATATCATATTAATGTTTACTTAATCTAATACATGAATTTGAAATTTTTATATAATTTATATAATTATTGATGGATAAAATGTAAGAATAAAATAAAATAAAATTAATACAGGGTTTATCCCCTGTAGTGTCTGTTGTTGCTTCGCTCGTAGAAAGGGGCGTCGTCATTATGGATAATATCTTCAAATTGTTCTTCAATGATGGCTCGGGGATTGAGGTATCTGTGACTGGGCGCTAGCTGCTGCTGCAGGAGTTGCTCGATTTCTGGATTCGGATGGTCTTCCAGGTTCCTGATGATTTTTTCGGCAAGCTGAAGCATATATTGATCAAGCGGTATCAATTTTGCTTCCTCGTACAATTTTTTTGTGGGGATGAACTTCTTCGTCAATGGATTGCGGTAGAGTCCAGTGCAAATGCGCAGCATCTTCCTCTCAAATAGCTTCATCTTCTTCATTGCTGTGGGTGATATCGTAAACCATATGGGAAAGGCGTAGGTCAAAACGGGTCTGATGAGCTGCTTGTAAACAAGTAGCTTGGTCTTCTTGCTTAGCCCATTCCGCTTCCGGAGTAACGGGTGGACCAAGTGCAGAGAAAAGTTGGCTCTCTTCAGCATCAAGTCAGCATGCTTCTTGAATTTCAGCTTGTTTGTGAAGTTGACTCCAAGGTATTTTGTTGACGTCTTGACCGATACTTCAGTTCTGTCGGGAAGCTTGATTTTTATGTTGTCGCAGCGTGTAGCAAACGCTCCTCTTCTCAAGACTGTCACTGGTGTACGGAAACAGATCAGTTCTGTTTTGCTGCTGTTTATCTTCAGACCCCATTTGAGATGGAATAACTCGGATGAGCTGTTACCCATTTGCACGTTACACCGCGTATTTTGTAACGTCGTGCGGCATAGCTGGATCAGTTTTTTCGGGATCCCGAGTTCCGACATCGCCAATAGAAGTTCTTGGCGACTTATGCTATCATATGCGGCTTTAAAGTCGATGAATAGGTGGTGGGTCTCGACTTGAAATTCGTTGGTCTTTTCCAGGATTTGCCTCAATGTGAAGATTTGGTCTATCGTTGATCTGCCTGGCCTGAAGCCACACTGGCACGTGCCGATCATAGTGTTGCAGAAAGGTTTAAGACGCTCACATAGTACGGTGGATAGGATCTTGTAGGCAACATTAAGCAGTGCCTCTGTAGTTCTTGCAGGACATAGGATCGCCTTTTTTGTAGATTGGGCATATGGAGCTATTTGACTAGTCATCGGGCATACTTTCCTCCTCTCAAACTTGGTTGATGAGCTGGTGCATGCACCCTACCAGGACATCTCCTCCATACTTAGAGAGTTGCGCAGGTAGGCCATCCGAGCCGGCGGATTTGTTGTTCTTAAGCTTGTGGAAGGCTTTCTTAACCTCTTCAGTACTGGGCGCTGGGACTGGATCTTCATTGACTGGTCTTATGCTTCTTTGTTCCTCTATTGCCTCCTCTACATAATGCCCATTAAGCAGCTGCTGGAAATGCTGCTTAAACACGTCTACAATTCCCTGTGCTTCGGTGACTAGGTTACCTTCGCTGTTTCGAAGAGCTTGCGTGCCAGTCCTATAACCAGATGCCAGTTGCTTGGCTGTTTTGTAGAACCGGCGGGTGTTGGTGGCGGTGCTTGACTCTTCGAGATACTTGAGCTGAGAGGCTGCGGATGCTCTTTTCTTTCTACGCAGGGTTTTTTTTCTCTTTCCTTCTTTTTTCACGGTACTCCTCTCTTGCTGCTCTTGTTTTCCGTTGCAGCATTTGCATTCGTGCATTTTCCGTCTCCTGCTTCAATACCGCGCATTCATCGTCATACCACGGGTTCTTTTTTGTGGGTGGTTGATAGCCTATGGTGGTCTCGGCTGTCTCCTTAATGATGTCGCGATATTGGTTCCACTGGTTGTTGACGCTTGTGGCTGGGTTTACGGCAGAGAGATTCCCGGTCAATTGCTCACTGTAGTCTCTGGCTTTCTCAGATGTGCTAAGGCATGCAATGTTGAATTTCTTCCTTTGGGCGGTCTTCGTTTTCTTTTCGTTGGACAGTCGGGCTCTGAATTTTGTCACAACAAGAAAGTGGTCAGAGTCCACGTTTGCGCCTCGGAAAGTTCGCACGTCCAAGATGTTCGATGCATACCTTGCGCCAATTAGCACGTGGTCGATTTGTTTGGCGGTTCGACCATCTGGAGATCGCCAGGTTGCTGTGTGTATCCTTCGCCTGGGGAACCTAGTGCTACTTATCACCGTATTACGAGCTGCAGCAAAGTCGATTAGTCGGAAGCCGTTATCTGTTGTCGTTTCGTGGAGGCTGTGCTTTCCAACTAATCCGCCAAAGATGTTTTCCTTTCTGACTTTAGCATTGAAGTCTCCGAGCACGACTTTGACATCGTACTCCGGACAGGCTCCATAGGCTCCGCCCAGGGGGTCGTAAGACTCCTCCTTGTTAGACTTGGCATAAAGCCAAGACCAGTATCCAGCGGCTGCCAACGTGGAGGTATTGTAAGCCCTTGATGTGTAGGAAAAGATACAGCTCGAGGCTCCTAGTTCCTACAACATCCAACCACCTCCCTCCCACACTCTAATCAAAAAAAAAATGTATATAATAAATTTAATAAAATCAATCTCTGCTTAACCTAATACCTAAAGTTGTTTTAGTGCAATTCGAATTAGTATTTTTATAAAACTAAATATCTACCCGTGAACTTTTGTGAGAGTATACACATAAGTCTGTGCATCGTTTTAAATATTTAATTTACCAGCATACTGTACAACAATAACAAACAACTACTTTGGAGCGGTGCACCCCATCAAAGTTTTTATCACAAGTGTGGTAAGTTTTTTTTTGTATTTTTATTGAGAGAAATTAAGAGAAACAAACAAATATAATAATTGAATATTATAAACGATCTGCAACATAGACAACTGAGTGTAATAAACTTGCACTTGTCACATTTCACGGCGAATTCAAATGAGTTGTTTTTTTTGGGTATCTTTAAAATTAATATTTTTCATTGGACACTTTAAGAGTGGTCCTTTTGATAAGAGACAGTGAGGTGAAGATAATTATTTTTTTTTATTGAAATATTTATTTTTTTTTGTTTCGATTCAGTTTTTTTTAATTTTTTTTTTAATCGTTCATATAGTGTAATATATATACATATAATCATTAAGATTAATTTTCAAGTCTTAAAAATGTTTCTACTTTATCAAAGTAATACAAATAATAGATATATATTTTTTTATTTTTCTTCATTTTTATAGTTTTTACTTGCGATATAGGTACTATAGGGCAAGTTCTGGATTCGTGCAGAAAAAAAATTTCGAGATAACAATCAAACATGACATAACGATGATAGGGAATACGAAAAAAGTGGGTGGCAAAATTCTGTCTGTCTGTCTGTCTGTCCGTTCCTCAACCTACAGCCTAAACCACTGAAGTGATTTTCTTCAATTTTGAACTTAAGGTTTTTTTGTAACTCTCCAGAGGGGAAATTGAAATTTTTTTTTTAGCTCAAAAAATAACGGTGCTTGCCATACAACCGTTAAGGAAAAGCTTATTTATCTCAAGAAAGGCTGCAACGATTTTGATAAAAAAAAAAATCAGTGTATTTTTGTAGATATGATTTACCTTTTAGTAAGAAAAAAGTCACCAAAAACATTTATTAACGGTAACCTGCCGCATATAACGTTTTTTTTTTTGATTTTTGGTTTTCTCATTAACTGCTCATCCGATTTCAATGAAATTTTTTGCACAAAAGTTTTGTTAAAATATAAATAATACTGCATACCAACATTTTTGAAAAAGTAAATTTTGGATTTAAAAAAAAAAAATCCAAATTTTTTTTTGAAAATTCAATATTTCAAAAACGAGTTAATGGATTGTTTTGAAATTTTAGTTTTAAATGTATATTAATATATACTCAAAATTGGCATACCAATTTTTTTTTTGAAAAATGTTACAAAGATTTTATATATAAAAAATTAATTTTTAAGAAAACGGCTCCAACGATTTTAAATTTTTTTTTTGCATATATTCATATTTTTTCAAGTAATCAGATGGCATACTTTTTTTTGAGCTCTAAGTTATTTATCAGACTGTTTAAACAATTAAAAGAACGATTTAAATGCTTTTTATACTTTTTCTATAATAACTTGAATATTTTTTAAAGTTCTTAAGTCCCACACAACTTGAACATAAGAGCAAGTACGTGCGATCCAGTCGTGCATTTTATTTATTGTTTTGTTGGGGAGATATTTCATAATTTTCAAATAAAAGCGAATTTTTTTTTTCAAAGTCAATCAAATAAATCATGACGTACGTCACTGGAAGGGTCTATTCAAACCTTATCCGCACATCCAGAACATTTTTTTATTGTTCTGTTGGGGAGATATTTTATAATTCTCAAATAAAAGCTCCTTTTTTTTAAAGCTAATAAAATAAATCATGACGCACGTCACTGCAAAGGTCGATTTAAGCCCTATCCGCACATCCAAAGAAATGTCTTTTTTGTTGTTTTTTTAGGAGATAACTTCATAACTTTCAAAGAAAACCCTATTTTTTCAAAGCTAATGAAATAAATCATGACGTATGTCACTGGAAAGGTATGTTTAACAAAACCTAAATAAAAAGATGTGTCATTAAAAAATTAATATGGAAATAGGGAACTTTACATATGTGTCCGCGTCAAAAAGACAGCAACTATCTGTTGGTGTGTTTTTTTTTGCAAACCCAGGGGAATCGGATGAAAGAACGATATCGAGGCTTAGCGACTCCATCACAGATAAAAAGTGGAGTTTCCATACAAAATATCGATAACATGTATGAAATTCATGACGGTAATTCAGTTTTTATCTGGGTAAAAGTTAAGCACAGCAAAGTCTCGGGGCTTACTTAAGCTAACCCAAAGGGGCTTGGTTGATAAATTGCTTAGCCTTGACGTCGTTTTTTGTCCAAGCCCATTTGAGCAAGGAAATTGTTTGGTAACTTTCAAATTTCAAAATGTAAATAAAAAAAAGCAAAAGTAACAGGTGGTCTTTTATCCTTCATGAAGTTCATTCCGAATGTCCATGCCCATGCCATACAATGCGTTTTTTTTAAATTTGTAAATGAAAAAGAGAGCTTGATTCTTAAAGCTCTATTTGAAAATAACTCAAAGAAATTTCTTCAATTGAAACTCACAGGTGACGGGAAGGCTACCTTAAAACGTGAACTATGAGAAGGCTATGAATATACTGAACACACAGAACCATTTTTGAATAAAACATTCGTACTAATTTTTTAGTTCGGGAAAGGAGCAACTGTTCAAGTTTTTGCTCTCACATTTTTATTAGTAAGCATCTTAAACAATTGTATCTGTTAAATTTTTGTTTGAGAAAAAAGCATCCGTAAGATACAATTTTTCAAAATGCAAACAGCAGACACCAATTCCAGGAGCCCTCTTTGAATCTTTCTGTTTATTAAAACTTACCTACCTCAAAGCTCAACCCTCCTTCAACTTCTTTTAATTCTAACACCACATCATCTGTCATTAAAAACCACAACCCACTTCACGTCATTCAAAGAAAATAATTGACCACTATTGACCCAGCCAATTACGGGCAACTAAATTCTCCGGCTTAAACAAATGTTCCCCTCATCTATTCTATCTGACAGAATGCAAATAAAACACCCAAACGAACGAACCTCACGTATGCTTCAAACAACTCTCAGTCCTAGCCTGATATCCACATAGGGTTACCTACGGCAAATTTTAATTTCTGATTAACTAAAAATCTGAACGTTTTCACATCAATATTTCGTTTTGTTGAAATGTTGCGATGTTGCATCAACTTGCCACCGCGTGCTCTCAGGAAAATTCAATTTAACGCTGGGTAAGTGAGTTTTTTTTTTGCGGAGTTTGTTGAGAACTCGCTCCACGTCTTAAATGCTTGATCACCCAAAGAGAACAACTGATTGGGTGATTAAGTCCTAAAAATTGGCGTTTCGTTGGGCTTGCTCACTTGGACTCATCAGTGACATAGTCAGGGCCTTTGTCATACGCAATTTGTATTAATTTCAGTTCAAGTTATATGGATTTTTTAACAAAAAGCCACTGTAAACTAAATCCAATAACAAACAAAACAACTACAACATCCACCGAGATAATACAAACATCGGAAGACGTTCTTAATTTTTGTTCACATCAGCCAACGTACATGGTAATGGAAAAAATAATTTTGTTAAAAGTATGCACCGAATTTTTGGCTTTGGGTTTTTGATTTCTCTGAAATTTCGTAAAGGTAACCCTGTCTGCTAGAGACGCTGGCCGTCTTCACACAATCAACTCACACATCACACCAAAATGACCCCGACCTCTCATAAAGCGGGCTGTTCGAAACGTTGATCGTTCCGTTGTTGGTCATGTGTGTAAATTTCCCATGGCGCGAAAATTTGAATTCGAAATTTATTGACAGACAGCTCAAGAAATGCCACACGCAGCAAAAGATGTTAATTTTCCCTGACTTTTAATTACACGACACGTCTGTTGTCCGAGCGTTGCATATATTCTTTCTTTTATACCAAAGTCTAAAAACACCAAAGCCGAAGAGTAAGGACCTACCAATCGTTAGATGGAAAGCCTCTCAACCACCGGACAGACAGACACTAGACAGCGTGATAGATAGACAGCACGGCTTGTTCCTTACATCAGCATCAACAGCAGGGGCAGAGTTGGTAGTCGTTGCGGTCAACTTGCAGTTCACATGCAAATCAAGCACCACCTGTAGTAATGCGCGTCAAGATGGATAACCTGTCTACCTACATTGCACAGAAATCCCAGCGCACCAGCAATCCGCACCATGCGTTCTCTTGTCGTCATAGATAGAGGTATTATACAGCTAGGCTGTACATAAGAGTATATTTCCAAATTGGAATATGAGAATCACTTAGCCTATCCATGAATCGCATCTTCTGCGCGACGACGCGACTACTCTATGCGAAATTTCACTGCGATTCGATAAAATTAATTGCCGTGCCATTTGTTCGCAGTTGTGCATCGGGCTTAATTGCGAACTACATAATGAAGCTTCTAGATGGATGCTTGAGTTTGAGTGCATGCTTCTTCTGCCACCATATATGTATGCACTGGGCCAAATCCAAATGACTGATGGAGTCATAAATGGAAGCATTTTTTTTTTTTACTTCTTATTCTTTTTCTGATCCTCCTTCACCGCCTTCATACTTAATCATGAGTTTCTTGAGACTTGGGCTGGTTGACTGGCTGTGGATGTCTGGAGTCTGGCTTTCGCCTTAAGGAGAATGTTTCACATTTAATTGGTTTGCTGTGTGAGAGAAACTTTATAGGTTGGTTGCTGTTATTGCAGAAATCCAAATCAATCTTTAATACATATGTCATCCTGACGGGTGTCTGGTCTGGGTATGAGATGCGGGTAGTTCATGAATCATGAAAAAGTTAATTTTTTTTAAGAGTGGTTGTTGCTGCAAAAGAATTGTTTCTTGATTGCAGCAATATAGCTAATAAAATCCGTAGAACAGTATCATTGATATGAGGGTATTATGCAATGTGCTCTTGCTCTAGTCAAATTATTTTTAGTCAGACTATGAGAAGAAAACTTTAACAATTGGAATTATTGGGTATAATTGAGGGAAAATAAGATAACTCTATATTTTTTCGCAATAACTAAACATTTACATTTGTTAGGATTTAGAGACAGGTTATTGTCTGAAGACCACTTAGGTATCCTTTCAAGGTCTTCATTCAATATGCTGTATGGATATCATCAGCATAAATATAAAGTTCCAAATTGCATTATTTATATCGTTGACGTAGAGCGAGAATAAAAGCGGACCTAAAATCGATCCTTGCGGGACACCTGTAACCAATGGAAGCAGTTAAAATAAAACACTATCTAGAGACACAGCCTGTTTTCTCTAAGATAAGATGCAAGTAACTTAACAGCAAAAGGAGACATATTAAAGCAGTTGCATAATTTATCAATAAGAATGGAGTGGTCCACCATATCAAATGCCTTGGAGAAGTCCAGAAGGATAAGGAAGGTAACGTGGTCCTTATCCAACTTCTCTCTTATGTCTTCTATCACACTCATCAAAGCAGTAGGACAACTGTGTTTGGCACGAAACCCAGATTGAACTGAAACCAGAAGACAATTACGAGTAAGATACTCGTTTAACTAATTATGCATTAAGCGTTCACAAATTTTGTATAAGTAAGGTAGAATTGATATAGGCCTGAATTCATCACCTGTCGAATTCTTAGGAATTGGTATTATTTTGGCCACATTCCACTATGACATGGAAAAATCCCGGTTGTAAAAATGGTATTGATAACGTGCGAATAGACGGAGCAAAAGTAATATGGCTTTCATGGAAAGCGGATGCACTCCATCTAAGCCTACAGCATTTGATTTTACAGTCAGAAAGCTTTCAACTACATCTGTAGTTTCAATCCTTGCAAAGAAAAATGGTTGCTCTGTATAGGATTTCTGTAAGTATTATCACAATAAATGTTAAAAAAAGAGCCAAGTTCTTATATGTATCTACAAGAAACCTGTGCGTAAAAAGTCAGCCAAAAAAAGTAATGAGATCTAAAATATATGCCAAGTTTTGATGAAGTTCATGAAGTTTAATATCAAAAATCTGAATTAGAATAATATCGAAACAACTCCAAATTATGACGGAAATTGGTATTAAATAATGAATGATTAAAATTTGTTGGGTTTACTGGTTAAGTTTTCAAACATTTTAAATTTGTGATTAAGTAAGTAACTAATAGACCGAGAGCCCACAGCAGATTTTGGGTGTGAACGATAGCAAAAAGAGAAGTATAGGCATCGAAAGCTCCATTAAAGACTATTAAAAAAATCAAAGTCTTGCAGTCCACAACTGGGGCATTTGCGGGAAACAGTGCATCGAAAAAAAATATGAATGCAACTTCGAGGAAAATCGTGTTAGCCGAAATTGGTTTTCACCCCTCCCTAGATAAGCTCCGCGGATCCCATATCACGGAATTTGAGATCATTTGAGTGTGTTTAGTAAACTTTTCATTGTATTCTTTCTAATGTTAATCTCATTAATTTCTTCTTTGTTCTAAATTTTTTATAAATTATTTTATATGTTTAAAATTCTCTTTGAAATAACAAAACAAACATAACTATTTTTCTAAACAATTGTTAAATGAATTACATACAACTTCACTCAACTTAACATTAATCTTAACTTAACTTAACTAACCTTAATCTATAAATTACATTGCAACATCTTATGAAGCTCTTTTTTTGTATTCTGAACTTGCCAAAATCTGCTGACCGTGTCAGCCATTAAATCCTTTGTAACTTAATAAAAGAATTCTTAAAAACACAAAGGACTAAATATTGTTTTAAAATATTAAGAAATTAAAAATCATTAGTTTCACGTTAAACAGAGTGTTTAATTCGCCCTGCCAGACTGTTTAAAAAAACCGTTTTTCACTTAGAATTTTGAATTTTTTAAACGGTCCGGTAGAGCGAACTATACACTCAAATGGTCTCAGATTCCATGATATGTGATCCGAGGAGCTTCTCAAGGGATGAGTGAAAACCAATTATGGCTAACACGATTATCCTTCAAGTTGCATTCATATTTTTTTTTCGATGCACTGTTTCCCGCAAATGCCCCAGTTGTGGACTGCAAGACTTTGATTTTTTCAATAGTCTTTAATGGAGCTTTCGATGCCTATACTTCTCTTTTTGCTATCGTTCACACCCAAAATCTGCTGTGGGCTCTTAGTCTATAAGAGAAAACTTGCCAAGTAAATCCACCAAATTTTAATCATTCATCATTTAATACTCATTTCTGTAATAATTTGGAGTTGTCTCGATATTATTCTAATTCAGATTTTTTAAACTAAAAACTTAAATGAACTTAAAACTTGGCATATATTTTAGATCTACTACTTTTTTTTGCTGACTTTTTACGCACAGGTTTCTTGTACATATAAGAACTTGGCTCTTGTTTTAACATTTATGTTTTTGTTGTGATTTCACTCCTTTTTGCAAAGATTTATTTTGCCAGGTGAAAATCAAGCCGTACTGCTCTACAAAGTTTCATAATTCTACGACAACCGAAAGTACTCCATATAAATAATAGCACTTCTGATAAAGTGGATGACACGCCCCCTGAATGGAAAATTCCAAATTTTCGACTTTTTTCTTTCAATGTACTTCAAGCCCTACCGATCTACCAATTTTCATCGTTCAACAACAATCGAAAATGCTCCATGTAATTTATTAGAATTTTTATGAATGTGGGTGGATAACACGTGCCTGAATGGAAAGTTCCAATTTTAAAATTTTTTTCTTTCTGTCTTCAAGCCCTACCGACTTACTAGTTTTCATCGTTCTACAACAATCGGAAGTGATCCATATAATTTATAAGAATTTTTAAGAAAGTGGGTGGATGCTACGCCCCCTGAATAGCAAATTGCAGATTTTCGATTTTTTCTTTTGTATGCAGCCCAAGGCCTAACGTTGTGCGAAATTTCAAGTTTCTACGATGTCGGGAAGTGCTCCATAATGTTGATGATCTGTCAGTGAGTCAGTGAGTCGGTCAGTCAGTTACGTTTTTTGCGATTTTTGAAGTTCTATATCTCGGGAATTACTAATGCTAAAGATTTGAAATTTGGTGAGCTACCTGTGTTTGATTAGCTCAGCAAATACTGATGCGAATTTGAAGTTTATTGGTACTGAAGTTAGATGGGCGTTGAAAATCGCCTGAGTTTGTTCCTGTAAAAAGGGTGTAGTGCCGCGAACTGGGCTGGGCACTACCGTGCCCTTTGATAAAGGTGTTAAAATAAGGAAAGTTTGAAATACAGCATGATACTTTAGTCCACTTCAATAAAGGTATTTATTTCCAACTCTAAGTTAACTTAGACCCGTTTGCTGATACGATACTTAAGCATTTATGTTTTATTTAAAAGCTTGTGTTCTAGTTTTTCTTCTGCGTAAACTGTCACATAAGCGCTTATGTTCTACTTAAATTATTTAAGTTTCAGCAAATGGGCCTTAGCTCCCCAGGACTTTTTTCATTGCACTATTAAATCAAATAACTTTTGTTCTGTATATTGCTTCAAAATTACTTTAACTCTCTTGAAGGCTTTTGCTTTCTGAAAATAGAAGGAATTCAATATAAAGAGTGCCAGTCCCAGGATTATTTCACTTGCTAAAATTAAATAAAAAATTAAATTCAATTGAATTCTTTTTTAAGAGTGAAATGAAATGCAAAATTCAACTGAATATTTTTTTGATTGCGACCGGTTAAAGATCTCATTGAAATTCATCACTGAATATTTTATTATTGATTTTAAGATTTTAATAAAGCAAAATCAATAATTAAATAAATAAATAAATATAGCTCATGACTAAAATATTATTTCTATTGAATTAAGCTTTCTTACAAAATAATTGTTTCAATGATTGAACAGGTATACCTGTATCAATGATCATTTAAATTGAATTTATTAAGTAAGAATTATTGAGAACAACTAAAATTCTATCCAGTTTTTAGCAGTCAAAAATCAGTTCTTTGCTTTGCTTTTCTTTTCAAGTCAAATTTGTTTGATGAATAATGAACATTTTTTTTAAACCTAATATTAGAATTCGAGATTTTCATTGCATAAAAGAAGTGACACCTAATACTCAAAGCGCTACTGGAAGATGGTTGCCAATAGAAACAAATTAATAGATATAATGGAACTTTTGCGTACGCAAACCAGTTCTCAAAGGGAATATATGTGGCAAGTTTAGAGACTTGTTGATTTTGATTATTTGTGTTGGGTGGAGGGTCAATTTCGTTTAGTTTCTCGTAGTTTCTTATATTATGTTTGGTCAATACAAATGCGAAAAGAAAGCCAAAATATAACATTATAAGTAGTTTTGAAAACATATCGACGCAAATTTAATTGGTTTTCCTGACCACTTTTTCGAATTGTGCTATTTTTTACCTAAAAACGGCCGCGGGGTCACAAAAAATGTTCCAGAACAAAAATTACATCTTTCTAAACCCTTTACAAAATCCACCATGCCTATTTTGAATATAAAAATAAAAAAAAATTCTGGCACCCCTAATATACATACATATACGGCCACGGCGGTATTCTCAGAGCGCTCATAAACGGTTCTTAAGTTTATGAGGCTCATAACTCAAATAATATTTGTGCTGACAGATCAGGAGAGTACAATGAAAATATAAACAGAATTCCTAACATACATAGAAATCAAAACAACTCTCGTTTTCTTTTCTTCTTATGTAATTTCCTGCGACAAGAAATTATTGAGCGAATCATAAAAATTTCATTCTCAGTTTTTAAGGGGAAAAGTGAAGAATTTTTGAGAGAAATCTTTTTATATTTCTGAGCCCTCTGAGTCCTGTGAGTCTTCTGAGTTCTCAGAAATATAAATTGGCTAATTGAAAATTGGTAATTGTGAGCAGTGTTGCCGCTGAGGAATTTGAAAAGTTCGCATACAAAAGGATCACAAGGAAAAATAAAATGCACGACTGGATCGCACGTACTTGCTCTTATGTTCAAGTTGTGTGGGACTTAAGAACTTAAAAAAAATTTTCAGTAATTATAGAAAATGTATAAAAAGCAAATTTAAATCGTTCTTTTAATTGTATAAACAGTCTGATAAATAACTTAGAGCTCAAAAAAAAGTATGCCATTTTATTACTTGAAAAAATATGAATATATGCAAAAAAAAAATTTAAAATCGTTGGAGCCGTTTTCTTAAAAATTAATTTTTTATATATAAAATTTTTGTAACATTTTTCAAAAAAAAATTTGGTATGCCAATTTTGAATATATATTAATATACATTCAAAACTGAAATTTCAAAATAATTCATCAACCCGTTTTTGAAATATTGAATTTTCAAAAAAAAATTTTGAATCTTTTTTTAAAAATCCAAAATTTATTTTTTCAAAAATTATGGTATGCAGTATTATTTATATCCTAACAAAGCTTTTGTGTAAAATTTTTTATTGAAATCGGATGAGCGGTTAATGAGAAAACCAAAAATCAAAAAAACCGTTATATGGCAGGTACCGTTAATAAATGTTTTTGGTGACTTTTTTTCTTACTGAAAGATACATCATATCTACAATAATACACTGATTTTTTCTTATCAAAATCGTTGGAGCCGTTTTTGAGATAAATAAGCTTTTCCTTTAAGGTTGTATGGCAAGTACCGTTATTTTTTGAGCTAAAAAAAAAATTTCAATTTCCCCTCTGGAGAGTTACAAAAAAACCTTAAGTTCAAAATTTGAAGAAAATCGCTTCAGTAGTTTAGGCTGTAGGTTGAGGTACATACAGACAGACAGACAGACAGATAGACAGACAGACAGACAGACAGACAGAATTGTGCCACCCACTTTTTTCGTGTTCTCTATCATCGTAATGTCATGTTTGATTGTTATCTCGAAATTTTTTTTTTGCACGAATCCAAAACTTGCCCTATAGTACCTATATCGCAAGTAAAAAGTCGCACTAAGAAATTTTTTGATAAATAACAAAAACAGTCAGAATACGTATAAATAAATCGCAAAGAAAGTAAACAATTGTTGTTTGTAGTTTTCTTTCTTTGAAAATTGACCATAACAAAAAATCAGTACTTATGTACATATGTTCATTCAAGTTTTATTCAACTTCACAAACACATTTAAATCTGAAGTTTTCGTATAATTTGCTTCTTCACATCCACGGTTCACTTTACAGCGAGTTAGAGCCGAAAACCCTTTACCAATTTTCTTCAAAATGTATGCATATTTCTCTTAAGAACATGTTCATAAATATTTTAATTTTGAAGAAAATCGCTTAACTCGTTTAGACTCTAGCTTGATGTATTTAACATCGGACGTGAGTTATCCTTATCATCCTTGTTTACCAAACAACACAGAAGAAATATTGAAAATTAAAAAAAAAATAATAATTTTTTTATTAACATCTAAAAGGTTCTTTAAAAAACGTTTTCATTAAAATCGTTGGAGCCGTTAATGAGAAAGAGCTAATTTTGCGGAATTGGTTACTCATGTTGAATCCTTTGTATGCATTCCAGATATTATTTTTGTGTCCGAAATTTGGATATATAGTTTTGAAAAAGGTGATTATTTTTTGTAAGGCTTTAATTTTGTGCCCAATACTAATGAGAATTACGCTGCTGGTGGCGTTGGTTGTTTTGTGAAAGATGATTACAAAATCATTGATATCACTTGTGTCGTTTTTGGATGTGCAGATGTTTTAAGGGTTTCCATTGAAATAAATCGTGATGTTTATGTTTTCTTATGTGTCTATAGACTGCATTCATTTAATATTTCGTTGTTTGTTAATGAATTTTCTGGTCTCTTAGAAAAGGAAAACTCAAAAAATTTAATTATTTTAGGGGACTTTAATCTTAATATTATGTATAATAATAAAATCGTTTCGAGTTATTTGGCACTATTGGCATCGCATGGTCTAGTATCATTTATCAATATTTTTTTTTTTTTTTAAGCTATATGCCTGAAAGACCCTAAGGGCTTTTAAATGCAACCTGAATTGCACGGCACTAGTTAGAAAGAGTAGGAGGATAGGAAAGATTTTCAATGAGCCCACAAAAAATGAATCTGGTAGCTGCTTAGATCACATTAATGGACGTTTTAATAATGTTTATATTTGTGACTGCGAAAGTTGTGTACTTAATTTAATGATCACTGATCACTCTATGACAGCCCTTTTATTAAATATTGCTAAAAACAAAAGTTGTAATGATTCTCAAGCTTCAAATAATTTTATGAAAATAGATTTTTGCATGCTTAAAAATGCTCTTTTGTACGAGTTTTGGGAAAACGTTTATTCTTGTGATAATACTTCATCTTCTTATTCTATCTTTATTAATACGCTAAAAAATCACATTCTTAGTTGCTCCTTTGTGTTGCCATCGAAAAAATTGTAAAAAAAACTTAAACTTTGGGTTTCTAATTACTTAATCAATACAGTAAGAGGTAAGAATAAGTTAAGAATAAGGTGCTATAAATATCCTCACGATTTAACTCTAAAAAAAATAAAAGAAACTTTGTGCCGAACTTAAAAAAGAAATCCCAATTTGCCGGGATAATTTTTATCGTTCCCAATTCAATTTGCAAAAGGAAATCTAAAAGATGAATGGAAAATCGTTAACACCCTACTAAATAAACCTTCTGTTTCAAAAAATCCTAAAAGTATTTCTATCAATGGTTGCGAGGTTATGGACAAACTCACCATTGCTAATGCTTTTAATAGTTTTTTTTTTTTCAAATATCGCCAGTAGTTTGCAACCATGTCCCTCTAATCCTAGTTGTAATCTATGTGTGCCTGTTTGCAGATGTGTTGAGCCACTGCAAATAAACAGTTTTATTTTTGAGCCCATAAGTTCTTTTGAAATACTTAAAGTTATTGGTAGTTTAAGAAATTCTCATTCTTGCAGAGCTGATGGTATATCTAGTATAATTCTAAAAAAAAATTGGGTATTATGTTGTAGATGCCTTAGCTTATATCTTTAATGTATGTATTTTTGCTGTGGTTTTTCCAGCTGCCCTTAAATGTGCTGATGTCATAACACTTTTTAAGAAAGGTTCTGCTGGTGATGTGTGCAATTATAGGCCTATTTCTCCTCTTTCAATTTTCAGCAAAATTTTGAAAAATTTGTTAAGACCAGAATATTAAATTTTTTAGTTAAAACAATGTTTTTTAATCCTTTACAATTTGGCTTTCAAAAAGAAAAATCGACTGAAGATGCACTTTTACAATTGTGTGAACAAAAAATGTCAAATCTTGACAAGAATAGGTCGCAAAGGGTGAAAATGGATGATACTAGGAGTGAAATTAAGTTCCTAAACTTAGGTGTACCGCAAGGTTCCGTTTTGGGACCAATTTTGTTCCTGATTTACATCAATTCACTATTTGCACTTGATTTTCGGGGTATACCAACTGCATTTGCAGATGATATTGCCTTTTCGTATGGCTCAAACAGTAGCTTGGATCTGTTTTCCGATATTTACTGTGATCTTGAGTTATTGAGAATATGGTTTGCGGAACATAATTTGGTTATTAGTTCCAAAACTAAAATTATGTTTTTTAGTTTGTCTTCCTTACAAAACTTTAATGTAAATACCTATTTTCATGTTCCTGATCCTGAATGTGGAAGATATAAACTGCCGAGTTGTAACTGTGTGCATGGTAATTGTTCTCCTTCTTACTTTGACAACATTAACTGCAGTTCTAAGTGCTTTTTGATTGAAAAAGTTGATGAATTTAAATATTTAGGGCTCACTATTGATTCTAGAATGAATTTTTCAAAGCACACGAGTAATTTGAGACAGTGTTTTCGATGCACACTAAGACATTTTTATTATTTGCGTAATATCGTTTCAACCAATCTTTTAAAAACTATTTATTATGGAATTTTTCAGTCTAAGCTGCAATATTGAATTGCTTGTTCGGGTGGTGCATACTTAAACAAAATTCAACCTTTATTATATAGTCTTGCAAAAATACGTTTTAACAAAAATTTGTGGTAAAGCGAGTAGACATCCGAGTTTCCCTTTATTTTGTGGCCAAAAAATTCTTCCTGTGCGCCATTTGTATAGTTTTAAGGTGCTAAAAACTTTCTTTATGAAGTCTGGTAACCGTAATTTTCGTTTAATATGTAGTCACAGTTTGTGTGGAAACTCTTTGAACATGAACACGGTAACTTTTTTTCGTACTACTGCATTTCGAAACTTTTATTCAATTTTCTCTGTTCGCTGATTTAACAAGCTTCCTCAATCTATAAGAGCAATATCATCATTTGGATTGTTTATAAGACAATTGAAAATTTGGGTTTTTAGTTTTAATTATTTGAATTTGGAAGTTAATTTCTGACACTCTGGTTTAATTCAGTTTATTTGCATATTATATATAAATATTTTTATTATTTTTTTTGTTCTTTATTGCATTTCTTTATTGTATTTTAAAAATATGAAGCCTGATAATAATGTATTTATTTTTTGATTTTTGAAGTACTTTTCTTATTTAAATTTCCTAGCTTTCTCTTGTTTACGAAATAATTAGCTATTCTTTTTATTATTATAATTTTTTATAAAGGGTCACCCCACCATTAAATTCTCTATTTTTGTATTGCTTTTTTGATGTGTCATTCAACACTTTTTAATATACCTTGCATATTCGATACAGAATGTCACCATTTTTCTTATTTATATGTTTTATTACATTGTATAAATAATTTATTATATTGTACCTAGTTATGAATTTATAAGAAATAAAAATTGTATCTATCTATCTATCTAAGTCAAAGACATTTGTGTCCCCATTCCACATTTTCAGTTTTGGGTGACGAAATCGTTTTTGAGGTAAAAATTTGGACAATCGCTCTTTTTGAGATATACTAGTTTTTCCTTTACAGTTGTATGGCAAGTACCGTTATTGTGAACCAAAACCACTGAGGAATTAACAAAAAATCTTAACTTCAAAATTTGAAGAAATTGTTTCAATGGTTTGGGCTCAGGTCGAGGTAAAAAGAAAGACAGAAAAGAATTATGCCTTACACTTTTTTTGGGTTCTTTATCATCGTAATGACATAAGGTTTGTTCCTTGCCGACTTTCAAACAGTTTGAAACCGCCAGATTTAGTGCGAAGTCGTTCCACACTTGAAAATTTGTACTGTTTCGGACCAAAGAGAGCTGTCATGAGAGAGTAAAAAATGTCCCCTCCTTACC
Organism: Dasysyrphus tricinctus; assembly: GCA_963921185.1. Lineage (NCBI taxonomy): Eukaryota > Metazoa > Arthropoda > Insecta > Diptera > Syrphidae > Dasysyrphus > Dasysyrphus tricinctus. Next base: position 107,009,997 of record OY992530.1, read on the forward strand.
AGATTTGGTCCGAGAAATTTCTGGTGGCTGTTTTGTACTAACTGTCAAATATGCCAAGTTGACGTAATTTAGACGTTTGGTTGCATTCAAATTTGTAAAACCTATATTGAGGGTTGCCCAAGTGCAACTTTTATTTTAATTTTTATTTTTATTTTAATAAGTGTGTATATTTTGTAATTTTGTTTTTCTTTTAAATAATCAAATAATGATATTCATAAAATTATGTCACTTAGCAAAACTGTTTGACAAGAAGAAAATATTTGTAGTACCTATTGGCAATTTAGTATTTCTTGTATATTTCAGTGTTATTGTTTAAAAAGAGAAATGATTTAAGCATTATGATTTACCACCGTGTATGTATTAAATTTTTTTTAAATGCCCCTCAGAGGACATTTGGTTAAGTTTTTGGGCACTTTAAACAGAAATAAAAAGCGCTGTTTTCAGTGCATTTTTATCTTCGGTTACAAAAAAACAGGGCTAAAGTAAGTATGCTCATTTTATACACTCAATTCATCGTCTTGTGGTTTGTGACGTCAAAATCTTTTTTACCAACTTTAATTATTATTTTCTTTTTAACGTGAATCTAAAGTTAGTAATTAATTAATCAAACGATTGGTTTTAAAGGAACAATAAAATTACTTTATTTTGCTGCTATTCTCCGAACAAAATCAGAGATGATTGTGATGTCACACGTCGTGAGAAAATCAAAAGCAAAAAAACCAGTGTATTTTTGCTTAAAAGAGATAAAGAGAAAGCAACTGGATGCAGCATAATTATGAAAAATGAAGGGTTGGGCATAGTTGAATTGTACAAAATATGAAACAAGATTCCATTTTGGTTTGAAGTGCTTTTATTTTTTTAGTTCAGAAATTCGTTTGTTTGATCAATATCCACACCTTAGGGTTTAAATGAATCATATTACAATACAACTCCATTTAAAAAATCACAAATCTTAAATTCAAACTAAGGTAATTTAAGAACATTTTCTGTTTCTATTTTCATAAACTTGATAAATCTTTTGTGTGTATTAACTTTTATTTTTTTAAGTTGTTATTCTTGAAAATGTTGATTGAGATTTATGATTAATGTACGGCAACTCTAGCCTAGTATGTCGTTTGACGTTTAGTCCGAATTAGTGCAAATTAGTGCCCAAGCCGTTCCACACATTTTGACAGTTTTTATTCTCTCTGAGAGAAGAATGTCAAATTTGACATTTAGTCCGAAACAGTGCGAAGAATCCAAGGAACAAACCTATTATGTTTTTTCATATACATAAATGGAAAATTGGATTTTCCATTTATGTATATGATTTCGCGAAAAAATCAAGAACTTAACCTTTTCCATGCAATTTTCTAGTGATGGGGTCAGAAAAGTCGCAAGATTTCTAAAAAATTATAAAAAGAGCTAGTTTTTTAAAAAGTCGTTTCATGGTCGCATGAGGCAATAAAAGGGGTCAAAATGGCATGTCAAAAACTAGCCACTGGCTAAAATTTTAACGAGCTCCTAAGCAGGTAAAATTTTAACGTCTATATTCACCTCAGTAATGTCAAAATTTTGCCATGGGAGCAAACTTAACCATACCTACTTTTAACGCAATTGACAAAACGCCCTTAAACGGCCACATTTTTCGGTCTATTCAATAGCATAATAATGTTAATGCTATGCCTATGTCTAACTAAAGTATTTAAATATTGTATTGAATTATTTTATTTAAAGCCAATTCCCCTTCCTATTTATCAGTGCCTCTGTCATAATTCAAAAAAGTTAACAACAAATATTACTCATCCCTGCTGTGAGAAGTTGACTCGTTGACAATTTTAAACACATTTATTTGTGGGCGTCTGACTCTGAGAGGTTTTCTTTTAAAATGCAAAGTAGCGCATGTGGTGCGCACAATCATCTTCGTCTTCCTGTTGACATCGTTTGATATGTCACCATAGCCAATGATTTAACATAGCTGCTGGCATTTAAAACGCATCCAAAAATGATTCAGCTACTGTTACTGATGCAGCTTGTCATGATGCCTGCTGAGTGTCCTCAGTCCATCCGATCAAATTCATCCGATACGGAGTGAGAATGCAAATAAATCAGGAAACTTAACACGCTGTTTATCAGTGATATCGCTTGGACGTGGTGGACAAACTAAACGCGTCAAGCGTCAATGCGATAAGAAGTTGTTCAGCTTCAGAGGAGGTATCAGTGGACTCTGGGGACAGCTGCCATTTGTGCAGTATTTTTTTTTCCTTAGACGTATTTATGTAAATATTTTGACTCACGTAATTTTATAGATACTTTATTGGTTGCTGTTTAAAGCAGTTACTATTTCATGTAGTTTTTCCTGGATTTTGACATTTTGGACGGCGGTGTTGGTCTCGCTGTCTCATTTATTTATACCTAGTATTTAGGACACACAAGACTCACGTAGTTAAGTTTTGTAAAAAAAAAAAAACATATCTTCTCATGCAAGTGGTGTGAATGGAATGTTGACAACATGACACAAATTTTACAGATACTGCATCTAACAAACACAGCGGGTGGCACTGGACACTGAAGACATTATTTCTGGATTAAGTTGAGTTTTTTATTAATTTCGCTGAACAAATTTAAAATGCCACAAAATCTTGTGTAACTTTATTCGATGTTTATTTAGATAAGACGATGTTTTAAGAAAGATCTACATCTTTATTTATTTTTCGAGTACTTAATCTGGCCAGTTTATAGCCAAATGGTAATCAGATACTTACTTCTAGAAACATAGGTACAGCTGTACCTACATAGTTGTTAGAGAAGAACCTTAACCAGTTATCTAGAGTAAGTTATTTTGTTGCACTTTTTTCTCGCGGCGCGGCGGCGCACCAAACCGAACCAATTATTTAAGTGATTTAACTAACTGTCGAACGACATGTTCGAAAACATCATCTGCGGTGCAGCAAATGCGTTTGCGATAAAATTGAATGACGTTTATCAAGCCGATTTTGTGCAAGCAGGACGATTGTATGTGACAATTGCAATCTGCCTCATAAAATGACAATCATTTGACGATCAAATTGACTTTGATTTAACGTTTTCGAGAACGCCCGTAGCGTAATTTTTTTATCTGGGAAAAACTTTTTTTAGATAAGTCTTTTTACTTTCTTATCCGGCTCCCGATCCTTGAAGGGTCGCTGCCTAAGATATTGCGGTCTTCCATCGGTTGCGGTCCCTCGCACGCTCCCTCCAGTTGTCGAGACCACCAAGCGCTCTTGCGTCTGTGACCACCTGGTCCCTATAGCGGAGGTTCGGTCTTTCTGGTCGTCTCGAACCTGGGGGCTGGGATTCGAAGATTTTCTTGGCTGAAGCGTTGTTGTCATTGCCAGTGTAGTCGACGTGTTTTGGCTCTTCGGAAAACATCCACATCTTGGTACAGCTCGCAGAATTCACAATTGAATCTTCTCCTCCAATCGCCTCTCCGCATATGGTACCAAATATCCGCCGAAAAATTTTTCTCTCGAAAGTGGCCGGTATCAATTATTCCCCTTTTTTACTTATCGTCCAGCACTCGGCGCCGCCGTAGAGTAGAACTGGTAAAATTAGCGTTTTGTATAGCGTGCACTTTGTCTTTCGAGAAAATAATTTTGAACCCATTTGTTTGGCCAAACTGAAGTAGCAGCGGCTCGCTTGGGAAATTCTTCGTCGGATTTCCACGAAGGTGTCGTTCGTGGAATTGATGTTTGTTCAGGTGAGCTCCTTGACTACCTCGAAATTATTGCTACCAACAGTGACGTTTTGTCCTAGGCGATGGACAGATGAGGCTTTGTTTGTTGATAGCATATACTTTGTTTTGTCCTCATTCACTTCAAGACCAACGCGTTTCGCCTGTTCATCGATAGCTGTGAGTGCTTCAAGTACAGCTCTTGGAGCGCCCGATGATGTCAATGTCGTCCGCATAGCCAAGCAGTTGAGAAGACCTGTTGAAGATAGTGCCTTCCATGTTAACACCACTCTTGCGCACCATCTGCTCCAGGACTATGTTGAAGAAATCACATGATAGCGCAACTCCTTGTCTGAACCCTGTACACGTCTGGAATGACTGGGATGAGCTGTTACCCATTTGCACGTTGCACCCTGTTTTTTATAACGTCATGCGGCATAGCTGGATCAGTTCTTTCGGGATCCCGAGTTCCAACATCGCCAATAGAAGCTCTTAGCGTCTTATGCTATAATATGCGGCTCGGAAGTCAATGAATAGGTGGTGGGTCTTGGCTTAAAATTCGTTGGTCTTTTCCAGGATTTGCCTCCATGTGAAGATTTGGTCTATTGTTGATCTGCCTGGCCTGAAGCCACACTGGTACGTGCCGATCATAGTGCTGCAGAAAGGCCTTAGACGCTCACATAGTACGCTGGATAGGATCTTGTAGGCAACATTAAGGACAGATCCCCTTTTTTGTCGATTGGACATATGGAGCTATTTGACCAATCGTCGAGCATACTTTCCTCCTCCAACACTTGGTTGATGAGGTGGTTCATGCACGCTACCAGGACATCTCCCCCGTACTTGAAGAGTTCCGCAGGTAGGCCATCTGAGCCGGCGGATTTGTTGTTCTTAAGCCTGTGGATAGCTTTTTTGACTTCTTCAGTACTGGGCGCTGGGACTGGATATTCATTGGCTGGTCTCATGCTTCCTTGTTCCCCTGTCGCCGCCTCTACATAATGCCCATTAAGTAGTTGCTGAAAATGCTGCTTAAACACTTCTACAATTCCGTGTGCTTAGGTGGCGAGGTTCCCTTCGCTGTTTCGAAGAGCTTGCGTGCCAGTCCCATAACCAGATGCCAGTTGCTTGCCTGTTTTGTAGAACCAGCTGGTGTTGGTGGCAGTGCTAGACTCTTCGAGATACTTGAGCTGAGAGGCTGTGGATGCTCTTTTATTTCTGCGCAGGTTTTTTTTTTCCTTCTCTTTTCACGGTACTCCTCTCTTGCTGCTCTTGTTTTCCGTTGCAGCATTTGCATTTCGTGCATTTTCCGTTTCCTGCTTCAATATCGCGTATTCATCGTCATACCACGGGTTCTTTTTTCTGGATGGTTGATAGCCTATGGTGGTCGTGGCTGTCTCCATAATGATGTCGCGATACTGGTTCCACTGGTTGTTGACGCTTGTGGCCGGGTGTACGGCAGAGAGTTTCTCGGTCAATACCAAAGCATAGACCAAATATTCATCCTTAGGCGAATTCTGGAAAAGACTGACTTTTTTCAAATCAATTCATCGACTTCAAAGACGCATATGATAGCATTCATCCTCAGGAGCTTTATATGTTGACGGCTGAACTTATGTATTTAATGATTGTTGTGTTTTGAATCTTTAAAATACCAAGCGAGTTCAACTACAAGATGAAGAACATTTAACCAAGTTGCGCATCTTATTTTTGTTTGCCACTAAGATCAGACCCAAACCAGACGATACCAATACCGATACCAAGATGAGATTTTGTTATACGAGACCAAGACGAGACTGACTTATACGAAACCGAGACCGATATCGAGACGATTCTGAAATTTTTCAATTTTGGTGAAACCGAGACGATACTAACAAAAGTATCGTTTGGTTTGGTATCGTGGCCAGCCCTGCAACGTACGACATCTTAGTGGAGATTCAACGGAGAATTACCCTAGCAAACTGGTTCTACTTCGGTTTGGCGCAATCGATGGGGTCAAAACTTCTCAGACGAAGGACGAAGTGCATGCTCACGTTGGACGCGAGCTGATATTGGGCTCCAACGAAAGAAAAATTCTTCGACGGATATTTGGTTCTGTTAGCGAGGAGCACGAACTCATTGAGCTGCATCAAGATGTGAATGTGATGTATCCAAAAAATCAAAATACTTGGACTGCAACATCGAGAGAATGGACTATAATGCTCTAGCCAAGAGAGTCTTCGAATCCCTAACCCCAGGATCAAGATATCGAAGATATCTTTGCATGAATTTCATTGTATTTAGCTTCTAAGATAAGTCGGCATTTCTCTCATCAAAGAGTAATAATTTTTAAATAAACACACAAATTTGAAAAACATTTTCCAAACATTCTTGTTTCCAAAACTCTTCAAATAAGTCATGTCATTTTGAAGAAAACAAATGCTTCCATTAGCGCAATTCTCATGGTCATATAGTCTTGTTATCTCAATATGCTTTGCCCATTAAATCACGCTCACTTTCGAAAAGAGTGCACACCATATTTAAAGTGCTCGAAGCATTTGCCAACTACTGCCAACCAACACATCTTCCATTATAGGATGTCACAAATTTATGACCATTACTTTGCTTCAGATATATGTTGGGATACCACCAACTCGTGTAGGTTCCCTTTGTTTAAAGTTGGTTTTGTAAACAAATGCGAAAGCAAACCATACAACCTAAGAGGTAGCTCACATTTGACATTCTCCGGGACACAAAATAGTGCAAGGTGGATGACTCTTTGAAACATGTGCAAATCTGGTCCACCAATCCCTTGGCAAATGGAACTCTATATCGTATTATCCAGCATGCAATTACCATCTGAGACGCGTTATTGCTGTTATTATTTATGAATGGTAATTGTTCCAATGTCTCGGCTCGGATGTGTCGGATATGTAAGGCACATATCCGTACATATGGATATGAATGTGTACCGGCTGCTGGTCATATTGCATTCACTTTCTCTGTCCGTTCATGCAATATCTTGCCGGTCACTTTGCTTGGAAAAAGTTCTTCTCAAATGACGACTCTATGCCTCTTTAAGTGCATTCACAGAGGGTAGGGTAAGCCCAAGGCTGGTAGAAGGAAATTCAAACAAAAGTCTGGTAAAAATAAAAACTGGTTGCTAACGCACGTGGTGTGCATTACACGGATGACGCTGACGACGACGAAGAGCAAAAACCCAAATGGAACAAAGCGACGCGACGCACGCTCTGATTAGTCTCTATGAGATTCGCAATTACTCAAATGGATTTTACTCTTCGTCGTCGCACACCGCACACTGTGGGACAAAATAGATTTAAAGATGGAAATTAATCGATCAAAAGACCAATTGCCTCCAGTTTCACACGCCAAGTTGGTTGAGGTCCCCTTCCACTTGCGTCCAGCACCTTTTACGCTGTCCACCTCTAGTGCGCTGCCACATGGGGTTGGATTCAAAGACATTCCGGGCCGGAGCATTGGTGTCCATTCGTTCTAGGTGACCCAGCCATCTCAGTCTTTGGCTCTTCACTTTTGTGGCTATGTCGATGTCGCTGTACAGCCCGTATAGTTCGTTGTTGTACTTCTTCTCCATTCCCCATCTATGCACATGGGACTAGAAATCACCCGGAAAATTTTCCCCTCAAAGCAGCCTAATGTGTTCTCATCCACCTTCCATGCCTCTGCACCATACATCAGGAGCGGGATGATAAGCGTCTTATACAGGGACAGTTGAGTTACTCGAGAGAGTTCTTACGTAAAGCTCTTTTTGACATCAAATGTGTCGGTGAGGTCTTTGCGGACCTTGATGGAGCAGCATGCAATCTCCACCGTCATCTTGCACAAACGGAAACGGACGAGTTTGGTAGAAATGCCAAAACTTGATATTGCTCTATATATCTCGTCTCTATAGATGCTATCATACGTGACCTTAAGATCAATGAAAAGTGGGTGGGTATCGATTTAAACTCCTGGGTTTTTTTTCCAAGATCTGCCGTAGTACGAATATTTGGTCGAAGGTGGACTTCCCTGGCCTAAAGCCACATGGATATGGACCTATCAGGTTGTTGACGAATGGCTTCAGGCGTTCACAAAGCACCGCAGAGAAGATCTTGTAGGTGATATTAAGAAGACTTATGATTCTGTAGTTGGTGCAGTCCAGAGGATTGCCTTTCTTGAGAATCGTGCCAACAATGCTTAGTTTCGTCGGTTTATCGGGCATGCTTTCCTCCGACCATATTTTGCAGATGAGCTGTGTATACTCCTAACCAATTCATCGCCATCCGTTTTGAATAGCCCAGCCGCAAGGCCATCAGCTCCAGCGTCCAGCAGCTTTATCGGACTTAAGTTTAGATAAAGCTATCTTCACTTCGTCGAGATCGGGTGGACGGAATTGTTGACCTAAGTCGTCCAGGTTGAATGATGCAATCTGCATGGTAGTGAAATTCGGTTCGTCATCACCGTTATACAGTTTGCAGAAATGATATTTCCATATCCTCAGCACTGACTGTGATTCTACTACGATGTTCCCCTGATCATCCTTGCAGGCTTCGGTCCGGGCCTTGTAACCCTGGGAGGTTCTTTTTACCTTTTTGTAAAACTTCCGAACTTCATTCCTGCAATGGCATCCCTCTATTTCCTCGATCACAAGCTTCTCATGCTCTTTCTTTTTCCTTCTTAGAAGCTTGTGTTCCTCTCTTCTCTTCTGCTCGTAGAGCTCGCGAGCAGCTCTGGTCCTTCTATGCAGCGCTGCTTTGTATGCCTGTTGTTTGGCTGCATGTACTTGTCGGCATTCTTCGTCGAACCAGGGGTTTCGCTGTGGTGGTCGTGCAAGGCCCAGCACGTCAGAGGCGGTATCTCTGATGGCTTCCTGGCAATTCTTCCACTGGTTCTCGATACTTGCAGTTGGTGGCATAGGACTATTTAAGAGGGTGCGAAAGACTCGATCGGAAACAGACCTGGCGATTTCTTGTGACCGTAGCCGTCCGACGCGACGTTAAACTTCCCTACAGTATTGCCCTGCTTTGGTCTGGATATCTGTAGCATTACCCTGGATACAACGAGGTTATGGTCCAAGTCAACGTTGGCTCCCCGGAACGTTCGGACATCCTTGATACTGGAGGAGTGCCTTGCGTCGATCGCAATGTGGTCAATCTGGTTAGCGGTTGATTGACCAGGAATTCGCCATGTCCATTAGCTACCACAACGTTTCGCCCCGCAGCAAAGTCGATTAGCCTGAGTCCGTTTTCGGAGGTGGTGTCGTGCAGGCTATATCTTCCGATTGTACCACCAAAGACGTCTTCTTTTCCTAGCTTGGCATTAAGATCACCCAAGACAATTTTAATGTCATAGCCAGGGCATTGCTCATATGTCTTGTCCAGGAGCTCGTAGAACTCCTCCTTGGTTTCGTCATCTTTCTCCTCTGTCGGAGCATGCGCGCATATGAGGCTTATGTTGGCGAATTCAGCCTTGCTGCGAGTTGTCGTGAGGCGCTCGTTCGCATAGTTGAAACTCAAGACTTCTTGCCTAAGTCTGCTCTAACAACGAATCCACATCCAAAGAGACGTTGCCCTTGTGGTCGTTAACAGTCACCGTAGTAGATGTCACAGTCTTTCAGTGTTTTCTTTTGCCTGGCCCATCCCATCGCACTTCTTGGATGATGGTGATGTCTGCTTTGTAGAAGTCTAGGGCCTCCGCTAAATGTTCGGCTGCACGTGGTCTATTGAGAGACAGAACATTCCACGTGCAGATCCGAAGTTCGTTGTCCTTATTTCGTTTGCTAGGTTCATCAACAGTTAATCCGTCCGTATCCGAGGCTTGTTGGTGCTTCGCAACTAAGATATCTTTACGTGGCCGGGAAGTCACCCCGACGGCACGACCCCCATCCTGGAGGACCAGACCCTTACAATATAACTCCAAGGGCGGGGAGCCGGATTAACCGCTCCTTAGAAATAGCCCGTATAAGGTGTTCACTAAGTAGTTCAGCCTAACTGGAACTGTAGACGCCACCGTTGATTCCATCTTGAGAATTCTTCCGCTGCCACCTGGATGAAGGAGAAGTGCCTTAGTGGGAACACTTCTCTCCCCCTCTCTCGTTTGCTGCCCCCTAAAACCGTCCACAGGGATTGGAACCCCATCTTCAGTCAAATGTACTAGGCACCCGATGTTCACCACTTGGAGGTGAGAGTAGGAGTTGGTAGACAGAGGTTCGCTTTGAAAAAAAGCTTGTGGACGCTTGTGTCCTCTTGAATGCACCGTGTCTACCCATTGAACATTAAACATTAAATTATATGCGTTTTATTTCTTCTTGAAAGCCACACGTCAAAAAAAAAACACCCTTTATAATTTGCTCGTGTTACTTCGCATGAGAATTTGGCATCAGTGACTGAATGACGGATGCCACCAAAACAACATGGCCGCCACAGACCGTCAACATCGAATCGTCCCCATGAGAAAATCCTTTATACCCAAAACCAATATAAGAAAGCTTGGGATAGATTGCATAAATTTTTTGAAAATAATTGCAAAGTTATCTGAGTTGGTTGTTCCACTATACTCCGCACATCAGTTGGTCGGCTGTCTCAATTAACCGCCTGCACTCCGTACTTGCTTTCATACTACCTATAAGTACTACTTCCATTTTAGTGGAAGTCATCGTGCTTGATATGTAATTTAAGCGCTTAACATGATATGCGCAGGCGCATTAGCGATCACTTTGCAGCATAGTAGTCAGTCCCAGGCAACGAAATCAGTGTGTTGCGTGCGACAAATTGATCGAAGTCCGTGCAGCAGCAATGAAACTGCGCAGGCGTTTTTATTAAAATGTCAAATTTGTATTTTTGAATTTTTGACAATTTAATACCATGGGCATTTATAGCCAGCCACTCTGCCAGATGACGAGTACCATGTACCGCGATTTGTGCAATAGAGTAATGTGACATGTGATTGCCTCTGTAATGTAGACATTTTGGGAACGAGCATAGCATAGCGCTCTTAAGGTCTGATGTGCGGTTAATTGCACCGATTAACCATGGATAATTATTTCGCTGACATTTTGATTTCTGTGACGAATATTTGTTAATTTAAAAATAAATATTTTCCATTTCAAATATAAGAAAGTTGTTTTCGAACATTTGTGTGTCGGAAGAGAGTTACATCTAGATTAAGTGATTTATATCTTCGCATAATGCGCACACTCACTTAACTCGATGTGAGATGAATACCAACATTTTGTAGGTTAGTAAGGTTTATCTCAACAAATTAGGTTGTCAGTTTGAGTGGGAGTAATTGTAAGGAGAAAGTAGGGACAGAAAAAGTAGACACAGGTATTTTTAAGCTTTCAAGTTTTCCTCTCAAGTAAGAGAGGTAATAATTTTAGAAGGTTTGGTGAGCTTTTGGCATCAAGGTATAGTTCTTGGATATTCGGTTTGTTTTTATTATTATTTTGAGAACTGTAAAAACTAGTAAAAACAGAAGATGTCAGTTTATTTCAATCACAAAAACCCTTAACCAACCTTGTGACCTCACGATCGACATTCGACAAAACTTACTAATCACGTTTTATTTTGTTTAATCGGTCTTGATACCGAAAGGACCATATTGAAGAAATTTCCCATTCGCCCACAGCATGACTCCTCCCGTTTCTATCGCTTTCATAACACGGGTATTGACCTCTGCATTCAGCCTCCAACCAACTGACAGATTTTGGTCCACAGCACAGGTTCCTACCCTTCGGATGCCACAACAGTCATCGAGCCTATCAAAATAGGAAATCTCTTCATTTTCCTTCGCTCCAATATCGGAACTTGGTCGAATGCATCTCTATCTTATGCATCCTTGTGTGCAGTTTAAAAAGGGCGCTTTGACTAGTCCATCCATGATGGTGGGTAACTTGATACACATTGAACGATAGACAGACGACCGACCGCTGACTATAGGATTTCCCTGTATGCCAGAGTCAAATTTAAGCAGCGCAGTGAGATTTTGATTCCGGTGTATAGTGCAGTGCAGCATCCTTCACAACAGGCCAGCCTGCGGATGCATTCCATATACGTGCAGAGCACCAGTGTGCACCTAACAGCGATTCTATCGTCATTGCGACTAGCGAGTGTATTAAGGATGAACCATGAGGTCAAAATACCAATCTAACCTTTTCGTTGTGCCAGCAGTTAGTCTTCTTGGCCTATTCTGCAACATCTGCATCAACTCAAGCACCAGCACCCCAGCCATCAAGGGAAACGTTTTTATTTCTTCGTTGATGATCGTTCGTGCTCTTGTTTCATGCACGTGAACTCTGTTGCAAATCCACGAGACCACGAGCCATGGAGAGTTATCGAAATAACAACGATGATGATGATGATGATGAGGATGATGATTTGGTCATTGATAAATCCCAGTTTTCTAGAGGAAGCAGCAGTTAAACACAATGCACGCTAGGGCAAAGTATCTCTTGTGGTGTGCTGGGTATAGTAATCCTCAATCGAGGATAGGAACAACATTTACGCGATTGTTCGACACAAGTTTCTTGTCCGCAAATTAACTGGAAGATCAATTTTGTTGGCAGCATTATGTTCATAGTGCTGGCTCTTTGGGTTTGGCTTGTTTGGCTCAAAACTGAAGATGAAGACTGTGAACACCATCGAGCTTAGAGAAGAATCTTATGTTTTATGGATGGGCCTGAATGGATTGCCAAGCAGAAGTGATGGCGGTTATTACTGTTATTACAGCTCTAGTGCTATCGATAAGGTGCTTTATGGTGGATTTTTCATCATCAGCCAGTCGGCCTTAAAGTGCTTTTAATTGAATACTCTTGAGCAGATTCCTTACGGGAAAATCATCAAGGTGCGCCATGGTTAGGGTCAATAGTATCATTAAGCGAAAGGTACCAACATTGTGCTTAGAAGGCTGTTAGTTGGATGGATGCGGATTTGTACTGATTGAGCGAGGAAGCTCTTAAGTGTGCACACTTCAGTTGCCTATTAGAAAGGTAGTAATTCCATGATGAGGATGAGGGAGCTATATAGTAAAAATAAATTTGAATTGCCATTAGTTTGCCTGTGGAGTTGCAACCATAAAATAGCCTGCAATTTCTGACTATATAACCACAGATTGAGCGAAGGAGCAATACCAACTATAATCTTATGATTTTCTATTCTTAATTTGGCTTTTTGAAAAAAGCGATAGACTTGGAGCAGAAAATAAAAAGAAAGTGCTAACAATATCAGTCAAAATCGCTGATTGCTGGATGAGTGTATGCATAAAATAAATGCTGCCATAGATAGATTAAAGATTATTACTGCACTAATTTGGTGCAAGCAAAAAATAATCATTTTTAATAAATTATAGATAGGACTGGATCTCATACAGTTGCAATAATGTTTCTTAAGCATCACTGATAAAAATACTTATGAAAATAGTATGAAGAAACTAAACCCATTACATGGGGAAACCCGCGATCTAGATGCATTCAAAGAAAAATTCGAGTTTCCTATCTGAAGAAGGGAAATCAGATGCAAACCTAAGACCAATACACAACACGGAAAGAACAGCAAACGGTTTAGGTATTTAGTTTTAAGCAGGGACATTATAAAACCAATAAAAACACAAAAAAAATTATAAAAACCCGAAAATGCTTGCTGTGGCTGTTCTAGTTTGTAAGTAGTCTGTAAGTAGTTTGTAAGTAGCTTTAAGTAGTTTTATAGTAGTTTTAATTAGTTTTAATTAGTTATAATTAGTTTTAATTAGTTTTAATTAGTTTTAATTAGTTTTAATTTAGTTTTATTTAGTTTGTAAGTTTTATATAAAACAAAAAAATAAAGACAAAGATACCGAGTTTTTTATAAATTCTTCTCGGTGAAAAATAAAACCGATATGGATTCTAGTTTTAAGATAGTTCTTAGGCCGAAAGGCATTAGCATTAAGTTATTAGTTTAACTTAGAGCGCCCGAATGGGGCCAGTAAGTTAGTTGTAAGATATTGATAAGTAGGCTAGTTTTTATGAATTTTTGTCTAGCTTTAAGATAGTTTTAAGATAATGGAAAATAAAAATGAATTTACAAAAAAAAAAAAAAAAAAAAACAGCAAACGGTACCATGCCTGACTTTTCAAAATTAGAATTGAACCATTTTATTTAGTAGGTTGGTAGCCACTAAAACTATTTGACAGCTGACAGTTTAGAGTTGGTACAAATGGAGAATTACACAAGAGAACAACGGTTTTTATTTTTGAGTAATATCCCCCAAGAGTATCTGTTCCTGTTGCTATGAAAAGTGCTTCTCATCTCATCGGCATTGAATTGTTGGTTTCCTCCATTCCTGCAAACAACGCACACAGGAATGGTTAAGAGTTGTAAGTCACTAGGCCCTGGTTCCCCTCGAGTTGTTGCGCCACCCATTCTGTGCAGCTACCATTAGTGAACCATGTAGCTTTTAGGTGGCGAAGAAATGCTATATGCACCATAGGAAAGTGTTTTTAATGTTCACCGTCCCCGTTTGTCCAACTCACTTTTCTACTAGGCATACGAGACTTAGTCTAGTTTTACGCTTTAGTTTTCTGACCCAATCCTGGGACCGACACGACCTTTGTATTACTTCAGGGGCGGGCTGTAATTATACTCTCACTTGGTTTCGCGGTAATCTTCTTCTTTTTTTTGCATCTTTCTGAGAACTTGTTGTGCATAAAAGCAGACATAGCTGCAGGTTTGCTCGCTGGCCAGCAAATTTTCGACTATGTTATCTGGCGTGATCGAGCCGATACTTCTCTCCATATCTCTTCTGCAGGTGAGGAAAATATGCTCCACATCGTCTGCTAGAGAGTCTCCATACTGGCAGGCTGGACTTATTTGTTTTTCCGATCTTGTTGAGGAACTGCATATGACGTAGTAATTAGCCTCACTGTGTTTCCGTTCATACAAATTACGTGGCTGATTGGAATGGACGGAAACACGGCGATGTTAACTACTACATCATCCATTCTGATTAGCCTCACTGTCAATCTTCCTCTGCTTTCTGAGCTCCAACGCTCTTTCGTTGCTTCGTGAACTGCTTCGCCTCATCGGTTGCAACTTCCACTCCAATTTTCACCTTTTTGTCGTAGAAGTACTTCTCTTTTCTGCTAGGAGATCAAGTAGGAGTAACTCAAACGAGCTACAAGAAGCTACGTAAGAGCTAGTTGCACGTAGAACTCCATGTCTTCGCACTGCCACCATTTGTTTCCGGTTCCTCTCCTGTTGCAGTGTATCTGCCTAGATCACACATTCAAGAATGGAATGCGTTGTACATATCAATAGGATCCGCTTACTGGCTGTGGATCCACCCATATTTGCCATCAGCCCATTCAGCGAAGTAGTAATTTTTGAAGCTCGTTCCACTACTTACTTACTTACTAACTTAAGGCGGCGCTACAGTCCGGGGTAGACCAGGGCCTCAACCAACAAGCTCCTTCCAGCCAGCTCGGTTTCTAGCTAGCTGTCTCCAGTTTCGCATGCCAAGTTGTTTGAGGTCCTCTTCCACTTGCCGGCGCCACCTTTTACGTTGTCCACCTCTACTGCGCTATCGCACGGGGTTGGATTCAAAGACTTTCCGGGCCGGAGCATTGGTGTCCATTCACTCTAGGTGACCCAGCCATTTCAATCGGTTGTTTTTCACTTTTGCGGCTAGGTCGGTGTCGCTGTACAGCCCGTACAGTTCGTTGTTGTATCTTCTTCTCCATTCCCCATCAATGCAGATGGGACCAAAAATCACCCGGAGAATTTTCCTCTCAAAACAACCTAATGCATTTTCATCCACTGTTAACAGTGTAACGCTAACGTGCAGGGGGACCGAATGGATGTCGGGATAAGCAGACAACCCAGCTATGCTGGTCAGGGCACAAACTTGTCCTCGGGATGGTTAAAAGCCCCCTTAAGGCGGATGAACTGCAGGTAGCGGTCAACGGCATGATAGTCTGGTGGCGGAGGAGCTTTTTTTGGTAAAAGGCCAACGGCAGCAGCAGGTAGCGTCTGTAACCCATATTGGGCGGCTACAAAAGGCGTCTGTTTTCCCACAGTGGGCGGCCTCGAGCAGTTATGTGTTTGACCATACAAAAGGCGGGTGTGCCTGTCAAATCTGAGCTTATGTATGTTATTAATCATATCTCGGAAAACACCATGGTGGAAGGATATATGCAAATACATCAATTATGACAACAAATGGAAATGAGTCCCCAAGAGGTAATCTTTTTATAGAAAATCCTTCTGTAGCTTCGGCTGCAGTAAACCGCACATCGGATTTGGGGGTGCGGCATCCTTCATGTACGAGCGTCAATCAAGACGCCATAATAATAAATGAATCGTTGACAAATAGAAGAAGTCTTTCAAGAAGCGCAAATGTTACTTTTGGCTACCGCATACGTACGAAAATCGGAGCATGGAACGTTCGATCCTTGTACAGCGATGGTAGATACGAGCAGGTTGAGCGTGAAATGCTTCGCCTAAAGATCAGTATCCTGGGCATAAGCGAAACTAAGTGGAGAGGAAGAGCTGAATACAGATCAGACACTGGACAGACGAGAATGCTGTATTCCGGCGAAGATGAAAGAGAGGGTGGCCAAAGACTGCATGGTGTCGGAGTTATGTTGAACGAAGAAGCGAGGCGTAGTTTGATCTCATGGGCGCCCATTTCTGCGAGATTAATGACAGCAAGGTTTCGTTCAAAAATTCGTAACGTCACAATTATTCAGTGCTACGCCCCCACAAATGAAGCGACCGAGGAAGACAAAACCGCGTTCTACACTCATCTTAACTCGGTTTACAGTAGTGTTTTGAGAGCCGACATCATAGTCGTTATGGGAGACCTTAATGCCCAAGTCGGTTCAGACAATTACGGACTGGAACGCGTGATGGGAAGAAATGGCTTGGGGTCACGGAATGAAAATGGTGACTTGCTTGTCGATTTTTGTAACGCGAATCGTCTTGTGATAGGTGGGACTGTATTTAAGCATAAGACGTGCAACAAAATTACCTGGGTGCATCCGGATGGTCAAACCGAAATCCAAATTGATCATATCATGATTCAGCAGCGATGGAGGAAGTCTATGTGTGATGTCCGGAGTATAAGAAATGCCGATGTGGGAAGCGACCACCATTTGGTTCTGATGAGTCTCAAATTACGAACCGCTGCCGTACAAAAACCAGCGCAGGATGCAGCAAGGAGCTCAAAATTCATTACTAATGCTTTGAATGACCCCAACATATGTCGAAACTATGTCACCACCCTTAACGACAGAGCCTCGTCATTAAATGGAATCCAGCATTCAACAATTGATGAGATGTGGGGTGAAATTAAAAGTGTTTTTATGGAGGCTGGATCCGAAACTGTACCCAAGCGAACGAGACGTAGAGACTCTTGGATATCCCAAGACACCTGGGATAAGATCGAACTTCGCAAATCGTTGAAAATCCAAATAAATGCCGAAGCTGATGTTCAACGAAAGGCTGACTTGCGAAGAGAGTACCGCATTGCACATAAGATGGTCTACCGCTGTGTGAGACGTGACAAGAGGGTGAAGTTGGATGGACTCGCAGATAATGCGGAAAGCGCTGCCAGAAGAGGAGATATCCGGGAATTGTACCAAATAGCCAAAGATATTATCGGGAAAAAAGCAACACTGTAATGGATGTGGATGGCATACTTTTGGTATCAATTGAGGATCAGCTTCGTAGATGGAAGGACCATTTTTGTGCCCTGCTAAATGAGGATTCAGTTGAGCAGTGTGCTGAAGTGCCCCAATTAAACGAGATGCGCAGGTCCTATAGGGGTATTGACATCGAACCCCCATCAGAATCGGAAATTCGTACATCAATAAATCTCCTCAAAAACAACAAGGCAGCTGGACTGGACGGAATACCAGCTGAATTCCTGAAAGCCGATCCCGTAGCAGCGGCTAGTATTTTACATCCGCTGATACAAAACATTTGGGAAAACGAAAGCTATCCCATGGACTGGAAGGATGGTGTGATTGTTAAGTAGCCAAAAAAAGGTTACTTAAAGAATTGCAACAATTGGCGTGGTATCACCGTTTTGTCCGTTTTCCCAAAACTAATGGCAACAATCATTTTCGAGCGAATAAAGGATAGAATCGAGTCTACACTCAAGAGGCACAAAGCTGGCTTCCGAAGTGGTCGAACGTGTGTCGACCATATCAACACCCTGCGTATCGTCCTCGAGCAGTCGATGGAATATCAAGCACCGCTTTACCTCATGTTCGTGGATTTTGAAAAGGCCTTTGATCGAGTTAACCGAGAATGTATATGGAGATCGTTGCTCGGTAGAGGAATTCCACCAAAAATTGTTGCCATTATTAAAGAGTCCTACAACAACGCGAGGTGTTTTGTTTTGCACAATGGGCAGCTATCCGACTCCTTCGTAGTGCAACAGGGTGTGAGACAAGGGGATGATCTATCGCCAATTCTCTTCCTGCTGGCGATTGACGACCGACGTATTGACGGCCAGCGTTGGTACAGCTGAGCGACAGGGCATTCAATGGAGACTGTTCGAAAGGCTCTGTCATTTAGACTATGCCGATGACATATGTCTCTGGCAAATAACATCAGTGGGCTG
Organism: Dasysyrphus tricinctus; assembly: GCA_963921185.1. Taxonomy (NCBI): domain Eukaryota; kingdom Metazoa; phylum Arthropoda; class Insecta; order Diptera; family Syrphidae; genus Dasysyrphus; species Dasysyrphus tricinctus. The sequence goes on from OY992530.1 coordinate 107,028,279, forward strand.
AACGGGATGTGCCAAACACTGCAAGTGAAGGGAGAGTCGAGTGGTCTAAGAATTAACAGCAAAAAGACAAAAATAATGCTCACAGGCCGCTCCACACAGCAGCGTATTATTTTACAGGAGACGCCAGTTGAAGTAGTGGAACAATTTAACTACCTTGGCAGTATTGTTTCTGCAAACGGTGGTACGGATCTGGACGTTAAAAGTAGAATAAATAAAGATCGTGCTGCCTTCGGTACTCTGTCCCCAATTTGGAAATCCAGTCAAATCTCCTTACGCACTAAGTTGAGATTCTTCGAATCCAATGTCAAATCCGTGCTGTTATATGCTTGTGAAACCTGGAAAGTCACGTCTACCATTTCGAAGAAATTGCAGGCTTTTGTGAATCGCTGTCTTCGCCACATCCTAAAGATTCGCTGGCCACAAATAATATCAAATGAGGAATTGTGGCGCAGGACAAGTCAAGTGCGGCTGGACGTCGACATAAGAAAGCGTAAATGGCGTTGGATTGGTCACACACTGAGGAAACCAAACGATGAAATTGCAAAGCAGTCCTTTGAATGGAATCCTCAGGGTGCACGGCGGGTTGGAAGACCAAGAACAACATGGAAATCAACTGTCTTAGCGGAAGCAGAATCCCAGAGAAAGACGTGGCCACAGCTTAAGTACCTTGCAGCAGACCGTGAAGGATGGAGACGTTTTGTTGACACCCTATGCCCCAGCCGGGGTTACAGGACACGATGATGATGCCTCTGTAGTTGGTGCAGTCCAGAGGATCACCTTTCTTGAGGATCGGGCAAACAGTGCTGAGGTTCCATTCATCGGGCATGCTTTCCTCCGACCATATTTTGCAGATGAGCTGGTGCATACTTCTAACAAATTCATCGCCAGCCGCTTTGATTAGCTTAGCCGCAAGGCCATCAGCTCCAGCAGCTTTACTGGCTGAACAGAATAGAGTGCTGCAACTGGAGCTGCAGCTGCAACTGGAATAGCTGTCAAAAAGTGTCGTACGTGATTTTTTTTACGCGCCCACAATTCAGCTGTACAGCTTTCTGACATTTTAGTATCGAAAATAAAAATGAAAACAAAAATAAAAATTAATAATGATGAAAAAGAAGCTAAAATTGCTTTACGTCTTTATGAGACATTGAAAAGAGTTTAAAAATTACTTTAACCCACATGTAAACACTCTGTTTTGCTCACAATTTCGAAACGTCAAAAAAGCTGCAAGCAAAAGTTAAAAGTTGGCCAACTTGTCCAGTTGCGTCTGCAGCTCCGTCTGCAGTTGCGTCGTGTTCTGTTCTCATCATTGAATTTGTGTGTATTCAACATTTTGACAGCTATTCCAGTTGCAGCTCCAGTTGCAGCTCCGTCTCCATTCTGTTCAGCCAGTTATTGGACTTATTGTTTATCCGATGGAAATCTTCAAAAGACACTCGGTAAGAATCGGTACCGAGTAGTGTGGGACACTAAAACCACCGGTGAATTAGGACCAATCTATGAAAGATCGACAAATGACTTTTCTTTCTTAGTTTATAAATCACATTGGGGGAAGTTTTAAGTTATAACACTTTCCCATAGCTTTTGGACCATGTGCTCTTTCCATTTAAGCTTTGCATCCAAAGTCATCCCAAGGTATTTGACGGTATTGGAGTAAGGTACTGCTGTACTGTTTATATAAATTAAAACATTGGTAATGTTTTTGTTTGTAAGGTTTATATGCGTCGATTTTATTTCGTTTAATTTGATATGCCATTTTTGCGTCCAATCACTAATTTTATCAACCGCATTTTGCAGTTTTTGTGTAGCCTTCCTAACGGATTTATCTGGCACCAATATTAGCCCTGTTTTTTAGTGCATTTTTATATTCGCTTAGAAAAAAGTAGCATGTTAATTACAACAACAAACTGGTATAATTCCGTATAGTTGTTGTATTTAACATGCTACTTTTTTCTTAACGAAGATAAAAATGCACTAAAAAACAGGGCTATTGCAGTATTATCAGCAAAGATGGCCATGATAGGAATGATGTCCACTGGAATATCCCTGTTGTATAACAGATACAAGGTTGGTCCTAGGACACTTCCTTGTGGTACACCGGCTTGAATTTTCTTTAGATCCGAGTCCGGTTCGTAACGTAGGATTTCAGTATTTCGTAGTACTGCCTGGGAAGGCCCCTATGCAGTTTGTACTCAAGCCCCAAGTGCCAAACCTTGTCAAAGCGTTGAGCAACATCTAAGAATATAGCCGAGCATACTTGTTTTTCTTCAAGTGCTTTTTTCACAACATCCGTTATCCGATGGTCTATCGTGGAATGTTTATTTCCAAATCCAAACTGATGGTTTCTTGAAGGCTATTAAAAGCATTTCTTTCAAAACCTGAGCAGTTATTAGATCGTACTCTGATGATTTTTTGCTAGACAACTTATGTTGACATATGCTTCTTACTTCTTTAAGCGTGACAAAAGGTATTTCACATTTGTCGTTTCTATCAGAAAACTGTAAAGGATCTGTAGCTGTGTTTGCTGGGAACGGCTTAAAAACATTCGCGAGATGCTCAGCGAAGAGATCAGCCTTTTGTTTCGGTTTTCCGATCCATCTACCACCTTGCGATTTTATTGGCGGGTTTTGTGTCTGTGGTCTTCTTAGGCGCTTTACTGCATTCCATAAGGAGTATTCGATAGAAGCATCCGCCGTCAGACTATTCAGGAAACTACTAAGTGAATCATTTTTAAACTCACAGATTCTTTTCTGTAGTTCGTTGTTATGACGGTAATCTCGTCACTTGCCATTTTCTTCGAGCTCTTTTTTTTCCTATATCAGCTCCTTTATTTCGAGAGGATATTTTATTTCTTTTTCTCTTGAGTTCTAAATAGTTGAAGTACTTTCTTCTGCAGCCTGTTGCACATCAGCAATAAACTTTTCTATTTCATGATCAATTTGCTCAATTGCTTGCATAGGATCTTAGGTTTAAAGTTCAAGTTTATCTCTGAATTCGTTCCAGTTTGTTCTCTTGTTCACGAGCTTAGGATTACTTTTTTCTATTATTTCCGCTTCACTCAGTGATAAAATTACTGGAGTATGATCTGACGATAAGTCGTAATTACCTTCGACATCACTTATATGATTTCGTTTAATACCTTTAACTACGAAAAAGTCTATAAGGTCTGGTATTTTGTTAGGATCAGATGGCCAGTATGTTCATGTTGGTGAACCAGAAGAATAAAATTCGCAGTTGAATTTGCGGCCTACTTGGTACAGCCGTTTACCTTTCGTAGTTATGAGCCTAGATCCCCAGTGGGTGTGTTAAGCCTTGAAGTCGCCACCAACAAGGAAGTTATGTCCTAACAAATTTCTTTGGTATCACATGAAGAGTGAAGGCCTCTTGCTACTATACTTTTATCGATCTTGTAGCTTTATTTTCGTACGAGTCCCACGGAATTAGCAATTTGTTCAATTCTTCATTGACAGATCTATACGCGTCGGCGTCTTCAACAGTGACTTTCCAATTGTCTTTAGTGTATGATGTGCATTTACATGACTTATTCGTGCATTTTTCTACTATGCTCGTAAGCTCTTCAAACATTGCCAAACCGGAAATCATGATTGGAAGTGGTGCAGTTGGTCTAGGGCCTTTAACATAAGACTTCTTTTGGGGTAGTTAGACCAAATGAGTCCAATTTTACTGAGTAAACACGAAAATTTGATTTTTTTTAAATAAAGTTTAGGAATAAATTAAAGTAAATTCCTAAAATTGGAGAAAATTCATTAATTTAATCTTGAAATGTTATCATGACAAACTGATGAAATGCACAAAAATCCTACATTCAATTTATTGATTCATTTAAGATGAAAGCACCGTAACAAAGTATATTTCAAGGACACTTGAGAAAATGTCAACAAATCCCTCGAAATAACAAGATACCGAAACCATACCCTTGACTTTTAAGTAGATATATGTTTTCCTCTCATATTGCTCAACAGAGCTCAACTTATGCCATCAAATAACATCCATAAAAAACCAACGGACCGGACCGAAGCGTTGTTGTTCGTGAGAAACAAACCCCAATCATTTAAAGCCCAACCATAATGCACCTGTATAGCTATATACATGGGCGAAAAAAGTGGAGAAATTAACACTTAGCTGTGTGCATTATTTTAAAGCACTAGTTAAACACTCCTTGGCATCCACTCGAATCATGGATATGCGCCCAGTGATTTGCGCTCATTGTAAGCGTCATTATGGAGCGCTAACAGTACAAACGATTGTGGCTGACTGGACAAACTATTTAATTAACAAGAAACAAAAAAAAAACAAAAAAAAAACAGGAGCAAAGATAGGGACACAAAACCACCTATGGCGACAAGCAATTGGCAGGCGGGATCCATTAGCAGCTCCTTGTAGCGGATCCTCTCGGTGCTCGGACACCATATAGCGAGGGAACCATGCAATTGATTTTCAATGTCTCTTGCTAAATTATGAGAATATCTACTCGCTCCAGGGAGGTCTTCAACTTTACAGCATCACTTTACCATTCACTACCATGACAGGACCATAAGATAGACATCTATAGACATCGAAACAAACCATGAGAGTGGCTGAAGGTTAATTTGTATTTATATGATGGCTATAGCTGGCTCATGGCTGTTTAATTAAGCTAAAGAGGAATAATATTGGTTCACTGAAACTGAGCGCACTCTATAGTTTGGCCTTAAACTACAGGTATTTGGCATATTCTAAAGGTACTTCATCAATTATATCAGTTGAACGCAGACAGTCTGTCACTGATGGTGTAAAGTTATAGTGTCCTTGCTATGGAAGGAGATTTATGTGGATAGGGCTTTGACCAATATTGACACTTCTTGTCAACTTATTTGTGACATCTTATGGCTTGAAGATGACATTTTTATGGAGATGATGGATACCTTATTGGTGAGGATAAGAAGTACCTACGCTTAAGGATGCGCTTATACCGAAGGTTGCAATTTCAAGAGTGTTGACTTTAGCTTATTTAAATAAAAAAATATTTTCTTAATTGATTGCCTGTAGAGTGAATGAAGGGATAAGTAAACTGATGTAAGCTCTTGAAATGTACCTGCATATACCTATCTAACTTGTATGGAAACAAATACCATGAATGCAACTTATAACTTCTCAAGACAGAGAGATAAACGGTCAGATACTTATTTTTGAAGCACATCGATCAAAACTGTTTGCCATTTCGTCAGTGTTGTTCATTATTCGTCTTATACAGATCACAGTGAGGAGTGAGATAATTAGTAAATAGTAATGTAGAAAAACTAGGCTCAGTAGTTGAGGGGTTGCATGGCATCATGGTCCTTCCACTACGCAAGAAAGTTAAACCTCTTCATAATAGGTCCCACAGAAATACCCAATTCAGCGGTGCTAGTGCGGTGTAACATGGCCCTCCTTCGGGAAGACTGTCTTCTTTTCTAAGTAACTTCCCTTAAGCACAAGCGGAAGTGTAGACCATCTAAAAAAATTCTGACGTAAAAACGTCAATTCATTGTACATCCTAAAAAAGAGGACGACATTCAGCTTGTGGATGAAGAACAACAACCGAGACATCGCACTCATCCGTTAGACCAACGTCATCAGACGCAACAACATCGACATGGCCGGCCTCGAAACCTTCTGGAAGGATAAGGATGAGGGCCGTAGAGGGACATCAATCTACGTACAGAAGAAGATTTCCCCCAACACCACCGAAACTATCATCGCAGGTCTCACAACCAGCGAAGCCACCGCAATCACCATACAACTAGGGAGGGAGACAGCGTGTACCTCAAATGCAAATCCAGAGCATAAGAAACATTCATAGCAATCTTCACGTTCTCAACAGCATAAGACCAAGCACTTATGGACTCATTGGTGGTGATTTCAATGCAAGGCATCATCTTTGTTTGGCTGGATACTGCTGTCACTAACGAAGGTGGGCCAAATGCTGATTGGCTGGATACCAACAGCTATCCGCACTCATTGGTTGTTATTTCACAACCAACCTTCCCCAGAACACCATCAACATCAAATTTTTTCATTTCTTTGTCTCATTTTATCCATATTCTTCCAGAAATCAGCAACTTCACCTGCACAATAGTACCCAGCGACTCGGACCATGAAGCTGCCCAGCTAAACATCAAACTCCAACAACCCATCTTTCTAGCCACAGAACCAGTGGAAAACTTTATCAACTACAGGATACGGGATGTACACAGGCTACAAAGAGACGTTGAAGACACCATAATGCTTCCAGCCGATAACAGGAAACTGGACAACATTGAAATTGACACAGCCACCAACTGTCTGCAACTTATGTCGCTGTACAGCACGTATAGCTCGTTGTTTTATCTTCTTCGCCAGACATTGTTTTCTCGATCTACGCAAACAGGACCATAAATCTTTCGTAGTACTTTTCTCTCGAATACAGCAAGGGAGCTTTCATCCGACTAGGAGAGGGTCCATGCCTCTGCACCATACAGCAGGACCGGGATGATGAGTGTTTTGTAAAGCGTCTCTTTGGTTTTTCTCGATAGGGCTTTATTCCTCAATTGCTTACTTAGCCCAAAGAAACAGCGATTAGCAAGAGTTATTCTACGTGTGATCTCCGCGCTGATGTTGTTTTCCGCGTTTACCGCAGTGCCCAGGTAGACAAAATCACTGACCACCTCGAAGTTATACCTATCAATTGTCACGTTCTTACCAAGTCGGTGGTGGGATTGGACTTTTGTTGATGAAAGCATATACTTCGTCTTGTCCTCGTTTAAGGTCAGTCCCATTCTACCAGCAGCTAACTCCATTGTAGTGAAGGTACCGGTTACTGCTCGCTTTGTTCTTTCTATCACATCAATGTCGTCAGCAAACCCAAGTAATTGTGTTGATTTATTAAAGATAGTGCCTGATGTACTGGCCTGGGTGTTGCGAACTACCTTTTCAAGCATAATATTGAATCAGCTGCATGACAGTGCGTCACCTTGTCTTAACCCTCTGGTGGTGTTGAAGGTTTCGGTAGAATCTCTACCAATCTTGACGGAACAGCGAGCATTCTCCAACGTCATCCTGATAAGAAGTATCAGTTTAGCAGGAATTCTAAAGCTCGACATGGCACGATATAGTTCGTCTCTATTGACACTGTCGTAGGCTGCTTTAAAATTCTTGGGTTTTCTCCAGAATCTGGCGTAGTGTGAAAATTTGGTCGGTTGTAGATTTCTGGTCTGAAGCCGCTTTGGTAAGGACCTATTATATCGTCAGCGAACGGCTTAAGACGTTCACATAATACGCTAGATAAGATCTTATAGGCGATATTTAAAAGAGTAGGCGGTCTCCTTTTTTTGTGGATCGGGCAGATGGTACTGAGGTTCCAATCGTCGGGCATACTTTCCTCCGACCATATTTTGCAGATGAATTGGTGTATACTCCTGACCAGGTCATCTCCAGCGTATTTAAAAAGTTCCGCTTGTAGACCATCGGCTCCAGCTGCTTTGTTCGATTTTAGTCTGGTGATGGCTACTTTTATTTCATTTTGGTCGGGCGGATGTAACTCTTGGTTGTCATCTAGATTGACTGGTTCGAGTCGATGATTGGCGGGATCTTGGCTGTCATCGCCATTCAACAACTGGTTAAAGTAATCTCTCCAGATGGCTAACATCGACTGGGTATCTACTACCGTGTTTCCATCCCCATCTTTGCAGAGGCCCAGGGCGGCTTGTAAAACCTGATGTTGATTGTTTCACTCTTCTGTAGAAATTTCACACCCCTTTCCTGTTATAGCATCTCTGCATCTCCTCGACTTCACGTTGTTGGTGGTCCTTTTTCTTTCTACTAAGCAAGCGTTTCTCATGTTTCCTTCGTTGGACGTAGAGATTTTTGGACGCTCCAGTGTGCCTGTCGATCCACGACCTGTAAGCCTCCATTTTGGCTTTTTTTTGCCTGAGCACACTCGGAGTCGAACCAGGGGTTTCGCGGAGGTGGTTGTGAGAAACCCAACACTTCTGACGCTGCGGTTCTTATGGCTTGTTGACATAGCTGCCATTGGTCTTCCGGTTTCATATTTACAGTCGTGGGATTTCGCGCAAGCTCAAGGGATACGCGGTCGGCATAGGCTGTAGCGGTCACTTCCGATTGTAGTTGTCCAACATTGAATTTCCTCTGCGTGGTCGTTGGTCGCCTTAGAGCTTCCATGGATATCCGGACTCAAAGTTTGGCATCTTCTTCAGTATATCCAAGACTTATAACGTCCACAAAGGATCCACCAGCGAGAACTGAACACAACTAACAGCAACTACCAGACAGTGTGCAGTGAACTTCAGTGTGTCAACATTATGTTCTGGAATTCCATCCAACACCACAAGAACAACCAGTTCCAGAAGAAGCTGCAGTCAATCAAACCTAGATCTGATGCCTTGAAGAACATCAACAGACTAATTGCCAAAATTACCATTGCTTGAGACGATCATCACCAACAATGGGAAGCAACAACGACACAGGATAAAGTTGAAGCCTGAAGGAAACTTCATGCCAAATCCATCAGATGATCCAGTCTTCCTTGGCGAAATTAAGGCATCCATCCAGCTGACAATGATGCTCAACTTGGATAAAGCAATGTTTAGCGACAACAATCCTGCAAGTGATCCAGTCGCACTCCAAACTTGAGCACCCCAGAGGAGATAGCTAAGATAATTCGCAATTCCAAACCAAAAAAGTCAGCTGGACCAGATGGGGTATCCAGCTTTGTTCTAAAAAGCTTCCACAAACGGTGATGATGTTGTTAGCCATCATCTTCAACAAATACATCAACAACAGTTACTTTGCCCAGAAGTGGAAAACTGTAAACATCGTGTCGATTCCAATATAGGTGCAAGGAACATGGTCACCAACTTCAGGCCAGTATTGTTACTTAACAGTAGTACCTCATGGCATGATGGTAAATGCGTAGGACTGTCATGCCGAAGGTGTGGGTTCGATTCCAGGCTGTGCCACCTAAAAACAGAAATTTTTTATCCGAGGTACTGCCTCTTGCGATACAATCTTCCAAGACCAAGAGTATACTTGTCATGAAAAAAATATGCTTCTCATTAAGCCGTTCGGACTGGCCAAAAAAAGTTTGGGTCCCCTGCATTCCTGCCAACAACACGCACACAGGAATGGTTGAGAGTTGTAAGTCACTAGGCTCTGGTTCTCCATGAGCTGTTGCGCCACCCAATTTATTTATTTATCTATCCCTCCTTAACAATCCAAGTAAGCTCTTAGAAAAGCTGACACTCAGGAATCTCAAGAAGTTCTGCAGCGAAAACAACATCATGCAGTTCGGTTTCCGGCAAAAACCTTCCACCCTGCATCCACTCCTGAAGTTTCATCATTACATCGCCACAGCTTTAAACAACAATGAAGTTACTGTCGGATGCTTCCCCTCATCCACAAGCACTAATAAAAATTATATTTTTTTTCCTTCTTCCAGGAACTTTTTCGTGCAACTGGAGGACTGCAAATCGAAAGTGAAGAGCATCAGAACTGGAGTTACTCAAAGGTCGACACTTGGACCACTTCTCTACAAAATCATGCTCTGACCAACCAATTTCAAATGAATGCGTAAAACCTTCTCTTCGCTGATGACTCACTTACATATTGCTCATCATTCATCATTCTCTCCATTAAAAACTGTCCGAGAAGTCGAGACACACATCCGCAAACTATTCTTATTTTACATCAAATGAGGTACCCGGATCAACTCATCCAAATCGGACTTTGTCTGCTTCAGATAACTAGAAGCAGAAGCATTACCCTAGAACTCCCAGACGGAACCAGATTACCAGCCAAACGCAGTGCCAAAAACCAAGGCATCAACTTCAACGAGTAGCTGAGATTTAACTCACATTCACGTAATGTCCTCAAAAAATCCAATTTTTCTTTACACCGCCTCTACCCACTGATGAAGAAGAAAACTGGGCTAAGCCAACAGACAAAAGTTCTAATCTTTAAGCAACTTCTGAGACCAGTCATCAGTTACAACGGCTATGAAGGAACTGCAAATATTCGAGAGAAAAATTCTGAAGATCTGTCTTTACTTCGATGGTCAGCGTGCGTGAGCATTTCAAGAACGAGAAGCTTGTCCCCCGGGACAAGCAATTATTGCTACCAGCAGATAAGCTGGTTAGAAACATGGCCAACCACCCTTATCAACTGATGGGAAGGATTAAAAACCAACAACGACATTCGGAACCGAGGTATCTAGGCGCTATGGAAATCCTGGATATAATTCCAACTACCGACGATGAAGCAGTACCCTTCTACTCTGACCCAGGGTCAGCACATTATCGTGGCTAAACACCAACTCTACCGCCACCCTTATAATAAATTAATTCTTAGGCCCATTGTAAATAGAAATGTTCAATAAAACAAAAACTTCCCAAGAACAGCTTCCAAGGAAAGAAAACGTCTTCAATACCTCTTAAGACCTTTGGTGGTACACCGGAGGTCAGAGACAAACTGGAGCTGAACGCCAGGTTGAAGTGAGCCATGAGCATTCTAGCAAACTCTATTGAAGTTTTTTGTTCTGCCTGTACAGGGATGGTGAAGATATTGTTCTGGAACCTTGTTTTATTAAATCCATGGATAAGGCACTCAAAAATACTACACGCTGTATGCATTAAATAATGGTGGATCAAGGTTTTGCATACACATATGTATATTTACAACTTGATTAAAGCTTTTGGGATATAACTGGCCCTAGGCTGCATTACTTGTTCGTGACCACTTTTGCCCTCATCCGATCATTCACTGAAGAGACTCATAGCTGTAACAGAACGGCAGAATAACAACTTAATCATTGGGAGTTATGCTGACTCCCACTAGAACCACCCAGAAAAGAATGTACAAAACACATTAATTAAGCTTAAAACAACTCAACCTGCTTCTTGATACCAAAACTGATACTAGCATTAATCTTAAAAGGTCGAATTTGAATTAATTTATTACAAACTGGTATAACAACAATGAGAATATCAGAATATCAACAATGAGAATATTAGTTTTATTCAGAACTTCTTTTGGCTTCAAAATTAAAAAAATTCTGCTGATACAACATTTTATGAATAATTTAATAATAATTTGACGTTTTGTGTTTGAATCAATAAATGTGACACTTTGGTCACGAAAATATAGTATCATTGTCATATCGTCACAGTGCAGCACAGCGGTCAAGGAAATTAAAATGTTTATAGGAATTTGTATTTCCGATTTCACAGTCACGATTGTGGCCTCGCTAAAACAAAAGGGCAGTGACGGCCCCATTAAATACAATCCCCCGAGGATATCATCCACATAACACCCACTCCCACTTTGTTGTTGATTTGTCCTAGAAAATAAACTCCACTCTACATGTTGTGGTGTGGCGGGCGTGGTGTCGCGTCGGTCGAATCGAAGCAAATTTCTTGTCATGTTTTCACATATCACTGTGCTACATTATATATCGAATTCCGCTTGTGGTCCAGATGCTCCTCACCACCGATACCATCTATCCCAATCCCAACACTGCACATGGATTTCACTTTCGATTTGCCTCGCCAGTCCTTCTGGACAACAGCCTGTCGAAGTCGAACTCACCCATGTGAATACACACTGCAACTTGAAGTTTCTATTATAATTATTATTTATTGCTTCATAGTCGCGACGGCGACGGTCGTTTTACTATCGATAACACACAATAGAAATGTTTTCGAGGTATTTTTCTTTTTGCATCACTATCGTCAGTATGAGTGCGATCTTTGGCGACACCATCGAAATCGATCGGTCGTCGGTCGGTTGCGGTTGCAACTGCTGCTGCTGCGGCTGTGGGATGGGATTGAACGCTGAAGGATGAAATCTGATCGCTGATCGCCATTGCTGTCCTGAGAATCAGAAAGTAGCTCCATCTGCCCGAGAGATAGTCATCTATAATATCTTTGTCAGGTGACTGTTTTTAATGAGCTCACGATTTTCATGTATGAGCTCTGGCTGTGGCTTTGGCCATTTCTCGAAGTGAAGTTGGGTGCGCTGCGCTGCATCAGCAACCTAACCCCCTGGGCTTTGTTCTGGTAGCAATATTTTACAGTTATAGGTAGATCCGTCGAACAGCGGCCATTAATACGTGTCAATATCTTATTATTGGTACTAATGGAGAAAAGCGCCATGCCGCCGCCGCCACTGCACCACTCAAATACTCCACCTCTCACCGAAAGTTTCGGTCACTAGCAACTCAATTGACACCTGTTCGTGTTTCTGGTATGGCGGTGATCAACGCGAAACATTTTCCATTTTACAGTGAGACGGCGGCGGCAGCAGTGGCGGTGGCACAGCGGCAGCCACTAAAATCTCTTATTGTAGGCCGGCTTCATAAGTGGGATGGATTTTTGTGGCGATATCTTAAAAAAAGGAGCTAAAAAACAGACTCAGTATACTCTGAATGAATAGAGCCATTTGTATGCGCTCCAACAACGACGACGAGGGTGATATGATAGCATTTGACCTCATGCAATGGAGTAGCTTTTTCTTCCATACATATATTTGTTTTTCTCTTTTTTTTAAGAGATATTTTAGTAACGCGCACGGTTGGGGGTGCACTTTGTTGGTGGTTTTGGTTGTCATTATGTGATTTTTCTTTGTTGTTATTGTTGGCGTTGTAGTTCTAAGGCTTGGAGTTTGTATAGGAAATGAATATTTTGACAGTTTTTTTGATAAACATGTTCATGTTCAATGTTCACGGAAATCATTGATAATTATTATTATTATTATTAGTAGAGTAGGTTGGTTTATTTATTCACAGTTCCTTGGCAAACGGTCAGTTCATTGTGGGTAGATGCGGTAGTATAGGATTTATTGAATATTGAGAAAATTAAAAAATCCCACATATATATTGCAGTATCTGCTTTGCCTATGCCGAATTACTGGTCTTCTAATTCGTAAACAGTTTTCAGGTTTTCAATTAAAAATCTATACCTATCTGATTGCGTTGGAGGATTGGTCTTCCTGGATGTCTCAGATCTAAGCTGGAATACTGTTGTTCATTCGCTTGATGTAGTTTAGTTTATTTTGAATATCTGGACTTCATTCTGTATATAGCTCAAAGTTCGTATATTCTTCTCCCTTTGTCTTCAACACACACAGAGCCTTGGTCAACGCGTTGACTCTCTGACGTTAAAATGACGTGCAATTCTGTCCCAAAGTTGCCTTGTCGTATGATCGTCAAAGCAGAATACTGTTCATGCGGTGACGGCTGCGTTGAAGTTCTTCACTCTTATTGACATAAATTTAAGGCTTCATTCAATATGTTAATTAATTTCACTGGCCATGTAATCACACTGTCAATGCAGTTTGCACCCGTGACAGATTGCTCACCAACACCTTGATCGTACCCTTTCGTTGACACAGCAGGATTTTCTAACTTGTCCACTTAGCCAATCAATCTGAAAAACTTTGTATTTTTTTGAGGATTTTTAATCAATACGGGGTCTTACATGAAACAACATGGTTGGACAACATTGTTTCATGGAATCGGAACAGTTTCCAAAATATTTTGAAAACCTTACAACAAAGTTGGGCAACATGGTTGGTTTTGCGTTTAAATGATCAAACATCGATGGTTGTCAAGCAATGTTGGACAATATGTTGGTCCAAGTAAACCCCCCTTATAGCTGCTTGCGATGTGTGCCAAGCTGCATAGTTGCACCGTCTTGTTGAAACCACATGTTTTCCACGTCAATATATTTAATTCCGGTGGCATTATGTTTAGTGCGTTGGACTGTCATGCCGAAGGTCTGGGTTCGATTCCCAAAACAGAGAAGTTTTTTTCCGAGGTACTGCCTCTTGCGAGGAACTGACAAATCCTCCAAATGTATACATTTGGTCAAGAATAAGTGCTTCTCATCTAGCCACTCGGAGTTTGAAGTTTAGAAATGAACTAGACAGACATATATTCTACTTACGCGTGAGATGTTTTGAAGATGAGTGTCAAGTTAGCAAAGCAACTTTGACGAATCAAAAAACAGTTAGCTGGATAATTTGCCATTAATTAGTTGTTAATTAGTTGTGACAATTACAAATTTGTCGTTCAATGTTTTCTTTTTTTGTTGGGTGCTTTGCTAACTTGATATCAACTTGATATCAAGTTAGCAAAGCAACTTGACATCAAGTAAGCAAAGCACCCAAACAAACATAGAAAACATTGAACGACAAATTGGAAATTGTCAAAACTTATTAACGACTAACTAACGATTTTTCGATTCGTCAAAGTTGCTATGCTAACTTGAGACTAATGTTTTGAAGCCATTTACTCATGCTGAGTTGCATGTGGTATCATACTGCTGAAAGTTTACGTGACTTTCATAACATTGTTCCAGTACTGGAGTAAAAGGTCAGTAGGGTCCATTGTCAACCGAACCGAAGAAAGCAGAAACAAAGAAATTATGTTTATTGAATACTAGCTGACCCGGCGAACTTCATTACGCCTAAAATCTTTAAATTACTAATGTCCTTTTCGAAAGTCGAGCCTTAAAGTCGGAGAGCTACCAGCCACTTTGACTAACCTACTAGACACAAGGCTACAACTTTGTGTATGCTTGATTTGGGACTAGTTAAGTATGAACACCACGGTCTGGCAGGGCTGCCGCGGTTGAAAGGTTGCCATCTGATTTTTTCAAAATGCAAAAAAAGGTTCAAAATTAACCTACTTGCACAAGGCTGAAACTTATTTATAATTTAGTTTATACATTCTTATGCATGAAAAAAATTATGCCAGATGGGTTTGGCGGTCGAAAGTGCTTGCCAGACGAGCCTAAAGCTCTTAAAGATTAATAAAAGATATTGGATAACTTGAGAAATTTGTTAGGTACAAGGCTAAAACTTAGTGTATTCTTTGTTCGTGAACAGATTAGTCAAAAAATAAAGATCTGAGAAATTTTCCGCAATTCTAGGGTTGCCACCTATTTTTTCAAAATGTTAAATAACTTCCAAATGCAACATATCTACTTTTAGAATGCTGATTTTGGAATTTATAATAACTTATGTCTTTCTGTACATGAAAAAAAGCCAGACCAGTTTTGGTGGACAAAAATAGCTTGCCAGACATGTTTTTAAAGTTGATATTAAAAAATGGCATTGATTAGTCAGAGAATAATGTATTAAATATAACACGTTAACTGCGTATAATCCTAATACATATTAAATCAAGTCAACAAATTATCATATGGTTCTTTTACTGTAGACACAGGGTTGCCACATATTTTTTTCAAAATTTTATAAAATTGACAAAACTGAAACACCAACCTACCTAAAGTTTTCGCACATATGTATGTAAGCTTATGCCATCTTATATATAAAAAAAATACTTGACAGACGGTCAAAAGCTTCTATCAGACAAGCCTAAGATTTAAAAAATTGGTATTATAAGAAATATCCTTTCCTGATTTTTTCTTAAATTTCAAAAAAATATCAAAATTGCAATCCTACCCACACAAAGCTGATTTTTAAATATCTGTTAGCTGATATCTTTGTTGTAAAGTACGCACTTCACAACCTCCAACGTCTTTTCCTCATCCACTTTCATTTCTCATGCCCTTTCATGGCCCATCCATCCATTCTCAATTCAACCCATTTCCACTTCAAATTCCCACAGTCATCATTTCCTTTTGATATTTACTTTATTGACCAATTACCGACCCAATTTAAATTCCCATATTCATCATTTCTTTTGATTGCCCAACTCCAAATCACTTAAAATTCCCAGGTCATCACTTTCATTTTTAATTACCTCCTATGAAACAAAACCCATTATTCCCAAATCATCATTTTTATTTGTCAATGCACTCCTTTTTCAATTCACACTTTTTCCAATTCAACCTATTAAACGTGCATTGATCCCAAACCAACTACACACAGGCACACTTGTGCATGATGTTGGATTCTTTTTTCTCTGGTCGTGTCGGGTGACGAGCAGGGCTGTCGAAGTACTGCAATTGAAGTATTTGTACTGCTTTTTGAAACTCCGTACTGCCGTACTGCTAATACGACCAAAGTACTGCTTTTTTGAAAATTTAATTTGCAAATCATAATCCTATCCGAAAAGCTTTAAAATAAAAAAATTAAGAAAGTCGTAGATTTATTGAACAAAATCTCGCGTTACATTTTTTTACGATGGCATAGTTTGTCGTTTAGGCATTGCCTGTATATCGCAAGTAAAAAAATCGAAATTCCGAAAACTTCAAAATGTAGTTTTTCACCCATCTGTCAAGCAATGTTAAATTATATTAATGGAACTCTAGCCCAGGAAATTTAGACTTTTATGTTCTTCCACAAAACTCCTACAAAGCTGAATTTTCGTTTTGACTTCCTGAGCAATTACCAAAACCACCCTAAATTTTGGCTGAAGAAACAAGTTTTGGAGAAGTAAAAGGGCGTAAGATTCAGTTTTTTGCTAATTTCACGAAAACTATCAACTTTTTGGAATGAAATATCAAAGTAAAATTGTAGCTTATACAATTCTATAAAAAAAATTACCATGCTTTTTCTTCATACAACCAATAGATTAAAAGTAAATCATGCAGGATTTTTATGGAGTAGCAAATTTAGTCAAAAAATTTATTAAAACAACATTAATCGATCAACAATATTTTTTGTATATGCGTTTGACTACGTTTTCTCATTATAAACCAAGTTATTGTGGTGTCCAGGCTAAGTAAAGCCACCAACTGGAAAAAGGAGTGGTTTCAATTTATTTAATAACCTTATGGAATTTCATTTTAAAACAAAATGACAAAAATGAACTTTTAGGCAATAAAATTATCTAAACCTATTGGTACCTAACCTATGTACTAATGAAGTTACAGCGGGTCAAATTTGGTCTATTAAGGAAGGGAAAAGAAACAAAACAAATAATTACAATAAATATTGTATGTAGCTTATAAAATTCTACCCAAAAATATTAACTTTTTTCCTAGAAGCAACAGATTTTGAGAAAACCGTGCACAAACATAAAAGAGTTTTTTATGTAATGAAAACTTTTTAGTACCACCATTGCAGTGCGCTAGAGTTAAATAGGTAACGGGCGCGAATGTGACAATTTTTAATGAACAATATATGCATTTAAACAAAATTAAATTGAACGCATTTAATTTTGTTTAAATGCATATATTGCATATAATTATTATGTTTGTAAATATATATTTGACTGCCGTACTGCTGCGTACTGCTATTTTTTCCTCGAAGTACTGCTTTCTGAAAAAGTGAAACGACAGCCCTGGTGACGAGCGAACGACCAGGCAATTCTGATTTCTGAGGTCGGATCGTTCGGTTCTAGTTCTTTGCTAATTCTTTGCTATTTCTTTCTTCTTGGACAAAATCTGTAGTAAAATAATAAGTAACTTTAATAGTGTAATAATAGACTAAGTAAACTTAAAAAAAAATTAATAATAAATAATAAAAAAATAAGCTTTAACTTCTTTTTAATTAAAAGAGCAAAAATAAACACTGAAAAAGGTAAGACCCCTTTCGAGAATCGTGCTTCTCGAATAAAAAATAAAAAAAAGCACAACATCTTCTTTAATATGAAAAAAACTATATTACACCAGACGGACGGTCGAAACTTCCTGCCAGACGGGCCTAAAGTCTTAAAAGATGGTATTGTAAGAAATATCCTTTTTTATTTTTTATTAAATTTCAAAAAACTGTCAAAACTGTAAACCTACCCGCAAAAGCCTATTTTTATATATGTGTTAGCTGATATATTTTTGAATATGAAAAAAAATATATCAGACCGGACGGACGGTCGAAACTTCCTGCCAGACGGGCCTCAAGTTTCAAAAGTTGGTATTCTAAGAAATATCCTTTTTTTTTATTTTATTTTTTAATGTCGAATTCCTTACAACAATTTCAAATCGATTTTTTTTGTTGGTTGTAAGGAACACACAAAAAATCAAATTTATCGTGTGGGATTGTGTGTGTGTCATTTGACAGTAGCTTTGAGGCAAAAAAGTAAACAAACTATGTGCATACAAATTTGTTACAAATATTCCAAAGTGCATTCAGTTTTTCACGTCATTTTGTTAGATTAAAAACATATACATTTCCAGGAAAAGTTGCAAAAATAAACAGAAAATAGTTATGTGGCCATTAAAGTAAAAAAATCAACCCAAATTCATCCAAGAAACACATCATTCGAGAAACACATCGGCGAGCGCGCGATTAATATCTTTAATTGACTTTGGGCACTTTAAATCGAAGTTAGTTGATATTTTTATAACTTCTAACTGACCATTCACTATTTTTTGATGAATTAAAATTAGTTTTAATGATTTATTTGCCTTTAATCTATTTAAATGACCGACGAACACTTTAGAACATTTGTTAAACCCGCCGCAAAATACTTTCAACTCCAGAGAAATGTCAAATCTTGTTAGTGTGTGTGAAATCGATTTGAAATCTTGCTTAAAATGCAAGATTTGTTTTGACAGAATAAAATCGATTTTGTTTAGAAAAAAATCGATTCTGTTTAGAAAAAAATCAATTATTTGGTTGTTAGGAATTCGACATAAGTTGGGTCTTGTGTGTAAATGGAAATTCACACACAAACACAATTGCAGTGCATGCTGCGCATTATACATCAATTTATATTGAATAATTTTGAATGAACAACAACAACTTGTGTGTGTTTATGTTACCTTTTTTTTTTATTTTTTCTTAAATTAAAAAAAAACTGTCAAAATTGCAAACCTACTCGCACAAAGCTGATTTTTACATATATGTTAGCTGATATCTTCTTTAATATGAAAACAAAATATATCAGACCGGACGGACGGTCGAAAGTCCCTGCCAGACGGGCCTCAAGTTTCAAAAGTTGGTACGGCCCGACAATACACCTTGATGAAACTGCGCACCACACAGTGACTCGTTCTGGGTGCAGTTCCGTCTCATGGAGCATTTCTGGATTAGACTCATTCCATATACGGCAATTTTGCTTGTTTACATTGCCGTTAAGATCAAAATGGGCCTCATCAGACATGAACAAACAATTGATCAATGTGTTCTTCTTCGGCCATTGATATCATTTTTTGGCAAAATTCCAGGCGAACAGGCAAATCCTGAGGGTTTAACTTGCTAGTAATTTGGACTTTGTACGGAAACAAGTTTAAATCGTCATGAAGTATCCGTTGTAATGACCGTCTACTAACTCCAATTTGCCCCGATAATTTTCGGGTCAAAACGCTCGGATTGGCCTGTATTGCAGATGCTACTGCTGCGATTGTATCCTGAACCCGAACATTGGCATCTCGATGGTACGGCCTTCGTGCGATGCTTCCAGATTCGGCAAACATGTTTACAAACCTCATAATGGTCCATCTACTCGGGGGATTACCGCCAAACTCCCGCCTACATTCCCTTTGGACGGAAATGACGGACTGCAAAGCATGGTACCGTTGCACTATCCAAATTCTTTTCTCCGTATCCCAAGCATCCATTTTTATAAATCTAAATAGTAACCTACAAAATAAAAAAAAATAAGCCGATTACTCACACAGAAAAAAAGTTATTACGTTTTATTTTTGTAGCACGATTCGTGCGCCACCCTGTACAAGACGGCACAAGCTTACATACATATGTGCGAAAACTTTAGGTAGGTTGGTGTTCCAGTTTTGTCAATTTTATAAAATTTTGAAAAAAATATGTGGCAACCCTGTGTCTACAGTAAAAGAACCATATGATAATTTGTTGACTTGATTTAATATGTATTAGGATTATACGCAGTTAACGTGTTATATTTAATAAATTATTCTCTGACTAATCAATGCCATTTTTTAATATCAACTTTAAAAACATGTCTGGCAAGCTATTTTTGTCCACCAAAACTGGTCTGGCTTTTTTTTCATGTACAGAAAGACATAAGTTATTATAAATTCCAAAATCAGCATTCTAAAAGTAGATATGTTGCATTTGGAAGTTATTTAACATTTTGAAAAAATAGGTGGCAACCCTAGAATTGCGGAAAATTTCTCAGATCTTTATTTTTTGACTAATCTGTTCACGAACAAAGAATACACTAAGTTTTAGCCTTGTACCTAACAAATTTCTCAAGTTATCCAATATCTTTTATTAATCTTTAAGAGCTTTAGGCTCGTCTGGCAAGCACTTTCGACCGCCAAACCCGTCTGGCATAATTTTTTTCATGCATAAGAATGTATAAACTAAATTATAAATAAGTTTCAGCCTTGTGCAAGTAGGTTAATTTTGACCCTTTTTTTGCATTTTGAAAAAATCAGATGGCAACCTTTCGACCGCGGCAACCCTGCCAGACCGTGGTTTTCATACTTAACTAGTCCCAAATCAAGCACACACAAAGTTGTAACCTTGTGTCTAGTAGGTTAGTCAAAGTGGCTGATAGCTCTAAGACTATTATATTGAATGAATGAATCTCTTTTAAATTGAATTCATTACATTTTATTTACATGGAAAATGGTCGATGCAATGCTTTGTTATATACAACGTTGTTTGTTTTGTTGTCCGGTGCGCAAACAAACAACGCAGATGGCTTCTCAACACGCGAACACGCCACGTGTAATTGTCCGTCTGAAAAGCACGGCAATTTAAAGTTAAGGTTACAACCTTGCAGCGATTGGCCTTACGATTTATTGATTTTCATGGCGAATGCGAGTTGAACGGGAAACTGAATTTGCTTTGTCTGAAACGGCAAGTCTGTCGGTATTATTGAAATTCTTGAAATGAGAACTTCCTCGCCTTTGAACTTGCCTTTGATTATGGTGGCTTGAATTACGTTGCTCATTAATTTCTTCACCGTCAACGTGGTTCCATTGCACAATTTTGGTGGATTCAGATTCCGCAACATTATGATAAAAGACTCTGAGTTGCAAATTGTGCGGTGGGCAATGAATTCAAAAATTCAATTATATAGTTTGTCGCTTCGCCATCATTTGCTACGCGATCAATCGATTTGAACGAATGCAGTTTCGATGAGATTTGATTTTGAATAAAGTTCATATAATCAACGTCCTTTTTTTACCAGATAATATCACACACGTTCACTCAGGCAATCATTGTTCAAATAATTGCGACCGATGTTTGTGGTACACTCCGCGGATGAGTTCTTGTATTCAACACCTGTGCCATTGCAGAGTTTCTTGAAATGTTGAATAATATTTCGTCATTCATCTGAAGATTCACGTGCAATTTATACACTGAATGAGCTGTCCGACCGCCTTCCAACAACATGGCCGCTATCCAGAAGACACGACTGCAAGCGCGATGTTGGATCTAGATCGTATTGCCTCTAAAATCAGGCGCATCGAAGAAAAATATGCCATGGTTTCCGTCGTCAACCACCTTCATCAGTGTGTCGTACCTATATCTT
Source organism: Dasysyrphus tricinctus (assembly GCA_963921185.1). Classification (NCBI taxonomy): domain Eukaryota; kingdom Metazoa; phylum Arthropoda; class Insecta; order Diptera; family Syrphidae; genus Dasysyrphus; species Dasysyrphus tricinctus. The sequence goes on from OY992530.1 coordinate 107,049,682, forward strand.
CTTTTGCTGTAGATCTAGTAGTTATTTGGCGTGTTCAGGAAAATGAGATCTCCGACGGTTCAGTGTCAAAAATTGAGCAAGCGAATCCAATATTTTCTTTCCTCAGTTATTTGACAGCAAAATTTCTGAGGAATCCTGTTCACGAGAGTGAGATTGCTGAGGGCTCTGAGATCTCATTTTCCTGAACTCGCCTATTAGATATTTGTGTCAACTAATTCTGTCAAAGCGTTCTCATCGAAATCTTGCTCGCACTTTAGATAAAAATGTATGAGTGACCAATTACTGAAACTTGACTTGTTTGACTAATTACTCACCTTTAAGATGGAGCCAATTTGTTCGAATACCCTAATTCGACGGTCGGCAGTAGAAAAATGTATATTCATCAACGACCTTACTCATTGTCATTCACAAAAAACTCACCTTAAGAAGATCAACTAATGAAGTTCTCTTAAGTCAAATCGAATATCATGATTAGCATAAATCAATTTGATCTCTCCAAAGTAATTTAGTTTTAAATATTTCAACGAAGTCATTATACAAAAACTAAATTACCTAAGCCCCATTAAGCAACAATTTCAATTTTACAGTTTTTTTTTAAACCTCTTAGAAATTCTTTAAAAAACAACAACAAAAAAATGAAGAAAACCCATTGAACAGACAGACCAAACCCATTAATTTACCTTTACATTGACTCTAGAGTGGCTCTCGTTAACCCAACTGCGATCTGCTAGATCAGTCCCTATACAAACCAATGATCTGCATTAACCCATTCATAGTGCTGCGTGACACCCAACACCCAATACACCCGGCTTGCAGCTGCTGCTGCAAAATTGGTTGCCATATGCAGATGAGTACATAGCTTTTCGGTTAACGAACGCGATCACGAGACTTAAAAAAATTAATCAGCCTTCCACACGTTGGTTGTTGTTGATGCTAGAAGAGCCATCACACACACGAGACAAGTCCCATAGGCATGAGCGCGCGCTTAATCTAGCTGACACAATCTCCGCTAGCACCTCAGCTCCTATATAGGATTGGAATGATGTCTCAGTGCGACTGATGTCGGCTATCACTTCAGTAATTCACACTCTTGAATATCGACTACCTAGGTGGTCATAGCCCGAGGTGGAAGGTGTTAAATTCCAAGCCTCATACACATGACCATGACATTGAGGATGCATTATGGTCTGGCTGGCATCTGGTTTTGGTTGTTTGTGATCGAGCATGCCGACGACTAATGGCTGGTAAGTGCCTGGTAAGAGGCTCGACAACAACTACCTAAAAGGTCATTAGGGTTCAGTAATTATGTGTCCGCACGAGAGAGCCCGACACACACTCCACAAAGACCATCATCAGCCTTCAAGCCAAGTCTGACGAACTCATATTATAATCCCATTAAGCTTGTGGAGCTAATAAATTTATTTGAGCGCGATAAGCGCAAGGCGTTGGATGTAATTATTCCCAACCAACAGAATCACAACATGATGAATATGAAGAGAACTTACCCTAAAGATTCTTACTTAGCCAGATGCATGAGTCATCGCTCATGCCTCATGAGCGGACTACACAGAGAATGATATGTCTGCAGATGCAATATTGTTGTTGAGTGATAAAATTTAATTATTACATCGAGCTGGTTGTAAAGATTCGCAGTTTATGGCATGCGCAACAGCAACAGTGGCAACAGGAAAACAGTCATAACATCTTTGTTGGCTAGAAGGGGTAATAATTAGCTTCTAATCTCGTTTATGGAATGGCAAATAGCTTATATGATGGAAGCCCTACCGCAGTAGAAGGCATCAGCTTCAAATAAACTTTTAACGATTATAGTTGAGTTAAAAAATCGTGATGAACTCCTGCTTCTGCTCCTGGTGAAGGATTAGGTTTTTTAATTATTTTAAAATTGGATCCCATAGAAATTTTTTATGAGCAATAATAAGTACTTTTGAACGTTTAAGTCGGAGATATGTAAGTCGAGAGAGTTATAAAAACAACATCACCTTGAGTGAAAATTAAAACATATTAGTTTCATAACAGATTAAAAAATGATGATCTTCATGTTCCCGATCCAAAGATATTACAAAACAAAAAGTCTCTTGACTTTAAAGAGGTTTTTAAAGTTAAATTATATGTTTAGATCATCCGAAAAGCCTTAATTAAATTCTAATAGAAAAGTTGAATTATTGATTTAATACACCTTTTACTTTACCTACTTATCCAGCTCCTGATCCATGAAGGGTCACTGTCTGAGACATGAAGGCTTTCTATTCTTGAGCACACTGCTCCAAGTCCAAGTAATCTATTAGACCAATCGCCCTGGAGTACGCGATGATTTGAAGTTTAAACCACAGAATCAAAACCTTTGGGTTAAGTTCGACAGTATACCCTTGGTATCCTTGCGGGAGCCTGCTACTGTTCGTAGCATGGTTGTTGAACCTTGTCCTTCCATTTCCGACGGGTGATGCAGATATACTTTGTCATAGGGCAGTAGAACTTTTTGAGGACTATGCTGTTCTCATTCAATTAAGAAGCCTTTACTCTATGCGAATGTGCAGCAGACGCAAGAGTTGATGAATGGGCTTGGGCAATCAATTTGTCTCCCTTAGGCTTAAAACTAAAATGATCTACATTGTCATGGCATAGCTGCAATATTCACCATATAACTGCTATTAGGAATTGCAACATTAAACCCATGGCCCTACAGATTGGAGGTTAGGGCGTTGGGCTAACGACCCGACCACAAAAAAAAAAAAAAAACTATTGTTATGAGAGAGACGCATGAAGCCTCGGATAACGACCCCCTCAAATGGCAACCAGCCCCGGAACGAAAATGGACCTGGAATGTAAGGACACTCTATGCGCCAGGAGCTATTAAAAGACTTGAATCTGTCCTCTCGCGGTACAAGGCAGATATTACCGCGATTCAGGAGATACGATGGATAGGATCAGGAATAACGAAAAGATAGCGACATTTAGTACAGCTGTCATCAAAGGCTGCACATGTTAGGATGCAGATTCGTCGTGGGAAATCGACTCATCTGGCTGTGATATGTGGCCTAATTATGTGCACACGCCCCTACCGGTGAAGCTGAGGAGTCTAACAAGGAGGAGTTTTACGACCTCCTGGATGGAGCCTGTCCGAAGTACGATGTCAAAGTCGTGCTCGGAGACTTCAATGCTAAAGTCGGAAAGGAAAACATCTCTGGTGGATTAGTTGGAAAGCACAGCCTCCACGAAACGACAACAGATAACGGCTTCCGACTAATCGACTTTGCTGCAGCTCGTAATACGGTGATAAGTAGCACTAGGTTCCCCAGGCGAAGGATACACACAGCAACCTGGCGATCTCCAGATGGTCGAACGGCCAACCAAATCGACCACGTGCTAATTGGCGCAAGGTACGCATCGAACATCTTGGACGTGCGAACTTTCGGAGGCGCAACCGTGGACTCTGACCACTTTATTGTTGTGACAAAGTTCAGAGCCCGACTGTCCAACGAAAAGAAAACGAAGACCACCCAAAGGAAGAAATTCAACATTGCATGCCTTAGCACATCTGAGAAAGCCAGAGACTACAGTGAGCAATTGACCGGGAAACTCTCTGCCGTACACCCAGCCACAAGCGTCAACAACCAGTGGAACCAATATCACGAGATCATTAAGGAGACAGCCGAGACCACCATAGGCTATCAACCACCCAGAAAAAAGAACCCGTGGTATGACGATGAATGCGCGGTATTGAAGCAGGAGACGGAAAATGCTGCAACGGAAAACAAGAGCAGCAAGAGAGAAATACCGTGAAAAGAGAAGGAAAGAGAAAAAACCCTGCACAGAAAGAAAAGAGCATCCGCAGCCTCTCAGCTCAAGTATCTCGAAGAGTCTAGCACCGCCATCAACACCCGCCGGTCTTACAAAACAGCCAAGCAACTGGCATCTGGTTATAGGACTGGCAGTCGAGCTCTTCGAAACAGCGAAGGGAACCAAGTCACTGAAGCACAGGGAATTGTAGACGTGTTTCAGCAGCATTTCTAGCAGCTGTTTAATGGGCATTATGTAGGACGGCAACAGAGGAACAAAGAAGCATTAGACCAGTCAATGAAGATCCAGTCCCAGCACCCAGTACTGAAGAGGTTAAGAAAGCTATCCACAAGCTTAAGAACAACAAATCCGCTGGCTCGGATGGCCTACCAGCGGAACTCTTCAAGTATGGAGGAGATGTTCTGGTAGGGTGCATGCACCAGCTCATCAACCAAGTGTGGGAGGAGGAAAGTATGCCCAACGACTGGTCAAATAGCTCCATATGCCCAATCTACAAAAAAGGCGATCCAATGTCCTGCAAGAACTACAGAGGCATATACCTATTTAATGTTGCCTGCAAGATCCTATCCAACGAACTATGTGAGCATGTCTAAAACCTTTCTGCAACACTATGATCGGCATGTGTGGCTTCAGGCCAGGCAGATCAACGATAGACCAAATCTTCAAATTGAGGTAAATCCTGGAAAAGACCAACGAATTTCAAGTCGAGACCCGCCATCTATTCATCGACTTCAAAGCCGCATATGATAACATAAGACGCCAAGAGCTTCTATTGGCGATGTCGGGACTCGGGATCCCGAAAAAACTGATCCAGCTATGCCACATGACGTTACAAAATACGCGGTGCAACGTGCAAATGGGTAACAGCTCATCCGAGTTATTCCAGACGTGCACAGGGTTCAGACAAGGAAATTCGCTATCATGCGATTTCTTCAACCTACTCCTGGAGCAGATATTGCGCAAGAGTGATGTGAACATGGAAGGCACTATCTTCAACAGGTCTTCTCAACTGCTTGGCTATGCGGACGACATCGACATCATCGGCCGCTCCAAGAGAGCTGTACTTGAAGCATTCACAGCTATTAATGAATTACCGAAACGCGTTGGTTTTGAATTGAATGAGGACAAAACAAAGTATATGCTATCAACAAACAAATCCTCATCTGTCCATCGCCTAAGGCAAAACGTCACTGTTGGTAGCAGTAATCACGAACGACACCTTAGTGGAAATCCGACGAAGAATTACCCTAGCGAACCGCTGCTACTCCGGTTTAGCCAAACAAATGGGTTCAAAACTCCTTTCCCGAAAGACAAAGTGCACGCTATACAAAACGCTAATTTTACCAGTTCTACTCTACGGCGCCGATTGCTGGACGATAAATAGAAAAGGGGAATTGATACTGGGCACTTTCGAGAGAAAAATTCTTCGGTGGATATTGGGTCCTATATGCGAACTGTACGAGCTGCACCAAGATGTGGATGTAGTCCAAAAAGCCAAAACACGTCGACTACACTGCCTCGGCCACATCGAGCGAATGTACAACAACGCTTCAGCCAAGAAAATCTTCGAATCCCAGCCCCCAGGTTCGAGACGACCAGGAAGACCGAACCTCCGCTATAGGGACCAGGTGGTCACAGCCGCAAGAGCGCTTGGTTTCAACGACTGGAGGGAGCTTGCGAGGGACCGCAACCGATGGAAGACTGCAATATCTCAGGCAGAGACCTTCATGGATCGGGAGCTGGATAAGTAAGTTAGTAAGTAAGTAACTGCTATTAGGACCACCCATCTCTCTCACCCTTCATTACGGTATAAAAGACTCCGTACTCATTTTTTCATATTTGTCTTTGCGGGCATCATTTCGGTAAACTGTTACGTGATGACAATGTGACGTAAATTGCTGTCTTTTCACTGCATCGTAGCTAGCCATGATGATGCTTCTTCTGGAACCTATTCTTGGCGTGAGCCTGCTCTTTTCACTACTTCAGGGGAGTTGTCATGCTTCCCTTTAGAGATCAACTTCCGGTCTCAACTTTTTCCCGATAATTTTCTTCTTCGTTCTATAAACGTGCAGGTTTTATTCCAGTTTTGGGCGCTATTTAGCATCTTCTGCTCTATGTTTTCTGGTGTGATGTCAGCAATGCTGCTCACTAGTTCTCGATGTTCGGCGTTCCATCTGCAGACGAAGAACGTGTATTGGACGTCGCGTCGTCTCCTCCAGAGTCTCCGTACTGGCAGGCTGGGCTGTTCGATTACCCGAGTTTATAAAGGAAGGCTTTGAAATACCTACTTGTGTTCGTAGTAGCTTACTTCACCGTGATTCCGGTCATTCCACTCAGCAACGTTCCCGACCAGCTTCACCGTTCATCGTTCCCCCCTCTCTGTGCTCAAGTGCTCTTGCAACTTCTGTTTCGTTAGTTATTTTTCGTCATCGGTTACCGCTTCCACTCCAATTTCTGCCTTTTTGTCGGGAATGAGCTTCTTTTGTATTGCTAGGAGATTAATGGGAGCCACTCCTGTGGCCACAAGGATGCCTGGTTCCAACCCCGTTCGGTACGAGCTAGCCGGACGTAAGGCTCCGCGTCTTTGAACTGCCGCCATATGCTTCCGGTATTTTTCTTGTCCTTCCACCCAGAGATTGCTTCCGTAAAGAAGAATGGCATGCGTTGTTGATATCAGTAGCTTCCGCTTGCTTGCCGTTGGGCCACCTTTATTCGCCATAAGTCTGCTAAGCATTGTTGTTACTTTCAACGCTCGTTCTGCTGTATCTTTTATCTGGTGCCAGAAAGATAGCTTTCCCTTATGTCAAGCTTAAGTCCCAAGTACTTCACCGCATCTTGGCTTCTTATGACATCAGAGCCAATTTGGAAATCAATCAGAGTTGGGATCCTATTCACCCTTAAAAGGACTTTCACAGCTAGCCATCTTTACGATAGCTATCGGGAACCTTCTTTTCACAGTCCGTTGTCACTTTTTGAAGCGCTCTAAGGTAGATGCTGAATTTGCCACTTTCATTTTTTTTGTTTTGTAGCCAAGATGATTGGAGATGGTCTGATGACGTCTCGCCTAAGCATTTCCTCATGGTTTCGGGAATAGTATTTAAAAAGTTCGAACCCAAATAGGCTGGTTCATTGTAAGCCCTGAAATATAGTTGACTTTTATCTGAAAATATGAAGACTTCACTCCATGACACTAAAGCGCATCCAAAGCAAAATCAGCAATCATTAAATAAAGACACCCACAGTGTAGTACTACTCCCCTCTGTTAAGACTTCGCTGACTCCGACCTGTGTGCTATCTTCATCTGTTGTGGACTTGCGCTGTGTTACGCAGTCACCCTTACATAGTTATTTTCGGGAGAACTATCTTTTCTGGTTGGAGTTGGTCAGTTTTTCTGAAAGTTACCCGATGCTCTTGACGCTTTTCCTTCTATTCGTGTTTCTATTGGTTAAGCTGGCTATTTTCCGCCATGAATTTGTTGGGGAGTAATAATCCAGCATTCATTTTCCAGTATTTCTTGAGAATGATCTCACAAGTCACAACTCTAAATGCCTCTGAGCACCTTGAAAAATGTTTTAATCAAAGAGCTTTCTCGAAACCCTCTTTTAAATAGTAGCCATTGCCATCATCTAGAAAACAAAATTCCTCAAAATGTTCGTTTTGTCTTTGATAATTGGCGAATCTATTTGATTTTGTCCACCCAAGTTTGAACAGAAAACCCTGTCATGATATTGAGGTTTAACAAAAAGACCCTTTCTACCATGCCTTAGAGACCATGAAAGCGCTTTTCCAGATAGCTTTCTTTTAGAAGCTGCCATGTTTTGGTTAGACTGCTCAAGCCGTTCCGAAGATTCATTGACTCCTTTTGTCCGTGCACTGAGTACCGACCTCAACTAGCCCCTCCATGACAAAAGCTTCCCCAGACTTACCCACACCTTTAGGCATAGTTTATGTAACTAATTCATCAGCCTTCTATTATCGACCAACAGGCTTTTCCTAGAGTTCCAGTTGGGTCAAAACTGAAGGTTTCAAAGTTTTTTTTTGATAAGTGCTGGTATTCCTTACACAATATTTTTGAAAACACCAAAATAAAGGAAAGGAAATTCTTCACACATGCAACGTATATCCCAAAGTATGTATGCACCCAGCACAAAGCCATCAGTAGAATCCTCCACTAGAGTGACGAGCTTGATCATTGCCCCGAAGGATTCCAGTTTAAACCCATCCATAGGTAAAAGTTTGCAAACTTGTAGACACACTTTCAGAATAAAGGGGGAAAAAAGTTTAGAAAGTGATTTTCGGCAAATATGTAGAGATTACAAAAAGCTGTGTATCCATTACATAAATTCCTTTCATTATGCTTTCAGTGTAGATTATTCAATTCTTTCTAGATTTTTCTAAAAGAGCTGAGCATATTATTAAGCTAACAACCAAATCTACATTCGACCTTTTATACCTGATCTGTTAGAAACAGTTCGTCTACTCCTATTTCCTGCAAAATTTATCAAAATAGATCCTACTATACTTTCATTCTTTTTGTTTTCATACATCCCCTGACCTTATGGAGCTTTCCATTTTTTCCGCATCCAAGTATATGTATGACCAGCTATCGAGGATGTGCCAGTGATTCCCCCGCCCCTATTCAACAAATCGACATCGCCCGAATAAAAGGATTTCACTTTCTAATTCAATTTTGCAGTAAAGCTATCCTCCATTAGATTGGCTTTGTTTACTTCTTCGTCCCATCCATAATCATGAATAACAGGTGCCATGACGGTCTATACCTTAGCCATGCGCCACCAACCAATGCAAATATGGCGCCTTCATTTATTAGTTTATGCCAATTTTACAGTCCGATAATGCTTAACAAATAAATGCGAAACATTTGCATATGTCAGCGAAAATAAAAGGAATATATTCAAAACTTTTAGTTCATTGTATTCGACGAGAAACTCTATAGGTTATAGGTATAGTCTTCCACCACAAGATGAAGGCTACTGAACTGAAGACGCAACCGCGATGCTCATGCTAACGTAGGTTAGGTAAATATAGTAAGAGCATCGCTTCGAGAAATTGAGTCGTGGCGGTGGTAGCGATCGCAAGCTCTATACGACACTAGCACCAAATAAAATGTACACGAAAGTCGTGAGCTCATTAAAAGTGCACTCACCTGTACGGAAGCTCAATTAGTGTCGTTTGATAAATTCGTTTAAGCCAAACGCAAAACCTGGAAAGCTTCTTTATTATGCTGCACAGTATATAAGATAACCTGGCTAATGGGCACTTACTACCAATATCCACTGAAATGTATATTGCACAGCCTCGGCTCTCATACTAATTCATAAATAATAATATAAGCAAGGTTGCCAGTCTTTTTTGTCGGTTGGAAAAACTGAAAGACTCAAACTGTTAGTTTATTGAAAACCAACAGATATTATATTACATACAATTATTAATTGTTAGAGGAAGAACTCAAGCTTAACAGACCTTCCTCTTAAAGTATTTCCGAATGGTCTTTTTAAAACTTTAATTTTTGTTTGTCTTGAAATCGTTTTCAGGGGCGTGTGAGTAAAAACAATGAGCAATGATCTCCTATCAAAACAGACTTATCTATTACTGATTGGTAACAGTTTCGATGCTATTAAAACTTTTTTGGAGACTTTTCATTTTATTCGCTCTTGGCAATATGTATAATTTAACAAAACGACAGACGGGAAGATTTCGAACATATATTTTCATAAAACAAAACACTACTTCCGACCAGTCTTAAGATATGGGAATTATCCAGAAATGCCTTAGCGGTCTCAAGATGTCAGAGCAGTCCTGAAATGTCTGAGTGGTTTTGAGATGTCTGAGCGGTCGTGAGATGTCAGAGCAGCCTGAAGCAGCAATTTCAAATTTGTCGTTCTATGTTTTCTATGTTTTTTCTATGAAAAGTGGTAAAAACTCAATATTTTATTCATCGTGCGATGTATTGATTTTATTTGGGTTATTTGTTTTCTACGACTTTCAAGTAAGCGAAGCAACTTTCACAAATAGAAAAATGGGTAGGTGTATAATTTGTTTTATCATCTCATTATCAAATTCCATGATCAATTTAGTCCATAAAGATGACGTAATCCATGCCTTATGCTATAAGGAAAAGGTACAGTCTTCCCCTTGAAGCACCTTTGATTTTTGGGTTTTGTGACTGTTAATACCTGTTTGTATGTTCCATCAGCATTGGAGAGGAAAAGAAGAGTGAGTCGAACCTTATCAACTTTTCCACCTGTTGGGGCACTGCCCTTTTTTGTTAAAATCAGCGTCAGCTACCTTGCCTTGAATTTAATGTGTTCTCTTTAGTTCCAATGCGAAAGCCAGCCACTTTACTTGTAGGCTCAAAGTTTTGATTTAATTTAACAGCAAACTCTTTCGCCGCATTTGATCGAACCATTTGGTGCGAACTTTCTCTATCTACTTTTTCATTGGAATTCTTCCGCAAACGTTTTCTTTTAGAGTTTTTGTTAGTTTGCGCAGCCTCCTCCAGGTTTGATATGTTTTTAGCCACTCATTTAGTAGAAATATCGCATTTAAATTGTTCCGCAATTTAATTTCTTGATTTTGTTTTACTTTCGATTAAGTAGCATAGAGTACCTACCTACATATATTATCTAGAGTCGCGACTCGTACCCATCTTGCCTGAAACATCCGCAAATTTTATTTGAGTTAATTAAGAGAAAACTCTCTTAAATTCCCTGTCCGTGAATACGTGTGAATTGTGGATACAAATTAAAAATGGTGTCAGTAGCTCAAAAAGGTGACGTTTTTTTTTTTTATTATGAAAAGTCATAATGACAGTTCTCGGTTACAAATTTGTGTTTAGTGAAATTTGATGGTGTAATTATTTTCGATAAAAATCAAATAAAAGTTATTAATAATTAAATTAAATTGATCAACAATATAAAAAAAAACTTAGATATCAATAGCCCAAAGTCGACTGATCCTATAAAACTCGCGCTTGCCGATATGTTCCTCTATTGCTGTGTTTCTTTTTCTTGATTAACTTTGTTTTTTTTTTGTTTACTTCAATGAGTGCATAACTATTTGCGTTTATTTTTGCAACTATTCTTTGAAATGTATATATTTATTTGTTTTAAATCACACCAAAAGGTGCAACGCGAAAAATTCAATGCACTTTGCATACGAATGTATATAAATACATATAAAGATAACGCTGAAGCTGCCCTGTCGAGTCTGCAAAGAAGCAATCATAATCTTCAGTCAAAATTCCAAAGCACCACCAAACACTGATCTCTATAATATTATATTGTATTATAGAGATCAGTGCCACCAAAGAACAAATCGGTCGTTCCGCTTACGAGCTGCAGGGCTACGAGAACTCTGTGTCAATATCCAACACAAGAAGTTGTCATTTCAGACCAGTTGGATTTGTGGCGATGGAAAAATTTTGAATCATGAGTCCAGAAATCGAATTTGTGAGTGGAACAACATGTCATACGTTTATGGAATTTATTCCGCACCAATCAAAGATCGCTTATTTTTTTATTGTCCTTCTAGATCTGGAACATCGATGATGACCAGCAGTTCGATACTAGTAGCTTAACAAAAGCGAATACCAAACTATAGTGAGCCACCGGTGGACTGCATTCGATTCAAAGGAAAAATGCTGGCATCTCAAATGGTGGCTTAACTGCAAGTTGTCCCAATTCCCTAGCTAAATTCAATTATGCAATTGTATTAAGCAACAGGCCGTTGAGGCAGAGGGAAATGTTTGAAGCAGCTTTAGAAACAATGGTATGCCATTGTTCCGGAAACAAACCTATAGTCGGCGAGTTGAAAATCATCTCACATTACCCACTATTTGCGGGTATGTACATAATATGTATTTCAAAAACAAAATTCTTGCAAAAAATTAAATAAAAAAATTTCTACACACAGGAACAAGAAAACACTCCTAGTAGCATGAAACGTATTAAAGCACATGTTTGGAACGTTTTCGGTAACGAAGTGAGGCCCAATTCAATGTTGGAGTGGCCTCGAGTCGGTGATTGCTATGAGATGACACAAACTAAAGCCTTGAGAATTTAGTCAATTCCGAAGATATGAATGTTTCAAGTGTAAGTAAAATATCTTTTTGAAACCACCACCAAAACCAACAACAGTTCAATATCTATTAAAATTTGTATTTAGGTTTTTATAGTTGTTCTTCGAGACTTTTTTTAAATGGTTGTAAAAATTAAAAATGGGTTTGGGAACCACGTAGGGCGTCTAAATTAAGACTTAATAGCATTTAAATTTTTCAATTATAGCTAGTGGTTTTCAAATGTAAGCGTTTTACATCTACAACTTATATGAATTTCATATAAACTTCCTTATGAAGGTTTTGATACTTGTGCTTCAAGACATTTTTTTTTTAAATATTTGTTAAAAGTGAAAACGGGTTTGAGAACCACGTAGGATGTCCAAATTAAGACAGAGAAGCATCCTGTTCACGATACAGATTGCTGATGCCTCCTAGATCTTTTTTTCTTTCTTTCTTTCTTTCTTTTCTGAATATGTCTGTTTTTTATTTTTTTTTATTTTTTCTTTATTTACAGGTCATACTCACAGTCCGAGCTGGGTCAGTCAAATCTACAGTAGCTAAGAGAAAGAATACAAAACCATGAAGGGAAAAAAGTCTCATCGGAATACGATGAAAAACTAGAAATATTTTTACACTGTATTAATTTTTTATCCCTATTTACAATTTGTTAATTGGATGCTTTTATCTCTGTTTTCTTATGAAATTTTAATAAAACACAAAAATTAAATTCTTGCTGATAACTTAAGAATTTTTTACTTGCGATATTGGTAATAAAGGTGAAGTTTTAAATTCGTAAAAAATCGAGATAATAATCAAACATGTCATTATGTTACGATTTTAGTGAACACCAAACATTAACGGCTAACCGATTGCAATCAAAATGTGTATGCAATAATTTCTATCACCTGTGCAAATTTCAGCCTTCTAGCCCCACCCCTTGAAAAGATAAAAATCAAATACTACATAAGTTCAAATAACCATTGCATAATTTTCAAATTTACGATTTTTATTTTTTAACCGGAAGGAATGTGTTACACGGAAATTGGCTTTCTTCTAGGAAGAGCGAATAGAAGTTACACATACAAAAATAGGCAACAACTCTACTTACTTGTCTTTACTTTAAAATTAACTTAAATTTCCCAACTTCGTACAAAAAAAAACTCTTTTTTTCAGCTACTGTTTTGGCAGTAAAAAAATGTCTTTAATTATAGGTTTGTTCGCTGTTCCCTGCCCCAGGGCGCACTGGGGAATGTCATTCAAATGTCAAAAAACTGGGGGCTGTCCGGCTTTTATTTTAACATCGAACACCTCAGTGTTACTTTTGTATGATAAAAATGTAAAGGTGCTTGGATACTATTTTGTGCAGCTTCAAAATCTGTATGCAAGCACTATCCATATATTTTCCTTTGCATTGTATTTATTAAGATATAAATTGATAAAAAGTAACAAAATATTATACAAAATATTTCACATTTATTATTTATATCGTCATAAAAATTCGCAAAGTTAATCCTTTTACTTTGATATTCAACTTTTACAAACAGCTGATTTCAATTTCGCAGCTCTAATTTCATTCCCTGAGAAAAAACCTGGGGTGCGTAAGAGCGAGTTCAGTGCTCGCCCCGAACACACATCGAACACAGTGCAAATAAACTGGGGTGAAAAAAGTGTCACATAGAACACATTAGAGCGAGTTCAGGGCGACCCAGTGCCCCCCAGTGCTAACATCGAACAATCCTTGTGTTAAATGTTTTTTACATCGATCGACTACAATGGTAGAAGGACATTCCGTATTGATCAGTTCAAATAAAAAATGTTATATAATTACTAATAATATTTAAAGAATAATGTTTGCATTAAATAATTCGTCATTTTACCGCAGATAGAAATACATATGTTATTAAATTAATTTACTTCCGCCGCGTATTATATGTTGTTGCACAATAATTACCAAATATTGCATTGATACCTCAGGAAAGGTAAATTATTCCAGATCAACATCTTATCATTCTTCCTCAGTTGATGCTTGGAAATTGGTACCAAAAAGACCGTTGTTGCACACAACAATGGCAACATTCTTACGGCCGATTTTTTTAAACCGACCTACACCAACAAATTCCCGATCGTCAACAATGGCCACGTTCAAACGCCGAACTAAAGCGATCTGGATAGGTTTGTGTTGATGTAATCCTTTGTTAAAACACTGCTGATGACGAAACAGCTGCTGGCTGAAAAGAGATCCCAAGCTATCCTAAAAATTTTAGGATACAAAGCTATCCTATGAGAAATGTCATCAACAGCTGACTTGCGTTTAAACACATACATGGATACAAAGCTATCCTAGATAGGCTATCCATTCAAACATTGTACGCGCCCAAAAATAACAGTTTGAGCGGGGTTAGCGGCATCTCCGTTAGTTCCACATTCTGTATATGTCAAGCGACTGCATCTAATAAACTATTTAAATTATTCTTTTTTATTTTTGTTTAAGGGAATTTATTAAATTTCTTACAATGCACAAAAGTGTAGCTGGATGCATAATTTCCAAGTTAGGTGGAAACTCATTACGACCAACGGGCTTCTTGATGCATTTGTATCAGTATTTTGTTGCCAATTATAATGAGGTGCACTTAAGTGAAACTCTGGCATTGCACATGGGAGCCCTCATTTTTCTAAGCAGTGAATAGTTTATGCAAAGCATAGGAACCAAGATCAACCATTGATAAGTCATCAGTTTCTTCGTGATTGTTTATAACCCTGAAAAAAGTACGACAAAATTAAGTTTTCAAATATATTCAATTCAATTCAATTTTAAGATTTTTTCTGAATCTGTTTCAAATACAAATCTTATGATGCAACTAGTAGCACTATAAAATACATAATCTAAAAATATCAAAACCATCTCTTTGGTTTAAACCGTTTCAAATTTCATCACAAACAATTTACCTTTTTCAGATTTTACTGAAATTCTGAAAAAAGGTCAATTGGGCTGTGATCTACGAATGTAACAACAATTTTCTTACGAAAGATACTTTGTGAGTAATACCCAAGGACAAATGCAATTTTGTATTTCAAATTCATACAAAAGTAGGTACACTCTGACCAAAAGTGAAATTTTGAACCGCTGGCGCTGACTCGAGTTAAAATTCGTAAACACCAATTTTAAGGGGATTCAAATTTGAGTTTAGGGATGCATCAATTATTATCCTAGGATAAATAATACTTTGGGAGTTACACCCAAGAACAAATGCCGTGTTTTTCTTGCTCTTGCCGCACAGCGCTGTGACCAAATTTTGTTCGCTGTGTTGGTGCGGTCTCCATTTAAAATGCACGGGGAAACTAATACATGCTCATAAATTTGGACAAAAGGCTCTCACTTCAGCTTGTAGGGTCAAAGAGAACAAACCCCCGGGGTCGCAACTCTAGATAATATAGGTACTCTATGCTAAGTAGCATGGAGCATGGAGACCGCACCAATACAGCGAAAAAAATTTGGTCACAGCGCTGTGCGCAAATTTTGTGGACTACCCTGCGCTCAGATATTTAAAATATGAATCCGTTGAATTCAAAAATTCTTTTTAATACAATTGGGTTTTTTGAACAAAAACTATAACAAAAATAGTTTTCGTTGCTTCTGGCATACAAATAAAACAATAGGGGTATTCATGCAACTGCGTAAAACACTAGATAAGTTTACGATTTGGTTAATTTTATCTTTTGGTTAATGAACTGTCAAATTTTGTATGGGAAACGGTTTACACAATTTGGTTAATTTTATCCAAGGATTTAGCTGCGGAAAATTAACCAAATATTTGGTTAAACTTATCCAAACGTCATTGTGACTTTTAGAGATTGAATTAGGCGTGTTTGTGACTTTAAGAATCAGGCATGTTTAGAAACATGATATAAATGATAATATCTCGGAGAACTAAAAAAGTTCTGAATGTGTTCTGTTATTATTGCATTGCAATTAGTTGGTGATAAAAGTTGTGAATTAAAACGTAGTTTACACAAAAAAAAAAATAATTAGAAGGTCCAAATTTACTCAACGATTAAAGGCTCTGCCCAACCAACGCGAAATTATAGCGAAGCATTCACAAAGACAGTTTTTTGTTGTTTTTTAGTATTGAGATCATTCACATTAGTTTCGTGTTGGTTTGGGATAGCCTTTAGGAAAGCTACTTTTCGTAAATTATTAAGGTAGAACTATAAATTCCCAACCAAACCAATGCGAATCTTTCGTTGACGACGACGAATGTGCTATTTTCATTTACAACAACGTGTTGTTATTAATGTTTTTGTTGTGGTCAACGAATGATTCGCACTGGTTTGGAAGATTCTGAATAGTCGGAAGCTGTTAGAAACAGATGTCATTAGCCAATGCAAAGTATCTTTCTAAACTCTCAAAATCAGAACTAAGCCATAATTCACTTTTTCTCTTTTTTTCGTTCCTACCTCAACAAATTTCTGTTTCACTTTCGTGAAGTGGGGCGCTCTATTCACTTCCGAAAGCAAAAGTTAACGAAAATGAAGAAAAGTACATTATGGGCGTGACATATGATTTGTTTGTATTCGCTGATTTTCGTCTGACCACTGCCGTGAGCTTGCGACTAATATATTTCTAACTTACAACGCGACTATTGTCATGAATATTAAGGTAGAACTATAATAATTGTTGATAGTTTACTGAAGTGGTCGGTTGAAAATGAGCGAATACATGAAAACCATTATCATCTCACGGGAACAAAACTGACATTTGTTGAAGTTGGAACGAGAAAAAGAGAGGGATGATTCATTTTACTTAAGTGGAATATTTTTCACTTCTTCTTTTGACTGTTAGGAAAGCAACTTTTCGTGGGTTTTAATCCAGGTTTTTTGTCACTTGAGTTGAGTTGAAATGGTATTGAGATTCCAGCAAAAAGAATGGCATTGATGTATTTATTCCAATGCAAAACAAATATAATTGAATTAACAGGACTACTTACTACACGTATCTATTAAAACAAATATATATTTGTACAGGTAGACACACATGCAAATAAACAGACCATAATGCATTATCTGTAAAACCAACTCCTCGACCCAAGCCGAACGCGCCCAAATATTTGACGTTTAACGAACAGCTGATTCAATTACACAGCATTTAACCAAATTAATAAAAAGGTCGTTCATGCAAACTTTTTCGTAAACTTATCATTTTACACAATTTGTAAACTTACGACGTTGCATGAATACCCTTAATAATTATGAATATTTTTATTAAAATTAAAGAAAATGCACCAAAAAGTAGAAGCGCACCCTTAAGACTCCATATGCGTAGCTGCCTTACTTTTACCAAATCATGTAACTTGTAGCTCAATATTTTGACAGATGAAAAAAAGTATAAAAAAAGTTTGTTTATTGTTAAAAATTTATCTTGATCGGTCGCTAAAAGAATATTGCGTGTAAGTTTCTATTTATAAGAAATAAAATGTGCGAAAAAGTGTTTTCATTATAAGTGATTTAAAAATAAGTGTTTAGGCCAGACATAGTGCCAGGTGTAGTGTTCGCGCTTTTGGCCCCCGTGAAAGTGTAGCAACTTTCGTTATATTTGTTAGTTTGTTTTTGGGTTCAGGTTTCAGGACAATAAATGAAACAAGTTCTTTTTTGTGTTCACGAACTTTTGTCCATCTTTTTAAACAAAAACGAAGGAGGCTATAGAGGTGAATACAAAAAGTGCGAATACTTGGAACACCTCACACTATGTCCTTTCCACCCATTGTCGTTTTGTATTAGTCTCAACCGGGGACATACAACAACCAAATTAAAGAATGATAAATACACCGGTCACAGGAAAGTCAATGGACTACGTGGTACTCGTCTAAAGAACATCCATGAGGAATCTCGTTCGGGAAGTTATTTGCCAGTGCTGCTTACAAGAAGAGAACCATGAGATTTTTGAAAGTGTCCAAGGATAATTGTGCTTTGAAATTCTTAAAGAGACTATTGGGAACACACATCCGCGCCGAAAGGAAGCGCGAAGAACATTCCAGCATCCTCACTCAAATGAGGAAGACCCAAGCTCTTGGTAAGTACATTTTTTAAAGCATTTGATGATCACAAATAATTGCAATTTTTATCAGGCGTATTTCGCAAATAAAATCTGGTCCTCGAGGTTTTTTGTCATGTGTGGTTTTTGATAAACCGTAAATTTACGCAAATTATATACATTCAAGCATCATCAACGATTCTCGGAGAATCATGGCGATGTAAGATTTTGATATTAGTCTGAAGTGCTTAAATTGACCTTTGGTCGATAGACGATAAATTACTTGATCTTCTGTGTGAGTTGTTTTTTTTTGTCTCGATAAAATTGTTCAATGCTATGTCAAAGACTGAGCAAGCGAATCCAATATTTTCCTTCCTCTGTAATTTGACAGCAAAATTTCAGAGGAATCCTGTTCAAGAGACATTGCTGAGGGCTCTGAGATCTCATTTTCCTTCAATCATTTTCAACATGACAAAAACCATTGTACACTATTCTCTTGGAGGACTCTAAATGCTAAAAGTTCCTGTTTGGATACCGTTCAAATATTTGCTTTCACCAGTAAAATGAGATTTGTTTGTTGTTCCCTCAGCATTTCGTCCGTGGGCCAGGCCAGTTAAAGTTTTTCTTAACTTATTTACCAAATGAACTCTAGAAAATATTCAACTACCTCATCTTCTAATATATAAAAATCTCATGTTGAAAGCCTTAAAGGAGAAATTTTTTTTTGAAATTTCACTTCAAACTTAAAATTAATAATGCAAATAGAAGCACTATTAAATAAAGAGTTCAAAAACACATAAATCATGTCTGTGAATTAAACCAATCGGAAAATCATCACAGTTCAATTGACTTTTTTTCAGAATTTCAACAAAATCTGAAAAAAAGGGAAACGGAATGTTATGATATTTCAAAACGCTTTGGCCCACAGAGATGGTTTTTATATTTTTAGATTGAGTATTTAATAGTGCTACTAATTGCATTATAAGATTTGTATTTAAAACAAATTTAAAAAAAATCCTAGAACAAAAGAACTTCAGTTAGTCTTGAAAACCTAAAAGTAAACTCCTTTTGTCATAGGATTTTTTGAATTTTTTTTTCAAATTTTAAATTCATATGCAATTAGTAGCACTATTAACTATAGAGTTCTAAAAAGTAAAAACCATCTCTGTGGGTCAAACTGCTTGAAAATCTCATAACGTCCAATTGCCTTTTTCAGATTTTATTTTAATTCTGAAAAAAAAGTCAATTGAGCTTTGATCTAGGAATGTATCAACAATTTTCTTACGAAAGATACTTAAGAGGTTACACCCAAGAACAAATGCCAATGTTTTCAAATTCTCACTTAAAAGTACATACACTATGACCAAAAGTCAAGTTTTGAACCGGAGACTCGAGCTCAAATTGGTAAAAGTCAATTTCAAGAGGATTCGAATACGAATTTAGACATGCATCAACTATTGTCCTAGGATAAATACTTTGCGAGTTACACCCAAGAACAAATACCATTTTCTTCAAATTCCTACTTAAATGTAGGTACCCTCAGGCCAAAAGTCAAATTTCTATCCGCTGGCTCGAATTGAAATTGGTAAACGCCAATTTCAAGAGGACTTGAATACGAATTTAGACATGCATCAACTATTGTCCTAGGATAAATACTTTGGGAGATACACCCAAGAACTAATACCATTTTCTTAAATTCCTACTTAAATGTAGGTACCCTCAGACCAAAAGTCAAATTTTGAACCGCTGCGCTGGCTCGAATTGAAATTGGTAAACGCCAATTTCAACAGTATTCGAATACGAATTTAGGGATGCATCAACTATTGTCCTAGGATAAATACTTTGGGAGATACACCCAAGAACTAATATCATATTCTTCAAATTCCTACTTAAATGTAGGTATCCTGGACCAAAAGTCAAATTTTGAACCGCTGGCTCGAATTGAAATTGGTAAACGCCAATTTCAAGAGGATTCCAATACGAATTTAGGGATGCATCAACTATTGTCCTAGGATAAATACTTTGGGAGTTACACCCAAGAACAAATGCCGTGTTTTTCTTGTTCTTCTTGTTCTTGGGTGTATCTCCCAAAGTATTTATCCCAGGACAATAGTTGATGCATCCCTAAATTCGTATTCAAGTCCTCTTGAAATTGGCGTTTACCAATTTTAATTTGAGCCAGCGGTTCGAAATTTGACTTTTGGTCTGAGGGTACCTACATTTAAGTAGGAATTTAAGAAAATGGTATTAGTTCTTGGGTGTATCTCCCAAAGTATTTATCCTAGGACAATAGTTGATGCATCCCTAAATTCGTATTGGAATCCTCTTGAAATTGTCGTTTACCAATTTAAATTTGAGCCAGCGGTTCAAAATTTGACTTTTGGTCTGAGGGTACCTACATTTAAGTAGGAATTTGAAGAAAATGGTATTAGTTCTTGGGTGTATCTCCCAAAGTATTTATCCTAGGATAATAGTTGATGCATCCATAAATTCGTATTCGAATACTGTTGAAATTGGCGTTTACCAATTTCAATTCAAGCCAGCGGTTCAAAATTTGACTTTTGGTCACAGGGTAGGTACCTACATTTAAGTAGGAATTTGAAGTAAATGGTATTTGTTCTTGGGTGTAACTCCCAAAGTATTTATCTTAGGACATTAGTTGATGCATCCCTAAATTCTTATTCGAATCCTCTTGAAATTGACTTTTATCAATTTGAACTCGAGTCGACGGTGGCGGTTCAAAACTTGACTTTTGGTCATAGTGTATGTACTTTTAAGTGAGAATTTGAAAACATTGGGATTTGTTCTTGGGTGTAACTTCTTAAGTGTCTTTCGTAAGAAAATTGTTGATACATTCCTTGATCAAAGATTTCGAAAAAATCCTAAAACAAAAGAAGTGTATTTTCAGATATATTTGAAAACCTAATTTTGTCATACTTTTTTTCAGGGTTATGAACAATCACGAAGAAACTGATGACTTACCAATGGTTAATCTCGCTTCCAATGCTTTGCATAAACTATTCACTGCTTGGAAAAATGAGGTCTCCCATGGCAATGCCAGAGTTCCACTTTAGTGCACCTCAACATAATTGGCAACAAAATACAGATACAAATGCATCAAGAAGCCCGTTGGTGGTAATGAGTTTCCACCTTACTGGGAAATTATGCATCCAGCTAAACTTTTGTGCATTGTAAGAAATTTAATAAATGCCCTTAAACAAAAATAAGAAAGAATAATTTGAATAATTTATTAGATGCGCCGTCGCTTGACTTATACAGACTGTGGAACTAACGGAGATGCTGCTAACCCCGCTCAAACTGTTGTTATTGTTGACGATCGGGAATTTGTTGGTGTAGGTCGGTTTAAAAAAATCGGTTGTAAGAATGTTACCATTGTTGTGTGCAACAACTGTCTTTTTGGTACCAATTTCCAACCACCAACTGAGGAAGAATGATAAGATGTTGATCTGGAATAATTTACCTTTCCTGAGGTATCAATGCAATATTTGGTAATTATTGTGCAACCACGTGCGGCGGAAGTAAATTAATTTAATGACATATGTATTTCTATCTGCGATAAAATGACGAATTATAGAATGCAAACATTATGCTTAATGCTAAGTCTTCTACTTGGCTGATTTATTTCAGTAGTATATAGAATTTGTATTAAAAAACCTTCTTATATGCAAACATTATTCTTTAAATATTATTAGTAATTATATAACATTGTTTATTTGAACTGATCAATAAGGAATGTCCTTCTAGCATTGTAGTCGATCGATGTAAAAAAACATTTAACATAATTAAAGACATTTCTGTACTGCCAAAACAGTAGCTGAAAAAAGAGTTTTTTTTACGAAGTTGGGAAATTTAAGTAATAAAGCAAAGACAAATATGTAGAGATGTTGCCTATTTTTGTATGTGTAACTTCTATTCGCTCGGCCTAGAAGAAAGCCGAAATTTGCACAGGTGATAGAAATTATTGCATACATATTTTGATTGCAATCGGTTAGCCGTTAATTTTTGGTGTTCTCTATCATCGTAATGACATGTTTGATTATTATCTCGATATTTTTTATGAATTCAAAACTTCCCCTATATAACCAATATCGCAAGTAAAAAATTCTTAAGTTACCAGGAAACATTGAATTTTTGTATTTTATTAAAATCTCATAAGAAAACAGAGATAAAAGCATCCAATTAACAAATTGTAAATTGGGATACAAAATGAATACAGTTAACAAATATTTCTAGTTTTTCATCGTATTCCGATGAGACTTTTTTCCCTTCACGGTTTTGTATTCTTGCTCTTAGCTACTGTAGATTTGACTGACCCAGCTCGGACTGTGAGTGTGACCTGTAAATAAAGACAAAATAAATAAATAAATAAGTTGTAGATGTAAAGCGCTTGCATTTGGAAATCAATAGCTATAATTGAATAATTTAAAAGCTAGTAAGTATTAATTTGGACGATCTATGTGGTTCTGAAACCAGTTTTTAGTTTAAACAAATATTTAAAAAAATGTCTTGCAGAACAAGTATCAAAACCTTCATAAGGAAGTTCATATGAAATTCATAGAAGTTGTAGATGTAAAACGCTTGCATTTGAAAACCACTAGCTATAATTGAATAATTTAAAAGCTAGTAAGTCTTTATTTAGACGACCTACGTGGTTCTGAAACCAGTTTTTACTTTAGTTTAAACAAATATCTAAAAAAATGTCTTGAAGAACAAGTATCAAAACGTTCATAAGGAACTTCATATGAAATTCATATAAGTTGTAGATCACGATGTTGTTGGTTGTGGGGCCGTTTGGCCGAAACGAAAACCGGATGGTTTGGCTGCGCCAAATGCAGATCTAGATATGCTTGTCCGACGGCTCCCGTTAAAAAATTTAAAAAATATTATTACGTGTTAAACGTTTGTATTATTCAAAATTTCGATGAATAAAAACTACTTTTTTAATAGTTATTTGTTGGTCCGTTTTTTACTAAATTAAAAAAATGTTGTTGTCAAAAAAGGAAACAATATTAAAGCCCTCAATCACTTTGAAAAATATTAAAATTTTCTTACTCAGTTATTATAAATGTACTTTTTGCATTTGTCTTCGATTCTGTAATATTTTAGCTGCTGTACATCGTTCCCTGTGAGTAAGAGATTTTGATGCTGACCATGTATCTGCACTCCACTAGCTAGATAATTGTTTGCACTGGGATTTTCACTATCTTCTTTTCACCATCATCCTGCTATATATGTACGAAAAATGTAATAAAACATGATTTAGTCAGTCATTTTAATTTTTAAAATTACTAAAGGACTGACACATTTTCGATCTTGTAAGTTTTCATCGAAGCCGGAATCGGAAGAATTGTCATTGTATTTGGCGGCCACTGAGTGTACGGAGGAACATGGCACGGTATCCATCAGACCAATTTGTTTATCTTGAGATACTGCAGAAACGGGCTTCATCAGGAACGGTTTGTCGACAGTCTTAACCATATGTTTCAATGGGTCAATTCAGATGGTTTAAGTCAAAGAGTGTTGAATTTCTCCAAGGAATGTTTGACAATTTTGCCAGTGTCTGATTTGACTTTATGCATTAATGAACTTGATTTACTGCTTAGTTTATGAATAGCGTGTTGATGATCAAATGAAGCTGCCATTTTTCCCGGTGTAATCTGAAGATGACTACTGTGCAGACCAATCAATCGGCTTTACCCACTTTATTGAATTGGGGTTCATTGCTGTTTTTGATCACTTTTAACTTAATTATTATTATTTCTTTAATTAAACCTCATTTTTTTGATTTAAAGGAATTCAACATTATAAATTTAGCAAATTTCAAAAATTTCATTTTACTTTTTCACTTCAACCGAGATAGATTCGAGAACTGTCATTTTGACTTTTGGTAATTAAAAAAAAGCAAGAACGTCACTTTTGAGCTAATCACGCCATTTTGTATTTTTATCCACACTTCACACGTATTCACGGACAGGGAATTTAAGAGAGTTTTCTCTTAAATAGCTCAAATAAAATTTGCGGGTGTTTTAGGCAAGAGGGGTACGAGTCGCGACTCTAGATAATATAGGTTCTCTATGCTAAGTAGGTTGAGAATTTGCAGTCTGTCTCACTATTGTACTAGATTAATATTATTACTTTTTATATTTTCATTATTGAAGCATGAAACACAAGGAAGCGCTGATTAAATATCGATTTCAATAGGATATGCACTTAAAAGAAGTTTTTGAAGGTTAATTTCAAAATAAATGTACAAAATAAGAGCTAGTATAGCGGGGAAGGCAGTTAAGCGAAAAGTACTTATAAAATGAGTTTTAAATGAAAAATGCTTCACATTTTTGGTTCCCAAGAAATAGAGGGTGAGCCACTTATGCAAGAGGTACTTATCCGGGTTTTATTGTAGTACATTTTACATACCTGTGTTGACAGAAGCACAGAAGTGGTGTCGAAACACATCGCTTTTACATAACTGTTAACTCCCCAGTCATTTAATATGATAAGAATTAATGACGCTTGGTTACTTCCAGTTCCTGATTCAATTTTTGGAATTCCAAGTAATTGCTCAGCACCAAATCCAGTCAAGATAATTGGAATTCGATCCACAGACTTTGGTCCGACAATTTCTTTGAGCATTTGACCATCACAGTATACAACATATATGTCATGAACTTTGAAAGCATTTTCAAGACCTTTTAGCTATATCTTTTCGTAAGATCATACGAGTCCGTTTTTCCGTTTTCATACCAACACTCGATAGAACAGGTAGTAATAAATGTCCATAGTTTCTTTTAACTTTTTCCCGGAAAAAAAAAACTAATGGCGATGAAGGACCTCTAAACGTTAAAATTTTGAGCTCATTTTGTTTATAGACATTTTTTTGAGCCCCAAGCAATCTATTTTTCATGGTATCATGAAAATCAAGGTAAGCTTGTAAAATTTGACCCACCCTTATGTACCTAAATGTGAAATCAAAAAGTTTATTATTTCCATGGTGCGGCAACCGTAGGTATAAAATATGTAATATTGGAGGAAACAAATTGCAGTAGTAGCTCAATTTCGCTCGTTTACATAACTTCTGTATGATTTATGCCGACCATTAATCATTGACTAATCCTCAGAGTCTCAGTTCAGTGTAGATGGCAAATTGCTCTGATTTAACCCATGAAGCGGGCCCAAGATCGTTTGATTTATGATTTCTAACGCAACATGCGCCTATATCTATCCTATATATCCATCAGGCTCCGTAATCGTCTGTCTTCGGAATGTGTCTGCCTTAAACAGCTGGACTTCATGTCCACTTGTGTAAGACAGTAGTTAAATATCGGTTAAAGATTGTGTAATCCCTTTTGGCTGGAAATGCGAAGGTCAATCTCAATGGAACAATCTAACACCGATATCAATCAACAGTATAGCCGTTGGCTATACCAACTACAACACTTTGCGACTTTGAAACACCTGGACACGAGGCTCAGCATCAGGGAGTAGTGTAAATTATGATTATTGTTGGTCTGGTAATGGGCTTCACTAGCATTGGATAAGAAAAATGCTTCAAGTTGTATAGGTTGCTGCTAATGTGTTTGTTACTAGATGAAACTTTAGAAGGTAATTAACTTTGCAAAGTGACACTGCCCGATTTGGCTGCAACAACGACCATCACGATGGACCCTCTGCACTTTAGTGTTGAAGAAGCTTTGTGCAATATTGTTGTAGAGTATACATCCAACTCATGAGGTCTGCTGATTGTTATCCACATTCGTATGGAATTCATGTTCCTATGTTGAACACTGGAGTAAAATATCCCAGTCAGCATTGGAATTTCAGTTAACGACGGAATATGTGGGTAAAACATTCGAATTGAGCATTATTTGATACGAAGTTTATGGTTCTATTGTGTGTTTTCTATAATGGACCACCATGGTACCTACTACTGGTTCGTTAACAACATGTTGAACAATAACAAAACACTGCAAAAATATCGATGAAATCAGTGGAACTGTTTTTAATAAGACGCTTCAAGCGTTTAATTAGACACGATTTTCAATTTGCAGTCTGATAACAATAGCCGTCCACCTATTTTGGAATTTATACCAATCGCAGACATTAATTTACACGAAATTGCAGAAAATTATTTTTGGTAAAGTAAATAAATATGTAGGCAGGTAGGTACATATTTTAAACACAATTATTATATTGTTAACGGAAAAGTGTGAAAATGGAAGGATAGAAAAAAATTGTCTACTTTTAAGAAGTATATACACTCCTCGTCAACTGAATACGCACAAACATTTTTGAATATATTTTATCCATTTTTTCCAAACAGTGATGGTTATTATGCCGTCTGTTGATGGTAAAAATTTTCGTAACATATAAATAACAGAATTTCAAAGTTTTATCCAAAAACAACCGTGAGTTTTTCCTTCAACCACTTCCAAAGTGTAACTTATGCAAAGTAGAAGTTTTTTTTTGAGTCAACTGAATAGGTACAAAAATTAAAATTGGTATTGGAATGGAATGAAACAAGTTTTTGTTTAAGTTTAGTAGTGGGTACTTCCAATTTTTAATTACTTCGTAAATTCGATCCGGCATGGAATCGTATAGCTTTTTAATGTAATTTAACGAAATTTCGCTCCACGCTAATTTGATTGCAGAAATTAAGGTTTCTTTGTCTTCGAACTGACGACCACCCTCATAAACTTTGCGTACTAACCATCCCCAGACATTTTCTATGATGTTTAGATCAGGTGAGTACGGCGGCCATTGAAGCAACTGCACTTGTTGCTCCTCTATCCATGTTTTTATTATGCGCGCTGAGTGAATAGGCACATTATCATGTTGGTAGGTCCAGTTTATGGGTCCAAAGATGTTAGAAAATTTAGGAAAATTTCTTTCCAAAATTACTTTATACCCAGCTGCTGTCATTCTTGATGTTACAACCTCGAGCTCAACTGTTTCATAATAACTGACTGCTCCCCATATCATGACACCTCCTTCACGACTATGATGGCGCTTTCAAAATCTTTTTTCTTTTCTTAAGTCGTGAAAATAGAAGTTGAAACCATCAGGGCCATCGAAATTAAACTTTTTTTCATCTGAAAAAACCACGTGATACCATTCTTTTTTCCAACTCATGTGAAGTCTTGAAAAATCTAATCGCAACATTTTCCGTCTCTCGTCAAGTGGTGGTTTTTTCTTAAGTTTCATTCGTTTAAGATGGCTTGAGTTGTTGATTACTCTTAATACTGTTGAGCAACTTGCGTTTACGCCGACTTTTTGTTTTATTTTTGCCACAGAATCAGAAGAATTTGATGCATATCTTAAAATTCTTCGTCTCTCAGCTGCTGTTGTTGCTGTTTTCTTACCTCCCTTCATGTTTTTGCCGTATGCATCTTTATTTTTCAAGTAAGAATAAACTACATTAAAACTTCGGCCAACTTTATCAGCTATTGCTCGTCCAGTTAGGCCTTGGTCTCTAAGTAAATCGATTTTAGCTTTTTCAACACTGTTAAGACACGTAGATCTACCCATTTTTCTTAAAATTTGAAATCAAGAATTAAATTTTACTGAAAACACTAAAATCGTTAATTTAAACTGTCAAGCACTCCAAAAAACTTATAAACAACGAAAAAAATGGCGTTGTACCTATTCAGTTGACTAAAAAAAAAAACTCCTACTTTGCATATAAAACACTTTGCAAGTGGTTGAAGAAAAACTCACGGTTGTTTTTGGATAATTCTTTCGGAATTTTCTGCTTAACATCTTAAGGGAATAGTTAGCATCAACAGATGGCATAATAACCATCACTGTTTGGAAAAAATGGATAAAGTATATTAAAAAATGTTTGTGCGTATTCAGTTGACGAGGAGTGTATGTGTGCAAAGCTAAAACAAAATTTGAGATAACGAAATACATTGAAATACATAACCCAAAAAGTCGCTTTAAATGCAAAGCATCAGCCAAAAACCTAAAATTCAGTTTTTTTTAACAATCCCATAGGACATAGCTAAAAAGTAAAGTTAAAATCGAAGAAACTGTTTTTGAGACTATTAGAAATAAAAAATTAACGACTTGTTGGTTGAGGTCCTCTTCCACTTGCGTGGGCCACCTGTAACGCAATCTTCCTTAACTATGTCGTTCCAAAGGGGTTGGGTTCAAAGACTTTCCGGGCCGGAGCATTGATGCCCAGTCGCTCTAGGGGACCCAGCCATTGAGCCAACTCAGTCTTTGGCATTTCAATTTTGTGGCTAGGTCGGTGTCTAGGGCTGGCCACGATACCAAACTAAACGAGACTTTTATGTCGGTATCGTCTCGGTATCGGTCTCGATCTCGTATTACTAAAGTCTCGTCTCGGTATCGTATGACTAAGTTTGGTATCTGTATCGGTATAGTTATCGGTATCGGTCTCGATCGAATTCAGTGTTAATAAGAACTAGTCTGTCCAACAAAAATTGTCAGTACAGGGCTTGTGGGCGAGCTTTTTTCAAAACAGTGGTGCCTGTGTATATCATCACAACATTAAAATTATAAATTTGCCACTGAAAAAGATACTAACCCACTGATTAACATAAAGAAATTGTTATTGTAATTCTTTGACACATTTCGTACGCTCCAACATAACCATCGTCTTTCAATGCCAAAAGCATTCTGATCGCATACTTGCTTTTGCTTCTACCTTCGCTGTTTGAAATAAGACAAAAAAAAGTCACATTTCAACAGAGTTGCCTTTGCCAAGTCGAAACAATACAATAGAGCTTTTTCAGTGGTTTTAATGAAAGAAATTTCGGTTTTGAAGCTTTTGAGAACGAAATTTATGAATGTGAGAGCAAAGGATGTTGTCGTTTTGATTATCCCCTTTCTCTCTGTTTGTATTTCTGAATAAATCTATAAAATGCAGCTTAAATTTGTACGATTTTATTCTTTTAGAAGAAAAAAGTTATTTGCGCTTGGTTTTGAAATATTCACAAAGCGTTACATGATCATATGTATTTGAAAAGGTGTGGTATGGTGAAAAAAGATCTGTGGGTGTTTTTTTTTAATATGTTTGAAATGGTATCCATGGAAACCATTTGCACATTGTTCTTTGATTTTCGGCAGTTTATAATTCGAAGTATGGAAACCCTGTGAAAGCTTTAACTTGAGACAGATGTATGCAAGCCAAAGCAACCAGACTGAGAGGCAAACGTCCTATCTTCCCTGTACTGACAATTTTTGTTGGATACTAACTAACTAACTATTCTTCTGTATAAGCTTTACCAAGCTTTATTTTTAAAACCTTTTAATTTTACTTACATAATGTAAAACTTAAATAATTTGTTTTCTCAGCATCGTAAGTCCTGCTTAAAATTTGTGCCACAATAGTAATAATCATTTGTTTTTGTTATGTTGAATAAAGTTCCCCTGAAGAAGGCAGCAACCCCTGCCGAAACGTCGGGAAAAGTAAATGTTAACTTAATTGTTTCATTTCCACATCCATTGTGACCAGAAAAGCCGAAAGAAAAATAAGATTTTATCTTGTTCACCTATTTTTTCAGTGTATTCTTCCAAATCGCTTACAAGCCGCTTACGAAAATTATGAACATTTCATCCCAATCGTACAAGCAGTTCCCGAGAAACCAAGATATAGGTTATTAAAAATAGGCATGGCAGTGGGTGCATTTTACTAAAATCGCTTCATTAGCCTTCCTCTAGCTAAAAATAAGTAACTTTGAGAATATCGCATGTTTTCGAGACACCAAGAAAATAAAATTATTAATTAATACTAATATTCAAAAATCCATTTTTTCTGCCGATACCAAACGATACCACCGAGAGTCTCGGTAAATTTCGGTACTTAAGGTTCGGTATGGTCTAGGTTTCGTCTCGGTATCGTTTTGGGTGTTTAGGAGCTCGTTTGGTCTTGGTATGGTTTCGGTTTCCGAAAGTTTGTTATTGTATGTTCTTGGATGGGAGTGGCCAACACGGGACCAAAAATCACCCGTAGAATTTTCGTCCAACAACAGTCTATAGTGTTAATAGTGTCTATGTCCATGCCTCTGCACCATACATGAGTAGTTGTTCGAGAGAGAACTTTGCTCCTCAATTTCCTTCTTAGCCCAAACAAGCAGCGATTGTCAAGAGTAAGTCTTTGGCATTTCAATTTTGTGGCTAGGTCGGTGTCTAGGGCTGGCCACGATACCAAACTAAACGAGACTTTTATGTCGGTATCGTCTCGGTATCGGTCTCGATCTCGTATTACTAAAGTCTCGTCTCGGTATCGTATGACTAAGTTTGGTATCTGTATCGGTATAGTTATCGGTATCGGTCTCGATCGAATTCAGTGTTAATAAGAACTAGTCTGTCCAACAAAAATTGTCAGTACAGGGCTTGTGGGCGAGCTTTTTTCAAAACAGTGGTGCCTGTGTATATCATCACAACATTAAAATTATAAATTTGCCACTGAAAAAGATACTAACCCACTGATTAACATAAAGAAATTGTTATTGTATCGTTTTGGGTGTTTAGGAGCTCGTTTGGTCTTGGTATGGTTTCGGTTTCCGAAAGTTTGTTATTGTATGTTCTTGGATGGGAGTGGCCAACACGGGACCAAAAATCACCCGTAGAATTTTCGTCCAACAACAGTCTATAGTGTTAATAGTGTCTATGTCCATGCCTCTGCACCATACATGAGTAGTTGTTCGAGAGAGAACTTTGCTCCTCAATTTCCTTCTTAGCCCAAACAAGCAGCGATTGTCAAGAGTAAGTCTTCGTTAGATCTCAGCGCTGCGCAGGTATCATCACTGAGTTTATAGCGGAGCCTTTACATAGGTACACAAAGCCTTTGACTACCTGGAAATCGTAGCTATCTTTGGTGACGTTCTTTCCGAGACGTTGCGTATTGGGTCTTGGGTGTTCTTTCTTGTTGACAGCATATTTTTGTTCTTGCCTTCATTCATCGTAAAATCCATCTTTTTGGCTTCCCTCTCAGTACTCATAAAAGCACCACTGACAACATTCTTCGTTCATCAGATTATGTCAATATCGTAGAGGCGTGGGATTATTTATTTAAAGAGTTTGGCACTATTCTTTCAAAAACAATGTTGAAGAAGTCGCATGACAGCCCGTCGCGTCGTCGCCTTGCCTAAAACCTTTTTTGATATCAAAGGTGAGGTGTTTGTCGACCTTAATGGAGCAGCGTGCATTCTCAATTATCATCCTGCACACACGGACGAGTTTGGGAGGGATGTCAAAACTAGATATTGCTCTATATAGCTTGTCTCTATTGATGTTGTCATATATGAAATCGATGCAAAAGGTAGCGGGTATCGATTTGAAATATCTACGAATATAATATCGATGGTTTCCTTCCCTGATCTTAGGTCACACTTATGTTTAGGCACCTATCAGGTTGTTGACGAATAGCTTCAGGTTCAGGCCACGGCCGTAGCCAGGATCAATTGTATGGGTGAGCTCAAGGTAGTTTTGGGTGAGCTGAAATGTTTTAACGAAAATCATAATATTTTCTTTAAAATACACTATTTCTATTGACACAAGATTATAGATGTATGTATGTATGTACCTGCCTACAGATATAAAATACATAATATCACTAATATGAGCAAAATGTATTTGAAAAGGTTGGGATCTTATGGTTTTTTCGGCAATTGTGTTCTTTTCGAATGTTAGAAAATAAAGACTGCACAGGCTTTGATCGGCCATTGATAACCATCATAATAAAGCTTCTATTTGCGAAAGGGCCGAAAATGATGACTCGTTTCGAAGATGTGCTGCCACCTAATGTATCGATTGCTTAAAAAACCAGCGATATGTTGTCGAAAAAATACAACATTTGAAGTTGTGTTCTAATTTGGTTATATTTCTGATTAGCGTTTTCGTTTATTCAATGATAAAATGATGAAGCCAATGATTTTAGAACGAAGCCGATTAAATGAAGATACTGCGACTTAATCTACAAAATCACTGCAACCTCGAAGCTGCAACATATTCAGCATTCTGTTTCTCATCTGGTATACTCATTTTTTGAAGAATTAATTAATTTGTTTATAAATCCGTAACCTTTATTTGCTCGTTAAGTTATTATTTTCAATAATTTGAATAAAAGTCCCAAATACAAAATTGTTCTCAACTATGCAACCCAACAGAGCTCTTTCCGTATCCTCTGTTAGGGTTAACTCCGATGCCTTTCCTCATCTTCAACGAATGATCAAAATTTTATTGTTCGACCACATTTAAATATCAATTTTAAAGCAAAGAAATAATTTTTGTTTTTTCTTGTCCCTATCTTAGAATGTCCATTTTTCGGGTGAGCGAAGCAGGAAGGAAATCAGCTCCGGTAGCTTTATTGGACTTCAGTTTAGAAATAGCTATCTTCACTTCATCGAGATTGGGTGAACGGAGTTGTTGGCCTCCCTGTCGTCCAGGAGCGTTAGGTTGTTGAATAGCGCAACCTGCATGGCAGCGGAGTTCGATTCGTTATCCTCCTCACAATTATACAATTTGTAAAAATAGCTTTTCCATATCCTCAGGCCTCAGAACTGCCACTGACATGTATATAAAGTTAGCAGGACACTGTTGGAAATTCAGGGTAATGACTATATCCTACCATTAGTTGCGAATTAGTTACGCAAACAAAAATTAATTGCATTTTTGGTTTTGCGAAAAAATGGATGTCCTGCTAACTTCATATGAACCTAGCAGGACAACTTTCTCAAAAATGTAAATAAACGATCCGAAAAAAGTTGGTTGTTTAGAACCAATTAATTGCGAATTAGTTACGCAGAAAAAATATAATTTTTTGTTCGTTTGCGAAAAATTTGCGTATTGCGAGCTTCACCTGAACTTAGCTCAAAAAAGGAGATAATCGAGCTGAAAAAACTTGGCTATTAAGAACTAATTTATGCGAATTAGTTACGCAAGAAAAAAATTAATTGCATTTTTGGTTTGCGAAAAAATGGGTGTCCTTCTAACTGCATATGAACTGTTCAACTTGGTTTGTATATAGATCGGAAGCCTGATGTTTTGGTTACTTTTTGTTACTCCAAAGGTGATGGACACCAGGTATCTACTGATTCAAAAAGCATTTCAGAGCTGCAACGGAAATGCTTAAAATGGTTTAGGATAAAGAATAGGCAGGTGAAACTTGTTGTGGTAAAATTTACTGCAAATAAAACTTCTGAACTTCATTCCTGAAATGGCATGTTCCTTCGATCGTGCGCTTCTCATGCTCCATTTCTTTCCTTATAAAAGGCTGGTGTTCCTCTCTTCATTCACAAAAATCAATCAATGGTAGTTCCAGAACTCGGTAAAAATAATCCCCATAAAAAAGTTGGTACTGCAAAGCTTTCAGTAAGTGTAAAATAGTATGCTTTCCAACAATGTATGATTATATGAAGGGCCAAGTTTTTTTCGCGTGCATTTTTATAAATTAATTTGCACCTGACATGTTAATTTTCTCCCAATTCCTATAAATTACTCTCATGTTTACTATTGCATCCAACTTAACCGAATATCTTACCTACATAAGGGCCCAATAACAATCCCACTTAACCAACCTGCTTAAATCTACTTAACGCAAACACCGAAATTCCATTGCATTTTAGTTTATCCTATAAATTCTCATGTATAGTGTGGACCTTGTCGTTGGCTTATGTCAGGATTTTTCGTATGTCTTATTTGCTTGTGGTAAAAAGATGCGATAAAGGACAGTTATGTTTGCACTAAAAAAGGAAAACTGCTCGAGTTTTGAGTTTTTCGGTCTATGATACTGATGGACCTTCATCAACATGAATGAAATCGATAGAGAATCGGAATTTTCAAGATGGAGAAACCGATCAATTTTTGCCCCGAAGTATTTTTCCGATTTTAAAATTTTAAAAATGCTTATTCTTTGAAAATTTGTAAAAACATGTGTTGATTCTAGTTGACTTACATAGAAATGGTGGAGCTACAGCTTAGATTTGATCGAGCTCAACCAACAAAGCTTCTTCCAGCCTCATCAGTTTTGAACTATATAGCTGCGTTCAGTTTCGTACGAGAAGTTGGTTGGGGTCATCTTCCACTTGCTTGCATCACCTGAGTCCGAACTTCTTCTACAGTTACAGTGCAACACCTACCTCGGGTTGGACTCAATAATTTACAAGGTCAGTGCCTACGTTCTGTAACTCTCGCATAAAAAAAATTGATCAAGAAACGAAATACATGAGTTTTATTCCATTTTTCTAACGTTCTTCGACTGATTTTATCGATGCGAGTGTTACAGAATTTGGGCATCAAGCAATGGTGCTCATTTGCTTTAAGGCCTATTTGCTCATTCGAAAATTAAATATTTAAGTAGAGCATAAGCGTGACATTTTAGCAGAGGAAAAAGTAGAACATAAATACTTCAGTTTCATATCAGCAAACGGGTCTAAATCACACAGCTGCACTAATACTTACTGCTTACACAGGTCCTCGGACCTGTTATGTTCGTGAGGCTCCCCTTACGGGACATTGGGCCTCCATTCTACGCGCCATCGTGTACGTTTTTTGGAAATATACCTTAGCTCTTTCCAACTCTCCCCCAGTTGTACCGATCCCTCTTCGACCGTTCTTTGCCAAGTACTTTTAGATTGACCAATTTGCCTGCCTCGCTGCGTGAGAAAGCTCCATTCCATCGCTTGACTCGTAATGTACTCGTGACCTTTTCGAAGCGAATGTCCAATCGACTGGTTCTTACGTTTTCATATCATAGATTCGATGGTGTCCTGACCAGTCCTCACATGAAGTTCATCATTGGAGATACGGTTAGGCCAGAAAGCTCTCAAGATGTTCCGGACGTCTTTTCACCAATGTTTGCAGATTTCTTGTGACAGAGGTTACTTTCCAAGTGTTGCACCCATATAGAAGCACGAATACAACATTGGAGCGGAAAAGTCGTAGCCTGGTCCTTAGGCTTATAGATTTGTTTCTCCATATTTTGGACAGTACTCAAAACGCAGCCTTTGCTTTCCTGATTCGGCTGATTATATCTAGTTCGGTTCGGTTCCATTCCTGCGAATGGTTGAGAAGTTGTAAGTCACTAGGCCCTGTTTCTCCACGAGCTGTTGCGCCACCCAATTTAATCTATTTCGGTCTCGCGATTGATGGCTTTCTGTTTTTTTTTGCTCGGTTGATGTAGCTGTACCTATAGCTCGTACAGTTCGCTATTTTATCTTCTATTTCACTTTCAGCCTTCACAGAGAGGACTCCCAGTGAATTTTCTAGTCAATGACTTTGCACCAAATATCAACCGAATCAAAATGATAAGCGTCTTTCAAAGGATACTTTAGTTTCTCTATGGGAATAATTGGGCTTTGAAAGATAACTAGTTTTGGTGCGAGAGTTTGGCATAAACGAAAAAAGTCAATTGCATTGCTTCGCCCAAAAAATTGGTGAGACTTTTGCGAAGTTGATAAAGCCACATGCATTCTCAGTTGGCATCCTGTGACAATGGTGAATTTGCCTGGCGTAATAATGCATGGACCTATCAGGCCGTCGACACATGGCTTTAGACTCTGGCGGGTAGATATCTAATCCTCATCACATTCATAGTGTATAAACAACTCAGCAGCATCCAGATTTTCTCAAATCGTCTGCATAGAACGCGGTTCTACTACCGTCTGCCTGAAAGCGATTCTCCTGGTCTTGCAAACTTGGGAGGATATTTTTATCTTTTGGTACAATTACCAAAACTTGTTTCAGCTGTGAGATCTCTTAATTTTCGCATGCTTCTTCCTTTTTCCTTCCGGTGAACTTTTTCCTCATTTGGCCATAAAGCTTGCGAGCGGTACGAGAATTTAAGTATCTACGAGTAACTACGAGAATGTGCGACATAATACAATCCTTCTGTCTTCTGTGTAAAATTTGGATGGTCAGTTGAAGATTTATTGCATGATCTTGGCCATTAAGAGTCCTGCATCACCAAACAAAGTTGATGTTGCGTTTTTGTTGTTTTATTTGGCACTACTTTGTTTTTATTACGTTAAAAGCAAGAATTCCAGAATTGTAAATTAACTCAAGCCAGAACTGGCATTTTTTGCATTTCATTTCACACACAACCAGCATCGGTGCAATGGTTATTCGCCGCCACTCCACGTTTAGATGATTATATTTGATCCATCCGCACCCAATGCGGCAGATTCCGTGAAATGTGTGGCATTTAGGTAAACATTTTAATAGGAATATCGTGCACTTGTGATTGCTGGCCAACCGGAGTATCTCGCGGGTGTGTTGTGGTTGGCCATCAGCATTCATCGCAGAGAACCACCGGGCATCGGCATTCGAACTGGCATATCATCATCAGGAAGCATTTGGTGGCGGTTGTGAGTCTGTAATGCGAAATGCAAAATGCTCCAATAAATTAGGGAGTAATTGTATCTGTTCATGCATTTGCAAAATATACTACACGTCCTGATGGCTTAAGAAAGAGTGCAATGGATAGGAGGCTATTGATCTGCATTCGAGGAATGAAAGTAGTCAAGGTTGATGATGATGATGATGCCAGGTATTGGGATTGGAGAAATCAGCAGGAGAGCGAATTTCTGGAGTGTGTGATTAGTTGGCTGTAATGACTGAGAAAGTTCTTGTTAGATGTGCATGAAAGTCTTTAGGTTGGTCTATCTGTGGATATCTACGCATTACTAAGTGTCGATGTCTAGCTACATACATACTATGGCTTACGAAAAGTGCAAAGAAACTGATTGTCGATGACTTCCTTTGATATGCCATGGCTATGAAATACGTTTAAAATGAATTGCAACAAACATTTCAAAGTTTTCAGATAAAGTTACGGAGTATTGGTACTTTAAGGACGATGTTTGGCCTGATAATGATATTGTAATGACTTTTACATTTGAACTATAACGACTCCGAATAGCAAACAAATATCAAAGAGCTTACGGTCGCAGTGCAAACATACCCCTTAGCTATAATTATAGCGACTCTCAAACGAAGAAACGCCATCTGCCGGATTATAGCAGATAACCAACCAAAGCTTTAGAAAGAGGAATTATGGGAAATTTCCCCTACGGAAAGCTCCGGAAGCAGAGACCAGAACCTTCTACTAATTACCAGAGTTTGTCAAACAAGTATAAAAGGCATTATGTTTGACCGGCAGCGACACAGTTTGTTTTTAATCGTGAATGACTAAAGTTGGTTGTTATAAAAATGAAAAGTAAACATGGTGAATTAATTTCAGTAGTGAATAATATTTTTTATTTTTGCTTTACAAATAATTGCCAAATCCAGAAGGGGAGACAAAGTTCTTATATCATCTAAAAAAAAAACCTAGGTATGTGGTCGTTCCACAAGAGTTGATCAGTACATACCAAGAGTAAAAGGGGTACATTCCACTTTAACGACTGAAGACAGCTTTGAGTTTTGGATGCATTTAATTTCGGACGAAAAAATCTGAATTTAATGAGCTCAACATATGTATTCTGCCGTTGCAGTTCCATGTTTGAAGAACAGGGAAGAGAATCAAGAAAGGAGTATCGAAACTATGGGTGCTATTACCATCGAAACAGTTTAGTGGATTAGTTGTTTCAGACAACAGATAATTTTTTAAAAATAAGAAATAGTGTTAGAGACAATACGGAGCCTTGAGGCACACCCGATTTTTATTTGTGAGCTTCAGACTAGAAACGGTCCAAAACAACTTGGATTGAACGGTCGGAAACATAATTACTAATCCGTCCTTATTATCATTCAGAAGCTTCCGTTGATCAAGATATTTCAGAAGTTGATGATTTTCCATGACCTTGGATGGATGCAATTTGTCAATAATTGGAAGGAGAAGATGATCGCCTGTTTTAGAGATTGGTTGCATAAATACTTCTTTTCTTTGAAATCCATAGGGAAAGTAGCCTCCAGATTAGGAATGGCAAAAGAGCTTACGCAGTGGTTTTGCCAAAGTCGAAGAATACAATTTCAAGACAAAAGGTGATATACCATAAGGGCCAGTGGATTTCCGAATGTCAAGATCTTTTAGTACTCTGGCAACTGTACGGGTACGAAAATGTATTGGTTCGACAGAAAAATTGACGTTTTCTAGTTCAGGTAGGACCCCGTCTTTATCTGGCACCGTAGAGTTTGCGGCGAATTGTTCGTTGTACGGGTTATCATTGAAGATGAACATGGAAACCGATAAAGATGTTGAATTTTTAATATTCTTCAACGTATGACCAAATGCTTTTACTTTTCTAAGGATATTGCAGAATTTTTTGCTTATGTTAGACTTTAGTTCTAAGAATCAAGGCGTTGCAAGAATTTTTGGCTTGTTTAAATTTTGCTCGATTTTCCTCTGAAGAAATGGTTTTATTAAAAAAACGATTCTCTCACTTTGATAGCTTCCTTGCAGCTGTATTCAAACCAAGAGTTTCTTTAAGTTTGATAGAGTCTTTGTTCTGTTCATTAGTTATCATGCCTGCATAAACATCAACGTCTCCACTTAAAAAAACAAATCAACCATCAGTTAAAAATACGAAATAAATTGTTCAGATCCTCCAAGTTGTTTTTTTTTTTTTGTTTTCATATTTCCAAACTGTTCTTTTTGGTATTTTTTCTTTCACTGGGGGGTTTGAACACGAAAAATAAGCCAATACCAAACAATGGTCAGAAGTGCCGACGGGAGCAAAAACACTAAAACTTAAGAACAAGCCGAAGGTCCTAGGGGTTTGAATTCCAAGATCCAAGTATTCTAGTCCACCAGCTCGTCCACCAGCTAAGTCAGATGGTTGAATTCTGAAAAGATCCCAAGATATCTTCCTTCCGCAGTTGTTTGACTTGAATGGTGCAACTAATTTGAATTAAGTCTAGACATTTAAGCTTCTTACTTCGGAAAAAATAGGGGAAGGCTGAATTTGTGTATACAGCCACCTCATGACATTCTAAGGAAACTATAAAAAGTCCCCATCGATATGAGCACCGCCACCGCGCCGGGCGCTAATAATTTCACGAGCTGTCAAAGGCCCCCAAATGGGTTTTTAAGGAATATCTCCCGAACGATAACTCTTTCAGAAAAAATGTCAAGGACTAGGTTGTAGCTTAGAAAATTTCCTAAAAAAAATGTCAAGTACCTTTTTTCATAAGAGTAACCTCTATCGAGATAAGCCAATCGGTAAAGTTATGGATTTTATGTTTCTGTACAAAATGTACCTACTCTTATGAGGTTTTCTTGCATGATATCCCTCAGGAAGATTATAAAACAGTTCTAAGAAATATATACAAGGATTTATTTCAACGTTTTGAGAAAGTTCCCCATCGATTCGGGCTCCACTTCAGTAATCATACTGGTCGAAGGTCACGAAACATGGTATTTGGTTAATACAGGGTGATTCGTATAAAATGTTACAAAAAGCTAGAGCGTGTGGCGAGGGTTGAGAAAAAAATAATCGTATTAGAGAGGGGAGGTGAAGTTTTCTAATAAATTGATTAAAAACTGAAAAAAAAAATATTCAAAGCAACGTAACACTAACAATGCCATGCTATCTTTTGCAGAAAATTTTCCAAGCTACAAATTAATCGTTGACATTTGTCTGTAAGAGTTACCATTTGGGAGATATTCCTTAAAACCGTGGGTCGAAGCCCCCTCCCCCCCGTAAAATTGTTATCAGTGCACATATTGGTACGGACTTTTCACAGTTTCCTTAGAATGCCATGGGGATGCTATGTACCAAAATCCCGCTTTCCGACATTTTGTCCGTAATTTGGCTGTTTTTTCAACCTATGGATATATGACCGGACTAATTATACACATTAAAATCGCTAATTAAGCCGATCTCAGTGTGAATACTAAGGGACACTATTGCTCGAACGCTGACCCACAGCGCATCAAACTATTATAAACTTAACATAATGTCTAGTTTGTGGCCTCGATTAATGACTGACTTGCTTACAGACATTTAAAATTAGCCACATAATGTCAAATTCCGTGCGGGAACACCTGTTGTAGTGTGAAAGTGTCTACTAAGCAACATCTTTCCGCATATAAATGGCGATACCGTACCTAGAGGAGAATGAAAGAAGTGTCTTTCTAGCAGGTAGGTTGAACTCTGAAGGATCGGAGCTTTCGTCTACCTGTGCATTATTATTAAGAACCAACACAGCTGGCCTGAGATTTTGGACTTAGACTTATACGTCAAAGACATTTTTCCTCAACCCTTACATCCTTATTTTAGGTGGCACTACAGTCCGGGGTGGACCACTGCCTCAACCAAGAACCAACAAGCATCTCCCAGCCGGCTCGGTTTCTAGTTAGCTGTCTCCAGTTTCACACGCCAAATTGGTTTTGGTCCTGTTCCACTTGCGTCGAACCACGTGCGTGCGCCACCTGTTCTGCTTTCCTACTGCATCGTTCCACGGAGTTTCATTCAAAGACTTTCCAGGCCAGAGCATTTATGTCCATTTGCTCTAGATCAAACCAGCCATCTCAGTCGTTGGCTTTTCACTTTTGTTCCTAGGTTGGTGACAATGTACGTGCCGTACAGTTTGTTGTTGTATCTCATTCTCTATTTCCCACCTATGCAGAAGGAATCAAAAATAACCCAGAGAATTATCCTCTCAACACAGCCTTAGAGCCATTTCACACACAGCTGGCAACCGGGAACCGGTACCGGCTAACCGGCTAACCGGCTGCCGGGCATGTGTGAAATGGGCCTTAGGTGCTCTCATCCACCGTTAATAGTGTCCATGCCTCGCGCCATACATCAGGACCGGGAACGGGATGATTAGCGTCTTATTCAGGGACACTTTAGTAACTCTAGAGATGACTTTGCTTCTCCATTGCCTTCTTAGAAACATCGATTGCAAAGAGTAATTATTCGTTTGATCTCAGCACTGGTATCGTTCACTGAGTTTATAGCGGATTATAGGTAAACAAAGTCTCTGATCACCTCAGTATTGTAGCTGTCTGTAGTGACGTTCTGTCCAAGACGTGTCGGTGTTGGGTGTCCTTTCTTGTTGACAGCATATATTTCGTTTTACTTTCATTCACTGTGTATGCGAGTAATTGGACAGACTTTTGAAAGATGGTGCCACAAGTGTTGACGTGAGAGTTTTGCACTGTTCTATCAAGAACGATATTGAAGAAGTGGCATGACTGCGCGTCGCCTCTCCAAAAACCTTTTTTGACATCAAAGGTGTCGGTGAGGTCTTTGCCAACCATGATGGAGCAGCATGCATTTTCTATCGTCATCCTGCACAATCTGACAAGTTTGGGAGGCATGCCAAAACTAGACATTGCTCTATGGGTTTCGATTTGAAACGTCTGGGTTTTTTCCATGATCTGCCGTAGTGCCTAAGGTCACACTGATATGGACCTATCAGGTTGTTGACGAATGGCTTCAGGCATTCACAAAGTATGGAGGAGAAGATATTGTAGGCGGTATTAAGGAGACTAATGCCTCTGTAGTTGGTGCAGTCCAGAGGATCGCCTTTCTTGAGGATCGGGCAAACAATGTTTGAGGTTCCATTCATCGGGCATGCTTTCCTCCGACCATATTTTACAGATGAGCTGGTGCATACTCCTAACCAATTCATCGCCAGCCGCTTTGTATAACTCAGCCGCAAGGCCATCAGCTCCAGGTGGAGCTGATGGCCTTGCTTTACTTCGTAAAGATCAGGTGGACGGAATTGTTGGCCTACGTCGCATCGTCCAGGTTGAATGATGCAATCTACATGGTAGCGGAATTTGGTTCGTCATCGCCGTTATACAGTTTGCAGAATTCTACCACAATGTTCCCCTGATCATCCTTGCAGGTTCGGTTCGGTTCGGTTCGGGCCTTGTAACCCTGGGAGGTTCTCTTTACATTTTGGTAAGACTTCCGAGCTTAATTCCTGCAATGAGATCCTTCTATTTCCTCGATCGCACGCTTCTCATGCTCTTTCTTTTTCCTTCTTAGAATCTTGTGTTCCTCTCTCCTCTTCTGCTCGTAGAGCTCGCGAGCAGCTCTTGTCCGTCTATGCAGCGCCGCTTTGTATTCTTGTTGTTTGACTGCATGTACTTGCCAGCATTCTTCGTCGAACTAGGGATTTCGCTGTGGTGGTCGTGCGAGTACCCATCAGAGGCGGCATCTCTAATGGCTTCCTGGGAATTTTTGGGCAAACAATGCTGAGGTTCCTATTATCGGGCATGTTCTCTTCCGACCATATTTTGTAGATGAGCTGGTGCATAATCCTAACCAATTCATCGTCAGCCACTTTGAATAGCTCCGCCGCATGGCCATCAGCTCCAGCACCTCAAGCTACTCTACGGCCATTTAGTCCAAAAGATCACTTGTGCTTTTTGGCCTCTATTGGGGTGGTGGAACTTGTCCAAGTCTATTTAAGATTGAACTCGCTCTTGTTAAAATCGATGACGAATTGAACTGTAAGGAGTATTTGATGAAGGGTTCCATTAGTGTTCCTTTTAAAAACGTCCATAAAATTGAAAAGAAAAGGGAAACCCTGATGATGCTTTTAAAGTCCATCGCATCAATTGACATTGTGGACTGTGATGCGATTTTCAGTTTCCGGTCGTTATACCATAGACGCACCCGGAGGGGGAAAAGCAAGGAAAATACCACGTTACCAACCAATAATACTTGCTTTTGTTCTGTCGAAGTCCTCGATTTTGCCTCCCCTGGAAGATCTATACCCCACCCCCCTGTCAAACATGCTGGGTTACGTATAATCTTCATCAAAAACAACTTTTACGTTTATAACACACGGTATTTTGTTTATCTCTGTAAACTGGTATTCTTGAGCGATTAACTCGTTCTGGCTTACGGATGTTTGGATAGCTTGCGCATCTGGAATTAAATCTTGCTATCAGGTGTCGGGTAATCAGGCGTCTGATGATTCGGCTTCTTTTTTTAATTTTAGTCTTGATGGTGTTCCTGACATCCATGAACGGGAACGGACGGTATTACGCCTCTGGTGGTCCCTCTTAGGAGCAGAGGCCTTGGTAAATCATCAGGACCTACGCCCTTGGTGGTACTCAAAACAGTGGGTTAAAAACGCTCTGGTACATCAGCAAGTACCGCATCCCTTGTGGCACTCAAATAGCAGGCTAAAACGTCATGGTAAACTAGAAGGTACCGCAAAAAAGCATCTAATAGGGATTCGGCAAATCCACAGAAAAAAACTTTATAGTTTATCACCATTTTGTCCATCAACAGTCGACTTCTTGCTGCCATTTGTGAGTTCTAATCCTGGGAATTTATGGGCAGTGTTTCTCCGACAACATCCATATAGCATGAATTCTTGGCCTTCAACACCTTTATATATAAACAATACGAAGGCATACATACATACATGTACAATCTATGTGAATGTACATACATATGTAAGATAGGAATGTTCATGCCTGATGATATTTTGACGACTTTCCTTTTAAACGGATTATTCAGCAACAAGTTAGCCAAATCGCTGCGTATCGTCGTCATCGTCTTCATCGAGTCGTCGCTCGTCCTTCAAATCCTGATGATGATTCCTCCAGCAACCATCACTGTCATCGCCTATCGGGATCTCATCAGGATTTGTTGTGCATCTCAAAACTGATTACATACACCGCCGATGTGTTAGCAAATTTTAATTGCAAATCTAATCGCAGTGGCGGCGGCACTGACTCAGACATCATATCCATCTAACAAAGTCTTCACAGCTTTACCACCAGGAAATCTCAGCGTGTTCTCAACGCACACCAAAGGAGAGCCAACGATATAATACATCGAAGCAAACTATTACATGAACCGACAAATCGTCGGACGATTATGATGACGATGAGCATCGGCTTGTGGAATTCTAACGAACACTCAAAGCTGTCTGGGGATAAGACTGGCTATAAGTATGTTGCCTATCGCTTTAATAATCTAACTAGTACTTCGACTTCGGCCTTCATTGGGAAAAGTATCTTGCCGCTTTTATGGTTCGTTTTGATGTTTGCTGCGGCCATAAAATGTGTAAGGCCTTTATTTCGAGAGGAAAAATCTTTTTTCAAAAGAGTTGACACTTTATCAAAATAAAAATTAGGGCGTGTGTGCGCTCCTCACCTAATGTCTATACTTTATTTTCTGACAAAATAATCGCTTCGAACAGACTTTAGGACAGTTATATTAAAGGGGCTTATTTTATTTAATGAGCGTTTTCTACTACCTTTTTTGGTACAATTAAACTTAGGCTCCGTTATACCTTAGCTGATGACAATACCTTAAAGATAAGTCTGAGCAATAACTTATTGTGGTGTATTTCTTGTAATATCTTGAGATTTGGTATCAGCAAAACATTTACTGCAAATTCTTAAAAAAAACATACCACTGAAAATTCCTTCTTTTAAAACAATAATATCAAATGGCATCACTGAAATCAACAACGTCACTTTGTCCGAAGTTCCAGCAGAAACATGACTGATGACTTTCGATTCTTGTGAAGCTATATGATGTGCAAAGTTCTTCGTTGTGTTCCTTTTCTTATTTCTTCTATTTTAAGGCATTTTACTACTTAAGGGCCACGCCAAAGCCAAATAAATGAATCATTTTTGAACTGAAGTAATTGAAAAACAGTAGGAAACCTCGTGCGGTAAAGGTATAGTGTAATGCCCCAATCGTAACACTCGTCGTTTTGTGTTTA
The DNA here is from genome assembly GCA_963921185.1 of Dasysyrphus tricinctus. NCBI lineage: Eukaryota > Metazoa > Arthropoda > Insecta > Diptera > Syrphidae > Dasysyrphus > Dasysyrphus tricinctus. Next base: position 107,094,243 of record OY992530.1, read on the forward strand.
TTTATAAATAAACAAGCCACAAACAAAAAGATAAACATCACCACAGTTGACTTTGGATATTTTATGCTTTTTTCGAGCTCACCCCGGGGAGCTATTGAAGTCAAATAAGATCTATGGTTTGACTTGGTATGACAGCAAGGTTGTGTTGCTAATCTATGTTGTTGTACTTGGTGTTTGCTATTGCCCTATCTCCTTCCAAACCCCCCTCCAGGGCAGGCTCTCTTGCTTTATAAGGTCACGAAGGCACTCTCGCTTATGTGCGGATTGGAACCTATATTCGGAAACTAACAAACAAGGCTATGAAAGGAATTCCGCAATGATGGAGAGAGAATCCCAAAAAAGAAATAATGCCCCAGACAAAATGAATGCAACCACAAGATGACCAACAACATTCCAATAGATGCCTGTGTTGTGGTGTGTCTATAGGGAGTTTTATTTTGATGGAATTTTCTTCTTGTTGAGCGCAAAAATGTAATGTGTAGTAGCTAAGTAAGGATATTGTGGTTTTTTTCTTTAGATTTTCTGTGGTTAATTGAAGGAATTGATTTGTGGTTTTGATCTTTTCTGTTAGAACTTTTGTTTATAATCGGTTTTGGTTATCGCATAACCTTATGTGGAAAGATTCCCTGTGGAGTCTGTGTGGTAAATGAGTTGATCAAAAGCAATTTGGCGCCATTTAATAGATGCACGCATCTATAAATTAATTGAAAGTTATGTGATGTGTTGTTTATGCACTAATAACTTAACCACAAGTGATGTAATGCGTTTAAACAAAAGAGCTGCCGTAAGAACTTGGTTTTTAATTGTATTTATAAATGAAGGCCCTTTCGCAGAAGTTGCAGAAATGGAAAATCCAAAAGAGATTTAACACTTTTAAAATGTTTCTTTTTATGGGTTGGTATCCACTTGAGAGTAAAAAGACTGTGAGCACCTCTCAAGTAGCTCTCAAAAGTAAAGCTTGCGAGTGGACACAGTCTAAAACTTTAGCTCACAGAAGGGATAGACAGCTATCTGATAGGCACTATCGAGAATTTTGTAGTGAAAGTACTCTCAAATGGAAACGCACTCGGTTTCTACCTAGCTGTCTCCAGTTTTGCTAAGTTGGTTGAGGTCCTCTTCCACTTGCGTGGGCCAGTTTTTACGCTGTCCACACTCCACATGTACTGCTGGATTCAAAGACTTTTCGGGCCGGAGCATTGGTGTCCATTTGTTCTTCGTTGGCTTTTCACTTTTGTGGCTAGGTTGGTGTCGCTGTACAGCCCGTACAGTTCATTGTTGTATCTTCTTCCCCATTCCCCATCTATGCAGACGGGACCAAAAATCACCCGGAGAATTTTCCTCTCAAAACAGCCTTAAGCGTTCTCATCCACCGTTAAGAGTGACCATACTTCTGCACCATACATCAGAACCGGGATGATAACCGTCTTATACAGGGACAGTTTAGTTGCTCGAGAGAGGGCTTTGCTTCTCAACTCAATTGCCTTCTTAGCCCGAAAAAACAGCGATTGGTAAGAGTAATTCTTCGTTTGATCTCAGCACTGGTATCGTTCGCTGAGTTTGTAGCGGATTCTAGGTAGACAAAGTCTCTGAACACCTCAAAATTATAGCTATCTGTTATGACGTTCTGTCCTACACGTCAGTGTTAGGTCTCCTTTCTTGTTGACAGCATATATTACGTTTTGTTTCATTCACCGTTAGACCCATCTTTTTGGCTTCCTTCTCAATACTCACAAAAGCACCACTGACATCACGCTTTGTTCGTCCGATTATGTCAATGTCGTCAGCGTTATAGCGAGTAATTGGACGGACTTTTGAAAGATTCTGCCTCTAGTGTTGACGAGAGAGTCTTGCACTATTCTTTCAAGAACGATGTTGAAGAAGTCGCATGACAGCGCGTCGCCTTGCCGAAACCCTTTTTTGACATCAAAGGTGTCGGTGAGGTCTTTGGCGACCTTGATGGAGCAGCGTGCATTCTCCATCGTCATTCTGCACAAATGGATGAGTTTGGCAGGGATGCCAAAACTAGACATTGCTCTATATAGCTCGTCTCTATATATGCTGTCATATACACGGCCTTGAAATCGATAAAAAGGTGCTGGGTATCGATTTGAAACTCCTGGGTTTTCTTCAAGATCTGCCGTAGTATGAATATTTGGTCGATGGTGGACTTCCCTGGCCAAAGGCCACACTGATATGGACCTATTAGGTTGTTGACGATTGGCTTCAGGAGTTCACAAAGTACGGCAGAGAAGATACTTAGAAGACTGATGCCTCTGTAGTTGGTGCAGTCCAGAGGATCGCCTTTCTTGAGGATCGGGCATACAATGCTGAGGTTCCATTTATCGGGCATGCTTTTCTCCGACCATATTTTACAGATGAGCTGGTGCATACTCCTAACCAATTCATCGCCAGCTGCTTTGAATAACTCAGGTGCAAGGCCATCAGCTCCAGCAGCTTTATTGGACTTAAGTTTAGATATAGCTGTCTTCACTTCGTCGAGATCGGGTGGACGGAATTATTGGCAAACGTCGTCCAGGTTGAATGGTGCAATTTGCATGTTGGTGGAATTCGGTTCGTCATCGCCGTTATACAATTTGCAGAAATGATTTTGCCATTTCCTCAGCACCGACTGCGATTCTACTACGATGTTACCCTGATCGTCCTTGCAGGCTTCGTTTCGGGCCTTGTAACCTTGGGAGGTTCTTTTTACTTTTTGGTAAAACTTCCGAACTTCATTCCTGCAATGGTAGACCTCTAATTCCTTGATCGCGCACTTCTCATGCTCTTTCTTTTTCTTTCTTAGAAGGTTGTGTTCCTCCCCAAGCAACACAAAAACTCTTGAAGAGTTTTTCAAATAAATTTATCAGCTCTTAATGGCATCTTAGTTCAGTCTTCTTGATACCATTGCACTTAATAAGCACTTTATGAATTCTTAAAAAGATAATTTAAAACCAATACTTAAAAATACATCTTAAAAACATCTTATAGACCTCTTTTTCAAATTATTTTTTCATATCTTTTTATCAAACTTCTTCAAAACCTCTTTAACTCCAATAATAATAAAATAAGAGTATTTTAAGAGTTTTCTAGCCTGCTCTCTCAAAGACATCTTGAAGACATCTTATAGACCTCCTTTTGAAGTTATTTTGTCATATCTCTTTATGAAACTTCTTCAAACCCTCTTTAACTCCTTAAAAATAAGAGTATTTTAAGAGTTTATTAGCGTGCTTCCTCAAAGACATCTTGAAGAGGTCTTCCAGATATCTTTAAAGACATTGTTGCATTGATTTCTTATCTGTCAACTTGAAGTTATATTTCTGTATAGCGAAACGAAATCTCACTATAAGAAGTTACTTATATCTTTTAAAAATGTTGTTTTTAAAAATGTTGAATTCAAGAAACTGTTGGGATAAATGGAAAAAAAAGAATTCAGGAAGCTCCAAAAGGAATACAAATAAAATAAAATGCACGACTGGGTCGCACGTACTTGCTCTTATGTTCAAGACACTGCAAGTTTAAGAAAATTGTATATACAAACATGGAAATTATGAGAGAAAAATGTAGAGAAGCATGAAATACGACACTTAAATTAGCTAAAACAACTCTTTTGACAGTTTGAGGTGAAAAAAAAGTATGTCATCTTAATTCATGATGGAATATGATTGTATGGTGAAAAAAATTATAAAATCGTTGGAGCGGTTTCTTTTTAAATAAATTTTTTATATATAAAATTCTTAAAACATTTGTAAGAACAAATTTTGGTATGCAGATTTAAACTATATATTTATGTGTATATAAAAACATAATTTGAAAAAAAATTGTCAACCCGTTTTTGAGATATCGAATTTTCAAAAAAAAAATTTGAAACTTTTTTTAAAAATCCAAAAACTTTTTTTTTTGAAAATTTTAATATGCAATATTATTTCATCTTTTCTGAAATTTGTATATAAAAAAATTAATTCAGATCCGTTGAGCCAATAACGAGAAAACTCAAAATAAAAAAATACGTTCTATGACAGGTACTACTAATAGTTGCTATGTGTAAAACTTTATAATTTTTAATGGTAGATCGTACTAATTTTAGTATATGAAAAAAGTTTAATCAAAATCGTAGGAGTCGTTTTCAAGCAAAAAATATTTTCCTTTGTGGTTTTTTCACTTTCGTATGGAAGGTACCGTTATTTTTTCATAAATGTAAAATTTTTTCTAAAAATATTTTAGAAAGTACTAAAAAAGTCTTAAATATCGAGTCATGCCGTTTTTGAAATATTTGATTTTCCAAAAAAAATTTTGAAATATTTTTTAAAAATCCAAAAAATATTTTTTCAAAAATGTTGGTACACAAAACTATTAACATTTCTTGGAAGCTTCTGTATAAAAAAAATAATTGAAATCGGTCATACCATTTTGAAGAAAATCAAAAATTAAAAAAATGGTTCCTTGGGAGGTACCATTAATAACCATTTTTGAAAAATGGTTTTCCATCCAAAGAAAGCCTTTACTAAAATAAATTTATTGAATTTTTTTTAAGAAAAGTTGTTGAGCCGTTTTTGAGAAAAATACGATTATGTAAATTTGCCAACAAAAAAATGTATGGCAGGTACCGTTTTTTTTGGTTCTAAAAAAAAAATGAAAAAAATATGTCGGCAGAATCACCAAAAACCACTATGTACCAAGTGTGAAGAAAATCGATCGAGCCGTTTAGGCTGTAGACGAACAGACAGACAGACAGACAGACAGAATTGTGCCACCCACTTGTTTGGTGTTCTCTATCATCGTAATATCATGTTTGATGTTATCTCAAAATTTTTTTTTTGCACGAATCCAAAACTTGCCTTATAGTACCTATAATCGCAAGTAAAAATTGCTCTTCAATTCGGTCAAAAAATTGTCATCCACCAAAAATCAGGGCAGCCAGATTCACCTTTAGCGGAAAGTATTACGGATGACGAACATATTTCTTCCGATTATATTGTGGATCAAAATTCTAGTACTTCAAACAATAGCCAAGATACTATTTGTGAATGGGATACAATACAGAATGAAATGCAAAAAAAAAATGAATTCAATATAGAACGCTTTGAACACAGTTGTTGCCATTGATACTGGTTTGACATTTCGTTTTTTTAAGACCTACAAAGTAATGAATGACCACTTAATGGTGTCTTATTAAGAAGTAATTTAGCGTGAATTGACTCTGGGGAAGAGTGACTATATCCACGACGTTTATAAGAGTTTTTAAAGAACTTTTTAAAACGTTTTGAGATTTGGAAAAAATATTAATTTACTTATGTATATTTTCTACAGGGTGTCATTAACATTATAAAATTAGAATATTTTTATTTAAATGTTTAATTGATATTTGTATATTTTTTGGTTTGTTTGGCTATCTGATACGCATGTTAGGTTATATTCTGAGACCAAATGGCTACATTATAAGCTACGTTATAAGCCGCATTTTATAAAACTTTTTGATCAGATCTGTATAATAGAAAAAGCGTTTATAATATGTGAATAAAACTTTGAAAATTTTGCGAAACTCAGAAGGGTGAATATAGCTTTAATTTTGATGTGTAATCAAAACGTGGACTTTCCTCTGTGCGACACGTTACCGAGTATGGCACGTTACGTAGCGCGTATTCTCGCTAATTCTGATTTGACATTTTGACACCTGTCAAACTAAAAGTGTTCTAGTGGACCCAGAACATCAGGCGTGGCATTAGGTAATATCCACCTCCTAAATCGATTAGCGTTCTCCGTTTTTCGAATCCGCCGTACCAAAACTTTTGGCACATTTTGACACCTGTCAAACTTAAAGTATTCTAGTGGACCCCAAAGGTCGGGCGTGACACTCGGTAATATCCACCTCCTAAATCGATTGGTGTATTCCGATTTTCGATCCGCCGTATCAACAATTTTGGCACATTTTGACACCTGTCAAACTAAAAATATTCTAGTAGACCCATAACGTCAGACGTGACACTAGTAAGTAATATTCACATCCTTAATCAATTGGTGTACTCTGTGTCTCGATCCGCCGTACTAAAATTCTGTACTGCAAATTTTCGGGTTTCCACTGGAGCTAAAGCGCTGGCCGTGACAGCAGGTAAGAGCAAGCGATGATGTTTTCACATATTAACCATGAGTCACAGCACTCGGACAATTTTCTATCTCTTTTTTGTTTGTGACTTATGTAAATAATAAAATGCAGCTTTAGAAACAAACAAAATAAATAATTGCGTAACTATTTAAAAAGGGGCACCCTGTCGCTTACACGCCATATTTATTGATTTCAATTTCTAAAATTATTTTGTATGAAATATAACAAATGACAATTTGGGCTTAAATTATCGCAGATTCGTTTGATAATTTTGTGTAGACCTCTTAAAATAACATAATAACCCAACAAAATGCAATTAACATTTTTTTACTTCAGTAACGAGCTTTTTGTCTAGAAAGAAAATGAAAAAAAAAAATGTTAATATCTTTATTTTTTTAAGCGCGTGAATTTTTAGGGGGGTAGAATCTATGACTTTAAAGTAAATATGATCGCGCATGTCGAAACACGTTCTAGATATGCTTCACAAAATATGTTAAGACTGTCATATTAAAATAACTAACTTGGCCGAGCTTCTAATAAATGAAATTAAAACAATTCCTTATGTTTCACCACTTATCTTAAGTTTCATTCCATTTCATTAAAATGCAACTCAATGTTTACAAGCGTGAAAGAGAAAATATTATTTATTGCCATGATGCATGCGTAAAAGAGAAAAAGTAAACATAGTTTTTTTTCTCGGTCCGCGTTTACTTTTATGGAGATTTTAAAGACCTTATTAAGAGGATTTTAAGATCTATTGAAAACCTCTTTAAAATATCTTGAATACGTCGTCAATACATCAACAAAAGAAGTCCTCTTTATAAGCACTTGTAAAGACATTAATTAGAACTCTTCACTTCATACAATTGGCTCCGCCCCTTTGGGCCTTTTGGGGTCTTAGAGACATCTTTAAGTTATCTTGCAGTGTTGAATGCTCTTTATTCAAGAATTCTGAAAGATGTCTGTAAGAGGAGAATGTATTGCTTGGGCTCTCCTCTTCTGCTCGTAGAGCTCGCGAGCAGCTCTGGTCCTTCTATGCAGTGCCGCTTTGTATGCCTGTTGTTTGGCTGCATGTACTTACCGGCATTCTTCGTCGAACCAGGGGTATCGCTGTGGTGGTCGAGTAAAGCCCAGCAGGTCAGAGGCGGCATCTCTGATGGCTTGCTGGCAGTTTTTCCACTGGTTCTCGATTTTTGCAGTTGGCGCTAAGGGACTTGTTAAGAGGGCGCGAGAGACTCGATCGGAAAAGGACCTGGCGATTTCTTGCGACTGTAGCCGTCCGGCGTCGAACTTCCTCACAGTATTTCCCTGTTTTGGCTTTGGTCTGGATATCCGTAGCATTACCTTTGCTACAACGAGGTAGTGATCCGAGTTTACGTGGGCTCCTCGGAACGTTTGGACATCCTTGATACTGGAGGAGTGCCTTGCGTCGATCGCAATGTGGTCAATTTGGTTGGCAGTTGATTGACCAGGAATTCGCCATGTCCCCTTATGTATATCAAAATGCGGGAACTGCGTACTAGCTACCACAACGTTTCGCCCCGCAGCAAAGTCGATTAGCCTTAGTCCGTTATCGGAGGTGGTGTCGTGCAGGCTGTATCTTCCGATTGTGCCACCAAAGACGTCTTCTCTTCCTATTTTGGCATTAAAATCACCCAAGACAATTTTAATATCAAAGCTAGGGCATTGCTCATATGTCTTGTCCAGGAGCTCGTAGAACTCATCCTTAGTGCCTTCATCTTTCTCCTCTGTGGGGCATGCGCGCATATCAGGCTGATGTTGGCAAACTTAGCCTTGATGCGAACTGTCGTGAGGCGTTCGTTCACATAGTTGAAACTCAAGACTTCTTGCCTAAAGTCTGCCTCTAACAACAAATCCACATCCAAAAAGACGCTGCCCTTGTGGTCGGTAACAGTCACGGTAAAAGATATCGCAGTCTTTCAGTTTTCTTTTGCCCGGCCCATCCTATCGCACTTCTTGGATGGCGGTGATGTCTGCTTTATAGCAGTCTAGAGGGCCTCCGCTAAATGTTCGGCTGCACGTGGTCTATAGAGAGACAGAACATTCCACGTGCAGATCCGAAGTTCGTTGTCCTTATTTCGTTTGCTAGGTTCGTCAACAGTAAATCCGTCCGTATCCGAGGCTTGTTGTTGCTTCGCAACTAAAATAGCCTTACGTGGCCGGGAAGTCACACCGTCGACAGGGATTGGAACCCCATCTTCAGTTAAAGGTACTTGGCACCCGATGTTCACCGCGGGGAGGTGAGAGTAGGAGTTGATAGACAGAGGTTCGTTTTGAAAAAAAGCTTGTGGACGCTTGTGTCCTCTTGAATGCACCGTGTCTACCCTTTGAACATCGATACTTCCTTTATAATGTTTTACTGTTTTTAAAACAACTTTTACTTTAGAAACTAGAAGTTAAAATACTCATCTAAACAAACTTAAGCGCATAGTGTCATGGTTTTATATTGAAAACAATTTTGAGTGGTGCAAAGTACCACCATTAAAATCGAAACGAAATCTATTAAATGTACATTTATAATATTTGTATTTTGGCATTGTAAATCAGGTATTTATTTTAAGTCCATTCATTATATGAATGCAACGTGAATTGATACATTTATTGTCCCAATCATATCCAAGGGGCACATTTAACACACAATTTTCCACATGGAAAAGTTGGTATAAACTATAAACTCTTAAGACTCCTTTCACTCTGGAACAGAATTATTATTATTTCTATATATCCAATCCATATCCATGCAGAGGCCATTTAAATGACCAGAGCGAGCTTATGCTCATATAATAATTCAAAAAGGCCAAAATGATTTATGGCGCCTGTTTCCGTAACTTAATGTCTAGTTGAATTGTTTTATGAGCATAAATAATATATGCCTACATGCGTTGTTGCATCTAGTAAAATCGTGTAACGAGTGAAATGAAATTTGTCCTAGATAACGCGCCGAAGGGCAGTCGCCTGTCATATGGACATAGTTTTTTATGATGCCAGTTTGAACTTGATTTCTCTTAGGAAAAATTATTAGTTTTTTTTTTTGTGACATTGAATGGGATTATACAAAGGTAATAATACGAGTGAACTAGGAGCGTCATCGTTGTAGTCTCAGGATTGTTGACTGAGGATTGTTGCTTTCACTATGGATTATACTTTTGTTCCTATTTGTTTTGATCTAAAATATGTAGAAATTTTAATCTAGTTCTGCTGGTACGAAATCGCTTCGTCAACTCCAAGTAGTGTCTGCTAGAAAGCCGTTACGTTAGGTGAACTAAACACGAGAGTCAGATCCATCGGTTCTATGGGCTGAGACACCTGAACTACCATCTCAGAAAATAGGAGCAAGGATAAGAAATAGCGTTTGTTTGGCTGCGGTTTTGCTGTGAGAGGAAGACATAGACAAAGAGTCTTGAGCTTTCGCGAAGTATCCAAGAGAGTGACAACGATCCGTATCTAGGCAAAATGTTACAGTCCCAGCCCTATTAGAGCACCAGCACATGCCGCTACAGAAGAACAAGACGACAAAGAAATATTCTGCGAGCTCCTCAAAACAAAAAACATCAGCAATGCATGATGTTAAAATTATCTTGGGCTAGAGGGACTTTAACGTCAAAATTTGGAAAGCGGCCATCTTGAGTAGGAAGATCGGGATGCACAGCCTACATGACACTCTTCCAGTATTCTGGATGTCCGTACCTTCTGAGAAGCCAACATTGACTCTAATCACTATATGGACCCAACCCATCCACTGATCCAGTCTTTCTTAATGAAGTGAAGGATTTCATCCAACTAACCCTGGAACCTAACATGGATTGAGCAATATTCAGCGACACTAATCAAGCGAGTGACCCAGCTGACAGCCCAAACCTGAGCAACCAAGAAGAAATAGTTGAAATAATCAGCAGCTGCAGGCCAAAGAAGTTAACAGGACCAGATGGAATATCCAACTTCATCATCAAGAGGCTACCAAAGACAGTTTTTATCCTTCTTACCATCATCCTGAACAACTGTGTCAACAACAGCTACTTCCCCCAAAAATCAGAAACAGCGAAGATCGTGGCGATTCTGAAGAAAGGTGTCAGGAACATGATATCTAACTATAGGCCAATATCCCTCCACAGCAACCTAAGCAAACTCTTAGAAGAGCTGATACTAAGGAAACTGAAGAAGTTTTGCAGTGACAACAGCGTTTTTCCTGACATGCAGTTTGGCTTTAGGGAAAAGCACTCAACACTACACCCACTCCAGAAGTTCCAACATGACATCACCATATACCTTAACAGTCATCGTGTCACCGTCGAATGCTTTCTTAATGTCGAGAGCGTCTGGATAGATGCTCTAATACACAAACTACATCTACTACGTTTACCCCCGCCATTAATAAAAATCCTTTTTTCTTTTCTTCCTTCCTGGAACTTCTTTGTGCAATTGGGAAACTGCTCATCAACTGATGAAGAACATCAAATCCGGAGTCGCACAAGGTTCGAAGATTGGCCCCTTCCTCTACAGTTTGATGTCATCAGACCAACCCGTCCCAACTGGCTGTGAAAACCTGCTGTTTGCTAATGACTCGCTTGCGCTACCTTAATGTCACCACTCGTCGCAGTCCGGATAGTAGAGGCTCACATACACAGACTGTTCGATTTCTACAAGAAATGGGGAATCAAGATCAACTCACCAAAATCGAAGCTTGTTTGCTTCAGGAGACCCCGTGTAGGCAGAAGTCGCTCAGCAGCCACTTGCAGAAACTTAGTTCTGAACAGGGGCGGACTGGGGGTCAAAGGGCCTATCGGGACTTTTAGAAAAAGGGCCACAGAATACAATAACTCTCAAAATGGTTAAAAAAAGTTGATATTGCAGACATTTCTCGAAAGTCACTTTTTATATTTATACATTTTTTTAATTAACATATTGATTTATATATTTATAAGGTATAAGGAAACAGCTATTTTTAGTTTATGGCTGCGTCATCTTACAGATCAATTAATGTGAGTTTTTATTCCAGCAAGCATACAAAATTGCAAATATGTTCTTGTAGGTCTCAGTAATATAACATTAGTTTTAAGACCTTAAGTAAAAAACAAATGAAATGAAAAAAAAATTCACAAATGGGGAATTAAGGGAGATAAGAAACAAAAAGCATTCATAGATATTTATAATTTTTTAAAAATTTCTTAGAGCCGTTTGCTCATACGATACTTAAGCATTTATATTCTACTTAAAAAACTTATGTTCTACTTTTTCCTCTGCGTAAACTGTCACATAAGCCCTTATGTTCTACTTAAATATTTAAGTTTCGTATCAGCAAATGGGCCTTAGAAATTATTTTTTAAGCTTCAGTTATTTTGCAATCAAAAGAAATTAAACTCATTAAATATTTTCCAAAAATAAATTGAATAGTCGAATTTTCTTCATTTTTTCTCTAGATTAAATTATTTAGCTTTAATTTCACAATTTTTCACTGTAGCACGATTTTTCTGATTGAAATTTTTGATATTGAATGAAAAGAAACCGCTGTGCTTTTGAACACCATCTCGGCAGTTTCAAAAATTTAAATTAAATAAGATACTTTTATTAGCTGTGATTTATAAAAAAGTACAAACAAATATTTTAGTAATCCATTTGCTAATTTTCAATTACTGAACAATCCCAATCTAAGGGCAAGTACATTTATGTTCACACCCTGTCAACTATAATCAATCAGTATTTTAGTTGGTTATCATTGAATGCGTTTGTTCAGCAAAATTTTCAACAGGAAATCCATTATTTGAGCACTTTATTTGAGAAATCACTAATTCGCTGATTCTGTTTGGTAAGTATAATTTAATCAAAAATTTCCTGAAATTTCTTTTGCTTATCATTGGTTAAGACGAAGCTCTTTTTGAAAACCACAACCTAGAAAAAACTCCATCATTAGGTATCACAAAATGCCAGCACTACCTACACTTCTTATTGTCCGTGTTCTTTTACACAACACATTTTTCTTTCTAATGCTATGTTTCCACCAAAAGTTTATCCCAGTTCAGATTTAATAAACCTATTTGGTGTTTCCACCGCACAAAAAGATTTACTTTGATTTGATTTAAAAATGCAAATGGTGTTTCAATTTTTCTTATGAAGAGTAACTGGCTGAACAGAATAGAGTGCTGCAACTGGAGCTGCAGCTGCAACTGGAATAGCTGTCAAAAAGTGTCGTACGTGATTTTTTTTACGCGCCCACAATGCAGCTGTACAGCTCTCTGACATTTTAGTATCGAAAATAAAAATGAAAACAAAAATAAAAATTAATAATGATGAAAAAGAAGCTAAAATTGCTTTACGTCTTTATGAGACATTGAAAAGAGTTTAAAAATTACTTTAACCCACATGTAAACACTCTGTTTTGCTCACAATTTCAAAACGTCAAAAAAGCTGCAAGCAAAAGTTAAAAGTTGGCCAACTTGTCCAGTTGCAGCTCCAGCTCCGTCTCCATTCTGTTCAGCCAGTAAGTGAGATAGAATGTTTTCTTAGTGAAGAATTGAATTCCGCCATGAATGAATCCTTCAGTGCCACACAAGAATAGGTTAGTTTGATTTGTAACAGTATTTGTCCGAGGAAGACTTAACAAGATTAATTTCTAAACTTCAAGATTTACGAACTATATTTGTAATGGTAAATTTTCGAGGTTTAATGAAGATTTGAGGTAAATCTTATTAAATCTCAGATTAGCGTTAGTTGATGTTTGTTTATGGTGAGTGACAGATTACGTCTAACAATTGATTTGACAGATAAACTGATAATGGGAAGATGATTACTGGAAAAACCATGATCAAACTGAAAATTGAGTGAACAAACGCTCAATGATGATCACAGATTCATGACCAGTAGCGGATCCAGAGGGGGGGCTATAGGGGCTGAAGCCCCCTCCACGGCTGATTCAGAAGAGAGTTAGACAAACAAAACTAAGATTGCGGCTACAAAATTTACATGTGAGTGTTTTTCCAAGCCCTAGGAAAATTGAGCCATAATATATGCAGGCTGTGTTTTTTTTCGAAGCCCCAGGGGAATTGGATGAAAAAAGACGATTATGTAAAAAATAAAATAAACCTACGTAGACGTATACGTTTTTCAAGCCTTAAAGGTATAAGACAAAAAGTTGAGGCTTGGGTCTAAGATGAAAAGTTTAACACTCTTAGGACTAACAAAGGGCTAAAAAATTTGCATGGAAGCTGTTGTTTTCCGAAGTCCAGAGAAAAAATGGAGGTTGGTTCTTAACAATTTGTGTGTAAGCTTTGTTTTTTCTAAGCCTTTAAGGAATCGGACTAAACAAATAACAAGTTTGGGGCTAGTAAGTATGCATACCTAAATGCTGTGTTTTTTTCCAAGCCCTAATATTGAAACTAGTGAGGTTGACTTTCATGCTATTATTTTAACCTAGATTTGCTTGGGTTTCGATATTTCTTAAAGATCCAATTAAGTTTGAGAAAATGAATGAATGTTAGCTTTTTCTTAAACTCCTCTTGATATTTTTCGGACTTAGCTAAGCCCAGATAACTTTTGGGGCTTAATTTTAAAAAACTCAGTTTTCGGTGTAAGAGATCACCCTGTTTACAGAATCCGACGAATGAGTCGGCCCAATTTAGACATTTGGATCATAGTTAAAATGTCAAAATTCAGTCTGATTCGCTCCGCAGTTCATTCGACAGATGCTATAAGTAATCAAATCTTGGGCAACCAATCCAAGTTTAGAAATTTTAGGACAACAGTAACCTACAAAGTTTATAAATAACTTTTCGGAGATGGACGGCTGTCTAAAGTTAAACCAAGTACTTTAGGATGAGGTTTTATAAATCATACAAAAAATATTCAAATTAAACAAAGGTACCTACCAACTTATTTAAAGTTCCTATAAACATATCCTTACAACTTTTTTATACGATGTGTCTTTGTGGAGAAACTGATTAAACCGTCTTTTCAAAAAAGCAGCTGAAGCTTACTAATTTCCAGATGCTCCATTTCCAATCATAAAATTTTGCAGAATTTTCCTATTAAGAACCTACATATATTTTTGCACTATACAAAATCTTTTTTGATTCAGCTGCCGACTTTTCTGAGGAAAGAAAATTTGGGTTGGTAGGGCATTCGTATATGATTAAGAATTTTTCAAAAGATGTGTCTTAGGGAACTCCAAGCCCCCCCCACAGCCAAATCCTGGATCCGCTACTGTTCATGACTATGGATTAAAAGAATCAGTGTGATAAACTAGTTACATTTAACCCACAGTGAACAAACCGGCCCTATGCTTGTCCAAGAACCAGAGCAAAAACAACAGGTTAATAATGCAATCAACTACTTAATTGCTTTTTGTTCGAAAATGTTCAGGGGTGCCCCCCGAATGTTAATCCAAGTTGGCGAGCATCAGCTGCCATTTTGGAAATCACGTTTTATCAAATATCTCGTGAATCATGAACCGACAAAAGTAGTATTATTTTTTTCTTAGTTTTTGAGAAATTAAATAAAAACGAAAGATTCCTTTTCCTAAGAAAAGATTTAATAATATATCGTATTTCTTTGCCTATTATAAACTTAACAAAACAAACAAGATAATGGAAAAATGTACCTTCTGTCATCTTTTTTTATTTTCTCAAAAACTAAGAAAAAGAATATAAAAATGAAAAGTGGTGCTATAAAAAATTTTGAAATAACAATTAACAATCAATTTTTTTAAAAATATTGACTTTAAAATTTAATTTCCCAAAAACTTTCCACTAAAAAAAACTTGATTCAAAATAATATCGTCGCAAGACATTGAAGCAGCATTTTTCTCCACAGTGTTCTTGTTTTTTCTTGTTTCTCTCTGTTTCTTGACTCTCGTCCTCTGCCTCATCATTAACCTCATTTTATTACCCACATGATCTGATCTAGATAAATTTGTAACACGTAATTGCAAAAACAACATGGGGTCCTGCTTTTTATCTTGATCTATTTCAATGATCCAAAAATTACTATTGTGAATAATCTCAGTAGCGCAAAGAAAAGAGGCATCAGATGCATGAAAAATAAACAAACGTAAACGGCAAAAAGGGACGGATATATAACACTCCTGTCACTATGATCCTGTTTGTTTTATTTATCATGATCTGATCCGGATCATATAAAATACCGCTATTCATTCTCATCTTTTGAATTCAGGTTATAGAACTACATAACTTTCAGACATTTTAAAGTACTCATCATTGAGAGTCATTTTTATTTGTTTTTATTTTGCATATTTAGTTTTTTGAAATTGTAAAATATTTCTATCAACTTTTGAATAATTAAAGATCCGTAGAGGCCACCAAACGAGTTTTGGAGGAATCCAAAGATTCATAGAGTTCCCCAATCGAGTTCTTGGGGCCTCCAGAGATCCGAAGAGACCACCGACCGAGTTTTTGGGGTCTCCAGAGATCCATAGAGGCCACCAACCAAGTTCTAGGGGTTTCCAAAGATTTATAGAGGCCACTAATCGATTTATGGGGGCCTTCAGAGATCTGCAGAGGCCACCAACCGAGGTCTGGAGACCTCCAGAGATCCGTAGAGGCCACCAAACGAGATCTTGGGGCCTCCAAAGATCCGTAGAGGCCACCAATGGGGTTCAAGAGGCCTTCAAAGATCTGTAGAGGCGATCAACAGAGTTCTTGGGACCTCCAGAGATCCGTAGAGGTCTTCAACCGAGTTATAGGGGTTTCCAAAGATTTAAAGAGGCCACCAACCGATTTCTGGGGGCCTCCAAAGATCTGTAGAGGCCACCAATGGAATTCTGGGGGCTCCAAAGATCCGTAGAGGGCACCAACGGAGTTGTGGGGGCCTCCAAAGATCTGTAGAGGCCTCCAAAGATCTGTATAGGCCTCCAAAGATCTGTAGAGGCCACCAACAGAGTTCTGGAGGCCTCCAGAGATCCGTTGAGGCTATGAACCAAGATCTGGGGGCGTCCAAAGATCTGCAGAGGCCACCAATATAGTTTCGGAGGCCTCCAAAGATCCGTCGAGGCCACCAATGGAGTTCTGGGGGCCTCCAAAGATCGGTAGAGGCCACCAACGAAGTTGTGGGGGCCTCCAATGATCTGTAGAGGCCACCAACAGAGCTCTGAAGGCTTCCAGAGATCCGTAGAGGCTACTAACCAAGATCTGG
This sequence comes from Dasysyrphus tricinctus, assembly GCA_963921185.1. Lineage (NCBI taxonomy): Eukaryota > Metazoa > Arthropoda > Insecta > Diptera > Syrphidae > Dasysyrphus > Dasysyrphus tricinctus. Next base: position 107,110,504 of record OY992530.1, read on the forward strand.
GGGTCTCCAAAGATCCATAGAGGCCATCAGCCGAGTTCAGGAGGCCTCCAATGATCCGTAGAGGCCACCAACAGATTTAAGGAGGCCTCAAGATCCACCGAGTTCTGGAGGCCTCCAAAGATCCGTAGAGGCCACCAACCAAGTTCTGGAGGACTCCAAAGATCTGTAGAGGCCACCAACAGAGTTCTGGAGGCCTCTAAGTACTTATTTTGATCAACAAAACTCTTAATCGAGTGTGAGTCCAATTTTCTTAGAAAGTCTTACTTAAAACAAAAAAAAAACTGAAAAGGAACGCAGGAACTTTTATGAACTTTTTGCTTTCTTGGGGGCCCACCGGGCAAAATCCCGGTTGCCCGGTGGCCCAGTCCGCCCCTGGTTCTGAAACTTCCTGATGAATCCACCATTGCTGCCAAAAGGAACGTCAAATACCTGGTGATCAATTTCAATTAGTTGCTAAGGCACAAGCACTCAAAAAGTGTACTCAGAAAAGCGAACTGGGCATTCAACCGGCTACACCCTTTGATGAGGAGAAGATCAGGACTAAGCCAATGGACGAAGATACTTGTATTTTAGAGGAAGGACGAACTGAGTGTTTTTTTAACCCAGGGGGTTAATTTTTTTAATGGATAACGCGTTGTGTATTTTCTGTTAAAGCACAAAACCGGGTGCTATTGTCAGAGAAGAAAGAGGCATCGACAACATTTACCGGTTTAGTTAAGGCAGTATTACACTATCATATATATATGACAAATGCTACCATATAAAATATGGCAAAGCTTTTCTATGTATGACTAGTTGTATTACACTATGCCATATATATGTCCAATTTATATGACAAATGGCTTCGTCAAATATTTTTTGTTCATATATATGACAAAGCTTTATTTGGCTATCACACTAGCTTTGAAATATCAAATATATGAAAATCAAATTATTTGACAGTATCTAATATTTTATTTGGAAATTAATTTGTCAAAATAAATATGTAAATATCAATCGATTTTTGTTTGAAAATGAATCCTTGTTCTTTAATAGTCACTTTTTCTCTGAACCGGAGCAGTGAAGGAAACGGAAAAGGCGCGAAAAAAAGTTTCGCGAATAACAGTTTATATTTTTTTGAGGTGAGATATAGATTAGTGTTATAAATGTCAGAGCTCGCAAGTAGTAAATTGAAGGTGATAGCGAAAATCTTCTGCCATCATGAATTGGCAATGTTATGGCCGAAAAGTGCATCAAAAGAACCATTATTTTTGTTCTGAGAATTTTAGCTTGCAATCTTCAATAGATCGCATCCCTAAATACTATTTAGTGCAGCGAAATCCCTGACATAGCGACCTTTAACTTTTACAGCACATATATGTATGTATGTATATGTACCTATGCTGCATTCACATGAGTGATAAAAGCCCTGTTTTTAAGTGCATTTTTATCTTCGCTTACAAAAAAGTAGCATGTTAAATACAACAACAATTTGGTATAACTCCGTATTGTTGTTGTATTTAACATGCAACTTTTTTCTAAGCGAAGATAAAAATGCACTAAAAACAGGGCCATGGTGTCTACTATTTTGGCCTTATATATTTTTTTTATCTAACACGATTATGGGAACAATTGGTTAAAATATTGCATTTTCCCATTAGTTTTACTGCAGGAAAAAATCAAATCGATGTCCTAAATCAAAAAATTATACAGTTAAGATACAATAAATAAAGATTTCTTGGTTGATTTGGTCCCTATTCCAACGATAAACAATAAAATTGTATGACAAACATGAACATACAAAATCAATCGATTTTTATATGACTATATGGCACAAAACTTCCAAATATATATGACAACGCCTTTGTTTCGATATTACACTATGTCATATATATGGCTCAGAATCATCGTCATATATATGGCGTCATATATATGTTGTCATATAAATATGTCTATCACATTTATATGACCTTTTTGGGCCATATTTGTATGGCAAACTTGCCATATTTATATGCTAGTGTAATATCGCCTTTATGCTCGCAATGACGTAATCGCAGCTCTAATTGGGAACTCGTAAACTGTAGCAGTTCATTATATCTGTCAAAATGCATACACAAGTCGATTTGAAGATTAATTAATTGCTTTGCCCGAGGATGAGGAGCCTGTGAGCAGAAAGTCGTTCGTCATTCGACAGTTTAAGCGGCAGTGCCTGTTTTGCGAGTGCGAGGTCAATTTTGAGGCACATCCGGAAAGAAAAGAACCGTTTAGTTTATTGGCTTCACTTCACATCATAGACTCTGTGCGTTCCATAGCGTCAAGACGATCTGACGATTGGGCAGAGAAAGTGTTGTTGAGGTTAAACAAAGAAACTGATCTCGTATAGCAGCGGAAGCTCGATATCATCGTAAATGTTACAGTTTTTTTGAAAGTCCAGGTCAATTTCTTCTACCTGAGCGTCGAACTTGACGAGTTGTAGAAGCTGAGTAAGGTCAAAGATTCTCGAGTCTAACTCCAGATGAGTCCTGAAACCAAAGGGCGCTTCACCTATCCCATCCACACCCGATCCCTGTCCCACGTCGGCACGGCGAATAGCTGTCCACGTTATCCCCCTCGGTGGCACGGCGAAAAGCTGTTCAACGAGATCTCCCCCATGTCGGTACGGCGTATCGCTGTTCGACGTGTTTTCCCAAACACATTACTCCTTTTCCTTGACAGTACGGCGAATAGCTGTCTGTCACTCTTATCTTATCATATCCTCTTCCCTTGAGTCCTGAAATCACTTATCCATAAACCTTCCCTATCCAAACCCATCCCTGTCCATCGTCGGTATGGCGAATAGCTGTCCACGTAATCCCCCTCGGTGGTACGGCGAAAAGCTGTTCAACGAGTTCTCCCCCATGTTGGTACGGCGTATCGCTGTTCGACGTGTTTTCCTATACACATAATTCCTTTCCTTGACAGTACGGCGAATAGCTGTCTGCCACTCTTATCAAATCATATCCCCTTCCTCACCCACTCCAATTTTCCTATTGGGCTGGATCTAAGGTGTTACACGACCCGTGCCGATGATCAGCCTGGCTGGGGGCCCAATTAAAAATACTAGCTCAGTCGTTAACGGAGTATCCGACTTTTGGCACTTTTCGGATCAGCTTGCCTTCTCTACATATGCGAATCTCTGTGTAGAGTGGCCAACCTTTATTCGCTTCTCGTGGGTCCAAAATAATTGTTTGTCAAAACAAAAGACTAAAACAAGGATAAATGGTGAGACCGGTTCTCCTTCGAAACCGGGCGGCAGCACGGCGTCAAAGCTGTTTGCCGTTACTCCTGGGGTCGGTTTCAGTGGGGTGGTTGTGGCAAGTCATGGTCCCCCATCTGATACAGATTCCAGCGAGAGAAGTAAGGTGGTAGCAATACCTAATTTCAGTAGTGGTGGGGTTGTGAATAACGGTCCGACCACTTCTAGAGAGAGTGAACCTCTTTCGAGTACGTCTCAGGAGGGAGCCCAACTCGGTGGTGTAAGGGTTGTGAATAATGGTCCTCCCACCACTGGAGAGGGTTCTCCCCTGAAGACGTTACCTTCAACTACGCTGAATAGGCAGTCAAAGGACAGCTATACGGTCAGGCTGACAGCTCCTAGGATTCTCAATACCTTTGGTAATGAAAAGCTGGAGGTCGAAGGGAAGACGGAGCTGGACGCCAGGATAAAATGGGCTCAGTGCATTTTAGCCAATGCGCAGACCAGCGGCGACTCCACGTCAAAGCAACAAAGGTCTCTAGAGGATACCATCCCGGTGCCCAAACGACCCAAGGTGCAAAACACCAGAACTCTCCATTGCGGCGTATCCAAGACCTATAGTGATGTCCTCAAAGTATACAAAAAAGATGAGGTTGACGCGGATCGCGTCCCTCCACAAAAAACTGAGGCTGAGCCTGTGGGATGGGACCCTGGTGCATCCATCACCTTTCCATCCATTGTTGATAAAGAATCCAGGTCATCCCTGATCAAGGTTCAGTCTTCTACTAATGTCGACAGTCTGACCGAAATGGAGACCGAAGACTACCTTAACCTCGTTCCATTGAGTGAGAATGAGCTATTGAGTTCATCTTCTGATTTAGAAGAACGAAACGACACCGTACAGGAGGCTATTCCGCCTGATTGTAGCCAAATGTTGCAATTAGTCCAAATTAACCTTCAACACTCTATTAAGGCTTCGGCCTCCCTTCTTCTCCGTCTATCCAGAAACGGTGAGGATATTGTTCTGATCCAGGAACCCTGGATTGTTAAATCCATGGTTAAAGGACTCAGAACTCCTGGATACTACTTACTGTATGCATCTGGTAAGGGTGAACCTAGATCTTGCATACTAGTTAAAAGTAGCACTAACGTATATTTACTCCCTGATCTCAGCGATAGAGATATCACCACTGCTAGACTGGAAACGGCCAATGGTGCGTACTGGCTAGTGTCGGCGTATCTGGGCCATGACAATCTCGGCCCTCTCCCCGGTTATACACTGGAGAGAATCATCGCACAGGCAGAACGACAGAAGATATGTCTCATTATTGGGAGTGATGCTAACTCCCATCATACAGTATGGGGAAGTACTGATATCAATGATAGAGGTGAATCTCTTTTTGATTATATTTTAAGTACCAACCTTATAGTAAGTAATGTGGGAAACGAACCTACCTTCATTACTAAAAACCGACAAGAAGTATTGGATATTACTCTTGTCTCAGATACAATTCATCACAAGATATTGAATTGGAAAGTATCTGATGAACACTCGTTTTCTGATCACAGGTACATCCAATTCAGTCTAAATGATGAACCTCCTAGCCGCTTGGTATTTCGAAACCCTCGAAAAACCGATTGGCTTAAATATAGGATAACACTCAAAGGTCTATTAAAACCTGATCTTTTAAATCCTCCTTCAAATATAATTGAACTTGACTGCAAGGTCAGTGATCTCACGTTAGCCCTTAACAAATCAATGGCTATTTCCTGTCCACTTACTCAAGTAAGGGGAAAAAAGAAGCCGTATTGGTGGGATTCAGGGCTTGAACCGCTCAGGAAAGATTGTCGTAAATGTTTTAATCGAGCTAAAAGTACCCGAGTAGCGTCGGATTGGGAATCCTATAAGGAAACCCTTAAATTATATAAGAAAGCTTTGAGGAAGTCTAAGAGATCCTCCTGGAGAATTTTCTGTGGAAATATAGAAAAAACTTCAGAGGCATCCAGGCTTAGAAAAATCCTCTCTTCAAATCCAGTGATGCCTAGCTGTTTGAAAATTGCTGATGGCTCATGGACCAACTCTTGCGAAGAATCGCTAAACCTGCTACTAGATACTCATTTCCCTGGAAGCTCCAAAAATATTAATAGCTTCGACCATAATAGGTCAGATAATGAGCCAAGATATCCACAAGGTCTTGTTACTAGGGAAAAGCTGCAATGGGCGCTCAACAGCTTCAAACCATACAAGTCTGCAGGACCCGACGGCATAGTACCAGCTGAACTCCAAATGAATTCTGACTTAATTCTGCCAATTCTGGAGATCATTCTTACTAGTTGTTTAAACCTGGTCCACATTCCCCTGTTATGGAGAGAAGTTAAGGTTGTGTTTATACCCAAAGCTGGCAAATGCTCCCAAGTAAACCCGAAAGATCTCAGACCTATTAGTCTATCATCATTCCTTCTTAAAATCTTTGAAAGATTGATCGATATCCACCTGCGAACAAGCATAGACACGCGACTTTTTTTTGAAACTGCGTTACATACTCTAGTTCGAACTATAGAATATTCCCTCCATCATAAAGAGTACACCATGGTCGCTTTCTTGGATATAGAGGGCGCTTTTAACAATGTCGACACATATGCGATCGCATCTGCTCTGACATCCCTGAAGGTAGATGGTACGCTTGGTGAATTGATTAATCAAATGCTGACTAGCAGGGTTATCAATTCAAAACTGGGCAGCTTTTCCGCTAGAAGGTCTGTCAGTAGAGGTACGCCGCAAGGTGGTGTCCTATCTCCCCTTCTCTGGAACTTGGTAGTAAATGAGCTGCTGACATGCCTGGAAGCAGAGGGTTACAGAGTGATTGCATATGCGGACGATGTTGCTATTGCCGTATCAGGAAAGCATCCTACTGTCTTAAAAGAACTCTTACAAAATGCTTTAAATAAGCTTACCAACTGGGCTGACCGGTGTGGTCTGGGTGTCAACCCTCATAAAACAGAACTTGTTCTATTCTCAAGGAAATATAAAATCCCTCATATTGATCCTCCTTCTATCAAAGGTACTCCACTAACATTCACTGATCAAGCAAAATATTTGGGTCTTATTTTGGACAAAAAGTTAAGCTGGAAACCTAATATACAAGAAAGAGTCAAAAAAGCCACAGTGGCACTTTTCTCTTGCAAAAAAGCCGTTGGGAACAAATGGGGCCTTCAACCTCGAATCACTCACTGGCTATATACTTCGGTGATTAGACCGATCCTCACTTATGGAGTGACAGTATGGTGGACTGCTCTGGATAAAGTGGTAAATTGCGACAAATTGAGCAAAGTCCAACGCTCTGCTTGTTTGTGCATAAGTGGAGCACTTCGTACGACACCTTCCGCTGCTCTAGACGTTCTGCTCCATCTGACACCCCTCAATATTTTCAGCAAACAAGTGGCTGCAAATACAGCCATTCGCCTTAAAGCTTCCTCACAATGGACCAACAACAACTTTGGCCATTCCATCATTCTGAATTCATTCGGATCAATCACAAGTCGCACTGATTACACCATCCCAAAACTTCAGTTTGGCAAAAACTTTCAAGTCAGCATTCCTTCTAGAGTTCTCTGGGAGGATACGGCTCTCTTGGAAGATGAATCAATCCATATTTGCACCGACGGATCGACAAACTGATGATGGGGTGGGTGGAGGTGTGTACTCAGAAAGACTAAAATTAAGTCTCTCCTTCCGTCTTCCTAATCATTGTAGCGTGTTCCAGGCGGAACTTATGGCGATCAAAGAAGCCTTATCTTGGCTGAAAGAAAACGTGTTATCAACTACAGATATCCGCATCTTCTCGGATAGTCAAGCAGCTATCAAATCTCTGGAATCGGTCTCTACCAACTCTTTAACAGCCCTAAATTGTCGTTCATCTCTGCTGGAGATGGCGCAGCAGTTTAACATTCACCTGTGTTGGGTGCCGGGGCATAGAGACATTCCAGGTAATTGTAAGGCCGACGAACTCGCTAAATATGGAACAACTCTACCTCTTCTTCCTAGTAAGGCAGATATTGGTATTCCCATCGCTACATGTAAACTTATGCTGAAGCAAGATGCTTTAGAGAAAACAAACGTTAGGTGGAACAATATCACCACTTGCTGGGCAACAAAACAAATCTGGCCAGTAATGGATTTTAAGCGGTCTAAATGTTTGATATCTCTAAGCAGATTGCACATTAGCTCCATGATAGGTGTCATAACCGGACACTGTCTTATAGGCAAGCACGCAACGCGTCTTGGCGTATTCTCTAACGATTTTTGCAGAAGCTGTATGGACGAGGAAGAGGTAGAATCGATTCCTCATCTTCTATGCACTTGTCCTGCTCTATCTCATAGACGAAGACTCCATCTTGGAGATTTCTACTTCAATGATCCTAGTGATTTAGTAAATGTTGACATAGGTAGTCTGTTACGCTTCATAAGAAGCTCCAAATGGTTCATCGAGTAGGGAAAAAGGCTTCCCAGATTCTTGTGGTATCACAATGGGCCAACTTATGGTCTAAGTGTGTCAGTTTTCATGACTGACAGCCACTTCAACCTAACCTAACCTAACCAGGTCAATTTCCTCCAGCGTTTAGAATTTCTTCAGATAATAAGGCCGGCCGTCCTATGAATAATAACAAATTAAAAGAATTACATAAGTTGTGTGAATATTTGGAAACGAACTTTGAATGACAGTATATACATTTGCGGAGTTGATGGAATTTATCCAGACATGTTCTTCAGAAGAAGTTACATACAGCGAAAGACATCTTAAAAGGAAGCTGGAAGATAATGGAGACCAAATTGTTATCGCTGAACAAGTTGGCAAGCCAAGTATTCTTTGTATCACCGAAAGAAGAGAAAGCAATTTGAAAATGACGAATTTACCAAGAGAAAGGCAATTAGTATCGTTCATGCATTTTTGGGAACCGCCCGACCAAGATCGTTTGTTTCACCATTGCAGCTTGGCCTAGGAGGTTATATTCATGGGAAACTCGGCTCGAAACTTCTTCTGGATGTGTTATCAAAATGTGGAGTCTGTGCATCGTACAAGAAAACGATTAATTTCGAGACATCAGTTGTTGAAAATGCACCACCGGTGGTAGGGGATGACGCTTATGAGCAGTTTGTTTTCGACAACGCAGACAACAATGTAGGCGAGGGTGAGTAAATCTTACAGGGGGGAGCCAAACCATGAATTTCTACCAAAAGAATAAGCTTTCGCCAAAAGCACCACCCAAATTTAGAATATGTTGTGCCAAGAGTTAAGGGGGGACAAGGCCCCCTTTCCTCCCCTCTTTTGTTGCTTGAGTAATGATTCTCCGATTATGGCAGTCGAAACGTAAAATTTGACACTTAAATGAACTCTCTACGACAATTAGTTTTCAAAATACATACAGCCAAAACCCGAAAAATCCAAGATGGTGGTCAAACCCCACCTCTGGATGGTTGGGAACTTTCAGATATAATAAAGAGAACTGTTCTGAACAATATACAACAAAAAACAGCTTTGGATTTTCACTCACAAATGACAGCGTGAAAGAATATTATTCATATGAAAGTTTTTGATGTTTTATTTCACATTTTCATAGAACGGGAATCGACCCCAGGTTGATGATAACCCTGATTACAGTATTCAATGAATGAACTGCGGAGGAAATCATAAATAAAAATAAATTTGGTCACGCAACAGCTCGTGGGGAACCAGGGGCTCATCATCATCAAGTCTTGCAACTCCGATTCAGGCATAAAACGCCAACAAATCGTTTCCATTTTTCACTGTCTGCAGCTAGATATTTTAACTGTAGCGACGTCTTTCTCTGGGAGTATGCTTCTGCTAGAACAGTTGATTTCCATGTTGTTCTTGGTCTTCCAACCCGCAATGCACCCTGAGGATTCCATTCAAAGGACTGCTTTGCAATTTCATCGTTTGGTTTCCTCAGTGATGTGTGACCAATCCATTACCATTTACGCTTTCTTACATATGTCGACGTCCAGCCGCTCTTGACCTGTCATGCGCCATTATTCTCCGTTTGATATGATTTGTGGCCAGCGAATTTTTAGAATATGGCTTACAAAACGATTCACAAAAGCCTGCAATTTCCTTGGGATCGTAGTCGTGTCTTTCCAGGTTTCGCAAGCATATACAGCACAGATTTGACATTGGGTTCCAAGAATCTTAGCTTTGTGTGTAAGGAAATTTGACTTGATTTCCAAATGTGGGTCAAAGAACCGAAGGCTGCGCGAGCTTTATTTATTCTACTTTGAGCGTCCAGATCAGTACCACCATTTGCTGAAACAATACTTCCTAGGTAGTTAAATTTGTCAACCTCTTCAACTGGGGCCTCCTGTAGAAAAATACGCTGATGTGTAGAGTGGCCTGTGAGGTGAACTTATTTTTGTCTTTTTGCTTTCTATCCTTAGACCACTCGACTCTCCTCTCTCACCATCAGTGTTTGACACATCCCGTTCAGCCCGATGATGTTATTTGCCAAGGCATATTCTAAGTGGCTAAGCCTTTCAAACGGTCTCCATTGCATGCCTTGTCTTTCCGCTGTTCTAAAGCTGGCCGTTAAAAGCATCGTCAATCGCCAATAGAAATAAAATTGGTGATAGAACATTTCCCTGCCTCACACCAGGTCCTAGTGACTTACAACTCTCAAAGCCATTCCTGTATGCAGGAATGGAGCTGAGGAAATCCTACTCAATTTTGATACTTCGTTCAAAGTATTATGTCAATAGTGAGACTGATTCCCTTTGTAATCGGATTGACTAGCTATCTATCAAAGATCTTCGCAATTTCTTGGGTTTGCTGATAACATCGAATTTATTGGAATGACAAAGTGACCTCATCTTCAATGGTGTGACCGGGTTGAAGGTGATCTTCATCGACTTGGCGGCTGAAACTGGAAACGGTGGGTTCGAAATCGACTCGACTGGAGAGGCAATGATGCAATCAGAATGGGACTGACTTTTGTGACAGCTTGTTTATTAGATGGACGCATTAAAGTTTCTCCAGATCGACGAAGACGGATATTTAAATTGGAATCGCTTTTTGAATTTCACGATAATTCTAATATAAGCTCATATACTTATGTTAAGCTCATATACACATTTTAAAATACTTATTCAATGCTCAATATATCTCCCTGTATCTAGGTAGTTTTGAAATACAATTTCACCATCAGGAAAAAATGTTTTCACTATTCAACCGCCCTTTGTTTCCTATACCTACATTGTATCTTTCACTCATAAGACTCAACTCACGATTCTTAAAAAGTTTCTCAGAGCCCTTTTGTAAGATAAATCCGTTACAAGAGTTGCACAACACCTATTAATGAATACATTTTCCAACCAACAACAAAGACCTATTAGGGCGCTGGCACAGTAGTCATACAAATCGGTGCTTGTCACCATTTAGTCAAAATGTAACCAACACTTTCTTTTGGCTGCAAAAGAGCCTTTCAACAGACCTCAACAGCTTTAACATAAAAGAAAAAAAAAAGGGAATGAAATCCATCAAAAAGTAAATCAGTTTATGACCCCGCCAACAAACACGGAATAGTGACGTTACGGACGTCACACGGAAACAAAGTCAGCGCTACAAATTTATTCATGTCAACTTTGTGCAGGTGACTTGTAACATTTCATGACTTTTCTCGGGGCTGACAAAACACTTGCAACTGCACTTTGGCTCTATATATAGTTCCAGCTTACATTACTCCACAGCATCTCCAAATTACTATAGGAACTTATCTTTAAAAGGTGATTTCGAAAATAAACCTTCTTAGATTTGGCGCAAGACAAACAAAGTGGCAGTGCAGTGGCATAGTTGGCCCTCATATAGAGAGCCCATTGGAGCTCCAGCACAAGTAGCCAGTACCACAAATCGTGGTTAATTAAAAGTTTTCCGCTTTCCTCGTTTTATCTTGGCTTGACACTTGCTTAGGTGCCCCTAAGCCATGTGGACTCACCAACAATAAACCCCAGAACCAAGCTGAAAGATACAAACGCCATTGGCTCATTGGTTAAGATGCTTTGGATACGAGTATTCCTGAAAGGATTGCCATTTTTATTGTCTTGTTAATTCCTCTTGAGTCTCTCTCACTCTCTACTAGTTTCTGAGGCCGGGGCTGATGATTTAATTTGATAAAAGAAAATCATTGCGAAGGGAAAATAATTAATGCCACACACTGTGGCATCACGATTCTCTTTAAGGCATCTAAGCTAACAGGAGGGTTTCTTAACAACCAGCAGCAGCAGCACCAACAGCTTAAAGGGCTTTCTCAACATTGGGAACAAGACTCTTGTTTTATTAGATAATATAGCAATGGAAAGATGCAGAACAATAAAGGCTTACCAAAGACACTACAAACGTATACCTATAGCAAGCTATAAAGACTCTTGAAAGTGTCACAATGCGCACCGTCGTCGCGTTGTAGTCGGTCAAAATACCACACTAAACGAAAACGGAACAGCTTCAGGACCCAGGAGTAGCATCAATAAAACGATCATACTCCTATAGCTGGCACCTCAGCTGCTGCTCCATCGCTACTGGCTAATGAATTTTTAATAAGACCTTTATCGATTCCTAATTGCCATTTTGCGAATCGCTTATTTCTGAATCAGTTAACACAACAAATTATGCACGGCACGTTTCCTGCTGGCGATGGTGCATTTAAGACATACAGAGTAGATACAGGCCCGCTGTTTTGTGAGCGGTCTTCTCTGAGTCTTTAAAAGCGACCAAGTGGCCATGGCGGCGCGGCGGCGATATGGCATGGCGTACGTGTACACATAATTTGCATATTCTCTGTCGAGAAGGAATTTAAATTGCCAACATTGTTGGGCAAGGTTGTGTTGTGTTTCGTGCTGATAGAAACAGTGGGGATGAAAAACACTTATGCACCTTTCTTGTATGGGAAAAAAAAGTCAGTTTTAAAGAAGTGATAGTTTCGGTAAAATTTGTTCTGGACCTAGCAATTATGTATTTCTAGTGAGCTGAAGCTCAATAATAGTTTAACTTTGGATTCCTGACATTATGGGTGTATTTGCACACCTTTTCAGAAAAACCAACGCACTAACACGCCAATTTATGGTCTTAAATTGAAAATGAGAGCGTAATTTAATAAAAAGCTGAGAGTTAAAAATGGCGCCCAACGATAGAACCCTAAGTAAACGTTTGTGAAGTTAGCAAGGCAACTTTCACCCACGCAAATGGGACCTTGACAGGAATTTTCAGTTATTTTGCATTTCCATTCCCGATTTTGCAGTTCGCCAAATAATGGTGTAATTTAGTGACCTGTTAACTTCACAGTGAAGTTAGCAGGTCACATGGTGTATCTCAGGAATGAAGCATGCTAGGAACTTGCAGTAAGGCTCCAAATTTGAAGTTTTATTGCATTTCAAGAATAGGCTAGGTCAGAATTTTGAAGTCCTTTTTTTGAAAATAATTTCATACTGACCTGCTAACTTCACAGGGAAGTTAGCAGGTCACTAAATTACACCCTTATTTGGCGAACTGCAAAATCGGGAATAGAAATGCTATTTTATTGCATGCAAACAAACTGCAAATTCCTAACAAGGTCCCATTTCCGTGGGTGAAAGTTGCCCTGCTAACTTTACAGAGGCGCTTAGTAATGCATGTCATTGCATGCCGAGTGACATGATGCTAAATTTGAACAATTTCTCAATTGATTTGAAGCATAGTTTGGAAATGTTTGAGAATCAAAGCCCTCTCTCTAGCCACTAAACTCCCCCTGTATAATACGATTATCAACCCGGTCCTGATGTATGGTGCAGAGGAATGTACACTGTTAACGATGGATGATGACGCTTTAGGCTGTTTTGAGAGGAAAATTCTTGGGGTGATTTTTGGCCACAAGCGTCAACAACCAGTGGAACCAGTGTCGTGGCATCATTAAGGAGACAGCCGAGACTACCATAGGCTATCACTATCAACCACCTAGAAAAAAGAACCCGTGGTATGACGATGAATGCGCGGTATTGAAGCAGAAGATGGCAAATGCACGAATACAAATGCTGCAATGGAAAACAAGAGCAGCAAGGGAGGAGTACCGTGAAAAGAGAAGTAAAGAGAAAAAACCCTGTGCAGAAAGAAAAGAGCATCCCCATTCTCTCAGCTCAAGTATCTCGAAGAGTCTAGCACTGCCACCAACACCCGCTGGTTCTACAGTGCAGAGGAATGGACACTGTTAACGATGGATGAGAACGCTTAAGGCTGTTTTGAGAGGAAAATTCTTGGGTTGATTTTTGGCCACAAGCGTCAACAACCAGTGGAACCAGTGTCGTGACATCATTAAGGAGACAGCCGAGACTACCATAGGCTATCACTATCAACCACCTAGAAAAAAGAACCCGTGGTATGACGATGAATGCGCGGTATTGAAGCAGAAGATGGCAAATGCACGAATACAAATGCTGCAATGGAAAACAAGAGCAGCAAGGGAGGAGTACCGTGAAAAGAGAAGGAAAGAGAAAAAACCCTGTGCAGAAAGAAAAGAGCATCCGCATTCTCTCAGCTCAAGTATCTCGAAGAGTCTAGCACTACCACCAACACCCGCTGGTTCTACAGTGCAGAGGAATGGACACTGTTAACGATGGATGAAAACGCTTGAGGCTGTTTTGAGAGGAAAATTCTTGGGTTGATTTTTGGCCACAAGCGTCAACAACCAGTGGAACCAGTGCCGTGACATCATTAAGGAGACAGCCGAGACTACCATAGGCTATCACTATCAACCACCTAGAAAAAAGAACCCGTGGTATGACGATGAATGCGCGGTATTGAAGCAGGAGATGGCAAATGCACGAATGCAAATGCTGCAACGAAAAACAAGAGCAGCAAGAGAGGAGTACCGTGTAAAGAGAAGGAAAGAGAAAAAGCCCTGCGCAGAAAGAAAAGAGCATCCGCATTCTCTCAGCTCAAGTGTTTCGAACAGTCTAGCACTGCCACCAACACCCGCTGGTTCTACAAAACAGCCAACCAACTGGCATATGGCTATAGGACTGGCACGCATGCTCTTTGAAACAGCGAAGGGAACCTAGTCACCGAAGCACAGGGAATTGTAGACGTGTTCAAGCAGTATTGCCAGCAACTGCTTAGTGGGCATTATGTAGGGGAGGCGATAGGGGAACAAAGAAGCATGAGACCAGTCAATGAAGATCCAGTCCCAGTGCCCAGTACTGAGGAGTTTAAGAAAGCCATCCACAAGCAGGTGGCAATGGTGCAGTGGATGTAGTGCTTGACTGCTAACTTAGAGGTGTGTGTTCGAGCCCCATTCCAGGCAGCATTCTTTTCTTTATTCTCCCAGCTTAACTGGTTGCCACCCGTGAGATTTAACGAGATAATAAACACCTTGATCTCAATCCACTGTGCCAAATCTTTCCTATCCTCCTACTCTTTTTAACTAGTGCCGTGCAATTCAGCTTGCATTTAAAAGACCTTAGGTCTTACAGGCATATATAGTTAATATTATTTAAAAAAAAAAAAACAAGCTTAAGAACAACAAATCCTCCGGCTCGGATGGCCTACCTGCGGAACTCTTCAAGCATGGAGGAGATGTCCAGGTAGGGTGCATGCACCAGCTCATCAAACAAGCGTGGGAGGAGGAACGTATGTCCGACGACTGGTCGAATAGCTCCATTTGCCCAATCTACAAAAAATGCGATCCTATGTCCTGCAAGAACTACAGAGGCATATCCCTGCTTAATGTTGCTTACAAGATCCTATCCAACGTACTATGTGAGCGTCTAAAACCTTTCTGCAACACTATGATCGGCGCGTACCAGTGTGGTTTCAGGCCTGGCAGATCAACGATAGACCAAATCTTCACATTGAGGCAAATCGTGGAAAAGACCTACGAAATTCAAGTCGAGACCCACCACCTATTCATCGACTTCAAAGCCGCATATGATATCATTATTAGTCGCCAAGAGCTTCCATTACCGATGTTGGAACTCGGGATCCCAAAAAAACTGATCCAGCTATGCCGCATGACGTTACAAAATACGCGGTGCAATGTGCAAAGGGACACAGCTCATCCGAGTTATTCCAGACGTGTACAGGGTTCAGACAAGGAGATGCGCTATCATGTGATTTCTTCAACCTAGTCCTGGAGTAGATAGTGCCCAAGAGTGGTGTTAACATGGAAGGCACTATCTTAAAGAGGTCTTCTAAACTGCTTGGCTATGCGGACGACATTGACATTATCAGCCGCTCCAAGAGAGCTGTACTTGAAACTATTGATGAACAGGCAAAACACGTTGGTCTTGAAGTGAATGAGGACAGAACAAAGTATATGCTATCAACAAACAAAGCCTCATATGTTTATTGCCTAGGACAAAACGTCACTGTTGGTAGCAGTAATTTCGAAGGTGATCAAAGAGTTCGACTACCTAGAAACAAACATCAATTCCACGAACGACACCTTAGTAGTGGGAGTCCGACGAAGGATTACCCTAGCGAGCAGCTGCTACTTCGGTTTGGCCAAACAAATGGGTTCAGAACTCCTTTCTCAAAAGACAAAGTGCACGCTATTCAAAACGCTAATTTTACCAGTTCTACTCTACGGTGGCGCCGAATGCTGGCCGATAAGTAAAAAAGGGGAATTGATACTGGGCACTTTCGAGAGAAAAATTCTTCGGCGGATATTTGGTTCTATATGCGAAGAGGGCGATTGGAGGAGAAGATTCAATTGTGAATTGTACGAGCTCTGCCAGGATGTGGGTGTTGTCCAAAGAGCCAAAACACGTCGACTACACTGGCTCGGCCACATCGAGCGAATGAACAACAACGCTTCAGCCAAGAAAATCTTCGAATCCCAGCCCCCAGGTTCGAGACGACCAGGAAGACCGAACCTCCACTATAGGGACCAGGCGGTTACGGACGAAAGAGCGCTTGGTCTCGACGACTGGAGGGAGCGTGCGAGGGACCGCAACGGATGGAAGACCGCAATATCTCAGGCAGATACCCTTCATGGATCGGGAGCCGGATAAGTAAGTAAGTAAGTTTTTTAATATAATTATTTCTGTTTTTTTTCTTATGTGTTTTGACAGCAAATTATAAAAAGAATTTCAAAAAATTTCACGTTACCAAACACACCTATGAAATTACAGTTCAGTGCTGAAGTGTGTTTCATAATTAAATCTGAGGAATCTCATCATAATCTGCTCGGAGCTCTGCTCTGATCGCTCAGCCTGTGCTCAAAGCATTGATCAGGACCTACAAAGAAAAACCCCATTTGAATCTTACCTACTTGAGTTTAAATTAGCAACGTTACGCACATAACTTGACCTGCCTCATTTTTTTCACAGCTTAACTTCGAATTTTACACCTGTAGGTCACATGTTCAGGTAGGCAATCGGTTCCTTTCTGGTTCAACACCTCAAAGGTATGACTTACAAAATTACGCAAATTACTTGACTTTTATATCGTTGGCTCTCAGTTTAAGACTAATTTGGTAAAACTACATATGACAAGAACAGTTATCAATCAAAGATGGATGTTCATTGACGTAATAAAGAACAGTAGAGGACCCAATATGAAACCCTGTGGAACACCAGTAGCAATTGGGAAAAAATAAGAAAAGCTGTCAACAACTTTAACTGCTTGTAATCGATTAGTTAATGAAGAATATATTAGCTTCGTAGTGCAAAATTAAACTTCTGGATAAGCACAGGACATTTTTTAGGAGGAAAATATCAGATTTGGATTTAACTTAAAAAAAATTAAAATAGACATTTAGTGATATTAACTTTAGTAAAATGATAAGAGATACCTAGTTCGATGCTAAAATTGTTTAAACTAGCAAAATTCTCTATTCTCTATAGCTCAGTATCATGTTGAAACCGATTCAGCATCGTACTAAATCGTTTCAAGGGTTGTGCCATCATCTTTAAATGATACACGAATGCGCCACGAAAAGTAACTTGAGGCTTGAGCTTATCAGAGTTGCTACAAACACCATATTTCTCTTATAATTCGTAGTTAATATGAATCGGTGAATTAACTCGAGTTGATATTTGATAAGCTTCAACTTTTTCCAAATTCAATTTTTCCTCTTGTTAGTTTTGCTCCTACCACTGGGGTGTGAACTCAAAGAACTACGAACGAAATGTATTGATTTGTGTTGGTGGTTACGTTGGCTTGTAAGTATATAAGCTTGTTTACATGAGCAGTGGAAGGTATTCGACATTTTTGTTATTCAGATAATATTGTAGGTTGAGCCGGTGGGTTTGAAAAATTAACATTCCAACAAACGTCTTTAATGTCTGAAATTGTAAATGAGCGAGTTATTTATTGAAAAGCAGTTTGCCTGAAATTCAAAATGGCGCCCAACACTGGAACCCCAAAATGTTTAGTGTAGATTCCTTACTATCTCGCTTTTAGATAATAAGGAATCGTGTGTCGCCGCCAAGTACAGACGTGTTTTAATTTGCTCTTACCAATTCAATTAATATTTAAATTCTTTTAATTTACCATAATTCAGTTTGCTTACCCCTGCACTTATAATCACAAACTTTTTGACCCAAATTCTTTGACTTTTCTTTTCATCGCCGCTACCGCAGTCAATTCGTTTTGAAAATTTGTGCTTACCTGCGTGAAATACTTGTAACAGTTTCATTGTAACAGATCAAATTTTACATACTTTTTCGTTTTTGTTTGCAAATTCCCTGACCTGCTCTGGTTTTTAATTAAACAATTTAATTCTGTGACCTCATTAGTTAAAAAAAATTAAACAAATCGAATAATGGATAGCAACTGCTGTGATTACTCAAAGTGTGCGATCGATGGTAAAATTGCTGACCGAGTGGTTTGTCACGGCCTATGTGGAAAGTCGTATCACCCCACATGCACTGGTTTAAATAAAAGGTCTATCCCTCATATTAAAGACTACCTCAACAACTTTGTTTTTTATTGTGACGAATGCAAAGTAATATCCCTTTCCCATGTGTTGCTCGCGGTTAAATGCCTAAGTGACTCTATTCAATCAGTCTCTACAGATAATGACTCATTTCATATACACGTCATTGGCCAGTTAAATCTTCTTGACGATTTCTCCAATAATATTGAAACCGTAAATAACACTGTGGAAAGTTATGGCAAACGTTGCCTCGAAAAACACGCACATATCGAAAAAGAACTTGCGATTCTGACCCATAACAA
The DNA here is from genome assembly GCA_963921185.1 of Dasysyrphus tricinctus. Lineage (NCBI taxonomy): Eukaryota > Metazoa > Arthropoda > Insecta > Diptera > Syrphidae > Dasysyrphus > Dasysyrphus tricinctus. Next base: position 107,128,930 of record OY992530.1, read on the forward strand.
TGAAAACTCGGATGATATTACTTGTGCCATCACGAATTAAAACGTGCTATGAAATCCAGCCTCTCTAGTTTCCCTAAGTCACAACCTTTCATGGATTTGAGCAACAGTATAAGCTCCATACGAACAGACCTGGACGTTCACCTTCAAACTTCATCTCAAGCTACTTCATCCGTTTTTCGTCAACTCTCTCCTGTGCTTATTGATCTCGTTTCCAAAACAAACGATATCAGCAATTACCTTGCCACCAGCGCGTATTTCCATTGGTGAAATCTCTGAAGAAATCACAGTAGCCTCCAACAAAATTGCTGAAATTCCCGATCACATTCAACCCACCACATCCATCTATAACACGTCTATCCTCGCAGAAATGACCAATCATTCCGATAGTCGTACATACCCACTCTCACTCCCTGCCTTACCACAGATCAACAATATCGCGTCTCCTGAAGCGTCTCCTGAAGCGGACGAGCCAACTATTAGTCGACTTGGGACAACATGGACCATCTCCGAGTGAATAATAGGATCAAGAAGTTGAACAAAAATGCTGAATACACTCCCTTTTTCATAAAAGGCACCCCTAAAAGAGCGGACGTTCCTTGGATCAGAAAGTCTTTCCTCCAGAAGTATGCTATCAGCCTAGGAGAGTGTAAGAAAGTTTCTTCTTCCAGCTTTAAGTTCTTGGTTCCCTCCGAATACGAATGGCTGTTTTCTTCGTCCCGCAACGCCTGTATAGGTAAAGCCAAAATCCACAAATGGATTAATCATTCTAACAATAAGAGTCATGAACAACCTAACACTGTAAATAACCCATCCACCAGACACACTGGTCCAAATTGGAGTTTCAAAACTAACATCTTCCCTCATTTTTCTCCTCTTATTGGTCCCAAAACATCAGTTAATCCTCTGTTTATAAGACAAAAACGCTGTCTTTTAACCTTGAACCATCTTCTAATACTCCTGCTTCCTCTTACTCCTCCTCTAACCAACCAATACAAAAACGTGTGTCATTTAACCTTGAACCTTCTTCTAATACTCCTGTTTCCTCTAACTCCTCCTCAAACAACCATTACCCAAACTTCATACACTCTCATACCTTAAACCCTCCTGCTAGCTCTACTGATCATCACGAATCTTATATCACTCCAAGGAAAACCCCTGATCCCCCTTCTCTAACTGCTCACCCCCCAATTTTTGATCCAATGCTTCCTCCTTCTGTTAAGCTTACTTCAAGATTTTCTATACAATCTCCTATGTCAAATGACCTAGATGGCCGTTGTATGATGGCTCGTTTACGAGACAGTAAACTTTTTGACAACGTTCGGCTTTATTTAGCGTATTTATTTGACAAACCAGACTCTGTTTGTATTGAAGGTAAAACTAAAACAAATCTAATAGTATCTATTCAAAAAGAAGGCCTTCCAACAGACCCTGCCTGCCTTCGTAAGATATATATCCGTTACCATGAAGGCTTCAACATTTCTCCCGCTACAGTCACTAGAGACCTTGCAACGTATGCCTCTCACATCGGCTCTAAGCGCACTTCATATCTTCAAAATACACGCAACACTTTTAAAAATTATTATAGACCCCAACTAGTCCCCTGCATTTTGTCTCTTTACTACCAGAACGTAAGGGGCCTTCGTACCAAAACGACGTCTGTTTATATTAATTCTCAAAAACTTCCATATGATGTCTTTGCTTTAACCGAAACTAACCTTTGCCCCTCTATCCTCAACGAAGAACTATTTTCTTCCGAATTTGCCGTCTTTCGTGCTGATGGTCAAGGTAACCAAAATGATATCTCTGGCCGCGGTGTTCTTTTAGCAGTACACAATCGTTTTGATGCTTGCCTAATTAAAAAGTCTTGCGCATCTTTGTTTGAATTTGTGTGCGTAAAAACATCTCTGAAAAATCGGAATTTATACTTTGTTTGCTGCTATATTCGCCCTTCTAAGCCCACCCAAGCCTACCAACTTGCTGTTGATGAAATCGATTCCCTTATTGAAGTCGCAGATCCCCTAGATGATTTTATTATTGTTGGTGACTTCAACCTCCAACAACTGCGTTGGGCTCCGTCAGATGATGAAGCATCTTTTATACCTGTTAATGCCTCCTCTGAAAAGGAGCTCCTGCTTACCGATCGGTTTTTTGACTTAAGTCTTTTCCAGGTTAGTGGCATTACTAACAACTTAGGGAGGCAGCTTGACTTAATTTTTTCATCTGATGCCGGTAATTCCCTTGTTTCCCTAAGCTGTCATTTACTCTCTACCCTCGACAGCTTCCATCCTCCGCTTTCCTTCACATTTTCCTTTGAATCTGATAAAGACTCAATACTGTTTGAAAATTCTTTCTTTTTCAATTTCCGCAACGCTGACTTCGTTTATCTTAATAATCTAATCAAAAATATTGATTTCTGTTCCTTCCTGAATAATAATAATTCAATCGATATCGCCTTGGAATTTTTCTACAAGTCTATCTTTAACTGTCTTGTACAGTCTGTCCCCTACGTACCCCGTAAAAATGTCTCCTCTTCCCCTCCTTGGTATAATAAAGAACTGCGTAGATACCCTTCGTAATGTCAGAAACAAACTATGGAAAACTTTCCTGCAATCCAAGTCTGCTTTCGACTTCTCGAACTATCAGCAAGCTCAATGCCGCTTCTCCGCCCTCTGCGAATTTCTTTACCTTGAATACGTTGACAGCATGCAAGACTGCCTGATCTCTGACCCTAGACGCTTCTATCAGTTCATTAACGTCAAACGTAAGTCCGATGGCTTTCCATCAGCTCTTAAATTCCTGGACACGACATCTGCCGACCCTAAAATTATCACAAACCTTTTTGCCTCCTTTTTCAGGCAGTCGTACAGTGATCACCCACAAGAGCCTGACCACTATTTTTTTAGCTACCTTAAAAGTACCCCACAGACCTCCCTTGCCACAGTTGAAATTAGTGTTGATGTCATCATCAAAAAGATAAGTTTGCTTAATTATGACTTCTCTCCTGGTCCAGATGGTCTACCTGCCATATTCTTAAAAAAATGTGGTAACTCCCTCTGCCAGCCACTTGCAGCATTATTCCGCCTTTCACTTTCTCAAGCCATATTCCCAAAATTATGGAAGGATTCTTTTATTTTTCCCGTTCATAAAAAAGATGTAAAGAACGATATTGCTAATTACCGTCCCATAGCCTAACTTTCTTCTATCCCTAAGCTTTTCGAAAGTATTGTGTACGACTCTCTTTACTTTCACTGCAAATCTATCTTTTCTCCACAACAGCATGGCTTTTTAAAAGGCCGATCTACCACAACAAACCTTACGGAATTCGTTTCTAAGACTCTAAATGCATTAGAGAGAGGAAATGAAGTGGACGTTATAACCACAGATTTTAGTAAAGCTTTCGACAAAATATGTCATCAAATTATTTACCTTAAGCTAAGAGCCCTCGGTTTTCCACCCTTTTTCATCTCATGGCTCAGTTCATACCTAGAGAACCGCCAATATAGAGTTATATTTAGGTTTTCAGTCTCCGATCCCATTTATGCTACTTCGGGTGTTCCTCAAGGGAGTCACCTCGGACCTTTGATCTTTGTCTTAACAATAAACGACGTCATCAATGTAATTAATAATTCAAATCTCTCCATATACGCTGATGATATGAAAATAATTAAGGTCATTTCTACTCCCTCTGACTCTCTTTCACTTCAAAACGATCTTATTTCATTCCAAACCTGGTGCGACAAAAATTTTTTAGAACTTAATGTTGCTAAATGCCAGTTCATAACTTTCTCCCGAAAGCGATTACCCCTACATTCCCGAACCTATTACTTTCATGATGTAGCTATTCCATCTGTTTGTTCTATACGAGACTTGGGAGTAATTTGCGACAGTCAGCTAAACTTTCGTGCCCATTTTGACCATATAATTAACAAGGCCAATTCTTCACTCGGCTTCATAAAACGTTGGTCTAAAGAATTCTCGAACCCTTATGTCACTAAGTCCCTCTACATAACTTTTGTTAGACCCCTCCTTGAATACGCTAGCCAAGTTTGGTCGCCATATCAGAACTGTCATTCCCAAAGAATTGAAGCTGTGCAACGTAGGTTTCTTCGATTTGCCCTCCGCGGTCTTCCTTGGTCTGATAATCTCATCTTACCCCCTTATGAAGATCGATTAAAATTGATCAATTTGCCAACCTTAAAAAAACGTCGAGAATATGCTGACATACTTTTTCTTCACCAGCTCCTCGCTGGGACTATTGATTCTTCCTATCTTTTGGAAATGATTCCTATTACTACTAACCCACGTTCTCTCAGATCCACTTCTCTCTTCCGCCTTTCTCATCACCGCACAAGCTATGGTCGGTTCGAACCAATCTCAAGAATGTTGTGTCTAGCCAATAATTCACAGGACATCTTTGACTTCCATATCAGTTCTTCCTCACTCCGAACCTCTCTTTATAACTCGTCCTAATTTCAAAGCCCCTGTTGTCTTTAATTTATTTTTAGAATTTATTTTTAAGTTTTTTTATGTAAAAAAAAAACTGGTGGGTGGGCCTACGGGCCCAGATCAATAATAAAAGAAATAAAAGTTAGAACATTGAATTAAGTTTAGATTTAAGTTTAGAATTAAGTAGAAACTTAAGTGCACGCTTGTATTAAGCTAAATAAATAAATAAATAAATAAATTAGCGACTGGACGGATAAGAAATCTTGTTAATTTTTGTCATTTCAACCTTTTATTTGGAACATTCTGACTGGATTACTATAACCACAAAATCAATGACATGCCAAGTGACATATCTTAATTGATTTGAGACTTCATTTGGACAATTTTGACTTTATCATTGATCATAAAGTTTTATTATGGTCTAACACTCAAGTGAGAAACTTTGGTTAGTTTTAGATTCAACTTAAATTCTTGGCAGAATATGCATATTTTATGGATTCCTGGTATTAATACTTTTGTTTTCCACTGTAATCATTTATTTCTTAAGCATTTTCTCAATCCACTGAACTATTCTGAAATTCGTTTATATTTTAGCTCTTTTCTCTTTCATTAGATGCCCAGCTTTTTGCATAGGGGTTCCACTCCACAGTTCCACTGAATGACATCATTAAAATACTCTCTTATCGTGAAATTTGATTTTATGTCCCATAAGCTTATGGTTTGGCTTCGGCGGCAGCAACACGACCAATGGACAACGTCTACTTTAACTTCAAATAGAATAGTTCAATAGAATTCACGAGAAAGAACTAACCAAGTAGGTAACTATGCAAACTCAAACTTCAAAATGTAGGTATAGTTAGTATATGCGATGCCAATTCGTGTATCGAAGATATCGAAATGGAAAGTTTATGGGTTTATTGTGTTTTAGAAGTCAACTATACCTACATTGTGTGGACTTCTTAGTTAGTTTGTCTGATGGGGTTGTGTCGATGTGGAATGCGCGTTTTATGGCATGGACGATGGTACCATATATAGAGAATCTATTGATTCTATTGTTGTGCTTCTCAGAGAAGAACTTCTTATCAGCTGTGATTTAGGATACCCATGCAGTTATTCTGATGCCAAAGTTTAATGTGGTTTCTTAAGAAGCTCGTACTTTACTTTAATGTATATTTTAATGAGGTTTTGGAAGATGCAATAATTCTCGAGCTATTGATCAATAGTCTTTGAATTTGCATAGGTAGTTTACTTTATTGGTTAATGCCAAACCAACCAACGATCAATAAATGAATAAAAGATAACGTCACTTCTAGCGATGAAATATTGCAATTTGAGTAGCAAAATTAAAGAGATATTTTAAATAAAGTACTAGTTAATTGAGGTGTGGATGAGCAAGTTTTTAACTTACCTACATACACCAACTAATTTTTCTATATGGTGTTTGGTACAAACATGATAACTTCAATAATTTATTTGCGTCCTCTAGTCCACTTTACATCCTTATAGCGCAAACCATTACCTGCTTTTCTAATTAAAAAAAAAAAACGGTCCACTCACGCTCTAGCTCTATACTAAGTACACAGGAAGACCAAATTAATTTTTAGAGTTTTCATGTTTTTACCAAAGATTTTTGGGCAAAAATTGGAGATTTGTCAAATTTTGATGAAATTCTCTCAGAGAGAAACAAATTGCCAAAAAGTGTAAAACGGTTTGCCACGAAATTTTGGAAAGAAATTTCTGTGATAAAAAAAATTTTATTTGATTTATCTAAAATCTAACGTCTGACTTGCGTTAACTTGGCGTTTGACAAACTAAAAAATGCTCCCATAAGAAATTTCTTGGTAGGATTTACCAGGAAGTCGAACCGTTTTACTTTTCTGGTGATTGCTCTCTGCTGGTCCAAAACTATCCAATTTTTAAATTTTGGGAAAGGATTTAAAACAAAAATCGGTGACAAATGGTTGCAATGGATCCCCCATAAATTTGGTGGCGCACCAGCTCGTGGAGAACCAAAGCCTAGTGACTTACAATTCTTTACCATTGCTATGTGCGTATTGTTGCAGGAGTGGAGGGGACCGACAATTTTTTGCCGAGTCCCAACGGCTAGATAAAAAGTACTTATTCATGACAAGTATATATCTACCCTTGGAGTATTTGTCAGTTCCTCGCAAGAGGTAGTATACTTATCCAGCTCCCGATCCATGAAGGGTCTCTACCTGAGATATTGCGGTCTTCCATTGGTTGCGGTCCCTCGCACGCTCCCTCCAGTCGTCGAGACCAAGCGCCCTTGCACCTGTGACCGTCTGGTCCCTGTAGCAGAGCTTCGGTCTTCCTGGTCGTCTCGAACCTGGGGGCTGGGATTCGAAGATTTTCTTGGCTGAAGCGTTGTTGTCCATTCGCTCGATGTGGCCGAGCTAGTGTAGTCGACGTGTTTTGGCTGTTTGAACAACATCCACATTTTGGTACAGCTCGTACAATTTACGATTGAATCTTCTCCTTCGATCGCCCTCTTCGCATATAGGACCAAATATCCACCGAAGAATTTTTCTCTCAAAAGTGCCCAGTATTAATTCCCCTTTTTTACCTATCGTCCAGCACTCGGCGTGCCATAGAGTAGAACTGGTAATATTAACGTTTTGAATAGCGTGCACTTTGTCTTTCGAGAACCTATTGAACCCATTTGTTTGGCCAAACCGAAGTAGCAGCTAAGTCGCTAGGGTAATTCTTTGTCGGACTCCCACTAAGGTGTCGTTCGTGAAATTGATGCTTGTTCCGAGGCAGGTGAACTTCTTAACTACCTCGAAATTCCTGTTACCAACAGTGATGTTTTTTCCTAGGCGATGGACAGATGAGCCTTTGCTTGTTGATAGCATATACTTTATTTTGTCCTCATTCACTTCAAGTCCAACGCGTTTCACCTGTTCATTAATAGCATTGAATGCTCCAAGTACAGCTCGCTTCGAGAGCCGATGATTTCGATGTCGTCCGCATAGCTAAGCAGTTGAAAAGACTGTTGAAGATAGTACCTTCCATGTAAACACCACCCTTGCGCACTATCTTTTCACGGTACTCCTCTCTTGCTGCTCTTGTTTTCCGTTGCAGAATTTGCATTCGTGCATTTTCCGTCTCCTGCTTCAATACCGCGCATTCATCGTCATTCCACGGGTTCTTTTTTCTGGGTGGTTGATAGCCTATGGTGGTCTCGGCTGTCTCCTTAATGATTTCGCGATATTGGTTCCACTGGTTGTTGACGCTTGTGGCTGGGCTTAGGGCAGAGAGTTTCCCGGTCAATTGCTCACTGTAGTCTCTGGCTTTCTCAGAGCTTTGTCACAACAACAAAGTGGTCAGAGTCCACATTTGCACCTCGGAAAGTTCGCACGTCCAAGATATTCGATGCGTGCCTTGCGCCAGCACGTGGTTTATTTTGGTTGGCGCTTCGACCATCTGGAGATTGCAAGGTTGCTGTGTGTAACCTTCGACTGGGGAGCCTAGTGCCACCTTTCACCGTCTCCGACGACGACTTTGACATTGTACTCCGGACAGGGTCCATAGGCTCCGTCCAGGAGGTCGTAGAACTCCTCCTTGTTAGACTCGTCAGCTTCATCGGTAGGGGCTTGTGCACATAATTAGACTGATGTTTTGGAAGGTAGCTTTGATGCGGATCACAGCCGTCAGTTATCTCCTGGATCACGGTAATATCTGCCTTGTACCGTGAGAGGACAAATTCAAGTTTTTGAGTAGCACCTGGCGTTAAAGTGTCCTTACAATCCAGGTGCATACTCTTAGGACATGGTCCATTTTCGTTCCGGTTCTTGTTGCCCGTTTGAGGGGGTCGTAATCCGAGGCTTCACGCGTCTCTCTCATAACAATGGTTTTTTTTTACAGTGGCAGGGTCGTTTGCCCAACGCACCTCCAATCTATAGGGCCATGGGTTTAATGTTGCAATTCTTTTCTTGATCAACATTCGCACTTACAAGCTTAGCAAGTCATGGCATAAAGTCAAGATCAGTATCCGGCGGCTACCAACTTTGATGTATTGTAAGTACTTGATGTGGAGGAAAAGATACAGCTCGAGGCCCTTAGTTCCTACAACATCCAACCACCGACTACATTTTACGGAGGCGGAAAAATTCGCACCACAAGTGAATGCAACGGACTCTTATTGGTCTATCCTTATCCTTATTTATCCTTCGATGAAACTTGACAGTTGACACTCTTACTTGACTAATACCTAAGGCACGAACTATTTGAGTGGCATAATGTTTTAATTTAGTGTGCACTATACCCATAGAAAGAAGAAGAAGAAGATTGATATTTCGTTTTCGATATCAAATAGCAGCTCTTCAGTTATAATATTATTCGCCAATTCACAGAGTGCATGAGCTCACGGAAAGAGCTGATTTTCTCCAAAATAATCAATACAATTTACACAAAATAATATTCAGAACAATCAATGCTCAAATAAGGCAAACATTCATTCATTATCATTTTTTTCGCAATATCGATGTTCAAAATAGTCAAGTATTGATATCATGTACAGTGTGCATACCTAATCTTACAACGAAAAGAAGAAACTTGTGTCTCTCCTCTACATATTAAAACCTCTTAAACGATTTTAATAGCTTCCTGCTTTCTCGCTTCTAAAAAATGCAACAAAAACGGCTGCAATATCAAATTCCCTGACCCAATTTCGGTTGACACATTATCAAACCCATTACGTTGCTGTCAGAAAAATACTTACACGCAATGGTTAAATACCAAAAATGTTTGCTATCTTTTACTTTCCCATCTTGGAGTATTGTACCACATGTACCTACAATTTAAATCGTATCCCTCAGATAAATTTTCATATTTTTCATGTTAAAAAAAAAACAAAAATAACACACAGCACGAAATATTCGCCTGCGCATGACAAACGCTCGTATCTCACGCAGAAGCCGTATCCAAATTCACTTTCGCATGACTTGTGTTGTGAAATATTTAAACAAAATTTTGTTGTGTCCAATTCAGTGACGAAAATCCCACAAAGACTAAAAGAATTATAATACCTTGTTGAAAGTGAAATCACCGCAGACACAATGATAATGGCTTGAGCTCCCGGTAACCACTCTTCCTTGGAGCGACCTTCAACGCTGGGAGATATCCTTATGCAAATATTCTCGCGAAATACCTATATACATCCCGCAAGATCGGCTTATTCCATAAATTTTCAAACCGAAATTCCCGCCACCAACGACGCACGACACAAAGCAACGACAACGACGTTCACGATATGGCGATGATGGTGTTGATCCCAATCGGGTTTGAGTTTCATCATGATCGTCACAGCTGGACAAGGAGTCTGATCTCTGTCCACTGACAACTGGCTCTAAGAAGGTGCTACAAGCTGTCACTGATCAAAGATGCAACAAAGAATGGCAGAATGAATAATTCGATGGCGATTGGGATCACACTATTCACTCATAGCTGTTGGCACATCGATGGGCATTTTTGTTGTGCGTCACTGGATTTATGAAATTAACATCATCCAATGTCTGTTCATCAACTGAATTGAACGTTTTCTTTCCGCGTTTTAAGTTGGCATCGTTGCCGCCGACTTTAGTCATCAGTATCGTCAGAAGGAAGAAAGCAAAATTAATTAAATTCGCAATAAATAACTGTAGCTTATCCGTTATGCAGGATTTGTTCCATTACGCACACTGGCCGCACCAGCCGGCCTTGCGGTCGATGGGACGGAAGTTCAACTGGAACCTTCTTTCTCTTCAAATTAATTTGGATTATTTGTAACGCAACGCCGCCGACTGAGGATGGTTTTAATTTAATAATTGATCTTTGGTTTTCGATTTGATTGCTGCCACTGCCATCTACAGTTGGTCTGGCTTATTCGGTGGTAAGTTACGCAATAAGCCTACGAAAACTAAAATGGGCATTCCTGATTCCTTGAGTATTCCGGCAAAGAAGGTGTAAGATTAATTGCTAGTCATAATTTAATTTAGTGTAATCTTTGTTGCATAAAGCTTGTAATTGCATTTCGGTAGCTCTTTATACCGACAACGATTCTACAGGTGGCATTTGACCCAACAGTAAAATTATTATAATGTTTCGTAACCATCCTACGGGTTTTTCATTTTAAAATTTGGTAAAGATTTCGAAGGATTTCTTTTTTTCATGGGCGATTTTTTGGGGCGTTTTAATCAAATTATGTAGGTCCATAGGTGAAAATGCGTATATTCGACTTTTTTATGGTGATAGTGGCTGGCATGATGGGCTTTGCTACGTCATTTTTTTCTAGCGTCAACAAAGACAAGTGGTTATAAGGGCGAGGATTCACATTTTTAACGACTGTGATCTAGTTAATTTTGCTTAACGATGGCATATTGAGTTTGAGCTTTAAGGGCATCTCCTGAGTGTGGTTTATTGGCATAGACCGTCTCTTTCCCTCCGCATTCCCTCCAAGTCCGCAATTGGACGGAAAACGGAACGCTGACATTTTGCGATGTACCCCGAATGTGCCCCGAAGGGGCTTAGTTGTTGTTGGTTTTAACATGTAAATTGCTTAGCCCCGACACCGTTTTTTTCGTTTAAGACCATTCGGACAAGGTAAAAACACACCTATTATTACCTACTCCGAGCCAAATGGATTGGATGGCTCGGTCGTGTATGGCCAGCTTAAGGATTTGGCACAAAAATCATTCCTGACCTTGAAAAATACAGAAACTTAGAACAAAAAAATGTGTGAATATCACACGAGTGGGGTACCGAAATTCTTGCTTACTTATGGCCTTTTCGATTAGGGACAGAATGAAAGTTCTTGTTCTGCAAAGAACAGAAAATTGTTCTGAATTTGATTTCAGAATCGAAATGAGAAGCGTTCACACGTATCGAATCACTGTTCCGGATTACCAATCGAAAAGGCCATTACTTACTTATTTAAGATGGCGCTACAGTATGGAAAAACCAGGGCCTCAACCAATAAGCTTCTTCCATCCGGTGCGGTTTCTAGCTACCTATCTCCAGTTTCGCACGCCAAGTTGGTTGAGGTTCTCTTGAGCTTGCATGCACCGCCTTTTATGCTGTCCACCTCTCCTGCGCTGTCCCACGATGTTGGATTCAAAGACTTTCCAGGCCGGAGTATTGGTGTTCATTCGCTCCAGGAGACCCAGCCACTTCAATCATTGGTCCTTCACTTTTGTGGCTAGGTCTGTATCGCTGTACAGCCCACACAGTTCATTGTTGTATCTTCTTCTCTATTCCCCATCTATGCAGAAGGGACCAAAAATCACCCGGAGAATTTTCCTCACAAAACAGCCTCACGCGTTCTCATCCATCGTTAACAGTGTCCATGCGTCTGCACCATACATCAGGACCGGGATGATAAGCGTCTTATACAGGGACAGTTTAGTTGCTCGAGAGAGGGCTTTACTTCTCAATAGCCTTCTTAGCCCAAAGAAACAGTGATTGGCACGAGTAATCCATCTGACCACCCCAAAATTATAGCTTTCTATAGTGACGTTCTGTCGAAGACGTCGATGTTGGGTGTCCTGTCTTGTTGACGGCATATATTTCATTTTGCTTTCATTCACCGCTAACCCCATCTTCTTGGCTTCCTTCTCAATACTCACAAAAGCACTACTGACATCACGCTTTGTTCGTCCGATTATGTCAATGTCATCAGCGTAAGCAATTAATTGGACAGACTTTTGAAAAATTGTATCTCTAGTGTTGACATGAGAGTTTTGCACTATTCTTTCAAGAACGATGTTGAAGAAGTCGCATGACAGCGCGTCGCCTTACCTAAAGCCTGTTTTGACATCAAAGGTGTCGGTGAGGTCTTTGCCGACCTTGATGGAGCAGCGTGCATTCTCCATCGTCATCCTGCACAAACGGACGAGTTTGGCAGGGATGCCAAAACTAGACATTGCTCTATATAGCTCGTCTCTATAGATGCTGTCATATGCGGCCTTGAAATCGATGAAAAGGTGGTGGGTATCGATTTGAAACTCCTGGGTTTTCTCCAAGATCTGCCGTAGTGTGAATATTTGGTCGATGGCGGACTTCCCTGGCCAAAAGCCACACTGATATGGACCTATCAGGTTATTGACAAATGGCTGTAGGCATTCACAAAGTACGGCAGAGAAAATCTTGTAGGCAATGTTAAGAAGACTGATGCCTCTGTAGTTGGTGCAGTCCAGAGGATCGCCTTTCTTGAGGAGCGGGCAAACAATGCTGAGTTTACATTCATCGACCATATTTTGCTGATGAGCTGGTGCACACTCCTAACCAATTCATAGCCAGCCGCTTTGAATAGCTCAGCCACAGGGCCATCAGCTCCAGCTGCTTTATTGGGCTTAAGTTTAGATATAGCTATCTTCACTTCGTCGAGATCGGGTGGACGGAATTTTGGCCTACGTGCGTCGTCCAGGTTGAATGGTGAAATCTGCATGGTAGTGGGAGTCGGTTCGTTATCGCCGTTATACAATTTGCAGAATTGATTTTGCCATATTCTAGCATCGACTGCGATTCTACCACGATGTTCCCCTGATCATCCTTGCAGGCTTCGGTCCGGGCCTTGTAACCCTGGGAGGTTCTTTTTACCTTTTGGTAAAACTTCCGAACTTCATTCCTACAATTCCTACAAAAAAAAAAAAAATGGCATCCCTCTATTTCTTCGATCGCACGCTTCTCATGCTATTTCTTTTTCCTTGCGAGCAGCTCTGGACCAGCGAGCAGCTCTGGACCTTCTATGCAGCACCGCTTTTTATGCCTGTTTTTTAGCTGCATGTTCTTTCCGGCTTTCTTCGTCGAACCAGGAGCTTCGTTGTGGTGGTCGTGCGAGGCCCAGCACATCAAAGGCGGAATTTCTGTCTCTGATGGCTTCTTGGCAATTCTTCCACTGGTTCTCGATACTTGCAGTTAGTGGCATAGGACAATTTAAAAGAGCTTCGATCGGGAAAGGATCTGGCGATGGCAACTTTAGCCATCCGACGTCGAACTTTCTCACAGTATTTCCCTGTTTTGGTTTTGGGCTGGATATCCGTAGCATTGCCTTAGCTACAAAGAGGTAGTGGTCCGTATAAACGTTGGTTCCCCGGAACGTTCGGACATCATTGATATTGGAGGAGACCTTGCGTCGATCGCAATGTGGTCGATCTGGTTGGCGCTTGATTGACCATATATTAGATTTGTCCCCTTATTTTGTCGAGATGTGGGAACTGCGCACTAGCTTCCCCAACGTTTCGCCCCGCAGCAAAGTCGATTAACCTGAGTCCGTTATCAGAGGTGGTGTCGTGCAGGCTGTATCTTCCGATTGTGCTACCAAAGACGTCTTCTTTTCCTAGCTTGGCATTAAAATCACCCAAGACAATTTTAATGTCATAGCTAGGGCATTGCTCATATGTCTTGTCCAGGAGCTTGTGTAGAACTCATCCTTGGTGTCATCATCCTTCTCCTCTGTGGGGGCATGGGTGTATATGAGGCAAATGTTGGCGAACTTAGCCTTGATGCGAATTGTCGTGAGGCTCTCGTTCACAAAGTTGAAACTCAAGACTTCTTGCCAAGTCTGCCTCTAACAACAAATCCACATCCAAAAAGACGCTGCCCTTGTGGTGGGTAACAGTGACCATAGTAGATGTCGCAGTCTTTCAGTTTTCTTATACCCGGCCCATCCCATTGCACTTCTTGGATGGCGGTGAATTCTGCTTTTTAGCAGTCTAGAGCTTCAGCTAAATGTTCGACTGCGCATGTGGTCTATAGAGAGATAGAACATTCCACGTGCAGATCCGAAGTTTGTTGTCTTTATTTCGTAAATCCCGTCCGTATACGAGGCTTGTTTTTGCTTCGCAACTACATAGCTTTACGTGGGCGGGAAGTCACCCCGACAGCACGACCCCCAACCTGGAGGACCAGACCCTTACAATATTACTCCAAGGGTGGGGAGCCGGGTTAACCGCTCCTTATAGGCCTGAGCTCCGAGCATGGCTTAATAGCCCGTATAAGGTGTTCACTAAGTAGTTCAACCCAACTGTAGGCGCCACCGTTGATTCCATCTGGAGACTTCTTCCGCTGCTCCTTTTTTTTCTTTTTAATTCGTTGCTTAGTTGTAAATCGTACCTTTGTATAGGTAGTTGACAATTTCAATAAATAGAAAATATGCAACGACACTGATCAAAAAACAGAAATCTATTAAAACAAATTTTCAAACTTCGTTTCGCAGTCATTTAAGGTTGAACTAAAATGTTGGTTGCGCACCAATGATCCTGTCGCCTATAGCCGATGCCATTAATTTTAAAAGCATGTAACTTATGCAAATCAAAAAACAACATTCAGAAAAAGTCTTGGCCTTGAGAGGACTTGCTTTGCCGATATGCCATTACACCATGGTTAAACCTTATTACAATCTGCTCAAGCCATTAGAAGGATTTACGAGCGCAAACAAATGCCGTAAAATATTAATTACTCCTGTAACGAGCGATGGTTATTTATAACACTCGATGTGCATTAAAATAGCACCACTGCTGCGCCATGCCACCACCACCAACACTTCCAAGCCAAATCATGAAGTACCTAATCCGATAGAAATCGCAACGCTGCGCTGTGCTGTGTTGTGCTATCTACTTCCCGGAGGTAGCACTGGAAGCTTTTAGCCCACAACTTGATTGCACCCCAAGACATCAGAATTCTCTTTTTGCGTCACTTACACCGCATAATGGTGTCTCTGGTTGCGATCAATGTGTCACAATTTCTCGCATGGGACAGGTGCAGGCAGCACAAATTTATATGAGGTGCCTATCCACTATGCAACAGCTATGAGACAACATGCATTTTCAAGTTCCAACCGCAAACCGCACCGTCCATCGTCCGTCGTCGTCGTCGCAGTCACAGTCACCGTTAAACACCCGCACCTTCCTTCTTCCGAGCGCTTGTGCTAGAGAGCACCTCAACAAAATTAATAGATACAAACATTATCGGGCTCCACGATCTTAATGACTATTACAAGTTGTCAAGATGGTTATCGGCCAAGCTAACGTGCTGGATATGGACGACCGGTGGCGTTGTTGTTTTGGTTTGTTTCAGTCTTTGATGGTGTTCCCAACAAGCTCAGCTCAGCATCGGCCATATGCGACATTGCTGTGACAAAAACCCATGCTGGATGGTCTTTTTTTCTAGCTGTTTTTCGTTGTTGTTGTTCGTTCACTTGGCTGCTTCTGGCCAAAATGGAAAGGACTCATGTTGAACATTATGTCTAATTATGAGACATTAATTACAGCGCCGTTTAATCGACGCGCCCCTCTCTATTTGGTGTCGTGTTGTTGGAAATTGGCTGTTTTGTATATTACCTGCTCGACGCGAAGCGATGCGACACGGTGGTAGTGCACAAGGAGCGGTATAGGGAAGAGCAAAAGTCTTGAACTTGTCTTCCATGTATAAGCGAAATGACAAAACCGTTTTGGGTACCTCGCAACATGGGTTTTGGCCGAGCCGAGCACACATATGAAAAATGTCTACATTTGACTGTTAGGTGCATGAAGTCTTTCGTGGGTTAGATGAGGATATTTTTCGGAGTATGTACTGGTCCCAGAGCCCAGAGGTCCTCTTGGTTGAGGGATGTTTGAATCTTATCTATAGACTGCATCTCTTCCGCCTTTTGAGGGTTTTTTCGCGTTGTTTTTGAGATGATATGTATGTTCCTTTGATAGTTGAATATTAGTTTATGTGTCATGATTAAGAGTTACAATGATATTTTGAAGGTGTGCGCTTGCTTTGATCGATGAGAAAAATTTTGCTTTTCATATGCAAATCTTTTCACTTGTCATGTTAGATCTATGAATGGTGTTTTTGAGTAGCTATAGGAACTGACAAATTGAACCTCAGCAATTTGTGCGCCACAACATTAATATTATACAAATATCACTAGTAGCAACAACAATCTCATTTTTTCTTGTTGCACACAACTCGTGAACCCGAATGGAATCCCTTATTTTCAGGAGTGTTCCGTTAACCGTATTTGAATTTTCAATCTGACTTCATTTGTTTTCTTAAATCTTTTTGGTGTTCGTGGGATATGTTTGTCGTTTTCTGTAATATAATTTCTGCTACTGAATGTGGTGTTCCATGCAGGTCTTCAAGAAGCTGTTCAAATAAGGGTTTGACAATTTGTTTTTGCTCATTGTTTTCTATTTATTGGAAAATTTTTGTAGGTATGTTTACAAAAACAATTGACATTGCACCATCTTTTATGTCAGTTTTCGACTGTTTAGCCGTACTCCAAGCGATGGACGTGAATGGTGTGTCAGTTATGTTCTTTGAGTCAACTTCTCTTTCAAAATACGCTGGCTGCAACCCGCAAGATGGTTCCGCTGATGTCAAAATGATGAGCGCAGTGATAATACGTCACACATGCTTGGTTTCTCGGCGACTCTCCTACCACTTCAAGCATATCATCGACACGTCTTAGGCGTTGATGAACGGCATGTTGACGACCTCTCAATGCCTCTCAACAAAATTCGACAGACGGTATACTTGTAAGCCGCGATATTTTTGAAAATATACAATGAACAGCGGCACTATTTAACGATTCATGGTTAAAATTGTGCTGAATACTGAATTGACGTTTCAAAAACATAGGTATCTCCTCAAGTCGACCGGTTGATATAAATGTCGTCAAAGTTACTGAATGTTAAGGTAGGTACATACCAACCTTAAAGACAGTGCAATATTTTTGTAGGTCGGTTAAAAGGATTTTATTCCAAAAATTACGATTCATATAAGTTTAATCCTGTCTCAGGCATAGGAACACCAATTTGATCACCCAAAGCATCAATCAACCGCTTAACACTATCTTTAGCACACCGCCACCAGAAATAAGGGCAAATAAATAACTCTTTACTTGACGAGAACTTCTGAATCTAGGAAGCTGCAGGTATAAAAGGACAGCTGCCACAAATCGACACCACATCCACTTCTTACCACCGCTAATTACTTGTAGAAAAGGTAATCTTCGAAATAATGGACAATCGATTATCGGATGAAGTATCATCATAGCCCTTGGTCAGTGAAGTGAACAGAAGAGAGAAGCAAGCCATATTATGGAAACATCGTGCTCAGAGTCAGGCGCCATGCGAAAGAAAGCAGACGTTGCCGAAAAAGGTGAAACTTCCCGTTCGAGGACAATTATCTGTTTTGTTCGAGATTCAACCTTAAAAGCAGACCAGTCGAGCTATATCAACATCGCACAATAACGCTGAAATTCTTCCAATAAACCCGTCTACATCTATGGCAAAACAGATGGCAGAACCACGCAACCGCCGGCCGCGCCGCAAAGATAGATAGCACAGTATCACTAAAATTCCAAAAAAGGTCCTTAATTTTGGAAAATAAGAAACTGTTGAACTCGTTATTTAAGCCGACCGGGGCAAATAAAGACGCTGCAAATAAAGATTCTGGCGTGACCACGAAAGCACTGGAACATTCATCGATCAACCTCCAGCGAAAAATAGCTCTTGAGGTTTAAACCAGTCACCGCTGATTCCACGACCGACACATCGACAAAACTACTCTGCCAGCTACCAGACGAATCAACGAAATTCACCCCAAAGAAGCATTTAAGTCGCAAAACACCGCATCAAGCTCTACAATCATCACCGTCAGTAACTTACTCAATCCACTCCCCAACTCCACTTTTCAGCACCAAAGAGACGCTCAGCACACCAAAGGGCTCCTGATAAAGGTCCACGATCCCTTTCGGGGTATCCTTGAAAGAAAAAAGACACTAAAGGGCCTTCTCTACTAAGCATCAATGGGGAGTCATCGCCGTAAGGCTTAACAACATGGCCAACCAGAGGCCACGATGAAATTTTATGACCAGAAGAAGGTCATACACGTTTCGCAATAAAAGTACTCAGCTACGACATTATCATTGAACTAAATTCCTTATTATTATTTGTTAATTTTCGTATTATTAATTTATTGTACAACAAATCTAAGCCACCGGTAATTAATATTCCTTATGCTCTCATATCATTTCGTGCATACATCGCCTTTAGCAAATTCATACATATCACAAATAAAAATTACCAAAAACCCATACAAATTTGAATTTCAATCTTTCGATTCACATCGTCTTATTCCAGGAAATTTAGTAAGGCAGTAAGGTAAGACAAATTACCACCCTGTATTTCCTTTTCGTCCCGTTGTGAATACCAATCTAGATTTAAGAAAATAAATTAGAGATCGGGCCGTAACATAGTCCTTTCACAAGGCGCTTCGATGACAGATAGGCATTGGGCGCATTCACCAACAGATCTGAAAATTCAGATATGAAAATTCAGAAATTTTATTACGTTGAATGCAAAAAAAATCTGAATTTTCAGTCGACAGTCAGCTGTTTAAGTTTTGTCAAAATATTGCATTTACTTTTAATTTTTACATTGGAAAGAGTTAAATTAGAACTTTTATTTTATTCGAAAATTAAAAATTCAGGATGAGTGAAGTTATCAGTAACTTAAACAAGTAAAACGTAACATTATGTCTATTCGCGTATCTTCCAAAACTACGATGTTGAGTAATATTTTTCCGAAAACCTTCCAAAGTAGCACTATCTTCACATAAAATAATTTATTGGGTAGTTCAAATCTTCCAGCGAAGCATATATCATGTACACTTAGAATTTTAATTTTAATAGCTTTTCAGTTAATAAATTTCTCTTTTCGCATGATGTGCCCACTTCATCACTCATCAAACAGTAAAGTTCAGTTCTCATTTGAATTTGTTTGCGCTTTTTTTGGCATAACGCATCTTCCATCTCTTTCATCTGAATTTTCAGATGAGAATTCTCATCTAAAAATTCAGATTAAAAAGAAACCAAACGTAACCAAAAGTCATCTGAATTTTCAGACATTTTTTGACAGCTGACCAATCAGAAGCAAGATATCTGAAACTTTGAATATAATAGTTAAATATAATAGTTAAATATATCGCCATAGAAAGGAACTTCGCTGTTTTAAATAAATTTCTCTACAAAAACTATATTTGTTCAATGAAATCTAAATTAAAAAGCCATAGTAAATTTTTTTGGACTTTTATTAAAAAAAAAAAAAAAACAATAATGGAATTCCAAAGAGTATGGAATATTTGGGTTCTATTTACACAAGTATGCGAAGCTTTTGCTAACTTTTTCAGGTCAAATTATAATTATTTAGTTTCAAGTGATATTAATGACTTCTCTTCGGAACCTTCTAACAACATCATAAGTATTGGTCAGTTAAACCTTTCCATAACAGAGGTTGAGACAGCTTTTATGAGCCTAAGTAATGATAAAAATGCTGGTCCAGATGAAATTCCTCCACTTCTCTTAAAAAATTGTGCTTCTTCTCTATCCAGAATATTAAGCTTTATTTTTAATAGATCCCTGGAGAAAGGTGAATTTCTTTCCGCATGGAAAACATCTTATATTAATCTGATTCATAAGTGTGGTCCTAAGCAACTTATATCGAACTATCGTCCAATTTGTAAGCTTTCTGGGATACCGAAATTTTTCGAAAAAATTATTTGTGATAAACTTTCGTTTTTATTAAAAGAAACAATATCGCCATTTCAACACGGTTTTGTGTCTGGAAAATCAACAACAACTAATCTAATCATTTTCTTCAATTGTGTTCTGAACAAACTTGAAAAGGGATATCAAGTTGATGTTATTGTACAGACTTCGCCAAAGCTTTTGACAGAGTTCATCACAAAATTTTAATTCAGAAATTAGAAAAAACTGGGTATTCATTCAAATATGCTAAACTGGTTGCGTTCATATCTCACAGAACGCATTCAGTATGTTCGTATTGATTTGACGATATCTAATCCTATTGTTGTCTCATCTGGTGTTCCACAAGGAAGCCATCTTGGACCACTTTTGTTTCTTATTTTTATAAATGACTTACCTGATGTGCTCCTTAACTCCTTAAGCCTAATGTTTGCCGATGATCTCAAATTTTTGAGATGCATAGAAAATTGGATGGATTGTACGCTTCTGCAGGAAGATCTTCATAGGCCTTCAGCATGGTGCAAAAATAATCAATTACCCCTTAATATTACTAAGTGTCAATGTTGTTCTTTCTCTCGTCGTTCATTTCCTGTTTTATATGATTATCAAATTGAAAACAATACTCTTGAAAGAGTTTCAGTCAAGAAAGATTTGGGTTTAATTTTCGACTCCAAGTTTAACTTTACCAATCACATAGAATTTATAGTCAATAAAGCTAATTCTTTGCTTGGATTTATTATACGTAACTCCAAAGGCTTAAATGATCCTTATACCTTAAAATCTCTTTATATCGCATATGTCAGGTCAGTTCTTGAATATTGCTGTGTAGTATGGAATCCATTTTATATAACTCACTCAAAGAGAATTGAAAAGATTCAAAAAAAATTTACAAGGATAATCATTTACAAACTAAGATGGAACTTTGAAGTTATGCTTTCTTATAATGCACGCCGTCAGCTTATTGGCAATCAGACTTTAGAGAATCGCCGCAAAATGTATTCTATCAAAGGGCACGGTAGTGCCCAGCCAAGTTCGCGGCACTACACCCTTTTTACAGGAACAAACTCAGGCGATTTTCAACCCCCCCTCTAACTTCAGTACCAATAAAGTCAGAAACTTCGAATTCGGAGTTTTTGTTGAACTGATCAAACACAGGTGGCTCACCAAATTTCAACTCTTTAGCATCAGTAGGTCCCAAGATATAGGACTTCAAAAATTGCAAAAACCGTAACTGACTGACTCACTGACAGATCATCAAAATTATGGAGCACTTCCCGACATCGTAGAAACTTGAAATTTCGCACAACGGTAGGCCTTGTGGTACATGCAAAGGAAAAAATCGAAAATCTGCAATTTTCTATTCAGGGGGCGTGGCATCCACCCACTTTCTTCAATATTCTATAATTATATGGAGCCTTTCCGATTGTTGTAGAACAATTAAAATTGGTAGGTCGGTAGGGCTTAAGGTACTTAGAAAGAAAAAAATTCAAAAATTGTAATTTTGCATTCAGGGGGCACGGACTTATGCTGCGTGCGGTGCATTGCCGTGTGAGCTAGACCTTAGGCAAAGAGTTCTAAGATTTCACGAATCATCCGAGGAAGTGACGACGATCCGTATCAAGGCAACATTTTAGCATCTTATGCTACATTTCCACCTAATGCTAATCTGAGATTTAATAAGATTTACCTCAAATCTCCTCTAAATCTCTGAGATTTACCATACAAATTTATTTCGTAAATCTTGAAGATTAGAAATTAATCTTGTTAAATCTTCCTGGGACAAATAGTTTTACAAATCGAACTAACCTATTCTTGCATGATGCTGTACGATTCATTCGAGACTCGCATTCAGTTCTTCATTGTTTCACACGAATCAAACATTCGGTCTCATTCGCACTTCAT
Organism: Dasysyrphus tricinctus; assembly: GCA_963921185.1. NCBI lineage: Eukaryota > Metazoa > Arthropoda > Insecta > Diptera > Syrphidae > Dasysyrphus > Dasysyrphus tricinctus. Next base: position 107,150,810 of record OY992530.1, read on the forward strand.
AAGAAAAATTGGAACGCCATTTGCATTTTTGAAGGTGCTGTCAAGTTTAATCTTTTTTAAATCTTTTTTTGCGGTGGAAACACCAAAAAGATTTATTTAATCTAAACTGAGATTAACCTTTGGTGGAAACATAGCATTAGCCTTACTAGAGCACATGCCCCTACAGAAGAGAAAGACGACAGAGGTTCTCCTTGCAAAAACAACCGAGCAATGTCCAAAGCATGACATTAAAATGCTCATGGGCTGGGGACCAAAATTGGGAAAGAGGACATCTTGAGTAGGGTGATTGGGAGGCCAGCCTACATGACACATGAGTGTGGGTTAAAATATGGTGATAAGCAGCACAATTTCCCACATTTCAGCATTGGTCGAACACGCAACTAAATAGATCATATTTTCATATTGTCATGGAAGGCCTTCTGAAATAAGAAGCCAACAGTGACTCTGGTCACTGGTTGGTGCCAAACTGCGTATGAGAATATCCAATGAAGCTTTTAGACAGTCAATAGTTTTCCAAAGAAAATTTAATTTTGGAAGTCTTCAATTTGAAGTGAACGCAAAAGCTTATGTTGTGCTGATGACATATCCCTTGAACTTGCAAAAAACTCCATGGATGTTGTTGGGACAAGTCCAAAAGGCCAATCGCGGTGATGTAAAAAAAAGCCATTCAAAACGTACTTCGGTCACGTCAGAAGTGTTTGGGATCGTCACAACCACCAATGGTTTGACTCCGATTGCGCACAAGCAAACAAAGCAAAATCGGATGCGTATGGATTATGGTTCCGGAAGAAAACTAGAACTTCCAACCAGCTTGATTAGGAGGAAGACAAAATGTCTTCAGCAACTTGAAGTTAAGGAGATGCAGAGATCCTACAGTAAGAAAGAGGTGCAGAACTTTTATAGAAGAGTGGTAGAGGAATTCCACCAAAAATTGTTGCCATTATTAAAGAGTCCTACAATAACGCGAGGTGTTTTGTTTTGCACAATGGGCAGCTATCCGACTCCTTCGTAATGCAACAGGGTGTGAGACAAGGGGATGTTCTATCGCCAATTCTCTTCCTGCTGGCGATGAACGACGTATTGACGGCCAGTGTTGGTACAGCTGAGCGACAGGGCATTCAATGGAGACCGTTCGAAAGGCTCAGTCATTTAGACTATGCCGATGACATATGTCTACTGGCAAATAACATCAGTGGGCTGAACGGGATGTGCCAAACACTGCAAGTGAAGGGAGAGTCGAGTCGTCTAAGAATAAACAGCAAAAAGACAAAAACAATGCTCACAGGCCGCTCCATACGGCAGCGTATTATTCTACAGGAGACGCCAGTTGAAGTAGTCGAACAGTTTAACTACATTGGCAGTATTGTTTCTGCAAACGGTGGTACGGATCTGGACGTTAAAAGTAGAATAAATAAAGCTCGTGCTGCCTTCGGTACTCTGTCCCCAATTTGGAAATCCAGTCAAATCTCCTTACGCACTAAGTTGAGATTCTTCGAATCCAATGTCAAATCCGTGCTGTTATATGCTTGTGAAACCTGGAAAGTCACGTCTACCATTTCGAAGAAATTGCAGGCTTTTGTGAATCGCTGTCTTCGCCACATCCTAAAGATTCGCTGGCCACAAATAATCAGCCTTATTATGAGTTTCGCCCGGAAAATATTTCACCCGAAAAATTTTTGTTCCCCCGGAATTTAAAAGTTATTATGAGTTTCGCCTGAACTTCTCTTGGCTTAAAATAAACAAAAAACTTGCGCAAAGCGCACCAGTACCACTTGTTTATCTTTTGTTCACCTCCAAAAGATAAGTGATAATTTAAAATCTTAATTAAGCTACATTTTGTGCAAAATTAGTACTCACAAAAAAGGGGAATTTTTATTTTTCGGGTGAAACTCACAATAGGAGAAAAGTGAAATGTCAATTTTTCCGGGTGGAATGTTGTTCACGTGAAACTCATAATAACCCTGAATATCAAATGAGGAATTGTGGCGCAGGACAAGTCAAGAGCAGCTGGACGTCGACATAAGAAAGCGTAAATGGCGTTGGATTGGTCACACACTGAGGAAACCAAACGATGAAATTGCAAAGCAGTCCTTTGAATGGAATCCTCAGGTGGCATGGCGGTTGGAAGACCAAGAACAACAGACGACAGTACCCTCAGTTTTTCATATTCGTTTCAAGATTCACTTCCTTGTTCTTCGGATGTGGAACTTGAACGGCAGCGTATGATAAGCTCATTAAATTCTGATCTCGACAGCATTGTCCAATGGGGAACAAAAAACCGTGTAGAATTTAATGCTTCGAAAACTCAATGCTGTCTTCTGTCGTTAAAGCGAAACCCACCCCCTATGCCACTATCCATGAGTGGCACTTGCATCGAGGAAACTGAACAGCTTTCAGTCCTGGGTATGTGCATCACAGACCACCTTCTGTGGAATGATCACATTTTCGACGTTGCTAAAAATGCTGCTAAATGTCTTGGTTATCTTCGAAGATGCAAGAAATTTTTCTCTCCTTCTGATCTGGCTGTAATCTATAAAGCCTTCATTCGTCCAAAACTTGAGTACAACTCCCATATTTGGGCGGGTACTCCTAAGTCCCATTTAAGTCTCTTGGATAGAATTCAAAATAGAGCTTTAAAATTGATAGGCGACAGAGCTATAACGGAAACATTTGCATCTCTCGAACACCGCCGCAATGTTTCGTGTCTGTCTTTATTTTATCGCTATTTTTACAAACAATGTTCTAGTGAAATAGCCAGTTGCATTCCTCCCCTTAAGCAATTCCGCCGTAATACTCGTACTTCTAGGAATGCACATCAGTTTACCCTTGAGCCCAATTTCGGGCGTACCGTCAAGTACAGAGATTCTTTCTTCAGCCGCACAACACGAATGTGGAATGTTTTACCCTACTCTATTTTTCCTTCCCATTGTGATATTCAGAAATTCAAAACCAATGTGCATCGGTATCTCCTTTTAAATCCTATCCTACTTTCCTAACACTCGCACTGTGTTTAACATATTAAGGGTAGTCATAACCCCTTGAGTGCGCGTTAATTATAAAAAAAAAAAAAAAAAACATGGAAATCAACTGTCTTAGCGGAAGCAGAATCCCAGAGAAAGACGTGGCCACAGCTAAAGTACCTTGCAGCAGACTGTGAAGGATGGAGACGTTTTGTTGTTGCCCTATGCCTACGGTGACCACCCGTCCCGGGTTTCCCGGGACTATCCCGTATTTCTATAGCCTGTCCCGGTTTATTTTGTAAGAAACCCGGGACGTACAAGTGTCCCGTATTCAGATATTTGTCGATTATTTGTCCCGTATTTGCACATTCTTTATTCAACGTTGTGTAAATCCTTATTCATAAAATATTTTTCGACTCATTTAAGGTAGAATGTGTATGGGCCATATTGAAATGTGCTACCCCAAATTATTTTTTATTCGTATTCATTCAACATCTTATCAGTGAACGCTGCCACTGATAACAATGCGAATCGGTTCGATAACGATAGCAGCATCGTTCCATTACCGATATTCGCATGTGCAATCGGAACCTCATGAAAATCGTCGGATGTAACCCCATTAGATGCTTTGCCGATTCTTTTCTTTCGCAACGCTCAACCCATACGCATTGAACAAAAAGAAATCTGACTTTTGTGTGAAGAAAAGTCTTTTATAAAGCAATTTTATAATTACGCCCGAAAGCTTGTTAAACGTACGCCAACTTGCGTAATTATTTTATTTCGTATCAAACAAAAAAAAAAAAAATAAAAAGGTATCCACTCGTTTTGTGATACTTTCTGCGGCCAGGGTATCCCCAAACGCACAGGGATTGGACTCTTGGTCAAATTTACGGGAGCCTAGTTTAAATTGTGAGCCAAGGTAATTATTTTTTAGAGACGGGAATCGACTCCTGCTCCCTGTAGGAAAAGTGAATTTTTTTACCACTAAAAGGTTTTTGTCGTAAAGTGCTCTATATTTCGTTACCCAGTGACGAAAGCCACGTGATATAGGTTGGCTAGGGCTGAGCAAAGACCACGCGGAAGGTATCTTCCAAAGCGAAAAGGATCTTAGAACTCATCGTATTGCCAGAGTGCTAACCATCATCATAAAAACAGCACACAAACCCTAGACTCCTAAAAGAGGCGTTCCTGATAAGAACGAAGATTTTTTTTTTTGCTTACCGGAGCTCATATACGACCATCAGGAGCTTCCGACAACAAACAAAAATTCAAGCTTCGTCAATAAGGCTATCAACCTCATTGTGCTCTCAAAGTGAAGTGAACTTGACGGTTCTACGTTATTCCACATCGTGTGAGGAAAAAGACCTCAGGTAAACCTTTGTCCCGTTAGTGGTAATAAGTCTTAATCTTTATTCGTTTTGCATTCTTTTTATTTTGTTCAAGGCAGATATATATTTTTTTTTTATCAAAACCTACATCTCCAACCCAAAAGGTCCAGCTGACTGTACAATTCATTAAAAGTCAGGGGTGTAGACATCCTCGCACGGCGTGGCGCGGCGTAGCGCGGCCGACGCGCAACTAGTGTTAAAGACAACAACATACTCGAGGCCTAACTTATACCTGAAACCTATGAAACCTATGAGGAAAACTACCATTAAACCTCAAAGCTATCAATAACTCTACTTACCAGATTCGTCAGAGTACTTAACATCGACCATTTTCATCCAGCATCCCAACATATGGACCATTTTCATCCTAACCCACATCCCATCCTATCAATCTACGACAGCGCTCCGCGCTTATCAACCGACCACCAACAACTAACAGCTGATTGCTGATGTCAAATATATTATTTTAGCTATAAATTATCCACTCATTGAATTGTACCGAAACCACTCAAGTTAAGTATTTTAAACTCAATCAAGATCATTCATTCCTACATGTAAGCTTTTAATTATTTCTTTTAACCCCAATAACTAGCTAAGGAATCATCGAAGAGTTCATCAATGAGAAACTCATAAGCCCCGGATTCTTCCCACCAACAAGTAGTGCGCACGACTTCCTTGGAGGAGAGTAAAATTCGGTGAGTCAGTTCATTATTCATTTTTTTTTTTTTGGTTAAATAATTAAATGCTACTATGAGAAAGAAAAGATCAATTGAGTGTGAGAGATCTTAAACAACGGTATTAAAATATTTAAATTACTTTCATTCTCTTTAAAAAGAAACCTTGAGTGAGTTCGAAAGTGCCGTATGATTAGCTTTAAACTTTTGAATTTCTCTTTTAATTGATTGATGACGTCATAACGTCAAATTTTGTCTAAGGTCAGTGAACCCTCAGATCGATAACAACGATAATAATTATTGCTATCTGCAAAGTTGGGTGACAATATATTATCTTTTTGTTCGTCCTTAAGACGACACACCAACTAGATACACACACATATTATGTGAATATATCTATATAATTTTGTATATACTTACTCATATTATCTTTGAATTCATTAATTTTCTTTTTTTAAATAAAACGGCTACTGTAATGTATCCATTGCTTTTTTGATTTTGAATTGTAAATAATGTTTATGGAATAGGTTTTCGTTTACGGTGCTCAGTTCAGTAAAGCTTTGATGGTTTGTTTCGATGGCGATTTCTTAGCTTAGATTTGTTATAGTCTTTACGTTAGGGGTTACCACAAATACATTGGAGTAGTGTGGTAACCAAGGAGTTCATACACAACGTGTATTGAACGGAGGGAGGGTTATACTCCGGAACCAATACCAACTTCCGGTTCCTAGATTAAAGTTTTGTGATGACGTAAGCCAAAGAAGTTTTTACTGTGTGAGTTTTTGGTTATTTAAGGATAGGCATGTTATAGTTGTACGGCAGTCCAGTGGCGTTTGCAACAACCCACCCCACCGACGAGCAAGCATTTGGTAACTGCAAGCATGCCTACTAGCACTCAGCCGACTGGACAACCTTCTTCTACGATCGCTTATCTTTTGGGGATCCTGTGGATCCAAAGGATGAGTGATACTGCAGAACATCGCAAAATCGTAGAGAAGGAACAGCAAGTTCCGTTACACAGGTGGCGCCCAAAGTGGGGGCAAAATTATTTTGTTTAAATTGTTATCCTTTTCATTATCTAAATCAGAAACTTTTTATTTTTTCGAGCTTTTTTTTTATGGCTATGTTATTAAGGCTTTAGCTCAAACTTTTTATCGAATTTCATTAAGCTTTGAGATTTTTAATTTTAGGATCCAAATGAATAAGTCCGAAAGTAAAGTAAAGAAAACATACTTTCTGTTAGCTTGTTCGTTAATGGTCCTATGAGGAACTTTCAACTTTTGTTTTGACTTTTCAGTGTCCTGAAATTCTTGTAGGACTTATAAACTGTTCAGAACTAGCACTGAATTCAAAACGAAGGTTGTCATAAGGTTTAAGCATTTGCTTGGAGGATTTCTTCGGACGACCGGGAGATATCGGTTCAGTGAAACCACGTCTCTGTCCGCTGCGCCCGAGCTATGTTCCAGCAAAATGGTAGCTTTAACACAAAGCTGTTTCAGAAAGAAGCTTTAATAAAATCTAACAAAATATAAACAAATTACCAAAAACAAAACACACTAAATGATATTTTTGAAGTTTAAATCAAACTTAAATCAGTTTTTTTTTGTTGATTATCCAGTCAAGATTTTTAGCGTCCAAAGGATCAAACACCAAATGAGCTTTTCCTTTGGTAGCGCTATAAGACCACGGATTAATTCAAAAAAAAAAAAAAAAAAAAAATTTCAATTCGTTCCATCGCAAACTTTTTTTTTCTATGCCATCGAAACTGCCATACATAGTTTTCATTTTTCTGAGCACCAACTTTATGATTAAGCATATACACTAATTTTTATTTTAGATACTTTTTAGCCACAGTAAAATTATATTTTTTGCACTTTAGTAAAATCACCTTCCTTTATTCTTTTTATTTTGCATCTTATTACTTCTTGATTTATTATTATAAAATTAAAAATGCCACCCAAACCCTTAAATACGAATACGCGTAACAGCAAAAAGGTTAATATTGAGGATGATGCTAATTCCTCAATTCAAATTACCAACCCAACTACCCAGCCACTACCCCCAAACAACCTTCCTAATGAAGCCAACTGTACTAACCAACCACCACCTCAAAGCAATTCCTCTATCCCTTCTGGTTCAAAACAGGCTAGCCAAGCGAATAATACACCCGATGATAACCTCAAGCGCTATATCGAAAATATAGTCACGGCTTCCATAGGGTTAAGTAGGGCAGAAGACCTGAAGACACGTAAGGCAGAGTATGAAGCAGAAAGGTTGAGTTTAAGACAAGAAATTGTAAGGACGATACAGGAAGAGATCAGAGGTGCAGCGTCAGCACAACCTGTAGCTCCAGAAGATCTCAATTCCATGCGTCAACCCCTAGATCAAAGCACATTAAATACGAGTGCTATACCACAACAGAGCTTCAATCCGCGCAACCATTCTCAAAGCCAAGCAGAACACATCGAACCTGTTCAACATAGTGAGAATCTGCAAAATTTTATAAGCCAGCTCAATGGTCTGAATCTCAATTCAGCAGGTCCAAGTGAGCGTCCATCAATTCCCATATCGTTCAGTCGTCCAGTTGAGTTCCAAAAATGGGGACTCAAGTTTGATAATGTGAGAATGACGGTAGACGATTTTCTTTTTCGACTCCATCGGCTTAAGACTTGTTATAAGGTTACGTGGGAAGATATTTTCCTGCATTTCCACCTCTTTGTATCTGGTCAGGTAGAAAGATGGTTTTGGACCTTCCTGAAGTCCAACCCAGGTGCCAATTGGCAAAATTTAGAGTTTTCGCTCATAGAGCAGTACAGAAGCCTTGAGACCGACTCAGAGCTTTCTCGTAGAATGTTTGACCGACGACAAGGTCCCACCGAAAGCTTCGATGACTTCTACCAAGACATTCTTAGTTTAAATGCAAGGTTACATTTTCCAAAATCACCCAGAGAGCTTATCGATTTGATTAAGCAAAACGTGAAAAGAAGAACTGGCGAGCTTCTTATCACTTTTAACACGAATAGCTTACCGGAAATGGTCTTCGCTTGCCGTACAATTGAGAGGCGTATTGCTCAGTACGAAAGCTTGCGTACTAAAACTTTTTCAAACCCAAACGTGCAATTGACAAGACCCAAGGTAAACGAGTTGGAGTATGCAGATGAAGAATTCCATGACATCGATGCTTTAGCTGTATCTCAAAAGAAAAATAATACCTTTAATGTTTGTTGGAACTGCAAATCGAAAGGACATTCATATATCCAATGTCCTAGCCCACAAAGAAATCTATTTTGTTTCAGGTGTGGGTTAGAAAACACCACCTCCCCCAAATGCACTAATTGTTCGGGAAACCGGAATCGGGGCGATCCAACCGGGGAGTGTTGCCCTCCACAAGTGAACCCGGAACAAAAACCTCAATAGAAACTTCAAACCCACCTGATTTTTCAAATTCACCTGCCATTTCAAACCCCGACAATCATTCAAGTTCTACTGATATTATAAAACCACCAGACTTTCACAATCCCCTTACCTTAACCAACGCAAGTACGACACAAAGTTCGAATATAAAAATTCTGAAAAGACCATCGTCAGAATCTATAGAAAAAGAAGATATATCATTTCAAAAAGATAACCCAAAACCATTGTCTTTACATGAACGATTGAAACGGTACTATAATGTACGTGATCGCATTTTTAACGGACCTTCAAAACGGACTCTTAAGCTTAGAGAAAAATTCAAGCAAAAGAAAGAAGTTCATAAAGCTATATCGGCAACGCGACTTTGCAGCACCGACGATCCTAGACCATACGCCAGCGTCACAGTTTTTGGCAAAAAAATGCTAGGCCTCCTAGATAGTGGAGCCAGCATTAGTTGCCTAGGATCGGGGTGTCTCGAATTAGCAAAAAAAGAAGGTGTCTCTTTTAAAACTTTTAATTCCAGAGTTAAGACAGCAAGTGGAGATCCACAGGTAATTGTTGGACAATTTACAACAAAAGTTACATACAAAGGTTTGTCAAAAGACATCACATTCTATCTAGTACCCTCATTAGAACAACCCTTATATTTAGGGGTGAATTTTTGGAGATCCTTCGAAATTGCACCCCACATAATTTCCGAAATTTCATCCTTGGAAAGAACAAGTGATCCTAACGCACACGAGCTAACAGCAGATCAATCCAAAGAACTTCAATATGTTATTAGCTTGTTTCCGTCCGCGGCTAAATTTGGGCTCGGACGAACTAAGCTGGAGGAACATATAATAAACACAGGTGAGGCTGAGCCTGTTAAGCAAAGGTACTACCCTGTCTCTCCAGCGGTCCAAGCCCTCATGAATGATGAATTGGATAGGATGCTTTCTTTAGGCGTCATCGAGGAAAGTAACAGTGCATGGAGCTCTCCTATTGTCCTGGTACAGAAGCCCGGGAAAAATCGCCTGTGCCTCGACTCTAGGAAAGTTAACAAGGTTACGAAAAACGATGCCTATCCTCTTCATCATGTTGACGGGTTGCTAAGTCGTCAATCAGATACACACTTCATATCGAGTGTGGATCTGAAGGACGCCTTTTGGCAGATACCTCTGGAGAGGTCATCAAGGGAAAAGACCGCGTTTACCGTGCCCGGCCGACCCTTATATCAATTCACGGTTATGCCCTTTGGCCTCTGCAATGCCGCGCAACGGCTTTGTAGATTAATGGACAAAGTGATTCCCCATGAGTTGAGACAAAACATCTTTGTTTATTTGGATGATTTGTTGGTAGTTTCGTCAACGTTTAAGGAGCACTTGGAAATTTTAACAAAACTTGCTTCACTTTTGAAAAATGCTGGTCTAACCATTAACATCGAAAAATCGAAATTCTCTTTTAAAGAATTGAAATTCTTAGGCTATATCGTAGGAGGAGGGTGCATCCAGACAGATCCAGACAAAGTGTCTGCGATCAAGGAATTCCCTGTGCCGAAAACTGCCCGACAGGTGAGACGATTTTTGGGTCTGTCAGGATGGTACCGACGATTCGTCAACAATTATTCGTCATTAGCTTCTCCATTGACAGATACCCTTAAGAAGAGTAAATCATTTCAGTTCACTCCAGAGGCGATGAAAGCATTTGAAGAGTTAAAACTTGCCCTTACGACAGCACCAATTCTTATCCGGATTTTAAAAAGCCATTTAAGATCCTCTGCGATGCTTCAACGTCTGGTGTTGGAAGCGTTCTATGTCAGGAAGATGAGAACGGGGTGGAGAAACCCATTTATTACTTCTCCCACAAACTTACGTCTGCACAACGTAATTACAGCATTACGGAGCTAGAGTGCTTAGCTGCAGTATTAGGGGTAGAAAAATTCCGCTCTTATGTGGAGGGGCAAGAGTTTACGATAGTGACCGACCATGCGAGCCTGCGGTGGCTCATGAGTCAAAAGGATTTGAACGGACGGTTAGCTCGTTGGAGCCTTCGACTTCAACGATTCTCTTTTGAAATAGAGCATAGGAAGGGTACTCAAAATGTGGTGCCAGATGCCCTCTCTCGAGTCTACGCAGTGGACGAGATAGGATCTGAGCAAAACATCCTTGTGAATCCTTCTGATGTTCTATGCATTGATCTTACCGATCCGGCTTTTAAGTCGGATGAATATGTAGGCTTGATGAATACAATAGAGGGAAATAAAAATCAGCTACCTGACCTTCGTGTTTCAGACGGTTTTGTTTACAAGAAGGTCAAACCCTGCACAGGGGATCCTAGAGAAGACGACTGTGTCTGGAAACTCTGGATCCCATCCATACTAACTAATCGTTTGATCCAATTGGCTCATGATCCTCCACGCGCATCGCATGGTGGGGTTGCGAAAACATTGTACCGTCTACGCGACCGTTTTTACTGGCCTAATATGGCGGCTCAAGTGAAAACGTTCGTAGGAGACTGCAATGTATGTAAAGCGTCAAAAGCTCCAAACTCCATTCTTAGACCACCTATGGGCCAAGCCTTCGTCGTCGATCGCCCCTTTCAACACGTTTATGTTGACTTTTTAGGGCCCTACCCTAGATCAAAAAAGGGAAACATTCATATAATCGTATGTCTCGACCAATTAACAAAATTCGTTCTAGCAAAACCCATACGAAAAGCTACAGGTGAAGCTGCCATAAATTTCTTAGAAGAAGAAGTATTTGCATTGTTCGGGGTCCCAGAATCGCTTCTGTCCGACAATGGAAAACAGTTCATTGGTAAAGATTTTTCAAAATTCCTTGCAACATATGGAACAAAGCACATCAAAACTGCCTCCTATTCGCCTCAGGCTAATGCCAGCGAGCGCGTTAATCGCTCGATTCTTGCGGCAATCCGCTCATACATTGGTTCCGACCAGTCAAATTGGGACAAGCAGTTGTTGTCCATTATGAGTGCCCTACGCTCCACAGTTCATTCGGCGATAGGCATATCGCCTCATGAAGCTCTTTTTGGCCAGAGCAAAATCGAACATGGCTCAGATTACAAATTGCTTAAAAAACTACAAAGTTTGAACAATTCGGAATTCAGTGTTTTGCCAAAATCTGCGAAAATGAATATTATTCACGACAGGATTAAAGAATCCTTAGAAAAATCTCATAATATTTATGAAAAAAATTATAATCTCAGAAGTAAGGCTCGGTTATACAAAGTAGGTCAAAACGTTTTAAAACGAAACTTCATCCTCAGTGATGCGGCTAAAAATCGAAATGCCAAACTATGCCCTAAATTTGTACCCGCTAAAGTTAAAAGTATAGTGGGTAACAACTTATATGAACTTACCGATTTGAAGGGCAACATTTTAGGGATAGTGCATGCAAAGGACATCCGGCAATAGCCTAGTCAAAGTAAGTCAATATGAAGTAGATACATTATCTAAAACATATCAGGCGTGGCTCGACTCTTTATATGCACAACTTACAGCCCTTTTCATTTCATTTTCGGTAACAAAGTTATCGAAACTGAAAAGGTGTGTATGGGCCATATTGAAATGTGCTACCCCAAATTATTTTTTATTCGTATTCATTCAACATCTTATCAGTGAACGCTGCCACTGATAACAATGCGAATCGGTTCGATAACGATAGCAGCATCGTTCCATTACCGATATTCGCATGTGCAATCGGAACCTCATGAAAATCGTCGGATGTAACCCCATTAGATGCTTTGCCGATTCTTTTCTTTCGCAACGCTCAACCCATACGCATTGAACAAAAAGAAATCTGACTTTTGTGTGAAGAAAAGTCTTTTATAAAGCAATTTTATAATTACGCCCGAAAGCTTGTTAAACGTACGCCAACTTGCGTAATTATTTTATTTCGTATCAAACAAAAAAAAAAAAAAATAAAAAGGTATCCACTCGTTTTGTGATACTTTCTGCGGCCAGGGTATCCCCAAACGCACAGGGATTGGACTCTTGGTCAAATTTACGGGAGCCTAGTTTAAATTGTGAGCCAAGGTAATTATTTTTTAGAGACGGGAATCGACTCCTGCTCCCTGTAGGAAAAGTGAATTTTTTTACCACTAAAAGGTTTTTGTCGTAAAGTGCTCTATATTTCGTTACCCAGTGACGAAAGCCACGTGATATAGGTTGGCTAGGGCTGAGCAAAGACCACGCGGAAGGTATCTTCCAAAGCGAAAAGGATCTTAGAACTCATCGTATTGCCAGAGTGCTAACCATCATCATAAAAACAGCACACAAACCCTAGACTCCTAAAAGAGGCGTTCCTGATAAGAACGAAGATTTTTTTTTTTGCTTACCGGAGCTCATATACGACCATCAGGAGCTTCCGACAACAAACAAAAATTCAAGCTTCGTCAATAAGGCTATCAACCTCATTGTGCTCTCAAAGTGAAGTGAACTTGACGGTTCTACGTTATTCCACATCGTGTGAGGAAAAAGACCTCAGGTAAACCTTTGTCCCGTTAGTGGTAATAAGTCTTAATCTTTATTCGTTTTGCATTCTTTTTATTTTGTTCAAGGCAGATATATATTTTTTTTTTATCAAAACCTACATCTCCAACCCAAAAGGTCCAGCTGACTGTACAATTCATTAAAAGTCAGGGGTGTAGACATCCTCGCACGGCGTGGCGCGGCGTAGCGCGGCCGACGCGCAACTAGTGTTAAAGACAACAACATACTCGAGGCCTAACTTATACCTGAAACCTATGAAACCTATGAGGAAAACTACCATTAAACCTCAAAGCTATCAATAACTCTACTTACCAGATTCGTCAGAGTACTTAACATCGACCATTTTCATCCAGCATCCCAACATATGGACCATTTTCATCCTAACCCACATCCCATCCTATCAATCTACGACAGCGCTCCGCGCTTATCAACCGACCACCAACAACTAACAGCTGATTGCTGATGTCAAATATATTATTTTAGCTATAAATTATCCACTCATTGAATTGTACCGAAACCACTCAAGTTAAGTATTTTAAACTCAATCAAGATCATTCATTCCTACATGTAAGCTTTTAATTATTTCTTTTAACCCCAATAACTAGCTAAGGAATCATCGAAGAGTTCATCAATGAGAAACTCATAAGCCCCGGATTCTTCCCACCAACAAGTAGTGCGCACGACTTCCTTGGAGGAGAGTAAAATTCGGTGAGTCAGTTCATTATTCATTTTTTTTTTTTTGGTTAAATAATTAAATGCTACTATGAGAAAGAAAAGATCAATTGAGTGTGAGAGATCTTAAACAACGGTATTAAAATATTTAAATTACTTTCATTCTCTTTAAAAAGAAACCTTGAGTGAGTTCGAAAGTGCCGTATGATTAGCTTTAAACTTTTGAATTTCTCTTTTAATTGATTGATGACGTCATAACGTCAAATTTTGTCTAAGGTCAGTGAACCCTCAGATCGATAACAACGATAATAATTATTGCTATCTGCAAAGTTGGGTGACAATATATTATCTTTTTGTTCGTCCTTAAGACGACACACCAACTAGATACACACACATATTATGTGAATATATCTATATAATTTTGTATATACTTACTCATATTATCTTTGAATTCATTAATTTTCTTTTTTTAAATAAAACGGCTACTGTAATGTATCCATTGCTTTTTTGATTTTGAATTGTAAATAATGTTTATGGAATAGGTTTTCGTTTACGGTGCTCAGTTCAGTAAAGCTTTGATGGTTTGTTTCGATGGCGATTTCTTAGCTTAGATTTGTTATAGTCTTTACGTTAGGGGTTACCACAAATACATTGGAGTAGTGTGGTAACCAAGGAGTTCATACACAACGTGTATTGAACGGAGGGAGGGTTATACTCCGGAACCAATACCAACTTCCGGTTCCTAGATTAAAGTTTTGTGATGACGTAAGCCAAAGAAGTTTTTACTGTGTGAGTTTTTGGTTATTTAAGGATAGGCATGTTATAGTTGTACGGCAGTCCAGTGGCGTTTGCAACAACCCACCCCACCGACGAGCAAGCATTTGGTAACTGCAAGCATGCCTACTAGCACTCAGCCGACTGGACAACCTTCTTCTACGATCGCTTATCTTTTGGGGATCCTGTGGATCCAAAGGATGAGTGATACTGCAGAACATCGCAAAATCGTAGAGAAGGAACAGCAAGTTCCGTTACAAATGCTCTTGTGTCAAAAAGAGTACGAAAAAGATAAATCTATTACGTTAAGATGTCAACAAAAATATCCTTACGTAGTCACTATTCTACCTCTAAATGCGTTTAGCTTGAAATGACTTTACTTAACGTTAAATAAATTGTATGAATAATATTTCGGGGTTTGGAGATAACTCTTTTTGTCCCGGGTTTTGTTCCCAGAAATATGGTCACCGTACCTATGCCCCAGCCGGGGTTACAGGACACGATGATGATAAATAAAAAAAATTAAAGCCGTTTAATCTCCGAATTAGATACTCCTAATAACCCAAGTTTCGTTTTTTCCTGGATGTTGAATCCTAGATACTGCCAAGTTTACCTCTGCTGCAAAGAAAAAGTATCACAATACTTCAAAATAGGGACCGTTAACCGTTTGTTTGATGGATATTTTGTTGTTGGTGAGTTTCTTGTTGGTGCTATATTGCCCTAGTCCGAGCCTTTTTTATTTTTTTAGAATTAATGTTGAATTTTTCCAACAAATTTATGAATGCTGCTTACCCATTTCCAAACATTTACAGATTTTGCTGGTGGTTCATTGATATTCAATAACCCAGCAAAGTGCAAAGTTTCATTCAGTTTCAAAAAAAGGTAAGGAATGAAACTAAACCAATAATTGTTCACCTCTAAGAGATTCATTGAACTCGGAAAAAATCACCTTGAGTGCTTTTTCTTGCAAAAACCTTGAAATTTCCTCTTCAGAAATATTTATGACCATCCGAAATACCTATCAAAAGCAACTTCGTCTCGATTCTGCTTAATTGTTTTGTAGTCAAGGAAACCCTCTGGCTTCATTTAAAGTCCAATTGTGATCAGAATACAAACTCCGGGACATTTCACTATTCACTCGGATTCTTTGGGGTATGTAAAATGATTTATGATTTGGACAAGGAAATACCTATACAGTGGCCTCATTAAACTTTTCATTTACAAAAAAAAAAACTCAATATCATCCTGCCTTACAGCTCTAATAAAGAAGTTCAGTTCTGTGCTGTCAAATACAACACTCTTGTGAGCTATGATAATTAAATAAAAGTGGTCCTTCCACTGCCCAGCAGAAGCTGCAACGCGCAGCCGTGCCAGGCCGGAACACTCTCAACAAATCTTGATTAATTTACGATAAAATATCCGTATTGCTTTTGCTCCTCCACCATTATTACCGCGTATCAGTTTTGTATATGTTTATATGCCCGCAAGTCCTCCTGCAATTCGACGTTTTTCAATTTATCTTAATTACGCCGCAACATGGAGACCAACGTATTAATTCCCACCATTCGCATAGCATCTTCATAGTTCCTCCGGCAGGCGCAACTAAATGATGTTTGCGCTTGGCAATCGCTTAGTCTGCGCAAGGCGAGATGTGAGAATCACAAGTCGAAGTGGAACCTTTTTCTTTATTTCCAGGTATGTATATTTTCTGGAATCGACCAGTGAAGATGGACGCGACTCTGATGATCAGTTAGTAAATATTTTCATTTCGTTTATCCAATTCTTGCATCAGGATAGCTTTATGTATTCAAAAGCAACAACTCGAATTTTGTTTGATCAGCGAAGTCTCCTCTTCTGCACCTGTTCCATCCAATGATCTTGTTCGATTTCACTTTTTTTTCACGAAATGATTCAGGAGTGCACGCGCCCGATAATGACTTTCAAAAATAGTAATTTTTACCGACATCTTTTTGGGGTCATTATGTCAGGAGGATGACGTGAAATAATTTGATTTTTTTGTTTTCATTTGCGGAGAAAATAATCAGGAATTCAACTCGTATTGCTTGATGCCGTGTTATATATACAATGTGCTGCTGTCATAATTCGTGCTAAAGTTTTAAATAAAGATTATGGAGATTTATTTGTTTGTAAAGGCGAAGTGTTACTCTTTGCAATGAAAGTGAGGATTGGTTTTTGAGAAGAGGATTTCAGAGGAAATTTAAACGATGCATTATGAGAAATTATTTTAGGTATATTTCTGAGCAATACAAATATGCATGTTTCAAGATTGTAGGAAGAACAAATGCATCGATAAATAATGTTGACTTAACATTTTAACACAAAAACACAGCTGCTGTAATGTTCGAAGCTTTGGAATTAAATACACTTTTTGCATAGATTCTATTGCATGGCTTTTTGACTCTTCGTCGTTCTTACTTATTGATAAATTGAAACTGGTTGGTCCTAGTAAAGTTTCAATAGATATATTTTTTTCTTACAATATGATGGACACAGGTTTTGAAGTTCTTGTTATTAAACTGTCCAAATATGAGAATGTTGTACTCAAGCTTTGGACGAATGAAGGTCTTATAACTTACAGCAAGATCAAAAAGGGACAAACATTTCTTGCATCGTCAGACAAAACATTAACTCTTTGTCCAGTTTTGAAGAAGGCGAATATGTGGCACTTCTACAAAATGTGGTCATTGATAAACAAAAGGTGCTTAAAGCTGAAAAATTTTCGAAGCAAGCTCCACTCATGGATAATAACATAGAGAATAGAACACTTGAGCGTTTATTTTAATTTTTCTTGTCTTTCATCAACCACCTAGTTGTGACCAACTTGTCAAGCCATCGTTTCTGGAAACTTGGGAGTTGGCTTCGGATATGTGACTCTTGAACAGAATTTCTTTGCCAGAAGAAAAGAAACAAAAAATTCAGCCTCAGCTCTTCGGTTGAAAAAGTGAAAAATTTCCCTAAAGAAAGGCACTCTGAATTCTGAATTTAGTTTACCTTTACCGAGATTTTCGAAATTGAAATATTTGAATTTGACGGGTTGGTTCACAGCCGGACTACTGATGTTGTAGCGACCGAAGATAGTATGCTGGATTCAGAAGGAGCAAATGAAGAAGCGGATGACTAGGCCGTAGCGTTGTGCCATTTTCGGACTTAACAATTATATGCACAGCAGGTGGACAGGAGATTCACTGAAGCCAGCCTCGTATGGCGTCCCAAGTCCAAAATGGAAAAAAGAAAAAAGGGAATGGCTATATATAGATATATGAAACAATAAAAAGGTTGAAAAGAAATAAATGGAAGGAAATTATACCTAAATAAATTACAAGAAATATAAATGGACTAAGAGCCCACAGCAGATATTGCGTGTCAGCGATTGCAAAAAAAGAAGCATAGGCGTTGGAAACTCCTGGAAAGTCTTGCAGTCCATAACCGGGGCCTTAGTGATTAAACAGTGCATCAAAAAAATATGAATGTAACTCCGAAGGTAATCGTGTTAGCCGAAACCGGTTTTTTCTCCATGCAAGACAGCTCGGCTGGTATCCATATGCGGGCTCTAGATCTTCCCTAGCAACAACGTCGAGCTTTGCACCTGGCCAGATCTCGCCTAACCTGCTGACAGCAAGCCTATACAGACGCACGATCTCTGATCCTCACAGACGCACGATGAATTTGACATGCTCTTGATGCCAACCGCCATCGCCGGTGAGAGGAGTTGGTCCCGGATTTTCCTTCATAATTCTCAAGAAGCCTGCTGAAAGCTTGAGTCTTACCACCTGCCATTGATCAGGAGAAATCGTGCCATCAATATTGCTTTTTAAGAACGTCGCTTTATGATCTGGATACTCCGGAATAGAGAGTGCTGGAGTAATGCACTTTGGAACGCTTGGGCACCGGGATGGATACCTATTACGCTTCGACGTGAAGTCGTCGCTGGTCTGCGCATTCGCTTAGATGCACTGGGTCCATTTTATCTTGGCGTTCTGCTCCGGCTTCCCTTCGACTTCCAGTATATTACCGAAGGTCTTGGGGATCCTGGCAGCTGACCACTTGACCCTTTAGCCACCCTTCGACGGCTTGTACCGTCTGGCTCTCACGTGACGACCTCGGTAGAGAACCCACCCCAGCGGTGGGAGGACCGTTATTCACAACCCTTGCACCACTGAGGCGGGCTCCCGCTCGAGACGTACTCGGGAGAGGTTCACTATCTCCAGTAGCGGTAGAATCGTTGTTCACAACCCCACCACTACTAAAATTAGGTACGACTACCGCCTTACTCCTCTCGCTAGAATCTTACGGAAGTGAGGTGTGCTTCCAAGCGCACCTCACTTAAGTGAAACTGACATTTGGTGAAATAGGAATGTCAACAAGAGAAAGATGATAAGTTCATTATGGGTGTGTTCCCCTTCTGACGCTACGGAAAGCCATTTTTCGTTGGTTTTTGACATTAGCTCCTGTGGCTTTCCGACCATTCTACCTTAAGAATTTTCAAGCCCTAAGGTTGCGTTAATAAATTTCAACAAGTTTTTGCTTGGAATATCAGAGAGTTCTTCCAAGTCGTTAAAGAAGTGGCTTTCTAGGAGCCTGTTTTTCTGATAGTATAGCGCAGGGCAGTGTTCAGGTAGTGAGGAGTATCCTCGTATACCTCTTTGCACCACATCTTCTGCATAAGTCGTCCGAACTCAGTTTCAACTTTTTCTTGTGGTAACGCAGTGGTGATGCTTACGAGAAGAGATAGAGACTTTTCATTCAGATGGATGATGCTTTTGTTTTTTTGAGACTAGGCAATCATTTTCTGACTATAACACAGGTATCGAGCGAGCTCCGTCACTTGTTTGTGGTTGCTAGAAATTTCCTTTCGATTGCCTGTTTAAGATATTAGGGTCAGGCCCCACCCTTTTGTTTTTGCCTGATTAAGATCCAGAGTTGATCCTATTCTTGCCAGCTCGTCAGCGCCAGGGACACCCCTGTGCCTAGGAATCTAAGAGAGTTTTATGTTATTGTGTGTACCAAGAACCCTTAGCTTTTCGCGACAAATGAATAAGACCAAGGGTACATTATTTGGTTCTAACAGGACGGAGCAACGGCTCACAATTGAAGGAATGGCTTTTTTGATAGAACAGAAGTACTTTTTCTTAATAAGGGGTGACTTGGAGTAAACAGCTTGCTCCCCCGATCTGCCCCTTGTGGTTTTTTTTTTGTGGAGTTTTTTGAAATACCGCATGGCCAAAATCCGGGTAGAAATTGCCATTAAATCCGCTGATACGCTGGGTAAGGATCAAACCCCAGGATTCAGCATATATAACTTTGTACTGCCCGTTAACAGTGGGGCAGATTTTCAAAATAAAACAATCCCAATTCTTACGAAAAAATTTGAAAAGAAGAAATTAGTTTGTTAGCACCTTTTTCCTACATTTCAAAATACATTATAACTTCAAAACCTTAAGCCATGCCAAATAGCCTAAAACGACAAGTACCATTAATTGCGATTTTTCAACGAAAAACACAATAAGAACCTTAAGATTTTCTAAACCCATAAAAATTCCATGAATTGTATATAGAATATGTAGATCTCTTGGCTATTTGTTAAACAACATACCACAATATTGTAAATCTCAACAAAACATCAGCCAACACTAGCACAGGTGCCATTTGTTTCACAATTTATATCCGACCACCTTTGGGATAAACGGAATAAAACTCTATCCAACAGGAAAGAAAACTGAATCCTCCCCGCAGTCATGTTATTTAGACAGATGTAAGAAAAAAGAAAACCATTCTTTGTCCAATAACATATCCCTGTTCCATCTTAGCCATGTAACTTACTCCTGCCACCGAAAATAGACTTCCCATTATAACATTGCCATTCTTAACTTAGGAGCATGCAGCAACAAAACCACAACAACAACAACCACAATCATGCACCTCTTTAAGATGGTTATCTCTTTTCTAGCCTAACACTAGGAACACTGCATTTAAAAAATGAAGAGGTCAAAGGGGCTTTGAACATGCTATTCGCAAGGAGTTCGCTGACATTCAATTTCACCTCCACAAGTTAGCAGTTCTCTCTGCGGTGGTGTGTCGTCCTCATTGTTATCCTCTGTCTTCATCGTGCTCTTGTTTCCTTGTCTGTTGGGGTATATTTGTAGTTCTTTAAGGTTTTAATGAATTTCACCGGTAAAAATCATTTCAATAAATATTTAAAGATCTTAGGTAATGAATAAGAGTGTGGCTGAATTGTATTCTGCCTCACGTTCTTAAAATAAAAACAGTTTTATTCGGCATCGACCTCACTATTGAGGTTTTAATTTAAGTTGTATCCTTTTATCTTATTGTGTGTCTTGAAACAACCAATCGCATTCACATCACTTGCATTTTTCGGTAAAGCTTAGGGCCCCAGATTCCTAAGTAAACTCTTTTGACTCATATTTGATCACTTCGGCAGTGTCTTTCAAGCGAAGGTGTTTGAAGTCTATGTGAAGGTGAAGTTGGACTTGCAATTGTGTCATGAAAAGTGCATGGACGTGGACGATCACTTCCCTGGAAACTGGCTATAAGGACTTTCAACAAAGTCAGTGACGACAAGGTTTTCTGCATTAATTTTCAACCAACAAGGCATCCTGCCAGTTACAGTGGATGTCTGACAAGGAAGAAGAAACTGCCCAAGAAATCAAACAAATTGCTCAGCAACAAAATTCATGGTGACTGACTTGTCGTACCTACACCAGTGTTGCTGCCAAGTCCGAACCAGCTAGAAAACCCTTAAGAGTACCGAAAAATTCAGAAGGAAAAAGAGCAGCCATCTCTTTGAAATCAGATTTGAAAAGAAAGCACGCAAGGATACATGGACTTTCCAGTCTGGAAAAAATAGCCATTGTCATCAATATCACAGAGACTAAGACGCTGCTACTGGTCTCAATAAACATCGAGTGCATGGTAAAAAGATGTGACATCCTGCACGATCTTCTCGTTATCAATGGCGAGCCAACACAACTTCTGTGACAACAAGAATCTGAGCAAGGAAAGGCAATTGTGGACTGGCTGCGAAAGACAACCCTGAGCATCATTGTTCTAGAATTTCTTTTGTATGGTACACCATAGCGTCTCGGACCATCTATTGGATAAAATGTCCAATTGGCTCACAAGATTACCACTGAACCAAATGGTTCCTCGTTTTAGATCAGATAGGACAAAATCCATTGAAAAGGATTCAGTTCAGAAGTATAGAAAAACACCTCCCGAAAGTGTCCAACATCAATCAAAAGCAGCTTTGGACGTCAAGGGATAGCTACCAGCACCTTCCCTAGTACGTGCCAAATCTGTATGCTCATAGACAAAGGCTGAGAAAACGTCTCCAAATATCTATCAATGAGACAACAACTACCGAGCAGTTTGAAGAGAACTGCAATGTGTCTACATAATGTTCCGGAATTCCAAAAAGCACCACAACAACATCCAGTTCCAAAAGCGGCTGCAAGTGATTAAACCAGAATCCGATGCCTTCAAAACCTCAATAGGACTACTGCAAAGCCACCACCAATCCCGGAAACTATAATTATTAGCAACAATATTGAAGCAACATCAACACAAGAAAAATTGGAAGCGCTTGCCAATTACTTTGAAAGAAACTTCATACCTAAAACCTAACCCAACTGTTTATCTCGCATTTATGGAGTAAGTTCAGGCATCCATTCAGCGGACTGCAGCCAAATCCGGAAGAAATCATATTCGATGACACCAATCCAACGAAGTCACCCAATCAACTGTCCACATCTATGTAATCTAGAGGAGGTAGCAGAGATCGTTAGCAATTCGAAGCCATAAAAAGCTGGACCAGATGGAGTCTCCAACTACATCCACATGCAGTGATGATCTTGCTCACAGTCATCCTAAATAACTGCATCAATAACTTTTACTTCTCTCAGAAGTGGGGAACAGCAAAGATAGTGGCGATTCCGAAGAAAGGAACTTTCAACTTGGTGTCAAACTACACGGGCATATATCACTCCTCAACTACATCAGCAAAATATTGGATGAAGTGATCCTCAGGAGGTCCAAGAGGTTCTGCAGTCAAAATGTATTCATCCCTGACAATCAGTTCGGCTTTCGAGAAAAAAAACTCGCTCACCGTATCACCTTTGGATGCTTCCTAGATGTCGAGAAAGCATTCGACATCGTATGTATAGAAGCCCTTTTCCTTTGCCTCCGCTATTAATTCTTTTTTATTTTCTTTCTTTCAGAAAATTTTTCGTTCAACTGGAGAACTGTATATCATACATAAGCACCATCGGGATCGCCCAAGATTGAAAACTTGGCCCCTTTCTCTACTGTCTGATGACATCTGACCACCCTTTCCCAACTGGAAGTGAGAACCTTCTATAATGCTGATGACTTCCGTCCGGAAAATAAAGGACCTCATAAACAGAGTAACAGACTCTTTGAATTCTACAGGTAATGGGGCATCCGGATCAACATTTCTGAGTCGGAACTTCGTTCTGATACTCCCGGACGGATCCATCATAGCTGGCAAACAGAACGTGAAGTACCTGGGAATCCACTACAAAGAGTTGCTTCTAGTCTAAGAACCAACGACCAAAAATTCAATTCATTTGTGTAGTATAGTAGGTCATACCAACCTTTGAGGTGTTACTTCAAGAACGGCTTGTCTGCTTGTCTTAACAAGTGTCGAACAGGTGTAAAATTTGACGTGTATTTTCTTCATCGATTTATTTCAACGCTTCTTGGTCGGAGGGAAAAAGTGTTAATAAAATAAATATTAAGCTTGTAATTTTGAACAATTTTTGTCATAGGTCAAACTCTCTGTAGTGAGTCCCTAAGATTATAGAAAGGGGAACATTTTTCACAAACCACTAAGGTAATAAGCACTTGATGTTTGAAACGAACATAATCTCTCTGGATCCAATGCTTTCTGAAAAGAAGCTAGTGGGGAACATATCAACAGTTACCCAAATCAGCTAATAAAAACGATGGCCACCGACAACCCGATCCGAGATACCTAAGTGTGTTGGAAGCCCTGGACGACAACATTATCACCATGGAAAACGAGGAAGAAGTTTCCTTCTACGCTGACCGCAGCTAAATGCCAACTCCACCAACAGTCTACACCGAAATCACCACTTGACAACCGGAATGGAAAACACCGAGGATGATAAGGTCAGGCATACATATAGTATATAACATGTACATTTTTCAATGTATCTTATAAGTTGTAAGTCAAATTGTATGCATACATTTTCTGCTAAAAGGTCTGTTAGTAGAGGTACGCCACAAGGCGGTGTCCTATCTCCTCTTCTCTGGAACTTGGTGGTATATGAGCTGCTAACATGCCTGGAAGCGGAGGGTTACAGAGTGATTGCCCATGCGGACAATGTTGCAATTGCCGTATCAGGGAAGCATCCTAACACCTTTAAAAGACTCTTACAAAGCGCTTTGAAAAGGCTAACCAATTGAGCGGACCAGTGCGGTGTGGTCTCGGTGTTAACCCTCATAAAACAGAACTTGTTCTATTCTCTAGGAATATAAAATCCCTCATGTAGATCCTCCTTCTATAAAAGGAATTCCATTAACTTTTACCTATCAATCAAGGTCTAATTTTAGATAAAAAAAATTAAGTTGGAAACCTAATATACAAGAAAGAGTTAAAAAGGCCACAGTGGCACTCTTCTCATTCAAAAAAGCCGTTGGGAATAAATGGGGCCTTCAACCTCGTATTACTCATTAGCTATATACGTCGGTGATTAGAACGATTCTCACTTATTGTGTTGCAGTATGGTGGATTGCTCTAGATAAAGCGGTAAACTGCGACAAACTAAGCAAAATACAACGCTCGGCTTGTTTATGTATAAGTGATGCGCTCTGTCGCTCTAGACGTTCTGGTATATCTGACGCCCCTTGATATTTTTAGCAAACAGGTGGCTGCAAATACGGCCATACGCCTACAAGCTTCCTCACAATGGACCAACAATTGGATTGGCCATTCTACCATTCTGAATTCATTCAGATCACTACCTAGTCACATGACTACACCATCCCAAAACCACAATTCTGTTCAAACTTTCAAGTCACCATTCCTTCTAGAACCCTCTCGAAGGATATGACCTTCTTGAATGATAAATCGGTCCATATCTTCACAAACGGATCGAAAACTGATGAGGGGGTGGGTGGCGGTGTGTACCTACTCAGAAGGACTAAAATTAAGTCTCTCATTCCGTCTTTCTTATCATTGTAGCGTGTTCCAGGCGGAACTTATGGCGGTTAAAGAAGGCTTGTCTTGACTGAAAGAAAACGTGATATCAACTATGGATATCCGCATCTTTTTGGATAGTCAAGCAGCTATCAAATCCCTGGAATCGGTTTCGACTAACTCTATAACAGCCCTTAATTGCCCTTCATCTCTGCTGGATGGCGCAGCAGTTTTACATTCACCTGTGTTGGGTGCCGGGGCATAGGGACATCCCAGGTAATTGTAAGGCCGATGAACTCGCTAAAAGTGGAACAACTCTACCTACCAAGGCAGATATAGGTATATCCATCGCTACTTGTAAACTTTTGCTGAAGCAAGATGCATTAGAGAGATCAAACCTTAGGTGGAACGATATCACCACTTGTTTGGCAACAACACAAATCTGGCAGTAATGGATTTAAAGCGATCTAATTGTTTGATATCTCTAAGTACATAGATTGCACATTAGCACCATGATTATAACCGGACACTGTCTTATGGGAAAGCACGCAACGCGTCTTGGCGTGTTTTCCAATGATTTTTGCAGAAGTTGTATGGATGAGAAAGAGATAGAATCAATCCCTCACCTTCTATGCACGTGCCCTGCTCTCATAGACGAAAACTTCACTTTGGTAATTTGTACTTCAATGTTCCCAGTGATCTAACAAACTTAGACATAGGCAGTCTTTTACGCTTCATAGGAAGCTCCAAATGGTTCACCGGTTGAGGAAAAGGGTTTCCAAGATTCATGTGGTATCACTCATGGTCTAAGTGTGTCAGTCTTCAGGACTGGCAGCCACTTCAACCTAACCACCTAACCTATGCATACATTTTGTTCAAGGAAATTGAATTGAATTGAATTGAATTGAATTGAATTGAATTGAATTGAATTGAATTGAATTGAATAATTGAATTAAATTGAATTTAATTGAATTGGATTGAATTGAATTGAATTGGATTGAATTGAATTGAATTGAATTGAATTGAATTGAATTGAATTGAATTGAATTGAATTGAATTGAATTGAATTGAATTGAATTGAATTGAATTGAATTGAATTGAATTGAATTGAATTGAATTGTGTACAGCATAAACGATCTGACCATCCGGTGTCAGTAATGATGTGGACAGATACGCATACTTGGCTCAACGTTTAGAAACAATGTATTCCTACTGCTAAAGGGTCCCCAAAACATTCCAAATAATCTACCATTGAACCGTCAACAGGAATACTGACGAGTACCGGTGATTGGGCTCAGAACTTCAGGCACCAACATAATGTTCAAACAGGCAGATTAACACCACGCAACACTGTGACCTCATTCAATTCAGGAAACAGAGCCGCTACAGACTTATGTTTTTACTTCTTCTGGAAGAAGTGACTGATATCATCATCACCGATAACTTCAAAAAGTCAGCGGGAAGCGGGAAGATTTAAAATGTACATGCATACAAAGTTACTAGATCTTAAGGTTCTTGGATACCATAATTGTCTACAGACGAAGATGACAAACCTCGAAAATGTGGAAGGATATTGACCAATTTCGTTGCTCTCCTGTATGAACAATACTGGAAGCATTACTATTGAAGAAGCTTAACGTTTGAGAGAAAAAGATGAACTTGAACTTTCCAATCACTCTCTAGGAATCAAAAAAACTAAATTAACACAAATTATCAGCCAAGGAAATCAGTTCTGGAGTGCCATAAGGAACAAAATTCAGGCCCCTGCTGTTCAACATCTACACTGCTGATCAACCAACCAACATATCAGATCAGGAACCAAACCGAAGCTTTCCATATACGACTCCACCACATAAATAACACCTCTTTTTCACAATGAATTGCTTCCAGGACCCAGGAGCACATTAAAAACTTATGGAAATACGTGAGACTTTCATAAAAAGACTTATTCAGAACTTAAAAACCAACATGAGCAGTGTTGCAAAATGTAAGAAAATTGTTGGCAAACTACTCGACAGATTTTGACCAAACTTCGAAGAAACAATCTCGGGTCGATACCTAAAAATTTGCTGAATTGATCCAGACGTTTTCTAAATTCAATTTTTGTATGAATACAAATATATTGCAACAGTATCCACAACCAGAACCATAAGCTTCAGTGAAATATTTATTTGCTGGTAAAATACACCTCTGTGGTTTATCTGAATTCTCCATCTTTTGGGAATTGATTTTTCCTTCAAATCATGCCGTGTTGATCACAAAAGTGTGATGCTATAAAGGAATCGATTGAACAACACTAGAGCAGAGATATCAGGCTTTTATATTGGAATGATGAGGGTGAATGGGAAAAGCTAAATATGTATGCCATCCAACAGAGTATGCCTTGCTACAAACAATTGAAGGAAATTTGTTAGGTTACATGTTCGGCACAATGTCTGGAACATGGTGAAACTATCTTCGAGATGTCGCGGAATTCGTAATGTGAATTTTTTGATCTGGTGTTTCCATTTATTTGTTTTTCTGTCTTTTTTTTGTTGTTGTTTTGTTTTCTTATTTCGATGCTATTGTGTCTTTAGGTTGGGTTATGTAAGAACAAGAGCTCCTGAGGGATCTTCATGTTGTGATGTCTTGAGGATCGATCGAGGTATTCTGTGTCTTCAATAACTCGTTGACATCTTCAAACTGTATGCAATTAAGCGATATGGAAACAGGAGTTTTCCACACTCTGCAAATAGGTGAAACAGCAACAGCAAAAGTGCAAGTACCTATAAATCTTGCCTTCGGTGACTTGGCGTAACGAATGTACACAACAATATACTTACAATTGGTTAATACTTCCATAAAACCATAACGTGTTCGATTCGTGCGCCCTTTACGCAACGGAAAAAGCCATAAATTTGTCGATCCCGTGCGTTAACATGAAGCTGGTAATACCTGGTTGGTGAGTTGTGACGATGGTGGCAGTGGCTGCCACTGAGACTGGCAAAGGTCGAAGAGTTCAATTACGAACGAAAATACATATATCAAAATATTTCGTTCGGACTCTGGATTAAATGGGGATGTCTGAGGCTTTTTTGCAATCCTGATTGTAAATTACGCGACACTGTGAGTCGCATTGTGTGTTACCGGGCGTGTTGACACGTTGTGCTTCGATTTGGTTTTGGAAAGTGATGTTTTCACTTTCAGCCAGGTGTTGCAGAAGGTGGAAAAATTGTAAACAACTTAATCGACAAAAAGGTGTGTGTGTCTGGTTTTTTATTTTTATCTTAAAATAACTCTTTTACAGCAACATCATATTCGATAACAGCCAGTTCGTAGAAAATACTCTTTTAAACAAAAAACAAGACTTTGATACTGTCCTGATAGGTAATAACTGCGTTTTAATATCTCCGGGTCTGAGTCGAGATTATCTTTTAACACGTATTACAAAAACAACATGGGATCCAGGTTTCTATTGAGGTTTAATTCAATAACCCAGATACATCATTTCACTCTGGCCGGCAGATGGCTATTAACTATTGTGAATGATGTCAGCGATTTGTCAGCAGTGTTAGGAAAAGAGAGGAAAAGAAACAGGCATTGCATAAAAAAAGGAAACATAAGGAAGTAGTGAAATGATGTGAGGCCACTAAGAAGGACATTTGTTGAAATTATTTAAATATTTAGGTAACAATAATATTTTTGAATTTGTATCTGTCATTTAGGTATCCATTCTGGAATCACAATCAGAAAATCAGAATTATTTTATTTTATTTCGGGAGAAAGAGACTGGTGGCTTTTGGACAACCAACCAAAAACACCATAACTGCGTTATGTGTTGATTTTGACATGAGAACTGTCATTTAATCGTTGTTAGCTGTCAACGAGGAATGTTATAGTTTCAATTGGTTTGATCGATGAGCCCTGAAGTCACCCTGGGATTGCCCTAGAGAATTTTTGTTCAAAAAAACCCGACCTGGATATCAAATTCCATATATTTAGAGCCTTGGGGATGGTCACCCTGATGAAGTTAATCTTAAGTAGATCTGGGGTTTCGCTGTGGCTGTGTGTCAAAGTAACATGTATTTTAATTCAGTTTCCAAACATGTCTTCGAAGTTTCATGTGCAGTCGGTGTAGGCTCATTTATTAAAAAAAAAAATAAAGAATCGAGCAAAATGGAAACTTATGGCCTTTTCGATTGGCAATTCAGACATTCAGAGGCGTTCGGAACTCGTGTAAACCTTTCTGAAAGTGTTCTATTGACATTCAGAATGACAGTCCTTCTCTTGAAAAGAATGGAGAAAACGATTCTGGATTTGATTTCAGAATCGAAAACAGAACTACTCACACATTTAAACACATAGCTGTCAAAGTGGTACCTAACTCAAAGACTGCTAAAAGTTAATTTTTAGCTAAAAATAAGTAAATTTCATACACACTCACGAGCAGAAAACGAAATCGACCTCTTGCTTTATTTAAAGACAATAATTTCTCTGGCTGTAGTAGTCCAGTCAATTTATGCTCAAAAAAGCTCTTTGCGAGGAAATTGTGGTGTAGTTTTGAATTGTTCGCTCCTTTATGTTTTCGAAGGTGCTGATGCTGAATCCAAATCTGAGGTTTGCCAACAAAATTTCGTGACGCAACATGGAAAAAAATGCAAAAAATGATGCAAAAATGCATTTTTTGGGAGTTTTTTTATTTTACTGTTTTCGAAAATCCACTAGAAATTACTTTGTGTGACAAAATTTAAATTTTTGTCTGTAACATGAACCAATACATACTTCTCTGAAGGTTTTTGATGCGCTGAGCTCAAATCTGGCCTTGGAATTGCTCTAGCACTTCAAGTTTTTGAGATATTCGAATATAAAGATTTAAAAAATGCATTTTTTTTTTTTGAAAATTTGGTTGAGGTAATTTTTTCGAAAAAATATTTATGGTCATTCTGAAGTATGAACATTTGAATTGAAAACTATTTTTGAATCTCTGAAATACCTCCATTCGTCTTCCAGAAATCTTTAGTTTTCGTCTTAAGCTACCTAATTCTTCTATAATCAATGAGATTCATGATTCTTCATTGAACGGATGAGTTTCTTGACTGTATCTTGGGGGATTCCTTCCCATTCGTTTACCAGTGCTGCTTTAAGTTCAATAATATAACTGATTTAGAAGCCAGATTTTTGGCCCTTACCTTTCGCTTATGCTCATCCCACAATGGTCAATGGGGTTTTAGTCTGGGCTAAGCTCTGGTGGGCTAAGCTCTGGTGGTTGGATGTTGTAGGAACTGGGGGCCTCGAGCTGTATCTTTTCCTACACATCAAGTGCGTACAATACCTCCAAGTTGGTAGCCGCCGGATACTGGTCTTGGCTTTATGCCAGGACTTGCTAGACTTGTAAGTGCGAATGTTGATCAAGGAAAGAATTGCAACATTAAACCTATGGCCCTACAGATTGGAGGTTAGTGCGTTGGGTAACGACCCGACCACAGTAAAAAAAACAATTGTTATGAGAGAGACGTGGGAAGCCTCGGATAACGACCCCCCTCAAATGGCAACCAGACCCGGAACGAAAATGGACTATGATCTACGAGTATGCACCTGAAATGTAAGGACACTCTACACACCAGGTGCTATTCAAAAACTTGAATCTGTCCTCTCGCGGTACAAGGCAGACATTACCGCGATCCAGGAGATACGATGGATAGGATCAGGTATAACGAAAAGAAAAGATTGCGACATTTATTACAGCTGTCACCAAAGACTGCACATGCTAGGATGCGGATTCGTCGTGGGAAATCGACTCAGATCGAAAGTCATCGATTTTAAGCCGATAAGCGATCGCCTGGCTGTGATCCGCATCAAAGCTACCTTCCAAAACATCAGCCTAATATGTGCACACGCCCCTACCGATGAAGCTGAGGAGTCTAACAAGGAGGAGTTTTACGACCTCCTGGACGGAGCCTACGGAGCCTGTCTGGAGGACGATGTCAAAGTCGTGCTCGGAGACTTCAATGCTTAAGTCGGAAAGGAAAACATCTTTGGCGGATTAGTTGGAAAGCACAGCCTCCACGAAACGACAACAGACAACGGCTTCCGACTAATCATTTTTGCTGCAGCTCGTAATACGGTGATAAATAGCACTAGGTTCCCCAGGCGAAGGATACACACAGCAACCTGACGATCTCCAGATGGTCGAACTGCCAACCAAATCGACCACGTGCTAATTGGCGCAAGGTACGCATCGAACATCTTGGACGTGCGAACTTTCCGAGGTGCAAACGTGGACTCTGACCACTTTCTTGTTGTGACAAAGTTCAGAGCCCGACTGTCCAACGAAAAGAAAACGAAGACCGCCCAAAGAAAGAAGTTCAACATCGCATGCCTTAGCACATCTGAGAAAGCTAGAGACTACAGTGAGTAATTGACCGGTTAACTCTCTGCCGTACATCCAGCCACAAGCGTCAACAACCAGTGGAACCAGTATCGCGACATTATTAAGGAGACAGCCGAGACCACCATAGGCTATCAACCACCCAGAAAAAAGAACCCGTGGTATGATGATGAATGCGCGGTATTGAAGCAGGAGACGGAAAATGCACGAATGCAAATGCTGCAACGGAAAACAAGAGCAGCAAGAGAGGAGTACCGTGAAAAGAGAAGGAAAGAGAAAAAACCCTGCGTAGAAAGAAAAGAGCATCCGCAGCTTCTCAGCTCAAGTATCTCGAAGAGTCCAGCACCGCCACCAACACCCGCCGGTTCTACAAAACAGCCAAGCAACTGGCATCTGGTTATAGGACTGGCACGCAAGCTCTTCGAAACAGCGAAGGGAACCTAGTCACTGAAGCACAGGGAATTGTAGACGTGTTTAAGCAGCATTTCCAGCAGCTGCTTAGTGGGCATTATGTAGAGGAGGCGACAGGGGAACAAAGAAGCATTAGACCAGTCAATGAAGATCCAGTCCCAGCACCCAGTACTGAAGAGGTTAAGAAAGCCATCCACAAGCTTAAGAACAACAAATCCGCCGGCTCGGATGGCCTACCAGCGGAACTCTTCAAGTATGGAGGAGATGTTCTGGTAGGGTGCATGCACCAGCTCATCAACCAAGTTTGGGAGGAGGAAAGTATGCCCGACGACTGGTCAAATAGTTCCATATGCCCAATCTACAAAAAAGGCGATCCTATGTCCTGCAAGAACTACAGAGGCACATCCCTGCTTAATGTTGCCTACAAGATCCTATCCAACGTACTATGTGAGCGTCTAAAACCTTTCTGCAACACTATGATCGGCACGTACCAGTGTGGCTTCAGGCCAGGCAGATCAACGATAGACCAAATCTTCACATTGAGGCAAATCCTGGAAAAGACCAACGAATTTCAAGTCGAGACCCACCACCTATTCATCGACTTCAAAGCCGCATATGATAGCATAAGTCGCCAAGAGCTTCTATTGGCGATGTCGGAACTCGGGATCCTGAAAAAACTGATCCAGCTATGCCGCATGAGGTTACAAAATACGCGGTGCAACGTGCAAATGGGTAACAGCTCATCCGAGTTATTCCAGACGTGTACAGGGTTCAGACAAGAAGAGGCGCTATCATGTGATTTCTTCAACCTAGTCCTGGAGCAGATAGTGCGCAAGAGTGGTGCTAACATGGAAGGCACTATCTTTAACAGGTCTTCTCAACTGCTTGGTTATGCGGACGACATCGACATCATCGGCCGTTCCAAGAGAGCTGTACTTGAAGCCGAATGCTGGACGATAAGTAGAAAAGGAGAATTGATCCTGGGCACTTTCGAGAGAAAAATTCTTCGGCGGATATTTGGTCCTATATGCGAAGAGGGCGATTGGAGGAGAAGATTCAATCGTGAACTGTACGAGCTGTACCAAGATGTGGATGTAGTCCAAAGAGCCAAAACACGTCGACTACACTGGCTCGGCCACATCGAGCGAATGGACAACAACGCTCCAGCCAAGAAAATCTTCGAATCCCAGCCCCCAGGTTCGAGACGACCAGGAAGACCGAACCTCCGCTATAGGGACCAGGCGGTCACGACGCAAGAGCGCTTGGTCTCGACGACTAGAGGGAGCGTGCGAGTGCGAGGGACCGCAACCGATGGAAGACCGCAATATCTCAGGCAGAGACCCTTCATGGATCGGGAGGCGGATAAGTAAGTAAGTAAGCTCTGGCCAGTCCATTTTGTCAATGCTGACTTCCCCAAGGAATTTGACACTTCCGCGCGCAGTGTGACATGAGGTGTTATCGTACATTAGAACGAATTCCTTGCCGCTAAACCTAACATAAACAAAGACGTGATCCGTCAGAATATCGGAGATGTACCGATCTCAAGTCAAACCTCCTCAAGTGAAATTCCTGTCCATATTATAAAAGATCATCCTCCATAAGCCAGTTTCGGCAGAACAGCATTATGTAGAACGCTCACCAGTTCATCTTTAAACCCTGCATAGATTCCATTCACACATTCTGAACCCATTCGTGATCTTAGCTCACCGCCATTGGTCAACATGCCAACCGTAGTGTACAAGAGCAAATCGTAGTCAAGCTTGTCGGTGAACTGAAGCCAATTTGGGTCCCTTATTGGCAAGATGTTTCGGGTCGAGGCCGGCTACTTTAAGTCATCTCATAACTTTTTTTTTCACTTAAGATGCTTGTTCTTACCTGTCTGAGCTATTCTTGCTGTTCAAATCGAGAAACACAAGACCGATCAGCTTACCAGCAAGACGCCTCGCACTTATGATTGTGAAGCAAAACGAGGTTGAACGAAGGATATCAACCATGAATGGTATTTTCTATTAGTACCATGGCATCATTTGGCATCACTGGCGATTTTTATCAAAATGAATAATGGAAGAACCCAAATTCATTTGGACTTCAACAGACTGAATGACGTGGCAAAGAATGAAATGCCCCAGCAATGTTTGAGCATATTTTAGACTTCCTCCTGTACTCACTTAGTATATGACTCTAGAAAAAGAAAAACCTTTCAACATCACGACTGATGCTAGTTACATTTGAATTGGAGCTGCACTTTCCATCATGACGAATAAGAAAAAGTTGCCGTCTGCTACTGCCAGGGTCTTTTTTTCGGAGAAGAACTTTCATAAGTATAAACCAACTAACTCAGCTTGTTGACGAGCCAACTCATATCCCTGACGCTGCAGGTCAATCTGCCAACACTTTGGACTTGTTTCTTACCTCTGACCCTGATAAATACACTATTAGTGTACTATCGCCTCTAGGCACATCGGACCATTGTGTCAAATCTGATAATTTCTCGTGCCAAATCAATCCAGTTAGAGAGATAATGGCTATAAGAACTGTTTGGCAATACGAGAAAGCCAACTGGGACGGTCTCAATAATTTCTTCAGGAACTTTAACTGGTCACTATGCTCCCTCGGTAGTGACGTTGACTCCAGCGCAGATATGATTACAAATTTAATTCTTCACAGTATGAGAAATTTTATTCCGAACAGGATTAAATCTATCAAACCGAAAGAGAATTCATGGTTCGATTCGAGCTATAAAGATGTTATCAGGGTTAGAGAAGTAAGTTTCCGAAGATACAAAGCCAACCCCACTTAGGAAAACCGGAATAAGTTCAAACAAGCTAGAAAGACCTCTAACGTTCATATTCGAAGAACCAAATTTTTGCATGATCAGAAATTAAGGCAAAAAATACTACAATGTCCCAAAGGTAGTAAAAATTTCTGGTCATTTGTAAAAAACGTACGTATTTCTACCTCGTCTTCGGTTCCAACGCTCGTCTTCAATGATACTCTTGCTGTCAGCTCACTAGAAAAAGCCAATTTGCTTGCAGCACAGTTTGCTGTTAATTCGACGCTACCAGAGAGTGCCGCCTGTACTTGAGAGCGGAAATGATTGTATGGGACAAATCTTCTTTCGCACTCGTACAGTAGCTAGAGTTCTAAAAGATCTTGATGTACACAAATCCACTGGCCCGGAAAGTATCCCTTTCGGACCGCGTTCAATGCAAGTTGTACTGGATGGTTTCAAGTCTGATATTCATAAAATAAATGCTGGTGTGCCCCAGGGCTCCGTTTTGTCTCCGACTCTCTTTCTCATTTTCATTAATGAACTCTTGTCTGAAACTTCTAATCCATTAAATTGTTTTCCTGATGACAGCACCCTCAGCTTTTCATATCCGTTTCTTAATTCACATCCTTGTCCTTCGGATGTGGAACTTGAACGGCAGCGTATGAAAAGCTCATTAAATTCTAATCTTGACAGCATTGTTCAGTGGGGAATAAAAAACCGTGAAGAATTTAATGCTTCAAAAACACAATGCTGTTTGCTGTCTTTAAAGCAGAACCCACCCCCAATGCCACTATCCATGAGTAGTACTTGCATCGATGAAATTGAACAGCTTTCAGTTCTGGGTATGTGCATATCAGATCACCTTCTGTTTCAAAAACGCTGCGAAGTGTTTAGGTTTCCTTCGAAGATGCAAGAAATTTGTCTCCCCTTCTGATCTGGCTGTAATCTTCAAAGCCTTCATTCCTCCAAAGCTTGAATATAATTCTCATATTTGGGCAAGTTCTCCAATAACTCATTTAAGCCTTTTAGATAGAATCCAAAAAAGAGCTCTTAAAATGATTGGTGACTGTACTATAACGGAAACATTCGCATCTCTTGAAAACCGTCGTAATTTTTCATGTCTCTCCTTATTCTATCGCTATTTTTATAAACAGTGAAATAGCCAGCTGCATTCTTCCCCTAAAATAGTTTCACCGTAAAAATCGCAATTCCAGGAATGTGCATCAGTTTACCCTTGAGCCAAATTTCGGACGTACTGTAAAGTACAGAGATTCTTTTTTCAGCCGAAAAACACGAATGTGGAATGCTTTACCCGGCTCTATTGTTCCCGTCCATTTTAATATTCAGAACTTCAAAACTAATGTGCATCGGTATCTCCTTTCAAATTCTTCCCTATTTTCCTAACGCTTGCACTGTGTTCAATCATTTTAAGGGTAGTCACAACCCCTTTAGTGCGCGTATATTATAAAAAAAAATTATGTATTGGCAAAAGTTCATTCATCGATCAGACCAAGGAACAGTCAACTCGTTCTGCGACTTCAAAAATCCAAAAGGTCAAGTAGCAAGGTGGATCGAGAGACTGAAGACTATCAAATTCAGGATACTGATATAAGAGGAAAGCTGCAGACGTATTACGTCCCAGAAAATTAACAAATTGAACAGCAATCACGCGCCAAAAAAAAGAACTACTAATTCCATTTTGGATTGGGAACTGTGTGAACTAAGGACTGACCAGCAAGAAGACTAGGAAATTATTTCGAACACATTCTTGCATTGAAGGAACATCAACAAAAGTAGAAGACGGTGACATATCCAGCTCTCAAAAGGAAAGGAGTACAATGATGTGAGACGTAAGTGGTAGACTGAAAATCATATGCGATGAAACTAATCGTTACTCGGTTAAAAGCTTACGTCGTTGCGACGTTTGGATAGACGCATTAGCAAATAGTGAAAAAAAAAAACAATTTAATTTATGCAATTATTTGTCAATTATTTCCGTGCGAAAAAAATCAGGTAAACTTCCTTAGGCAATTTGCTTCAATCATCAATTTCGTTTATTGAACAGCCTACCTGCTCTAAAACGAAACTGTATTTAAAAACCCTTTCAACGGTCAAATTGAAATCTAAATGAATTCAACATAAATGCGAAAAATTTTCTGTGTGCATTAGCTTGTCCTTAGTCTCAAATGAAAGTCAATATACTTTAAATGATATCCTTAAGCAGGAAGTAAG
Source organism: Dasysyrphus tricinctus (assembly GCA_963921185.1). Lineage (NCBI taxonomy): Eukaryota > Metazoa > Arthropoda > Insecta > Diptera > Syrphidae > Dasysyrphus > Dasysyrphus tricinctus. The sequence goes on from OY992530.1 coordinate 107,187,186, forward strand.
TATGAACACTTAAAATTCATGGGGGTGTCATTAAGAGAACGATCAACTCCGACCACACCGCAGCAATAACAACCATCAGTGCCTCCATGGAGGCTTCATGCAGCGATCTACATCTTGCAATGAAGATGCATCTGATTCAATAATCTCTTCCTTGCTGTATCTATACTACATCCCAGCTGCCATTAGCCACTGCTGCTGCTGCCGCCCACGTAGAACATCATGGAACATAGGATAAGGTCTTACATAACGACCCAAAGCAACATCCACCTGTGTGCAGTAGTGTGGTTTAAATAGTGCCACAGGTTAGGTAGTCTAACGTTGCAAATGCGGCTCCTTACAAAATCGCGTAGGACATGATCAATGCGCACAATTGTTTGTCAGTTGCGCATGCGCACCATCGTGTTCTGATTGAACATACTCCAGAGAGAAACCCCCACACAGCGCTCACATACGCCACAAACCACTCCATTGCCATCACTATTGCCACCGCTTAGCTTAGACACACAAATCGAGTCGCGATTAATCTCAAAATGGTTCATCGCTAACAAGATTACAATTAACACCTGAAATGAATGTGCAACACATATCACCAGGTGATGGTCGTCTTTTGTGCATAACTACGAGAGCTATAGTTGTAGACACATTCCTCTTTTTTTTTTTTGTAGTGACGGAACACGAGTGCTGATGCGGATTTTCAAGATATCGCCTGGCGCAGATCTACTTTACCTACTACTACTCTCCATCCGTTTTGTGGTGCTTTGTCTTTTGCCTTTGAGCATAGGTAGATGTCGCCGCCAGCCAAATGATGCTGAAAACCATGGCGTCTATCCCCATCACAAAGCTAAAGGAGCTTGGTTTAAGTGAATTTTTTGCGTAGGAGTTTGATTGTTGCGACTACTGGAGGAAAGTGCAATTTGCTCCTCAAGCATACAAAACTTAGGAACGTGCGCTATGGTAGTTAAGAAATAGGTGTGCCAATAGTAGCAATTTTCAACCAATGTTTAGTGTTAACGTTTGTTCTTAAAATTTAAATTTATTTAAAAAATTTCGTTAATTTGATTGCTTTAAATAATTTGATTCACTTTTGCTTTTGTGATGCCCCAAATGTTTTTAATGAAATTGCCATTTTTGTTTAAGCAAAATGTTGATTTAACGAGCAACTTTGACGAATCGAAAATGGGTAGGTTGATAGTTTGCCGCGTTAATTATTTGTGACAATTTTGAATTTGTCGTTCAATTTTTTCTATGTTTTTTTGGGTGCTTTGCTAACTGGACATTGATTTAGCATAGTACCACCCCGAAAAGAGGTAAGAACCTCTTTGACCGATTGGTTTATGACAAAATATTTAATAGTTAATTAGTCATTAATAAGTATTGGCTATTTCAAATTTTTTGTTCTGTTTTTTTTTTCTTCAAAAAATGGTAAAAGCTTCTAAAACTTACCTTTTTACTGCTTAATAAATTGCCATTAATTAATCGTTAATTAGTTGTAACAAATTATTTTCGTGGGATGTTTTCTATGTTTTTTTTTTTGGGTGCTTTACTAACTTGACATGACTCCAAAAGCGGTAAGAAAGACAAATTCGAAATTGTCACAACAAATCAACGACTAATTAATGGCAAATTATCCACCTATCATAGAAAACAAATAACCCAAAAACACATAGAAAACATCGCACGACAAGTCTTTTTTTCGTGGGTAGGTGCAAAACCTCAGGCTCTATGAGGACCGGAAAACGCATGCTCATAGAAGTTTGAGATTCTTACTACACTAAAACCACCTCCACTTCCCGATTGTAACTAAGTTGAAACTTATCTAGCAATTTATTTTTAACGAAGTTAAGTAACGTGTTGCAGGTAACTTTCCGATGAAAGTTCCTGCTTATTCCGCGATTTTAAAGCGGTTTTTTGTTCACCGCACCAAGTCGGAAGGTTTTGTTCTTTGCAGACGGCGGCGTACTTAATTCGACTCGTCAAGAATGTCAATAATAGTTGGATAAGCGTGATCTAATAGCCGATTTCTATGTTTTCGTGCGAAACTCTTTATTTCGTCTCGAACCGTTGGAATCCCGAGATCCCTGTGAAGATCTTCGTTTCTTATATACCATGGTACATTTACAAATGACCTAAGCAATTTATTTTCAAACGTTTGAAAGTTACTTTAATTTGTATCGCAGGTACAACCCCAGAGTTGTATACCGTAAGTCCAGACAGGTTTAAGTACCTGTATAAAATCAACTTATTATCAATACTAAGCTTAGAATATTGTAATGACTTTCCAAATTTGAACTATAACGACTCCGAAAAGCAAACAAACGAACACAATAAAGCTTACGGTCGCAGTGCAAACATACCCTTAGTAGCTATAATTATAGCAACTCTCAAACGAAGGAAGCGCCATCTGCCGGATTATAGCAGATTTACCAGCTGTCAAATAAAAGCTTTTTGAAGGGAAATTATTGGGAAATTTCCCCTATGGAAAGCTCTGGAAGCAGAGACTAGAATGTTCTCCTTATTTCGAGAGTTTGGAAAACAAGTATAAAAGGCACATGTTTGAACGGCAGCGACACAGTTTGTTTTTAATCGTGAATGAATAAAGTTGGTTGTAATAAAAGTGAAAAGTAAAGTTGTGAATTAATTCAGTGGTGAATAATAAATCGTTTTGTTTGTAGTAAGAAAAGTAAAGTGTTTTATTTTGCGAAATAAATAAGTGGACGTTTTGAATAAAGTAAATAAGTTTTATTAACGAACCTGAGAAAATATTACAATATTTATACCGAGTAGCCAGTTCATATCTCTCAATTTACTTTTTAATTCTTCGCATTTCTTTTTTACGTGCGGTTTCCATTTTAATTTCGCGTCTAGAGTCATTCCCAGATATTTTGCCTCATTCGCAAATGGAACACGAACGGTATTTAGAAAGACGGGCAATCTATTTATTTTTTTATACGTAAAGTCATTGAGCGCTATTCGCCATGTTTTTGTCCACTCATTAACATTATTAAGAGCATTTTGTAATTTAATCGTAGCTTCGTTAATCGTTTTGCCTACTGCTAGTATTGCAGTATCCTCAGCAAACGTTGCTACGATTGTGTCTTCTGTTTGAGGTATATCACGTGTAAATAGAAGGTACAGAACTGGACCTAAAACACTACCTTGTGGTACCCCAGCCACTATTTCTTTGAAATTAAAATATTCATTTCCGTGTCTTACACGAAAAAGTCTGTTTTCTAAATAGATATTCGTTAAGAATTTTATAAAGTCCTTCAGGCAGAACTTGTCGTAATTTGAATTTGAGGCCTTCGTGCCACACCTTGTCCAACGCTTGCTTCAAGAGCTTTCTCAATTACGTCAGTTATTCTATGCACTTGATCAATTGTTGAATGTTTGCTTCTAAATCCGAACTGATGTTCAGGTATTAATCGTTTCTCTTCTATTATAGGCTGCAGGCGCAGGAGTAGTATTCTTTCAAAAACTTTCGGTATTATTGGAAGAAGCGAAATCGGTCTGTAAGAATTCTTTTCATGAGATGGTTTGCCAGGTTTCAAAACCATTATGACTTCCGCAACTTTCCATTGGCTTGGAACATATTCTAGCCTTAGAGCGGCATTTATTATATAAAGGAGGTTAATTAATCCTTTATGAGGAAGCATTTTTAATATTTCCGCTGTTATTAAGTCATACCCCGGAGCTTCATTAGACTTCAGCTTCTTTATTTCTCTGTTCAATTCAGCGAGCGTAGCGTTTCTGGTTGTGTAGTTCTCACTTGAGCTAAAGCTCATATTAATATTTCCATTGAGTGCTTGCCCCTCAGAAGGTTTAAATGTTTCTTGCAGGTAATCGGCGAATACCGCCGCTTTCTCTTTGTCACTTTTAGCCCATTCGTTTTGGCTTTTCTTAATCGGGGGCACTGGAAGCTTTGGTTTTTTCGTTGTTTTTATAGCTTTCCAAAGTGAGTAGTTGGATTCTTTCCCAGCTGTCAAGCTTTCAAGGTAATTTTCAACTTCACGGTTTTTGAAATCTGATATCGCTGTTTTTAGCATATTACACTAGTGATTTAAAGTGATTTAAATGAGCTTTGTGTTGAGGAGCACGGGTTCGCTGCCATTTCTTACGTGCTTTTCCTTTATCTTTTATTAAATCTTTTCTTTCCTGCGGATATTTTATATCTTTAAAGCGTGGTGTAACCCTTTGATAAGGTGTGTTATTCCATGCTGCCTTTTGTATTATATCAACAAAGGTATCTACTGCGTCTTCAAGCTCAAGAGGCGTTTGTAATGATACCCTCAATTCAACGTTGTCCTCGATATCTTTCTTAAATCCTTCCCAGTTGGTTTTACCGTTTGTTAACCTGGGTGGTTTTTCAATTTTGACAAGGTTTTCGCTCATAGTGAGTATAACTACAGAATGATCTGAGATGAGATCATGGCTGAATCTATATTTCTATGTTCTATGTTTCGCTGCTTTTTATACAGGAGACGCCAGTTGAAGAGGTTGAAAAAATTAACTACCTTGGAAGTATTGTTTCAGCAAATGGTGGTACAGATCTGGACGTTCAAAGTAGAATAATTAAAGCTCGCGTAGCCTTCGGTTGCCCACCCCAAATTTGGAAATCCAGTCAAATCTCCTTATGCAATAAGTTGAGATCTTCGAATCCAATGTCAAATCCGTGCTGTTAGATGCTTGCAAAACCTGGAAAGTCACGACTTCCATCTGGAGGAAATTGCAGCCTTTTGTGAATCGCTGTTTACGCCATATGCTAAAAATTCGCTGGCCACAAACAAAACGTTGAAACTACAAAGCATTCCTTTGAATAGAATCCACAGGGGGCACGGTGGGTTGGAAGCTTGGAAGACCATGAACAACATGGAAATCAACAGTTCTGGCAGAAGCAGACTCCCAGAGAAAGACGTGGCCACAGTTAAAATATCTAGCTGCAGACCGTGAAGGATGGAAACGATTTGTTGGCGCCCTATGCCCCAATCGGAATTACAGGACATGAGGATGATGATGTTTCGCTGCTACAAATGCAGCCTTCACATTTTCGGAAGGCCATTACATATTTTAGACTTGTTACAATTTCCCTGAAGTCTCCATTTCATTTGCCTATAGTGTCGAATGCTGCCTTAAATTCAATAAAGGAAACCTGAAGCTTGTTTTTCGACGCCTAGCTATATTTTAGCCATGTTGGTGAGCAAATCATTTATGCCAATTGTCGAGATATTTTGAGAGAAGCCTGTTTAGGACTCACTCATCAAGTTACACTGAAACTAGTTGTAAGCCATTTGGAAAGCAATATTACAGTTATGCTTTCATTGAAGATTTCAGCTACGATATTTCTTTATAGTTAACCAAAGCTCGGCTGTAACTTTTTTTGAAGATTGGACAGGTTTTTCCCCTTCAAACAGTCTGTTCAGCTCTCAAGGTATTCTTTTTGATTCCCGATACGGTGTTTTCATACATCTGTGAGCTTGTGCATCGGGAAAGATCATCCCAGTCTCGGGGTTAAACCTGAGTAAACTCCAGAAACGTGTTTTTCAGTCAATTGAAATCCTAAGTTAACTCACGTTATTTGGTGAGTTAGTTCAGGGACCTAATTGAGGGCCTTCTCAGTTGTGGCTTCATCTTGATTTCGGTAGTGAAAGTTATCGTCAGTGCAATTTTGTTGTATCGTCATTTCTATTCCAATACGTAAAAGGCGTAGAAAAGTGATATCCTTAGTGTCGCACATCGATTACCCTAGATTTTTGACAACTGAAATATAAAATTATTCCTCAACAGAAAAATTGTTCCTGAGTTAATTCGGGATTTCTTAATTTTCAGGGCTAGTTAACTCTGACATAACTCAGGGTTAACCCTGAAGTCAAAACCGGGCTCTTAACATTACGGATTGAGACATGGCAGCCTTCTATTCCATACGATCCCGAGTTGCTTCTAGTTATCCAGACCAAGCAGTACCCTGGCATCCGTGATAGCTGCGTCTTTGAACTGGAGGTTTGGTCTTCTTCAACCTGGGGTCAATAAGTCGAAAATTTCCTTTGCTGGTGTATTATTGTCCATTCGCTCCATTGAGTTTCTGTACTACATTCACATCTTGTTGATACAGTTCATAGAGTTCGAGGTTGTATCTTCTCCTCCATCCCCTCCCCCCCCCCCCCCCGCCATCACCCACAGTACCAAATATCCATCGAAGATTTTCTCTTTCTTTCTTCTTTAAGCTCTACTTTTCTTCGTATCGCCCGACAGTGGGCACTTTATAAACCCGGACTGGCACTATAAGGGTTTTGTAGAGCATGAACCTCATCTTATTAATGTGAAAGGAGCTTTGAAACCTTTTTGTGTGCCAAACCAAATTATCGAAATATCGTCGGAACACCCCAAGTTTGGATAGATCTCTTCATGCCCTGCGAACTATTTGCTCCGAAACATAATTATTTGAAAAAATCACCATCGATATACCCCACTTAGATAGATCAACGTTCACCAGATGGGGCCTTCAACTACGTTCTAGAGAAACTTCCACAGACAGTAATAGTCTTCCTTGTCATCATAGTCCACAACTCGATCAACAAAAGCTCTTTCTCACAAATATTAAAGAATTCAAATATCGTTGAAATTTTCAAGAAAGGTACTTGGAACATGGTCGCCAACTACAAACCAATATCCCACATCAACAAGTTCAGTATGTAAAGGCTCTTAAAATAGCTAATATTCACGGAGGTCTAGAAGTTCTGCAGTTAAAATCAACCCAGGCATGCAGCTCGGTTTTCGGGAAAACTAGTCCACTCTGGATCCGCTCCTAAAGTCTCATCAGGACATCACCATAAGGGGCTTAGTAGTCATTGAGCTAACGTCTGTCTTGTTGAATGCTTTGTGGATTCCAAGACAGCTCTTATCAATTAACTCCGCATACAAGGCGTTCCTTAATGCACTTTTTTCAAAACTTCTTCGTGCAACTCTGGAACTGCAAATCAACAAAGAAGAGCATCAAAACTGGAGTTACAAAAGGCTTGAAAATTGGACCACTCCTTTAAAACACCTTGACCTGTGAGAAACCAATTTCAAGGGAATTCGAGCAGCTTATCTTCGCTGATGACCTGCTGCTGTCCGAGAAATGTAGGCTTACTTGCACAAATTCTTCAAGTTTTTACAGCAAATGGGATATCCAGATCAACTTATCCAAATAGGAGCTTGTCTGCTTCACAAGATCAGGAGCGGACGTATATGCACAGCTAAAAACTGCAGAAACACCACCCACCCAAGTGCTTCCAGATGGAACCAGATTAGCATCCAAATGCCCCGCCAAGTATATAGGAATCACTCACGGACTGATTTAAAAAAAAATTGCTATACATCGCCATCATTTCAATCACCAATAGCGCAGACACTTCATATTTGAGCCTCATACCATGGCTTAGCACCAAAATCCTACTCCCCATCCTTATTAAATACATTGACACTGGAAAACCTGAACTAAACAAGCCCCGCTTCGTTTCTAATGGCTTGAAATTAATATCGCCACGGGTTTGGTTGGGAAATTAAGACTTGGTCAAAGTTCCATCATATTTTTAAATCGAATAATAGGCGAAACTTATTTCCATCGGAAGTTCTAGATTTCACTAGAACACCCCAATTTACCATTTACAATCAAGTAGGTATGTATCTCTAAATTGCAATCAAACATTCTCTCAAACATATCTGCATCCGTATTAGAATCAACACAAACCATAATTCCGCTGCACATAATTCCTTGCCCGATCCATTAATCTTCCCACAATCTCCATCTAGTACCACTGATTATTTCTGATCACTGCACACAGCACACACATCCCAATTCAGCAAAGCACAAACCCAGCAGTAGTGTGTCGATTTGCAATTGAATCCAAATAAAATGCAAACAAACGTTCAAAAAGAACGCCACCAGCCACGTGCAAAGCTATAAATAGAATCTAACAAATGATATCAAATGGTTTGGTCATTTCTCAGAATGTTTGCACTCCCTCCCTTGGGGCTATTTAAAGAGTGCGCTGCGCCATACCGCACTAGTCCCCAACTGCAAGCCCCATCTATTACGGCCGTAAACTATTGTTAATCAAATCTCTCATTTGTCCAGTTGTCCAGCTTGACTCCGCCATATTCTAAGTCTAACAAACATCCAACACCACCTGGAGGTTGGAACTCACCACCCTGCCGTTTGAATGGCGCGCACTCAGTTGGATTCATGGCGTTATTTGCTGACCTTCTGCTCGACCCTCGAGGAATTTTCCAAACGTAAATGCACTGTAATGAATGCCACAAATCAAGGCTTCCATATTATGGCCAAGTTTGCTTTCAGGGGTATTCTTTAGCGTCTTTACGTCTTGGTTGATCAATCCGAAACAAAAAAAAAACAAACAAAAAACATCGACTGAGCTGTGTTGTGTTGATTTTTTGATCAACGGATCTAGAACCACGCTGACGTTGTTGGCTGCGACTGGCTGGCTATGACTAGTGCGCTTGAGGATCACATTGAGTTCTAGCAGAGTCGTCCACCGACGACGACCAAGCAATACGTATTGCTGAAGATTTATCATTTTCCGCGTGGGCATTGGAACACTGCCACAACAGTGAAGGAACAAAGTGCCAGGTAATGGCATCAGAATCAATAACCACAAATCATAGTTTGATTATCGTGATTTGCCGGACTGATAATAATAAGACTTCGGCATGGAATGAAGATGATGATGTGTGATAGATATGCCATTGAATCTATCGACACATTTGTCTGGGCAAGGCTGGGCTGAGTTGAGTCAAGCCGTCTACTTGTTTGCACGTTGTGTCGGCAATTGATGATGGGACGTGCATTCGATTTATTTATATTCGATTGAAAGATTTCTTGAAAATTATTTCTTCGAAACTATTCAGAGAGATGAATGATGTAGAATCAAAGAAGGGAGATCTGGGAAAATTGAGTGGTTATATCGAGTTTTAAGTTCGTCCAGTATGGTGACCGTGATTGGACTCTCGATGAGCGTAATTACGCATTAGATTCGCATGCATACAAACTAGTAAAAAGGTTTAGTAACTGATTTTCAAAAAAAAAAAAAAATTAAAATTTTCATTGAACTAGCATTGAGTATTGCATTAGCTTATCCTGAAAAATTCTTACTGACTTCAGCTTTAAGTATTATGTCAGATAGTAGTTCATACGTAAGGTGTTTACCAAGTACCTCAGCCTTGCTGAAACTTGAGGAACAACTATTGATTCTATCAACAATTTTATCTCTCAGTTCTGAGAATTTTCTTTCTAAGAGCACCTTTGTGGCATCCTACTCCACTTCAACCTTTGGAAGATAATTGGAACTTCTGCTCAGCTTTCATCGTAGTAGTCCTGCACCGCTTTTTGAGAACTTTCCCTATGGAAGCTCATAGAGGTACGTGAGCCTAAAATTTTGCATCGCACTCACCACTGCGGAACACGTGTAAATCCCTAGGTGCAGGTCCTCGGCAATCAATTTTCTCTAGCTAGTTCGGTCCTTATAGCTAGCAGTCCTCAGTTTCTCTTGGCCAGTTATGTTGGTTTTTTAGAAAAACCTAGATTGGAGCTGGCCATATAAGTTTTGGATATGAAGAGAGGTGCTGATATCTGTACTTTGACGTCTATGGCTGCTTTTAGTTATCCAGAGCGCTCCCAGTAGTCAGTTCCAGACAAACGGCGACTAAATTTCAATTTCAGTGTTCTGAAGGTTTCTGTTTTCGTTGTAGTCGATTAAATGTTCTGCTCGATCTGTCGTTAGGATAAGATGGGTTGCTGTGCTTAGTCGAATAATTTCATAGTCAAAGTCTCTGGCTACGATTGAATTCCGCTTAAGTTGCTGATCTATGGAAGCAAATTAATTAAATCAGATAAAGAGAAGATGATATCCTGGGAACAGTAGAATTGCGAAATACTTACTTACTTGCTTATCCTACTTCCAATTCATGAAGAGTGGCAGCCTAAGATGTGGAAGTCTACCATCCTCTACGATCCTAAGCTCAATGATTCCAGTCACCAAGGCCAAGCTTTCAGGCATCCACGATAGCTAAGTCCTTAAAACTGGAGGTTCGGACTTCTTCGTTCTCTCGTACCTGGGGCTGGGATTCAAAGACTCTCTTGGCTGGAGCATTACTGTCCATTCGCCTGACGTGGTCGCACCATTGTTGTCGAGGTGCTTTGATTTTCTTGAAAACATCCACATCTTGATACAGCTCATAGAGTTCACGGTTATATCTTCTCCTCCATTCACCCTCCTTGCACGCAGGACCAAATATCTGTCAAAGAATTTTTATTTTGAAAGAACCCAGTATCAGCTCCCCCTTTCTGCTAATTGCCCAACACTTGGCACCATATAGCAGCACTGGCAGTATAAGAATTTTATAGAGTGTGCACTTCGTCATTCGTGTGAGCATTTTTGAACCCATCTGTTGCACCAAACCGATGATGTAGCACCGGTCAATTAAGATGTCGATCTTTCATTGTTTTGTTGATAGCATGCATTCGATCAGTCCTCGTTTACTTGAAGACCAACAAGTTCGCCTGTTCTTCAATTGCCGTGAAAGCATCTATAAGGGCCTGTTGAGAGCGGCCGGTGATGTCGATATCATTGGCATACCCTAGAAGTTAGACTGATCTGTTGGAAATAGTTCCTTCAGTATTTACGCCTGCAATGCACACTTTTTCTCCAGAACATGATTGAGGAAAGTACACGATAGCGCATCTTCTTGCTGAATCCCTCTGCATGTTTGGAATATTTCGGAAGAGCTTTTCCCTAGTTGCACATTGCATAGCGTATTTTAAAATATTATGCGACACAGCAAAACCACAAACCACACAACTGAATCAGTTTTTGCGGGATACCAAGTTCAGTCAAGGAGGATTGGATTGGATTGGATTCCCACGCATTTCTCCTTTGTCCAGGCGACAACGGAAGAATTCTCCAAATGAGATCAACGGTGGCTTCTACAGTTTCAGTTTGGTTGAACTACTTAGTGAACACCTTATACGAGGTACTACGACACATTCAGAGCTCAGGCCTATAAGGAGCGGTTAATCTGGCTCCCCACCCTTGGAGTTATATTATAAGGGTCTGGTCCTCCAGGTTGGGGGTCGTGCCGTCGTCAGGGTGACTTCCCAGCCACGTAAAGCTATTTAGTTGCGAAGCAACAACAAGCCTCGGTTACGGACGGATTTAATGTTGACGAACCTAGCAATCGAAATAAGGACAACGAATTTCGGATCTGCACGTGGAATGTATTCTGTCTCTCTATAGGCCACGTGCAGCCGAACATTTAGTGGGAGCCCTAAATTGCTACAAAGCAGACATCAATGCCATCCAAGAAGTGCGATGGGATGGGCCGGGCAAAAGAAAACACTGAAAGACTGCTAAATCTACTACGGTGACTGTTACCGACTACAAGGGCAGCGTGGATTCGTCGTTAGGGGCAGACTTAGGCAAGAAGTCTTGAGTTTAAAATATGTGAACGAACGCCTCACGACAATTCGCATCAAGGCTCAATTCGCCAACATCAGCCTGATATGCACGCATGCCCCCACAGAGGAGAAAGATGACGACAACAAGGACGAGTTCTACGAGCTCCTGGACAAAACATATGAGCAATGCCCTAGCTATGATATTAAAATTGTCTTGGGCGATTTTAATGCCAAACTAGGAAGAGAAGACGTCTTTGGTGGCACAATCGGAAGATAAAGCCTGCACGACACCACCTCCGATAACGGACTCAGGCTAATCGACGTTGCTACGGGGCGAAACGTTGTGGTAGCTAGTGGACATGGCGAATTCCTGGTCAATCAACCGCCAACCAGATTGACCACATTGCGATCGACGCAAGGTACTCCTACAGTATCAAGGATGTCCGGACGTTCCGAGGAGCCAACTTTGACTCGGAGTAGTACCTCGTTGTAGCCAAGGGAATGCTACGGATAACCAGACCAAAGCCAAGACAGTGAAATACTGTGAGGAAGTTCGACGTCGAACGGCTACAGTCGCAAGAAATCGCCAGGTCCTTTTCCGATCGAGTCTCTCGCACCCTCTTAAATAGTCTTTTGCCGCCAACTACAAATATCGAGAACCAGAAAAAAAAACTGCCAGGAAGCCATCAGAGATGCCACCTCTGACGTGCTGGGCCTCGCACGACCCCGATCCACGAGCAAAACCCCTGGTTCGACGAAGAATGCTGGCAAGTACATGCAGCCAAACAACAGACATACAAAGCGCCGCTACATAGAAGGACCAGAGCTGCTCGCGACTTCTACGAGCTGAAGAGGAGAGAGGAACACAAGCTTCTAAGAAGGAAAAATAAAGAGCATGAGAAGCGCGCGATCGAGGAATTAGAGGAATGCCATTGCAGGATATTTTACCAAAAAGTAAAAGAACCTCCCAAGGTAACAAGGCCCGAACCGAGGCCTGCAAGGATGATCAGAAGAACATCGTCGTAGAATCGCAGTCGGTGCTGAGTATATGTAACAATCATAACTGCAAACTGTATAACGGCTATTCAAAGCGACTGGTGATTAATTGGTTAGGAGTATGCCCCAGCTCATCTGCAAAATATGGTCAGAGGAAAACATGCCCGATGAATGGATCTTCAGCATTGTTTGCCCGATTCTCAAGAAAAGATCCTCTGGACTGCACCAACTACAGAGGCATAAGTCTTCTTAATATCGCCTACAAGATCTTCTCTGCCGTACTTTGTGAACGCCTGAAGCCATTCGTCAACAACCTGATAGGTCCATATCAGTGTGGCTTTAGGCCAGGGAAGCCATCGACCAAATATTCACACTACGGCAGATCTTGAAAAAAAACCCAGGAGTTTCAAATGGTGCAGGGAATTAAATTCACGGGAACTATCTTCACATGGGAATTTACTTCACCACTAGTGGGAATTAATTTCACCTTTTTTTGTGAAGTAATTTCCCACTAAATGTGGGAAATAATTTCATCCGAAAATTGTGTGAAGTTATTTCCCACCTATGATATGATAAAAATTACAAAAACGTTAAATTGTGTTTCCTTAAATCCCGATTCCTTAAATGCAAAAGAAACTTGCATACACCCAGCCTCGCACCTACCCCAAATCCTATAATGGGCCCAAGCAGGGGGGTTGCAGGGGGGCAGCATGCCCCCCCATACATACCTCACTGTTTATTCACTGTAATGCTTGCTGCTAGCACTGTATAGTCAAATAAGGCAAAGCATTACAGCGAATAAACAGTGAGGTATGTATGGGGGGGCATGCTGCCCCCCTGCAACCCCCCTGATTGGGCCCATTATAGGATTTGGGGTAGGTGCGAGGCTGGGTGTATGCAAAGATTCTTTTGCATTTAAAGAATCTGGATTTAAAGAAACGCACATTAAAGTGAAATTAATTCCCACAAAAAAGTCAAATTAGTACTCACTTTCAGTGGGAAATAATTTCACTGCAAAAAAGGGAAATTAATTCCCACTAGTGGTGAAGTTAATTCCCATGTGAAGGTAGTTCCCGTGAAGTTAATTCCCTGCACCTTTCAAACGATACCCACCACCTTTTTATCGATTTCAAGGCCGAGTATGACAGCGTCTATAGAGTCGAGCTATATAGAACAATGTCTACTTTTGGCATCCCTCACAAACTCGTCCGTTTGTGCAGGATAACGATGGAGAATGCATGCTGCTCCATAAAGGTCGGCAAAGATCTCACCGACACTTTTGATGTCAAAAAACGTTTTAGGCAAGGCGGCGCGCTTTCATGCGACTTCTTCAGAACGTAACTATAGACAGCCATAATTTTGAGGTGGTCAGAGACTTTGTCTTCCTCGGATCCGCTGTAAACTCAGCGAACGATACCAGTGCTGAGATCAAACGAAGGATAACTCTTGCCAATCGCTGTTTCTTTGGGCTAAGAAGGTAGGTGAGAAGCAAAGCCATCTATCGAGCAACTAAACTGTCCCTGTATAAGACGCTTATCGTCCCGCTCCTGATCTATGGTGCAGAAGTATGGGCACTGTTAACGGTGGGTGGATGAAAACGCGTTAGGCTGTTTTGAGATCAAAATTCTCCGGGTGATTTTTGGTCCCGTCTGCATAGATGAGAAATGGAGAAGAAGATACAACAACGAACTGTACGAGCTGTACAGCGACACCGACCTAGCCACAAAAGTGAAAAGCCAACGACTGAGATGGCTGGTTTACCTATAGTGAATGGACAGAAATGCTTTGGCCCGGAAAGTCTTTGAATCCAACCCCGTGGGACAGCGCAGTAGAGATGGACAGCATAAGAGGTGGCGCAGACAAGTGGAAGAGGACCTCAACCAACTTGGCGTGCAAAACTGGAGACAGCTAGCTAGAAACCGAGCTGGTTGGAAGAAGTTTGTTGGTTGACACTTGAGACCCTGGTACATCCTGGGCTGTAGCGCCACTTTATGTAAGTGAGTAAGTAAGTTCAGCCATCACCATATAGAGCTCCTGGCGACGAATAGTGTTATATGGGGCTTTGAAGTCGATGAATTGATGGTGAGTCTCAACTTGAAATTCGTTGATCTTTTCTAGGATTTGCCTGAATGTTTGGTCTATGGTTGATCTGTCTCATCAGAAACCCCACTGGTACCTTTGCTGTTTCGAAGAGCCTTCGTTCTGGTCTAAAATCCAGCAGCCAGTTCCTTGGCTTTTATCAAAAAACGTTCGGGTGTTGTTTCGATCACGATTTGCGATACTCTTTGATCTCCTTTGGCTGGGAGACTGTGTACGCCGTCTTCTTCCTTCTTCTCCTCTCTTTGCATGTGGATTTTCTGTAACCTTTTTCAGCTGTACACATTCATCGTGATACCACGGATTCCTTTTCGGGGGCGGTTGGTAGCCTATTGTGGTTTCGATGATATCGCGATACTGGGACCGCTGATTGTTGTCGTCTTGGAAGGTGGCGTCTTGGCAAGAAAATTATCAAAGTCAACGTTAACCCCTCAAAAAGTGCTTTGGAGGCCGTTATCATTTGTCTCTTCGTGGAGATTTTTATCTCCAACTAATCCACCAAAGGTATCGAATACTGATTGCTATTAATGACCAGCCTTGCCTTTGTTGGTCTTGGCATGCCCAGCGGTGACATTGTTGTCAGGAGACCTGTGATGATAGTCATCAGTATGTGGAGTTTCTTAAGTTGCATAACTGAAAGATGAAGATGGCCAGAACCATTGACATTTTTCTTCGGTCAGTTCACCATAGATATGTGGTGCGGCCGCCCGGGAACACTGCGGGCATTTGATTTTTTTTGTTGCGCTATAATTGACTACTATACAACTACCTCGAGTGCAATGAAATTACAACGTTCTCATTCGGCAAAAAATTAATTAATAATCTACCAAGCAATGAACAAAACAAAATCAGTCGAAACTGGATCTTCCTTTATCAGAATCATAAAATTTTGTTGTGAACCTGATTTGAAGCTAATTAAAAAAGAACCCAAATGATTTCTCAAGTCATTTAAACTAATGGCCTTAGACTTTAAAGGACAAAAATCAGTTCACAAGGACAGACTTAATAAGAATGCTAAATTTATCGTTCATAGGTTTTTTAATAAATTTTCTTAAAATAGAAATCATTCTTCATCAACTTTTAGGTTTATGACAAAGGCTCTCGCGTTGGGTAAAGCAATATCAAAATGAATTCAATAAACATAAAACATAAATAGCTTTGCTGAAAAGATTTACCTGCCCTCAATACGCAGTGTACAAGACACAGACCTAATAAGACCAGAAAATCAAAATCTACTTAGGTTACAAGTGTACGGAACTGAACCTCACGAAGATGCACTTCCTTTGATTCGATTCACAGACCGGATCTCAGAGGCAGCTGTTGCCTTATACAGCAGGTTGAGTATCTTCTCCTATGGCATAAAACATGCCTCTCGACGATAGCCGCACCAAGTAATTAAGCATTAATAAATACCAATAACATTTTTCCCAGACGCAGAGACTCTAATGTGTGATATTTCGGTTCAATTAAGATAGCGTAAGTGTTTGTTTGCCTTGCCCATTTGCACACAGCAAACTCTTTAAGGCAGCCAGCATAGTGAATCGAGCAGCTTCACTGAGATGCTGGCCGATGATATTGTAACTTTATCTTCATATTTAACAGTTTAATGTGCACCACAGTCTTTAGTGCCATCTCAGAAATAGTAGCTGGCTAGTTGACTATTGACTTCCAGCAGCAGTCTCCTCTGAAGCAGCCCAGTCTCCCAACTCAGGTACCTTTTGCAAAACAGTGGGTAATTATCGTGGTCGTTACTTTAGATCGGCCATATGCTATGATTTTAATTGCTCACCTGGCTTCGATCATTGTTTCATGGAGTACACACTTACTACAAGATGTTGCACATAGGAGTTTTCACAAATGGACCAGTCAAACACAGAATGGTGCGGAGTGTGGGGGAACTTCATCGCCATCTCGCCACAACGCCAACGGCCGACCGGCAAGGAATTGAAAGTACCTTTGAAGAAATTGGAAGAAATTTAATATGGTTTGGGAAAATGTTGTTGTTGCACGGCAGGCGGGCAATCATGACTACTTAAAGGTGGTGGCGGCACAACGACGCGAAGCGGCAGAGGGACAGAAGCACTGATGTCGGATTGGGCATGAGAAATTTATTGTCTGACCAAGATGGTAATTTGTAATTAGACCTGCAAATGGGCTATGCATTCAAAATCTCAGAAGGTGAACACGAACACGCTGTTTTTGGTCTTTTTGCAATGCTTGCGCTATGAATTGGGATACCTACCCAGGGAATGAAAATATTTTCTTTTTTTTGGATTTGACAGTTGTTTGAATGGCAAGTAGAGTTGTAGTAGGTACATGTAGCAACTTCAAATAAGTTTCCCAACTTTGTATGGAAAAAGAGTTGGAAAGGATCGATTTTATCGGAGATAGCCCTTTGATTTGTCTCAAAATGACAAGAAAAATAGACAGTCAAACTTGACAGAGATTTTGATCGAAATGAAAGGTAGTCAATGGATTATTTACTACCATTTAAAGTTAACATGACTACTGAGATTATTAAAAATAGAAAAGCATTCCTACTCAACATAAATACTCATTTTGATGACAGACAAATAAAAACTAAAAAAATGATTGCCTAAACGATCGTGAATTTATAAGTCTTTCTCTCTATCTCTGAGTGGAACCAGATGCAACCAGTAATCAGAAAGTGAATTTATTTATTTTGTAACTCAGATAGGAGAGTATCAATTGTGATGGTTCTTGAATAACCTTAAGCGCTTGTGAAATATTATATATTTTGTATTTTAAAACAAAAGAGTTTATGTAAAAACTTTGCTTTAGAAAATTCTTTTGTGTGATTTTCAGATAGATATGGGTGATTCCGTCCCAACTGTGATTCTTTGTGTCCAGTGCTTTTGTTGTTATTTAATGTAAAATGTTCGTATATATTTTTTTGGTTTTAATTGTGTAAACGGCTATTTACTACAATCTACATTCGATATTATGACCAAATTTGCTTCTTCTTCCACATGGCTTGGAAAAGTGTAGTAAAAATGTCAGTACCGTGGCATGTCCGCTCCTTGTTTTCCGATTAAATCTACTTTTTTCTTATGAAATACTTCATTGGATAGAAATGTTGTCCTTAGAAAAGATTGAGTGCAATACTAGCTTGACAAAATAATGCAAAAATTAAGTCAAAATACTTATTGCTGAATAAAATAAAAATAAAAATGGCCCAGTTTATAGCACCTCCTTAATTATTTTAAATTTTAAATTATCATTGTTTTGTCTATTCGTTTACTTAACAAATTTTTAATATTTAAAGACTGTGAGTAAATGAATTTGGTTGAATTATATCACAACTTTTTCACAATGAAGTCAACAAGAATCAACTAAAGAATTTGAAGTGAGCTCTACTCCATATATTGCGTTTCGCCCAGGCAGTTGGGCACATATATTACATGCTGTTGTACCCTTCTTAGAAGCAATTTTTGATCGATGTGATGTTTACCGCCATTGACTGACATTGAACAACTTTAAGCATTGATTACAAATTTTCTATAGCCGAACAGTTTCTGAAACTGGTTGACCTTTTTTGACTAATGACCATTCAGATGTCATATTTTTTTCGCGAATATCCGAAATATGGGGTGTCAAGCTTTCAAAGACAAGGCCTGGCACCCAAAAGGCAACTAACTTGTGATCAACTCTTAGTTGTTAATATTATCAATATTATCTAACTTATGTTGCACCTGGGCGAAACTTAATATATCGAGGAGAGTTCACTTAAAATTCTTTATTTGATTTTAATTCATTCGCTCCACTAAAACCGAAGAATATTATTTTCTATTTAAGTTGGGTCTTGTGTGTAAATGGAAATTCACACACAAGTGCAGTGCATGCTGCGCATTATACATCAATTTATATTGAATAATTTTGAATAAACAACAACAACTTGTGTGTGTTACCAACCACCAAGTTTATAGGCTGGAGTTATAGCTATTTCACGAGAGCCACCTCGAGAGGCCCAGGGGGCCTGGACCCCCCCCAAGCCTCAAAGATCATATTATTATTTAGGTGATTTCATCATAATGTACATGATTAACTGAAACTTTTTCGTAAATCTTAGAGATTTAGAGGGAGCTCAGATTCTCGAGCCTCCCAAGTTCTGAAACGGTTGTTTGTGTTTGTTTGAGTTAGACCCCTAGCTGACGTTGAAGGTTGGGGTAACTTTTTTCGGAACTTTTTATTTATCGACCGAATTTTGAATCAAACCACATAATTCGATAAATCGTTCGGAATTCCTTAGATTAATGCATTCAAAATAACAATTATTGTTAATAAAGCGTCTTAAGAAAATAAGCACAAGACTTATACAATGGTACAAAAACATGAGCATTTTAAATATTCAACAAAAAACAAAAAAAAAGTTATTCGCAAATAATAATATTTGTCAGTAAAACACTGACCAAACATTTCGTTTAATAATTCATAACTTTCTATAAAATATTAAATTTTGACTAAGTACTTTCAATTTGAATTTACTAACAACCAGAAATTTATCTTCCATTTTAGTGTGAATTATTGCAACAAGAATTGCAATATTAAAAACATTCATATTTAAAAATCTTGCTTCAATATTTACATTAAATTTAAAAACGGAATACATTTTTTTTTAAGGTTGACTTTGCACCTTGCTGTTTGTGTAAAAAGTTTTGGATACAAGAACTTTGAAAAAATAGTTTTTTGATTGTGAAACGAGAAGACGGTAGTACGAAATTGCCAAGAGCAGTAAAATACTACTATAGTACTTTCAACAGCACCGCAGCAGGCAGCACTACGCTTTACTCTCGATCAAAGAGGAGAGAGAGAAAAATGTTTCAAACTTTTCCCTCCAAAACCTGTTTTCCATATTTTTTTTAATTTGATTTCGTGAATAGCAGTTGTGAAAATTATTCAGGTGGGCCCCCCCCCCCCCAAAAAAATTTTCTGGATACGCTACTGTCATCAGACTCCTTTTAGTGGTGCTTAGTCTGGTTATGCTCGTATTAATTGAAAAACTCTTTGCCATCATATGGGAGCGAACCATGAACCTTGCGATTAGGGGGGTTTACATTGCATGACAGCATCGCTTGATGGAAATGGAACAGTATTCAAAATCTTTTAAAAACCATACAACATTGCTTGTCAAGCGGTTGTTTCTTGCGTTCAAATGATCAAATCAAGCCATGTTGTCAAGCAATGTTGGTCCATGTGAACCCCCCTATTCAGAGGCCGATTGCAACAGCGACTAGCATTTTTATTAACACACACAAGCTTGCTATTGTTCAGTCGGTTTCTTTCTTTTTTTCCCCATGCACCCTAGCAAGCTCGTGTGTGTTAGTAAAAATGCTAGTCGCTATTTAAATTGATAAACAACGAAACCTGCATTGGGATAGAGCTAACCATGTGGCTTCAGTGGCGCGGTGTGTAGTGCATCGGCCTCTGAATCGCAAGGTTCATGGTTCGCTCCCATATGACGGCAAAGAGTTTTGTAATTAATACGAGCATAACCAGACTAAGCACCACTAAAAGGAGTCTGAATATTATTTTCTTTTCATTCAAGTTCATAGTCAAGAAATCGTTACATTCCTAATCAACGTGAAATAATTGTTTCGATTTTTGCTTAATAATTCCAGGCTTCGGAACACCAGGAAGGTCGTCCGAACATCACCGGAAAGGTCGGCCGATATCAACTGGGCAAACATTACTATGTGTTTAGAAGAGTGTGGGACAACACGAGATGCTGTCCTGAATCTCGACCACGAGGTATCTTTTCATCGAAGATCATCATCGTCGAAACTAGACATATTATGAACGTTTTTCAAGTAGGTAAATAACATAAACCTGCACTTCATTTCTACGTTTATCTCCACACACACTTACAAAAAAGCCAAACGGAAAGTTTATTGAAAGCCTTTTGCAGTAATTCATGGTGACTACCGATATCTTATAAAATAAACGAAGTATATATAAACTTGGTGGCGAGACAGCTTGTGGAGAACCAGGACCTAGTGGCTTACAACTCTCAACCATTCCTGTGTATGTGTTGTTGGCAGGAATGGAGGATCCTACAATTATTTGCCGACTTCGAAAGGCTCTGGGAGGATTTTCCAGTTCCTCACAAGAGGCTGCAGTCCTTCGGAAAAAACATTTTTGTTTTTAAGTGGTAGCGGCTGGGAAGTTAATAGTCATCGTTGAACAAAAGAAGATCTGAATGGGCAGCTTCCTTCAGGAACTCCGGAACGCACAATTTAATTGTTGTGTTGTGCAAAGTATGTAAGATATATTTTTTTATCACAGTTTTACACCTCAGGTTCATCTGGAGTGAATGGACACCAATGCTCCAGCCCGGAAAGTCTTTGAATCCAACCCCCTGGGATAGCGCAGTAGAGGTGGACAGTGTAAGAGGTGATGTACGCGAATGATAGAGAACACGAAAAAGTGGGTAGCACAATGCTGTCTGTCTGCCTGTACCTCAACCTAGAGCCTAGGCAACTGATACTGAAGCGATTTTCTTCATATTTTGAATTAAGGGTTTTTTTGTTACTCTCCAGAGGGGAATTGAATTATTTTTAGCTCAAAAAATAAAAGTACTTGCCATACAACCGCAGAGATGAAGCTAATTTATCTCGAAATGGCTCCAACGGCTCCAGAGGACCTCAACCAAATTGCCGTGCAAAACTGGAGAGAGCTAGCTAGAAACCGAGCTGGCTGAAAGAAGCTTGTTGGTTGAGGCCCTGGTCCACCCCGGACTGTTGCGTCACCTTCAGTAAGTAAGTAAGTATCACAGTTTGTATCATAAAAGTTATCACAGTTGTTATCAGAGATATTTTCATAATTATCATCACAATTATTATCACAATTACTAAGCATGTTCAGAAAAATGAGAAATCGGAAACTATGCAATCTCAGCCTCACTGTTATATTTATAGCAAACATATTATTCACTGGTTCTTCCGTCATGTCCGGCAATCGAATGATTCACGGGTATTCTGATGACGCTTCTGCATTCAAGTTTTTCTGCCTTGTATCGGTTATACCTGGTATCTGCTGATTCGAGCTTTATTTATTATCGGGATGATTCGGCGTTAAAAACTGGTCCTATTATTCTGACGTTAGGTTGAATAAGTTCCAAGCGTCACTTCAAAGCAGCAGACTAAAACGCTCTATTAAATCAGCAGATACTATACACTGCTTGTGGTACTCAAAACAGCTGGCTACAAAACCCTGTGATACATCAGCAGGTACCACGCCCTTGATGGTGACACTCAAAACATATACGGTGAAGTATAATTCTCACTAGTAATTAAACCAAGAACTGGAATAGCATGGAGCGCTTTGTTAGAGCTTCTTAAAAATATAAAAAGTGTTCTGTACCAAAAGTTAAACAAAAAATTAATTCTTGATTTCGAAAAAAATATTCCAATTTTTTTTTTTTAACTTAATATTTGGAAAACGATTTCTTTTAGAAACTTGGTATCCACCCCTTTTATTATAACACTTTAGAATATAAAAAAGAAAAATATTTTACTTTTATGGAAAATTAACGGTGCGTTTCATACAAATGTAAAAAACCGATAAAGAAAATCTTCTTTTTCTCAAAAACGGTTCCTACGATTTTGGTTAAAAATGCTCAGTAGGTATACTAAAATTATTTCGATCTGCTACAAAATATTATAAAAATGTACACTAAGCATGGATCGATTTTGGGCCTGCATTTGCTCTCGCTTTAGATTAAATATTTAAAAAAGTTAGTTTTGAACTCTTTAACTCATATTTACGCAGATGATGTCCAAATTTATCGAAGTTGTCCTCTAGGTCTTATAGAAAATTATGCCAACATATTGAACGAGGACCTTGAAAGGACATATATGGTGTTCTTCGAACTTTATAGACTGCTCAAAAATGCACACCATTAAAATCAAGGCAGGTTCTTGCAAGGACTTTGGTTATCCCAGTGCTTTTACATGGATCTGAATTTTTTTATAATTGTGATGCGGAAAAGAAGCTTCAAGTAGCAAAGTAACTAGTATACGTTATGTCTTTAGTCTCAGAAGATTGAGCATATCTCACACTTGGCTAAAAACTTGTTAAATATGTCTTTGATCAATTATATCAAATTTTGTTCTCTCGCTTTATTGTTCAGCATTATGATAAGTAGGCAACCAATATATCTGTAAAGTAAAATTCAGTTTTCGATATCTAATAGATCTGCTCGCTTAATTCTTCCAGAATTTTCATGCCTAACTTCCGAAAGCAAATTTTTTAGCTCTATACATGCCTTTGGAACTCACTTCCGCAAAACTTGAGATAACTAAATGACACACATCGGTTTAGGTATGAGCTAAAACTCTCCTTTGCTAATCAGAGCAACTAATTTTTACCGTCACCCCTTTCCACACCATTTTTATCAAGCAAATTCAATTAATTTTAAAATGATTTCATAATTTTATGTACAAGAATTAAAATGTAAAGATTAGTGTAACATCTGAACTTTTTTTTTTATGCTTTTTTTAATCACTTATCTTATAACCTTATTTTTTTCTTTTAATAAGAAATTATTTAAAACAATTTGTTTATTTCTCACAATTTTAAAAGTGTGTACTCTACATATTTATGTATGTTAGAAATGCATACTTTACTTCATATCAGTTAATGCTAAATACAAGCCCGTATGACACTACATTTTTCTCTCATTTTTAATGAACTGCAAATGAAATAAAAGCAGAACGTACAAATTTCTCTTCGATAGGTATGAGTGATGGGTACGCACTATATCCATAAATGTAAAAATGTCGCAAAAAATGTATGAAAAATGTGACTTTCAAATAATATTGGTCAGGTTCTGGCAGATTTTTCTTGACATTTCAGATTTAAAAATCAAAAATAATTTCAAGGTACACTCAGTCACAAAAGGAAATATACATTTTTATATTTTAGTTTATGATGTATATTCACTTTTGGAACACATTGTAGTAATTGTAATTGTGAAAACTAATTTAGGGAAATGCTATCTCTTTCTCAAAAACACTTTTTATCCCTTTTTTGCTCTGCTGACACTTTGATTGTTTTAATGAGAAATAAAATTAATAAAAAATGTAGTGTCATACGGGCTTAAGCAACTATTAATACAATAGTTACCAAAAAAAAAAAGCAATTTTTTTTTTTTTTTGAAAAGCTGTATGTGTGTGTATGAGTGGTCGTATTGAGTTGAAACAAAAAGAATTCTACAGCTTTTTTGGTTTGAGATTTGTTTGCAAAAAAATTTTCTTGCAGTAGTAGCTACTAGAGCCCCCTAATGCCCGTGTATTTAAATACACGTGTTACCCGTGTAATTAATTATCCGTACATGAACCCGTGTCTGTATATTTACACGTGTATTTATAATTACCCGTGTATTTAGCAAAGGAGCTTGAAAATCGGTCTAATTATTGTTTGAATAGTTAAAAAATTGTTTTATGACAGGAATTTGTACTAGTACATTCGTATAACACAGATATTTCAGTATTATTTGTATGCTTTGTTTTACTTCTTAAAGTTCAACTAAAAAAAGTTTTTTTATTTAATTTGGTAATAACTTACATACACTAATATATTTCGAGGATTATTTTTAGGTCTAAAATTAATATTAAAAATAATAATATATAAAAAAGAAATAATTACCTAAGATATCATTTCTTGTATACAGATTATAATGTTTCTGTATTATATTTAAATTTATTTGGCTTTTCTGAACGGCTATATCGATTCTGAAGAAATTTTAAGAGTTTGTTTTAATGAAGATGGCGTATATATAACATAACTTAACTTGAATTATTTAACTATTGTGAACTTTTCCTTTTTATGAATTCAAAGTACAGTAAAAAAAATTCCTTTTCTATCGAAGCCACTAAAGCGCATGGATCTAATCCATTTTTATATAACCTATTTTGTTAAATACGAAGTCCCAATACTAAACGTAAGAATTAGAAATTTTCATAAATTATCATAATTATATTTATAAATTATCATGAATTAAAAATATTGTACTTATTTAGGAAATTTTAGCAGTAAATAAAATTGCTTAAAATTCGGAAACTGGACTTCTTTATTTGGATTCAACAATCTAAAATTTCGTTTATCGAATTATCATCAATCAAGTTCAGCTTGAAGATCATCAAGATTAAGCGTTCGAAACGCCATAGAGTTGTGCGAAGAAACTCAAATTCAATCTTAAAAGAAGCACGTGTATAACCTGTACCTACTCAATCGTTTAACCAGGTGAGTACCTTTGATTTTTTCTTTTCCTGTGCCTTCATAAAACCAGTAAATGCACCGCACCCCGCCACATTCACGTTGTGCTGACGATTTAGCCGTCAGTGGTGGTCGAACCCTACCTCCGATTCCACCGCCAATTCCACCGCCAATTCCACCAGCAAATGCACCAGCAAGTGTACCACCAATTGCACCACCGATTGCACCACCAATTGCACCACCGATTGCACCACCAATTGCACCACTAATTGCACCACCAATTGTACCACCATTGGCACCGCCAATTTTACCACCAATTGCACCACCGATCGCACCACCACCGGGTCAGTCAGGTGTGCCATCACAGGTCCCCATTTCAGAACAATCTGGGAATTTGCCAGGTAATTCTCCATCGAATGCTAATCCTAGCCAACCTTTGGCCCACCAATCTAGAATGAATCAGAGATGTCAAAAGGCGATGTCAATAGCATCAAAAGATTCTTCACGCAGAAGAGCCTCCCTCCAACTGAAACGTCTTGAAGAAGAACGACTGCTGCAAGAAAAGTATATTTCGAAAAATATCAAATTCTTGAGGACAATATTTCCGAAGACGATGATGATGCTGACGATGACTTCAACGGTAACGTAGATGAGCTGCCCACAACCTCGAAAAACCACGTGGAGGACTGGTTAAAATGCAAAACAAACAAAAGAATGCAACATTCATTCCAGATTTGCCTAACAACAGCACACTTAATAATAACTGGCTAGGCCTTAATGTTAAACAACATCCTGACAACACTTTATTGCACACAAGTAATGATAAAAGGCAATTCATTCCACATTCGAACAATAATAATCCAATCCAAAAAGAAGCTTTAAATGATTCTCAAGATGCTCCCACGTTGACACGGCGGCAATTGGCTGCGAGACAATCAACACCGAAAGATCTCCCACGGTTTAATGGCGATCCCGAGGACTGGGCTTTATTCATCAGCTGCTTTGAGAGCAGCACCAGGATTTGTGGGTTTTCAGCAGAAGAAAATCTTGGACGCCTTCGATCGAGCTTGAGAGGGAAAGCTCTTGATGCAGTTCGCAGTCGGCTGTCACAACCCGGTCAAGTGGATAGAATAATAAGTACATTACAGATGATGTTCGGGCGCCCTGAAATAATAATAAACACGTTGCTAAGTAAACTTAAAAACGAACCGCTTCCTAAAGCAGACAAACTAGAATCAATTCTTAAATACTCACTTGAAGTTGAAAACATTTGTGCCACAATGGAAGTGTCTGGTTGTTCATCGCATTTAAATAACCCTATATTGCTGCAGGAGTTAGTGGAGAGACTACCTCCCACCCTTCGTCTTAACTGGTCTATATATAAACAAACACTCCCCGTAATTAACATTTCTCAATTTAGCACCTGGTTGTTCGAAGTTGGCCGCGCCGCAAATGATGTTACGTTTTCTAGTCATTCCTGGCAAGAACAGAAACCACGTCAAGAGCGATCGCATCTAAATATCCACAACGAAGTCACATCGAAAAAATGTAAAGTATGCGATAAAAATTGTACTTCAGTGGCTAAATGTCAGATGTTCCTCGACTACACAGTACAGCAACGATGGAATGTTGTAAAAGAAAAACATCTTTGCCGAACATGTCTTCGTCGCCATAACAACAAATGCCAATCGAGTCAGCTATGTGGAGAAAATAACTGTCCCTATCGTCATCATAAGCTTCTTCACAACTTTTCATATACCCGTGCGAATACGAATGCACAAGAAAACAATGTTGATAACTCACACACATCACAGATGACCAATGCTGCCGCAACTCAGAATGCTCCGAACACAAACCCCTCCACCAATACAGTTGCAAATAATCAACAAACTACAGCATCAACGACATCCATCATAACACCAACACCCTCAAACTGTCACACTCACCCGAAGGAGAATGCGATTCTCTTTAGAGTGTTGCCCATCACTTTATACGGAAAAGGGACAAAAGTAGAAACTTTTGCATTTCTTGACGATGGATCGTCTACTTCGTTGATTGAAACGCAGTTAGCTGATGACCTACAATTGAAAGGGGAAATTTTACCGCTGCACTTAAAGTGGACATCAAACGTAGTTCGCGAAGAATTAAACTCCAGAACAGTTGATGTGGATATTTCGGGTAGAAATTTAATGCATACATTTTCAATTGCAGGCGTGCGTACAGTAGAAAATCTAGATTTGCCCCAGCAAACTATAAACGCAACAGATTTAAGGGAACGGTATACACATTTGAAGGGAATTCCAATTATGTCGTTTGTTAATGCAAAACCTCGTATTTTAATAGGTTTAAAACATTGGAATTTAGGAATTCCACTTAGAACAAAGGAAGGCAATGCAAACGAACCTGTTGCCACTAAAACGCGATTAGGGTGGGTGGCATTTGGCCCATGTGACAAAACTTCGACACAAAATCTAAGTTTGAATTATCATTTGGACATTTGTGCGTGCGGCACTGGTGACGACTCATTTTTGAACGATACTGTTAAAGATTACTTTGCAGTGGAAAGTATGGGAACGAAAAAGATTCTACTTATGTCGTCAGAAGAGGATAGAGCACACAAAATTCTCGATACTCATTCCAGAAGAATTAAAGATAATTTCGAGGTTCCATTGCTTTGGATAAATGATAATTTAAAAATGCCTAAAAGCGAAAACTATGCGCATCATCGTCTGCAGTGCTTAGAGCGTCGGCTGGCTAAAGAACCGCATATAAGAATATTAATTAACAATTTAATCGAAGATTATGTTTATAAAGGCTATGCTCGGAAGATCGATTCGAATTCTGAAGAAAAAGCGAAGACTTGGTATTTGCCAATTTTCCCTGTATTCAACCCAAACAAACCAAATAAAATACGCATTGTTTGGGATGCAGCGGCTAAGGTAAATGGTGTTTCGCTCAATTCCGTTTTGTTGACTGGCCCTGACATAACCTCCCCTCTGCTTGGAATTTTGTTTCGTTTTAGAGAACGAAAGGTGGGCCTGTGTGCGGACATAAAGGAAATGTTCCACCAGGTCCGAATAAAAGATGACGACCAAGAAGCACAACGTTTCCTTTGGAGGAATGGTGAAACAAATAAAGTCGAAACCTACATTCTTCAAGTCATGTCATTTGGTGCAACGTCTTCGCCTTTCTGTGCACAATACATCAAAAATCGGAACGCGCAAGAATTTAACCTTCAATTCCCCGATGCGGCTAAGGCCATAATAAGAGA
Source organism: Dasysyrphus tricinctus (assembly GCA_963921185.1). Classification (NCBI taxonomy): domain Eukaryota; kingdom Metazoa; phylum Arthropoda; class Insecta; order Diptera; family Syrphidae; genus Dasysyrphus; species Dasysyrphus tricinctus. The sequence continues at coordinate 107,215,235 of OY992530.1, forward strand.
TCATTATGTCGATGATTTTATTGCAAGTTATGATAGCGAAAACGAAGCAGCGAAAATCGCCAAAGATGTTATTTATGTACATAGCAAAGGTGGATTTGAAATACGAAATTTTCGTTCCAATTCTCAAAGTTTATTGGACAAATTGAAGTCTCATACTGCTGATAAGTGCTCCAGTGTATCATTGTCAAACGCTGAAAAGATTCTCGGTCTATGGTGGTCTCCAACAAGTGATGAGTGGTTTTTTATATTCAACAGTGATCGAATGAACCCTGAAGTCATTAATGGTAAGCAAAAACCAACTAAAAGGGAAGTTTTAAAATTTTTAATGAGGATTTATGATCCTTTAGGACTTATTGCCAATATTCAGGTGAATTTAAAAATTTTACTGCAGTCGATTTGGAGATCCGGTGTTAACTGGGACGAGAAAATAAAAAATGAGCATTTCTTAATTTGGAATAAATGGCTTCGTCTCTTGCCTGAGATAAACAATGTAAGAATTCCTCGGAGGTATTTGACCATACTTAGCTTTGACAATGCTGACTGTGTTGAGCTTCACATGTTTTGTGATGCAAGTGAAGAAGCTCAAGCTTCAGCCGCGTATATTCGAGTTATATGTGGAGAAGAAGTCGAGTGCCGTTTAATAGCAGCAAAAACCAAAGTAGCACCCTTGCGTCACATATCAATTCCACGAATGGAGCTTGAAGCTGCAGTTCTTGGGAGTAGATTGGCAACTACAATAATCGAAAGCCATTCTATTAAATTTACACGGCAAGTTTATTGGACTGATTCTAAAACCGTCATCTATTGGATCAGGTCACCAAGTCGCAAGTTTCAGCAGTTCGTTTCCTTGAGGGTTGGCGAAATTATTGAAAATACTCATGCTGAATCTTGGAAATGGGTACCTTCTAAGCTAAACGTTGCCGATGAAGCCACAAAGACCCGAATGAATTTTGATTTTTCGTCACAAAGCCAATGGAACAGAGGTCCTGATTTTCTGTGGTCAAACGAACAGCTGTGGCCTAAATGTGAACTTGATTCCACCTTTTCAGGTGACGAAGTTGCTGAACATCTTCATCACACCACTGGAGATATCTGTGAAAAATGGGTGATTGATTTTCGTAAGTTTTCAAATTGGAGAAAACTTCTTAATACCATGGCAAGAGTTTACCTTTTTATTGATTGGTACTTTAATCGAAAAACAGAATTTATAATGCAACATTTCATCGATAACGCAGAACGTTGTTTGTGGAGGCGAGCACAGCGAGAAATATTCAGTGAAGAGATCCATCTTCTCGATCCAGCACGCAATGGCAATGAAGTTTTCGTTCCAAAGACAAGTTCGCTGTTCAAACTGTCACCATATTTAGATGAAGATGGCGTGCTGAGAATTTCTGGAAGAATAGATGCAGCAACCGGAATTAATTTGGAAACAAAAAGGCCGATTGTTCTGCCAAAGGATCACCACATAACGTTTTTAATTGTTGACCACTATCATCGCAAATTTAAACATCAATACAATGAAACGGTTGTGAACGAAGTGCGTCAACGTTTTTACATTCCGAAATTGCGAGTAATGGTTAAAAAAGTACAACGTAAGTGTCAGGAGTGCCGTAACAAAAGAGCTAAACCATCGGTACCTGTAATGGGTGAGCTGCCTCCAGCGAGGCTTAAAACGTATACGAAACCTTTTTCATATGTTGGCATCGACTATTTTGGCCCAATTCTTGTAGCAGTTGGACGACGAGTGGAAAAAAGATGGGGTGTACTCTTTACTTGCCTCACTGTAAGAGCAATTCACGTTGAAGTTGCCCATTCCCTCTCTACTAGTTCCTGTATCCAAGCTTTGAAACGATTTGCTGCCAGAAGAGGTACTCCAATACAAATTTATACCGATAACGGAACCAACTTTCGGGGAGCAAGTCGAGAATTGAAAGCCGCTATTGAACAAATTGATGGTAAGAAACTGGTTGAAGGCATAGGTGAGGGAAGGGTCAAATGGTCATTCATTCCTCCAGCAGCTCCACATATGGGTGGATGCTGGGAGCGGTTAATTCGGTCAGTGAAGCAAACGCTTTCACAGATAAATTTCACTAGGAATCCGAGTGATGAGCTGCTGCAGACAATGTTGGCCGAAGTTGAAAACATAATCAACTCTCGCCCATTGACTTATGTTCCGGTTTGTTCTGAGGATGACGAAGCTTTAACTCCCAATCACTTTTTGTTGGGTTCCTCAAACGGATCAAAGCCTTTAGGCGAGTATAGTGATGAGGGCGTTATTTTAAAACAAAATTGGATGATGGCTGAGCAGTTTAGTAATTCTTTCTGGCGAAGATGGATTCGCGAATATCTGCCCAATTTAACAAGAAGAACGAGGTGGTTCCAGCATTCGAAACCGATTTCTGTTAACGATATTGTCATCATAGTCGATGAAAAGAGCGCCAGAAATGAGTGGCCTAAAGGTCGTGTGCTAGAAGTTAATTTGAGTCGCGACGGAAAAATAAGAAGCGCTGTCATCCAAACGAAGTCCGGAATCTATGTTCGCCCCGTTTCAAAATTAGCAGTCCTAGATGTAGCCGATTCTACAGTTGTTTTAGGTAAGCAGGACCAAAACTCCATCTTACCGGGGGGAATGTTGAGAATGACGGCAACACCGGTGCTATTGATAAATAGATGGCGTATATATAACATAACTTAACTTGAATTATTTAACTATTGTGAACTTTTCCTTTTTATGAATTCAAAGTACAGTAAAAAAAATTCCTTTTCTATCGAAGCCACTAAAGCGCATGGATCTAATCCATTTTTATATAACCTATTTTGTTAAATACGAAGTCCCAATACTAAACGTAAGAATTAGAAATTTTCATAAATTATCATAATTATATTTATAAATTATCATGAATTAAAAATATTGTACTTATTTAGGAAATTTTAGCAGTAAATAAAATTGCTTAAAATTCGGAAACTGGACTTCTTTATTTGGATTCAACAGGTATGGTACTTCTCATCTGGTTCGTTATCGTGGTCTGCCCTACATAATATTTATTTAAACATTCAAGATGGTATTAAAGAGTTTCATTATATTAAGTCTTTTCTAATGCGTCACTATACATAAAGTTTGTATGTATATTTAAAGCACATTCAACTGCTAATTTTTTAAATTTAATCAAATTCATAATCCGAAGAATTTTCAAAACAAAAATGTATGTAAATATGTTCATTTTCTTACTCATACCTAATTGGGTATTAAGGTATTATGATAACAAGTTTAAATCATATGGCTAATAGTGATAGCAATGCCATTATAAATGATGAAACGATAATAAAATGGTAATTAATAATCAAGTTCAATAAATAAATTTAAGAAAAAAAAAAAAACTAATTGTGTATTTTTTTTTTTATTGAGCTTACAACTGGTTTAGTTTCATAATAAACAAAGTTTTTTGTTTTTTTTTTTTTTTTTTGGTAAAAGTAAGAGAATGGAACAAACAAACTTTACTCGTTTTACAGATTAAATAACGAAAAATCATAAAATTTATGAAGATGACTTAAACAATAACAACAAAAATTTGATACTAGTTGTTTTGTTTGAATTTATATTATTATAATATTCTAGTATAAAGGGTTTTCCAATAAGGGTGGATCGGTGTTGGGTGAAATGGATATAAAAAACGTGTGTGTGAGGTAGATATAAACGATTTTTTTAAGGTTCATTTATGGGAAAATAACATCATTCAAATGTCCACCACGGTTTCGTAAGTTAGCACGGATACGACAGGTTCAATTTTTAATAACTCTGCCACACAGATTCATCCAAATTTTAGCGATGGCCTGGATTATCTTGACTTTGAGGGCATCGGTCGATTGCGGGATTGCGGCTTATTGTCAAAGAAAAACCTCACAAGAAAAAGTCAGACAGCGTCAAATTGCATCTTGATGGCCAATTCACTTCACGAGAGATAACCCAGCCCTCAAATAATTCATGAAATATGCCCCTTATAGCATCAGCTATATCCTGTAGGACACCTAGGGCTGACCTGCCTTGGGTCATATGAAATTGGTTTTAATCGATTGGTGGCATTCCTTGTGATGGCAATTCCATCTGTTTTCGATAAAAGACGGACCGATGCTATGATTGTTATGATGTAGCCACTCCATGCCACCTAAAATCCACTCCAAGCAATGATTTTCTGAGGATGCATTGCTACTTGGTGGAACTTGTGTGAATTGGCGTCCAAATATGGCAGTTCTGAACCTACCAGTTCAAACAATAATGAAAGATGTTTATTTGGCTGGAATCGGTATTCAGTTCCAACAGCTTCCGAACCCGAATTTGAATTACTTGCACTGCTGCTAGACTTTGTAGCTAACCTAGGTGATTTGCCTTTAGTGACTTAAAAATATAAAAATTTAGAAAATTAACAACAGGTAAAACCCGTCCCTGTTCAACTAGATGCCTTCTTTATTTTAGCCGCAAAATTATCTGCTTTCTAGGCTACAAGTCATCACCAATTTGTATGCATTTTAGCTAAATCATGTTCCAGGTTCTTAGAACACTGTCTTCGTTCATAGAAGAGAACCCATTGCCAGTCAAAAAAAGACCTTATTCCATCACCCAGTAGAATTGGGGTTGGCTTAGCTTTATAGAAAAGCTTGAGAACGACTAGGCCACAGGTTGTGATGGCTTAGTTTAAGAGTAGCTCTTCAAATATGTCAACTGTATGTAGGCAGGAACGAAAGGGACCTACAATTTTTACTCGAGTTGTTTCTTGAGTTTGAGCGTAGTTATTTTTTTGAACCAGTATTTGTTTTGACCAGAAATTTCACAGAATACCGTACTGCGGATCGATTGTTATACATTTTAAAGCTTCTTTTCATACACTTTGAATTTCGTCAACTTTTACTAACAACACTCCGCTTAAATAGACAAAAAGGTTTTCTTGAAATGAATACATCGCTTATCACAGAAGTTTCTCAAATATTTGAAGCCCCATTGATAATAACAAAGATGAATAATTATAATCTTAGCAATACATTTTATTTATTCATCTAAAGCTCGTTTTTTTTTTTAATACAAAATTATCCATTTTAAATTATTTAAAATTACGACTGGTCTACATCGGTATTAGCATTTGCAGCTGAACCACTTCCTCCGGGACCAGAGAATGATTGAGCACTAGCACTGGCAGATGTACTTCCACCATTAAGTCCTTGGTTGCCAAATCTGCCTCCTTGGTTGCCAAAACCGCCTTGGTCAAAACCACCACCTTGGTTTCCAAATCCACCTTCACCATGACCATGACCATGATGATGTCTCCTTTGAGCAGCGATTGCCACAATCAACATAAGGAATACAAGAAAGAATTTCATCTTAAAATGTGTGTCTGCTCGGTTAAGTTCAAATCAAACTACTGATGCTGATTAGAAAGAATATTAAAGTATTTATAGGAGAAGACCAGACGACCAAAAAAAAACAAAAAACAAATTAAAACCATCTGTATTCTAATTTAAGCTTTTTTATTCTTAACATTAACTTGAGTTAGCAAAAAAAAAATCCCCAAGAACTTTGGAGGCTTATTTTGGAACTTGATTATATCATGTTATCATGTAAACCAGTTTAGATCTTTATTTAACCACACGTGTGCAAAACAATTGCTTAATTTTGATTGAGACAACTGAAAAGATAACAAAAGAAAAAAATATACAAAAAGCCAAAAAAATCCTGAACTATTCACATAATCATGATCGACAGGAGAGAATAAACTGGATAAAATAATATCTTACGATATTTTACATTATTTGTGTTAAAATCTTAAATATTTTAAGACATAAGGTGAATCATAGACTGGTTTTTAAATAGTGAATCCTAGATTCAAACTTTGCACTTGCTTTAAAGGGCACGTATTGGTTTCGTGTATAAAATTATTTCGAGGTTTTATCAAATCTGGAAAAAAATGGTGTCGGTCTGTTTGTAGTTTGTCTGTGGGCCCATGTATACATCAAGCTAGAGCTTACAGATTTGACTAACAAAGGACAATCGGCAAGAATGTGTTACGGCTACCAGGAGCGAGTGACTTCATATCGCGGCATAGACATAATATAGCATTCGCAAATTAAAATAACCAATTCGCAAATTGGTTTAAACGAAACGCAAATAGAATTAACCCAATCGCAATTCAATTTAAATAATTTAAACTATTAACAAATCATTTAAACCAAAGCGCAAATTGAATTAACCCGGGCTCAATTTGTTGTTCCAGCTGTGTGGCGAAGAAATGGCAGGCTTAAAACAGTATGAATAGTTCGCAAAAAGTTTTTGACAAAACCCCAATTGTTAATTCAACAAGTTCTGCGTATTTATCCAAGAACTTACCGAAAAAAAGGTCAATCCCTTTATTATGGATTTTTAACAATTATGGATAATACCAAAATCCATTGGACCCCAAAAAGGACAGCTGGTTATTGTTCCAGCTCGGGTTAGTTCAATTTTGGGTTTTGGTTAAAATGATGTATTAATAGTTTGAGTCTTTTATGCGTATAGTTTAACTATATTTGCATTTTATTTGAATCGAATTGCGATTGGGTTAATTCTATTTGCGTTTGGTTTACATCTATTTGCGGTTGCGTGAAACTTATTTGCGTTTAGGTTAAAACTATTTGCGATTTGGCTAATTTAATTTGCGAATGCTATATTATATCGTCACCTGATTGCAAGAACTAGGTAACTCAATTTTATAAATTTTAGAGATAGCAACCTTTATGAAAGCCTAGCTACTGGAGAACGTTGGAAAGTTTAATTTGCATGTTCCTGAAACTTAAAAAATATCCTTTATTTGTCAATGGTATAAAAAGATTTAATAAAAAATCTTTAAAACTGTACAAAATAATACCGTTTTTGTCAATATATTATAAAAAATGAAAATTGAGTTACCTTAGTTCTTGCAATCAGGGGACGATATGTATCATGACCCCATTAACTATGTACAAGCATTTGAAACGGCCGGCCGGCGAGTACACTTTGGGATTCATCTTTAAATAGCCCAATGACGATTGGACTAGTAATTATTTTGGACGAGCCACTGTGGTTGTAGTCATTCGTAAATCCCGGGTTCAGGTGCCTTAGGGCGTCCTCTATCCGCCATAAGGGGCCCCATGTTGGGCGCCATTTGAAATGAGGCAAAGGGAGAGGATGTATGAACACGGAATAGGTTGGGTAGTTAAAAAATAACGTCCGACCGGATTCTAGGTAGGGGAGGGGAAAATAACCATGCTGTGACGTCATCGACAGCACCAAGGTGTGTTTTGTTTTGTTTTTTAATGTTTTTGAAAAGAGGTGAGATCCTGCTTTGTGGGCGAGAACCCCCATTTCGGTTCATGCTGTGGATATTCTGTCCCTTATAATCTTCGCCACGTAGCCAGAACCCTTCGTTTTCTCTTCATTTCATTTTTAGTTTTATTTGTTTTTTTTTAGTTTCAGGCTCACCCCCACTGTGATAACCCCTAGTTTCCTCACTCCTGTCCCGTTCCTTTTAGCTAGCCTCCCCACCCTATTCCGTTTACCAAAAACCTCTCCCCTTGCCTCGTTTAAAATGAATGGAAGTACATAGGTCTATAAACCAATAACAACGAGATATGTGTCCTTGGAAATGTATTGGTATGGACTACAATAGTGACTATGGCAGCTCATTTCAAATCACTGTGTGAAAAAGTATAAGTGTCAAGCTAGCAAAGCAACTTTGACAAATTGAAAAATGGTTGGCTAGATAATTTGCCGTTAATTAGTCGTTGATTAATTATGACAGTTTCGAATTTGTCGTTCAATGTTTTCTATGTTCTTTTTGGTGCTTTGCTTACTTCATATCAGGTTAGTAAAGCACCCTCTCGAAAATCAGTAAAAACTTCTTGTACCTGATGGTTTATCGCTTAATAATTTGCCATTAATTAGTCATTAATTAGTTGTGACAAATTCAATTTGATCGTGCAATGTTTTCTATGTTTTTATGGGTGATTAAATCAACTCTAACGGATCGAAAATAGATAGGTGCATAATTTGCCGTTCATTAGTCATTAATTATTTGTGAATAAATCAATTTTGTTGTTGCGATGTTTTCTATGTGTTTTTGGGTTATTTGTTTTCTATGAGTGTCAAGCTAGCAAAGCAACTTGACGAATTGAAAAATGGGAAGGGACTAGTTTGCCATTAATAAGTCGTGAGTTAGTTGTTAGTTTTTCGTTTGAAAAATAGATTCTAGACTTTTCTCTTTGTTTACCCTCATCTACCCTACTGAAATTTCGAATTTAAAAAAATCACGTAGTTTGTAATTTTTAAATAAAATTTTCTTTGTATGGTAATTTTTGTATATGCTTAAGGCCACCTAAGCTGGGGCAGATAATTGAAAAACCCCAAAAATTGAGAGTAATTGCTTAACAACCCTATGCCTTGACCATTTTTAGATAGGCAACCCATGCGCAAATTGTTTTTTAAGACACTGCGTTCAAAACTGTATACCGCTCATCTGTTACTCTTATGAGGGTAGGTCGTCCTGTGGCGGGATCTTCTACTATTAAGCCATAAAGCTTTCGATATTAACAGTTTTTGACATTTTTTAAGGGGGTGCTTCGCTTACTTGATATCAAGCTAGTAAAGGACCCAAAAACACATGGAAAACATTGCACTATTGGGTTTCATTTTTCACAAATAATTAAAGACTTACTAATGTCAAATTATCAAGCCATAAGACATTTAGTATAAAAAGTTTTTAACACTTTTGGAGTTATGTCAAGCACCCAAAAAACATAGAAAACACTGAACGACAAATTCGAAATTGCCACAACTAATTAACGACTAGTTAATGGCAAATTATCCACCTACCCATTTTTCGATTCGTCAAAGCTGCTTTGCTAACTTGACACTCATAGAAACCAAATATCCCAAAAAAACATAGAAAACATCGCACAACAAAATTGATTTTTTCACAACTAATTAACGACTAATTAACGTCAAATTATTAAGCACTAAAATATTAAATTTTAGACGTTTTTAATTGCTTTACTAACATGATATCAAGTTAGGAAAGCACACAAAAAAAACATAGGAAACATTGCACGATCAAATTAAATTTGTCACGACTAATGAATGACTAATTAACAGCAAATTATTAAGCCATAAAACATATGGTATAAGAAGTTCTTACAGATTTTCGAGAGGGTTCTTAGCTAACCTGATATAAAGTGAGCAAAGCACCAAAAAAACATAGAAAACATTGAATGACAAATTCCAAATTTTCACAACTAATTAACGACTAATTAATGGCAAATTATCCAACAAACCATTTTTCGATTCGTCAAAGTTGCTTTGCTAACTTGACACTCATGTGAGTTTCTATCAATCGACAATAGAGAGAGCTTGAGATACCGAGTGCTTTCCAGAAGAGCAGTGAAAAGAAATGATCGCTTATGAAGAAATGGGACTTTATGAGGTGTGGCAATGGTGCAGTGGATGTAGTTCTTGACTGCTAACTTAGAGGTGTAGGCTCAAGCTCCTCTCTAGGTAGCATTCTTTTCTAAATTATCCCTGCTTATGCTACATTTCCACCTAACGCTAATCTGAGATTTAATAAGATTTATCTCAAATCTTCTTTAAATCCCGAAGATTTACGATACAAATTTATTTCGTAAATCTTGAAAATTAGAAATTAATCTTGTTAAATCTTTTTAGGACAAATACTTTTACAAATCGAACTAACCTTTTCTTATATGGCACTGAAGGATTCAGTTCTTCTTCACAAATGAAACATTCTATCTCACTTCCTCTTCAGGAGAAAAAGTGAAACACTATTTGCATTAAGAAGGTGCTGCCAAAGTAAATCTCTTTTTAATCTTTTTATGCGGTGGAAACACCAAATAAATTTATTAAAACTGAACAAAGATAAGCCTTTGGTGGAAACATATCATTAACTGGACGCCACCCGTGGTATTTTATGAGATAGTAAACACCTTGATCTCAATCCACTGTGCCAAATCTTTTCTATCCTCCTGCTCTTTCTTACTGGTGCCGTGCAATTCAGGTTGCATTTAAAGGCCTAAGATCTTACAGGCATATAGTTAAAAATATTATTATTATTATTAAATGTGAAAATTGAAAAGGGATTATTGTGCAATCGAATAAGATGTTTGCTTTGCAGTATATTGTTATCTGCAAAAGCAATCCGATCCAATATGCTTTAGCCGAAGGGCAATTTACCTCCCTGGTATATTTGAAAATCATATAGTTTAAAGAAATAAGTCGTACCTTGTCCTATTTATCATAAATCCAAAGTTTGATTACTACACAATTTGTATTCTTCTATTCCTCTATTTAACTCCTATAAAAATATAGTAAACTATTAACAAAATGTGTACCTACAAAAATTAAGCAATTATTATAATGCCTGCTCAAAATTTCACTGTAAGAATTGTAGCAAATAACAATTAGACTAAACCATCATTTACAACAACATAGCAAACATTTTCCATTTGTCGCACGATAATATAATAATTGCAAGCATTTTCCCTCAGGCACACAGCACCATTAAAAAATCATGTAATCCTCTCTTTGTATACAACAAAAAAAAAAACCAAAGCCAGAGAGACAGGTATTATTTTCTTTTCCGTCGGTAGTGGCCGTTGTTGGTTTGGCGTTTTTTCCTGCTTCGATAAAACCAAACACAAATTGATCATCATGTGCCACAAGTCCTCAATTATGTAATTTTTATTGGGCTACATTATTGGCGATTATTATTATTTTCTTTTTCAGTCTAACGGGTCTCTGTACTCTGTTCTCTGTCGAACAAACAAAAAGACACGACTGGTGGCTTAGATGAGGTTGATGGGGTTGGGAAATACGAAATAAATAGCCTTTATAATCGAACAATAAACAAATTTGACAGCCAAAATTATCTACGAGAGAGTATCAAGCTCAAAGTTGAGGGTTTGTTTTACCCACAGATCCATCGGAGGTAGCAAAAAGGGTACATTTGGGTATCTTGAACAAACTGAAGTCAAACTGTCTGGCTGAACTTTAACGGTACCTGCATACCGAGTATAAATTGTGTTCCAGTAAATCATATTTGATTAAATTGTAATCCATTTGAGGTCCAAATTCAATTTATTTTTCAATTCGTTTACGTTCCATTTTTTTTTTGCGATCCATCGATAAAATTCGTTAAGAAAATGCCCATCTCTGATTTGTTTTTAATCCATTTTCGATCCAACTTCGATTTATCTTGAATCGGTTTAATCCACTGTTGATATGTTTTCAATCAATTGTCGATCCATTTTCTGCCTTCCTTTTCGATCCATTTTCTGAGGCGTCGTTGAGCTGGTCTTAATAGGTACATCGTCGATTAACAAACAATTCATTTTTTCGTTTTCAATCCGTTTACGTTCCATTTTCAAACTTATTTCAATCTACATCCCATGCTCTTTAAGTATAGCATCGATAAAATTCGTTGCAAAACGTTGAAAAATTAAACAAAACTCAAACGAAATGCAAATTTTGTATGGATTCACGATAAGGCTTAATTCGTATTCAATCTATCTTTCAAAGAGCCTCTTATAAGCTTTCCCTCTCTAATGATCGTCTTACGCGCGGCGCCAAAAAAAATGGTTTAAGCTTCGAACCCATTTTTGGAGGAGCTGTTACCTTTCTTTGATCTCCGCTAAAATGTCATTAGTGGTGTAAATGGAGTAAAGACAGATTGAAAACGGATAGAAAATTAATCATATCTTTAATGGATATTTGTGCACCGAGGAAGAACGCAAGTAAGTGCGACTCATTCATGTTCCTTACTTTAAATAAATTTGACTCATCGCGACCCTTTACGGTTCAGGTTGAAAAAAAAAGAGATTGCTTTTTTATAATCTCGTACAACCAAGTCGTTAAATCAATTACGAATCGATTGAAACCTTCAATATGCTCGGCTTTGGCAAACGATGAGCGATGGAATCTTACCCTTAAAGGTCAATGGGCCTTCGATTGCTCTTTTTTTTTGTGTTTATATGGAAAATGTTGTAGTTTATGTTGTTTTCCTTTGATCTTGTATCTTGTTGTCTAGCCATTACAAGTGATGCCTGCGTGGCCTATAACCGCAAAAACTTGGTCCGTGTGGTTGATGGAAACGTTTGTTGTGGGAGGAGAGCTAGGAGAGGGATTATACTCATCATCTACATTGATTCGAATTCGCGTTCGAGGAAGTTTTTTTTTTTATTTGCAAAAATCTTGATTAATGAGAAAAATTATAAATGATTGGGCTTTCAATGAATCTTTTGTTGAATGAATAGAGACTTATAGGTTTATTGTTGCACTTTACTGTGGCTATATAACAAAAATTACTTTCTCCGGAACAGATGTTCAGATCTTTGTATTTTCGTTATGAAAGGGTAGTTATATGACTGCAAAATTGGAAATTGAATATAAAAAGAAAACAGTACAAGAAGTATTAAAGATACGGAATAAAACTCTTCAAATTCTTACTCATTGAAAGAGATTTTGATTGCATTGAGCTGATTCAAACGACCTTTGAAAGACATTGGAGCAACATTTAAAATATTCTTATATTAGGGTAGGTAGTAGCTAATTTCAGCTTACCTACTTTTATAATTTTTAACAATTTTCAATAAGTAACTTACTAATAGCTACTATTCACCAATAAACTGCAAATTAGTGAACACGCCTAGGAAATAATTTTTAATAAACTGAAAGATAGGCAATACACCAAAAAAATGACAGTTCGTTGTTCGTCCAAATGAGCGTGAAACATATGGAACCAGCACCAGCAATAGTGACCATTGTTTTAAAACCAATGGCGCAAAATTATAGACAGCCTATTTTAAGGGCCTTAGCGTGACACTAGTTAACATTTGTTTAACTTTAATGCAGCTCTCTTACTTTTTCTGAATTATAGACAAATGCTAGTTAGTGTCGCGTTAAGACCATTTTCTAACCAAATTAAAGTTGAACTCGCCTAAATCAATGACAGTTCGTGCGACAGACGTCATTTGAGCTAGTGTGATACTAAAAAATTAAAATCAGACTTTGGTGATTTTAACTTTCATGCAAGTGTTTAAACATAAAGTTGATTAGAACAGCACCAGCAACGTCAACAGCGTCGTTAGACCAAAGTCCTAAACTTGCTGTTGCTGGTACATTGCCGACAACTTTTCCGCAACAATATTCAGGGGCACCAAACTGCAAAAAAATAAAAACCCTTGGACATGGAACTTGTTGTTTTTGTTTTTAATTCCGTTTCTATGTGAAATGTCAAACAGCTGAAATGACGGTGCCGGTGGCAATTGGATTGAAAAATTAAACTACCTTTGAGCCTGGTGTGATTGTTAAGCTGCCAAAGAAAGGTGACCTTGAGAATTGCAATAGTTGGCGTGGTATCACTGTTTCGTCCGGTTTCCGAGTCAGAGGCATCAAGCTGGCTTCCGCAGTGGTCGATCGTGTGTCGACCATACCAACTCCTTGAACATTCGATGGAATTTCAATCACCGCTTTACCCCACGTTCGTGGATTTTGAGGAGGCCCTCGATCGAGTTAACCGAGAATGTATATGGGGATCGTTAGAACCTCGTGGCATGATGGTTAGTGCGTAGGACTGTCATGCCGAAGGTGTGGGCTCGATTCCCAGCCGTGCCACCTAAAAACAGAAATGTTTTATCTTAGGTACTGCCTCTTGGGAAGAACTGATAAATCCTCCAAGAATATACTTGTCATGAAAAAAAGCTTCTCATCTGGCGGTTCGGACTCGGCAAAAAACTTTAGGTCCCTTCTATTCCTGCCAACAACACACACGCACACCTTCGTAGTGCAACAGGGTGTGAGACGAGGGGATGTTCTATCGCCAATTCTCTCCCTGCTGGCGATGGATGACGTATTGACGGTCAGTGTTGGTACAGCTGAGTGTCAGGGCATTCAATGGAGACCGTTTGAAAGGCTCAGTCATCTAGACTATGCCGATGACATATATGTATGTCTACTGGAAAATAATATCAGTGGGTTGAATTGGATGTGCCACACACTGTAAGTGAAGGGAGAGTCGAGTGGTCTAAGAATAAACAGCAAAAAGACAGAAATAATGCTCACAGGCCGCTCCACACAGCAGCGTATTATTCTACAAGAGACGCCAGTGGAAGAAGTCGACGGTCTAATTACATTGGCAGTATTATTTCTGCAAATGCCGGTACGAATCTGGACATTTAAAGTAGAATTAATAAGGCCTGTGCTGCCTTTGGTACTCTGTCCCCAGTTTGGTAATCCAGTCAAATCTCTTCGCTGTTACTTACTTACTTAAGGTGGCGCTACAGTCCGGGGTGGACCAGGGCCTCAACCAACAAGCTTCTTCCAGCCGGCTCGGTTTCTAGCTAGCTGTCTCCAGTTTTGCACGCCAAGTTGGTTGAGGTCCTCTTCCACTTGCGTGTGCCACCTTTTACGGTGTCCACCTCTACTGCGTTGTCCCACGGGGTTGGATTCAAAGACTTTCTGGGCCGGAGCATTGGTGTCCATTCGCTCTAGGTGACCCAGCCATCTTAGTCGTTGGCTTTTCACTTTTGTGGCTAGGTCAGTGTCGCTGTACAGCCCATACAGTTCGTTGTTGTATCTTCTTCTCCACTCCCCATCTATGCAGACGGGACCAAAAATCACCCGGAGAATTTTCCTCTCAAAACAGCCTAACGCGTTCTCATCCACCGTTAGCAGTGTCCATGCCTCTGCACGATACATCAGTACCGGGATGATAAGCGTCTTATACAGGGACAGTTTAGTTGCTCGAGAGAGGGCTTTGCTTCTCAATTGCCTTCTTAGCCCAAAGACACAGTGATTGGCAAGAGTAATTCTTCGTTTGATCTCAGCACTGGTATCGTTCGCTGAGTTTATAGCGGATCCTAAGTAAACAAAGTCTCTGACCACCTCAAAATTATAGCTGTCTATAGTGACGTTATGTCCGAGACGTCTATGTTGGGTGTACTTTCTTGTTGACAGCATATATTTCGTTTTGCTTTCATTCACCGTTAAGCCCATCTTCTTGGCTTCCTTCTCAATACTCAAAAAAGCACCACTCACATCACGCTTTGTTCGTCCGATAATGTCAATATTGTCAGCGTAAGCAAGTAATTGGACGGACTTTTGAAAGATTGTGCCTCTAGTGTTAACATGAGAGTTTTGCACTATTCTTTCAAGAACGATGTTGAAGAAGTCGCCTTGCCTAAAACCTTTTTTGACATCAAAGGTGTCGGTGAGGTCTTTGCCGACCTAGATGGAGCAGCGTGCATTCTCCATCGTCATCCCGCACAAACGGACGAGTTTGGCAGGGATGCCAAAATTAGACATTGCTCTATATAGCTTGTCTCTATAGATGCTGTCATACGCGGCCTTGAAATCGATGAAAAGGTGGTGGGTATCGATTTGAAACTCCTTGGGCAGAGAAGATCTTGTTGGCGATATTAAGAAGACTGATGCCTCTGTATTTGGTGCAGTCCAGAAGATCACCTTTCTTCAGGATCGGGCAAACAATGCTGAAGTTCCATTCATTGGGCATGCTTTCTTCTGACCATATTTAACAGATGAGCTGGTGCATACTCCTCACCAATTCATCACCAGCCGCTTTGAATAGTTCAGCCACAAGGCCATCAGCTCCAGCAGCTTTATTGGACTTAAGTTTAGGTATGGCTATCTTCACTTCGTCGAGATCGGGTGGACGGAATTGTTGGCCTTCGTCGTCCAGGTTGAATTGTGCAATCTGCATGGTAGTGGAATTCGGTTTGTCATCGCCGTTATACAATTTGCAGAAATGATTTTTCATATCCTCAGCACCGACTGCGATTCTACCACGATGTTCCCTTGATCGTCCTTGCAGGCTTCGGTTCGGGCCTTTAACCTTGGGAGGTTCCTTTAACTTTTTGGTAAAACTTCCGAACTTCATTCCTGCAATGGCATCCTTCTAATTCCTCGATCACGCGCTTCTCATGCTCTTTCTTTCTCCTTCTAAGAAGCTTGTGATCCTCTCTCCTCTTCTGCTCGTAGAGCTCGCGAAAAGCTCTGGTCCTTCTATGCAACGCCGCTTTGTATTGCCTATTGTTTTGCTGCATGTACTTGCCAGCATTCTTCGTCGAACCAGGGGTTTCGCTGTGATGGTCGTGCGAGGCCCAGCACGTCAGAGGCAGCATCTCTGATGACTTCCTGGCAGTTTTTCCACTGGTTCTTGATGTTTGCAGTTGACAGCAAAGAACTATTTAAGAGGGCGCGAGAGACTCGATTGGAAAAGGACCTGGAAATTTCCTCATAGTATTTCCCTGTTTAAGCTCTGGTCTGGATATCCGTGGCATTACCTTGGCTACAACGAGGTAGTGGTCCGAGTCAACGTTGGCTCCTCGGAATGTTCGGACATCCTTGATACTGGAGGAGTGCTTTGCGTCGATCGCAATGTGGTCAATTTGGTTGGCGGTTGATTGACCAGGGATTCGCCATGTCCCCTTATGTATTTCGAGATGCGGGAACTGCGTACTACCACAACGTTTCGCCCCATAGCAAAGTCGATTAACCTGAGTCCGTTATTGGAGGTGGTTTCGTGCAGGCTGAATTTCCGATTTTGCCACCAAAGACATCTTCTCTTAGTAGCTTGGCATTAAAATCACCCAAGACAATTTTAATGTCGTTGCTAGGGCATTGCTCATATGTCTTGTCCAGGAGCTCGTAGAACTCGTCCTTGGTGTCGTCATCTTTCTCCTCTGTGGGGGCATGCGCGCATATCAGGCTGATGTTGGCGAACTTAGCCTTGATGCGAATTGTCGTGAGCCGTTCGTTCACATACTTGAAACTCAAGGCTTCTTGCCTAAGTCTGCCTCTAACAACAAATCCACATCCAAAAAGACGCTGCCCTTGTGGTCGGTAACAGTGTTCTTTTGCCCGGCCCATCCCATCGCACTTCTTGGATGGCGGTGATGTCTGCTTTGTAGCAGTCTAGGCCCTCCGCTAAATGTTCGGCTGCACGAGGTCTATATAGAGAGACAGAACATTCCACGTGCAGATCCGAAGTTCGTTGTCCTTATTTCGTTCGCTAGGGTCGTCAACAGTAAATCCGTCCGTATCCGAGGCTTGATGTTGCTTCGCAACTAAATAGCTTTACGTGCCGGGAAGTCACCCCGACAGCACAACCCCCAACCTGGAGGATCAGACCCTTACAATATAACTCCAAGTGCGAGGAGCCGGATTAACCGCTCTTTATAGACCTGAGCTCCGAATATATCGAAGTAGCCCGTATAAGGTGTTCACGAAGTAGTTCAGCCTAACTGGAGGTGAGAGTAGGAGTTGATAGACAGATGTTCGCTTTGAAAAAAGCTTGTGTACGCTTATGTCCTCTTGAATGCACTGTGTCTACCCTTTGAACATCCAACAGGGGTTACGGGACATGATGAAGATGAAAGTATTAAGGCTCTCCCAAAACTACGCGAAAGATTTAGAATGACAACAAAGCTTTTGCCTGTCAGAATCAATTTAAATATATTTCTAACATCACTCCCTGCTCAATTGTCTTCGGAAATCTAAGCAATATACCTTCCCTGCAACTTAAGACACATATCTTTCGTAAAAAAAAGTGCTAAGAGGTTTTCGATTCTTTTCATACAAAGGCATATAAGTTGGATGTTGGACGATGTACGTACATATGTAACATATGTATGTATGACGGATGAGTTGCCATTGAACCATAATACTATCATATGCCACCATGTTCGAATATACTAGTATTTTCTTTGTCTAAGGACCTGGTATAATTCTATCTTGTGCACGCTGCTTCCAGTCATCTAGACCAAGAACTATCGCATCCGCGATGGCCTGGTCCTTAAACTGGAAATTTGGTCTTCCTTGTTGTTCAAACCTTCTTTGTTTGGAAGGAATCAAAAAACTCTTAAGACTTCTTTGTCAGAATAATATGTGAGTCTACATGATCACTGATTAACAATTATTGTCTTCAATTTAAAATGTCAGTATGTCAGTTGCCCTAGGAGATCGCTATACATTTGAAGGTTTGAATATCTAACAATGCGGTCACTCCATAGAGCCTTAAGTCATCAAACGGTTCATTTGAGATTATATTAGCTATGGGGCAGATATAAACATCTTAAAAACACATGCATTAGTGTTCAGGTACAAGGCTCTCTAAGGAATCTCTGTGCAGCACATTTCCTATATCACTAAACACGTGCGCTTGCCTTTCTGCCTGTTCGATATGCCATCCATTTTGAAGGCTCATCGACATCAGAACACGGGAAGCATCGTCACTCACAGCTAAAACGATGCGATGATGCGATTTCTATGTACCACCATCATGTCCAAAATAGAACGTCGGCCAGACACGACATCTACCGGATAGCGATGCCAAAGAGATGAGGCTGCCAAACAAGACTCGTCGTTGCATCTAGCACACAGAACATCTCAGACACGAATCTTCCCAGAGCCAATTAAGAAATGTTTAACTCGCAAAAGTGTTAAAGTGTGTCTATATCTTATATAGGCGATGCTTATTGTGTGTGACTTAAGAAGCAACATCCAGGGTCTTCGATTAGGAGCGCATGCATGTATGTAAATTGTGTGGCTGTGTATGTGTGTGTGTGTGATATGTCTACACCCATTTAAATTGTGCAATAAACATAAATTTAACCGCAACATATGTTTCCGTAGTGAAATTTATGATGCACATCCGTGAAACATGGACTTTTCTGCAATTAAAAAACCAAGTGCACCAAAAGCAACACATACTGAAAGGATCTTTTTAGCAAAAATCTTCTCATCTAAGAGTTGTTATGTTTTGGTGAGAGGGTAGAGTCAGAGTGTATAATATACACACATCGTGCCTTGCCACACACTATGTAATGTGCTGCTTTTCAAGTGTTAAAACACTTCTTGGAAGCATATTTTTTTCAACTTTTTTCCTGGAGAGAAATTTCCTTTTATAATTTGTAAGGTGTTGATTTTACTTAGTATTAAAAGTTTTTCAACCAACTTCATCCTGCGACAGTATCTTCTGTTTTCTGCATCCAGTCAACGAAAACCTCTTTCAGCTTGAAAATGGACTTTGTTTTGATTTTAGTTCTAGTTCAAATTATGATAATTTGATAAAATCAAAAGATATTCAGCTGAATGCAAAAACAGCAGTTATAAGCTAAGTTTCTCGTCACCTGATTACAACAATAACATCTTCTGAGGATTCAAGAAAACCAACGTCGAACTGATCTTAACCACTTTTTTCTTATGAAGCTTTGACTAATATTTTATTTTCCGTGTTTTATTGAAACATCGCCGAAGCCACCGCACCGCAACTCAGACAGTTGAAATAATACACGCAGTGCAACCATAATAACCTCTTACCCAGTACTTAACCGTTTTTCAAGGAACGTTTTGAAACATCGTGACATCGGAAGCTTACTTCTTCCATCTTGATTATCTCATTAGTGCTCAAATCCTTTGACGAGGTTTTTATACGATTGGATGCTTTTAGTTGCTCAGAACAACGGTTTTCATACAGCGAAGAATTAGGTAATTTGTAATAATATCGACGAAGCACCGCAATTAAAATCGCCCGAAACAACGATATTACTATGTGAATAGTATGAAAAACAAAAATCTGGATGGAGTCCGACTGGTGCTTTGAACTTGTTAGAAGTGTCAAACTACTATTCGAACCAGGGCTACGATGAAATAGGTTAGATTATGTAGAAGGGCTGACGGTTGATCTCGTTACCGTCACACTTAGATCTGTGTAGATCCGTTGTGATACCCTAATAAATTGTATTCCACTTAATGTAGAAAACCTATGTGTTCTGTTAGCAGGCAAGAAATTTAGAGGCGTTGATGAAATTCAGAAGGCTATTAGCCGAAGTTCCAGAAAGTTCCTCTAGGTCGTCATAGAAATGATTTCCTTGGTGTTTCTTCCTTAAATGACAGAAAGCTGGGCAGTGGCAAAGGAAGGGTAAGGTATCCTCATGTGCTTCTTCGTCGCTGCACCCTCTGCAAAGGTCGTCAGTACTGAGCCTCATTTTCTTTTTATGGTATCTCAGTAGGTTGTGTCCGGTGATTATGCTGACAAGGGAACGAAGATGTTTCTTGTTCATTTGCATAATTTTGTCTGTTCTTTGCTTATTGAAATTTGGCCATAACTTTCTAGTTGTGGCGCATGTTTCAAGCAGATTCCATCTTTCATTGGTTTTTTCTAATATTTTGTTACCAATATCCTGTTTGATGCTTCAGGTTAGTACTTTGATATGTTGTTCGGCTTGACTTGAATCAAGTGACGAACCCGTTCTAGCCAGCTCATCAGCTTTCTCGTTTCCCTGTTCATCACTGTGACCGGGAACCCAGCAGAGTCTAATGTTATGCTGCATGCCAAGAACCCTAAGCTCTTCGCGACAGCAAGTCACAAGCTTCAAATGTATCTCGGTGGCAGAAATTGCTTTTATTGCTGCTTGGCTATCAATAAAGAGGGCGATATCAGCTCATTGATATTTGCATAGCTGCTTTTGTCACTGCCAAGACCTCGGCTTGGAAGACACTGCAAAAGTCCGGAAGTCTGAAGGAGCTAGCTGATTCCAGAGTTTCCGAGAAAGTTCCTGCACCAACTCCAGTGTCCATCTTCGAACCATCAGTGAAGACAGTTATCGTAGATTCATTACTGATAGGTTGGTTGTTTTCCCACTCCTCTCTATTAGGAAAAGAGGTAGTGAAGGTATTGAAGGGTCTATTGCCCACATATCTCTGAAGGATTTGAGTATGGCCCGATGTGCTTTGCTTCCAGCATTTAGCACGACTAGATCTAGGGGTTTCAAGTTGAGTATCGCTTCCAGTCCCGCTGTGGGAGTGGTTTTCAACGCCCCCATAATACCTAAGCATGCTAATCTTTGAACTTTTGTCAAGGTATTCAGGTTTGTTGTGATGAAATAAGCAAGTATGAAGCCACATAAAATTTAAGTTTTGGTTAAAGCTGATAAGCAATACGTGAACGGTTCCGATTCTTAGAGCAAGTTCTGCTTTTGGTTTATTGCATCCAAATAAAAACATGTAACACCAATTTTTAAATCGTTTATGAAGAAAATAAGACTATTAGGCTCAATATTCCTAATTCATTAAATGTTGTTTGAAGTCAGAAATTCGAACTCAAAAGTTCTGTGGGGTATAATATCGTCTTTCAACCATTTTCTATAAGAAAAGTTGTGAAATCGCCTCAAGATACAAAAACGCATGCTGGGAAATAAAAATTGATTTTTTTTTTAATAGGTGTTGAGTAGACGCCTCTTCGGTTAAAATTTCAGTGCTGCCAATTTTCAGGAACATACTTTTTTATATCAAAATGTGGGACTTCCCTTTTGTATGGTTTTTAACGTGAACAAATTTGTGGAAACGCCTCTGGATGTCAAACGTGTCTTGGAAAGATAACGGTGGCAACACTGAAATTTGGTGCGTCTACCTAAAACCTTTCTTTTAAGGCATAAATCGTTATTTTGATCATTGATATTTTTCAAGTAATTTACGATTTTTCCGAAAAAAAAAATCTTAGCTCTCGGTATGGGAAAAATTGAAAGTCGGCTGCAGGGGATATGGTTACGTAACAAGTTCTGTTTTGAACCATTTTGTTTGCTGTAGGTAAGGTATAACTCTGTAAACTCGAATAGGTAAGGAAGTTTTCGTTTGATACCTAATGGTTTTGGTATTTGCTAAGTGGAGTGAATTCTTCACACCCCGACTCCACAGGAGATAATTTCTCTCAGAATGCTCATCTTAACATGAAATATCTAATGGAGTCACTTCGTTTCATCACTTGTTTGGATGTCAGAGATATCTATCTGCGATTATATCTTGACAGAAATATCTGACATTAATTTTGATAGATGATGATTGTGTTGCTTTTTGTCTAGAAATTTAATTTTTTGTCTCATTATTTTGTATCCTTATGCCGCTTTTGATTTTAATCACTGCATTCGCGGTTGGCAATTTTTGTTTGTGATATTAAGCGTTATTTGCTATTTCGTAATTTGAAATGTCATAAAACGATTTGCCCAGTGCAGATAGAAGAAAATATTATGATATAGATATCAGACATTTAGTTGGAGAGACAGATCGCCTAGGTCCAGCTGTGGAGTCGGCTTGTTATCTCATCCAGGGGGTCGATTCTGGTTCTGTGAAAATTTGAATCCAAAAACTTTTGGCGCATTCAAACTAATTCCGATTTCCGTTCTGTGAAAATGTGAAACCAAATATCAAAAACTTTCATATGAATAATTTTCTTTCACGACGTCAATTGGGAACGAATATCCAAAATGAAAACGTGAATCCGAACAAAACAATGTCAAAGCAATCATATCTCTTTCTCTGTCAAAGCCATAAAGAAAAAAGTGTTTTTGTCTCATGCATTTATCTGTTCTCTTAAGGCTTGTTTCACACATATACGGTTTCATTCGGTTCGGTCTGTATTCGGTTCGTTTTCGGTCGGACCTGATAAGTGTGAACCGATGAAAACGGCAGGAATAAAAACCTAATAGAAACCGAATAGCACCGAACGTCCCCTCGACACGAATCGGTTTCATTCGGTTTCAAGGGCACACAAACTTATCGTAGCGTTCACACATATTCGGTTCTATAAGGTTTTTTTTGTTCGTTTTTATTTGGAATTGACAACTAGTGCTGAAGTATGTTGATATTTTTGGAATTAAAAATTGATATTTGAATACAAACCTTATAGGAACCGTATACGTGTGAAAATAAAAACTGAAACCAAAAACGAACCGAATACAGACCGAACCGAATGAAACCGTATATGTGTGAAACAAGCCTAAGGCAGGTACCCGAAATAAGAACTCATCGAAAGTTAATTTGTTTTTGGGAGGAGTTTTTTCGGAAGGTTTTTTTTTTTGGTGTGGGACCACCAGCAATAAGTAAATTGATCATAATTTTGTTTTCGTTCATTGTGCTTTCACGTTTGTGTCGTGCGACCATTTTGTTTGAGCGCTTGTGTTACAGATACCCAATTTTTGCCATATGTGGTAATGAAAACGGATGTTTACACATCTTCAACGCGAGTTGAAGCCCAAGTTGAGTTGAGTGCCCAAGCAAAAGGATTCGAAGAATAATGCCCAAGCTAAATATTATCCTTAAGCAGCGTCCACGTTATCCCGAGCCAACATTGTTGGCTTACATAGACGATCAACACTTACTTACTTACTTATCCGGCTCCCGATCCATGAAGGGTCTCTGCCTGAGATATTGCGGTCTTCCATCGGTTGCGGTCCCTCGCACGCTCCCTCCAGTCGTCGAGACCAAGCGCTCTTGCGTCTGTGACCACCTGGTCCCTATAGCGGAGGTTCGGTCTTCCTGGTCATCTCGAACCTGGGGGCTGGGATTCAAAGATTTTCTTGGCTGGAGCGTTGTTGTCCATTCGCTCGATGTGGCCGAGCCAGTGTAGTCGACGTGTTTTAGCTCTACATCCACATCTTGGTACAGCTCGTATAGTTCACGATTGAATCTTCTCCTCCAATCGCCCTCTTCGCATATAGGACCAAATATCCGCCGAAGAATTTTTCTCTCGAAAGTGCCCAGTATCAATTCCCCTTTTTTACTTATCGTCCAGCACTCGGCGCCCGTAGAGTAGAACTGGTAAAATTAGCGTTTTGTATAGCGTGCACTTTGTCTTTCGGGAAAGGAGTTTTGAACCCATTTGTTTGGGCAAACCGAAGTAGCAGCGGTTCGCTAGGGTAATTCTTCGTCGGATTTCCACTAAGGTGTCGTTCGTGGAATTGATATTTTTCCCGAGGTAGGTGAACTCCTTGACTACCTCGAAATTACTGCTACCAACAGTGACGTTTTGTCCTAGGCGATGGACAGATGAGGCTTTGTTTGTTGATAGCATATACTTTGTTTTGTCCTCATTCACTTCAAGACCAACGCGTTTCGCCTGTTCATCAATAGCTCTGAATGCTTCAAGTACAGCTCTCTTGGAGCGGCCGATGATGTCGATGTCGTCCGCATAGCCAAGCAGTTGAGAAGACCTGTTGAAGATAGTGCCTTCCATGTTAACACCACTCTTGCGCACTATCTGCTCCAGGACTAGGTTGAAGAAATCACATGATAGCGCATCTCCTTGTCTGAACCCTGTACACGTCTGGAATAACTCGGATGAGCTGTTACCCATTTGCACGTTGCACCGCGTATTTTGTAACGTCATGCGGCATAGCTGGATCAGTTTTTTCGGGATCCCGAGTTCCGACATCGCCAATAGAAGCTCTTGGCGACTTATGCTATCATATGAGGCTTTGAAGTCGATGAATAGGTGGTGGGTCTCGACTTGAAATTCGTTGGTCTTTTCCAGGATTTGCCTCAATGTGAAGATTTGGTCTATCGTTGATCTGCCTGGCCTAAAGCCACACTGGTACGTGCCGATCATAGTGTTTCAGAAAGGTTTTAGACGCTCACATAGTACGTTGGATAGGATCTTGTAGGCAATATTAGGCAGGGATATGCCTCTGTAGTTCTTGCAGGACATAGGATCACCTTTTTTGTAGATTGGGCATATGGAGCTATTTGACCAGTCGTCGGGCACACTTTCCTCCTTCCACACTTGGTTGATGAGCTGGTGCATGCACCCTACCAGGACATCTCCTCCGTCGATCAACATGCTGGTGTGTACTTGTCAGTGTTGACGTGTACACTGTCATTTGTGTTTAAATAATTATTTTATAATTTGTGTACGTTTTTTTATCAATAATAAAAATAAATACTCTGATAAGCGAAATAAAACTTGCAATTATGTTCATAAACACCGCCAGGCTTAAAAATTATTGCTCTGTTGAACAACTTTGTTGAATGCTACCCATTCCAGTCGGGTTGCGTTAGGGTCAACAAAAGTTGAACAATATTGTTGATCAGCACGTCCTCATCTTATAAACACTGGTGATCAACGGTATTGATTCACTCAAATAAACATAATGTGGACGCGGATCTAGCATGTCAAAAAAAACTATAAAGTGCAGGGATTATGATTTCCTAACTGGACTACAGACTGGGCGCCATTTTTCAAAATTGCGTCCAAGCGACGAAATTTGGATTGGTTGGATTGCATAAATGACTCCCAAGCTAAATTTCATCCTTAATGTGTAAGTCATAAAAAAAGGCTTCCGCCGAAAAACGCACGGGACCCGGTTTCCTGACCGCACTATAGCTTTAAGAAAAATAAGTTTTTTTGAAATGTTTTTTTCAAGTGAAGTCAAGTAGCTTAAATTTCATGTAGGGATGACTTCACGGGAATTACCTTCATATATATAACTTAACCTCTAGTTGGAAATTATTTCACTTTTTCTCACTGAACTTGAGAAAAAATTTCTTCTGAAAATTATGTGATGTTATTTCCCACCTGAGATAAAGTTAAATAGAAGTAAAATAGAAAAATAGTTCCAAATAAGATGTTTTTTTTGGTGAATTGAAATGAGCGTGAAATTGCTTCGCGGATAATTTTGTATGGCTGCCTCAATTAATTTCAAAAATAAAATATGGCCGTGAAATAAGTGAAATGAAATAAGACCACACGTAGCTGAGCATAGACTAAATGTGTAGTATTTTACCACAAAAAACTGAAAAAAAAACGGTGCAAGGCTATAATTCCACGGGCATCTGCTCCAAATGTGAATTAATTCCACTTTAAGTGGGAATCTGTTCAACTTTTCAAAGTTTAGTTGATTCCCACCTATGCGAAGGAGAATTAATTTCAATTGAAAATTCAAATGAGCTCAAAATAGCTTTTTGGCCGGGTACGACAGTGTTGTCAACTGTAACTGTTGTGTACATATGTAGTTTCGTTTCATTCTCCAGGTACGACGATTGTAGTCAACATTGAAATAAATCTCCACTAGACATGAAGATATTTCTTTACTATTTTACAAAAGTTTATTGTCAAAGAAAACTTAGAAATAAGTCACCTTTTTTCACTTAAATATAGCCAAATATAGCCGATTTTCAAAAATGGACTTTATTTCTTTTGGCGCATTTTTCACGGCACCAACAAATCGAGTTGATAAGTCCAACTGTCTTGCCTGGGCAAAACGCACTTGGACTAAAGACATAAAAAGCTGAATTATACTCGTTTCTATATTTATATCATTTTGCTCTCTGAATTGACTCTACAAGTCTGAGAATTTACTTCCATTTACTTGATTAGTTCAGTGTAACTGTATAACTCAAACGGTTTGTAATTGTATCTTCTCCTTCGTCAACGCAAATGGAACCGAATATTCTGTTAAGAATTTTTCACTTGAAGTGACCAAAACCATTTTCTTCTGACTTCAATAAAGTCACATGGCTCATCTCACTCTCTCAAGGCGTTATGAATTTCAATTTGGTACACGTTACGGAAAGATGACACTTTGCGCGTTACCCTCTCTAAATCCTTTATTGATTCAGCAGCACCTCTCTCATGGTCTTTACTTTTTTTTCCAGGGAGCTTATGTTCCTCCCATCTCTTATGCTCATTCAGCTCGCGAGCAGCTTTCAACCTGTTAAAATTGACAAATAATAAAACTTTATTATGGTTGGATGTTGTAGGAACTGGGGGCCTCGAGCTGTATCTTTTCCTACACATCAAGTGCTTACAATACCTCCACGTTGGTAGCCACCGGATACTGGTCTTGGCTTTATGCCTTGACTTGCTAAACTTGTAAGTGCGAATGTTGACCAGGGAAAGAATTGCAACATTAAACCCATGGCCCTACAGATTGGAGGTTAGTGCGTTGGGCTAACGATCCGACCACAGTAAAAAAGCCAATTGTTATGAGAGAGACGCGAGAAGCCTCGGATAACGACCCCCCTCAAATGGCAACCAGACCCGGAACGAAAATGGAATATGACCTACGAGTATGTACCTGGAATGTAAGAACACTCTATACACCAGGTGCTACTCAAAAACTTGAATCTGTCCTCTTGCGGTACAAGGCAGATATTACCGCGATCCAGGAGATACGATGGATAGGATCAGGTATAACGAAAAGAAAAGATTGCGACATTTATTACAGCTGCCATCAAAGACTGCACATGTTAGGATGCGGATTCGTCGTGGGAAATCGACTCAGATCGAAAGTCATCGATTTTAAGCCGATTAGCGATCGCCTGGCTGTGATCCGCATCAAAGCTACCTTCCAAAACATCAGCCTAATATGTGCACACGCCCCTACCGATGAAGCTGAGGAGTCTAACAAGGAGGAGTCTTACGACCTCCTTGACGAAGCCTACGGAGCCTGTCCGGAGTACGATGTCAAAGTCGTGCTCGGAGACTTCAATGCTAAAGTCGGAAAGGAAAACATCTTTGGCGGATTAGTTGGAAAGCACAGCCTCCACGAAACGACAACAGACAACGGCTTCCGACTAATCGACTTTGCTGCAGCTCGTAATACGGTGATAAGTAGCACTAGGTTCCCCAGGCGAAGGATACACACAGCAACCTGGCGATCTCCAGATGGTCGAACCGCCAACCAAATCGACCACGTGCTAATTGGCGCAAGGTATGCATCGAACATCTTGGACGTGCGAACTTTCCGAGGCGCAAACGTGGACTCTGACCACTTTCTTGTTGTGACAAAGTTCAGAGCCCGACTGTCCAACGAAAAGAAAACGAAGACCGCCCAAAGGAAGAAATTCAACATTGCATGCCTTAGCACATCTGAGAAAGCCAGAGACTACAGTGAGCAATTGACCGGGAAACTCTCTGCCGTAAACCCAGCCACAAGCGTCAACAACCAGTGGAACCAATATCTCGACATCATTAAGGAGACAGCCGAGACCACCATAGGCTATCAACCACCCAGAAAAAAGAACCCGTGGTATGACGATAAATGCGCGGTATTGAAGCAGGAGACGGAAAATGCACGAATGCAAATGCTGCAACGGAAAACAAGAGCAGCAAGAGAGGAGTACCGTGAAAAGAGAAGGAAAGAGAAAAAAACCTGCGTAGAAAGAAAAGAGCATCCGCAGCCTCTCAGCTCAAGTATCTCGAAGAGTCTAGCACCGCCACCAACACCCGCCGGTTCTACAAAACAGCCAAGCAACTGGCATCTGGTTATAGGACTGGCAAGCAAGCTCTTCGAAACAGCGAAGGTAACCTAGTCACCGAAGCACAGGGAATTGTAGACGTGTTTAAGCAGCATTTCCAGCAGCTGCTTAGTGGGCATTATGTAGAGGAGGCAACAGAGGAACAAAGAAGCATAAGACCAGTCAATGAAGATCCAGTCCCAGCGCCCAGTACCAAAGAGGTTAAGAAAGCCATCCACAAGCTTAAGAACAACAAATCCGCCGGCTCGGATGGCCTACCTGCGGAACTCTTTAAGTATGGAGGAGATGTCCTGATAGGGTGCATGCACCAGCTCATCAACCAAGTTTGGGAGGAGGAAAGTATGCCCGACGACTGGTCAAATAGCTCCATATGCCCGATCTACAAAAAAGGCGATCCTATGTCCTGCAAGAACTACAGAGGCATATGCCTGGCAAAAATCTCGCATCAAACCCTCCAAGTGGGTGCCGGGCGGTAATGATCACCACAGTTGATCTTGTGCTTTGACAAGATTGGGGATCAGCTAAGGTCAGGTCGAACTGTTGAGGTGTTCCTTTACTCCTCAATAGTTCAACCCTCAGCAATTCGATCTGACCATAGATGCGAGTCCCTAATTTTCAGTGGTGGTGTGAGCGATTTTCATAATCCGTGCCGAAGAAATGGAAGGCTGGGGGGCAAACCAGTCACTAACGAGCTCATTCGGGCGCCTTGGCAGGGTCCGTCTTAGACTGCCTTACCCCGGTATATCGGCTCTGCCGGGGCTGACCATCTTTTCCGACCTACTCGTGGGACCTTCATTTACTTTTTTTAACAACAATGGACGATTTAGACATGACTAACTTACCATCCGCTGACACTGAGGATGAACTTTTGGCCTCCAGTCAGGAGACCATCGTAGGGAAACCTGCAAACACAGGGAGCACTGGTAGTACCAGCCATAGTACACCTGTGCCCCGACCGACCACCAATTCCGAACCAAAGCCTTCGTGCAGCAATGCCAGCCAAAGCAGCGCTGTACGGCGTAGTAAAAAGAAATCGGCGGGTACTCTTCTCAAGTTCCAGTTCCGGAAGGCTACCTTCATTCTTGACAAGATTGCCAAGAATGAGGAAGCTGGGACTGTTCTTGAGAGAGACCTAGCTGATAAAATCAAGTACCAGAAAATTGTTGAAGAGTACAACAGTTTTCTGGCTACGCAAGAAAAGTCAACCCAAGAAAAAGCTGTCAAACGAAATAGGTCTCGAGACGAGACCAACCAACCTCCGAAAAGGAGTAAGTTTGATGGCCAGAAAAAGAAAGTGCCACCTCCCAGAGCAGCGCAACCGCGTACTTTAAGTGAGGTCGTCAGAGATGACCTCCAAGTATCGGTTGTGGATGAGCTCTCTACCAACAGCAGAGGTCTGCTGGAAGTGTGGAACTCCATCGAGGCCAAGCTCTCGGAGATGGTGTTTTCCTACACCGTGACGGCAAGCGAGGGACCCTACCCTAGTTTTGACTCTGGTGAGATGCTCAGGGGACACAGGGTTATCAAATGCGCGGACTTGTTCTCTAGGGATTTCCTTAGTAGCTGCATTGCTAAGATTAGCAATCACTGGGATGGCTTGAGGCTCAAGCTCATCCCAGCTAAGGATATCCCTAGACAACCAAAGGCGCGTATCTGGATGCCCCTCATGAGTATTAAGCCAAGCGGACAGGAGCTGATCCGCGGTCTTCAGAGGCTAAATCCGTTGATTCCGATGCGGGACTGGGCAGTCATCAAGACTGAGGAACCGCAGAAGAACAGCGCTTCTTATCTTCTGAAGATTAGCGAAGAAAGTGTAGGAGAACTTGAGAAGGCTGACTTCAAACTCCGCTTTGGCATCAGGTTTGCCAAAGTCAAAATTCTGCCCAGTCAGGGTACAGACCCCGACAAAGTTGATGACAATGTTGAGTTCGACGATGTCATCGATGGAGTCGAGGTCCCCAGCGAGCCGCCGCCGGGCCCTGATTGTGCAGAATGCAATCAAAATTAAAAACGCGATGCTGAGGGTCATTCAGATTAATCTGAAGCACTCGAAATGTGCATCAGATAATCTGAGGGTTTTCCTGAGTGAGGAGAACATTGACGTCGGCATCATACAAGAACCGTGGGTTAACGGCCGTAGAGTGAGAGGTCTCCAAGACAGCCAGTATGATCTGTTCTACAAAACCGCAAACCAAGACCAAGGTAAGCCTCGAACTTGTATTTTAGCTAAAAAACACTTAAAAGCTTTTTTGTGTCCTAACCTTAGCACTTCCGATCTGACAGTCGTCAGATTGGACGATAAAAATGCAGACGGCTTACTGGTGGCCTCAGCGTACTCGGCGCACGACAGGCTGTCACCGCCGGAAGAGTGGCGCACGCTTTCGTCCGAGGTCAACACGAAAGGGACAAACCTCCTGATTGGATGTGATGCTAACGCACGACATACTCTCTGGGGTAGTTCGGAGATTAATGAACGAGGTGAGTCTCTTTTTAATTTTATTATTGAAAACAACTTAACTGTATGTAACAGAGGTACTACTCCTACTTTTGTCTTTCCGAGCTCGGATAGCTACGAAGGGTGGGAGGACATACTTGATATTACCGTCATTAATAATAACTTTAAGCTATCAGTGGAGAATTGGAGAGTATCCCCTCTTAATTCCTTTTCGGATCACAGATGGATTCTCTTCAATATTAATTTCGAGTCTGAAACCCCTGCTCCCTATAGAAACCCGAAAAGAATTGACTGGAAGAAGTTCAGCCAAATCGTAAATTCCAAACTGCGCAATATACCGAATCTGAGTCCAGAATCAGTTATAGATCTAGAATCAATGGTGAAAACCATTGAAGTGTCTATGAACACTGCTTTTAAGGTCTCTTGCCCAGTTAAATATAGCCGTAAAACCCTTCCTCCATGGTGGAATGAAGACCTGTCTAGTCTGAGAAAAATGACTAGGAAGATCTTCAATATCTGCCACAGACACAAGTTTTACCAACCTTATAAAGACTGTTTGAAAGTCTACAAGCGTGCTCTCGCATCAGCGAAGAAACTTGGTTGGAGAGAATACTGCCTTTCTATTGAGAGCTTAAAAGATTCCGCAAGGCTTAGCAAAGTTCTTTCTAAGGAGCATTGTAATCCTTCGTTCTTGAAAAAGCCTGATGGATCTTGGACAGTTTCTCCGACGGAGTCCTTAGAACTGCTGATGACGACACACTTTCCGGGCTGCGAGAATAGCAACCCCGAAACGCATAGAACTTATAATTTACCTTTAGCTCGTGTAGAGCATATCAATACCGTTATAACTAAAGAAAGAATAGCCTGGGCTATTAATACTTTCTCCCCGTATAAATCTCCAGGCCGAGATGGAATTCTGCCAATCATGCTTCAAAAGCTACAAGATTTGGTAGTCCCACGGCTAGAGATGATTTTTAAAGGATGCCTCCTTCTCAACCATGTTCCAGAGTCTTGGAGACATGTAAAAGTGGTTTTTATTCCAAAAGTAGGCAAGCGAGGACACGAATCCGCGAAGGATTTTCGTCCAATTAGCCTAACCTCTTTTGTACTTAAAACTCTAGAGCGTATTCTAGACACACATATTAGAGACATACTTGTGGAATGTCCTCTAGTAAACTCTCAACATGCATATCTCAAAGGTAAGTCGACTGAGACGGCCCTTCATGAGGTAGTGCGTACAATTGAGAAAACCATCAACTTCAAAGAATATACCCTCGCTACATTCTTAGATGTAGAAGGGGCTTTCAACAATGTGCTAACCGAATCTATTCTTGAGGCACTCGTTGACTTTGGTGTAGAGGACTACATCAGAGAATGGATAATATCCATGCTCAAAGATAGAAAGATTCATGGCACGTTAGGTAATGCAAACTCGACAAAACACGTCAGGAGAGGAACACCCCAGGGCGGTGTTCTGTCACCACTTCTATGGCTTTTAGTCATGAACAAAATCCTCTTTAAACTGGAGAGATGTGGTGTGAAGGCGGTTGCGTATGCGGACGACTTGGTATTATTAGTGTCAGGGAAGTTTACTCCTGTGATAAGCGAAATCACAGAGATGGCTTTGAGAAAAGTTAGCAACTGGGCTACGAGTTGTGGTCTAGGAGTCAACCAGAGCAAAACTGAACTGATGCTTTTTACTACCAAAACTAAGATACAACCCTTCACTCCACCCCGACTTAACGGCCAAACACTCTCACTATCAACCAGTGCAAAATATCTAGGTGTCATCCTAGACCCTAAGTTAAACTGGAAATTAAACATCGAAGAACGGGTCAGGAAGGCCTGCATAGCTTTCTACGCCTGTAGCAAAACCTTCGGTAAAAACTGGGGCCTTCAATCAAAGATGATCCTATGGACGTATACTGCAGTGGTACGGCCGATTCTAACATATGGTTCGATTGTCTGGTGGCCCGCACTAAATAAGACATATAACATCGACAAACTAAAAAAGGTTCAAAGAACAGCTAGTGTTGGTACCACAGGGGCTCTTCGATCTTGCCCAACGGATGCCTTAAGCGTTTTTCTGCACCTTCTACCACTTGATCTACACATAAAATATCTAGTATCTTGTAGTGCCCTAAGACTTAAAGAATCAAATTCTTGGGTTGCTAAACCTTATGGTCACAGCAATATCACAAATTTGATTCCCGCTGATATACTTTCGACTCCCACTGACTACCGCGCTCCTACAATGAGCCTCAGTAAAGATTTTAAAGTCTTATTCCCATCCAGAGGGGACTGGGATGATGACGCCGTGACGAGAGACTTCGACACAACTATCTATACTGATGGCTCAAAGATGGAGTGCGGTGTTGGCTCAGGAGTCTTCTCTGAGTCTCTCAACATCTCCAAGTCATTTCGGCTACCGAATTTCGCTAGTGTATTTCAAGCTGAAATACTGGCAATCAGGGAGGCTTGCAAGATGCTAAAAGCAGATCCAAACCAAAATCGTAATACAGCCATCCTTACAGACAGTCAGGCGGCTGTTAAAGCCATTGATTCGGCTACATCATCCTCTAAATTGGTCCAACAATGCCGAGATGAGCTCGCAAGTCTAAACATTAACCTCAAGGTCACTCTTATCTGGGTTCCTGGTCACAGTGGCATTGAGGGTAATGAACGGGCAGATGAACTAGCCAGGCAAGGATCAGCCCTTCATATCTCACTTGCGGAAAGAGTCTACATTCCCCTTGGAGTTGTGAAGGGCAATATATTGTCAATTTTCCTTAGAGAATTTAACCGTAGGTGGAGCAGTTTGACCAACTGCAAAATATCCAGAACGATCTGGCCCGCCTTAAATAAATCCCGAACAATTGATCTCATATGTAGACCCAGGCGGGACATAGCCAGGGTCGTAGCAACCTGCACTGGACACTGGCCAATTGGAGAACATGCGGCGAGGCTGGGTATTCCTTACAATACTCACTGTCGCAGTTGTGGAGACCAGCAAGAAAAGGAAACAGTCCTACATTTTCTCTGTAAATGTCCAGCTCTAGCCAGAATGAGAGCACAATCGTTTGGAATGGCTTTTTTTGACGACCTAAACGAACTTTCCGAAATGAAGATCAAAGACTTGATCTCTTTTCTTAACGCCACGAAATGGTTCTGAGACAGAAATCTGTTGCGTTCTGCATCATGTTCCCCCCCAGATCCAAAGTCCGCGAGTAATCGGAACCCGGGTTTCTGAGGAGCTTCATGATGCTCAATGGCAATGATGACCACATGATCTGATCGATCGCTTCGTTGCTACTCTACAACCTGCCGAGCTCGGCATAATGTGGCAAGCTCGGGCGAGATGCGATCCGATCGAGTGAGTGTCCTATGACCCCAATTCACAAGATACATTAACCATGCTCCACAGCCGTCCTATTTCAAAGCAAGGAACGCTTTTATCTACTTTCATACACAGGTCAAACGAGTTATGGTATCAAAACGGCGCAATCCAGTGCTAATTGGGCAACAGCGAGTGTTACGCTCTTGCCACCATTTTTACCTACCTACAGAGGCATATCCCTGCTTAATGTTGCCTACAAGATCCTATCCAACGTACTATGTGAGCGTCTAAAACCTTTCTGCAACACTATGATCGGCACGAACCAGTGTGGCTTCAGGCCAGGCAGATCAACGATAGACCAAATCATCCCATTGAGGCAAATCCTGGAAAAGACCAACGAATTTCAAGTCGAGACCCACCACCTATTCATCGACTTCAAAGCCGCATATGATAGCATAAGTCGCCAAGAGCTTCTATTGGCGATGTCGGAACTCGGGATCCCGAAAAAACTGATCCAGCTATGCCGCATGACGTTACAAAATACGCGGTGCAACGTGCAAATGGGTAACAGCTCATCCGAGTTATTCCAGACGTGTACAGGGTTCAGACAAGGAGATGCGCTATCATGTGATTTCTTCAACTTAGTCCTGGAGCAGATAGTGCGCAAGACTTGTGTTAACATGGAAGGCACTATCTTCAACAGGTCTTCTCAACTGCTTGGCTATGCGGACGACATCGACATCATCGGCCGCTCCAAGAGAGCTGTACTTGAAGCATTCAGAGCTATTGCTGAACAGGCGAAACGCGTTGGTCTTGAAGTGAATGAGGACAAAACAGAGTATATGCTATCAACAAACAAAGCCTCATCTGTCTATCGCCTAGGACAAAACGTCACTGTTGGTAGCAGTGATTTCGAGGTAGTCAAGGAGTTCACCTACCTCGGAACAAACATCAATTCCACGAACGACACCTTAGTGGAAATCCGACGAAGAATTACCCTAGCGAACCGCTGCTACTTCGGTTTGGCCAAACAAATGGGTTCAAAACTCCTTTCCCGAAAGACAAAGTGCACGCTATACAAAACGCTAATTTTACCAGTTCTACTCTACGGCGCCGAGTGCTGGACGATAAGTAAAAAAGGGGAATTGATACTCGGCACTTTCGAGAGAAAAATTCTTCGGCGGATATTTGGTCCTATATGCGAAGAGGGCGATTGGGGGAGAAGATTCAATCGTGAACTGTACGAGCTGTACCAAGATGTGGATGTAGTCCAAAGAGCTAAAACACGTCGACTACACTGGCTTGGCCACATCGAGCGAATGGACAACAACGCTCCAGCCAAGAAAATCTTTAAATCCCAGCCCCCAGGTTCAAGACGACCAGGAAGACCGAACCTCCGCTATAGGGACCAGGCGGTCACAGACGCAAGAGCGCTTGGTCTCGACGACTGGAGGGAGCGTGCGAGGGACCGCAACCGATGGAAGACCGCAATATCTCAGGCAGAAACCCTTGATGGATCGGGAGCCGGATAAGTAAGTAAGTAAGTAAGTAAAACTTTATTATCAAAATGGGTGATCTCTGGCGGATTATATGGTCGTCCTTCTCAGTCATCTTATTCAACGTTTGGTGACCAAATCTAAGTCAACCAGTTCAGTTGACACATTTAATACCACAAAGGACATTCTGCATGAACATTTGAGGATAGGGTTATCCCTATAGCGAAGATGACTTAAATTGGCCACCAATATTATACGATTTGAATCCGTTAGACTTTTTCTTGCGTGAGGTTATCATATGGCAATAAGTTGCGATCAACCAATGAGCCAACATAACTCAAGCCATCACTGAAATTCAACTGGATCTACATACATATGTGGCGGTCATTGAAAAATTGGACGTCTTGGATCCATTTCAATAACGTGCGAAGCTGCGGTACGGCGGACTTCTGAACGATGTCATACTCCATATACATGGACCATTCGAATAAAAAGAGAATTTCGTATATACCTCTCAGACACTCTCTTTTTTTTCCATTTGAACATCAACCCGCTCTTATTGGAAACCCTTTTGAATTTACTCGCACTTTTCAATATGGTGGACCCAAAAAACTCATTAAGATGTGAAAAATATTTTAATCCAAGAAAAAGTCTACTTTTCCTGGATCCTAGACAAAACAAAGTTGAGTTTTCACATAATGATCTTTAAAAAACTTTGAACAAGAACAAAACAAATCTCTTCACGATTTTTTTAGTAAAACTACATAGAAACATGCCCCACACTAGATCCAAAGCCAAAAACCAAATATAGACCGAAGAATATTCTATTTGCACCATGTTATCCCCAAACCCCAAGTCAAATTATATTGCCCAACAACAAGGAACAACAACGAAAAATAAAAACATTATATGAAGCGATTGATTTAAATTTTCAACATATTGACATGCATTGCATGTTTCGTTTAACACCAAACACTCAGATAAGCAGAGCATTTAGGAACGAGCCTCACGTCTGGAAAAAAAAATCCTTTAGATGCGTTCAAACTATTGCACATCGCTCTAGAAGAATCTATAGAGACTAAGGCTCATCCAACACCACATTCTCCTCCTTCACTTGAATCTGATGCAATACACTTCGACTACAAAGCATAGATACAACGCGATGTAGGTATACAATCTTCTTCCTCTGGCTCGGGTATATGTATGTATAATTTCCATTTCGTGTTAATTTGAATCGACTTATGTTGTTGTTAAAAGTATTTTAAAAGGAAATCATTTTGACTGTAGCTACAAGAGATGGTGCCTCTAGAGCTTATACAGAAAAAGCAATGGTACGTCATTTGCTTTGGTATACTGATGAACGATTTCAATGTACATTTAGCGAGTGAAGCATAACCGGAGCGAATGGGAGCAATAAATTAGCTGATTATCATCAGAACTAGGTTTGTTAATATAAAAAAAAAAACATTTAAAGATGAGGCAAGTTGAATTGGATAGACATTCGAAGATTATACCCTGATTGCCTGGGGTTTATATGGAAATAGAGCCTTATCTGAGGAAGACTATCAATTTTTAAAATTTTGTAAGGATATGAAATAACGTCCAGCGTGAATTGCAATGATACTGATATCATCAAAAAAAAATCATTCAAATCTTCTTTTATAAGCTGGCGGTTCGTGGTCTAATAAGTCTGCAGTATTTCTCGTTCCCTTTGGAATTCTATTTCAAGCAAAAATTTGAGCATATGGCTTTTTCATTAATTCTAGCTTCTTTTTTTACTTGAAAACTGACAGCTGACCAAAATAATATAATTAATAAATTTCTAACTTTCAGAACCGCGACTTTTTTCTGTAACTGCAATTATATAGTTTCTGGTTTGTGCGTCAGCTCTTTTGTTTAAAGGTTCCAAACTAATTTGTTTGTGTTTTTCTATATTTTTGAATCTTCAACAAACTGCTAAGACACAAAATTGTTATGTATCGTGTTGACAGTCTCATCCATAAGATGATGCCACACCATGCTTGACCACCACACGAGTAAGCAAGTTAAAAAGCATTAAACTTGAAGAGCATAAAACACGCGTTTAAGACGCGTGTTTCTTATTTCCTTTTTTTTTGCATAGGTATACCTTTTCTCGTAGACAAAACGCGATGTAACTATCTGGTGTGACTGCGCGCGATCAACACACAAAGAAGATCAAACGCGATAACAAGCGATACACTCGATAAAAGATTGCCGGATACTTTCAGATAAATAATGATGTTATTATAATATACACACGAACAAAAAGCTTCACATCACACACTCTTCGCTGAGAGTTCATCTTGACCGTGTCGCTGGCTTCAAGAGCAAAACATAAACAATCTGAATGCGAGCCGTGCTTGCTTTCCTAATGGACGGACGACATAGATAAATAGAGTTATTGTGTGTGGAAACTGTTTTCCTTTTTTTTCTGTAGATATTGTTCTTGTCTGTGCCTCATATCTCCTCTGCCATGGTGGCTATGATGATAGAGTGACCATATGCTCTGCGCCATCGTGCCGCTGGCTCTAGCTGGATGCTTAGTAGACTGCTACACTCGTTGACTAAAGGCGACACGACACCGAAGACGACGACGACGATTAAGTAGTGAAAAGGTTCCCATGATCGAGCAGCAGGCAGCGGTGGTTTATGTGGTGGCTATAGTCAAGGCTGTTGTGGGTAAACACCGTATATTCCACATTTAAGTATGTACGAACACACGAATAATTCGCAGAATATCATCCTGGAAGACAATGACGGCTTTATTACGGCCCCACATTGCACTCACCTGATTGGTGGCAATATCTGGCGGACGGCCAGCGGTGATGGTGGTGACCAGAGCCAGCAACGATCATGCGCGGCAACAGTCAAGCGCGAAATTTTTAAATTTATTGAAGCTTCACCGGATGGAGTCCACTACAGAGTAAGTGCGGTACCATTTATTTTATTTTTGTGGTGCGTCTCTGGCTTTGTATTCTTCTTTCGATGTTCGTTCATCTTGATGTTCTCCTATTTTCCCTTAGATTTCCTGCATCAGTGAATTGTTTATGATGCTGGTTCTCATATGGACGTGATCATAGATAAGATATGGAAGATTGTAAGGATATTTTAAACCAATGCGTGTGTACAGATTTATTTTTATCCTGCTGAAGGAGCAATGATGCTTATATATTTATAGAGGTTATAGTATTTTGGTTATGGGTTGGGAAATAAGATATGATGCGTAAGGTCTGACATTTCACTCAGTTACCCAAGGTTCCTTTGGTTGTAAATTCTTGAATAGAAATGACGGATGATTTTCAGGCCAAAAAATATCCAAGTTTTTTACACCGATTAAATTGGAAATGCTGGCTGTGTGAAATTCATGACTCAAAAATGAAACTTACACCAAAGCTTCGACTTTAAAACTTTTGTTGTCACATGAATGTTATTTACCAATTTTACTATTTACAAAGCCAAAAGTCAACTTCCAAAAC
This sequence comes from Dasysyrphus tricinctus, assembly GCA_963921185.1. Lineage (NCBI taxonomy): Eukaryota > Metazoa > Arthropoda > Insecta > Diptera > Syrphidae > Dasysyrphus > Dasysyrphus tricinctus. Next base: position 107,254,137 of record OY992530.1, read on the forward strand.
ATTATGGAAGTCCAATATACACACGTGCCCCTACCGATGAAGCTGAAGAATCTTTCAAGGAGAATTACTAAAACCTGGATGGAGCTTAACAAGCATGTCTGGAGTTCTTGTTCTTGTAGTCCACTATTAACACAAAGTTATCCAAGGCTAAAAAGTCCACAAATCAACCTCGCACTTTCCAGATGATCGAACCACCAACTTAATTCATAATTTATGCTAATGGATGCATTTTGAGAGGCAAACGTCAATTCCAACCATTTCGATTTTGTGGTAATATTCAGAGCTCAACTTTCAAACGAAAAGAAAGTGCGTACCACCACCAAGAAAAAGACAATCATCGTTGTAAGCCTTAACACACATCTTGATTTGGCAGAGCCTATACCTGTTAAATCTTAAAACATCTAGAGGTGCCAGAGTCTACAGCGGCTTCCTGTGCAAGAACCATATAACAATAGGTCTGATCACTTACTTTGGGTTTCTGTGATTTTTAGTCCAAAGTTGTGTCAAAATATTTTTTTTATATGAACTTTGTCACAACTTTGGACTGAAATGCGCAGAAATGCACAGAAAATCACAGAAAAGAAATTCAAAGTAAATAAGGAACAGACCTAATGAGTTTTAAGTCCTGGCTTACTATCTTTTCATCGACTTCAAGGCTGCATATGATAGCATAAGGCATTCATCGTCAGGTTCTCTATATGGTGATGACCAAACTCGAAATGCCCAGAGGAACTGATTCAGCTGTGTTAAGTGACATTGGAAAATTCGCTCCACAACAAGAGTGAAGAAATGACATTATAGCGCATCTCCTGGCCAAAACTCTCTGGATGTTTTGAATAGTTCAAAGGATCTATTCCCTAGTTGCACATTGCGCTGCGTATTTTCTCATGTCACGCAATAAAATTCTGGATCAATTTTCTCGGTATCCCGAGTTCAACCATCACCTTAGAGCTCCTGACGATTCAAATCTATATAAGCGGTTTTGAAATCGATGAATAGATGGCTACACTTTTGGCTTGCAATTATTAGTCATTTCTTTTTGTTTGAAAGTGAAAATTTGGTAGGTCAATCTGCCTGATGGTTTCCAAAATAGCTTAAGATGCTCACATAGCAAGTTAGATAGGATCTTGAATGTGACACGGCGCGTTTAGTGGGGATATGTCTCGATAAATCTTGCAGGTTATTCACCATTTTCGAAGATAGGGTCTAGGTAGCTGATAGATCAGTCCTTGGGCATGCTTTCTTCCACCCAAACTTTGTTGAAGATTTGATACATGTACCCTTTCAACACATCCCCTCCGATTTTGAGGAGCTCCACTGATGGTATCAGCTCCGGCGGCTTTGTTGCTAAATCTACCTCTTTTATAATGGGTGGTGGAATTGGGTATTCCTTCATTCACTGGATGCGAGTTCTCTTCTTGTCCTATTACTCGCTCTACCTGATGCCCTTCCAACCAGTCGCTGCAAATTATGCTGAATATACATACATCTACTAATCACTGTGCTTCGGTGACTATAGGTTACCTTTGCTGCTTAGAGAACATGGTTAAGACATTAGGCGTGTTTTTTTTGGGATTTTATGTATAGTACAGTGAGAAATTTCCATAAAAACGCATCCGCATCGGCCTATATTTTTGTATTTGCAATATGGTACGCCTGAACAGCTGTCACGAGTGAATTTTGTGAAAGTTAAAAGTAGAAATAAACCAAAATTATTAACAAAAACGAACATATTTGCAAGTTAAATGGGAAATATAACTATATATCTATATAATTTATGGTTTCAATCAAATGTTTGTGTCCCTTTTCTCTTTATTTGCCATTTTCAGATACGAAAATTGATTTTGCAGCTACAAAAGAAAAAAAAGGGGTGGGGGTCTGCTATTACACGAAGACTTTTTAGTTGAGATTTTTCGAAATTTAATATTGTGAAAGTGAAATCAAATTTTGTTTTCTCATTTGCACTCATATAATTTTGAAAAAAGTCATGACTCAAAAGTCGTCGTATAATAACAGACTCAATACACATGGAGTAGATGACTTTATTAGCGATAATTTTATAAATTACAATAAGGACATGATTATATGGCTAATTTTAATGCATTTACCTAGTTTTCCACTGGAAATTTTTTAACTCACCAATTTAACCGGATTAACTGAGTACATTAGTAGCCAAATAAGCCTGAACCCTCCTTGAACTTCAATTAGTTTCAGCTGCCCTAACTGGTTCAAAATTTGATCCATGGTTCAGCATTTGTGACTCATCGATTTTATCGGATCTACTGAAGTGCAACGATGATTCCAAGGTTCAAATATGTTGTAATAACAGTTAAACTGCCAAAATCAGTGAGCTAAAACAATTGAACCACGCATCAAAGCTTGAACCACGTTTGTACAAGTAGCCTTTCCACCAAAAGCAGTGACTTAAAATTGCTGAGCATCGGATCAAAATTTGAACCATGTCTATACAAACTGGTCCCTATATACCAAAGGTTTACAAAAAGAGCTTTTCATATGAGCTGCGAATAGTGAATTTTGAAATGGGAATAATCGTGAATTTTGACCTTCCATTCCCTTGAGAAATTTGTTTGGTTGCCTATAGAAGAAAATGTGAAGAAAAAGGCTTTGTGGAATGCGTCTTGATGTTGTGGTTTGCGAATTATCGTTTGACAGTCGGCAGAATATATCTTGTTTGTCACTTATAAATAAAAATGCTAAATTTTTCACTTTAAACTAATTTAAGGCAGCGTTTTTTTTAGCATAGCATAGGATGGGACCATTTTTTCATTTTGTCGAAAAAGTAAAACAAAACAACCATGCACTTACAAACGACCCTGTTTAGACTGTAATTGCTCACTACGCCACCATGACGTAAATTTATGGGTGAAATTTTCTCTTCACCGATTTCTTCTACAAAAACATAGCTTGACGAAGTGAAAAGTTACAGTCTAAACAGGGCCATTCATTCAACATAATTCTACTCTACGAACATAGCCATCGAGAATTCGAGACATATAAAAGTACCAATCGTACCAATGACGACACACAAAAATCCTATTCAATTGAGTTCGATACTCGAACAAACGTCAAAATTTTATCGGCAGCAGGATTCTACTTTAACTATTATCGGCAGTGATTTTGCTGCCGATGCTGTTTTTGTAATTCATATAAAATTTCACTGTGCTGCGGATAGCTTTTCCAATAAAACACACCTATTATTATAAAATGTTGTTTCAATCGAGGGATTCTTCGATTTCCTTGAGCCTGTGGGCTACTTATACCCTTTTCTTTCTTCGAAGCGTCATTTACTCCTCTCTACTTCTTGCTCGATACTCCTCTCTCGCTACTCTTATTTTGCACTGCAGCATATTTGCATGTGCATCTTCGTCTCAGCTGCACGTATACATCTTCGAACAACGGTTTTTTCTGTGGGGTTTGGTAAGGTTAATGTCCTTACAGTTGATCTTGTTACTGTCACCCTTAGATCAATGTAGATTCGCTGTGATACCCTAGGAACTGTGACCATCATGTTATGAAACTTTTGATAAATGCTATGTAATTCCAGCCCGTTAAGGGTGTTGATGAGTGTCAGTAAGCTAAATCCTGAAGTGTTGCTATTTCTAAGTCATTGAAGAAATGTCTGTTGTTACATGATTATCTGGTTGAGGAGAGGTAGACAGTTTCTAAAAGTGTAATCAGGCTCTCTCTGTAGGTTCTGGCGTCTCCAGGTAAGCTAATTCGTTAATGCAATGTCAAATTTCTTCTCTAAAGTGATTCAAAGTTTATTTTCATTGGACAGTCAAGCTCTTACCCTTGCTGCAACAGAATTGACGTTTGCCCTTCAAAAAATAGAACCATCTAAGATGTTAGATGCGTGCCTTGCATCGACGTCGATTAGTTTAAATGATCAATTTGGTCGGTGTTTCGAACACATAAAGAGCGCCATTTTGTTTTGTGAGCTCTTAGCTGTAAGAAACTAGGGCTACTTATCACCATGTGACGAGCTTCTGAAAAGTCTATTTGTCAGAAGCTGTTCTTACCAACTACTCCGCCGAAGATGTCTTCCTTTCCAGTTTTGGCATTAAGGTCTCTAAGCACAACTTTGCCATCGTTTTCCGGTCAGCTCCGTAGGATCAGTCCATGGAGGTCATAAAACTCCCATCCTTTATATGTAGGTACTTCTTCTTTATTGTTATGGTTTTGTGCACATATGAAGCATATGTTTCAAAGTGGATGTCATGCGGATCACAGCCAGGTGATAACTTCATTACTGATTCCCCATTACGCAGCTGTAAGAAATGTCACAATTTTCTCTCTTATAACCAATACTTTTAACACAGAAGGGAAGTTCACTCGACGACACAGCCACACAACCCAGAAGGGCAGTAGCCCACAACGTGGATGTGAGTGCTGTCGTTGTCCCATAAGGCGTTCAATCGCCACGACGACGTTGGGCGGCTAAAGTCGCAAGCAATAGCCGGGTCCTTTTCCGATCGATTCTATCGCACAAGCATCGAGAACAAGTAGAAAAATTGGCAGGACGCCATCAAAGATGCCACCTCTGGTTCGACGGAGGATGCCAGCAAAACAACAGGCATACAAAGCAGCACTGCAAAGAAGGACGAGAGCTGCTCGCGAACTCTACGAGCAGAAGAGAAGAGATTAACACAAGCATCTCAGAAGGAAAAAGAAAGAGCATGAGAAGCACGTGATCCAGGAAATATAGGGATGCCATTGCAGGAATGAAGTTGGAAAGTTTTACCTATAAGTAAAAAGAACCTCCCAGGTTCACAAGGCCCAAGCCGAAGCCTGCAAGGACGATCAGGGGAACTTCGTAGTAGAATCGCGGTTGGTGCTGAGGATATGGAAAAATCATTTCTGCAACTTGTATAACGGCGAAAACGAACCGAATTCCGCTATGATGCAGATTGCACCGTTCAACCTTGACGACGTAGGCCAACAAATCCGTCTACCTCATTTCTACGAAGTGAAGATAGCAATATCTAAACTTAAGTCCATTAAAGCTGCTTGAGCTGATGGCCTTGCATCTGAGCTATTGAAAGCGGTTGGAGAAGAAAGAGTTGGTTAGGAATATACACCAGCTAATCTGTAAAATCGAAACAGAGAAAATTATGCCCGATGAATGGAACCTCTGCATTGTTGTTCGATCCTGAAGAAAGGCGATCTTCTGGAACGCACCAACTACAGATGCATCAACATCACGTACAAGATCTTCTCTGCCAACTTTGTGAATGTCTGAAGCCATTCGTCAACAACCTGGTAGGTCCACCCCAGTATGGGCTTAGGGCAGGAAAGTCCACCATCGACCAAATATTCTTGGAAAAAACCCAGAAGTTTCAAATCGATACCCACTACCTTTTCATCAATTTCAAGGCCGCGTATGACAGCATCTATAGAGACGAGCTATATGGAGCAATGTCTGGTTTCCCAAACTCGTCCGTCTGTGCAGGATGACGATGGAGGATGCACGCTGCTCTATCAAAGTCGGCAAAGATCTCATCGATCATTTGATGTCAAAAAAGATTTTAGACAAGGTGACGATGCGCTGTTATGCGACTTCTTCAATATCGTTCTTGAAAGAATAGTGAAAAACTCTCACGTTAATACCAGACAGTTAATAGGGGACAGTCTTTCAAAAGTCCGTCCATAATTACTCGCTTATGCCGACGATATTGACATAATCGGACGAACAAAACGAGATATCAGTGTTGCTTTCGTGAGTATTGAGTAGGAAGCCAAGGAAATGGGTTTAACGGTGAATGAAAGTAAAACGAAATTTATGCTGTCAACAAGAAAGGACAACCAACACCGACGTCCAAGACAGAACGTCACTATAGACAGCTATAATTTTGAGGTGGTCAGAGACTTTGTCTACTTAGGATCCGCTATAAACTCAGCGAAAGAAACCACTGCTGAGATCAAACGAAGAACTACTCTTGCCAATCGCTGTTTCTTTGGGCTAAGAAGGCAAAGCCCTCTCTCGAGCAACTAAACTATCCGTGTATAACACGCTTATCATCCCGGACACTACTAATGGTGGATGAGAACGCTTTAGGCTGTTTTGAGAGTATTGATTTTTGGTCCCGCCTGCATAGATGGGGAATGGAGAAAAAGACACAGCGAATTCGACCTAGCCACAAAAGTGAAAAAACAACGACTGAGATGGCTGAGTTACCTAGAGCAAATGGAAATCAATGCTCCGACCGGGAAAATCTTTGAATCCAACCCCCTGAGACGGGCAAGTAAAGGAAGACAACGTAATAGGTGGCGGACACAAGTGGAAGAGGCCGTCAACGTGTCAGTCAAGCGTGGGAAACTGAAGACAGCTAGCTATAACCCGAGCAGGTTGGAAGAAGCTTGTTGGTCGAGGTCATGGTCCACCTCGAGCTGTAGCACCACTTTAAGTAAGGAAGTAAGTAAATTCAATCCCCAATCTCTTTTTAGAACTTTGGCTCATCCTTAACTGCCCTCAGCTCCAAGTATGTCAGACTAGTATAGCTCACACGTAAGGTATTCAGCAAGTAATACGGCCTAACTTAAACTGTAGACGCCAAGTTACCACCGTTGATTCCATCTGGGGAATTCTCCTTCCCCTTCCTCTTAACTTGTTTGTTACCCACCCCCCAAACAACCATCCACAGGGATTGAGACCCCATCTCCCGTTTAGGTACTAGACACACCCACGAAGAGCTGATAGTAGGAGTTGGTCGACAGAGGTTGGTTAAAGAAAACGCTGGGGTGCTCTTGAATGCACATTTCGACCTTTTTGACATCAAGTTCGCCAAGTTGAAGCCGAAATCTATGAAAAAGAATCTTAAATAACCTCGCTATAATAGATGGGATGCTCCAAAAGCTCCAGAGAATGCCACTTATTTCAGTGTACCCATGTATGTATTTCCTTCTTAAGGCAAGATCTGTTTCCTTATACATTTACACATAAAAACACTTTCCTTCACACATAAATCATTTTCATTGATAAAAATCACTTTCCATCAGATTTAGCATGTGTAAAGCACTTTAAATGAAAACTTCCCTCAACCCAATCACAATATATGAAACGCGTTCACTCTTGTTATAAATGAGAAAGTCTTACTCCAGGTGAACAAAAAATGAGAATGCAAAAGCACTCTTCCTTCCCAGTTGGATATATTCAAGAAGCCTACAATTAAAATGACTTATAGCCCAGCCCAGCCAACCAAACGGACGAGCAAACAGTGTGCTTCTTTCTATCTTCCATGTTACATGTTATATCTCAAACAGATTGTCAGATTCTTTTGCGAATCTCTGTCAGATAAAATGAAGGTAATCCTTACCAGAAGACTCTTAGAGTATACAAATCTATAAGAAGCCCCCGAGAAACCTAAACAATCCAGCATAAATCACAAATGTACCGCGTGGACTTCCAACAGCATGCCTTCCTCAAATGCTGGATTATGGGGCGTTACTCGGACGTGCAGCTGGTTGCTCCTGGCCTTTTATATTTTTTTTTTACTGCAACTGGACGCCATGGTTAAGCATCTAGAATTTGCATTACATGGTAAATATCCGGCTCTAGGATCTAATCCTACAAGTTGGTGTGCAATGGTTTATATGTGGCGCCACAGAAAAATTAGAAGAAATTTATATCGTAAGCCGCCCCGAAGGCAGGCGAAGCGTTGTGCAGTGCAAAGTGTGGAGTATAGACGACGAACGAAAAGCGAATGTGTGCGCAATTTGATATCTGTCAACTTCTGTCCGCAAGGTCAATGAGGGAGATTTTTCAGCGGATTTCTCGTGTCATACAAACCCGACACATGGACACATTCTCAACATTCGAGAAGATTAGATTTATCCTGCTTGATCGCATCGTTGTTGTTGAATGCATCCGCCTGGAGTTTGCTTGCTGCCATAGTGCCACAAAAGGTGAAAAATCCCAAGTAGCTAGCCATGTGGCGTGGTGGTGTTGGTGATGGCATTGCAAAAAGAACTTACGCTTCTTCACCTTCACAATGATGACTGCGCGGGCATGTTAAAGGCGCACGACCGACGCGACGCGACGAGCAAAATTGTTAGGAAACGATGCTGCACTTGCAGCTGGAAACTTCAAGTACCTCAGTAAATAGTCAATTTGTCAACGCAGCGGGTGGTAAAACTTTTATGGTTATCACTTGTCCGTGGCATTAGAAGTGTTGGCAGTTGATAGACAACGGAAAACGATGTTGCATATACCTACAACACAGGTTCAGTTAATCACTTTTACAACTTTACGATGAGAAATTTTATTTTGACGATTTTGACGCTTTGATGAAAGAATCTCACACTTGCACTAGCAGTCGCACATGGCGTCGTCGATGAGAGCCTCTTTTTGGAAGATCACTTAATCAGTCAAATGATTAATGACGTTCGCACGAAGATGGTGTGAAGACTCGTTCCCTCTCTCATGAGTTGTGAGTACTTACATAAAGCATAAAATTTTAATATTATTTTCGTTTATATTGCAATACCATGGTGAAAAGAAATGCTAGGAAGCTACATATATATGAATATTTGCGTAACGTATAGGCAATTTTTCGCATATTGATGGAAAAATACAATTTCGCCAGAAGTTATTTTTCACTTTAACAACTACTCAACAAATATGTAATTAGTTTATGATTAAATCAAAGATACACATTGATATTTTTTTATTTGGAAAACTGATGGACAAGTGAAATTTGAAGATTTAAGCTCGTGAATTGGGCTAAGGCTTATATTTCAGCTTTCATAGCCAGGGTATTTCATATTTGTGTAGAACACAAAACAAACGCATAGTTGTAGATATCTGGCACGCTTTATTGAAATGAAGATTCTAAGCCCTAGCTCTGTGAAGGAGGGATAACGTAAGAGTATAAATTCACATCATTTTTATAACAAGTTTTGAACAATTTGCTTGGCACGTGCTTCAGTAGATAGAGCCTATTTGTTAAAGCAAAATCTCCGAAGCCCATCGTTGCCCTACGAAGCCTTTGACTTGGGTTCAAATGGTCGGATCTTCAAGGTCAAGAATTTGTGTGTTAAAATCATTGCAAACACATTGATATCTTGATGGAATACCTGGGATCTCCCGATGGCGGGTTGTCATCAAGGTTATTGTGAGTATGTTAGATTGTGTGATCTTTGTAAGCTTGTTGTCAGCAGGTTAAGAAAAATCTGGAAACGTGCAAAGCATAAAATTATTGCTGAGGAAGATACTCTAAGTAGATCAAGAGCTCGCACCTATAACATACCAATCTACGTGCATGCTGCATGGAGGAGATTATCCAGACAATAAAGTTAAGCAATCCTTTTTCCGTGACTCATAACTGAAAAGCTTCAATGCCGGTGGGGTCTTTATTAAAGAGCAGTCTTTGTGGTTTATAAAGAGTAGGTACCTTGCTCTCTTGGGAGCAGTTACTGATTCCAAATCACCACGGCAGACACCTGGCACCTAGATCATTAAAATTAATGAATATAATAAGCTCTTGAAGCTTTTAGAGAAACAACTTATTTCAATAAGGTTCTAAACAGAATAATAATATATTTTATATTTTATAGGAAACATAAATATAAACCTACTATAAACAAATAAACAAAGTGCTAGATGAACTAAATAAGTACAATAGATTCTTCAAGGTTTCAACACCCCCACTAGGATCTATCTTTTCAAACCCATTGATCTAGCACAGTAGTTTGATTTTTCAGTTGGTAGTCCTTTAGTTAAAATATCGGCAACCATTTCAGAAGTCTTTAAATAAGTTAATTTGATTAATTCTTCATTGATGACATCTTTAACGAAATGATGCCTGACATCTATGTGTTTGGTCCTTGCGTGATAAACATTTGTGGTAGTTAAACAAACTGCACTTTGATTATCACAAAATAATATAATTTTTTCTTGTAAGTCTGGTAATAATTCCTTTTTAAGTCCGGTAAGCCACAACGCTTCTTGAATAGCCGTACTTAAAGACATATATTCGGCTTCTGTGGTCGATAAGGCCACAGTAGGTTGTTTTCGGGAACACCAAGAAATCGCGCCCCCTTGCATTTTAAAAATATAGCCTGTGACGGATCTCCTGTCATCAATATTTCCAGCATAATCTGCATCACAAAATCCAGTTATAAGAGAATTACCTTGATCCTTCTTAGAATGGCAAAGTTTGAAGTCTGCCGTACCTTTAAGATATCTCAAGATTCTTTTTGCTGCTATCCAGTGAGCTTTACCTGGATTCTGATTGAACCGACTAAGGTTATTTACCGCATAGCTAATGTCTGGTCTTGATACTTGTGCAGCAAACAGCAAGCTTCCAATCAATTCCTGATATGAAATCTTGGACATCTCTTCTCTTTCCAATTTCGGCTGTGGCGACATATTTGTACTCAATTTTTGGTTATAATCCATCGGCGTTGAACAAGGATTGCAACTTGTTAATCCAAAACGATCTATCAGTTCCTTTATATATTTTTCTTGGTCTATGCAAAGTTGACCGTTTGCTCTGTCTCTCTGCAACCGAAGACCCAAAAAAGAATTTGCAACTCCAATGTCCTTCATGTGAAAACGCTTCATTAAACTTGCTTTCAGACGATGCTTCAGTTGGGAATGATTATCCAGGATAAGCAAATCAACAACATAAATTGCCACTATTAAAATTCGTCCATCAAGCCGCAAATGGTAGATACATGGATCCAACTTGGATTGCTTCATCCCAAATTCTTTTAAGGCATGATCTAATTTTTGGTTCCACATACGAGAAGACTGTTTCAAGCCATAAATGGATTTCTTTAAACGAAGCACCTTCTCTCCATTTCCAAATCCTTCAGGTTGTCCTATGTAAATCTGTTCTTTTAGATCTCCTTGTAGAAAGGCCGTTACAGCATCCATTTGCTCTATGTCGAGATTTTCTTTTAAAGCTAAAGCTAGCAGAAATCTAATGGATTCGTATCGCACCACAGGAGAAAAAGTCTCTTTGTAGTCAATTCCTTTTCTCTGACTACATCCTTTAACTACTAATCGAGCCTTGTATCGAGCTATTTCACCATTTACATCCACTTTTGTTTTAAATACCCACTTTGTATTTAGTGTCTTCCTTCCAGGAGGTAAATCGGCTTCTTCCCACGTTTGGTTCGCTAGCAAGGATGCGTATTCGTTATTAATCGCTTTTCTCCAATTTTCTCCGTCTTTTCTGTTAATAGCTTCTTGATATGTCAAAGGATCAGTCATATTATTGCTACTTGCAATATATGTTACGTAATCATCAAAGTTTCGAGGTTTTCTTGCTCTCTCAGATCTTCTGAAATTTTCTGATATTGTAGGCACTTCAACACTTTTGGATACATAGTCTTCATCATACAATAACCGCAGTTTCATTTTCTTCAGCAATATCCACTCTACTTTCTTCTTCATGATTGGGACTGTTGACTATAGTATTTTCTAGTATTTTTTGGAATTTTCGCAGTATCCAAGCAGTACACACTTCTTTGATTTTGAATCCATCTTCTTCCTCTTTTGTTTTGGAACGTGCACCACAGCTGCCATAGTCAGAGACTTTGTCTACCTAGGATCCGCTATAAACTCAGCGAACGACACCAGCGCTGAGATCAAACGAAGAATTACTCTTGCCAATCGCTGTTTCTTTGGGCTAAGAAGGCAATTGAGAAGCAAAGCCCTCTCTCGAGCAACTAAACTGTCCCTGTATAAGACGCTTATCATCCCGGTCCTGATGTATGGTGCAGAGGCATGGACACTGCTAACAGTGGATGAGAACGCGTTAGACTGTTTTGAGAGGAAAATTCTCCGGGTGATTTTTGGTCCCGTCTGCATAGATGGGGAATGGAGAAGAAGATTCAACAACGAACTGTATGGGCTGTACAGCGACACCGACCTAGCCACAAAGGTGAAAAGCCAACGACTGAGATGGCTGGGTCATCTAGAGCGAATGGACACCAATGCTCCGGCCTGGAAAGTCTTTGAATCCAACCCCGTGGGACAACGCAGTAGAGGTGGACAGCGTAAAAGGTGGCGCACGCAAGTGGAAGAGGACCTCAACCAACTTGGCGTGCGAAACTGGAGACAGCTAGCTAGAAACCGAGCCGGCTGGAAGAAGCTTGTTGGTTGAGGCCTTGGTCCACCCCGGACTGTAGCGCCACCTTAAGTAAGTAAGTAAGTAAGGTGACTCACATCTAGTTGTTTGCCGGACCAGATTTCTTCAGGTGTTTTATGTTACAAAATTCGACTTGGTGTTCGATTCATCAAATAAGCTGCGTATGAAATTGCTTCTGCCCAAAAACTTTTCTCCATTCCAGAATCCAAAAGCATACATCGAGCTTTTTCAATCAATGATCTGTTCAGCCACTCTGCTTTCCCATTCTGTTGAGGTGTGTAAGGCACTGTTGTTTGGTGACGAATTCCACATTTCTTAAGATATTGTAAAAAGCTTTCATTACAATATTCGCCACCATTATCTGTTCGCAATGTCTTTATTTTCTTTCCGGTTTCATTCTCCACTAAATTCTTGAATTCCACAAATTTATCCTTGACTTCTGATTTGGACTTCAGAACAAATATAAATGTCTTATGCGAAAAATCATCCAAGAAAATAAGAAAATAACGACCACCTCCTAGCGACTTCTCTTCAATTGGTCCACATACATCAGAATGAATCAATTCTAATATCTCTTTTGATCTTGATTCTGATAATGGAAATGGTTGTCTGGCATGCTTTCCTTCCAGGCATTTGATGCACTGTTCTATTTTCGAATCAACAAAATCGATTCCTGATACACATCCTTTTTGCATCTTGACTAAGGTTTCTTGACTTGGATGTCCTAGTCTGCGATGCCACAGTTCGTACGAAGCCTTCTGTTCAAGTAGCATGTTGATTGCATTTGAACTTGAAATCGGTCGATCCAATCGATAGAGTTTCCCATTTACACGACTTCCAGTAGCGATCAAACTTCTTTTGTCCCAAATTGTACATTTATCAGTTTTGAACTCAATCTTATAGCCGTATTTTGTCATTTGGCTAACTGATAAAAGATTCGCACACAGATTCGGTATGTATAAGACATCTTTAATCGTAACAGTCAATGGTTCGCCTTTTACCAAAATTTCTAGTTCAACATCTCCTCTAGCTTCGACATTTAAGTTAAAATTATCTGCAACTGTGACTTCCTCTCGCTTGACTTCAGATTGATTCTTCATCCAATCTTTGCAATTAGTCATATGTTCTGATGCTCCTGAATCTATATACCAATTAGTGACGTCTTCCGAATTCATTCTTGCCATAAACGATGTAAAAAGAACTTGTTTTCCATTTCTACGATTCTTGAATTTACCTTCTACTGCTTTATGATTTGTTGGACAATTTTTAGCAATATGTCCTTTTTCTCCACATTCGTAGCATTTGGGTGCCATTGAAGGTCGTTTATTTCCTTTATGGAAAGTTCCTTTTCTAGCATTTTGACCATAGAATACCAGTCCGTCATTTCCAGATTCACCATCCTCGTCCTTAATATCTTGCAATAGCTTCATCTTTATTGTATCAGCTGTAATTTGTACCCCTGAACTTTCGATACCCATTATCATAGGCTTATATCGATCTTCAAGCCCAGCCAATAACAAAGAGCCAATCCATTCATCAGATACCTTCATACCGATAGAATTTAATTTATGAGCCGTTGAAATCATTTGGTTCACATATATTTCCACAGAACCACATGCCTTCAAATTGATGCTTAGCAAAGATTTGAGCAAACCAACCCGTCTGGTTAAACCGTTATCAGCAAAAGCTGCTGCAAGTCGGTCCCAAACCTCTTTTGCGGTTGATGCTTCCTTAACATGGACATAATTGATAGGCTCAACCAGTAAAATTATTTTTGATTTGGTTTTTGCTATTTTCTTTAAATCTGTTTCGACCCCAGTCACGAAATCCCATAGGTCTTCATGAATTAGAAAATTCTCGACAGCAAATTTCCAATCTTCGCAATTTTCTCTCCCTTTGAGCTTATCAATTCCTGGTATCGATGATGATGCCATATTCTTCAAAAAAGCTATTTCTCTAAATAATTATTTTTCAGTTAAATTCCGTGTTATATTTCCCTCAGCGTTCCTGGGCCCATAACCAATTGGAAATTAATGAATATAATAAGCTCTTGAAGCTTTTAGAGAAACAACTTATTTCAATAAGGTTCTAAACAGAATAATAATATATTTTATATTTTATAGGAAACATAAATATAAACCTACTATAAACAAATAAACAAAGTGCTAGATGAACTAAATAAGTACAATAGATTCTTCAAGGTTTCAACAGATCAAGGGCTCATTCATATCAAACTTCCTAGCTCGTAGAATTTCAAAAACGTTAGTGCCTTTTTTAAAACACAGAATCTGAACAAGAAATCTTTGATTTAATTTATAAATCTCTCATAAGAGCCATTTTGACCTACAAATGCTTTCCCAGTATGGTTTGAAGCATCCCATTCGGCGCAGGGACATAAGTCCCCGGGACAAAAGTCCCGAATTTTTTGTCGGGACATATGTCCTACTTTACTGGGACGTAAGCCCCGAATCGCCCCGGACTTTATGTCCCATTCTACAGGGACATTAGTCCAGAATTTTTTAAAATGGTACATAAGTTCCGAATGAAACAAACACAATTTTCTCTAAATCCAGATTCATAAAATGCAAAAGAGACTTTGGATTCTACCAACCTCGCACCCACCCCCCAAATCCTATAGTGTGTCCATACGGTTGCAGGGAGGGTTGCAGGGGGGCAGCATGCCTCCCCCATAAATATCTTTACTGTTTATTTTCCGTAATTTTGGGTTCCAGTACTGTACTGTAAGGCAAGGTAAGTGTAAATAAGATCAGTGGTTGCACTAGCATTACGGCGAATAAACAGAGAGGTATGTTTGGGGGCACCCCCCTGCTTGGGCACACTATAGGACTTCGGGTGGGTGCGAGGCGGGTGTATACAAAGTTGCTTTTGCATTTAAAGGTTGTAACTGTACTTTGCATTGGAGTTAGTCATCATCATCGTGTCCTGTAACCCGGGCTTGAGCATAGGGCGTCAAAATTTTCCATTTTCTTGTATGCAGTTTTGAAAAGAACTTTACTCTTATCCTTCCTAGCCAACTGTTGTCTATCGGTCGTGAGAGGAGCACATGCCATATTGGAAAATAGGAAAAATTCCATCATTTGAAATTTGATCAGACGACGTTTTTTTAAGTAAATAAAGATTTAAATCTCATTATTAAATTAAAGCAAGTTTCTACTCAGGCATTCCATAATGTGTTATTTCTTAATTCATGTTCTTCATTTTAAACAATTAAGAATCTGGGTGAATTGTTTGGCTTTTCTCGAAAAAAGAAAGCATATATGGACAAAAGTAACACTACACTATGTGGACGAACGTAACACGTTAGCTTCGTTCACAAGAAGTTTTGACCTTCCTCTTCTCCACCTCTTTAAATGCATCTAAATGAAAAGCCAATTCCGGGAGTTTGGAAAAATTGAAATTGATATTGAGTTTCAAATTAGAAACAAAGCTAAGAAAACAAAAAAAAACAAGAAAGCTATGCCACATCTTCAAATGACGATAAAAAAAATTGTTCATCCTTGGTAGAGTGGTGTAGCAGAAGTTCTGCAGGTGAAAAATCGGTTTGATGTCAACAATATAAGGGTTGGGCCAAAGGAAGATTTGTGTTATTTTTGTCCCAGGAGCGTGCTTCTTTTGACCTAGATAGGAGTAACAAGGGAAGAGTCTAGGGAAAATTAACACAGCTATGAGAATTTGTCATTTTAAAGAAATTTTGATTTTGATGACATTTTTCGTTTTCTGTTATTCCAGCAAACCCAAGAACGAGAACCCCAAAAGTAAAAAAAGTTAGTTTTGTCCCCGGTCTCCCCAACATATGCAAAAATAAAAAAATCATACGTGGGACATAAGTCCCAAAATGTTTTTTCGGGACTTATGTCTCGGAAGGGTGGGACATAAGTCCCAAATCGAATTCCGGACTTATTTCCCAGTTAAGTGGGACATATGTATAAGTCCCGACAAAAAAAATTCGGGACTTATTCCCCGGGGACTTATGTCCCTGTGCCGTACTAACTCTTACTGGCTGAACATCATAGAGTACTAGAACTAGAAGTGGAGCTGCAGCTGGAATTGCTGTCAAAAAGTGTCGTACGTGATATTTTGTACATGCAAAAAATTCAGCTGTACAGCTTTCTATATAAATTTGATATAAAGTGAATAAAGAGAGTTTGAAGCTCACTTCATGTAAACCTGAAAACTGAAACTCAACTATTTTTGTTTTAATTTCCAACTTTTCTCGGAAATATATTTGTTTTTAATCAACCAAAACGACGCGAACAAAATATGAATAAGAACAAAAAACTCGACTTTTTATAAATTCCTTCCAAACAAAACAATATACCTATCTACGATCTGAAATGGTTGAAAGGAAATCGAGATTAAAAAATTCGACTTAAACAATTTGACAGGCGTTCATGTCAATAATATTGTAGTGACCTCCACATTTGAACGACTCACAACATCAAACGCGCACAATAGAGTTTAAGGTCGCAGTGCAAACATACCCCTTAGCCATAATTATATCGACGTGCAAACGAAAGAAGCGCCACCTGCTGGATTATACCAGAAAGCCAGCTGTCGAATAAAAGCTTTGGGAAGGAAAATTATTCGGAAATTTCCCCTACGGAAATCTGCTCTGGAAGCAGAGACCAGAACCTTCTACTAATTTCCAGAGTTTGTCAAACAAGTATAAAAGGCACATGTTTGACCGGCAGCGACACAGTTTGTTTTTAATCGTGAATGAATAAAGTTGGTTGTAATAAAAGTGAAAAGTAAAGTTTGTGAATTAATTTCAGTGGTGAATAATAAATAGTTTTGTTTGTAGTAAGAAAAGTAAAGTGTTTTATTTTGTGAAATAAATAAATGGACGCTTGTGATGCTTTTTATTCGAGGCTGAGGTAGGCTCGTCGTAGTCCAGGGTTTTCCCGATGAAAAGCAGCTAAAACTCGGGTTAAGAAGGAAAGAACTCGGGTTTAACAATATTTTATCTTTATTAAAAAGAAGAAAAGGTTTACAATGTTACAAATTTGGTTCCTTCTGTCTTAAAATAACTAACACGATATTTCATATAAATCTTACAATGTCGGTTTGTCTTATGATAATTAACACGGTATTTCATATAAATCAAAGCTGGGTTTTGTAGAGCTACAGGAGTAGACTCTGCCCACAAAATCCACTTAGAAGAAGCGAACCGGGGATTAAACGGTAGGAATCTGATTCCAGCCCAAGGATAGTCCAAGGGAGAACAGCGGGTATATATACCAGGTAAAATTCAGAAATTGTCTTTCAAACCCATTTAGTGCTCACTCGGGTGTACCTCAGGGAAGCCATCTGGGCCCGTTTTTGTTCATTCTCGCTATAAATGATGTTACTTCATGTATCCGATGTAGTAATATTCTTATATATGCTGACGATATGAAAATTTTTAAAACAATACAATCAAATCATGACCATATTCTCCTGCAGGCTGATATTAACAATTTTAGCGTTTGGTGTGGGAAAAATGGTCTTTCTCTTAACCCAGTAAAATGTCAAACTATAACTTTCTCAAAAAAACGAGTAGTGAGTGCTTTTGACTATTCCATTTCACAGCACACACTCTGTCGTGTTTTTAGTTTCAAAGACCTGGGTGTTCACTTTAGTTCTGATCTAGATTTCATAGTACATATTAATTATATTGTAAATAAGGCGAGTTCCATGCTTGGATTTATAAAACGCTGGGCAAAGGAATTTAAAGACCCGTATGTTACTCTCTCTTTATACAATTGCTATGTAAGACCCCATCTTGGGTACGCCTCCCAAGTATGGACTCCCTTTTACGAAATTCATAAAAGCCGTATTGAATCAATACAACATAACTTCATTCGTTTTGCCTTGAAAGGTCTTCCTTGGGCTGATCCGTATAACCTCCCACCTTATGAACATAGAATCATGCTTCTGCAACTTCAAACTTTATGTCAAAGGCGTGTTAATAATGATTTAATATTTTTTCACCAACTTATCAGTGGCGAAATTGATGCTCCTGACTTATTAGCCTGTATAGGTATAAACTACCGTGGGGGATCCCACCACCTTCGAAGATTTGAACTGTTTCACGTTCCTTTTCATAGAACCAATTATGGTACTCACGAACCTCTTAATCGTATGTGCAAACTTTTTAATTTGAACGCTGCCTCAGTTGATTTTAACATAAGTAAAGTAGGGTTAAAAACACTGTTGCGAACCAGTGTTCCACTCTCGTGAATTTCCTATGTCTTGATTATACCTTAACTTATTTATGTATATGTTTTATATTATGTGTCTAATTTTGTAATTTGTTTAATTTTGTATATTTTTATTTATTTATGTGCTTGTGTTAGCTCTGCTTAATCTACTAACCACTAACACATGCACTCATGATGAGCCTCTGATTGTAGAATGCAGCTTGCTTTAAGCTCATTACAATACAGAATTCTGAAGTGAAAAAAAAAAAAATAGCCCTGAACCAACTCCAAAGAGCAAGCAGGGAGAACAACGGTAGGAATCTGATTCCAGCCCAAGGATAGTCCAAGGGAGAACAACGGGTATAGCCCTGAACCAACTCCAAAGAGCAAGCAGGGAGAACAACGGTAGGAATCTGATTCCAGCCCAAGGCTAGTCCAAGGGAGAACAACGGGTTTTTAACGGTGGATGCCAAAAAGGTTTTCTTTAAATGATACACGGATGCACCAAATAAAGGACCTAAGCTTATCAAAGTTGCTAAAAACAATGAACCGCTAGAAACTTAACTCTCTTTTAAAATTCGGAATTATTTATTAATAATTAGGAATTATTTCGAGGTAACAAGCTTCGACTTTTCCGGATTTTTGTACCTCCTCATCATAATTTTTGTGCCACAAGACAGTGTGAATTGTAAGAAGGTCAAATGTAAAATCGTATGGCGTCGGCAGCACCGAATGCAATGTGCAGTTGTTGTTGCTTATCAGAGTGTATACATTGGTATTCTGTGTGCTGTGGCTGTTGATCATTCGATGGGTGGTGGCGGGCGTATGTTATGCTGATATAGGGTACTGGTACACGCAGAAAAATAATTTATAACCGAGTGCGTTTTTGCGTGGGTTGAAAAAATATGTGTTAAAAATAACACAGTCTCGGGTAAAAACTACGTAGTGCATTAGGCTAAAATTAACATAGTCGCCTCGATTAAATGAAATTGTTTAAAATAAACTACAAAGTAGATTAAATTAAATGAAGGACTTTGTTATATTAACAGAGAAATTTGTTTAAAATTCCAAATTTGTAAGATTGTTTGTATCAAACGAGTAACTCGTTTAATTTAAATAATTGCACTAAGTTACTTTTACACACCTCTGGTTTAACATTAAACAATTATCCTGTTTAAATTAAACAATCTTGTCGTTTGAATTAAACTAATTGGTATCTTGTTTAATTTAAACGATTATAAAGGTAAAAACAATCAACCCAGATTGTTAAATTAAACTTATTAAATTGGCTATTATATCAAATGTTAAACAATCTATTCGCTTGATTTAACCGAATAGAGTTGGTAAAAATAGCACACTTAATGGCTTATTTCAAATAAGTGGTATTTGTTAAAATTGCACATCTCTTCGGTTAAAAAATCAATCAGACTTGGTTAATTTAACTAATTAAATGGGATATCAAACCGAATGTTAAATAATCTACTTGCTTGATTTAACCAAATAGAGTTTGTCAAAATAACACAGTTAATGGCTTATTTTAAATAATTGGTATTTGTTAAAGTTGCTCACCTATTCGGTTAAAACAATCAATCAGACTTGGTAAATTTAACTTATTAAATGGGGTATCATACCGAATGTTAAATAATCTACTTGCTTAATTTAACCAAATAGAGTTGGTCAAAATAACACAATTAATGGCTTATTTAAAATAAGTGGTATTTGTTAAAATTGCACACCTATTTGGTTAAACCGTCGATTAGACTTGGTTAATTTAACTAATTAAATGGGATATCAAACCGAATGTTAAATAATCTACTTGCTTGATTTAACCAAATAGAGTTTGTCAAAATAACACAGTTAATGGCTTATTTTAAATAATTGGTATTTGTTAAAGTTGCTCACCTATTCGCTTAAAACAATCAATCCGACTTGGTTAATTTAACTAATTAAATGGAGTATCATACCGAATGTTAAATAATCTACTTGCTTGATTTAACCAAATAGAGTTTGTCAAAATAACACAATTAATGGCTTATTTAAAATAAGTGGTATTTGTTAAAATTGCACACCTATTTGGTTAAACCGTCGATTAGACTTGGTTAGTTTAACTAATTAAATGGAGTATCATACCGAATGTTAAATAATCTACTTGCTTGATTTAACCAAATAGAGGTGGTCAAAATAACACAAATAGTGGCTTATTTTAAATAAAAGGTATTGGTTAAAATTGCTCACCTATTCGGTTAAAACAATCAATCAGACTTGGTAAATTTAACTTATTAAATGGGGTATCATACCGAATGTTAAATAATTTACTTGCTTAATTTAACCAAATAGAGGTGGTCAAAATAACACAATTAATGGCTTATTTAAAATAAGTGGTATTTGTTAAAATTGCACACCTATTTAGTTAAAATAATCGATCATACTTATTTAATTTATCCAATTGAATAGGCTAACAAACCGAAAGATAAATAATCTACTCGCTTGATTTGACCGAATGGTGTAGATCAAAATAACACAATTATCTTATAGCTTAATTTAACTGTGATATTCATAAGTTAAATTTGCATACATCATTGAACCTTATTTGTTAATTCTAATTAATAACTAAGAATAATTGTAATAAAATCAGCTTTTAAAATTGTTGCTAGGTATTGATGCATAATTCTTTAGAAGTCTTAATGTTTTTTTTTTCAAAACATTCAGGTTTTGTTCACAGCAAGAAATCTCAGAACTTTTTTTATGGGAGTTTTGTTATATAGAAACAATATACTTCTGAGTATAGCAAATTAATTCTTTATTTTGAGAACATATTCCTATATTGTAGTATATAGTATGTAAATAGTTTTTAATTTAATTATTTTTAAATGCATATTGCTCTCGCAAAAAACATTTTGAGATATTTTATAATCAAATACATAGATACTGTACTATCAAGTATTTTCTTGCAGTTTTAGGTTGGAATAGTTCACAGACCATACACAGCTACGCATGTATCTGTAAGAGTAAATTGTGTGTCATATTTAAATTCAGCACATCAAAAACCTTTACATAGTAAAATGAATAACCAGTTTACATAATTGCAATTTGGAAAAAAATGAGAATTTTGTATAAGACTTGGCCTTGACAATGATCTCTAAAAAGATTTCCAAAAGTCTGTTGTTATTGCAAGTACAAGAATTGTTCGCCGCTTCATGGGAGCCAAATATAATTCTGAAATTACAATTAGATACCTACAATAATTACAATTATTTTATAACAACGTACCTACATCTCGTTCTGAGCCTAATCCTTATCGAATTTGAGTGATTTTGATATGAAAAGCTGATAATATAATGAAACAATGAAATTAAAAAAAAAGAAATTATAAAATTTACCAAAATTAGTACCTATTCTAGAACTCAATGCTCTTAAAATTTTTCAATCTATCACTGCTAGGCCAAGGTTAACACATGTAAATTTTACTTTCGTAAGTTAGATACTTACGGAAGAAGATGGATAGTGTGGGTTCCTGGTGTGTAGGTATTTCTTTTACTTTTAGTTTGTCCATTCTCTAACTCAATCCTTGAATAATGAGTAAATATTTTTTTCCTTACATTTGAAATTACTGATCTTCGAATTTGAGCTCGAGTTCGAGAACGTACAACATAGTTATCTTAATTTAAATGATCCTAAAACAAGGGAAAAAAGTACAGTCATACACCTACCTAAATGTTCATAATGTAGGTACTTTTTTCGCAACAAAGTAGAATAACTTGTTCAACTGGTTGTTGTTATATACCAAAATGAAAAAAATATCTTATGTATAAAATACGCAGTACATAGGTGTTTGCACAGCTACGCAACCCTTTCCCTCTAAGCCCCCGCTTTAAACGAAACAAAAGATAATACGAGCAAAATCGAAATGAAAGTGGATAGTGTGGGTTCCTGGTGCGCAGGTATTTCTTTTTCTTTTGGTTTGTACATTCTCCAACTCAATACATGGATGATGAGTAAATATTTTTTCCTTACATTTGAAATTACTGATCTTCGAATTTGAGCTCGAGTTCGAGAACGTACAACATAGTTATCTTAATTTAAATGATCCTAAAACAAGGGAAAAAAGTACAGTCATACACCTACTTAAATGTTCATAATGTAGGTACTTTTTTCGCAACAAAGTAGAATAACTTGTTCAACTGGTTGTTGTTATATACCAAAATGAAAAAAATATCTTATGTATAAAATACGCAGTACATAGGTGTTTGCACAGCTACGCAACCCTTTCCCTCTAAGCCCCCGCTTTAAACGAAACAAAAGATAATACGAGCAAAATCGAAATGAAAGTGGATAGTGTGGGTTCCTGGTGCGCAGGTATTTCTTTTTCTTTTGGTTTGTACATTCTCCAACTCAATACATGGATGATGAGTAAATATTTTTTCCTTACATTTGAAATTACTGATCTTCGAATTTGAGCTCGAGTTCGAGAACGTACAACATAGTTATCTTAATTTAAATGATCCTAAAACAAGGGAAAAAAGTACAGTCATACACCTACCTAAATGTTCATAATGTAGGTACTTTTTTCGCAACAAAGTAGAATAACTTGTTCAACTGGTTGTTGTTATATACAAAATGAAAAAAATATCTTATGTATAAAATACGCAGTACATAGGTGTTTGCACAGCTACGCAACCCTTTCCCTCTAAGCCCCCGCTTTAAACGAAACAAAAGATAATACGAGCAAAATCGAAATGAAAGTGGATAGTGTGGGTTCCTGGTGCGCAGGTATTTCTTTTTCTTTTGGTTTGTACATTCTCCAACTCAATACATGGATGATGAGTAAATATTTTTTCCTTACATTTGAAATTACTGATCTTCGAATTTGAGCTCGAGTTCGAGAACGTACAACATAGTTATCTTAATTTAAATGATCCTAAAACAAGGGAAAAAAGTACAGTCATACACCTACCTAAATGTTCATAATGTAGGTACTTTTTTCGCAACAAAGTAGAATAACTTGTTCAACTGGTTGTTGTTATATACCAAAATGAAAAAAATATCTTATGTATAAAATACGCAGTACATAGGTGTTTGCACAGCTACGCAACCCTTTCCCTCTAAGCCCCCGCTTTAAACGAAACAAAAGATAATACGAACAAAAACGAAATGAAAGTGGATAGTGTGGGTTCCTGGTGTGTAGGTATTTCTTTTTCTTTTGGTGTGTCCATTCTTGTCCACTGAACTCAATACTTGGATGATGAGTAAATAATTTTGATTTAAAGGAAAAGTAGAGAGGGCAGATTCAAAGCTCTCAGTTCTCATGCATTAATTTATACACTAATACCCATTACATGAGATGTTAAATAGGCAGGTACTTACATACATATGCGTGGGCAGTTGAAATACGCCAACCGAGAATTTTGAGTTCAAAAATACAAAATGAGGTTTGTTACTCACAGTTTTAATTCTAGGAATCATTTGTTCTGAAATAAAATATCATGCAAATGAAGAACAATTTAATGAGAACTGCATTTCCATTGTACGAGTAGGTTAATGTATGTTACTGCCGTAAGTACTGAATAATTGTGTTTTCAAATGAAATTAATCTCGTTTGGTTTACTCACTGCGCACTGGAACCAAGTACAGTAGTGAAAGAATTAAGTGCTTAACTGCTTATAGGTACAGACGTACATTTATATAGTGTACGTATGCTGACGCCAAAATTGGCGGACTCAAGCCATGACAAGCACGTTTTAGAATTGCGTCGTTAAAATTGATACAACATATTTTCTTTATTTTTTCATGCATTGCGTGGGAATGATACACTCCAATACAGATGTAAAGTGTATAAACATGCCATGTTCACAAGCAAATCAAGCGTATAGATTTCCAAATGCGCTTATGTAGGTAGCATTACTTCTTCGGATCAGTGCTGGGATTTATTTTTTTGATAAATCCTTCCAACCAGTTCGAAAACTACCTTTTTCTATTTTTATTTCACACGGAAATAATATCTGTAATGTTATGTAAATATTAAGACTTTTTTTATATACAAATAATGATTCAACAAATAACGCAGAGTTAATTCACGCCGATTTTCAAAATTCAGCTTTATTTCTATATTGTTACATTAATGTTCTTCTCCTATTCACCCAACCAACATTAAACAAC
The DNA here is from genome assembly GCA_963921185.1 of Dasysyrphus tricinctus. NCBI lineage: Eukaryota > Metazoa > Arthropoda > Insecta > Diptera > Syrphidae > Dasysyrphus > Dasysyrphus tricinctus. The sequence goes on from OY992530.1 coordinate 107,278,609, forward strand.
TTTTCACTACACTTGGGTTGGTATGCAAATACTCCCGTGTGACCGTCTAGTTAAGATCAAATTGGTTCTTCTTAAACTGTATCTTCTGCGAAGATGAAGCTGGAGAATAACCAATAATGATCATTATCTCTAATCAGCCTAGTAACAAAACCGACGCCTAATTATTGAGCAAGCGGAGTTGCTGTTCTTATCTCTGTTCCTGTAGGTAAGCCTTCAGTTAGTTGTTGTATTCCATGTGTCGAACTGTTCAACTCGCTCCTATTATGTTTATTTAAAATTGTACTTTTTAATAAAAATAAAATTAAGAACTAAAATAAAGTAAACTATTTAAAAATTAAATTATTTGTTTAAATGTGTTTTAAAATAAACACATCTTAACTATATACTAAAGTGAAATAACGCCGAATTTTAGCTTTCGGCCTTATTTCGCTTTGACAAAGTAAAAAATTGCGATTCGGCGTTTTTTCACTTTCGAAAAGGACTTACCGACGTGATTGTGTAGTTAAAAATTAAGAAGTTTCTCTGCATAAAGTAAAGATAAAACACAGAATTGCTTAATGCGTTGGACCAAAGGCCTGGGTTCAAGTCTCAGCGTATTCAAGCAAAAAGAAAATGTTTTTCAAGGAGATGGAGTGCCACCCAAGTTACCCATTTGGAGTTGGCAGAAAAGTGTATATCTCATCATGCCTATTTGCATTACGCAACCACTTCATAACATAAAAAAGAAACAGCTTTCAAAGACCAAACTTCTGCAAAATGTATGCTACTTCTTAAAATTTTCAAAAACCTAGCTTTATATATTTTGAGAAGAAATAACTTAGATTCTGCGGTAGTTACTTCTTCTTAAAATTTTCAAAAACCAAACTACCCCAAAATTTGTTGTTTCTTCTTCTTTAAATTTTCAAAAACCTACTTTAAAATTTTAAGAAGAAGTAAGAATCTCAATCCACTGTGCCAAATCTTTCCTATCCTCCTACTCTTTCTAACTAGTGCCGTGCAATTCAGGTTACATTTAAAAGACCTAAGGTCTTAGAGGCATATAGTTAAATAAAAACAAAATACCTCAAAATGTATGTTACTTCTTATTAAAGATTTCAAAAAACCCAACTAGTTCTAAAAAAAAGATAGAGAATATTAAAAACAATGTTGGTATATTTTTTAAAGCTAGTTTGGATTTGGATATTGAAGAAGTAACTTAAAATTCGTAATGTTCACAAACTACTGAAGAACTCTACTTGCATCATTCTCAGCAAACTTTATTAATGGGAAAACTCTACTTTTCTTAGGCCCAGTTTTTCAGTGTCAGACCATTCAAATTGCGTGGTGAAAGCCTAGGTAGCCCTTCAAACTTGGTGGGTGAGTTCAATAGAGTTTAACCATAATTTTGTTTTGAAAAAAAATGACCAAAGAAGTCAATTGATTTAATCATTATTTATGAACGAATAGTGACGCCATTGCAGAATTTGGCATTATTTCACTTTGAAAAGTGAAATAAAGCTGCATTTAAAATTTTCTTCGTTCAGCCATATTTCTCAGCTAACGCTCGACTTTATTTCAAAATTTAGAGCAATTTCACGGCACCACAAAAACAAAGAAGTTATTATTTTAACTATATGGTGAAATGAAAGGCTTCGAAATTATTTAATGAAAGGAGCCTTTTCATAGCTACATATTTCCTTCATACATACGAAACGTTGTAAACGTATGAAATTTATTGCCCATGAAACAAAAACATAAGCGTGATTTTAAGAAAAAACTGTTTTATCTCAATTTCTTTATAGTTATAAAGAAGAACAATTTTGTTTTTTGTTTTTCAATTGAGGGTTCGTTGTAATGTATTATTTAACTTGGTAGGTCTTATAAAAAAGTATGTACAATAAGTTAAAAATATTTCCTTAACATATCTTAATTTGAAATGATTATAAAATAGAATCCATTGCAATTTCTGTCATAATATCATATTTTTGATTTTTTCGCGAAGAAAGGGATATTTCCCATCATCCCCAAGCACTTTTTTGAATTTACCTACCTTATTTAATCGTTTGAGTGTGTTACATTAATCGAGTAGTGGGCTAATTTAAGTGAGCGAAACTGCTGCCTGCTGTCCAGACACTAACACTAATATAACATGGCGTTCGCTTTCCTTATTTAACCGCCATAGAGGGCTAAGTTAATCGATTAGTGAGTTAATTTAATTAAGTTAAACTGCTGCATGCTTATTTTCAGACACTAATAGTAGCATCACATACCGTCTCCCTTTCCTATTTAATCCTTTTAGTTGGGTACATTAAGGCAGCAGTGGCTTAATTTAAATGAGTTAAACTGTTGTCTGCCTCTATTGAGCCACTAACACTTGCAGCACATGCCGTTACTTTTAAAAACAAGTTTTATTTGGATCAATGGCAGGTTTTTTTAAAGATAAATACCTTCAAGTAGACAGAAAATTTCCTCCATCTAAAACAAATAATTTGTGTATGATAAAAGTTTATTCCAGGAATCTTCGAAATTATATACCTATTAAAAAGCTTTTGTTTATTGATAAAAAAGGAGGAACTCATCAGTGCTTAGTAAATATTTTAAGAATAAGTAGGTATTCTAAATTAAGATCTTTATGTAGTTAAATTTTTGTTTTCATCCTTTTAGCTGAATCTTTTGGTAAAGGAAGCGGCAGAGATATTTTAACAAAATTGATTTTGTAACCAATTAACTAGAAAAATCAATATGATATATATAATCATATACAATGGAAGCATTATACATAATGGTTAACAACTTTTCTGCTGTTTTCATCTCTCTCTCTCTCTCTCCCTCCTCCTTTCATACATCAACATTAATATTTTTAAATCTAATAGGCTCAACCTATCAAGTGAATAGATTTTTTATCTCTTTCATCTAATGTTTTAGCATGCCTACCTATAACTTTTTTGCTTTCAAATAATTCCAAAAAAAATCCTAGAATTATCGTCAAATATATTTTTTTTTTAAATATTTCCCATCATCTCCCAACACTAAAATATTTTTACTTTACTTATTTAATCGTTCGAATATGTTATGCGGCATGCATGTGAGTGTATTAGTAAGATGCTTGAAAGAAAATTAAAATGATTTGATTTTTCTATTTCTTCAATCAGATAAACGAATTTACTAATACACTCTTACATACATAACACGCAGTGTATATGCAGCATTGCATTAACCGAGTAGTGGGGTAACTTAAATGAGCGAATCTGCTACTTGTTTTTTTCCAGACACAAATACTAACATCTCATGGCGTCTTCTTTCATTATATACCCCTTTAAGTAAGCTATGTGAGTGTATTAGTAAGATGCTTGAAAGAAAATCAAAATGATTTGATTTTTCTATTTCTTCAATCAGATAAACGAGTTTACTAATACACTCTTACACACATAACACGCAGTGTATATGCAGCATTGCATTGACCGAGTAGTGGGGTAACTTAAATGAGCGAATCTGCTACTTGTTTTTTTCCAGACACAAATACTAACATCTCATGGCGTCTTCTTTCATTATATACCCCTTTAAGTAAGCTAAGTGAACCGAGTCGTGTGTTAATTTACATGAGTAGAACTGCTGTCTTCAACAACGCGTGGCGAAGTTGATCAAACCGAGAATTCTTTCTTCTCAGTCTGTGGATGAATTTCAAAGTGTTCGGTCGTTTATAGTTTTTGTGTTGCTGTGAAAAAAAGTGTTTTGAATATAAATAATTTATAAAAACTCCGTATAAAACTTTATTTTTTTTGCTTACAAAATAAATAATTAAGAAATCAAACTTAATTCAAGTATTAATAAATATTACTTATCGAAAAATGGACGAGGACGTATCCTGCTTATTACGCCAATGGGGCCTGGAGGACTACATTAAGAAATTTGAAGGTAAGTAATTCTAAATGTTAGAATAACAATACTTTATTTATTTTTTGTTAATTGATTCAACAAAAACAAATTTGTATCAAAAAAATTAAATAAATTTTATAATTGCATTTTATTGGGCTTTCTTAGTTAAACGAGTACCATGTTAATTTAACCGAGTAACTATGTAGCTTTAACCGGTCACTGTGTTGCGATTGCATTCAAATATGTTTGCTACTTTAACCGAGTAAATTGTCTATTTTATCCGAGAAAGTGTGTTACTCCTTAGTAGCTACATTTTCGTAAACAAAAACTTTATACAATTATAAACTTTTATTTTCGCGGACATTTATCATTTTAAACTTATTTAAACTTTTTTAAATATGTTTAAAATACAATTTTTGATAGAAACTGTAATTTTACGTACCTATACCATAATTAATAAATAATTTTGGAATTTGTAATAGTGTAGAAGCCCTTTAAAAAATTGCAATGTTTGATATTTAGAAAATCTATGAAATTTGTTTTGAAAATTCAACATCTCGAAGAGTTTTTTCTTTAATATTTACAAACATTAATAATAGGGTGGTACTAAATTTCCATTTTTGTATGTTTCTTACGACATTTATTGGAAAAAAGTTCATGTGGTCTTAAAAACAATACCAGATGTCACCAGAAATAATTTTTGGCACAACTAGTATTTTTGAGTATTGAGTTTTTAATTTTGTTTTTTTTTATTACAATTTTTGTTTTTTTAATAAAATTCGTCTGCAAAATGATCACTACGAAAATAAAATTTTTAAAATTTTTTTCACGTTAAAATATTTATTTTTCATCAGTAGTCTGATATTACTTCTATTTTTCACATTTTGCAATTTCTTATATACCGATATTTAAAAAAATTTAACTACAAATGCTAGTTTTGCTTAAAACTGATTCTTGATACCTCTAAATACCAAAAAAATTCTGGTAGTATTTTGAGGATCAGATGAAATAGGAACAATTGAATACCACTTTGTATGATATGATTCTTTTTAAATTCTAAGCCACTTGAACTATTGTCTATAGTGCTTCGCGTACAGTTCTTCGAGAATTTGTACAGCGCGAGAAGCGAGGCTAGAATTGTTTTCAAATTCAATGTTCAAATTTTGGCATTCAGTAGAACACCATTAGCAGTTAAAACGTATTTTGATTTTAATTTATTTTGTAATTTTTTAAGAGCATATAAGTCGTTTTAAACAAAAATAAAATTTAAAGTTCTAAAGTGTGCTTTCAAAATGTAACTTGCCTATTGGTTTTTTTTAACATAATATTTTTGTTAACTTTATATAGTAGCTCCTTTTTGAAAATTTATGTTGTTCATACCACTTCATGTTTATACACAGAACAAATTTAATAAAAACCTTTGCAGACGTTTTCAAGATAAGAAAAACTTTCAATCTGGCAGTTAACGATTTGCACAGTTTTGACTTTTAATGTGTAATTTTAACTTATAATCTATGTAAGTATTTATACAAATACAGTAGACGCTCGATATTGTGAAGTAATTAGAACCATGGATGTTTTCTATTTCAAGATTGTTCACTATTACGAGAGGAGAATTTGATCCAAATACACATTTTGTTCTGTGTGTATTTATTTTATATTTATTTTACTAGAAAACACTCAATAGATAAGGAGATATCGCTTCTCGCACACGAAACAAAACACAAATGAGAAAATGCGATAAACTTCAGCATTGGGTGGAATTTGCTTTCACAATTACAATTTATCACAAAAGTAAAAACACACTATACTTTTTTGTTCTACTGGAACTACAATATACAATACTTACAGATCAAAAATATTTAATATACATATTACATACTTTCTTCATATCAACTAAAAGGTGTTTATATTGAGCTCTACTGCCAACTCATTTTGACGTTTTTTTTTTTTAAATCGGAATGTTATTGTTCCTTGGATTTTTTTATTTCAATACTTTGAAATCTATAACTTTTTAATTTGAAAACACATATATTTATTTAAATGTTAACAGAATTTGTGATTTTTCTAATGAACGTCAAAGTGTGTTGGTCGTGTTCACATTAGTTTCGTATTAAGCCCAATGTGAACATTATCAAAAATATTAAATTACCATTGCTGACGAAAATTTCGTTCTCTTCATATCAGAAAACAATATAACATCAATGACAATGGCTCTTCTTGGACCTCAAGATATTAAAGAACTGTTTTCAAGCATTGGGCATCGAGTTTTGTTTACAAAAAACTTAGAAGAATACAAAAAACTTATGTACCCGGATACTGCAAGAAACGTTAGTTTTGTATCTCTTATTAATCTGTGACAATATTGTATTCATTGAATTGTTTTAATGATATATTACAGGATTTTGAAACACAGTTGTCTGATATAACAATAGATTCATCATCGACCATTCAAGAATTTCCCTTCAATGAACTTATTTCATACACCACTGATGCAAGCTGTAGTATTGTAAAGCAAAGTGACTGTAAATCTTTAAAAAACTCAAACGAGATACTCGTACGTTTGTATTATTATATTATTATTTCAAGCTTTATTTACCTAACAAAAATATAAGATTTATATACAGGGTGTCCCGGACCTGAGTGGAAGTATTTCAGGGGGTGGTTCTTTGGGTTATTCTAAGAAAAAAATTGTATGGGGGGAAAGTTGTATCTCCCCTCCCTGAGGCAGGGAGGGGCAGTTTCTGAAACATTGACTTCAAATGCAAAAAAAAACATTAAAAATCAACGGAAACACATTTAATAATGTGCTATAATTTTTTTGAAAGCTAATACTCCATTCTTGTATTTGGTTTTTAAATCAAGTTGTTTAAGCGAATAGTTTTTGAAAAATTAAAATTCAAAGTCAAAATTTAGAAAAAAAAATTCAATTTTTTTTTTTTTAAGTCGATATTTTTCAAAATTTTACGTAATTAAGGGCATTTTTTGTGTTCAATATTCAATGCCCTCATTATTTTTTAGTCCATTAACGAAAACCAAATGTAAAAATCTTTCTTAGTTTTTGAGAAATTAAGAAAAAACAAAAGGTACTTTTCCCGAATAAGCCCGAAAAAATGAATTTATTCATGAATTATCCATAATTTAACCCTTTTTCGGGCTTTTTTGGTAAAAGTACCTTTTGTTCTTAATTTCTCAAAAACTAAAAGAGATTTTTACATTTGGTTTTCGGTAATGGACTAAAAAATAATGAAGACATTGAATACTGAACACAAAAAATGCCCTTAATTACGTAAAATTTTGAAAAATATCGACTTAAGAAAAAAAAATTGCAATTTTTTTTCTAAATTTTGACTTTGAAATTTCATTTCTCAAAAACTATTCGCTCAAACAACTTTATTTAAAAACCAAATACAAGAGAGGAGTATTAGCTTTCAAAAAAATTATAGCACATTATTAAATGTGTTTCCCTTGATTTTTAATGTTTTTTTCTGCATTTGAAGTCAATGTTTCAGAGACTGCCCCTCCCTGCCTCAGGGAGGGGAGATACAACTTTCCCCTCATAAAATTTTTTTCTTAGAATAACCCAAAGAACCACCCCCTGAAATACTTCCACTCAGGTCCGGGACACCCTGTATTTACATATTATTAAAAAACAATTATTTTGAAATCAAAAACTTAAAATCTGAAGGACATGCATCCTTTGTTAACCGAAATATTTTGTATCGACAATTTGCATACCGTTATTTTTCATTAGCTTGTTGTTTTGATAATTTCGGACTTTGATACAACTTTTTATAAAGCTAACAAAAATGAAAAAATATAAACTTAAAATATTAAATAATTCCTTTTTAGACCTTAACAGAACTGCTTGAAAGCTCTTTGGAGGGAAAAAATTTATTATCAGTTCCAAAAACCATTCCTCTTGACAACTCCTCTCGATTGCATCTTGTGCGTCTTATTGGAACATACATTTTGCAGAAAAATCCAGAAAAAAACGTAACAGCTGACATTTATAGCTATTGGGCAAACGAAATTGTCCAGTTATTTACGCAGGAGAAAAAAGTGGTATATTTGCATACCAAGTTGGTAGAATCTGCTCGTGGTATTGGCAATCGTTTAGTTGGAAAACTGCCTGACCAAATACATAACCTGAAAAGGAAATACAGAGACTCAGGTTTGATTGCCAAGCGACAAAGAACTAGTTCTCCAAAAACACCATCTCCTTTTTCACCACCATCATCGCCAGTGAGTCGTTTCCAAGAAATTAATTTTGAAAGTGACACCGATTGTGAGGAAAGCCTTCAGTGGCTAAAGAATTCAAGTCATCCGTGGGAAACGGTTGAGCAAAAGTGGGAGGAGACTTCACACGCTCGTCTACACCAGTTAAATGAAATGACCATCGATGAATATTTCAAGGAGTACCCAGCCCTACAAAAACCAGCTGGTTATTTATTGGTAAATATAATTTTTACGTTTATTTATAAAAACAGCCGATAAAATTTAATTTATTTTAATGTAGAAACCATACTGTATTTTTAATGATTTAAATTCAAATCCGATCTCAAAATTTTTGTTTTTGTATTCCAATCTAAAAATGGAAAAACAAGAAGAAAGAACTTGCGTTTTCAATTCTTATATTATAATATTTTAAGCGAAAGAAATTTTGAGGTCAGATTAAACTCATCAAATCTCTCCAGAAAAATTTAGTCTAGACACTTTTGCGTCAGTGCAAGAATACAATTTTTTGTAAAGATTAAAGATATTAGACAGAGAGCCCACAGCAGATTTTGGGTGTGAGTGATAGCGTCGAAAGCTTCATTAAAGGCTATTCAAAAAATCAGCCTTGCAGTGCACAACTGGGACATCATTCGCTCTACCGGACCGTTTAAAAAATTAAAAATTCTAAGCGAAAAACGTTTTTTTTTAAACAGTCTAGCATGGCGAATTAAACACTCAAATTATCTCAGATTCCATGATATGGGATCCGCGGAGCTTATCTAGGGAGGGGTGAGGTATCCTCGAAGTTGCATTCAAATTTTTTTTTCGATGCACTATTTCTCGCAAAGGCCCCAGTTGTGCACTGCAAGACTTTGATTTTTTGAATAGCCTTTAATGAAGCTTTCGACGTCCATACCCCTTTTTTTTGCTATCAATCACACCCAAAATCTGGTGCGGGCTCTTAGTTTATAATGGCTTGTGACTTGTGAAAGACAAATTCAATTTCTGAATGAGTGATTTGGTATTTGCACTACAAAATTTTGTCTAATTTTAAAGTGAACCTTTAATTTTATTTATGTATAAATAACATAATACATATTTTTTCTATTTTTTCAGTTGCACAAGGACTTCAAAGTACTACATCCGGAAAATTATAACGGGCTCATAGAACGTTTTCCAACCTACAAAAAATCTCTATTTAAAATAGCAGCAAATCGACAAGGGAAGGATAAATATATCCAAAACTTGCTTTCCCTTGAAAATTGTAAGTACAATTACTTAATTATACCATTGTTTTCTGATATTGTGTATAGTTGCTTTCAATTCAGATACAAATTTAAAATATTATCAGAGCTACCAAATGTTAGCCACTCAGGCAGACGGCAAAACATTATACATTATAACTTATGTCTTAAATTGCACTGCTGCAAAGTTTTGAACTTTTCAAGTATCTAGTAGAAGCCTGTGGTGCAGTCTTTTTCTCCAAATGCTTTTGTTAACTTTTATCATTCCTTAATTGGAAAGGTGAGTTGAACTTTTCAAGTATCTAGTAGAAGCCTGAGGTGCAGTCCTTAATTGGAAAAGTTTAACGTTGTGTAACTTTTTGACGTCATTAAATCGTTCCTCAATTAATGTTGGGGGGTCAGAATGTTACACATTGTTTGTTATAATTTCCAACTCACCTTGATATGAATTTAAATATTGATCTGTCAAAAGTAGTTGAATTTGGAAATGTGTTCACATCTTTTGTTTACTTTTCGTTCTTTCTATATAAAATTATTTTAATTTTTGAATTTCTTTTCAACATAATTTATATTTTTTTGTCGGTTTTGATTTTTGCGATGGTTTTCAGCTGTTTTCTTATGAATCTTGTTTTTGCTTTTGATAGATAGATAGATAGATAGATAGATAGATAGATAGATAGATAGATAGATAGATAGATAGATAGATAGATAGATAGATAGATAGAGAGATAGATAGATAGATAGATAGATAGATAGATAGATAGATAGATAGATAGATAGATAGATAGATAGATAGATAGATAGATAGATAGATAGATAGATAGATAGATAGATAGATAGATAGATAGATAGATAGATAGATAGATAGATAGATAGATAGATAGATAGATAGATAGATAGATAGATAGATAGATAGATAGATAGATAGATAGATAGATAGATAGATAGATAGATAGATAGATAGATAGATAGATAGATAGATAGATAGATAGATAGATAGATAGATAGATAGATAGATAGATAGATAGATAGATAGATAGATAGATAGATAGATAGATAGATAGATAGATAGATAGATAGATAGATAGATAGATAGATAGATAGATAGATAGATAGATAGATAGATAGATAGATAGATAGATAGATAGATAGATAGATAGATAGATAGATAGATAGATAGATAGATAGATAGATAGATAGATAGATAGATAGATAGATAGATAGATAGATAGATAGATAGATAGATAGATAGATAGATAGATAGATAGATTGATAGATTGATAGGATAGATAGGATAGATAGGATAGATAGGATAGATAGGATAGATAGGATAGATAGGATAGATAGGATAGATAGGATAGATAGATAGATAGATAGATCACGTATGTTATTTTGCTGTCAGGTTGCCGATAGTGCATTTTGAAATATTCGACGAAAAATACAATTGTTTTTAGTATTCTCCTCAAAGTTCAATTTAAATAATATTCAAAAAAATTCTTATTACTATTTTCAATATGCATTTCTTAATTAAAGTCTTAATCAAATTTTAAAATATTCTTTTCAGCTTCTGAGGAGATAAGCAACCTTGCAGCATTTTTACTCATTCCATCACTGCTATCGGTTGTTACACTTAAGTTGAAGGGAAGTTCCAAAAAGGTGTGGAGACCTTCCAAATCGGAGGTAAGAGAAGGATTTATCACTCAAGTGACCAGTGATGCAGGAGTTCAAGAAGCCATCACTTTGCGGAAAAACAAATTAAATGAGCTTAATCTAACTTTGCAGCCATTCATAATTATGGTGGGTGAGTCACTTACGGACATTAAATCCTATTTTATAATAGTTAACGACATAAAATACTTTATACCAACAATTGTTGAAGCAGTAGATACCTACTTAAAAATAATTTTTACTTTGAACGCCAAGTATCCGGAGGAGAGTTCGTGTGCATGGATGTTTATTCAAATCGGCTTTTATAAAATAAAAACTCGATTCGACAAAATAACCACTACCACAAATACTCTTATGTCCGAACTTGGCATTATAGATTAAGAGAGATTGACTTGTGCAGTATATGTATTGTCTCACTCAACAGATCGAAAAATTTCTATTCGAGTTACCCGAATGGTTTAAATTACATACTTTTCCTTCCTGCTTTTACTTCTAAGTTAAATTAAAGTAACAAATACACGATTCATTTTTGGCTTTGAATTTTTGTTCTCTATGAACCAAATTAAAGAAACAAACGGAATAGTTTACAATCTTTTATTTATTCTTTTGTCGAACTCCTTATGCTTCCTGTAGAAGCCGATTGTTGTACTCAATAGACCAAATCGAAAATACAGATTGGTTTACGTTTTTCTATCTATCCTTTCTTTCGAACTTCTTGATAGTTCGAATCCTTTGGGCTTCTTGCTTTTACTTCTAAGTTAAATGAAAATGACAAATACACGGTTCATGTTTGGCTTTGAATTTTTGTTCTCTATGAACCAAATTGAAGAAACAAACGGTAAAGCTTACATTCTTTTTTCGAACTCCTTATGCTTCCTGTAGAAGCCGATTATTGTACTCAATAGACCGAATCGAAAATACAGATTGGTTTACGTTTTTCTATCTATCCTTTCTTTCGAACTTCTTGATAGTTCGAATCCTTTGGGCTTCTTGCTTTTACTTCTAAGTTAAATGAAAATGACAAATACACGGTTCATGTTTGGCTTTGAATTTTTGTTCTCTATGAACCAAATTGAAGAAACAAACGGTAAAGCTTACATTCTTTTTTCGAACTCCTTATGCTTCCTGTAGAAGCCGATTATTGTACTCAATAGACCGAATCGAAAATACAGATTGGTTTACATTTTTCTATCTATCCTTTCTTTCGAACTTCTTGATAGTTCGAATCCTTTGGGCTTCTTGCTTTTACTTCTAAGTTAAATGAAAATGACAAATACACGGTTCATGTTTGGCTTTGAATTTTTGTTCTCTATGAACCAAATTGAAGAAACAAACGGTATAGCTTACATTCTTTTTTCGAACTCCTTATGCTTCCTGTAGAAGCCGATTATTTTACTCAATAGACCGAGTCGAAAATACAGATTGGTTTACGTTTTTCTATCTATCCTTTCTTTCGAACTTCTTGATAGTTCGAATCCTTTGGGCTTCTTGCTTTTACTTTTAAGTTAAATTAATATAACAAATACACGATTAATTTTTGGCTTTGAATTTTTGTTCTCTATGAATCAAATTGAAGAAACAAACGGTATAGTTTACATTCCTTTTTCGAACTTCTTATGCTTCCTGTAGAAGCCGATTATTGTACTCAATAGACCGAATCGAAAATACAGATTGGTTTACGTTTTTCTATCTATCCTTTCTTTCGAACTTCTTGATAGTTCGAATCCTTTGGGCTTCTTGCTTTTACTTCTAAGTTAAATTAAAATAACAAATACACGATTCATTTTTGGTTTTGAATTTTTGTTCCTTATGAACCAAATTGAAGAAACAAACGGAATAGTTTACATTTTTTTATTTATTCTTTTGTCGAACTCCTTATGCTTCCTGTAGAAGCCGATTATTGTACTCAATTAACCAAATTGAAATTACAAACCGATTGGTTTCCTCTTTTCATCTATCTTTTCTTTCGAGCTTTGTCATATTCCAAATCTTACGATACTTTCTGTTTATACTTTCAATCTCGAAATAACAAATACCTACACGATTAATTTGTTGCTTTGTATATATTTTTCATTTCATTTTTACTATCCCAAATAAAGCTTGTTTTGATTAAGGGAGACGAGTATATTCAAGTATAACAGTATTCAAATCAGTATGGCTACTTGCTTTTTATGTGGTATTAGGCTCAAAGATCTTAAATGTCTTAGGCAACATTTTTCTTTCGTTCATAGTGGCCATGATTTTATGCAATTTAATTGCAATGAGGATGACTGTAAGCGATCATTTCAAATTTTCAGTTCATTTAGGAGACACTTCAATAAACATCATAGGCGTAGGAACATGTTTCCAGAACATAAACAAGATGAAGTTGTTTCTTCATCCCCTCTACCCGTTCTAAATATTGATCCTTTACCCGACCGATCAACTTTTACTATAGATAAAGGTCTTACAAAAACTGCAATTAAAGAAACAGCGCCAACCATTGATAAAGCGATGTCAGTTTTTATCGCTTCTTTGTATGGAAATACACTTTTGCCCAGAAATATTGTACAAAAAGTAATTGGCGGCTTTGAAGATTTCCTAAATTCCTTAAAATCATCGGTTGAGACGCGAGTGGAAAAAGTTTGCATGGAGCACTCACTACCTGCTGACGTTTCAAATTCTTTATTAGAAAATATCACACCTTATTTCGTCTCTCCTTTAGATTTGTTCAGAACAGAGCATAAAAGAATGAATTACTTTATTTCACAGAACTCTTACATTAAACCTGAAAGTATTGTTATAGGTCAGCGAATGGATAGAGTTAAAACACAGAGCATATTACGTATGCAACCAGTCACTTGCCAAGAGCATTTTATTCCTTTAAGACAAGTTTTGAAACAATTCTTTTCTCTTGATTCCATACTTTCTGAAACCATTCGATATATGAAAAGTTTGAAAAGTAAAAATGTGGTTGAAAACTTTATTCAGGGTTCATATTGGAAAATGAGGATGACACATCATTCTGATAAATTAGTTTTGCCATTGTTTATGTATTTTGACGACTACGAAGTAGGAAATGTTCTTGGAAGCCATGCAGGCATTCATAAGTTGGGAGCAGTTTATGTCTCAATTGCCTGTCTACCACCTTGGCGCTCTTCTGTTCTTTCTAACATATTTTTAGTTCTTCTTTTCCATTCCTCGGATAGAACAGAATTTGGTAACAATGTTATATTCCAACCTATAATTGATGAATTCAATTTTCTTTCAAAAGAAGGCATACAGATAAATATTCCAGATTTCAATGGAATGATATATTTCGAGCTTGGTTTAATCCTTGGTGACAACTTAGGTATTCATTCCATGATAGGATTTTCTGAAAGTTTTTCAGCTAATTTTTCGTGTAGAGTGTGTAAAGTCTCAAAAAAGAATTTAAAAGAACAGTTGTATGAGGATACCACTCTTCTTCGACATATGTCAAGTTATGCTCAAGATCTGGCTCTCAACAATTTATCCTTAACAGGTATAAAAGAAAAATGTGTCTTCCTTCAAATTAAAAACTTTGATTTGTTTCAGCAGGTAGGTGCCGATATTATGCACGATGTGCTTGAAGGTGTTGCAAAATATATTTTAAGTTTCATTCTCTTAGAGTATACAGAAACCTACAAATTTTTCTCTCTAACTCTGTTTAATGAAAAGCTTTTAGCATTTGATTATGGTCCTGATACTAAAAATAAACCATGTTGTATAGAAAAAGAGCATCTCAAACGAGGCAGTATTCGACTGTCCTCTGGAGAAATGATCACCTTATTACGATATTTTGGACTTCTTGTGGGTGATTACGTCCCAAGGGAAAATAAGATCTGGATGTTATATACGACACTTAGAAAAATTTTAGATATTCTTTTCAGCGTAAGCATTTCAGATGGGACAGAATCTTTATTGCAAGTTTTAGTGGCGGAACTTAACGAGCTATATATTGAATTTACCAAAGAATCTCTTAAGCCAAAGTTCCACAATCTAGTTCATTACCACACTGCTCTTACCAAATACGGCCCACTTTCTTCATTTTGGTCAATGAGATTTGAAGCTAAGCATAGGCAATCTAAAATATCTGCTAGAGCGTCATGTAACCGAATGAATATTACACTTACTTTGGCAATGAAACATCAGCTTCAGCTGAATGAAATATTTATAAAAGGGAAGTTGTGTGATACACTTTCCACTGGACCTAAAAGGGAAATGTTACCATCAGAAAAAGAATTCATTTACTCTCAATTACAGCTTAGCCCAGAAAAAACTTTAACTAAAGTAAATTGGGCAATGATGTCTTCAGTACGCTATGAAAAGGGATCAATTTTAGTGAACAATCTAGGCATAGATAGCTATACTTACGACTTTTGCATTCTAAAAAAAATATACTTATATGACTCTGATCAATTGATTTTCACATGTAATTTGTTAAAAACTTTAGACTTTGATGAACATTACTTTGCTTTCAAAGTAGAAAATCAACAAAAAGAAGAAGTCATAATGCTTTTCGAGTCATTACTCAATACCATTCCTAATACAAAGACTGTCTTATCAAACGGAAGACAATATATTGTTTTAAGAAGCCCTTTGTAAATCCTACAATTAAGTAAAATATAACTAAATAATTCATTAAATGTATTTCTTTTGAATAAATGAATGACATATTTGGGGTTGTTGTACTTAGATCTTAAGATCTTCTGTGACCCACATAAAACTGGATTAGATTGCTCATCTTACAGTTCTACCTCCAACTTTATTTCTTTCAGAAATTTGAGTATTTTAAGGGAGAAAAAGTCACTCTTTTTTGCTTGGTAGTGTCCCAGGTGTTTTTTCCTTTGATGCATAACTGTATCACATTTTCCTAATTATATGGTCTGCTGTTTCCTCCTGTGTGCAGCAAGCATGTTGAACTGCTTACTAGACCAAGAATGTTTAAGTGTCTATTAAGTTTGCAGTGGCCAGTAAGGAGACTAGTTATTTTCCTTAGGTTGATGCGAGTATAGTCTCTTCAGGTGTTCTCAATCCACCAGTTAGTAAGATAAGTAATTCCAACTGAGTATATATACCACTTGATGTTATAATTAAAAAAATACAAATACTGCACAAGTTATTTAAGATAGATAACGATTAATTTAAAAAGGTCCCAAAGACAATATTATTATGATATAAAAAGAACTTAATTTTAAGATTAAAATTATAAATTTAGTTTTAATAGCTATCCCAATTTAATAAACTTTGTAAATTCACTTAGTTTTAATACTTAAAAATGTGTTGAATAATTATTGAAAAAAAAAAATGTTTTACTTAACTTATTGACGAAATTTTAAGTTTGTTCAAATCCACTGTTAAGCAATAGTTTTATTTATTTAAATTTAAGAATTAAACTGCATTATTGTTGACCTATTATGTTAATAAAAATATTTGTAATACTATAATCATTAAAAAAAATGTTTTTCTCAATTATATTAGTATAAACAGCTTAATAAGATAAGTAATTCCAACTGAGTATATAAGCTATTCAAAATTAAAAAAGGGGCTACTCAAACCGAATACAGTGGCAACTCCAACCTATCGAGAATATAGGTTACTCCAAACCAGTAGATGTGCTACTCCACCCGAGTACATAGGCTAATCTAACAGAGTAAGTATCTTAATTTCAACGAGTAATTTGTGTAACGTATCCGAGTAGAAAGGCTACTCCAACCAAGCAGATATGCTTCTCCAACCAAGTAGAAAGGCTACTCCAACCAAACAGATGTGTTACACCAACCAAGTAGATATGCTACTCCAAACGAGTAGATAGGCTACTCCAACCGAGTAGATTGGCTACTCCAACCGAGTAGATTGGCTACTCCAACCGAGTATATTGGCTACTCCAATCGAATAGAATCGCTGCTCCAACCGAGTAGATTGGCTACTCCAAGCGAGTAGATTGGCTACTCCGACCGAGTGAATAGGCTACTCCAACCAAACAGATGTGTTACACCAACCGAGTAGATATGCTACTCCAAACGAGTAGATAGGCCACTCCAACCGAGTAGATTGGCTACTCCAACCGAGTAGAATCGCTACTCCAACTGAGTAGATTGGCTATTCCAACCAAGTAGATTGGCTACTCCGACCGAGTGGATAGGCTACTCCAACCTAGTAGATAGGCTACTCCAATCGAGTAGATTGGCTACTCCAACCAAGTAGATTGGCTACTTCAATCAAGTATATTGGCTACTCCAACCGAGTAAATTGGCTACTCCAACCGAGTAGAAAGGCAATTTCAACCTAGTAGATTGGCTACCCCAACCAAGTACTTAGGCTTATCTAACCGATTAGGTATATTAATTTATACGAGTAATTTGTTTTAAGTACCCGAGTAGATTGGCTAATCTAACAGAGTAAGTATGATAACGTAAACGAGTAGAAAGGCTACTTCATCCTAGTAGATTGGCTACCCCAACCGAGGACATAGGCTAATCTAACCGAGAATGTAATTTAATTTAAACGAGTAGTTTGTTTAAAGTAACCGAGTAGAAAGGCTGCTTCAACCGAGCAGATATGTTACTCCGACCGAGCAGATAGGCTACTCCAACCAAGTAGATTGGCTAATCCAACCAAGTTAATTGGCTACTCCAACCAAGTAGGTAGGTTAATCCAACCTAGTAGATAGGCTTCTGTAACCTAGTAGAAAGGCTACTTCATCCTAGTAGATTGGCTACCCCAACCGAGGACATAGGCTAATCTAACCGAGAATGTAATTTAATTTAAACGAGTAGTTTGTTTAAAGTAACCGAGTAGAAAGGCTGCTTCAACCGAGCAGATATGTTACTCCGACCGAGCAGATAGGCTACTCCAACCAAGTAGATTGGCTAATCCAACCAAGTTAATTGGCTACTCCAACCAAGTAGGTAGGTTAATCCAACCTAGTAGATAGGCTTCTGTAACCTAGTAGAAAGGCTACTTCAACCTAGTAGATAGGCTACCCCAACCGAGTACATAGGCAAATCTAATCGAGGAAGTATCTTAATTTAAACGAGTAATTTGTTTAAAGTAACCGAATAGAAAGGCCGATCCAACCAAGCAGATATGCTACTCCATCCAAGTAGATAGGCTACTCTAATCGAGTAGATTGGCTACTCCAACCGAGTTGATATGTTACTCCAACCGAGTAGAAAGGCTACTTCAACATAGTTACTGGGCTACTACGATCGAGTAGATAGACTACTCTAGCCAAGTAGATTTGCTAATCTAACCGAGTAGATTCGCTAACCTAACAGAGTAAGTATCTTAATTTAAACGAGTAATTTGTTTGAAGTAACCGAGTAGAAAGGCTGCTCCAACCAAGCAGATATGCTACTCCAAACAAGTAGATAGGCTACCCCAATCGAGTAGATTGGCTAATCCAACCGCGTTGATAGGTTGCTCTAACCGAGTAGATAGGCTACACCAACCGAATCGAAAGGCTTCTTCAACACAGTTGATGGTCCTCTACAACCAAGTAGAGCCAAGTAGATTCGTTAATCTAAGCGAGTAGATTGGCTAATCTAACAGAGTAATCTGTTAATGTAAACGAGTAATTTTTCTTAAAACAACCAAGTAGATAGGCTACTTCAACCGAGTGGATCGGCTAACCTAACCGAGTTAATTGGCTACTGAACCGAGTATAAAGGCTACTGCAACCGAGCAGAGTTGCTGCTCTAACTGAGTAGTTAGGCGATTTAAACCGAGTAGATTAACTACTCCAAACGAGTAGATAGGCTAATCAAACCAAGTTCAAAGGCTACTTCAACTAAGTAGATAGGCTACTTTAATCGAGTTGATATTTTACTGCAATCGAGAAAGTATGTTAATGTAAACGAGTTAGCTGTTCAAAGCAACTGAGTGAATAGGTTACTCTAACCAATTCCAAGCAAGTTGGTTTAATATTTTAACCGACTAAATTGATTAAACCAATTGAGTAAGTTTGTTATGTTAACTACCTTAGTATGTTACAACTGCCGAGAAGTTTAGATATTCCGATTTAGTACTTAAAACTATAACCGAGAAGATTGGCTAATCTAAATAAATAAGTTTTTTAACGCAACCTAGTAAAATGTTTACTATAAGCGATTTAATATGTTACTTTAAATAACATAATTGACTATTTCAACCCTTCTAATTGAGGTTAAAATAACCTAGAAAATAGTTTAATCAAATTTAGTACACTTTAACCGTATCAGGGTGTTAAATTAATCTATTTCTTTTAATCTAGTTCACTCGGGTTATATTAACAGAGTTAGTTTGCAGGTTGTATATTAGCAACATCACTTATTTAATTTTACACGAGAACTACGTAGTTTTTAACCAAGTATTTTTCTGCGTGTAGTTGATGTAGGGTGCTGATAGCTGACGTTGATGGCGGTGGATGTATTTATAAATGGACGGCGACGGATCGTTGAACGCTTGGTGTGGGGGGGGGAAGTGAAAAGTGTAACACTTCGTTACACGCTTTGAATAAAGTAAAGAAGTTTTATTAACGAACCTGAGAAAATATTACAGTATTTATTTTTGATCAATGGTACCTTGGGTGGCCTGCTTTGCAGGCTCTCAGGGTTTGAATTCCATTTATTTTTGGTCCTCGGCATCGCTCACGCAACTCCGTGGCTCCACTTAGGGTTTGTAAAGTCGTCTGGCAGGTGCCAATATCAACTGTTTTCTTGGGCAACAGTACCTTGGATGACGCGCCAGCCTAAGATGTAAACAATTCGCCAAGTCAGTGAGAAAAACAACATTTAATTTATCTTCACTTACTCCAACACAAGATACAGCCCGCTTCCACAGCTTCCGAGTCTACCATCAGGCCCAGTCGTGGCTTGGTAATTATAACGATCCTGAAGTCTGGGGCATGAAAAAATGTGGACAAATATTCATGCCAGTACAGATTTCAAAACCCCCAGCACCCCCTGAGCTTCTAAAATTAATTTTATGTAGATCTTTGCATCTAAGCTGTGGAGCGATTGGTGGATGTCGAAAAGCAGGCCTGAAATGTTCTCCAGTGTGCTTCCATTGTTGTGGGGAGACTTGCAGCAACATAATGGAGCTGTCGAAATTAATTGAGAAAAATAATTTTTGAAGATGAACCACCGACAATGACGCCACTTTCTTCTTCGGTTCTCCCCCAAGTATTTAATATATAAAGTCAACGAGATGCTGAGCCGCAGCCTGGTCAATCAAAAAGACCGAGGACTGAGTAGTTGTGATTTAGAAAATCACCGTGGATTATGCCTTTAGATACCACGTAAAAAAACGTGCCTCCAGACTCTACCTCACAGGTGGTGGGGAAATAATTAATTAATAACAATATTGTACCATCAATAATTAAAAAGATTATCATAAAAAAAATGAAAAGATAATTAAAAATTATAACAAATCATTAATATTTATGCACGAGTATAGTTATGAATACTGAAGAGTATTTGTTCCGCAGCGCTGTAAAACCTTAACTAATGAACATATTTTAAAAAGTTAATAGTGAAAATTATTCCTTAAAGTACCATCTTTAAAAATGGTCTGATGTCATTTTCTTCTAAAATGATTAGAAAAAAAGTTATATCGACCAATAGAATTTAGGTTCTACGCCAAAAAGTTACTTGACAAAAATTGTAGATAATCTTATATGCAACAAAAATTGTTAACTATTTTTTTTTGTGTGACCTATAGTTCGTCAGATAAATCATAAAAACCATTTGAACCCCTTTTTCCAAGATGGCGGCCGCGGGACAAGGGCTGCAACTTCACAAACTTGGATTTAACTTAAAACTGACCCCCCTTGATATCTAAAAAAGAAAATTGCATTCTCTGACAAATGCACACTAAGCAAGCCCAAAAAAATGTAACATTTCAATGGACTAAAATTGGTTTAGCAGGATACTAGTTTAAAATATGTTGAAGTTAAAGGAGATTTAGTTAACTGTATGAAAGTAAGCAAATTGTTAAGTACATAGAAACATTGAAAAGCTTTCTTTAAATGCACAGAGAATAATACCGATCTGCTCGACAGGTAAAAAAAGTCTAAAAATATCTTATATGTTATTCCCTACACTTGCTCGCAGGGCTGTCAGTTATTTGCTTAAATCTTTCAGGCGTATTATGTATTTATCTACATAATGTATCTTATGTACATAATGTTTAAGAAAAAATAATTAAATCGTTAACATTGTCAGAGATAAACGTTTTGTAATTTTCTTAAAAAGCAATTTACAGAAATCATGATCTCTTTTTTTATTTCACATTTGCAAACTAATTGCAACGTTTATCTCTTCACTCATGTCAGATTCATGTTCAAATTGAGCTATTCCATTTCAGCACTATAGGTACATCAATTTGCAGTAAGCTATTCCCATCCAAAGAAATCAAACTCACATTGCGTGCTAAGTATTGAACCAAACAACATCTCATCAAGTTATTTAAAACGGCAATCAATTTTTATTCTCGTTGAAAATATATATGTGTGTATGTATAACGAGTAAATAATGCATCATCAATAATTCTTGTAAATGTAAGAATGTATTTATTTCTGAAATCTTCAGAGCACAACACAAAAAAAATCAGTTACAAATTAAATTTATACAAAATGCAATAATACATTTTCTGCATGCAATGCATTTCTAAATCAATCATCTTCAATTTTGTTCATTCGTTCAATACATCAGACATCGGAGGCAATTCTAAAGCCTGGAGGGCACTTTGTGTCTGCAGTTCCGATACATGTCCATCAGGATGGTATCTCTAGCTAGTCCAAATGCAAAATCAATCAGTAGGTACTTATAGTTTACCAATGCCATCGAAAGAAGGAGTCTCGGCCAAAAGCGATTGGTCCTGCTCTAAACGGATTAATACGTAAGACGTCATGCTGACAGGATGTATATTTGCAATTAGCCAACTGAATTCAAATCCATTTGTCATTCGAACAATTAAAAATTGTTGCTAGGATTTTGGTTCAATGGATAGATATAGCTGATTTGAATATTATGCCTATATATAAAATGTGGATAATCAAAAATAATATTTACAAGATGACACAACAAAAAGTGACATTTGTTGCTGACCAGCGCAACTCACTTACTGGCTGAACAGAATAGAGTGCTGCAACTGGAACTGCAGGTGCATACTGGAATAGCTGTCAAAAAGTATCGTACGCGTGACTTTTTCCATGCGCCCACAATAAAGCTGTTCATCTTTCTGACATTTCAGTGTCGAAAATAAAAATAAAAACAAAAATAAAAATGGATAATGATGAAAAAGAAGCTGAGATTACTTTACGTCTTTATAAAGCTAAGAGCAGACGGCATATAAAAGCCGCAAACATTTTAGACTGTGACGTCATTTTTACGTCATAATTTGCTACTTTTGACCGCATATCGTCTGAACACCCTTTTGGGACAGTCCCCACATGCTTGCAAACAATTTGCGAATCATGTGTGACACCCAGATCGCATATTGGTTTGCAACTTTTTTGCATATCGAGTGAACACCCCAGCATATTATTTGTGACAGTTTGCGGTAATGTGCGAGCATTTGCGACCGTCCTAGGCATTTGCGATGGCCTGAAAAAAAGACATTGCATATCTCACACATTTGCGAAAATTTATGTGAATATTCAAACGGTTATATTATTTCTCCAGCTAATTTTTTCAAATAAATTTGTACTACAGTAGACGCTTGATTTAGTGAATCTCGAAATAGTGAACTATCCACTATAGTGAACACACAAAATGAAATGTGCATTTTGGATCAAATTCGCCTTTATAAAGCCTTAGAAAACTCCCGCTCGAAAAAATGAACAATCTCAAAACAGTAAACAGGCCTGGTTTTTATTACTTCACTATATCGAGCGTCTACTGTATTCTTAATAATTTTCATTCTCTATATTTTCTTCAAACTAGTTTGAAAATATGCAAAATTCAAATGAAGATTTCTTAGGGCAAGTTGTACAATTATTATTTTACTCGTGGCTCAGCAATTTTAACTCACCGACTTCGGAGAATGGACTGATGTCCAAGGATAGTTCAGGCATTTAATTGGCGACTTTAACATACTTGAGTCTTGAATCGCATCGTTGAGCCTCAGTAATTTTGCCAGAATCAGCCAGTAAAAATATTCGAACCACCGACCAAAATTTGAACCACGTTTGTACAACGGGTCATTAGAGAGGAATAGGTATTGACTGTAGGGTAGTGGAGTCCCTCAAGTCTTTTTTTCAATGATGTTGAACTGATGACTTTGAACAATGAAATTTAAGTTTTTTTTTCGCAATTAGTATTTTAAATTAAATTTTTCTAAACTACCCGGAAAAACAACTTGATTATAAAAGGAAATTAAAGATTGGAATGAGACGCTAAGAACCAGATGCCTTTTGTCTTTTTGTTATAGAAAAAAGCAGAACTACAGAAATCTTTTACATTTATTTCTTTATTCTATTCTATTAGCAATATGCGACCCAAGAAAATATGTGTTCGCAAACGTGCATATGATTGGATCGGATTTCGTAGCACATCGTCTGAACACCTCGCATATAGACCACAACATTTGCGATCATATTTGCGGACACATGATGTGCGAGCACCTTGATCGCAAATGCATTTGCAACTTTTAGGACAGTTTTTGCACATCGTGTGAACACTTCAACCCTCTTGTAAATACTCGATTATGCTCGGAATTTTGAAACGTCAAAAAAGCTGCAAGCTTAAGTTAAAAGTTGGCCAACTTGTCCAGCTGCGTCGTGATCTGTTCGCTTCATTGAATTTGTGTGTAATCAAAATTTTGACAGCTATTCCAGTTGCAGCTCCGTCTCCATTCTGTTCAGCCAGTTAAGTGAAACTGACTTTTGGGGAAATAGAAACTAATGGCCTTTTCGATTGGCAATTCGAAAGAACTCTCCGATCCGGAACGCCAATAAAACAAACAGGCACATGCCAGTGATACCACTTTACTTCAATTGAAGTAGATCTACTTCTTATTTTCTTATTTTTTAAAAATCTACTTCCTACTTCGCACCATCACTGAAATATGGGAGTCTACTTCATTTTAAAATTCTCTGTTTTAACTTTCTTCAATTTTACAAAAAAAAGGTCAAATCTACTTCCTTTTCCCTTATTTCATTGAATTCGCAGTTAATTCAGCCATATTGTGTTATTACCATGCAAATTGTGGCGTAGTTTTGATTTTTTCCCTATACTTTATGTAGATTTGCGACTAAAATTTCCTGACGTATCATGCTTGGTAAGCACCGTTTTGAGCACAAATTGACTGGAATAAGTGGCGTTTACTGTTAGGAGCAAACAATAGATTCGTAAAAAAATTTACACTTGAACCAGGTGTTGTCAGGTTTTGAAGTGAAACAAATAAAAATTACCGTCGAAAAAAAACAATTTGTTTTATAATTTCAGATTGATATGAAGTCTGAGAGAGAAACATAAACATTTTTGTTTTTAGTTTTTTTTTTTAGTTTAATTTAATTAAATTTAATCAAAATATATACTCCAAGAGCCAGAACCAAAAAGGCGGTTCTTAATGCAATTTATTACTGAACTGATTTTCTTGATGGAATATGTTCAGGGATGTCCCCAGACCCAGAATATAAATCCAAGTTGGCAGGACTGGGGAGCGCAAGCGTCAGCCGCCATCTTGGAAAATGCGTTTTATCAAATATCTGCCTCGTGAACCGTGCATCGTACGAATATAACAGTTATTTTTTTAGAGTAAATACTCCATTCTTTTGTTTGATTTTTCTTAAATCAAAATGTTTTCGTGAAAAGTTTTTAAGAAATAAAAATTTAATTTATATTTTTCAAAAAAAATTGCAAATTTTTTTTCAAGTTGATTGTTTTCAAAAATTCATTGACTTAAAAATTAAACTTCTCAAAATCTTTTCGCAACAACAACACAACTTAGATAAACAAATAAAAGAATGGAATATTAGCTTTCAAAAAAAATTACTATTATATTCGTACGATGCACGGTTCACGAGATATATGATAAAACGCGTTTTCCAAGATGGCGGCTGACGCTCGTGCCTCCCAGTCCCGCCAACTTGGATTTATATTCAGGGGACACCCCTGAACATATTCTATCAAGAAAATCAGTTCAGGAATAAATTGCAAGAAAAAAGTACCCGGCTCTTGGCCTAATAAATGTTTGTACAAGAAAGTACATTTTGAAATCTACTTCGATTTTTCTTAATCTACTTCACATTTTTCTTCAAAACTACTTCGGCTTTTTTTTTCGGAAGTGGTAACATGCAGTTTGATTCTGAAGTTTTCGTATCCCTGTATTTGTTCAACTTCACATGCGGATGCCGAAATAGTTATTCACATTTGGAAACTTGGCGGACACAAATATGAACGAGTATGATAGTTTTCAATAAAGAAAATGGGAAAATAATAATCTAAACAGAAAATAATTGTTCTTAGAAACAAAAAAGTGTGTAAAATTTACTTATTTTTAGCTAAAAATTTACTTTTTGCAATAATCGGCAACTCTTTGACAACTATGTGTTTGAATGTGTGAGTAGTTCTGGTTTCGATTATGAAATAAAATCCATAATCGTTTTCTGTTCTTTTCAGGAGAAGAACTGTCATTCTGAATGCCAATAGAACACTTTCAGAAGGGTATACACGCATTCCGAACGATTCTGGATTGCCAATCAAAAGGCCATAAGAAACGAGATTTTTATAGATAATGAAGTACAGTATGGGTTTGAATGTGGTCATCTTTTGAATATACGGAAATATATTTTTTGTTGTTTATGTATGACATTTTGAAGGGTGTTTGTTTTTAGATGCGTGGTTTTCAATCTGGCAATACTTTTTTCCGAGTTGGTCTTTTTGATAGCTGTCACTTGATTTATGCTCAGTTTGGTTTGCCATTTCATAATGAATAGACTTACTCCTGAAGAACGTTTGCAAATCGTACAAATTTATTACCAAAATAATGGTTCGGTTTGCGCATCGGCTTCTGCGTCCAATTCGGTGACATAATCGCCCAGCAGAGTCGGTAATTCGAGCAACCATGGATCGGTTTCGCACCACGTTTACTCTAGTGCAGCGGTTCCCAATCTTTTTTAGTCGCGGAGCACTTTTCAGGGGAAACATTTCTCGAGGAGCACTTCGTTCTGATGCGTATTCCATTTTTCGCAGTTAGGTATAAATGTTCATATGTAAAAAAGCAATAACTGTTTTTCAATTTTTGTTTATTTTTTTTTTTAATTTAAGAAAGAAGTTACTTCATCGCAAAACAATAAAAATGTGAACTAAACAAAATATGGTAAGTAATAATGTTATATATATGTATTATATATACAAGGTTAGGTAGGTACATATGATATTTAAATAAATAGCTCCAGAAGCTTCAGTGAGCAATGGGATCTATATTTTGTTTTGGTTCCAACGAAGGCGGAAAATCATGATTCGCACATGTATAATGTTGCAAACGGCAGAATATAATTACCTTAGCTTTGTTTGATAAAATTTTGAATTCGTTCTCCAACATGCACCAGAATTCTGACAAAGACTTTTTCGTTTCAAAATGCTCCTTTATTCAAGCACTCAAACTGCAACGATGTTAGAGAATCTGGCTCCAACGGGACAGAGTATGGGTTTGCAGCCCACAGATTGTCCTTAATATTTGAGTGGTATTCTTCGGGAAAATAGAAGTGGAAGCTATCGAGCAAACCTAGAAGGTGTACATGGAACTCATTTAAAATATCTTCGGGAATGTCCAAATTTATTTTCTTTTTAAATTCGTTGACCGTTGGGAAGCTATCAAGGCTTCGATTTTTCATTAATTAATCACAAAACTGGATTTTCTTATTAATAGCCTTTCGCCCAAAACAAAATTATCTTCAATTAGGAAGGTTCTGACTTCAGCCCTCAATTCGAAGAGGAGCCGCGTCAGTGTTTTGCCGCGAGAAAGCCATCTTGCTTCTGCGTGAAGAAGTAACGACGACGTATGCAGACTACCCATGTCATCGCACAACTTAGCCTTTAAATAGCCTGGTATTCTTAGGTCGTGATTTAATAAAGTTAATTATTTTCATGCTTTCGTCCAAGACCTCTTTGAGGGAGAGTGGCAGTTTTTTCATTGCAAGGGCATGACAGTGTAGAACGCAATGACTACTGCTGCATTCTTTGGCATTTTGTTTTATTCTTGAGGCGGCACCTGAAATTTGTCCAGCCATGGCCTTGGCACCGTCTGTGCACACATCCACGCAATTAAACCATGGGATGTCATTGACAGTGAAAACTTGTCTATTTATTTAAAAATTTCAGTACCAGTTGTAGTAGTTGGTAACTTCTTGCAGAAAAGCGGATCTTTTTGAAAGGAATGTAGGTATTGGTAGCGCACAAATACTATTAAAATGACCAACCCTGCAACATCCGTTGATTCATCCATTTGCAAGGCAAATTTCGTGACTTTTATTCTTGAAAGGAAAGTAGCACTCACATTCTCTGCTAAGTCTCAAAATGACGTTTTATTTTTGCTGGAAACATACAACTATTCGGTAAAACTTTGCCACAGATTACACATTGGGGTTTGCTGTCCTGTCACTTGTTCAGCAAATCCAAGATCCAAGTATGAATCGTGGTACTTCCTTTTAACTGTTCTGTTTTCTGTAGCACTGATCATCATAGAACTGGTACTGGGCAGATTGTCAACCTCAAAAACTTCAGAAAGTTCTGACGGCACTATCTCTATTGCGTTATTTTCCTTCGCACGAGAATAGACAAAAAAAACCGAAAGCATTAAGAAATTTGATATAATGTCGCATTTACATGATTGAAAAACTACCAGTTTAATGACAAAAGGAATGAATTTGTCGAGTCTTTTGTTGTTGTTTTGGTCATTATTCTGCCAGATTTCAAGTCGTGTAAATGCGATATTAGGTCAGCACCGAAGATTTCAAATTCGATTGCTTCGATCCAAATGAAAAATTCAGAATCGTAAAATTAACAAATGTAATGGGAATTTGATTTTTTTCCAATATTTCCGCGGAGCACTTGGATATTCTTCACGGAGCACTAAGTGCTCCGCGGAACACAGTTTGGGAAACGCGGCTCTAGTGGATAATGCGCATCCTCAGAGAAGCTGTACAGTGCGCACCGAAGACGCTATTGCTGCTGGTGGAGCAGAGTATCGAAGAAGACCCGAATGAGTTCATCCGCCATTGCGTCAAAAATTGGTGGCAATAGTGGTTGAAAATTCGTGGTCAAAAATAGGGCCTTTCGGCTGGAATTTATTCAAGCCAGCCGTGATCGTCAGAAGGCAGACTGGAAGATATTAGCAGGGGCTGAAATATGTCAAAGTTGAAAATTGGCAGAGTGATGAAGAGTATATAAAACAGAAGATTTCAAAATGTCCAGAAGGCTAAATGGAAGACAAAGGGGTGTCAGAAGCTGCTAAATTTGTCAAAAAATTCTCAAAAATTACTTGTTTCGAATTTAAATTGAAAGTTCTTGCGACCTTCAGTGCAAATGCGCTTCACCTAGGTACAACAATTGGGCTCATCAGTTAGATATTAGATACTAGATTAGACGCATAATTTGATGAGCCCAATTGTTGTACCTCGACGAAACGCATTTGGACTAAAGGGCGCATAAACTTTAAATTTGAATTTCAATTCAAGAGTCCATAAAAACAAAAATAATTAATTTTCAATTATTTACGTTTTTATTCTTAATTTTTTACCTGTTTCGGACACATCTGGCGTTTTGTCAGTGTAGTTGTGAAGGTATTTGGTGAGCAAATTCCAAATGTAAGAAGTCAGACTGGAAGACTTGAATTTTTGTTTTAACTGTATTTAACTCAGAGTACTGAAAAACTGGCCCTAAGAAAATCTATTTCTTTTATTTAAATTTAAGGAGATGGTGATGGCTTTAGAGTTTTGAAAGTTATACGTCTGTGAAGGTAACAGGGCAACTTTCACCAACGCAAATGGGACCTTGACAGGAATTTGCAGTTTTTTTTTGCATTTTTTTGCATTTCTATTGCCGATTTTGCAGTTCGCCAAATAATGGTGTAATCGAGTGACCTGCTAACTTCACTGTGAAGTTAACAATTCATTATGTTTAAAAAAGTTTTAAGAAAGTGAACTTTTTACTAAAAAAAAATTAATATATGAATCAAAGAATCATTTTTTGTCAATAAGTGGATTTGTCTGGTCTTTCACCTGGATGCTTCAATTATCTCTGATGTTGAAATATCATTGGCAAAATTAAACGAACTTCTTTTCATGATTTAAGTGTCAATGATTTATCATTTACCAAAGAAAAACCAAGAATAGCTAGTTTTCAAATTATTTAAAACTGCCATCAATACTAAATGCACAATGATACCTATAATAAAGAACTTAACCAAGAAACAAATTTTCGTATAAAAAAACAAAAATCAACTTTATCGGACCATAAATCTTCTTTTCTGAAGATAAAACTAACGACGATTAGGAGTCAAGCTATTGGAATTTGAGGGATTCCATGTGAAAATCTGCGTCAGAATTTAAAAAAAAAAACTATTAAAAAAGGCTAAGCTGTCTTTCATGCAGGAAGACCAGCTTACATTTTGGTCATTAAATTTATGTGTGCGTGCGAATTTTGTGTTGCAGATTTTTTTTTTGTATGTGTTCGCAGACGTGTTTTGAAATTTAATCCTCCTTAATACGATGGATCATGTGAAAAGGTAGCATCTTTGTGTATCTCAAGTGCCATCGAAATGTAGAATCAAAACAAAATAAATATAAATGAATCTTTTTTTATTTTTTATCTCATCCCTTTCTATGGTTTGATCATCAATACTATCCGATATAGTGATCCGTTTTTAAACTAAACAATGCGGTGAAAAAACCGCCTTAATACACCTGCCTATGCTTGAACGAGTTTACAACCCGACGCGACGCATGGAGAGATGACTCAGATTTCCTCTGAACACTGAAGTCCTCTTTGACAGAAAATACTTTTTTGATCCAATTTGTTTTTTTTTTTTTCAATTTACGATACAGATACACTCCACCACAAGGGCAGGTAAAATTCAATGCACGGCCCGGTTGCACGAACTTGGACTTATGGTTCAAATCTATAACGTGGCTAGACTTTGAAAATGTATTAATATAATGTAATCTAATAAAAAAGTGTGTTTTTTTTAGGTGTACATATTTACATATATAACTTTGAAAAGGAAATAAAACAAAGAACACTTTTTTAAATTGACACGAAATTTACTTTATTCGAAAGATAATCTTCTGGCATTATAATTTAAGTATAATTTCTGGCATATGACCGCCACGGCTGGCTCGCATGTAGTCGTATCTGAAGGTTCAATTTTCGATTTTCGTTTCGGGCTAATCGTAAACTAGCTACCTACAGAAAATAGTCAAGCGGCGGCGTTAAATCGCACGATCTTGGAGGCCAATTCACGGGTCCTTAACGTGAAACTATGCGGCTACCAAACATGTGTGACATGTTGCGCCGTCTTGTTGAAACCACAACTACTGCGCATTATGGTTGTTCAATTGATGAACGAAAAAGTCAGTAATCATGGATCTATAGTGGTCCCCATTGACTGTAACATTCTGATCAGCATCGTTTTTAAAGATGTATGGATGAATTAGTCCACCAACTCATAAAGCACACCAAAAAGTCAGTTTTTGTGAATGTAATAGTGCCTTAACATACACTTGAGGATTGTTTATTTACGTATCCATTCAACCAATAGTGAGCTTCATCACAAAAGAAAATTCGCTTATTTCTTATTTCGAACAGAACCATGATTTCATAATAAATTTGCACAATTTGGAAGCGTTGTTCAGGCGTCAGTCTATTCATGTTAATGCCAATAATGCCAAATCAAACTAAAACTAAATCATTTGACAGCTGACAAAATGGCCGCCAGTTAAAATAGTGTTGCCAACTTAAGATTCTATACCTCTAAAAGTCGGAAAAAGTATTTTGACAACAAAAAAATTCAATTTTTCATTTGTCCAGTTTATATTTCATGAGTGCTCACTGAGCTGACGGAGCAAAGATTTTTTTTCCTTAGCTTTTGACAGCCAAACTGGGGAAATTCTCTGAGCGCTCACAAATATAAACTGGACAATTTTTTTTACTTAGTATTTGACAGCAAAACTGGGGAAATTCTCTGAGCCCTCAGAAATATAAACTGGACAATTGACCTGCGCAATAGCTACCTTAGATGTGTACACTGTGGCGAATACTTACTTTTTATAACAGACTCTGATTATAGTTTTTATAACTTCTGGGTTTTCAGCGATTTATCTTTTTATTAAAACATGGTGTGATAGTATGGGTGATAGCCGCCATTGTGTTAATTGTGGCCGTTCACGTGAACAAAGACTGCACCTAGCTGTGACTGCCTATTTGTTAGTGACCTAGAGGAATGTTATGTGTTGTATTGGATAGAAGGCTTTAAAATGCCGTATTTGATTTAGAAGAATTCGGTTATGTTGCTCATATTCCACCATCCAAGCAACGCACCGATAGGCAGTTAAACACTGAGATGCTAATTATACTCTGTCCAATTTATATTTGCAGTACAGGTCTTATGGGAGAGCTTTTCCAAAAACACTGGAGCCTGTTGCTGCTTTCACAGCACTTAACTAATCTAACTAAAGAAATTGCCACTGCAATTAGAAACAAAATTACTGAGTTACATTGAAATTGTTTGTGTAATCTTCATTTAACCCACGTACATCCCACTATGAACTATCTAACTAACATTTATTTTTAATATTTGCGAGAGGAGGTACTATTTTTTGTTTTGTAAATTTATCAAAAATGGCTATAAGATCTTCTATGGACACAGGTGTTAAGAAAGAAAGAAAATGCAGCAGAAACATGCTATGACCTTGATAAAAACAACGCAGAATCCGATAAAAAAAAAACAGCAGATGTTTCTTCTGTATCAAAATGAAAAAAATCTCGTGGGAGAAAAGTTACCTTAAAAAGGATAAGGCCTACTGGGAATACCTTTAAAAAAGGAAAAAGATAGATTGAATTTATTGCTGTCATTATTACTTTTACTATTTATAAACAGTTGGTAACCCTATTGCTATTTTTGTGAGATTTGCGGCAACTTATAATGCTCACTACGTCAACCCTATAAGAGCTTTAAAATAAAGATAGCTTATTGAAATCCATTATGGTCAGAGTGAAAGGCAAACATCTTATTTTCCCTGTACTGCAAATATAAATTGGACAGAGTATAGTTAAAGCATTGAATAATTACAAATAGAAGGGGACACCGAGCATTGCTCAAACGACAGTCACAATTATTGGTTTTCTTCTCGGCTAAGCCTCAAAAAAATCCTTTCATCATTTTCATGCTCTTTGAAAAAAAAACATGTCTTCCCTTTCTTATTCGGTAATAAAGGAAATTTCCCAAAAGGAACAAATTTATTACAGGGGTGTTGTATTTGATAGAGCGACTGCCGCGACAGGCTGCCAAACCAGGACACCTAGTAGACGTTTTGCCCGGTGTCCGTTCTATTTGTAGTTATTCAATGGTTAAAGTAACAATTCCAGACTCAAGTGAAGTTCACATTGCCTGTACCATGTTTTGATCAACAATAAAAATTCTTACCGTAAATTGGCCTGAATGTACCACGATCCATTGTTTTTTGAAACCTGAAAAATAAATTTAGTGGCGTAACAGCTCGGGAAGAACCAGTGGGCCTAGTTACTAACAACTCCCAACCATTCCTGTGTGCGTGTTGTTGGCAGCAATATCTAGAGGGGACCTACAATTTTTTGTCGAGTCCGAAAGGGCTCTGTACCTTTGGCACCTCATATAAGGGAAATTTGATAAAAAATGCCATCTAATTGGTCAGAAAAGGTCAACTGGTCCCAGAAATTGTGTTACGGTAAATTTTACCGCAACAATGACCAGTCTTTGACTGCTTCCCTTTCCTTCTGTTTATCTCCGTTGTGGCTGCAAAATACTGGTGAGGTTGAGGGCAACCATGGTATCATCAACCATTGGTGTACTAAGCCAGGATTTTGCAAAAGCAACACAAGCAGGTGTTCGAGTTAACGGTGTTAACCATTGAATGGGCGATTCCGAAACCCATAAACCTATCCAGCATGCAGACGGGCGGTCTCATGCAACGAGAAAAAGGCCAGCAGATGAGCTGAAGAGGTAACGAGTCAGGCGGACTCTTACCTACTCTTTAACCAACGCAACAACATCCTTATACTTAACTTAATTAACTTAATAATTTACTGTAATCATAATGGGTTGTTAACGCGTTTTACTTCTTAAAATCATATGTTGTAAATAGAAAAGGTGTTTTGGAATTGAAAAAAACAATTTAGTAGATTACGCGGTTTTGCAAATATGCCTTCCTCTCTTTTCTCGAAACAAATGGTTTTTGAATGGTTACTTTGCGCTTCGAATCTCTCGCGAGTATTTTGTATTAACTAGGAGAATGCCTAGCGAAGGCTTTTTCTCGGTTTTGATTCTTTTTAATTTTTCTCGAAAATTTTGTTTGGGATAGGTCTGAACTCGGCCATTAAGATTCGGCAAGTTTTGGAAAGGCATCCAACAACTTGTCGAATTTGTGTTTGAGAGAGTGATTCAGCAAGTTTTGGGAAGACACCCAACAACTTGTTGAATTCGCTAAGTAGAGTGGAGAAATTCACTTAAAACTATTTCAATTTGTTCAATTCCAAAAGTTCCTACATATTTTGTTCAGTCCTTACTAATTTAAATTTAATTCGGTTGATTAATTATTGTTCGCGGTAGTTGCCTTTTTTTCTTTTGCGTTAACGGCCCATTTGAACTTTCATTTTCTTTGTTTCTTTGGCTCAACGGTTCCCCGTGAGCAGTTATAAATCTTATTGTACTTTTCTTTTGTTAGAAAAAAATTTTGGGTTTTTATCCTGGTCCGTCCAAGGTTTCCCAAATAAAAATCTATTTAAAGTCCCCATCTGGGCATACAAACTTTGTGTTTCATTTCTTCTTGTATTTTATTCACCCTTAGATTAGATTTGGAATTTTGCTAATCTTGCCCAATTAAAATTCCTGGCGCCCAAAAACTATTGCAAGTACCCCACTGTACTTGCAATAGAACAATTCGTGTATTTTGATTAAATCAAAACACTTCTTTTTATCTTCATCAAATTCTTCCGCTGAACCCAGCCCCAGCTGAGCAGCCGTGGTGGCAGCTTTTTTTTATCGTGCTGCTGTTTGCACTTTTTTTTCATTTTCTCTTTATCCTATTCTTCGTGGTTTAGCTTACCTTTTGCAGTCAGTTGTCAAAGTTCATATCGTTGTGCACAAAGTGTGCACTCATTGTTTTTATTTTAAAAGTTAAATAATTCGCGGTGTTTGATTGATTTGTTAAAATAATTATTAATCATAATCTAAATAGATTACAAAAAAAATTGCAAGCACATCCCAAAGAAAAAGTGCAACAATTGGAGCCCAACGTGTGGGGCCAACCTTTGGAAGAATTTGGTGTTTTTTTTATTGTCTCATCTCATTGTTTTGGTTTGGTGATTGTGTCCTGTACAGTGTTTTTTAATTACTTGTGAACATTTCATTCTGCGTTTTATTCTCTTTTTAATAGGTGAATAAGTTAATAAATTTAACTAAACAAGTGGAGGAAAAAAACCTGGGAAAGGAAAAATTAATTTGCTGTGTGTAACAACGTGAAGGAGAGTGACAGTGGTATACAGAGTGATAGACGTGAGGAGGACAAAGTGTTTTGCAAGTATTTTTTTTTTGTTTTGTTGTTTATTATATACTTTTATTTTCATCTTACTTTTTTAATGCTATTATTACTATTTTAATTACTTTTTATTCAGTTTATTATTCCTTAATTCAATTTCAATTAAGTCTCAATTCTTAAATAGAGTGTTTAATTTGTGCCGACATCTTTTTCTCTCGTGACATTTTTTTTTGTTGTTGATAGTTTTGCTTGACAGTTTTCTTATGAGTGCTTTTTATTCATTTGAGTGATTTAGTATTGCGAGTCATAGTTTGCTTGAATTTTAATTTTAATTGAATTGAGTGTAAGTGCATTTTATGATTGCCAACTCACGTTATTTTAGTTAAATTAATAATTTTTGATTTGAGTGTAGTTTTTTTTTTAAATTGATCAGTCATTTTAATTTTATTGCAATTAAAGATTATTTTGAACGATTGTAGGGTTGCCAATTTTGTTTTACTTTTTTTAGTTTCCATTAATTGAACGCGATTTCGTGTGCTAGTTTTTTTTAAAAGAGAATTTCTATTCTGGTTAACAGAATAGGTACAAATTAAGACGTGGAAATTTTTTTTTTATGGTTTCGTTTTCTGTTTTTTTATTAATTTTAGAATCGTTTTTCCTTATTATTTTTGTTAGGAGAATTCCGGACAGTTACTTTTAGATTAAACTTTTGAAGTTGAAGATTTAGATTTTTATAGTTGGTCTCTGGTTAACGGAGATAACAAACGAGTTGTTAATTTTGTTCAAGATTTTGTTTGCCGGTTTGTAGTGAATAAACTTCGGGATATTTTTAGGTTTACCCTTTCACAATTTTGATACAATTTATTTTTTTTGTTTTTTAATATGAATATAGGTCGATTAGCGCAGGACGAACTGGCCTATGAAATTAAGGTCAGGGGTCTAAAAGTAGGAACAGTTGAGGAAATGCGCAAAGCATTGAGGGCATCGAGATTACTCGCTAAGAGGAACTCGATAGATATTAGTTTCGTTTATCCTTTTAGCTTTGAAGAAGATAGGGATGCCGTTAAGGCAAAGATGGAAGAGATTAGGGCTCTTTTAAAGGATCCACCAAAAAATCCGAAGTCTTCGGAATATATTAAGATCCTGACCAAAATAGAATGGTGTATAGGTAGGTTGGCTAGGACACCGTGTGATGGCGAAGACGAGGAAGGACAGGTTAGCTCAATTAGGAACGATGTTTTATTTTTGTTAGGTGATCTCACCGGGGATAGTGAGGTCAGCGATAGAGAAGAAGAGTCACCGAAAAAGAAGACTCCAGCCAGGGCAGAAACCCAACTGAAAGTACCAGTTGGTCGGACAGAAACGGTGAGTCCGCGGTCTCTATCAGCTTCTTCTTCAGCTAGGGTTTCCTTAGGGTCTGCTTTAGAGACTATAGCTGCACCAAGTCGTGGTGACAGCAGTCCTTTAGCAAGAGATATTTCTGTTGGGGTCCCAGAACGTAGATTAGAGAGAGTTGAGGTACCTCCTGAACGATTTTTGGTTCAGCAGAGGTGGCCTGAACGGATAGGAAAGTGGGGGGTGAAATTTACTGGTGACTCGGACGGAGCATCAGTAAATTCTTTCTTGGAGAGGGTGGAGGAACTTCGGTTGGCTAACGATGGTCCAGAAACCCATCTTTTCAAATCCGCTTCGGAGCTTTTATCTGGTAGGGCGCTTATGTGGTTTAGGACGGTTAGGGAAGATATTGAAAATTGGCAGGAGCTCATAAAGGAACTCAGAGCAGAATTCCTACCAGCGAACTACGATGATCTTTTGTTGGAGGAGATTAATCGTCGTTCGCAGGGAAAGGATGAGTCCTTTGGAGCATATTTGGCCACGATGAGGACATTGTTTCGAAGATTGTCGGAACCATTGTCAGAGGGAAGGATGCTTTCGATTTTGAGGAAAAATGTAGACCCTTTCTTCCAGTTGCAGATTGCGAGTGCTAAACCGAAGACGGTTAAGGAACTTGCTGTGTTAGGTAGGGAATTAGATTCGCTGAAAGTAAACGTGGATAGTTTCACTCCGCCCTCTAGAGGCAGAAATTTATTGGAACCGGAGTGTGGATACCGGCCAAGTACGGCAGGACAGAACCGAGTGGCGGTTGTCGACTCGGCTCCAAGCAACCCATTCCGACAGGCTGTTAGGTGTTACAACTGTAACAGGGAAGGGCATTTCGCCCATACTTGTTCAGTTGCAAAACGTTGTTTTGGTTGTGGTGCGTTAGGTGTTTACCGTAGGGATTGTAGGCAGTGTTCGGGAAATGGGCAACGGGCTCTTGCGTCAGCAGGACAAGAGACCCGTCGGCGTTAGTTAGGTCGTCTGCTGACGACCAGCTGGATGATAGAGTTAAACTGAGTTTCACGTTAGCGGCAAATGGTAGGGATAGTAGGCCATATTTAGGAGTAAAAATTTATGGAATCAAGTTTTTAGGATTGCTTGATTCAGGAGCTTCACGCACCATTGTAGGAGGAGATGGGTGGAAAATTTTAAAAGAGTTAGGACTTAAATTAGGGAAAAATAGTGTTGGGTCAGTAGTGTTAGCAGATGGGGCGGGTGTAGGAGTAGCTGGATCTGTTTCTTTACCAATGGAGGTTGAGAATAGATCCATTTTGATAGAATGTCTGGTGATACCCAGCCTCCCTCACCTGTTGATCTTAGGTGCCGACTTTTGGGCACTCTCGGGCATAGTCCCGGATTTGAGATCAGGTATGTGGAGTTTTTCGAGCCAAGAGATGGTGGCATCGATATCAGACATGGTAGCAATTAGGGAAAAATCGGATCTGAACGATGAAGAGGGTAAAAAGTTAGAGTTAGTTTTAGAGGAGCTTTTTGAGTCAATGACCGAGGGTTTAGGGTGCACCAACTTAGTTGAGCACAAAATTAGGACGTCCGCAGAACCGATAAAGCAGCGATACTACCCAGTATCACCTGCAATACAAAAACATATCGATAAAGAGCTCCAAGAGATGTTGGAAGCTGGAGTGATCGAAAAATCGAAAAGCCCTTGGGCATCTCCGATTCTTCTGGTCAAAAAGAAGGATGGTAGTTTTCGGTTCTGCGTTGACTATAGGAAACTTAACGAAGTTACTGATAGGGATGCTTATCCACTCCCCTTTATTTCAGCGATTTTGGACAAGCTTCGAAATGCGAAGTTTTTGTCCTCATTAGATATTAAGTCTGCATACTGGCAGATACCCATGGAGGAAGAATCGCGCAAGTATACAGCCTTTACTGTGCCGGGAAGAGGTCTCTATCAATTTTTGAGGATGCCTTTCGGCTTACACAACTCCCCAGCAACTTGGCAAAGGTTCATTGACGATGTTCTAGGCGCCGATCTAGAACCATTTGTCTTTGTATACTTGGATGACATTATCATCGTCACCGATTCTTTTGAGAAACACCTTGAAATTCTCAAAGAAGTTTTTAAAAGATTGAGGGAAGCAGGACTTAAAGTAGGTAGGGAAAAATGTAATTTTTGTAGGCCTTCTTTGAAATTTCTTGGTTATGTAGTAGATAGGAATGGACTTCACGTCGACCCTGAAAAAGTGGAAAGCATGTTGAGGATTCCTGCACCGAAAAATGTGAAGGAAATTAGGAGTTTTGTAGGGACTATTTCTTGGTATCGAAGATTCGTACCAAATTTTGCAATTCTTCTTAGGCCTCTTACCGATCTCTTAAAGAAAGGTAAGAGATTCGAATGGACAAAGGAGTGTGAGGAAAGTTTTAGGAAAGCCAAAGAGTGTTTGGTTACGGCACCGATACTGACTTGTCCGGATTTTTCTCGGACGTTTGTTGTTCAGACAGACGCGTCCGATTATGGTATCGGGGCCGTACTTTCTCAGGAGTTTGAGGATGGAGAAAAAGCGATTTGCTATCTTAGTCGGTCATTGAATAGGAATGAAAGGAACTACTCTACGACCGAAAAGGAATGCTTGGCGGTTCTTTGGGCGATCGAGAAGTTGCGACCGTATGTCGAAGGTGTTCGATTTACTGTCGTAACTGATCATCACTCATTGGTCTGGCTGAGTAACCTTAAGGATCCGCAGGGTAGATTAGCTCGTTGGGCCATTCGGCTCCAACAATTCGATTTTAAAATCATCCACAGAAAGGGCAAAGAACACGTCGTTCCTGACATGTTGTCGCGAGGAGTGCCAGAGTTGGCTGGAATCTCTGATGCGGATTCGGACCCTTGGGTGATAAAAATGAAATCTCTTGTAGAGAAGAGCCCGCTAGCATACCCAACCTGGAGAGTTGAGAATGGGCGGCTCTATAAACATGTTAGGGTGAACCATGTCGTGGTTCATGAGGAGAGTGAGGGGTGGAAGTTAGTAATAGGGAAAAGTGATAGGTCGCGTATTTTAAGTGAGTGCCATGATAGTCCTTTAGCAGGACACATGGGTGTGAAGAAAACCTTTGCGAGGATAGCAGAAAAGTTTTACTGGCCCAAAATGAGAGGGGATATTACCAAATACGTTAGGAATTGTAAGATTTGCCAACAAGTGAAACCGGTTAACGAGAAACCAGCTGGTCTTATGACCGAAAGAGTAGGGAATTCGAAACCATGGGAGATGGTGTGCGTGGACTTGGTGGGTCCATTGCCGAAGTCTTCTAGGGGTTTCATCTATATTTTGACAGTGGTAGACTATTTCACAAAGTTCCCACTGTTGTTCGCTTTGCGGTCAGCTACCGCAAAAGCAGTTTGTAAAGAGTTGGAAGAAAACGTTTTTCTTCTTTTCGGAGTTCCAAAGTGGATCGTCTGTGACAACGGTCCCCAGTTCCGCAGCAAGGAACTGAAAACGCTAAGTGAAGCATACGGGTCACAACTTAGGTATACGGCGCACTACCATCCGCAGGCGAATCCTGCGGAGCGCATCAATCAAATCATTAAGACGACGCTCAGAGCGTACGTCTCGGAAAACCATCGGAGTTGGGATTCGCAACTGGCGAAAGTAGCCTGTGCGATCCGAACTTCACAGCATGAAGTTTTAGGTGTTTCGCCATACTATGCGAACTTTGGTAGGAACATGGCAACTAGTGGCCATGATTTAGGAAATCAAATTAATGATAGGGACCAAGGTAGCGAGGAAATAAGTAGGCAGTTTAAGAAACTTCGTGAGGATATAGCTAGGAAGTTAGAGGCAGCAAGTAAAAAGGCCGCAAAAACTTACAATCTTAGGAGAAGAGACACGCAGTATCAACCTGGCGATCTCGTGTGGAGAAGGAATTTCACGTTGTCCGATGCAGCGAACTATTACGCGGCGAAATTGGCTACCAAATTCGTGGGGCCTTTTAGTATTGCCAAACGTATGTCACCTTGGACATATTTGCTTAAAGATGACAAGGGAAAAGATCGGGGGACGTGGCACGTTAAGGATTTAAAACCTTATGTTAATGGTTAATTGAAAAAGTCCCTTAATCTTTTCTCTTTTTACTACTTTCGTTTTTTTTTACTACATTTTGATTATTTTTAAATATGTTTTCATTATTTTTTTTATAATATGTGCCACTTTTTTTTTCTTATTTTTTTTTATAGAACTTTTTAATAATTAATTTATGATGAAAATCCCGATGTTGTGTCGTTTACCTTTTTTTAAACCTTTCCTATAGTCGAGCCTTAAGAAATGGTTTGCTTTTTTGAAAAGTAAACACATTTCTTGGGAGGTAAGGGTGGGATTTGTTACGGTAAATTTTACCGCAACAATGACCAGTCTTTGACTGCTTCCCTTTCCTTCTGTTTATCTCCGTTGTGGCTGCAAAATACTGGTGAGGTTGAGGGCAACCATGGTATCATCAACCATTGGTGTACTAAGCCAGGA
Organism: Dasysyrphus tricinctus; assembly: GCA_963921185.1. Lineage (NCBI taxonomy): Eukaryota > Metazoa > Arthropoda > Insecta > Diptera > Syrphidae > Dasysyrphus > Dasysyrphus tricinctus. The sequence goes on from OY992530.1 coordinate 107,319,171, forward strand.
TTTTGCAAAAGCAACACAAGCAGGTGTTCGAGTTAACGGTGTTAACCATTGAATGGGCGATTCCGAAACCCATAAACCTATCCAGCATGCAGACGGGCGGTCTCATGCAACGAGAAAAAGGCCAGCAGATGAGCTGAAGAGGTAACGAGTCAGGCGGACTCTTACCTACTCTTTAACCAACGCAACAACATCCTTATACTTAACTTAATTAACTTAATAATTTACTGTAATCATAATGGGTTGTTAACGCGTTTTACTTCTTAAAATCATATGTTGTAAATAGAAAAGGTGTTTTGGAATTGAAAAAAACAATTTAGTAGATTACGCGGTTTTGCAAATATGCCTTCCTCTCTTTTCTCGAAACAAATGGTTTTTGAATGGTTACTTTGCGCTTCGAATCTCTCGCGAGTATTTTGTATTAACTAGGAGAATGCCTAGCGAAGGCTTTTTCTCGGTTTTGATTCTTTTTAATTTTTCTCGAAAATTTAGTTTGGGATAGGTCTGAACTCGGCCATTAAGATTCGGCAAGTTTTGGAAAGGCATCCAACAACTTGTCGAATTTGTGTTTGAGAGAGTGATTCAGCAAGTTTTGGGAAGACACCCAACAACTTGTTGAATTCGTGTATGTGAGAGTGAGAGTAAAGTTTCGTTGAGATTCAACAACGGTGGTTTTCTGGGGAGCGAAAAAGCCTTCCAGGAAGCCGATGTCCCGTGACCGACGATCACGAAAACGAATGGCTGAATGTATGAATGTGTGAGTGATTGGAATGACCGAGGGAAGGATGGGTTATGTTTAGCTGGGAAAGTTCACTCTTGAGAGAGCTTACCGAGCAAGTGGTTGGAAAAAAAAATTCGAGAAGTTTTAAAAAGGAAGATACAAAACAAAAAAAAACCGAGAAATAGTGAAGAATTTTAAAAAGAAAAGTGATCGAGGAAATTTGGAGAATAATAGAAGGGATTCGAGGTGTAAATAAATTTGTAAGAAAACAGGAGAGTTCGAGGAAGGAAGGAGGAAAATCGAGGAAAAATAATAAGCTAAGTAGAGTGGAGAAATTCACTTAAAACTATTTCAATTTGTTCAATTCCAAAAGTTCCTACATATTTTGTTCAGTCCTTACTAATTTAAATTTAATTCGGTTGATTAATTATTGTTCGCGGTAGTTGCCTTTTTTTCTTTTGCGTTAACGGCCCATTTGAACTTTCATTTTCTTTGTTTCTTTGGCTCAACGGTTCCCCGTGAGCAGTTATAAATCTTATTGTACTTTTCTTTTGTTAGAAAAAATTTTGGGTTTTTATCCTGGTCCGTCCAAGGTTTCCCAAATAAAAATCTATTTAAAGTCCCCATCTGGGCATACAAACTTTGTGTTTCATTTCTTCTTGTATTTTATTCACCCTTAGATTAGATTTGTAATTTTGCTAATCTTGCCCAATTAAAATTCCTGGCGCCCAAAAACTATTGCAAGTACCCCACTGTACTTGCAATAGAACAATTCGTGTATTTTGATTAAATCAAAACACTTCTTTTTATCTTCATCAAATTCTTCCGCTGAACCCAGCCCCAGCTGAGCAGCCGTGGTGGCAGCTTTTTTTTATCGTGCTGCTGTTTGCACTTTTTTTTCATTTTCTCTTTATCCTATTCTTCGTGGTTTAGCTTACCTTTTGCAGTCAGTTGTCAAAGTTCATATCGTTGTGCACAAAGTGTGCACTCATTGTTTTTATTTTAAAAGTTAAATAATTCGCGGTGTTTGATTGATTTGTTAAAATAATTATTAATCATAATCTAAATAGATTACAAAAAAAATTGCAAGCACATCCCAAAGAAAAAGTGCAACAATTGGTCAGCCTTAGATACATTTTAATCAAGGCTTAAACTTTCCCAAGGTCGCTCAAGGTCACGCGCGATTTTTGGCACCTCATTTAAGGGAAATTTGCCAAAAATTTATACCATGCGAAAGATTTCTAGATCGTGATAAAAGGTCAACTATTTTCTGTAATTGGTCAGTCATAGATTTTTTTCTATGAATTTTTAAGTTCGTTTCAAGGTCACAAAAAAAAAAAATTTGGCACCTCATTTAGGTCATTTAAAAAAAAAAAGTATGCAATTTGAAAGGCCTCTTCACGGTTGTAGAAGGTCAGCTTATTCTCAGTAATTGGTCAGCCATAGATTTTTTTTGTATGAATGTTTAATGAAATTAAAACAAAATTTCAAGGTCAAAACGATTTTTGGCACCTCATTTTAGGGAAATTGGCAAAAAATGTGTACCATCTAAAAGATCCCTTGATCTTTATAAAAGGTCAGCTAGTTTCAGTAATTGGTCAGGTATAGATTTTTTTTGTGAATTTTTAAAAATTTCTAGGTCATAGCGATTTTCGGCACCTCATTTATGGGAAATTTGCAAAAATTTAATACCACCTGAAAGACCCTAAGATCTATATAAAAGGCCAGCTAGTTGCAATAATTGGTCAGCAAATTTCCCATAAATGAGGTGCCAAAAATCACGCGTGACCTTGAGCGACCTTGATAAAGTTTATTACAAGTTATCTAGGGCTGACCAATTTCTAGTACCACTCGACCTTTTCTGACCAATTACTGACCAATCATCTTTTTTTTCAAATTTCCCTCATATGAGGTGCCAAAGGTCCAGAGCCGCAGTGTATATATATTTTTACTTGCGATTATAGGTACTATAAGGCAAGTTTTGGATTCGTGCAAAAAAAAAATTTTGAGATAACAATCAAACATGATATTACGATGATAGAGAACACCAAAAAAGTGGGTTGCACAATTCTGTCTGTCTGTCTGTCTGTCTGTCTGTTCGTCTACACTCTAGAGCCTAAACGGCTCGATCGATTTTCTTCAAACTTGGTATTTAGTGGTTTTTGGTGATTCTGCCGACACTTTTTTTTCATTTTTTTTTTAGAACCAAAAATAACGGTACCTGTCATACATTTTTTTTTTGGGAAATTTACATAATCGTATTTTTCTCAAAAACGGCTCGACAACTTCTCTTAAAAAAATTCAATAAATTTATTTTAGTAAAGGCTTTCTTTGGGTGGAAAACCATTTTTCAAAAATGGTTATTAATGGTACCTCCCAAAGAACCATTTTTTTGATTTTTGATTTTCTTCAAAACGGTACGACCGATTTCAATTATTTTTTTTTTACACAGAAGCTTCTTAAAAACATAAATAGTTTTGTTTACCAAAATTTTTGAAAAAATGTTTATTGGATTTTTAAAAAATGTTTCAAAATTTTTTTTTGAAAATCAAATATTTCGAAAACGACATGATCGATTTATTTGAAACTCGATATTTAAGACTTTTTTGAGAAGCACTTTTTCATGACAAGTATACTCTTGGAGGATTTGTCAGTTCCTCGCAAGAGGCAGTACCTCGAATAAAACATTTCTGTTTTTAGGTGGCACGGCTGGGAATCGAACCCACACCTTCGGCATGACAGTCCTACGCACTAACCATCAAGCCACGAGGTACTACTACCTCCATTCCTGCCCAACAAACACGCACACAGGAATGGTTGTGAGTTGTAAGGCACTAGGCCCTGGTTCTCCTCGAGCTGTTGCGCCACCCAATTTATTTATTTATTTTATTTATTTAAGACTTTTTTAGTACTTTCTAAAATATTTTTAGAAAAATTTTTACATTTATCAAAAAATAACGGTACCTCCCATACAAAAGTTAAAAAACCGCAAAGGAAAATATTTTTTTGCTTAAAAACGACTCCTACGATTTTGATTAAACTTTTTGTATATACTAAAATTAGTACGATCTACTACCAAAAATTATAAAATTTTACACTTTGCAACTATTAATAGTACCTGTCATAGAACGTATTTTTTATTTTGAATTTTCTCGTTATCGGCTGAACGGATTTAGATGAATTTTTTTATATACAAATTTCAGATAAAATCAAATAATATTGCATATCAAAATTTTCAAAAAAAAAGTTTTTGGATTTTTAAAAAAAGTTTCAAACTTTTTTTTTGAAAATTCGATATCTCAAAAACAGGTTGACAATTTTTTTTTAAATTTTGTTTTTATATACACATAAATATATACATAGTTTAAATCTGCATACCAAAATTTGTTCTTAAAAATGTTTTAAGAATTTTATATATAAAAATTAATTTTAAAAAAAACCGCTCCAACGATTTTAAAATTTTTTTTCCCATACAATTATATTCCATCATGAATTAAGATGGCATACTTTTTTTCACCTCAAACGGTCAAAAGAGTTGTTTTAGCTAATTTAAATGTCGCATTTCATTTTCATGCTTCTCTACATTTTTCTCTCATAATTTCCATGTTTGTATATACAATTTTCTTAAACTCGCAGTGTCTTGAACATAAGAGCAAGTACGTGCGACCCAGTCGTGCATTTTATTTTTAATGTATACAATTTATGTTTATTGTCTATAACACCCAACTCTTTCGTTTTTAAGTTTTTTAAAGTTTTTCTTTATTTTATAGAGGACTTGATACAATTTGAATAAATCAAATCTGTACGCAGATGATATTAAATTATTTCAAAATGTAAGAGATTTAACTGACGGATCTTCATTGCAACAGTGTTTGAACTCGCTTGCTAACTGGTGTAAAGTCAATGGAATGAAGCTCAATGTGGAGAAATGCAATATAATTTCCTTCTTAAGAAAAAAAAGTGCTATTACTTTCGACTATACCATTGACACCCAAAAATTAATTAGAAAGGATGTAATAAAGGACTTAGGAGTTTTACTAGACAGTAAACTGACTTTCAAACACCATATCGACAAGATACACTCTAAAAGCATGTGCGTGCTAGGGTTTGTAAAACGTAGATCTAAGGAATTCAATGACCCTTACATTACTAAAGCAATCTATTGTTCACTGGTTCGGTCTTTATTGGAATATTGAAGCGTTGTTTGGTCTCCGTTTTATGATGTTGATATTGGGAAACTTGAGTCTGTCCAAAAACAGTTTCTGTTGTTTGCTCTGAGAGATTTGGGGTGGGGCTCTGACAGTTATGTTTTGCCTCATTATACTCATCGCCTGAAGCTTATTAATATGAATAGTCTGCAGAATCGAAGAGAATTATCTGCGGCTTTATTTGCGTTTGATCTCTATAAAAGTAATATTCAATCTTCTTATTTATGTTCAAAAATATCCATTAATCCAAATGTTCGAACGTTAAGACACACAAATTTTTTAACAGAAGTAATTTCAAAGACAAATTATGCTTCTCATGAGCCTTTTAATAGGTGTTCTAAGGTTTTTAATAAATATTGTGATATTTTCGAATTAAATATGCCAAGAAATGCATTTAAAAATAAAATTTTGCAAAAGATGGCGATTAAGGTCTCTTCGAGATAATATTTTAATTATGTTCTCTTTAATATTAAATATTTTTTCTCTTTATTTTATTATATTAATTTATTGCATAAATTTTCACAAATTAATTATTTTTTTTTTTTGGTTTTAAATCTTATACTTTTGAATACACTTTTATTTCAAATTTGTTACTAAATTATTGTTATATTATTGTTGATTTGTTGTCTATTTTTATTGGCAAAATAAACTAAACTAAACTAAACTAAACTAAACAAAAGACGATTTAATTTATTTTGAAAATGGTTTTGTACAACTGTACAAAAATGGTTTTTGTTCAACAATTTAAAATATATTTAGATTTAAAAAATACTTCACTTTTATTTTAGCTCTTTCCCATATTTTTGAATTAAGTCAACCGCAAACCTTTAAATATCAGCAATAACCTAAGCATCAGACAGCCCTTATAGACCAGGAAAAATAGCTCAAGTTGTTGTTGGGGAACCTTGAAATAATTAATTCATGAAATATTAAAATTGGTATCGACGCAAAATTGCACCTTCTAAAGCATATCCCAAGTCCCCCAAAATCCTCGTATTGGCTCTTTGTGTATGTAGATGCTTTTGAAGATATGGAGAGGAGAAAAAGTTGGAAGTCTATCAAATAGAAATATTTCTTTTGCTACAACCTAATCATATGATGCATGTTTTAAGAGTACATTTTAACGCTGAATCTAATGAGACTAAATTCAAAATGATATGAATACCCACAATAAAGTTATAGTCATTTTTATGTAATGATGATTTTTTTAAGGTACAACAGGTAAAATATTACCGAAAACCCTTTGAAAATAATGGTATGTCAATGGAACTTGGAATAAATGTTTCATTAGTCAATGGAACCAAGAATCAAAGGAGTCCTTAAAAATATTTGTGGTGAAAGGGCGTCTTTTTTAAGGGTTGCGCAAGCGCAGAATTTTAACCATAACACCCACGAAAGAACTCTTACACTCATGAAACTCGCCAAAAGTGGTGGTCATATGCCAGAAATCATATTTAAATTATAATTCCAGAAGATCATCTTTCGAATAAAGTATGTCAATTTAAAAAAATAATGTTTGTTTTATTCCATTTCAAAGTTCTATACCTCTAAAAAAAACACCCTTTACAATCTTATTATTAAATAGACATATGTGACCTTATGTCGGCTAGAATCATCAGAGATAACTTCCTTCTTCCGTGGCCCTCATGTCGTCTTACTTTGGACCATTATCGTTCAGCTTGCTGCCTTTTATCAGACAGAAATGCAGGATCTCATCTTTCGTCTTTCTTTATCAACGATATTTAATTTTTTATCAAAATCTCGAGATCGATTTTTTAACAAATCTATCATTCACCGCATAGAAGTATACATTTACACTTACTAATACCATTGAATAACTAATTATTCAATAACAACTTACTTAAACAAAGTAAGTTTAAACATTGAATAATTTGAAATGTCCCAGCAATTTTTAATTGCGAAATTCCTTCAAGTTAACCTATTTATTCATTTATTTTTAAAGATCACAAATTATGCCACACTAACTTCCTATTGAGCAATGATAATTGTTATTTTATTAATTGTTTTTATTTCGTTTTATCATAGTAGGTACCTTGCACACAAAATAATTTAAATACCTCATTATATCATCATCGATTCAATTCAATTTTCCAACCTCTCTGACCTTATTGTAGAGGTAACCTTTGGTACGAGTCGCCGTGCCGCGCACCGTATAGTCTTTTGTGATACTCTATTAGCATCAAATGAGGACCTCCTTGAAAGCTCGTAACACTCCAACCAAACCATTTCTCCATTTATTCAAATTGGTATAATGCATATTCAAAAATAATAAACAAAAAAAAAAAGCATAAACGATGCAATCGCAAATGTTAAACAGAATTTTAGTTTATATCGAAAGGAAAAGTGCACTTTTTTTATTTGCAGATGTAAATTCAATTGTACATTAAGAGACATGAGTGAAGCGGGATAGGAGTTCATATCTAACTGCAAATACCTAAGTGCACGATTATTATGCCAAATTAAATAATGCATCCGCACATGTATTAGACTCTTTTTGCCTTTTTCCAGACTATACGAGGAATTGGCGAAGAATTCCCTATAATAACCAGAGCACGGCTTCTGAACATAATAATGTAAATACTTAAAAATATTGTCCAGCTTACGGTATAATTTTGCAATGAAATGATAACTTTGTTACGAAAATGTCTACAGTTGACGGTTAGAGCATTTATTTTATAGTTTCATAATAATTGCTTTCGTTGATGGATTCAAATCAAATGTAGTTTTTTTTATCTTATCAATTTTTATTTACTACTAAAATGAATTTATGAAGTATCACATAAGCTTTTTATCAAGCAGAAGAAATCATTTTTCTTAGTTCCCAATTTGGAATAGAAGAAACTGGAGAATAAATGAATTGTCAGAATCTCGGAAGTCGGAACCTTGTCTGAAAAACCAATAAATAGAATAAAAAATAAATGCGCGGTAATCGTTTAAAGAAAAACAAACTTCACAGTGAAGTTAGCATTAGCAAGTCAGTATGAAATTTTTTTCTAATTAAAGACTTCAAATTTTGGACCTAGCCTATCGTGTAAATGCAGCTGCCCACTCTAATGTCGTTTTTCATTGAAATCTGAAAGATTTGATTTTAAAATCAAGAATTGCTGTCTTGAATGAAACATCTGGGCGTACTTTTGAGTAGATTCAATTACACACATAGCACACATACACGCATACAAATAAACATCACGTACGTCGTCGTACAAAAATAATGCAAAACAAAAAAATGTCCAACTGCGAGTTGCTGTTTGACAGGAAAGTGTTTGCATGTATTAGTGAATGCAGATCAAATCTCCCAAACTAGAAAGATCGCATCTTTCTTCTTCAGATCTCATCTTTTTTGAATAAAACATGAAAAAGTAGAATAAATGCAAATCTTTTCGCAAAAAGATCAAATCTTTTCAACAGTGAAAAACGACATAAATGTGAGCTAAAACAAACACCTGTTCTAGGGTACTCAATAAAAATAGTCGGATCGAAACTTCTTAACATTACCCGATTTTCCAGAGGGAATAGGAAGGAATTCAAAATGAGGGGAAAACCAATGTATTACAAGAAAAAATTCGTCATTGGAAAATCAAGCAATGTTAATACCGACATAGATTGTACCATAATTTGAAGCAAATCCGGTCATACCTTAACCCTCTAGCTCAGAGGTTACCAAACTTTTTTTTTCTCGTAGACCACTTTCAAAATTTAACTGATTTCGGTAAACCCCCGCTGCAACAATTTTATAATACTCCCAAAACTCCTCAAAAAATATGAAGATTAGATCTAACGATGGAATTTTGCGTCGCAGCTGAGTTCCAGCTCTAAACTCGGAGTGGTAAAAATAAAAAGAAAAATAGTATGTGTTCTTATGTTATACTTATAAGAATAATGCGATTACAGATTTCATTGAACTAAAATTAAAGGGTCCGCCAAATAACTTTTTTTTTTTTTGAAAATGCTACTACTACATGGAGTGTAGCTTCGGCTGTGTGGCACGTAGCGCCGTCCTGTTGAAACCAAATGTTGCCAATATCTTCCTCTTCAATTTTTGTGAACAAAAATTCGTTCAACATGGCCCAATAACGATCGCCATTGACTGTAACGGCCACTCGAAGAAAAATGGCCCAATTATGCCTCTGGACCAAAATCCGCACCAAACAGTGACTCGTTTTGGGTGTATCGGCTTTTCAATGGTGTTCGGGTTTTATGTGCCCCAAATGCGACAATTTTGCTTGTTTACATACCCGCCAAGATCAAAATGAGCTTCATCTGAAAAGATGATTTTTTTTGGCAAAATCGGCATTTTCTCTAAGTCGATCGCAGGCCCACTTAGCGAAGCAGCCATTTGATTGAAATTATTTTCCATTATTAACCGGAAGAATTGTACTTTCAAATAAAAAAAGAAATTTGAGAAAATATTCAGTAGTTTTTTTGTATAGCATTTTCAAAAAAAAAAGTTATTTGGCGGACCCCATACATCAATAATGTATCGTATAACTTCAACAATGCAAATCAACAATAAAAAAAAGTCATAATTTTAATGGATGTTACTTGATGGTTTGACAGCAAATTATCAATATTTGGCTTCAGTTTTGTGAGAAATAACCGCAAATTTCCCTGTTCTGTAATGTTCATTCTGCTCCTTTTTTTTTAATACGTTTGTAACGACACTAAAACTTTTTTCGACAAGGTATGAAACCTTTCTCGCAATTTCCCACAGTCCATGATATTTTTTGAGTATTTCTGTCTGCAGCCACTGACATCGGTAATGGCAAACACTGACATCGATTCACTCACACTACTTCTCTTATCAAAATTCCGGAAACAAATGGGAAGCGTTTGTCCTTGGCTGCATTCGTATTTATATTGGTGAGGAATCAAAAAGGTTCAAAAGTTCACGGGTTGCACTAAATATTCAATATGCAGGCTCTTACAAGAAACAATCGTCGATCTTCTTAAAATAGACTAGGTACTCAAAAAAATTAAGGGAGGTTTTTAAAAAGGGAATGCTTAATAATCAGGGTAATGCCATCCTATTTGAACATTTTTTTTTAAGCCTGTGGACCAAAAAAAAGGAAAAATCTAAAATACAGTATGACCTCGGTAGTTCGAACACTCGGTAATTCGAACGCTCCACTTATACTTAATTTCCACCTAACGCTAATCTGAGATTTAGGCCGTGTGCCAATTGCGTTAAAATTCTGGTTAAATTTGATCCCAGTTAAATGATATCCCTTTTTATAGGGGTGAGTAAAATTTAAGGTTTTTGCTGTGTCAATTGGATTAAATGGGATTTTTTTTTTTACATTCACTTCCCATTAGTTTTGTTGTTGCATTTTTCTCAGTAATGATAGTTCGCAAACATATCAGTTTGCAAAATGAATGAATCATCTGAAAAAGTATTTTCAATAAATTTTATTGATTCTTTTACATTATCAAGGATTTATCTCAAGTTATTCAAACTTCTTCTTGAGTGCATACTTAAATTTATTATAAGTTCTTTGTCTATATTTCTTAATCCTTTCATTTAATTTTAGTTTTTTTTTCCATTTTTCATCTTTCCCGATAGGATTCATGACTTCTTGATAGCAAAATAAAATATTTATCTACATTCATCTCCCTCAGCTGTTTTTTTATAGCCTATTGAATAGACCTTTTAAAAAGGAACAATTACGTGCAAGGGTTTTTATTATTGAATATATTTGTTTGGCACATAAGCATGCTTAAAACCGAAAATGCTACTAAATTCACCCATGCGTTTCTGAGAGAATGGTCACACTGGCCACTTTTCAGTATTTTTGGTATAACTCGAAAACTAAGCCGAATTTGACAATTTTACATATAATACTTTTTGTTCAAAATTAAATTTTCTATCGAAATGGATAGTTTGGAAAGTTTTTTAAAAAAATTTAAGCAGCAAAAGTAAACAAAAACCAACATAAAAAAATCGAAAAATCAAAGATTTTAAAATTTTTTTCTAAATTGCGCATAACTTTTTTCGGAGCAAAGATACGCTCAAGACATGCATGAACAAAGTAAACTGGAGTTTAAGGGCTTTAATATGACATGTTAAAAAGGCCATTTTATTTGAAAATTGACAGAGATATATCCAATCAAACTTTACCATTTCTTATCATTTTTCACAGTTTTTGCCCGAAAGCCTATTTTTTGGTACTTTATGACAAAGCTAACGGTCCTAGGAACTTGTACCAAATCTTATGTTAATCGGACCAGCCGTTGGGTCTGTAGGTCTGAAAGCATTAAAAAACAGCCGAAAAACGAAATTGCGAACTTATATATCCTTTTTATAAATTCTCTATAGTTCTAATGTCATATTATATCGAAATTTGTATTTCGAACATTTTTACGAAAGTGAAATTTGCCATATTGTACCGAAAAAGGGACTTTCGGGCCAAAACTGCGAACAATTATAAGAAATGATAAGGTTTGAACGGGAATATCTCTGTCAATTTTGAACAATTATTAATTTTTGAATATGCCATATTATTGCTTTAAGTCTCTACTCTATTTTTTCTCTGCATGTATTGACCCTATCTTTGCTTCAAAAAAAGTTGTGTGCAATTTAGAAAAAAATTTAGATATCATTGATTTTTTGATTTTTTTTAGGTTGGTTTTTGTTAACTTTTCCTGCCTAAATTTTTTCGTAAAATTTTTTGAACTATCCATTCCAATAGAAAATTTAATTTTGAACAAAAAGTATTATATGTAAAATTGTCAAATTCGGCTTAGTTTTCGAGTTATACCAAAAATTATGAAAAGTGGCCAGTGTGACCATTCTCTCAGAAACGCATGGGTGAATTTAGTAGCATTTTCGGTTTTAAGCATGCTTATGGGCCAAACAAACATATTCAATAATAAAAACCCTTGCACGTAATTGTTCCTTTATACCCCTCATTTTCCCGTCTATTCAATAGGCTATTATAAGAGTTTACAACAACACAAACAAATCCGGATCGCTTAAGATACGCAGCCGAACGCGCCCATAGACATGTCAAAAATTAACCACCGACTAAAATTTTAACGAGCTCCTGAGCAGGTTAAATTTTGAAGTCTATATTCACCTCAGTAATGTCAAAATTTAGCCATGGGATCAAATTTAACCAGGATTTTAACGCAATTGGCACACGGCCTTAATAATATTTAGGTCGAGGTTATCTTTTCACATGTATTACAAAAACAACATGGGATCCAGGTTTCTATCGAGGTTAATTTCAATAACCCAGATGCAGGTTTTCACTCTGAACGGCAGAGGGCTATTTACCATTGTGAATGAATTCAGCGATTTGTCAGCAATGTTAGGAATATAGAGGAAAAGAGACAGGCTTTAAATGAAAAATAAATAAAAATAAGAAAAAAAGAGACTGGTATACTATATACAGCACTGTTTTAGCACTAACCCGCATCGTTTTATTTTCACGAGGTGAACCATATGGGTTATGAGTGATAATAAAACGCGGCTTCTTTCTCATTCGCACTTCATATGAAAATTTGAAACGCCATTTGCATTTTTGAGGGTCTACCACGATATCTAGAAAACCATAATCGAGAAAGCAAAAATCTCTAAAGTAAAAATCTAGAAAAATAAAATCTAGAACTAATAAAATCTCGAAAACAAAACTCTAGAAAGCATAATCTCGAATTACAAAAATCTAGAAAAAAAAAATCTCGAGTGCAAAAAATCTAGAATAAATATTAATTTTTGAGACAATGGTTATAATTCGCGCGCGCGAATCATAACCATTGTCTCAAAAATTAATATTAATTCTAGACTTAGAATGTCTATCTATCTAAAAGAAGTTACAATTTTGAGCTTTGCAAACAGCTGAAAATTTAAGAATGACATTTATATCTATACCAACTTAAGTTTTTGTTTTTTAAATAAGTTTATTGATTCAGTTTTTTATATTTTTTAAGACTTCATTTTTGTTGAGGTGACTGGTATAAGAGTACGACTGACTGAGGTGGAGCAAAAGTACCTTGAGCAGCCTGGTTCTCGGGTTCAAAGGTTTTTAATTCTCTTGGGTCCTTTGTTCCGCCCAGGAATCCCCGTTGCACCGTTTTAGGTTGTATTCCATCGCCAGGTTGGCACCTAGGGGAACAATTTTCTTGGACAGCTGTATACTTTTGCACTGTCACACTCAAAACAAAGTTTATCTAAAAATGTGCCACTGCCAAACTAAAAGCCGACAAAAACTCGACACTCTGTGACAATGTCAGACTGTTGGCATGCCTGGAATCACTGCTATTAGTTTTGAATTCTAGCTTATATTTTTATTTATTTTTTTGATATATTTTTCATGTTGTTTTGTTATGAAATATATCTGTTGCATTTCAATTGTTTGATTTTTTATTTACTATTTTTGCCCAGAAAAGTCAATAATTTGATAAACTGAACATAAAATACGTATTATCAGAGACTTAACTTTTGAAATAAGTAAAAAAAAAAATCTCGAATTTGTTTTATTTTTCGAGATTTTTTCGAGATCATGTCTTTCGTGATTTTTGTTCATTCTAGATTTTTGTGTTTTCGAGATTTTTGCATTCGAGATTTTAATATTTTTATTTCGAGATTTTTTGCATTCTAGATTTTTGTCGTTCGAGATAACGTCATGATCCCCATTTTTGAAGGTGCTGTCAAATTTAATCTTTTTTAAATCTTTTTGTGCGGTGGAAACACCAAAAAGATTTATTTAATCTAAACAGAGATAAACCTTTGGTGGAAACATAGCATTATTCGAACAGCTTTTTTTATATGTATCTTGTAATTTAAACACTTCCCAAAATTCGCATTTGTCCCGTTGTTCCTTTGCTGAGTGTCTCTAAAGTTGCCAATTTAAATGTATGATCCAAGAAATTTCATCATCATCATCATCATCGTGTCCTGTAACCCCGGCTGGGGCATAGGGCGTCAACAAAACGTCTCCATCCTTCACGGTCTGCTGCAAGGTACTTAAGCTGTGGCCACGTCTTTCTCTGGGATTCTGCTTCCGCTAAGACAGTAGATTTCCATGTTGTTCTTGGTCTTCCAACCCGCCGTGCACCCTGAGGATTCCATTCAAAGGACTGCTTTGCAATTTCATCGTTTGGTTTCCTCAGTGTGTGACCAATCCAACGCCATTTACGCTTTCTTATGTCGACGTCCAGCCGCTCTTGACTTGTCCTGCGCCACAATTCCTCATTTGATATTATTTGTGGCCAGCGAATCTTTAGGATGTGGCGAAGACAGCGATTCACAAAAGCCTGCAATTTCTTCGAAATGGTAGACGTGACTTTCCAGGTCTCACAAGCATATAACAGCACGGATTTGACATTGGATTCGAAGAATCTCAACTTAGTGCGTAAGGAGATTTGACTGGATTTCCAAATTGGGGACAGAGTACCGAAGGCAGCACGAGCTTTATTTATTCTACTTTTAACGTCCAGATCCGTACCACCGTTAGCAGAAACAATACTGCCAAGGTAGTTAAATTTTTCCACTACTTCAACTGGCGTCTCCTGTAAAATAATACGCTGCTGTGTGGAGCGGCCTGTGAGCATTATTTTTGTCTTTTTGCTGTTAATTCTTAGACCACTCGACTCTCCCTTCACTTGCAGTGTTTGGCACATCCCGTTCAGCCCACTGATGTTATTTGCCAGTAGACATATGTCATCGGCATAGTCTAAATGACTGAGCCTTTCGAACGGTCTCCACTGAATGCCCTGTCGCTCAGCTGTACCAACACTGGCCGTCAATACGTCGTCCATCGCCAGCAGGAAGAGAATTGGCGATAGAACATCCCCTTGTCTCACACCCTGTTGCACTACGAAGGAGTCGGATAGCTGCCCATTGTGCAAAACAAAACACCTCGCGTTGTTGTAGGACTCTTTAATAATGGCAACAATTTTTGGTGGAATTCCTCTACCAAGCAACGATCTCCATATACATTCTCGGTTAACTCGATCAAAGGCCTTTTCAAAATCCACGAACATGAGGTAAAGCGGTGATTGATATTCCATCGACTGCTCGAGGACGATACGCAGGGTGTTGATATGGTCGACACACGATCGACCACTGCGGAAGCCGGCTTGATGCCTCTTGAGTGTAGACTCGATTCTATCCTTTATTCGCTCGAGTATGATTGTTGCCATTAGTTTTGGGAAAACGGACAAAACGGTGATACCACGCCAATTGTTGCAATTCTTTAAGTCACCTTTCTTTGGCAACTTAACAATCAAACCATCCTTCCAGTCCCTGGGATAGCTTTCGTTTTCCCAAATGTTTTGTATCAGCGGATGTAAAATACTAGCCGCTGCTACGGGATCGGCTTTCAGGAATTCAGCTGGTATTCCGTCCAGTCCAGCTGCCTTGTTGTTTTTGAGGAGATTTATTGATGTACGAATTTCCGATTCTGACGGGGGTTCGATGTCAATACCCCTATAGGACCTGCGCATCTCGTTTAGTTGGGGCACTTCAGCACTCTGCTCAACTGAATCCTCATTTAGCAGGGCACAAAAATGGTCCTTCCATCTACGAAGCTGATCCTCAATTGATACCAAAAGTGTGCCATCCACATCCATTACAGGATGATTGGTGTTGCTTTTTTTCCCGATAACATCATTGGCTATTTGGTACAATTCCCGGATATCTCCTCTTCTGGCAGCGCTTTCCGCATTATCTGCGAGTCCATCCAACTTCACCCTCTTGTCACGTCTAACACAGCGGTAGACCATCTTATGTGCAATGCGGTACTCTCTTCGCAAGTCAGCCTTTCGTTGAACATCAGCTTCGGCATTTATTTGGATTTTCAACGATTTGCGAAGTTCGATCTTATCCCAGGTGTCTTGGGATATCCAAGAGTCTCTACGTCTCGTTCGCTTGGGTACAGTTTCGGATCCAGCCTCCATAAAAACACTTTTAATTTCACCCCACATCTCATCAATTGTTGAATTCTGGATTCCATTTAATGACGAGGCTCTGTCGTTAAGGGTGGTGACATAGTTTCGACATATGTTGGGGTCATTTAAAGCATTAGAAATGAATTTTGGGCTCCTTGCTGCATCCTGCGCTGGTTTTTGTACGGCAGCGGTTCGTAGTTTGAGACTCATCAGAACCAAATGGTGGTCGCTTCCCACATCGGCATTTCTTAAACTCCGGACATCACACATAGACTTCCTCCATCGCTGCTGAATCATGATATGATCAATTTGGTTTTCGGTTTGACCATCCGGATGCACCCAGGTAATTTTGTTCCACGTCTTATGCTTAAATACAGTCCCACCTATGACAAGACGATTCGCGTTACAAAAGTCGACAAGCAAGTCACCATTTTCATTCCGTGACCCCACGCCATTTCTTCCCATCACGCGTTCCAGTCCGTAATTGTCTGAACCGACTTGGGCATTAAGGTCTCCCATAACGACTATGATGTCGGCTCTCGGAACACTACTGTAAACCGAGTTAAGATGAGTGTAGAACGCGGTTTTGTCTTCCTCGGTCGCTTCATTTGTGGGGGCGTAGCACTGAATAATTGTGACGTTACGAATTTTTGAACGAAACCTTGCTGTCATTTATCTCGCAGAAATGGGCGCCCATGAGATCAAACAACGCCTCGCTTCTTCGTTCAACATAATTCCGACACCATGCAGTCTTTGGCCACCCTCTCTTTCATCTTCGCCGGAATACAGCATTCTCGTCTGTCCAGTGTCTGATCTGTATTCAGCTCTTCCTCTCCACTTAGTTTCGCTTATGCCCAGGATACTGATCTTTAGGCGAAGCATTTCACGCTCAACCTGCTCGTATCTACCATCGCTGTACAAGGATCGAACGTTCCATGCTCCGATTTTCGTACGTATGCGGTAGCCAAAAGTAACATTTGCGCTTCTTGAAAGACTTCTTCTATTTGTCAACGATTCATTTATTATTATGGCGTCTTGATTGACGCTCGTACATGAAGGATGCCGCACCCCCAAATCCCCATTTTTGAAGGTGCTGTCAAATTTAATCTTTTTTAAATCTTTTTGTGCGGTGGAAACACCAAAAAGATTTATTTAATCTAAACAGAGATAAACCTTTGGTGGAAACATAGCATTATTCGAACAGCTTTTTTTATATGTATCTTGTAATTTAAACACTTCCCAAAATTCGCATTTGTCCCGTTGTTCCTTTGCTGAGTGTCTCTAAAGTTGCCAATTTAAATGTATGATCCAAGAAATTTAAGAGGAACAAATTTCTAAGACAAAAGACGCGTTGATTTAAGTACCGTAGGCTCTGTAAAAAAAAACATGAAACTTTATTTCATAGGTATTCATATTTTGTTAGACTTTTTTGTTTTTTAAGCAATAAATCTTTTGTTTTCTTATTTCGACATCAAAAAAATATTTAATTATGCTTAAAACCGCTTTACGCTCAGCCGAAATATTGACTACAAAAAAGTATTCAGTAATTCGAACACCTCCGTGGTTCGAATTAGGTCGGTCTCTATTAGTTCGAATTACCTACCAAGGTCCTATACTGTATTATTCTTATGCACAATGTTATTTATAGGATTGCATGAGAAGCTCCTAAAAAACTTTAGCCGCATTAAATCGGAAAATTAGAATTTTAATTTTTAAAGCTTCTAAATGCTTTTTTAAAGTAGCAATACGACCATTATTTACCGAAATACAGCCTGTCAAAATTATAGAAAAATTTGGAAATTTATTTGTTCCCTTAACTTTTTTTGCACCTGCACCACTTTGGGAATCACTGCCTAGCTCGATGTACACCTTGCCCGCGGTCTAAAATAATCATCTATAAAATTGGTTGAGAAATTCTAAAAATGGAACAAAACTGGTCGGCATTAACATTTCCCGAACACTTTTGTATTCGATTCTGTAATTAAATGCAGCTACATTTTTCCTTCTTTTCAGAACAAAAAACTTGTATTCTGAAAAGGCTTTTCATTTTAACTTAAGCCTCGAAATTTCTTTTTTTGTACACCTACCCTTATGCTAGGTTTCCATGACTTGTCTTTAACTAACTGATGAAAAATGCGTTTGACAGAACATAGGGCTTATTTAAAAAAAGATCAAAGAAAATGGTAACTCTTTTTTTTTTGTATCAGCCACACCATGTCCTGAAAACTTGTTTTGAACAAATAAAAGCTAGAACTAGAAAGCTCGGAAGGGCACTTAAGTGGTCGGAAGAAAACAAGCGAATACACCGAAAACATATGCCAAGTTCCACTTCGCAATTATGTACGCGTCATATAAATTTCTTGTTTTCGCTCGGTTCGGTACGACCACTTAAGTTGGCTTCCGACTATTCTAGTTCTACCTTAAGAATTTAACTATCTATCTCTATCGATCTTTTTATCACCCTGTCCTGTCAAAAAAATCCTGAATTCATATCAACAAACCACAATCACAAACATGTGAGCACATGAGTGAGCAGTCACGTTTCATAACCAAAATGGACCATTTCATTCCATTTTGTTCATTTTTGCTTGTGCGTCCAACAGAAAGGTTCCTAATTTTCTACCTAGATATATGGTTGGACGAGATCGAGAGCAGAAATACTCATACGGTGTCCAAAATCAAATGTTCCAATTTGCAAATATTCCATGAGGATGCAAAAATACATTTGTGTGAAAACTACAAAGTGTATACACGACATGACTTTCCACTACGTAGTGAAACCAACAAATCTAAACAGGGTCATGGTGATTGGCAGTACAAAATGTTTCTTTACTAAGCTATTTACACATATATACCTACTATGTATGTATGTATATGCATATTGCATTTATACATACATATAAAAGATTCAACTCAAAAAAAAAGTTAATTTTATGGTTGCTAGTACCTAGCTAGTTGTTGTTTGTACGTAACTTAAAAAAAAAAAGATACTGCTTGGGCTCGTCCGGGATTTGAACCCGGGACCTCCCGCACCCTAAGCGGAAATCATACCCCTAGACCAACGAGCCAGTTGCGGTTGGGGCAGCAAATTATGTATAAAATTCGCGATCTATCATCACATGAGCTTTATAATAGAAATACTATTAATTTTCGCTTTTTAAATTCCAATAGTTCGTAGCAGGTACTTCAGTATATTTTTTTTACTATTTTTATTTGTATGAATAAATGCATGTAGGTGTACATAAGCTCGTTCTGAGTTTAAAAAAGAAATGGCGTGGCTGAAAGTGTTGTGCATCAGCTGCCCTGCCTTTTAGCCAAAATATCTTAGAATGGTTTATCGTTCAAAACAATTGGAAGTGCCTTTTCGATAGAAAACCTAGTTATATACACTTATATACTTTCAGAGTTATAGCTCCTTAAAGTATGTTGTTTTTATGCCTTTTAACGGTTGCTTCTTTGAAACAAAATGTAGAGCATACATTTTTCAACATAGAACGTTTTTTGTATTTTCAATCCCTGGATTTCGGGGCTTTTTTATAGTTACAAAAATATTGTATATTATATACTTAGTACCTACCTACATATGTATGTACATTAATAAAAGAATAAGAAGACAATTTGAAAATAAAGTTCTTCTGTTTGAGTGGAGCGACTAAATTTTTCACCCATATTCTGATTCTGAGACTCGTTTTTTGACTCGTATTCGTATTCGACTAGTCGTATGTTGTTTTTCCAGGAGTCGCATAGCCGACTTCACTCGTATTAGTACTGAGAAACGCACAGCATCGCATACGACTGTTCATATTTTATGTTATTTCGAATCTCGTATTTATTTGAATTTAGGTCGTATTTTTGTGTTGTTTATTAGTCGTGTAAAATTTTCTGAACGACATTTTTCTGATAAAAATGGACAAAAAACAAATGTTAGTTATTCGACTGCTTTTAAATTATTTTTACGCCAAGAAGGCTCTTGGAGCCCTTTCACACGAGGAAACTGAGTTGTCAGCAACTTTTAGTTCCTGGGTGAGAAGGGCAGAGGAGCAAAGAGGGGCGAACAAAACTCCCCGTTCGAGGTTTTGAAGAGATTTTTTGACATTTCCTTTCAAATCTAGGTTTAGGTGTATTCAACCAATAGACTTTGTGCCCTTTCACACGAGGAAACTGAGTTGCCAGCAACTTTTAGTTCCTGGGTGAGAAGGGCAGGAGGAAAGAGGAGCGAACATAATCTCCCCGGTCAAGGATTTGAAAAGATTTTTTGGCATTTCCTTTCACATCTAGGGTTAGGTGTATTCAACCAATAGACTTTCAAAGGAAATTTGAAAAGTTGCATGGAGATTTGTGTCCTCATGCGAAAGGTACAAGAGATTTTTAAGGAGATTAAAAGAAAACGTAAAAAAATCTCCAGCAATTTGTTTCTTCGTGTGAAAGGGGACTTAAAGTGCTGTGACCTCGTACGTGATTTTTTTACGCACCCACAATGCAGCTGTACAGCTTTCTGACATTTTAGTATCGAAAATAAAAATGAAAACAAAAATAAAAATGAATAATGATTAAAAAGAAGCTAAAATTGCTTTAAGCGTGGTACACATTATCAAACCT
Source organism: Dasysyrphus tricinctus (assembly GCA_963921185.1). NCBI lineage: Eukaryota > Metazoa > Arthropoda > Insecta > Diptera > Syrphidae > Dasysyrphus > Dasysyrphus tricinctus. Next base: position 107,339,604 of record OY992530.1, read on the forward strand.
GAGTGTCAGCCATGTTGGATATCAAACCGAACTGACAATGTGTACACGCTGAATGATGGTTTGACACTCAGAACTGCCTGCTCACAAAATTTTTTGATACTGCGTGACAACCCTCGGTTTGTTGGGTGGTTGCTCGATGATGTGTACACAATTTCATTCATGAGCCGTCATTCACGGAACAAAACAAGAATTTTTATAGGGAATCAGTGGAAAAAGTGCAAACAAAATAAGAAAAAGCTCGTGTGTGTCATTTAAAAAAGGAATCAACACGATTCGTGGCGGAAATAGCCTCAAAATAAAAAGAGACTATTTTCTGGGAGTAGTGGAATTTCTTTGTCTGACGCCCAACATAACTGATAAGTGTGTACGCGAAACATTTCACGCAGGTTTGATATCCAACATGGCTGACACTCAGGTTTGATAATGTGTACCACGCTTTATGTCTTTATGAGTGATTGAAAAGAGTTTACAAATCACTTTAACCCACATGTAAACACTTCGTTTTGCTCGCAATTTTAAAACGTCAAAAAAGCTGCAGGCAAAAGTTAAAAGCTGACCAACTTGTTCAGCTACGTCTGCAGCTGCGTCGTGTTCTGTTCGCATCATTGAATAATTTGTGTGATTCAAAATTTTGACAGCTATTCCAGTTGCAGCTCCGTCTCCATTCTATTCAGTCAGTTAACGAACCGTGTACTATACCTACGAGAAGTGGTACAGTGACATCCAATTCGAAGGACGACAAGCTTCAAACGCAGACACAAATATTTTGTTTTTTAAGGACTTTTAATTATGTCACAAGAAATAACAAATACATATCTACAAGCAAGGATAGACTTTGTTTCCTAAAGCTTTTCGTATCTAAGTAAACGACTCTTGAAAAATAACGATAATTAGATAAGATACGAGCTCTATTTCGACTACGAGTACGAGAAAAAATACAACTTGCAAGATATATGGGTGATTTTTCCGGACGAATTGTGACGTTTTATATATATTTCACTTTTTAAAAACTAAAATCATCTCTCTGTTTCATTAGGTGTGTTTTTTTTCCTTGCCTGAATGGGCTTATTGGACGAAAAAACAACGTTGGGGCTTAGCAATTTCCATGTTAAAAGCAACAACAACTAAGCCCCTTCGGGCTTAGCTAAGCCCAGAGAATTTTTATGTTTTATGTGGGCTAAACTCTAGCCCACATAAGAACTTTGTTACTGACATGAATTTCATACATGTCATCGATAGTTTGCATGGGACTCCATTTTGTTTTCTGTAATGGCGTCGCTAAGCCCCGATGTCGTTCTTTTCGTCTGATTCCCCCGGGCTTGCAAAAAAAACACACCTTCTTTCCATTATTAAGACGTTGTGAGGACGCACGAAGGAAATAAAATATAAAATGCGTACAGAAAATGATGACATGGAATGAGAATAGAATAAATAGAACAGCTGTTTTTAATCAGTCAGTGGCGTAGAATGGAAGGGTACAAATGCATTTTGGGAGCAGTACAAAAAGTGAACATCTGTGCCGAGATTCAGCTAATTCGAAACCCCAGGGAGTGAGTGAGATGAGTCACTTTTTGTCCAAAACCGATTCAGCTAGCAAAAGTGAGTGAGTGAGCGAGTGAAATGAAATGTCAGATCACTCGCCAGATATTTCCGCAGTGACTTGGTGTATGTGTTGGTAAATTTCCAGTTTTGGATAGGTATGTGTGCTTTTCTCAAGAATTCCTATATGCATAGGAAACGAAATTAAAAACAACAACGTAGATAAAAACAACAACCCTTTTATTGATTCTTAAATCTTATTTTATTATCATATGCACATATGTATATTGAATAAAATTATATTGTATTCACTTTCGACACTATTAAACTATTTATTTCTCAAGGTTGAAAACTTACATCAAACTTTAATAACGACAAAAAAAAATAATTGAAACAAGAGATACTCCATTAATAAAGATTCCAATGATTACATTGTTGTATTTGTTTTTCATTTCATTTTGCGTAACGAGTGTGACAAGGAGGTAGAGCTTAGCTCTTTTATATTTATTCTTTGTCTCATGTTCGAAACTAAATTCGAACTTACTCATTTCACTTAAGTAGCTGAATCACTTTTGCGAGTGAAGTGAAATGAGTCGGCGAGTAAGGCGAGTCATCTCATCTCACTCGCTGAAATAGCTGAATCTCGGCACTGATTTTGGCAGGGTTTTCTTAAGCCATCGACAACACATCCATCCCTCAATGGAATTTGACAGTTGATGGCTTGAAAGATGAAGAACATACTATATTTTGAAGGAAAAAGTTAATTTGATCCAAATGTCAAACAAGTGCCCTAAATCACTTTTTCCCGGAGAAGTAAAAAACCTTCAAAAATTTCTGAATTTTTATTGGTTTTTTAATCCATTGACATCGTAGCGAATCCTTCAATATAATTTGACAGTTGATGGCTTGACAAACTATATTTTGACAGAAAAAGTCATCCAGTGATCTAAATAATACCAAATTGTCCTAGAATCGCCTTTTTCCAGAGAAGTAAAAAAAGTGAAAATTTCAGACCTTTTAGAGGTATTTTCTTCCATCCACATTATACTGTTTCCCTATCAAGCGCATGTGACCAATTTTTCTTGCTCTGCAAATGCATTGAAGGAATCTGATTTCTGGTAAAAGTTTCAAATTTATGTGAAGTGAAGGATATTTTATAATTTTTTAAATTTCTAACTACGTTACTTCTCATTTGACTTTTGTTTTATCTCTACACCTTCAGAATTTGTCCCGAGAAAAAAAATGTAGAGATAAAATTTGTCTTTGCTCGATCTGCATACTAGGCTTTAAACTTGAATTATGATTATTATTTTTTAAAATAAAACCGGTTTTCTAAGTCTATACTGCGTTATCATAGCCGAAATGAGGTAATTTCGCAAATCACAGAACAAGTGTTTTCATCTAATTAACTCATTTCGTTTGACATCCCTGTTGAGTTTTATTTGTTAGTGTGAAATTTTTAATTTCAATAATCAGAAAATGTTTGAAAAATTCTTATAACGTTCTTTTCAAGGTTCTAGAGGTGTAAAAGACCATCACCAATAGTTAATCACCAGCAGGAACAATCTTAACAGCAGCGGTATCAAATGAAATGAGTGTTCAGTTCTTCATCGTAAGCCTGTTGCCCAGGAACAATGTACCAAAGTTAATGATGAATTCCTTGACGAGCACAACAATCAGACCATCCGCAACGTCATGGTACCCTTTTATGAAGGAGACATCCTAATCCTTCTCGAATCTGGAAAACAAACAGCTACCATTCAAGGAAGTTTTAAAATGTTCCATATTAAAAAGAACATAATGCAAAATTGTTCTTTTTTCCAGATCTATAGGTATGTCGTCAAACATTTTGGCTTGGGGCTGCTGTGTAGCAAGTTCAGTTTAATCCAAATAAAATTATACAATAATATATGTATAATACATAATGTATGTACATATATACATATGCACAATAGAATATATAAAATGCCTTATAAAAAGCTTTGGTTCAGTTTTTTTTAGCATCCTTTATTTATCTAGTATACAGTTGACCTCAGGAGAATTGCAGGTTATTACTTATGCTGGTCGAGACTTATGTAACCATCAAGCAATTCTAAGAAAGCAAAAGCAGAACCACTTGCCCTTTGCCAGTACTCTCAGCCATTTAAACCAAAAACCCCTTGACCTCAAAAACAAAACGAACGGCGCACCAGTGGGGCCAAACCTACGATTTAGGGAAAAAAAAAACCTTTAAGTGGTATCATTTCGTATGTATTTGCACCCGCTAAATTGAATGGTATCATCCGTTTTATGATCAGAGTTAAGGGTAAATTTTAAACTTTTCATACTAGTGGGATATTTTGTAACAAGTACGGTCAGGTGGAAACTAAAAAGTAAATAACGATATCCCTGAGAAGAAAAGGCAGATTGAAGTGATTCAAAATTATTTTTGAAGAAGAATAATAGAATTTTCAAATTCCTTTGTGACTTCTGTGAAAAAAAACAATCACGTCTTTATTGAACTGGTTCTATTCAATCAGAAATTATCTTATTTCTTAAATTGAATTTTTATTCATTGATTCCAAAACTGGTAGAATCTGGTGATGAAATTTTAACAGAATCTTCATTACCACCGGGACTACCAGAAAAGAGCTGAAACAAACCCTATAGGGAAGGTGGAGTTTTTTTTGTATGGCTACTCAAGTCCGGAAGTACCCCGATGTTCAAATTTTGGCTAGATTTTTCGGTGTAATCGAAAAAATGGGGTAAATTATTTTCTAATCAGAAACACTAAGGTATATATTAACACAGTGGGTTTGGTACGTTTGCCCGAAAAACGTTTTCCCGCGTCACGTTTTCCCGCGTCACGTTTGCCCGAAAAACGATTTCCCGTCGATCGTTTTCCCGAAAAACAATATCCCGTGGATCGTTTTCCCGCGGTTACGTTTGCCCGCGGTTTGCTACTACCCTTGTTAAAAAGTAACGGCGCTGTAGTCTAATTGGATTCCCATATCCAATTGGATTCCCATAGGCATCAGCCAATCAAAATCATTGAAAATGAATTTCAATACTCTTTTTGATTTTTAACAATATGTAGAAGACTTCACTGTATTAAATTCTATAGTGTGAGAATCAACAAGTACGAACCTCTTCACAAGTAAGTCGTCCGATACAAGTAAAAAAGGAGGAATAATTCCGGAATAAAATTGAGTTCTTACTAGAACTCCGTAGCGTGAAGTGTGAACATCAACATCTCTCTAAGGGATAAAATTAGATTTTCAGTTTTGGTGGTTTGGTTGGGTTGGGTAATCAGGACGATTAGGACGATTGGAAGCGTTTAAAGTGAATCCTTAGGGGAATTTGCTTTTACGCTTTAAAGTCGTTTTAAGCGTTGGTCAGGTTGGTGCCAATTTCAAAAAAAAAAAGTTGAGAAAAGTTCAGATCTTTTTTTGAATTAAAAAAAAAAAAATCATTAATATTTTGAAGACAAATTAAAACAAGAAAAAAAGGGTGAGCAAGTAAACTGAAAATATTTTTTCGAAAGTTTTGAAAAATACTTTTTTACCAATTTTTTTTTTCATTTTTTAGAACTGGAACTTCCTAGATCACGAATATGAATTTTATAAGTCGCTAGGACGCTTAGTTTAGCCGCAAATCAAGTTTAAAAATGTAAACTTTGATGCCTCTAGGACGCTTAGTTTAGCCGCAAATCGCGTTTAAAGATTTAAGTTTATTTTTCGTATAATTGAGCGCCAATTTCAAGTTCTCTTGAGCAAAAGTACCTTGGGTGGCGAATAAACGCAAATAAACAGTGAGATATGTATGTACATAATATAATATATGTATATGCCGCAAGTCGCGTTTAAAAATAAAAGTTGATTTTTCGTATGATTCGATGCATCAATTCAGCGCCAGTCGTGTCAAGTTTTCTTGAGAAACACTACATTGGGTGGAAAATAAACGCGAATAAACAGTGAGGTATGTATGGGGGGGCATGCTGCCCCCCTGCAACCCCCCCTGCTTGGGCTCATTATAGGATTTGTGGTGGGTGCAAAGTTGGGTGTATGTAAAGTTTCTTTTGCATTTTAAGTCGCTTGGACGGATAGTTTAGCCGCAAAAAGATGTAAACTTTGATGCCTCTAGGACGCTTAGTTTAGCCGCAAATCGCGTTTAAAGATGTAAGTTTCTTTTTCGTATAATTGAGCGCCAATTTCAAGTTTTCTTGAGCAAAAGTACCTTGGGAAGCGAATAAACGCGAATAAACAGTGAGATATGTATGGGGGGGCATGCTGCCCCCCTGCAACCTCCCTGTCTGGGCTCACTATAGGAATTGGGGTGGGTGCGAGGTTGGGTGTATGCAAAGTTTCTTTATTTAAAGTCGCTTGGACGGATAGTTTAGCCGCAAAAAGATGTAAACTTTGATGCCTCTAGGACGCTTATGCTACATTTCCACCTAGCGCTAATCTGAGATTTAATGAGATTAACCTTAAATCTCCTTTAAATCTCGTAGATTTACCATACAAATTTATTTCGTAAATCTTGAAGATTAGAAATTAATCTTGTAAAATCTTCCTAGGACAAATAGTTTTACAAATCGAACTAACCTATTTTTACATGGTGCTGAACGATTCATTCGAGACTCGCATTCAGTTCTTCATTGTTTCACACGAATCAAACATTCTGTCTCATTCGCACTTCATAAGAAAAACTAGAACGTCATTTGCATTCTTGAAGGTGCTGTCAAATTTAATCTTTTTTAAATCTTTTTGTGCGGTAGAAACACCAAAAAGATTTATTAAATCTAATCTGAGATAAACCTTTGGTGGAAACATAGCATTAGTTTAGCCGCAAATCGCGTTTAAAGATTTAAGTTTATTTATCGTATAATTGAGCGCCAATTTCAAGTTTTCTTGAGCAAAAGTACCTTGGGTGGCGAATAAACGCGAATAAACAGTGAGATGTGTATGGGGGGGCATGCTGCCCCCCTGCAACCTCCCTGTCTGGGCTCACTATAGGAATTGGGGTGGGTGCGAGGTTGGGTGTATGCAAAGTTTCTTTATTTAAAGTCGCTTGGACGGATAGTTTAGCCGCAAAAAGATGTAAACTTTGATGCCTCTAGGACGCTTAGTTTAGCCGCAAATCGCGTTTAAAGATTTAAGTTTATTTATCGTATAATTGAGCGCCAATTTCAAGTTTTCTTGAGCAAAAGTACCTTGGGTGGCGAATAAACGCGAATAAACAGTGAGATGTGTATGGGGGGGCATGCTGCCCCCCTGCAACCCCCCTGTCTGGGCTCACTATAGGAATTGGGGTGGGTGTGAGGTTGGGTGTATGCAAAGTTTCTTTATTTAAAGTCGCTTGGACGGATAGTTTAGCCGCAAATCAAGTTTAAAGATGTAAACTTTGATGCCTCTAGGACGCTTAGTTTAGCCGCAAATCGCGTTTAAGAGTGTTCCGGACTGAAATAGTGATTTCATGAATAAGATTGCGAAGCGTGTACTTATCCGATCAAAGCGATTAAGGTGTCTATGGACAGATAAACTTATTTTCTATGCCATCATTGGAAGAAAAATTTAATTTTGTGCTCTAGATTTTGGTAAAAGCCTCTAAGAAATCGAGAAAATGGCTAAAATGGCTGTTTTTCAAAGCAAATGTAGCCTACACTATAGCGTTTTTTGCAAAAAAATGTTTAATAGCATAAAATTCAATATTTTTATTATGCCACTATTGGAGAAAATTTTTAATTTTGTACCTTATAAAAATTTTAATAATGCAAAATAAAAATGCTTGTGAATTTTGAAAAAGCCCATTTTTGACAGTCAATTTTGTATACCTAACGGTACTTTTTTGACAAATTTTTTTGAAGTGGATATAAATTCAATATATTTTTCATTATTTTCATTAATTATGTTATCATATTTGTATCATTTGATATTGAAATTTTTAATTCTTAAAATGCACTTTTTGACAGAAAATTTATGTAAATTTAGAAGTTAAAATCAGTAACTTTTAGAAAAAAATTTTCTTAATACAATAATACGCCTACTAGTGACCAATTAGTAAAAATGCAAAGTTTTATAAAACAAAGTATCCGATGAAAGTGAAAAAAACGGTCTTATATATGCAAAAAAAAAGTTAGCAAATGACTGGTTTTGTTCAGTTCGGAACACTCTTAAAGATAAAAGTTGATTTTTCGTATGATTCGATGCATCAATTCAGCGCCAGTGTCAAGTTTTCTTGAGAAACTCTACCTTGGGTGGAAAATAAACGCAAATAAAGAGTGAGGTATGTATGGGGGGGCATGCTGCCCCCCTGCAACCCCCCTGCTTGGGCTCATTATAGGATTTGGGGTGGGTGCGAGGTTGGGTGTATGTAAAGTTTCTTTTGCATTGAAAGTCGCTAGGATGGATAGTTTAGCCACAAATCAAGTTTAAATTGTGTAAACTTTGATGCCTCTAGGACGCTTAGTTAATGCTACATTTCCACCTAGCGCTAATCTGAGATTTAATGAGATTAACCTTAAATCTCCTTTAAATCTCGTAGATTTACCATACAAATTTATTTCGTAAATCTTGAAGATTAGAAATTAATCTTGTTAAATCTTCCTAGGACAAATAGTTTTACAAATCGAACTAACCTATTTTTACATGGTGCTGAACGATTCATTCGAGACTCGCGTTCAATTCTTCATTGTTTCACACGAATCAAACATTCTGTCTCATTCGCACTTCATAAGAAAAATTGGAACGCCATTTGTATTTTTGAAGGTGCTGTCAAATTTAATCTTTTTTAAATCTTTTTGTGCGGTGGAAACACCAAAAAGATTTATTAAATCTAATCTGAGATAAACCTTTGGTGGAAACATAGCATTAGCCGCAAATCGCGTTTAAAGATAAAAGTCAATTTTTCATATAATGCGATGCATCAACTGAAAATCGGCACTTCCTAGAATATGACGCTTATAGCGAGTTTCATTGCCAATGTCAAGTTTTCTTGAGCAACAGTACCTTGGGTGGCCCGCTTCGCGGGTTCTCAGGATTTTAACCCTCCTTTTTGGGTCCTCTGTCCCGCTCACGCAACTCCGTTGCTCCGCTTCGGGTATGTAAAGTCGTCTGGCAGGCGCCAATGTCAACAGTACCTTGCGTCTATCGTCTAGCGCAGAAAAATTACTTTATATTCATAGCTAGATTAATTTAACATCCCTTTACAATCTTTAATTTAGCCCCAAAAAGAACTAATGTAGCTAGATTGTACTTCAAAAGAGTTTCAAGCTGTATGACAGAGAAATTGATGAGCTATTTTTATAGTATTCACTGTCATCAGCATTGAAATTAGCCAAGCGTCGAGGTCATGTCATTTACAAATTTTCAATAATTTTCATATTAATCCGAGATATGAAACTGTGAGAATCAACAAGAACGAACATCCAAGTAAGTCGACACATAAAAGTATAAAAGCAAAAGTAATTCCAGAATAAAATTCAGTCCTCACTAGGACTCGGTAGGGTAAACAATAAACATCTCTAAGAGATAAAATCATTTTCGTTTGGTGATTCGTAAGAGGAATTCAATTTTACGCTTAAAAATTATTTTAGAAGAATTCAATTTTTTTCATGCTTAAAATGGTTTTTAAGCGTTTTTAACAGATATTATGTTTTTTTTAGCTTAAAATCATTTTTTGGGAATTTTATTTTTTTCCCGCTTAAAATTCATTTTTTCGTCCTTGAAATCCATTGAAATAGTTAAAATGGTTTTTAAGCGTTTTGAACTGAAATTATGTTTTTTTAGCTAAGACATTTTTTTTGTGAATTTTATTTTTTTCCCGCTTAAAATTATTTTTGTCGCGCTTTAAATCCATCAAAATAAATAAAATATTTTTGTCCAAAATACGAAAAAGTACTTTCCAAAAGTATTAAATACTTTTTCCAATCCCGTCAAAAAATCCATAGGAAACTGTGCCGCGGGATATCGTACTGCGGGATTGGAGTCAAAAAAGTACATATACAATCCGCGGGCAAACGTAATACGGGCAACTGATCTACGGGAAAAGGTAGTGTTCCCATGCAAGATAGTGGACTGTTTGATTCATTTCGATATCCATAATCGTCCTCTGTTCCTTATTTCTCTTAACTCATTCCGTGTACGCCAGACCTAACAATGAACATGTCTATTGGAAATTTGTTATCACACCACCTGCAAACTTTCAAAATCGAAATGTGTGTGAAAAGTGAAATAAAAAAAAACATGTTAGTATGATTAAACACAGTGTTAGAATTTAAAGATATCATTTAATAAACTGATTAGAATTTAATAAGCTAAAGTGATGATTACAACAACTAGAGCAATTATTGAACCCCGTCAAAGTGCATTATTTAAAAGATTCCCCCAAACGAACTGACAACAAAAACTATTGCATCATGTTTGCGAAACTTGCCCGCAGCACAATTAATTTTGAATGTGGGAGAAGAGTTCCGTCCTATTCCCTTCTTGCTGTTCAATCAATAACAAAAAATGCAACGTTATTACACCGGGGTACAAGGAATCTCCCGCCAGTGCCACAGAAACCAACACCTCCAGAAGGAAAAATCCAAGCTGTTTGGAATAAACTATTTGGAAAATACCTTCTTGCGACGAATGTTATAAGCTCAGGAGTTCTTATGGTTGTGGGTGATGTAGCTGCTCAAGAGTTGGAATTTAGAAAAGGATTGCTTAAGGAGCGCTACGATATAGCCAGAATGTGTGAGTATTCGTAGCGATTCATATTCGGCTGACGTTCTATTATTATTGAGCCGAAGCATCAATGCAATGCTTTTATAGGGCGAATGTTCGTTGTCGGTGCGCTACAAGGACCATTACATCACTACAGCTACGGATGGATGGACAAGATAATGCCAGCGGTGAATACAAAAAATTCTATCAAGAAGATCCTAATAGACCAAGTACGTGTACCACTACAATGAACCAGAGAACACCTTTAAAATTCTTAATTTGTTTTACCTTTTTCTTTCAGTTTGTAATGTCGCCAATTTGTATTCTACTCTTTTTCTATCCTGCATGCTTTCTGGAGAATAAAACCTTACATGAGACAAACGACGAGATCATCAGCAAGTTTCCGTATATTTATATTGTAAGTGAATCTGTTTTTATTTTTTTTAATTCATCATACGTAGTAAGAACCAGGCTAAAGCTTCTACGAACTACGATTAGACCTAGAGCCAACAACATAAAAATTCAAGTCACTTGCGTAACGTTGTAAGTCAATAGCCATTGAGGTCTTGAATCAATCAAACCTACCGTTTGTCTGGTTACCTAAACACGTTTTGAACAGGTTGAGAATTTGACGTTAATTTTGTACATCTTTATTTCAATGCCTATTGGTGATCGAAGAAAAAAAGTGCATAGGTACAAGAAATATTTAGCTTTCAATTTTAAACAAATGTTTCATATACAAAGGCATTGAAAACAACTTTCGAATAGATTCTAAAGTAGAATAAAGTTACATAGTAGGGTCCCAGTTCCGTTGCCGAAAAAATATTTTGAAGTTCAGTTGTGGTGCACTTCCGTCGAGTGCAGTTTTACCTTTAAGGCTTTTCCAAACCAACGCGAAATCATAGCGAATCATTCGCAACAATTTCCACAATGTTCACTGTCGTCAGCGAATGTTTCGCATCGGTTCGGGAGAGCCCTTTAAGGTGCGAAACATTTGCCGACAGTTGTTTGTTATGCATTGTTTATCCTTTGTATTTTATATCGTTGTGAATGATTCGCTTTGATAAAAAATACGACAAATACACAACGCTGAACAAAATGTTGTACGCCTTGAAAGCTTTCCCAAACCGATGGGAAATATTCGCTGACGACAGTTTTTTGTAGGTACATCTATTTATTTCAATGCCTATTGGTGATCGAAGGGAAAAAGTGCATACAAGAAATATTTAGCTTTCAATTTTAAACAAATGTTTGCATAGGTCAAACTCTGCAGTTAAACAGTCAGATAAACAAATATGTTTGGAAACTTCATTGGTCTCTATTTACTGGGGGCTAACTACAATTTTTTGTTTTCTCTGTGTGCAAGGGTTCAAGAGATTTGTGTCTACAACTTTCGTTTTTAGGCGAGAATGGCAAAGCAAAGGAAAAAAAATGAACGATTCGGTCAACGATCTAAAGAAATTTTTTGGCATTCTTTTTTCGAATTGTAAGTTCGTATTCTCAAAAACGAGTCTGGGAGTAAAAATAGGCATAGAAATAACAAAACCGAAGCTGGTCCAAAATGAAATACCTACCGATTTCAATTATATCAGCTGCTCTTTCTGGAATATTCCGGTGTATACAAGCACCTGGGACCAGAATAGACTTTTATACATTTAGAATGGTTTGTTGTATAGTCATGGCTCAAGTCCAAATGCAAGGAAAGAAAAAGAATAGCATGTGACATTGGCCTTATAGTTCTAAATTTACTGTCGACCTGCTGGTTTCTTAAATTATTATCTTTGAACCTTCATCAATGAAATATTCCGTCCTATGTACAATTCAACTCTTTTCCCTATCTTTCATTTTTAAATATTTTAAAGCCTGAATCAACGTTTAATAATTTCAGACGGATTGGTGCGTATGGCCAGCGGCGCAGTATGTGAATTTCCAATATCTGGATCCCAAGTATCGGGTGATGTTCGTTAATGTTATGACCGCACTGTACAATGTTTTCATCTCCTACATCAAGCACGACGAAGGGGGCAACTTCTTAGCCAAATTTCATTAGTTTGTTGATAATTTATTGAAATACTATATTTACCTTTCACCAAAGTGAATTTGTAATAATGCACATAAAATACACAAATTTAATGTTTTCAAAACACATTGTTAATTGTTCTTAGTTTAAAAACTGATTTTTTTTGTTGTCATCATGAATATTAAGAATAAAAAAGTAAGCTAAAAAGGGTAGAGAATAAATTAATTAGCAGTCTCGCACGCATCTACCCAATCGTTGTACACATCGATTGGCTCCGAGAGGAAATTGATGCTGGTTTGGTAGTCTTCCATGCATACTCTACAAGTTATCCTTGCTGTATTTCGGCTTTTATCCCTAGAAGAGAATTTTAAATGAGTCAACACGATTAATTTTTGTTTTAATATTTACATTTGAACTTCACAAGACTTTTCGTGATTACAAAATGGACAGTTGAATTGTAAATCAAGTGGTTCTATATTTTTACGCTTTGGTGGCGGCTTTCTCTTAGATTTGCGACGTCCCATGGTTTATATATAAGATATCTTTTATATGTGTACTTTAGAATATATGTTAAATACTTTATACTTTACTTTTACAAAATTTCTTTCCTTTCTGAAGAATAAAAAAAAAGAATTGTGAAAAAAGCAGTCTCGAAATCAATTCGATTAGCTCGGTCTCGTCTGTCTTGTCTTTGGTTTTTGCTTTTGTGGATGGTGGATATGTTGCTGCCTTTCTTTTTCAATTCTATTTTGTTCCGGCTAACAAACGATAACGATCTGTTCGTTTACTTGCTAATTTGAAAACTAAAGGTAAGGCCGCACTCGCTTCACTCTTTCATTTCTGAGGAAAAGTGCCTTGCATAATGGTGTTTTCCATTGGACGTTCGATGTACACCTTTTCTACTCCATTTTCACTCCAATCTACTCCAAAAGCTTTCGATTGGCTGTTCGGAGTGCTGTTTTCGGAGTATTATTCTGTTCCCGATTTGAAGATGGAGAAGATTTGGAACACATGAATACATATACAGTTTTTCGTCGCACTACTTGTCAAAAGTGATGAATGCTTGAAGAAGCCATTTTATAATATGGTGTCATTTAGTAGTGTGTGCGTAAATTTGACAACACGATGTTTTTATAACGCGTTTTCCTTTGGAGGTGGTGAAGTGCTTGCAAGTACTTTGCTAGCTTTTTTCAATGGAACACATCAAACTGCTTTCCCATGTAAAATGTATCTACTCGCACATGAGAGCATGTGCAGTTGGTAGTACTAGATTAGGGTTTTCATCTACTCATAAGTACTTTGTAACCTCCAAAGGAAAACGGCTATATTCTATTGGAATCAAAAAGGAGTAGAAGCGAGTCAGAAAATCGAGTCGAAAACGACAATAGAGCTGTGAAATGCCATAATGGTCGTGAATTTGCACATTCCTTTCACATGATTGGATCGCCGACAGACGCGAATTGTTATAAAAAAAAACAATAAAATGGGTGCTTAAAAACATTTGAGGTTGATTCGAGCGAATTTTCTATTCGTAGATGTGTGGAATGTCTTCTGATGTTGTGGATTGCGAATAAGTGCCTTTTATATGAGCTGCGAATAGCGAATGGCAAACAGTCGCAAATATTGACATTTCTTTCACGTGAGCGGTCACCGACAGAAGCAAAAAAATAACACAGCAAGATGAGTGCTAAAATAATTTGAGGTTAAATTCGAGCGAATTTTTCATTCGCAGATTTGTGGAATGCATCCTGATATTAATAAATAAATTGGGTGGCACAACAGCTCGTGGAGAACCAAGGCCTAGTGACTTACAACTCTCAACCATTTCTGTGTGCGTGTTGTTGGCAGGAATGGAGGGGACCTACAGTTTTTTGCCAAGTCCGAACGGCTTAATGAGCACTTATTCATGACAAGTATATTCTTGGAGGATTTGTCAGTTCCTCACAAGAGGCAGTACTCCGGATAAAACATTTCTGCTTGTAGGTGGCATGGCTTGGAATCGAACCCACACCTTCGGTATGACAGTCCTACGCACTAACCATCATGCCACGAGGTACTACATCCTGATATTGTGGATTTCAAATAAGTACATTTCGCAGAATTTTTTTGTTGGTCGCGTAGAAAATATAAAAATGCTAAATTTTACAATTTAAACTTATTTTTCCCTGAGGCCACACGAGCAAGTACTTGCAAGCAAGTTGGCTACATACACTGCCTGTCAAATTCGTAATTTGCATTCCACTTGCCTCCCGCTTGCTTTCCACTTGCATTCCACTTGCTTGTCTCCCAACTTGCTTATCAACTTGCTTCACTACTGGCTTCAAAACTTGCATGCCAGTTGATAAGCAAGTTGCTTGGGTTTGTTTGTGTTAGTAAGCAAATGTGTATGTATTCCAACTTGCTTGCAAGTACTTGCTCGTGTGGCTTCGGGGTTAGGCCGTGTTTTCTTTCAAAAATTAGATATGTACAATCGTTTACTCACTTTTTTGATAAGCTTAGCAATCATTTGTTGATATTTGCACTTCGAATTGAATAAACAAATTTAATCGCATTTGCAGGTCACAGCTCATGTGAAAGGCACTTAAGTGTTTGACAGTAGTTTGCCGAAAATATTTTGTTCGCGTAGACGATAAGAGCATTCATGTAACAGTGTAAAATATTAAACGTGGTAAAGTTGTAAACTTCGTAACTCTGTCAAATTTTCCATACAAATTACGAAGTTTTAACTTTACAGCGTTTACGACGCTGTTGCATGAATATCAATAATATAAAAATGCTAAAATTTACTATTTTTAGAACATTTTACTGTTCTATTTGCTATGGCAAATCGGGTCTGTGGACGACCATGTCACAGAAATGTCAAAATACGTGACCATTCGAAGTTCGCCATTCGCGACTCATATGCAAGAATTTGTGGATATTTGCGCTTGAAATCGCACGTATTCGCACGTTCCAGCTCATGTGAAAAGCATTTAGGTTAAAATTAGTGAACCATGGATCAAAATGATTTTCCGTGAATACACTCTATTCACATCCAAATTAAGTGTAGATATATTGGTTTGGGAGAAAAAAGGCAAGCCACTTGACCAGCGAGTAGGAAAAGTTTCTATGTATTACTCGCTAGCGATTACTCGCTCATGTGAACACATGGTAGAGTATCCCCCGTCCAGTCGGCCCAAACTCTGTTTGACCAGTCCTTTAACAAAGTTAGGCGCGATTCACACAGAAGTGGCTTATGGTGCCGGTGGGGTTCTGGCCTGCTACGGGCGTGGTATCGTTGTGGTGAGCTTTGTTCACACAGAAGTGACAAAGGAATGGTTTTTTGATAGAAAAGCAACAGACACACACACACAAACACAGAGGAACACTTCACAAGAGAATGGATTCTACACAGAAAATAAATGAAATATAAAAAAAAAACAATTGCCTTGAATTGTTGGGCTATTTTTTTTTTCCATGTTTGGTGTTGCACGCTCCTGTTGCAATAATTTTGTCCTCCCGTATTTACATAAATCTTCATTTCATTGCTGAATTCAATTTTTATAAATTTTATTGAACTCATAATCACATTAAATTTTTTTTAATGCCTTACAATTTGACATTTTTTGACTGAGAGATTTCATTGTGGCGTGACGTTTACGTAGGCCACTGGAGTTTTCAATATGGTGTGGCGATGGCATATGACACCATACCCTTGCCTTGTCATCTGTGTGTGTATTATCTCATAAGAGAACATTTGAATTACACAACGTGGAATATGTATGCAGCACGCCAGAACCACACCAAAACCTCAAGCCAGTTCTATGTGAATTGGGCCTTAAACTTGCAAAGAAAAATTTGGGCATTGTACCCCCTAAAATTCCCGAGTGGGTTGCAGGCCTCAAAGTTGCGTAGTGGGTACAAAGCCTTGGCCTTTGTGATTCTGTTCCATACCACAAAATTCCAAGAATCCACATTTACCAACCCTGTAATTTTCAGTTCCAGCTGAACTTCAGCTGTCATCATCTGTTTACGTTGTCATATTTTTCAGATTTCGTCTATCTCAATTTTCAATTTTATGAAAACAAAAATCATTCCCAATCATGGCACATAAAAATATTTATCAAGAGATAAAAGAAAATGGTAACTTTTATATTTGCTTCATACGAAAATATAACTTACCTTATTTTCTAGATTTCTATAAGGTTTTCCTGGATGAAAAAGCCGACAAATCACCCATCGCCAATATGACAATTTCCACACAAATTCATGAATTATCCAAAGGCTTGGAAACAATTTCCTTCGAATTGAAATCACAAGTTCGCGAACAACACGGCGCACTTTTATCTCAAGCCACACATGCAGGTCGTTTGGATGTTGCATTAAATACAGTCTCTGGTGATGTTGAACGTATTCAAGCAACTGCACATCGACTTAAAAATCAGTTAGATTTACAATATTCATTGATTGAGAATCAAACTCGGGTACTTGGAAATCTACATGAAGTCTCACATGTATTGCGTTCATGTGGTAATCTCCTTAATCTTACCCAAAAGCTTAAAGATACAAAAGATGTATTGAAGCAAGCAAGCATCCATTTTGAGTTAGGTAAGTTGCACAGACATTAAATGACTTCTATAACTCAGAGACTTCCATTTAAATCAGGGAACATTAGCTTCCCAACGGTCGAAGATTATCAATTGGTGCAATATACGGTCCAATAGTCTCTAAGTTGAGGTTAAGTTAATCAGAAAATAACTATGGTATTTTTTTATTAGTTATAAATGGCGAACTATCGTACCGAGGGTTTATATTGCCGCCTCTTCCTCCTAAAATAAAATTCCATCTATCTAAAGGGTCCGCCAAATAACTTTTTTTTGAAAATGCTATAAAAAAAACTACTGAATATTTTCTCAAATTTCTTTTTTTATTTGAAAGTACAATCCTTCCGGTTAATAATGGAAAATAATTTCATTCAAAAGGCTGCTTCGTTAAGTGGGCCTGCGATCGACTTAGAGAAGATGCCGATTTTGCCAAAAAATTAATCTTTTCAGATGAAGCTCATTTTGATCTTGGCGGGTATGTAAACAAGCAAAATTGTCGCATTTGGGGCAGAGAAAACCCGCACGCCATTGAAAAGCCGATACACCCAGAACGAGTCACTGTTTGGTGCGGATTTTGGTCCAGAGGCATAATTGGGCCATTTTTCTTCGAGTGGCCGTTATAGTCAATGGCGATCGTTATCGGGCTATGTTGAACGAATTTTTGTTCACAAAAATTGAAGAGGAGGATATTGGCAACATTTGGTTTCAACAGGACGGCGCTACCTGCCACACAGCCGAAGCTACACTCCATGTAGTAGTAGCATTTTCAAAAAAATAAAGTTATTTGGCAGACCCTTTAGTTATGTCGAAAATGACTTTCTGAATGAGTTAGAACTCAAGCAATAAACATGACAGATCAAAGCATATAATACTGAACAAATTCTTGTTCAATGTTGTATCATTTTAGAACAACCTTCCACCCTATTTTCTTTTTGACACTAATATTGTCTGGTATAATATATATAATAAGACTGAGAAACAATAAAATGCAAACCATTTTCGCGATGTCGAAACCTGCTTGATACAGTCACTACTAGTGATTTATTTCAACGAATTATATTTTTTTCTATTACAGAGCCTCTAATTGAGGATTCTGATTTGAATAAAATCGATTTTATCCAAGAGGAGCGTGCATATGTTATCAGCAGTCGACAAAAGATAAAAAATCTTGCCCAAATGCAATTGGTTAATGGACTTAAAGAACGAAACGAACTTCAAGTAACCAATACCATAAAAGTAAAGTATATTTCATCTTGCAATCGAACATCTCCCTTACCAATATCCATATTTTTAGATATTCATAAATTTCCAAACTTTGGATTTGTCACTGGATAATTTGGTAGCAACATTCATAGCTGAAATCGATCAATCCCTCAAGGAGTGCTTTTCTGGGACTGATATATCCGCATTCAATTCTACAGGCTCCCAGATCGATAAAATTCCCTCAAGCAATAGATCACCTGGAGGAGGAGCCACTTCCGTATCAAGTCGTGGTCCTGGCAAAGCACCGCTCTTAACAACAACACTAAATTTCCGCGCTAAACTTTGGAAATCTTTGCATTGGCTTATCTACGATGAATTATATGAATACTGTGAACAAATCATCTTACTTCGGAAGTCTCTTGAAGAGGTTAATCAACTCTCCAGAGTCTCTGATAGTGAAATAAGTATAGAGAAGAAATTTTGGAAATCCGTCGAAGATCTATTCCGAAAGTCGTTCAGGGATTGTTCAGCACATATTTCACAGGCTCTACAAGAAGGACTTTCAAAATTGTTATCTTCAGCACGTGGTCTTCAAGCTAGGCTTGGCTCGACTTTTGTCTTTGATGATAGTATTTTTGAGCCCCTGGAAGTAGGATACCTAACAAAGTGCGCTGCCAATATGAAAGCTTGCCTTGCAGGTGTTGATCTTCCTTCAAATGAAACTGTTGACTCTTTCATTCGTGTCGCTTCCACAGAGTTGAGCGCCGCAATGGTTGATACTAATTTGGCGAACAATGTTGCAAATGTTTTTAATTCATGCAGCAAAGACTTTTGGTCAAAAATGGAAGCACAAATAAAATTGGGAACCGATTCGAAACAAGTTGTTGGTAAGATTTTTATATTTTGTTCTTCCGCTAATGTGGAAATCACAATGATTTAATTTGTCTCTATTTTTTTAAGACATTCCAAATATTCCACAAACGCAGAATATTAATTTGGCAAACATTCTCTTTTACCATTCGGATTCGGTTAAAAGAATGATTTGGAATTTAGGTGATAATTTTTGCAAATCCGAACCTGCAGAGACAGTATTAAAGAGTTTGCAGCAAGGTGAACGTTTGGTTCAAGCTATTTTACAGCAGTTGATGGGTAAGTAATTTTATACATATTTTTGAATGTAATTAAATTGTGTTTAAGCGATTTTCGGTTGCCATAGTTTTCTATTACCTGAGTTAAGTACATCCCTTTGATCAGAAAGTTCAAGCGGCAGTCATTGTGCATCAGCGTCCACAGGTTTTTGTTAAATCGACCTCTATCTATCAACTCCTACACTCACCTCCTCGCGTTGAATACTAGGTTCGTAGTACCTCGATATCCAAGGATATCTATTGTTAATCGTCGAAAACCATCCGAACAATTAGCAGAGGCTAAAGTCTGCTAAAAAGGAGATATCACCACCAAACAAAAAGTGAAATGGTATAAGCCGGCCAAAAAAAAAAGAAAAATTGCAATATCTACGAAGGCGACTATTAGCGAGAGCAAAACCAGCGTCTTTTTGATTGTGGATTTGTCATTGGGGGCAGATTGAGGCAAGAAGTCTTGAGTTTCAATTATTTTAACGGGGCATCAGGACAAGGACAAGTCGCATCAAGGCCAATATTATACTCATAAGCATCTACTGAGGAGAAAAAGGATGACATCAAACATATTTCTTACGAGCTCCTGGACAAGACATAGGACATTGAAACGCCAAGCTAGGATGAAAAGACGTCTTTAGTGGCACAATCGGAAAGTATAGCCTGCACCTGTTCCACCTCAAATGGCGGACTGATGTTAATCGAATCCGTAACATCGCGTACAAAAGTTTTCTGTCATATTATCTGAACGCCCTAATTTCGAATCATATCTCTGCCAAACTCAACTGATCAAGTCAGCAACTACCTCACCGTGCGATTCGTTGTCCCACGAGTTTTTTTTAGAATCCTCTTTGAAAAAATACTGCAAAACTCCTGCTAGACACAATCTTTCAAATGTCCGTCTAATAACTCACCAACGCCGATGATATTAGCCGTGTTTTGTTGAAAACTATATACAGTTGCGCGAAAGCTTTTCATCAAAACGATGCGGAACAAATTGGTTTATATAAAGCTCAGGGCTACTGACATAATCGGGAGAAAAAGCGTGGCTCTTTCGTGAGGAAAGAAATGAAGACAAGAAGATGGATTAAATGGTAGACCAATTATATGCAGTCGACAAAAAGGACAATAACGTCTTGAACAGAACGTCACCATAGACAGCTATATTTTCGAGGTGGTCGGAGACTTTGTATGTATATCTAGACCCCGGTATAGTCAGTGAACAATACCAGCGCTGAGTTCAAATGAAGAATTACTCTTGCGATTCGCTGCTTCCTTGGGCTTATAAGGGAATTAAGCCTTCTCTCGACTCGAGCAACTAAAGTGTAACTCAGACCATGTTTTGGCATAAATAGTGATACCCCTATTTTTAAGATAAAAAAAAATATACAGTACCACTGAATTCAGTGTTCTGAAGTCATTCAGTATATTGAATTTCAAAATTCAGCAAACAGAATACTAAATGACGGATCGAAAACTGTTGATGGGGTTTGGTGGAGGTGAGAACTCACCAGGCCAAAATTTGGTTTTCCCAATCAATGTAGTGTGTTCAAGGTAAAACTTTTGGCGATAAAAGAACTAAAAAAGTCCGGTCTTGGCTTAAAGAAAACGTGATATCAAATACAGATCCGAATCATCTCAGACAGCCAAGACGCCAAACACGGTATTTACAAACTCTATAACAGTCCTTTACTCCCGATCACCATTTTTTTTTTTGAGATAGCACAGCAGTTCAAAACTGAGTGCCGGGCCATAGGGACATTCCAGGGAATTGTAATGCTGACGAACACACCAAAAGAGGAACCTACCACTGCATGTTAACTAAGGTTAAAGCTAGATCCTATAGAATAGAGAAGAAATCTTAGATCAAATCAGAATCGGCCATTGCTGGATATGAAGTGCTCTGTGTTCGATATATTTAAGCTGATAGCACATCGGCTCCATAATTAATCTCATATCCGGACACTGTCCAAAAAGTAAGCACGCAACGTGTCTTGGAGTACTTTCAAGCGCTTTCTGCAGAAGCTTTATGGCCAAGGAAGAAGCTATTTTCACCATCTTTGTACATATCCTGCTCTATTCACAGACGTATGTTCCATCTAGGACATTATTTCTACAATGATCCTTGCAATCTTGTTAACTTGAAATCTCGCACGCATAATAAGGAACGCCAAGTGGTTTAAAGATTAGAGAGGAAGTCTCCTAAATTCTTGTGGTATCACAATGGATCAACCTATGGTCCAAGTGTGTCAGCTTCTTGCTGGCAGCCACGCAAAACCTAACCTTATGCCTAACATCCATACATCATTAGTTGTTTTGCTTTTCTTTTTTTTTTTTTACAGATTCGATGATATCAACAATTGGTATAATCCTTTTAAGCATGCATCGCGAACCCGGATTAAATTCTGAAAAAATAGCTATTGCTGGTCCTTCAATGTATATGAAAGAATTACAAGAATTCATATATCGTGCTTGGAATAATCATGCCGTACCATTCGATGATAAAGAAACCACATGTAAATGGTAATTTTCTAATCAATTCAAAAAAGTACAATTATTATTAATAACATTTTATCAACAGCGGAGAACAACTGGCTATAAGATGCATAGATCTATTTGTTAATAATCTTGTTATATTACGTCCCTTATCATCGGCAGGAAGAAATCGTTTAAAAAATGACTGTATTTTTCTAGAAAATGCATTGAAGATAATTGCTCCCAATCTGTCAGAACTTGGAAAGCCCTATAGGTATTTATCTGGATTGTTAATTTTTAAGGTGCATTGATTTTAATTATGTTTTTTTTATAATTTCTTAAGGCTTCTTCGTGCAATGTCTTCATTGATTTTACAAAAACCTGAAGAACTAGTTGAACATTCAATCGAAAAAGAATCACCAGTACCTTCATATATTATATTATTTCTTTTATTTGGTCACGGTGGAATGGAATTGCAAAGTCCGCATACTGCAGCAAATTGGTCTAATGAAAGACTTATACAATGGCTAGAAGGACACACCTCAGAGCGGGAAAAGTATTTGAAGAAATTTATCTATTTTTTAACTGAATTAATACTATTTTTTTTTTTCAAGATTGGAACTTATTTCTGGTGCATTGCAGAGATATAGGGATATTACAAGAAGGAAGAATACAACGCAATATGATCCCATCTATCCCCATTTATCGAGCTACTTTGAAAAGGCATTGCAAAGTTTGAAATAGCTGTAAGTTTATTTAAAGCGTAAATCTATTGAATAAATATCATGTTGTTATGAACATTATTATGAGAAAAAAAAACAAACGTTTTAAGTTATTTAAACCTGGGAAAAATTCTAATTCTGTGAATATACGAAACCAAAGATAAAAACTTGTCCGAGCCAGCCGTGGCGGTCATATGCCAGAAATTATATTTAAATTATAATGCCAGAAGATTATCTTTAAATTTCATGTCAATTAAAAAAAATCATTCCATTTCAAAGTTCTATACCTCTGAAAAAAACACCCTTAACCTACTCTCATTCAAAAATGATTTAACAATTTAATTTGGCTATGAACTTTCTGTTTTGGCAAACGCCACGCCGTGTTCACACGAGTTGTTTATTCATTTATTTATTTATTCATCAATGAATTTACAATCTGTTGATTACAAATGTTTGCTTAAGCTTAATTATATATTTCTAGCTCAACTTAGAATTGAAATAGATTTTGAACAATTTTTTTGAAACTATCTCTACTCATAGAAAGATCGACTTTACATGAAATAGAATTGTACAACGTAAGAGAACGAGTTACTGGCCGACAGAACAATAGTCAATGATGGGTAGTACCAATGACATTAAAATTGCCTTTAATGTATACACATCTTTAAATACAGTCGAATCTCGTTTAAGGAAACCCAACATAGAATTTGCCTTTGATACAATAAAATCAATGTGAGCTGAAAAAGAAAGTTTGGAGTCGAATATAAATCCAAGATCTTTAATTTCGTTGACTCTTGTGAGTGGTTCATTTTCAAATTTATAAGTAAAGGTTGTCGGGGATAAAGTTCTATGGGCACTAAAAACTTAACATTTTGCAAAATTAAGCAGCAGGTTAAGACAGCGAAGGTTGAGATCGTCCCTTGTCTTAAGTTATGATAAAGGGGTTGTATTTGCACCAATCTAAAAACATCAATATCGTTTTGGAATTTTAAACAGTCACAATCCGAAGATATTTCACTGTATAATTTAACATAGTCCGGAAACATCAAACAGTCCAAAAAATTAAGAACTTGCGGAATATCATTTATGAATAAATTGAACAAAATTGGTTCAAGGTGACTACCTTGGGGAAGACCTGAATCAACCTGAATGAAGTTTGATGAAAAATCTGAACGACTTGTTTCCGGTTCGACAAGTAGGAACTCAACCAATTCAAAAAATTAGCATTCAAACCCAGTTTCCGAAGTTTTTGGAGCAATAGTCCGTGATGAACTCTGTCGAAAGCCTTGACGAAATCGGTGTACAAGACGTCCACTTGCTTTCTATTTTCCATAGATCTTAAACAGAATTGAGAAATTAGGCACAAATTAGTCGAAGTTGAACGACCACTAACAAACCCATGTTGTTTTGGCGTTATAGATTCCTTGACTGAAAAAAATAGCCTCTGGGTAACCAACTAACAAATAACTTTGGCACAGCAGAGAGTTTTGATATTGGTCTGTAATTTTTAACCAGGTGTTTTAGGCCACTTTTAAAAATTGGATTTACATAAGATATTTTCCAATCTTCAATAAAAAAACACCAGTTGATAAGGCTTTATTAAAAATGATTTTAAACGCGAACCAAGTGATGGGGCTTTTTTATTCGAATCGAGTTCAATCAAACCATCAAGAACATCTTGGTCTGAAAAACACTTTAAATCAAAATCTATAATAGGAGAAAAAGATGGATACAAATCGACAATATTTAAAATAACGTCTTTATTACAGTTAGATTGAAAGTATTTTGCAATTAGATTGCAAGATGATTTTATATCGCATGACTTTTCGTTATCAAGTTCCATTTCGTTTGGAATTTAAAAAGAAATGATTTGTTGTTCCTTTTAATATTACTCTCAACAGCCCTTATATGTTGATGATACAAAAATGTACTCAAAAGCGCAAATTCTCTCCGAAGCTGAAGAAAGCGAGCATGATCCTTAGGTTTACCTGGCGGTACTACGTATTAAATTAGAATCGAATTTAAGTTAGTCCCCTATTACACGATAATTCTTTGCGTCTGACTCTTGTCAAAATTCAATGAGTGCGAAGGTGAAGTCCGATGCTTTTTCTCCTTCGCACTGATGAAAATTTGAAAAGAGTCAGACGCAAAGAATCATCAACCCTGTTCCTTGGTTTAGTCCCAAACAGTTTCAAACAGTTTCAGACCGCCAGATTTGGTGCGGACCAGTACAATTTTTCAAGTGTGGAACGACTTCGGACTAAATCTGGCGGTTTCAAACTGTTTGAAAGTCGGCAAGGAACAAACCTATCGTGTAATAGAGGTCTTATGCCAACTTTTTTACTTAAAATTTTCGACTTTCGAACGACTATCGATTTTAAGTTGTCAGATAAATTGAAAAAAGAAAAAAAAATCCTAGCGATTTGGAGAAAGTTTTTAAAATTCCTAATAAAAAAGTAAACAAAATGGACTCAGTGGCAATTTGGTTTTGGTCCATTGAAAATGAAGAAAGAGAAGATCAAATTGAACGCAGGAGAATTCGTCCAACATTTTAGAGGAAAGTGATAGAAGGTTTGTGAGAATAAATATCAAAGGATTTGTAAGGATAAGTGTTCCAGTTTCAGCTTTGAAAAAGCTACAGGCTCTCAAAAGAAGCCTTTAACTATTTGATAGATAACATTTCAAGCGAGCTGAGCATTCGACGATTGCAAACTTCTGTGCCGAATATCATCGCGTTGCGGTGGATCTTCAGCATTCAAGCATTGACTAATTAGTCCAGAAATGCTTAGATTTTTGTCTCGCTTCGGGTGTTCTTAGATATCCCTTGGACAAATCTGGATGCTTGCTCATAAATTGCAAGAGTGTCTCGAACTGGGATGCTTTCGTATTTGCACTTTTCGATGATTCCCTGCACAGAAAACATTTGCATAATTATATATTACTATATTTAAGAAATATTCAGAAAAATATTAATTTTTAACTTCTTTTTTCTTACAGCCATATTATTCACTCAATTAATCCGGTTTTAAATTTGCACCTTGGTTAAAAGTGAGTTAAGTCTCAAAAGTTCAACCCAAGCGCATAATATTCACTCTTTAAACTCGGTAATAAACCCTATTTATTAAACTTTGTCGCGTGTAACCCGATTCAATTTTAACTGCCCTCCGCAGCTGTTTAAGTAGTTTAACCCGGGTGTAAGCTGGATTTTCAGTACATTCACTCATTTTAGCCAAGCAAAGTCATATTTGAAGTTTTTACGCAAATACATTAGGCGTGTTCAGGAGAATGAGATCTTCACAGCTCAGTGTCAAAAAATGAGCAAGCGAATCCAATATTTTTTTTCCTCAGTTATTTGAAAGCAACATTTCTGAGGAATCCTGTTCACGAGACTGAGATTGCTGAGGGCTCTGAGATCTCAATTTCCTGAACTCGCCTATTATTAAAGATAAAATAAAATAAAAGCAAAAAATAAGGCTTTATAAATGAAATGGTGATGTCTTCGTCGTCAGAAGATGCATTTCAGATGGAGAATCAACGGCGTTCTGAGGGCTCTGAGATCTCATTTTCCTGAACTCACCTATTAATAGACAATAATTTAACTGTTTTGATTTGTTTTTCAAACGCCAAATCAGGATTTTCAAATTTTGAACGATGAAATTTGAAACACAACCAATACAACAACAAACAGGAAACACATGCTGGCAAATGTCAAATTATTGACATTCCGTATGTTTAAAATCGGTGTATACTCAATAGTCTAAGAGCCGGTAGCAAATTTTGTGGGTGAACGCATAACCAAAATCTGAGTATGAGGGTTTGTAGGTGCATGCATCTTGATATTGAATATAAAAGTCTGGCAGGATTTTTTTGACGCCCGTAGTGGGGACGAGAGATTGAAAATAGCGGTTTTCCCATTTGTTGTGTCATGAGTAAGACCAGTTCAATTCATTTATTAAAAAATGAGGAATGATGCTCGTTCATTTTTCCTTTGTCCACAAACTTTCTTTTTAATGATCTGATTAATAAAACTCAAGATATGCCCTTTTCAAGCAAACCTTATCAGCCTTATTTTGGAGACTTTTTTTGTTGATTTTTAATATTTTTCAAATCTCCAAATTTCTCTCGATATGGTGTGCCTTAAATGGTTATATCTTGAGTATTGAACGATCAACTAACTGACCGTCAACCGAGGGATCTCTATTTTGTCCTTTTTTAAAGGATAGGAAGATCCTGGTTGATGCGCTGACCAATTGTCAACGGTAGCAAGAAAAGCGAATTTAATTTTAAAAACCTTACTGGTTTCTTTACGACAATTTCCTTTTTAAAAACTTTAGCGAGAGGACTTTTGAAGGTTAACGATTATAACCATGCAAAAGCGAGCGAAAACAACGACGATAATTTTTCGAATTAAAAAGGCAAGAATTTCCCCTAAGGGTTCTGATACAATAAGTAATAGTTTTATTTCGTCGATCGTATTTATACAAAAATTTGATGCAATTTCGAAAGAGAGATTACGTTATATTTAAGTTTAAATTTAAGGGCGAATTCAAAGTATTTAAAAATTATGGCGACTGGTATAAATTGCGCGCCAGATTCAAATTTGAAAATTATAATTCGAAAATTTATAGTAAAAAATGCATCTTGAAAGTTATAGTTACGTTACAATTTTAATACAATTGAAATATAAAAAGTTGATTGGTGATATATGCGGACATCAGCTCCAACAAGTATTATAAATTGGATCATTAAAAATAAAATATTTGGGCTTAGGGAAAATGACAGAGCATCATTTCCCATTTTTAAAAAATGAAATGAAGTGATTGTACCCTTGACACAACAAATGGAAAAACCGCTATTTTTAATCCCTCGTCCCCTCTACGGGCGCCAAAAAAATCCTGCCAGACTTTGATATTCGATATCAAGATGCATGCACCTACAAACCCTCATACTCATATTTTGGTTATGCATTCACCCACAAAATTTGCTGCCAGCTCTTAGTCTACAAGTTTAAGCAATTTTACATCCGGTTGTAATGAATTTTAAATCTACCGAGTTTAATGCGCGTTTTGAGTGAATATTATGAACAAAAGTTTAAATTGAAAAGTTTAAAAAATGCGAGTTAATAGGACAGGTTTAAAATTCACTTAAACCTTACTTACACCTGGAGTGAATAATATAGCTTACATTCTGAAAAAAAACTTCTCGACGGAATCTATTCGCAAACACATTTGATGTCGAATGATAATTTGCGATTTCGAACTGTTTAGACATTTACTTTCGAGATAGGTAGTTCCCTGATTATGCGAAAGTTTAGTTGGCACTACTAGAGCTGCTCGATTATCCTATATTAAAACGTTCTTAAAGAATTACATGGTTCCGATTTTGCTAATTCGAACATTTTTATTATAGAATCGAATTACATACATAGTTGGGCCCCTGATTTTATCCAACGTTTAAAAGCATTTTTAACATTTTCTAAATTTTTCAGTCTTTTATTAAACCATGGGAGCTTAAAATATGATTTTTTCCTTAAAACCGGAACAAACTGTTCAATACCATTAAAAAATTATTTCTTTAAAAACTACCAGGGTTGTTATGAGTTTCACGTGAACAACATTCCACCCGGAAAAATTGACATTTCACTTTTCGCCTATTGTGAGTTTCACCCGAAAAATAAAAATTCATTTTTTGTGAGTACTAATTTAGCGCAAAATGTAGCGTAATTAAGATTTTAAATTATCACTTATCTTTTGGAGGTGGACAAAAGATAAACAGGTGGTACTGGTGCGCCTTGCGCAAGTTTTTTGTTTATTTTAAGCCAAGAGAAGTTCAGGCGAAACTCATAATAGCTTTAAAAATTCCGGTGGAACAAAAATTTTTCGGGTGAAACTCATAATAAGGCTGTACGTACATATCAACTGATCTATTGCAGAGTCTAAATTCCCAATCAATTGAGCTATAGAAATTGTTTAGTCCTGTGAAGTCGGCCTTATTGAATTAAAGTTAACGCAACTAACAGTTGCACATTTCTGGTTAATTTCATAAAATTCAAAAATTACATAAACTGCCTTATGCCTTAGGTTGGTTATTAACTAAAGGAAAGACTGATTCACATATGGAGGGCTCACAGCTGTACCGAACCAAGTCATAAAAAAAAAATTTCCCAAAATTACTGCTATGCTCTGCACTAACGTTAACTCTTTTCATGTATGTAATAAACTAAGTCAGAAAGTGTTTAGTTCCTAAGTTAACGGTAAAAAAACCAAGTCAGTAACTTGCATTTTCAATTTCTTTCGAAGCAAAAACGAACCAAGTCAATGATACGCAGTATTTGTATGTATGCAGTGTTTGTAAGTTTTGAGGTAGAACCATTATCAGTGGCGTAACTAGGATTTTGTTCTGGGTTTTTTTTTTTTAGCCGAAAAAAAATATAAATAATAATTCGTCAATAATTTATATTAGGGCAGGATTCTTGGGTATATTCTAAGAAAAAATCGTATGGGGGAAAACTCTATTAATTTGACAATTCTTTTCTCAGCTAGAATATCGACGATCTTTTTCACATGCTATACGATTGTTATAGGGTTTTCGTTTGGTAAACCGGAAGAGGTCTCCGGAACTCTCCGATCCAGAATGCCAAGCGATTGAGTTGCAACACTTTTTTTTTATTCTGAAGTTTGGGTTTTGTTGTATTTGTGCATTTGGGTGATGAAACGCTCAAACAGCTGTATTTCTGAATACCTCAATAACAAAAAGGAATTTCTCCATCTGGGGGTTTTAATTTGAGTAAACTCCTCACTTAAGAACAAATTCCAGAAAATTTCATGAAGATTACGATGAAATGTCTAAGCTATTTGCTTTTCCAATTGTTTGCTTTTAACTTAGCATTTTAGCAAAATGCAAGATAACGATTCCAAATTTAAATAACGAACAAAATTATATTTCACTATTTTGACGTTTGAAATCTGCGTATGTGTGGGTGTTTCTGGTCTTGATTTCTTTTTCAAATCCAGAATCAATTTTCCTTCTTTTTAGAAGAAGAACTATATTCTTGTGCCAAACGAACGTTTTGCGAAGCATTCGGAGTGCTTCCGGACGACCAAACGAAAACACTATTGCTCACACTGACTTAGGTGCCAGTTATAGCTATCATTGAAACTCATCATTGAAAATTTTAATGATTGTTTTTGAGACGTTTAGAAAGCAAAATCATTGAACTACCTTACCAATGGTTATTGAAAAATCAAAAGTCAATTTTTGTGGAAAGTTGGGCCTATTTGAAATTTTTTTTTGACTGGAAGTATTTTTTAAGTCTTGAGCTTTGATCGTCCATCAAAATAATTAATGATTTTGATTTCTAAACGTCTCAAAATCAATCATTAAAGTTTTCAATGATTTGATGAGTTTCAATGATAGCTATAACTGGCACCTTAATCAACCTGTCTTGTACCAACAAAAAAATTAAAGGAGCAAAGAGAAGTAGGGCGATAAATGAGTAAGGGCTAGAGGCCAGCTATTAGGTACAATGTGGAGGAGTTTTTTTTTAAGTTTGTGATCAGGTAGTGTCATATTTGCAGCTATATTCTTTTAAAATTTGTATTCGGAACATTTTGTAAAATTAAGCTTTATATCAAACATTTTAATTTGTTTTTGTATGGTCTGGAGGGGGAAATTGCTCCCTTTTCCCAACCCGCAGTTACACCACTGACTATAATTGTCGGAAA
Source organism: Dasysyrphus tricinctus (assembly GCA_963921185.1). Classification (NCBI taxonomy): domain Eukaryota; kingdom Metazoa; phylum Arthropoda; class Insecta; order Diptera; family Syrphidae; genus Dasysyrphus; species Dasysyrphus tricinctus. Next base: position 107,369,693 of record OY992530.1, read on the forward strand.
TCGACTGAAGCTAATGTCAAAAACCAACAAAAATTAGCGAAGACCATGAAAATGACGAAATTTTTTTAATTTTGTCTAATAAATGTTTTTTTTCCAAAATCATATTCCATAATTTTATAATTCTAATCTAATAATCTAATCTTTTATAATTCTAATCTTTTGAAATAAATGAATTTATTGCTTTGTTACTTTTTTCAAAAACTATTCCTGTTTTTATTATCTTGAATGACAATTTTTCGAAATTTTTCAAGGCAACAATGAACCAAGTCACAATTTTTTTTGTCTTTGCAAATTTTAGTGAATATTTTTAAACTTTAGCTTTTCCATTTTTAAATAAGAAGATAAATTGGAGAATAAACTTTAGAATTTTCCTGATTACGAGTAAAATATTCATTTTAGTAATTAATGGCAGATTATTTACTAAACCTCTTATTATCTTCGAATTCACTTTTTGTGACTTGGTTCGGTACAGCTGTGAGCCCTCCATATAGTATTTAATATCATTGTTGCAAAAAATAAGATCTTATGTTCTACCTAATATATTTTTGGAATAATTTATTTGAATTAAACCTAGAGAAGCTACAGTACAGTCATCAATGTCAAAAAAGACAAATGTCAAAATGGACAAATGCTTATGAAATGGAAGTTGTCTATCAAATTGGCTTCGATTATTCAATATAGTGGAAAGGATCACTTCCCCTTTAAAATGTGAAGTACTACTATTATGTACTTTCAAACTTTCGCGTGAAGCATGAGTTTGGAAAAAATATTTTTCCCATTGCATATAGGTGGTTTTATTGCCTGACAAATAGAAGAATGTTGAAACTAGGAAAAACAAGTTAATCAGAGATAAGAAATAAAAATAAGCATATACATTGAAAGTAAATCGAACTTTATTTTTGTAATTAAGTTGTTTACACGATAATGTATACATACGCTTACATATATTTCCTTTTTACTTCATTTTATCTAACATTAATTTAACATTATGTTTTTATATTATATTTTAGCAAAAAAAAAAAGAAATTCGACATTTCAATAAAATTGATGCGACACTAAAAAAACACTCATGTACACTTTCCGAAAGTAAATAATAATACAAAATTACAAAACAATAAATGAAAAAAAAAAAAAAAACTAAATTTAAAAAATTTCTTTTTGTTTAAATGATTAATTTATTTCACTGTTTTTTTTTTGTGTTGTGGTATGTTGTAGTGCTGGATGTTGTTTTTAGTTTAATTTTTTTGTTTGTTTATTTTAAATGTTTAAGATGAATCGGCTTCGCCAGAAGACTCCTTCTTCTCCTCTTCCTCCTCTTCGTCTTCTTCATCTTCTTCTTCAGAGGTGTCCTTCTTTTTGCTTGCTGCTGGTTTGCTTGGGGGACGACCACGCCCTCTACCAGGAACTGGTGGGGGCTTTTTCGATGCTTTTGTGACAGCCTTGGGTGGACGCCCTCGACCCCGTTTAGCAGGTACTGCCGCATCATCACCGTTGCTTACAGCAGCCTTTTTTGGTGGGGACTTTGCTGGGGCCTAAAAATTTGCATTTAATATTATAATTGGTTCTAATTTCTAGTTTATTAATTTATTTACTTCAACAGCTTCGGATTCCCTCTTCTTTGGTCTGCCCTTCCTCTTAGCATCAGTATCAGCCATTTTATATTCTGAAATACAAACAATAAAAATGATTTAATATTAGTTTATTTTACAATTTTTGATTAGAAAATGGCTATCGACTGGTGCTTAATTATTACAACAGTATAACGGATCTGTTAAAATGCGCACATTTATCTCAATAAAAATTAAATTTGTAAAAATGTTTCTTTTCTTAACCCTAGGGTGCTAAGATTTCCAACGTATTTTTTTTTAATGTAAATATTTATTATTATGGCACCCATAATGACTTGCGATTCGCCGAGTTGAACGTTCGAATGTGGAATTACCGTTTGCCTTAAATGACTAAAACTTGGAAAATTTGAATGTCACTCAATACCTTGAGCAAACTTTCGCCGCAGTCTTTATTTTTGAAAAGTCGAACTTTCGAGTTCCGTCGAACGTTCGGCTCGACGAATCGCAGGTCATAATAGGGATTTAATATAGATTTTAATAATATTTATCAAAATTATTAAAAATCAATAACAAAAATAAGTATTTACGTTCAAGAAAGGTGTATAAAATCATTTTTGTGAATGCAGAACAGAAATCAAACGGTTATGAAATGATAAATTTTGTTTAAAGAAGTGTAGTAGGTACGAGAACACCTGCACTTTTTCAATTAAAAAATCTTGTCGTACTTAAGGATTCCGCCTCCGTCAAATTCGCATTGAGTACATAGTTTAATTTTTTGTGGGATCTCTAGTTGGTCTACTCGTGTCTTGGGGGCAAAAAGGTTGTCTAATATTATTCAAAAAAGAGTTTTGTTTAACCGCCTCTGCTTTTATGCAAGTAAGCAATAGTTCAAATTAAAGTTTTTGTGACCATTAGCCCAAATGCATTTCGAACAGTTGGGCTCATCAGTGAGAAGTTGTTGTACCCATTAAGCGCTAGTGCGAATTCGTCCTAGTATCGGGGTTAAACCTGAGATACATATTAAGTGCAATTTACGTTGTGGGGCCCAACTTGGTTCCGATAGTGAAAGTTATTGAAATCTTTGATAAGTGCAATTTTCGTTGTGACGCTATCTCGATTTCGATAGCGGAAGGTGCAAAAGGGTGATATGATATTCGATAGTGTCGCACATCGATTTCAATATATTTTTGACACTGAAGGATAAAGTTAATCTTCAACAATCTTCTTCAGAGTTAACTCAGGGTTAATCTATTTTCAGGATTAGCCAACTCTAATTTAACTAAGCACTAAAAAAACTAGTTCTTAGTAAGCATCAGTTCATCCAAAATTCAAAACGGCTTTGAATTTCTTCGTTGTTCGTGTTCGGTGTTACCATTTACACCTTCGTTGTTCCGCGTACGGGCAAAAACGAACAACGTACACGGACGATAACAACGAAGGTGTAAATCCAGCTTAAGGGAATCAATAGGGAATTTTACGAATCTGTCAATTTCAAGGGTGACAGCTTTCATTGAGGCTGATGTTTCAAATTCCAAAGTGCAAAGCGAAAAAAAACAATTCCACAGCTAATTTCGATATGATAAATTCGCGATAGTAATAAATAAATAAATTGGGCGGCGCAACAGCTCGTGGAGAACCAGGGCCTAGTGACTTGCAACTCACAACCATTCCTGTGTGCGTGTTTGTTGGCAGGAATTCGCCATAGTGCTGATTTTGACGTTTGTAAATGAACGAGAGAGTGATATAATGCTATTTGTTAAAGAGCTCTATAGTGAACGCATTTGAAGAGGGATTGACTTTGACTTTTTTTTTATAATTTTAACTATATGCCTGTAAGACCTAAGGTCTTTTAAATGCAACCTGAATTGCACGGCACTAGTTAGAAAGAGTAGGAAGATAGGAAAGATGTTTGCGTGTGATAAGGAATGCAAAAGCCTTTCACAGACTGTGGAGTTCCCAGCATAACAAATAAATGTGAAGAATTTAGTCCAGAAAAGCTCATTCAAGTGAAACTGCCATTAATTGTGTTGTTTGCAAGTGGAAAAGACAAATTGACTGTGGAAATTCAGTGATAGCGGTTTTTTAGATCTGAATCGCGCTTTTGAAACTATTGATACGACAATCTTGTTAAAAATGTTGTGGTTGTATGGTGTACGCGGTCGTGAGTTGGAATGGTTTGAGTCTTTTTTAGTGAATGGAAGTCAAAGAACTAGTGTGAATGATGAGAAATTTCTAGTTACATTAATAATGAACTGGGGATTCCACAGGGTTCTGTGTTGGGAGTCTTCCACTTTCTTTTATACATAAAATAAATGACAGAAATATGATGGAATTAATGTCTGTGTGGATGGTACATTCATATTGTGTTGAAAGTAAAAAATACTTAGTTGTAATTGAATCTTTTATTATGAAAAGGGGTTAAGTCCACTTTATTAAATTTCTCAGGAGAAACAAAAAACTGTCTAATAATGTTTGTATACAATTCTCACTATTTTAGTTTTAGTGTGTTGAAAGTATCCTATGAGAGACACAGTTTATGTTCACTTCAATTATATTTATTAATATTATCATAGAAATATTACTAATTTTTTGTAGTGGACTTATCCCCTTTTCAAAATTCATGAGTATTTCTTACAAGAATACGTCTCGTAAGTTGATATTTTTTAGGTTATTACTGACTTTTATCTATTTTTGTATATAATTATGTAATATTAAACTGGTTTGCAACTTGTTTTAGTCTTATTCCTCATCAGTACTTTATTTGGGACAGTTCTGAATTATGTTATAAAAATCAATCAATTACTTAAAAACTAAATTTTATTTAACGCTTTTTTTAAGTCAAATTAATCAAACATCCATTAAAAATATTCACAAACAACGATATTTGTAAAACAGGCCAACTCTAAGGGTTGAGTGTACCTAATCTTTAATTAGTTTATTTTGAAAAGGTATAAGTCCAGGGACTTACCACCTTTTTAAAAATAAATATTTTTATAACTCTTAAAGGAATAAGTGGACATGAGTTAAACTTAGTAGAAGTGTGGAGAACACAAAGGCTTACACCAAACCACAAATAACTCAATTTGTCAAAAAAGTGGACTTACCCCCTTTTCAAAATAACCGATTCAATTATAGATGAAAAGCTTAACTTTAAGGAACATTCAAATTTTCTGAGCCAAGATTTCAAAGAAAATATGTTTTTGAGCAGAATTTGAAGCTTCTATTCAACGCATAAGTAACGCCACACTTCAATTATTGCTCAACTTTGCTGTCAGAATTAGAGCTGTGTCAATCGTGATTGCTTCACAAAGAATGATTGATTGCAATCACAGCAGACCGAATCAATCGATCCCAATGTCAATCATTTAAGCTTTCAAAGAGCGAGATATGTTTCGTTCATTCCACTCATTCTTAATCAATCCATTTCCACACCAGAATACTGAACGAAATAAAAACACATACAATCTTAATCTCTATCTACGTGAATGAAAAAAATAACACCATTGTGGACAAAGACCAAATCAATCTCATTGACATTGTGAACGAATAGATCTTTGTTTATAATAAAGAGATGATTGAATACAACAATGCAGTTCTTTCGTAATTGCATTTTTAATGCATTTGCATTTAACGAAAAGTATTAAAGTAAATAATTATTTTAAGTTATAAAAAAAATTTAGGTGAAAGTTTTTGTGTTTTTGGAGTTAAGGCCTATTTAAAAAATAAGGACTGAAACATAAGTGTGTAGTTATTAAATACTATGGAAAATTGTTTTTTTTTTTTAATATGCCTTAATCAAAGGAATGATTGATGAAACGATTGATTGAAAAGATCGAATCTTTGGTCCAATCAATCATTGATTGATTCGGTCTTTTAAAATGAATGATTGACACAGCTTTAGTTAGAATCCAGTGCTGATGTCAAATTAGGACTTGAAAGACTTCAGAACGGGGGAATGAAGGTTATCTTGAAGATGAGTATTTAAACTCCGATTCGATTCATGCTGGACTACTTAATTTGCATGAATGTAGCAGACTTATCTATGATGCGATGATTTGTATTTATAAAATGCGTAATGGTAATCTCCCGGAATACGTAGCTGATGGAATATCCGAAGTATCCGAAGTAGAACCATTCAATTTAACGAATAATCACCCGATCACAGAATCCGACGAAATGAGCTGCGGAGAGAATCTGACTCAATTTAGACATTTTTGCTATGAGGCAAATGTCAAAATTGAGTCCGACGTCTTCCGCAGCTCATTTGTCGGATTCTGTAGTCGTGACGAATAATAATTTAAGACCGGAAAGATGTCGTTTAAGCAGTACTCAAAACCCTAATTTGCATGATTGTATGCAGAAACTCTATACAGTGGTGGTCCAGTATAACGAATGATCGATATTACGAACACTTTTTGGAAGCCCAATAGGTATTCTATATAACAAATAACGAATTTCACAAAATTTAACTAAAAACTTTTGAGAATATCTAATTAATTTTTCTGTAACGGAAACGAATTGAGAAAAAAATTGTGTAAACCAACTTTGATTTGTATCCTTGTATCATTATAATATGAACTTTGTTTTGGTTTAATTTATCCTCTCATCTTTGCTTATTTAAAGTATGAAAATGTTAAAATTTGTATTTTTGTCACAAAATTGAGGATAAAACTGGGTTGTATAAGAAAATGCTATTGAATAAAGTGTTGAAAAATAAACAATAGCTACTTCTTTGTAGAAAAAAAAGTACCTATTCAATATAACGAATAGACCTTGGACATTATATCATTCGTTATACTGGACCTCCACTGTATATATAAGCTTTACCGATCTTACTCACAGTTCTCGAGTTATTACGGAAGTTCATGGGTAAAAAAAAGAGACACGAAGAAAACATTAAAATATTTGAAGTGCTCCTATGTGCATTAGTAGGTTTGTTTGGTAAATTCACAAACGCATCATTGCAGAAATGATGCACAATCATTCCCGCCAAACATTTATAAATGCATCAAACCAGCATCACTTTTTGCTTAACGTGTATAAACGGTTAGTGGCCACAAAACGTTTCTTATTTATACACGATGACTCATTTGGACTTTTTCTATCAAACTAATAAAGTCCAACGTTTCTTTTAAGACTAAGGTTGAGTTAGCCCAAATTTTTGGGGTTGGGGTTAGCTATTCCGATGACTACGAACTGAAAACTGCGAAAGATATGTATGCCATACACTGCTAATTTTATCTTTTACCTTGCGGCAGGCAACACCGGCATTTGAACAGATAAACTAAGACGGTGTCCACATTGGGTATGAAAAAGTGGATTTCTAATGACTTTTCAGTATTCACATCTCACTTCAATGAAGGAGTTGGAGCGAGATTTGAATACTGAAAAGTCATTAAAAATCCACTTTTTCATACCCAATGTGGACACCGTCTAATTTCTTAAATATTTAAACTAAACCTACGAAATATGTTTTTTAAGACAAAAAATCCTATAATCCCATGTTTGCAAAAACTGATCTGGTATCACTCCAACCAACCATTTCAAATCAACGCTTTTTCTTACACCCAAGCGCACGACTAAACCAACACACATACATCCCAATATCGAATAGGCAGTTATTTTTTTCGAAAATACAGGTCAAAAAAACAAAAAACATACACAATAAAAAACAATCACCGACGCGACGCAAGCTGATGCACCCTATTCGCCCGACCGATTAAGGAATAAAATAAAAAAATATGACCTTTGTGCTTGTTTCCACCCTTTCATTAAAATTTAATTTAATATTGTTCTTGAACCACCAAAATAATCTTGTGGATAAAATAATAAAAATTACGCAGAATGGAAAACCATAAAATTTTATATTTTCTCTACACTATGAACGGTAGAACGAAAAAAAACTGAATTACCTTTTTCGATGAAAAAATTAAAATTGGCGCCAAACTTTTGCAGAAATTCTGATGAAAATTAATTTATTGAATAAAATTTCAAAAAAACATGCAATTATTAGCAAAAAAAATGGGAAAATTTAGGTTTAAAGTAAAAAACTTTTGCAATGGGCGAGAATCGTCAAAAACGCAAAGAAAAATGACGCCGATTCCAAAATAAACGCCATTATTAATTTTAATAACTCTCTTGCGAAAGTTTCAATAAATTCTAAAATAAATTAAATTCGTGTTGCAATTTGGTAAAATTAAAGAAAAAAAAGTATAATATACTTACATTTTTTTAATTAAATTTGATGAATGGGGTAATTTATATTAATTATTTTCTTGTTGAAAATTTCTTTCTTTTCAATGTTTTCCTCACAAGCGCACGACCTCTTTCTTCAACAACACAATCAAATTTAATTCTGAATTCTGGCATCGGCTTGTACGTGTTCGCGCCGGTAAACACAAAATTTGATTTTGGCAAAAGCAACAAGGCAAACAGAGACAGATAGTTTTTTTGCGTTGTCAAAATTTTGGCGCCATCTCTTGGATGTTTTTATTCGTTCAGGTGACAAGAGTTAGCTGTCTAATGCTGGCAGCACATGGACAACTATGTTGGGGTTTTGGTTAGATTACTTTTAAACGATGCAACTCCACTTTGGGGCTCTAGGACGCTGTTTGAATTGGGAAGATTATATTGATTTTATTTGACAAATAGTCCCCTATTACACGATGATTCTTTGCGTCTGACTCTTGTCAAAATTCAATGAGTGCGAAGGCGAAATACGATGCTTTTCCTCCTTCGCACTCATGAAAATTCGAAAAGAGTCAGACGCAAAGAATCATCGTGTAATAGAGGTCATATGGCTTGAAGAATGCTTGATGGATTAAAGTCATTTGCGTTCACATTTAACAAACATGCTGTCAAACATCAGTTCTTCAGAATCGCTAAAAAAGCGCACACAATTTTTTGAATTCTCTGCGAAAACTGGTTCGAACTGAAATTATTTTCTTTTTCCATGAGTCCACATATTCGCAATTGGATTTCTTTAAATTTGTCCAAAACATTAGACATGCTTTGTGTTTTCTTTTTAAATTCTTCTCTTTTACCTGGAGGCCACACGAGCGAGTACTCGGTAGCTTGTAAGGTACATACATAAAATGTCAAATCACTCGCCGCTCTACTCGCTTCACAACTGGGTGCGAAATAGGCAAGCTAGTTGACAAGTGAACAGGAAAAGCTTCGATGTATAAGTGAACTCGAAAGCGATTACTCGCCCGTGTGCAATAAGTATTTTCACAGGCCCTGGTTAAGTGAAGATAATCAACCAATATTGGCTGATTAGCGATTTCGATAAACTCAATCTATGGATTCATTGACTAAAATTATGGCTAGCAAGCACGTATTCACCAAGTTACTTGTCACAATAATCATCGATTAAAGGTGATTAGCTGTGAACAACCTGGCCATTAATCTGCCATGTCTCTGGTTAACTTCAACATATGTATTTCAAGAAATTCTCTCCAAAATCGCAATTTTAGCATACAGCCATCTTTATATTTTTCTTTTCTCTTTCAAAACTTTTTAAAATTAAATTTCATCCGTTTGGGGGAGCGTTATTTCACATTTTCAAATTCGAATCAATAATCAATAAACTGTGTTTGTCAAACATATTTGAGTACATATATGTGAACCTCTAATGGCTTCAAGAAAGGAAAGCCTAAGCCAGTTAACGAGCGAGTTGGAAAAGTAACGAGGAATATAGCGAAGGGTGACGCTTTATTGCGTAGGTTAGTGCAAAATGTTACTAAAAACACACATTTTCTGGTAAGTGACCTTTACTTTGTTTAGCGGAGGAATAAGCAACATATTTTCTTTATTTTTAATGGCATGAGCATCAAAATAATTATTTTCCATACAATTTTTGTCTATGCACAGTATATTAATAAATTGTTTTTTTTTAAGCCTAGTACGCAGATCGAGACAAAATTTATCCCCCATATAAAATTTTTCCCAGGACAAATTTTATCTCGGATTTTTTTCCTAGCGGTACGCAGCTCCAGCGCAAAATTTGACAGTTGCAACCGCTGTACGATAAAAGGTAAAATAAAGTCACCACTTAATTTCAAACATTAGGTCTGATCCTTTACTTTGGGTTTCTGTGATTTTTAGTCCAAACTTGTGTCAAAATATTTTTTTTATATGAACTTTGACACGACTTTGGACTGAAATGCGCAGGAATGCACAGAAAATCACAGAAATTCAAAGTAAAGGAACAGACCTATTATTTTCGAAATCATTTATATGCTTAAATGACATTTTTTAGTTGATAGCCTGACAAATAGGGAAAGAACTATTTTTTCACGAAAAAGTTTATTTTTAGATTCAAATGTCAGCCCATTACCCTAAGATCACTTTATTCCAGATTAGTTAAAAAATTTCAAATATTTCGGAATTCTTAGAGGTTTTTCTAGTCCAACGACATCGTAGCCATCTTTCAATGGAATTTGACAGTTAATGGCTCTAAAGATGGGGGCAAAGTATATTTTGATGAAAATAATTTATTTTAATCCAAAAATCAACCAATTGCCCTGAAATCACTTTTTTGGGAAGAAGTAAAAAAATATCAAAAGTTTCGGAATTTTTTAATCCATCGACATCGTAGTCATCCTTCAATATAGTTTGACAGATCGGGGACAAACTATATGTTGACGGTCAAAATTGTATTTCGATCCAAATTGTAATATAAAATCGTTTTGTCTTTGCTCGATCTGCGTATTTGGCTTTACATTTCAAAATTTAGTTTGTAATTGGAGCTCCCTTCTTTTCACTTTTTTTAATCTAAGTTTTCCATACTAATATAATGTGGGTATTCATGCAACAGCGTAAAGTCATCGTAAACGTTATGTAAAGTTTAAAATTTTCGTATGGAAAATTTGACAGATTTACGAAGTTTAAAAATTTTCCTATATGTTTACGGCGACTTAACGCTGTTGCATGAATACCCTGAATAATTTAGGTAGATATAATAAAAGATAAATCTTAGGTGTGCTTTAAGTAAGTTGAAATTTTAAGCTGTCAATACCCATGCGAAAATAAACCCAAGCTTGCGAAAATTGGTGAACATTTTCGAGCACAAACAGACATCTTTCTTATTTACGTAACGATGGCGCAGTGAAAAATCAGAATCTGAGGCCAGTTACATACCTCTATTGTAACCTCTGACTTTGATGTTGATATATTGCACAATTTCAAGAACTCAATTCCAAAATTACTCCAGAATATTAATGAGGTGATAATAAATTAATTTTTTTTAAATTTCTCGACAAACTATTCGTTTTTTTTCAGAAAAATGTAAAGATACAAATAGTAGCTTATGTAATTCTACACAAGAAAAGCACATAATTTTTTTCATACAGTCAATAGATTCAGAGAAAATCGTGTAAGAACTTAATGGTGGAGCAAATTTTGTCAACAAATTTAAATGGAAAACTGCAAAAATCGTGGCGATTCCAAAGAAAGGTGTAAGGAACATGGTTACCAACTACAGGCCGATATCCCTCCTCAATAACCTAAGTAAGATCTTGGAAGAGCTGATACTCAGGAAGCTCAAGAAGTTCTGCGAAGAGACCAACATCATCCCGGACATGCAGTTCGGTTTTCGGGAAAAGCATTCCACTCTGCATCCGCTCCTGAAGTTCCATCATGACATCACCACAGCTTTGAACAACCATCGAGTTACCGTCGGATGCTTTCTGGATGTCGAAAGAGCATTCGACAGTGTATGGATTGAAGCCCTTATCCATAAACTCAACTTACTAGGCTTTCCTTCAGCACTAATACAAATTATTTTCTCTTTTCTTTCTTCCAGGAACTTTTTCGTACAACTGGAGAATTGCAAATCGACAGTGAAGAGCATCAGGGCGGGAGTTGCCCAAGGGTCGAAGCTTGGACCACTTCTATACAACATCATGACCTCTGACCAACCAACCTCAAGTGAATGCGAGAACCTTCTCTTCGCTGATGACTCGCTCACATACTACTCATCATTATCGCCATTAACAGCTGTCCTGTATCGCCATTAACAGCTGGAGCTTGTCTTCTTCAGACAACCAGGAGGCAGACGAGGCCGCTCAGCTGGAAACTGCAGAAGCATCACCCTAGCACTCCCAGATGGAACCAGATTACCAGCCAAGCGCAGTGCCAAGTACCTGGGCATAAACTTCAACGAGCTGCTGAGATTCAACCCACATTCACGGACTGTCCTTAAAAAATCAAACTTTTTCTTCCATCGCCTCTGATTGCGAATGAATGGACTGTATTTTATGTAGGTTTTGTTAAAAAATGTTTTATGTTTTGTCCTAGTTAAAATGTCTGTTGAATTAATAAAAGTAAAGGCGAGAGTTCAAACAAAAGTATAAACTATTAGGTATATTTAATTTATATGTATGTAAAATTACTACAATGATACACAATTTGTTACCAAGGTCTGCACAGCTTAACGATCGAATTCCAAGAGATCGATGCTAGCAAAAATTATTGTTTGGAAGTTAAAAGAATATGAGTACAAAAGAAAATTAAGAATTGAGTGACAATATGTAACTGTGCTGATAAGAGTGTATGTGCATGAAAACTAACATTAGATTTAAGTAGGCAAAAAAAATATAATAACTGCAATGATTTAAGAAGTTAGAAAAAATAACATAGGGAATGATTGAAATGTTTGGCAATATGATAAGTTTTATAAATTTTGTTTGAATTAAAGTGTGAATGATTTTAAATGCAAAATTGAATGAAATTAATAATTAAATGATATGAATGAATGAAATTAGATTTTAAATTTATGTTGATCAATCTTAAACATCCCGGCCCCCCTGGAACGAGTTTCAGGACATAGGGACTAGAGCCAGCTTGGTGATTGGGCGTACAAATGTTCCACCAGTCGTCTTTACAGTTGCAACTCTTACATGGCCATCAGAACCTGGAGTTGTAGCTTCGATTCTGCCGAGTAGCCACTTTGTTGGCGGAAGATTTGGCTCCTTTATGATGACAAGATCAGCTTGTTTTAGATTTGGAGTGGACCTTTTCCATTTTGGTCGTTCTTGAAGGGTGGTGATATATTCCATATGCCACCGCTTCCAAAATCCTTGTACCATATTTTGGAGGTGATTCCAGTGGGCGAGTCGGTTAATTGGCGTATTTAAAGTGGTTGGCTCTGGAACAGCAGTAAACGGCTCACCTATAATAAAATGAGCTGGGGTTAATGGGTTTAAATCATGATCTGATAAAACACAAAGTGGACGAGAATTAAGGACAGCTTCAATTTGAGTAAGAACTGTATAAAGTTCTTCGAAAGTTAATGTTGTTGCTCCGATTACTCTTCGCAGGTGAAACTTGACGGACTTGACACCTGCCTCCCACAGACCAACAAATCCTTTGCGATGGTAGGTTACCCATGAGCTGCGAAGTTGTAGCCTTTCGTAGCTTGAAGCACTTGTTGCAATCAAAAACAATCTTTCGGGTAAGGTTTCGACATCCCAAAATCCAAAACTGCTGTCTTACAATGGCGAACGTTGCGGAAACGCCTGGATGTAAGTTGCCTTTATGAGTATCTTCTATAATAAGAGAAGAGAAACGGTTAGTTGGTAGAATATAAGGATGTTTGATATTAAAAGATATGTTAGCATTTTTTATTCTCCCTCCTACTCTGAGAAGACCTTTGCTATCAAGAAACGGAGAGTATTTTAGAAGTTTTGATTTTAGGGGTAATTGGTTTTTATTTTTAAGGGCGCGAGTACCGAGTACCTTAACAAACGTTTTTGAGCGGTCTGTGTCAAAAATAGAGTACTCACAGTCTTCTTTTGAAAGAGAAGCTAGAAGAGGCCAACAGTTTGAGCTCCATTTTCGCAGCTGAAGTTTGGCCATGGAAAGAAGAGAAACTAGTTCCGACTGCAATTCAATGAGTTCTTTAGTTGATTTTGCCCCAGTCATTACGTCATCAACATAAACATCTTCCAAAAGAACACGGGCTGCTTGTGGATATTCCGTTTTGTAGTCTTCTGCAAGCTGTTTTAGAATACGAACGGACAAAAATGGAGCGGATGCAGTACCGTACGTAACAGTACATAAACGATAGTGTTCGATTTCTTTCGAAGGAGAATCACGCCAAACAATACGCTGATAGTCAGTGTGCGAATCATCTATCCAAATTTGACGAAACATCTTAACCACGTCCGCCGTGAATACAAAAGGATGTTGTCGAAACCGTAAACACACACCTATCAGGTCACGTTGAATAGGAGGGCCTATTAACAAGGTACTGTTCAAAGACTTTCCTGCTGAGTCTTTGGCTGAACCATCAAAAACGACGCGCAGTTTTGTGGACGAGCTGTCCGGCTTCAGCACTGCGTGATGTGGAAGATAATAGCACCTGCCATTAGAAGTGCTGATTTCTGCACGAGGTATCTGCGTCATATGACCTAAGTCGATATATTCTCGCATAAAATCAGAATACATCTCTCGCAATTTAGAATTTTGAGAAAACCGGCGTTCCATTGCGTGGAGACGAGAAATAGCGAGAGAAAGAGTATTTTCAAAGGATGGATTTGGTGTTTTAAATGGAAGCTGAACAACATACTTCCAATCCGAAGAACGAGAAAATGTCTGCCGGAAATGTTCTTCTGCTTTGTCAACAACAAGTGAATGATTTTCTGGAGCAACCTCTTCCAGCTCCCAAAAACGTTGTAACAAAGCATCTATATCGACTGTAGAGTGAAAAGAAGTGAAATGATTCGATTCCTCTGCTTCGAAGAACTGTCCCGTTATGACCCAACCAAACGATGTGCTTTGAGCGATTGGGCACCCATCAGGACCACGAATTTGTCCAGCCTTAAGAATGCTCCAAAGCTTATCACCACCAAGAAGAACATCAATGGGAGCAGCGATATTAAAGTTTGGATCAGCGAGTTCAAGATTTGAAATATGAGGCCAAGAAGAAACGTCTATGGATTTCGATGGTAAATTTGAAGTCAATTTATCCAGTATAAAGGCATCAACGAATAAATTTGACGAGTTGAAACGAGAATGAAGATTAAGCGATATTCTGCCTTTTGTGTATCCTATTTCTTTCGACGATAAACCCACAATAGGGATTCTGGAATGATTTCGATGATACCCAAGTTTTTGAGCGAAAGATTCAACAACGAAAGTAGATTGTGACCCGGAATCAAGAAGTACACGACAGTCTATAAAATTTCCTTGAATATCTTGAATTTTAGCCAAGAGAGTTGGAAGAAGAGTTTTCTTTCGACAGCTAAATTCAAGCGAATGATTACTCACAAGCGGAAAACTTGTAGCAAGATTTGAAGACGAAGATTGCGATTGATTCGAAGAGTCGGAAGTAGAAGATGGAGACTTATTGATTGCATCTTCGGGATGCACAAGCGAATGGTGGCGTGATTTACACACCCGACAACGAAAGGAGGAATGACATTTATGCGAAGAATGTCCAGCACGAAGACAGTTAAAACATAAAGAATTTGCCTTTGTAAAACTTCGTCGAGATTCAATGTCTAACGCGACGAACTTCGCACATTGCGGGAGTATATGATTTTCTTTACACATTGGGCACTTGGATTGTGAATTTGAATCCGAAGGCCCAGCTAAATGAGCTCGAATGTTGCTGGATTGTTTTGTCCGCGCTGTAACCGAACGACTACTAACAGATTGACACGCTTCAAGAGCATCGCACCGCTCTTCTAAGAATTGTAAAAATTCTATAATTGTGCAGTCTTCACGAGACCCAATATGTTCTGCCCAAGATTGTTTCGAATTGGGATCGAGTTTGTTCAACAACAAATAAATTAGCCACGGGTCGCGGCCCGACTTGTCCAACGCATTGAGACCACGCACTACTTCATCTGCACCGTCAGAAATTTTTCTTAAAGTTTGTACATTACAAACACTGGTAGTAGGAAGCGATAAGAAAGTTTCAATAAATGATTGAACGATTAATTGGCTACGATCGTAACGTCTTTCGAGGCGATCCCATGCTTCCGTATAGTTCGCATCGCATATACTAATATGCTTGATAAGATTGGCTGCATCACCCCGCAGGTAAGATTTCAAGTAATGAAACTTATGCGTTGGACTAAGATTCTTCTTAGTGTCCACCGATCCAAGAAAAAGATCTCGAAATGAAGGCCAATCCTTGTAGCTTCCGCTAAATGGTGGCACAACGATAGATGGAAGCTGTGTAGTATTCGTATTACTAGACGACGACGAATGAGATGAATTAAGTTTTTCTAAAAATACTGATTGCTGATCAGCTAAACGATCTAAAGCCGATGTTTTTTCAGAAGATTCATTGGAAAAAACCCTATCACGAATAGCTTTAACTATTTGGGCATTAGTTACAAAATATTTTGTTTCATATGCCGAAAATTCATTTTCGATTTCATCGACTTCATCTTCTTTTGATTGTTCGAGAATCTCGTTATGAAGCACTGAAAATTCTGACCACGCGGTCTCTAGCTTATTCAATCGAATTTCTAGCATTTCGAGAGATGTGGATTCTTCAATCGTATCCACAAATGCTGCTGCCCGAGTTAAACGCCCTTTTGCGTTGCCACATTTTATCTTCAATGCACTCGACATGGCACAATTAATTGTTTTAATAATTAAAATAAAAAAAAAATAACCGAATGTTTGTTCGTTACCGAAATACTGAAAACAGTATAAATTCTGATTTAATTTAAATGTCGATTGAAATCAATTTGTTCGATTATTGATCGCATTTAATCGCACACGAATTGCACTAAATCACATGAGGAGTTACGAAGTACATATAGATATCATACAATCCATATATGTAACTTCGAACTCATTTAATTAAACTTTTCGATCAAATTTGTTTTTTATAAATGTCGTCTTTTAATTCGGCTGCGAAGGACCACTAATGATTGCGAATGAATGGACTGTATTTTATGTAGGTTTTGTTAAAAAATGTTTTATGTTTTGTCCTAGTTAAAATGTCTGTTGAATTAATAAAAGTAAAGGCGAGAGTTCAAACAAAAGTATAAACTATTAGGTATATTTAATTTATATGTATGTAAAATTACTACAATGATACACAATTTGTTACCAAGGTCTGCACAGCTTAACGATCGAATTCCAAGAGATCGATGCTAGCAAAAATTATTGTTTGGAAGTTAAAAGAATATGAGTACAAAAGAAAATTAAGAATTGAGTGACAATATGTAACTGTGCTGATAAGAGTGTATGTGCATGAAAACTAACATTAGATTTAAGTAGGCAAAAAAAATATAATAACTGCAATGATTTAAGAAGTTAGAAAAAATAACATAGGGAATGATTGAAATGTTTGGCAATATGATAAGTTTTATAAATTTTGTTTGAATTAAAGTGTGAATGATTTTAAATGCAAAATTGAATGAAATTAATAATTAAATGATATGAATGAATGAAATTAGATTTTAAATTTATGTTGATCAATCTTAAACAGCCTCTATTCGCTGATGAAAAAAAGAATTGGACTAAGCCAGCAGACAAAAGTTCTAATGTACAAGCAACTTCTGAGACCAGTCATCAGTTACAGCTTCCCAGTTTGATTCACTATCTCCAAAACAGCCATGAAGGAATTACAAATATTCAAAAGGAAAATTCTGAGGATATGCACTGGGCTTCATTTCGATCGTCAGCGGCGCAAACATTTCAAGAACGAGCAACTCTACTCTGAAGCCAAGGTAGTCCCCCTGGACAAGTACTTATTGCTATCTGCAGATAAACTGGTTAGAAACATCGCCAACCACCCTAATCAACTGATGAGAAGGATGATAAACCAACAACGACATCCGGAACAAAGGTACCTAGGCGCCAAGGAAATTCTGGATATAACTACAACAACCAACGATGAAGCAGGACACTTCTACTCTGACCCAGGGTCAGCACATTACCGTGGCTAAACGCCAACTCTACCTAGGCGCCAAGGAAATTCTGGATATAACTACAACAACCAACGATGAAGCAGGACACTCCTACTCTGACCCAGGGTCAGCACATTACCGTGGCTAAACGCCAACTCTATCCCCCATCCTATATAAATGCACTGCCACTGGACAACCGGGACTGAACAACCCGAGGACGACAAAGTCAAACCGACTTTTATATTAAGTTTTCACATATTATAAATCTTATTTGTATTCAAAATTTTACCAATGTATACCGTTAGGCCCCTTATGTGCCAACAAAATTTTATTATTTATCAATGTATCTAATAGTTATAAATTATTTTTAAGCCAATTGTAAATAGAAATGTTCAATAAAGCAAAATTGAATTGACAAATCTCCAGGCAATTTTTGAAATTTCCTTTGAAAATCTATTGGTTGAACACACCTAAACCTAGATGTGAAAGAAAATGTCAAAAAATCTCCTCAAATCCTCGACCGGGGAGATTCTGTTCGCCCCTCTTTCCTCCTGCCCTTCTCACCCAGGAACTAAAAGTTGCTGGCAACTCAGTTTCCTCGTGTGAAAGGGCACAAAGCTCTCCAGCTAAATTCAGCTTTGTCGGAGTTTTTTCGAAGTGTTGCCACTTTTTTGTATAATTTTCTTAGGCTAAAGTCGACGGTTCTTGGTTTTTACGCCCGTCTTACACTAAATTAGAGCCTAAACGGGTGAACATATCGTCACCTGATTGCAAGAACTAGGTAATGCTATGTTCCCACCAAAACAAAATCCGAGATTTCAGCTAAAAAATTTCGAGATTTCAAATGGGTGGAGCAGAATTTCATGGAGATTTCTTTGAAATCCAGAGTTTTTATTGAGATTTCGTTTAAATTTCTATGAAATTTTTTCCCAGCAGTTCAAAATATGAAAAGTTTTCAACCGAAATCTGGATTTCGTTTTGGTGGAAAATTAGCATAACTCAATTTTATAAATTTTGGAGATAACAACGTTCATAGATACCTAGCTATTTGAGAACGTGAGAAAGTTTAATTTTTTTGTTTCTTAAACTTTACAAATGTCATATATTTGTCTACAGCAGACAAAAATTTGACAAAAAGTCTTGAAAAGTGTACAAAATAATACCGGTTTTTCCGAGATATATATATAAAAATAGAAAATTGAGTTACCTAGTTTTTGCAATCAGGGGACGATATTTTCTTCAAATTTGAACCAGAATTCTTCAAAGGCTATCTTCATATTAGGGGTATTCATACAACAGCGTAAAGTCATCGTAAACGTTGTAAACTTCGTAATTCTGTCACAATTTGTATGGAAAATTTGACAAAACTACGAAGTTTACAACTTTACAATATTTACGACTAGTTTACGCTGTTGCATGAATACCCTTATTATAAAGGGTCCGCCAAATAACTTTTTTTTTTTTTTAAATGCTACTACTACATAGCTTCGGCTGTGTGGCACGTAGCGCCATCCTGTTGAAACCAAATGTTGCCAATATCCTCCTCTTCAATTTTTGTGAACAAAAATTCGTTCAACATGGCCCGATTACGATCGCCATTGACTGTAACGGCCACTCGAAGAAAAATGGCCCAATTATGCCTCTGGACCAAAATCCGCACCAAACAGTGACTTGTTTTGGGTGTATCGGATTTTCAATGGCGTGCGGGTTTTCTGTGCCCCAAATGCAACAATTTTGCTTGTTTACATACCCGCCAAGATCAAAATGAGCTTCATCTGAAAAGATGATTTTTTGGCAAAATCGGCATCTTCTCTAAGTCGATCGCAGGCCCACTTAGCGAAGCAGCCATTTGAATGAAATTATTTTTCATTATTAACCGGAAGGATTGTACTTTCAAATAAAAAAGAAATTTGAGAAAATATTCAGTAGTTTTTTCTTATAGCATTTTCAAAAAAAAAAGTTATTTGGCGGACCCTTTATTTCACATTTGAAGAAAATCGGTAAAATCGTTTAGTCTCTACCTCAATGTACATAAAGTGGACGTAAGGACGCAAATTTTAAAATGGAGTTATCATATTTCTACCAAACACCAGTGAAATCGTAGAGGGGAAAGTTATAATCGAAAACTAGTATTTCAGTGTTAAAGGCCTCCTATATCTGAAATCTGTTTTTTAGATTTAAAAAGATGTTGTGTTCACACTGGAATTCAAAAGCTTAGATTATTCTTTAGGCGAACATCATAAACAACTCAACCAAAAATCAGAACTCTCGGATCTAACGCAAGGTCCATACTTCATATGAGAAGACAAGGCTATTACTGGACTACTTTTTCTTATAGAAAATTATATGATCTACAAGGTTTGTGTGAAGTGCTTTTTAATAGCATTTACCGTTAAAAAGTGATAACCGAAAAAACAATTTGTTGACATTTGACCTTGAATAATTCTAACGCGCACACGATTTGTCAATGGACTTTTGGGTGTGAGTATTCCTTATACCAAAATAAAGGTTATTGGAATATATTAAACAATAAGATTTAAAATGATCTAAAAAAAAACTTTAAAGTTTAATTTAAAAAAAAAAAAAATTAATTTATTTAATTTTAATAATTTCACAACATATTTTATTTTATTGTTTTTTGTGAGCGATGAGTTTTTGGTTATCATAGAACCATCATCGGGCTTACTTGGCCCGAAAAAATTAAATATGTTGTGATTATTAAAATTAAATAAATTAAAATTGTTTTTTTTTAAATTTTAACTTTAAATTTTTTTTAACCATTTTAAATCTTATTGTTTGATATATTCTTATAAAACGCAACATGGAGACCACACCACAAAGAAAAGGTTATTGCATTTTAAAATCTTCACTTGGATTATTTCCGCAGTTGAAGTACATTTTGCCTAGGCTACAAGTTTTGTATCAAATAGTTTTCTAAAGCGTTTGCCATTTAAAAGTTCTATGGAGAAAAAACAATTTTTTTGATATTCGACAGTGCATACTTTAATACTTCCACGATGAACTTTTTGGTGAGTATTTCTTATGCCAAAGATAATTGTAAGAACAACTCAGATTTATTTCACAGATTGGCCTTTTTGTAGTTCAATTTTCCTGTTTTAATAACCCAACAATTCTTTTTCTTTAAATATAATTTATTATTTATAGCTTTGGAAGCTTAATGTAGATCACCCTGTATTCAAAGGCATCATCGTCAAACTCAAACAATTTCCAGACTCAAATGTATATTCGAGAGCAAAAAAAGAAAAACAAACATATTCAAGTGAATGTGCAAGATTTGACTTCCTTTTAGTTTTCTATGTTTGTCCATCATGTTTAAGGGGATATAGAAGAAAGATTGGTATTTCTTGAAATTATATGAATTAAAAAAAAAATAAAATCCACCCCAAAGTGTACAAAAATATTATAACTTAAAGTCCGGTCATACGCATGCATATTCATCCCATGCTGCGTTCATGTCAGAAGGGAGCAAAGTATAAAAAGAAGTTAAATAACAAAGATATAACATATAACGTATATTCCCCGATATTATCCTGAGCACATCTGCGTATTGAAAGATGGCGCGCAGTATGTGTATTCCTTTTTTCCTCCTTTTTATTTGTAAGTGCAGCCTTACGAAAAAATTTCTACCATCCACGAAGTCCTCCATCTCTAAAAAGGCTTCTTTCTGTTCTCTGGAGAGCTAGATACTGGCATAAAAGTCAAATACGCGATACGAGTAGGAAGGAACGCTTTGGCTTTGGTTTCGATAGTGTACTAAGTGGAGAACAAATAAAATAAAAAAATAATTAACGATATTTCTTTCGGTGAGTTAGGATAAAAATAGGTAAAAATGTTTTTTTTTTAACTATCCTAGAATGCTAGAATAAACTAGCTTAGCTATTAAAATTTTTTCTATCAATCTAACGACTCCATGTATTTGTACATGGTACATCCCATCTTATGTTTCTTTGTTGATGAGAAAAATCTATTATTAATGGACGTTAATTAATAATAAGAAATTTTCTTTGATAAGAGATTTGATAAATAAAATAATTCGATAAAGCAATTTAAAAATAATTCTTTAATTTTTTTGTGAGAGGCTAAGATAGAAAGTAAAAAAGTGATATCGATTTGAATGAATAATTGTACTCTGTCTCGGTTGAAATTGAACTGTCCTAAGACCAACTACTCCTTATCATTTTGCCACTGACTATTTTATTGCTGGTATTTTTTCTTCATAATGTAATATATGGAATAAAGTGAAGTTCTGGAAAGAAAATTTCTTAATACAAATGAAGAAAAAGGAACCATTATAAATAACCAGGTCCTTAAGGATATATCCTTCAAAAACAGAACTTCATAAATACGCTTTCTAATATGTTGACAGTGCATACAATTGATTTTATTTTTGAGACAAAAATTGAGTTTAATATGCAAAGAATTTCTATACGTATGTATATACTAGCAGGATTAATGTTCCCTTCTAGATACTTGTTGTAGATACACGAACAATATTCATGCGCCTAGCAAAGCAAGTGCGCGCTTATGTTTCGCTGTAAACAATTTTTTGTTCCATACCTATTTGAAATTTTGTTTATTATAGGTTCATGGAATTGGCTTATATTGGCAGTGTACTATGAGTTATAAAGAGAGACAGTTATATTTTGTGATATAAAAGCAATTTATTTACGATGCATGTACTGGTATGTAAATATGCTGGGCATCCATCTCACTATAGTGTACTGTACTGACGCAATTTCATTGTGCCATCAGTGCTGTCGAAAAAATATAAAAACCAAATTACCCAAGGAAAGATGGTGCAGAGGGTTAAAAGTGGGGTTGGGTACCCGAGCCTCAAATCCAAAAGCCCCAAATCAAAATCCCCAAACCAAAATCCACAAACTAAAATCCACAAAAACAAAGTCCTTAAAACCAAAATCCACAAACCAAAATCCACAAATCAAAATCCACGAACCAAAATTCACAAAACCAAAATCCATAAAACCAAAATCCACAAAACCAAAATCCACAAAGCCAAAATCCACAAAGCCAAAATCCTTAAAGACAGATTACCCATAGCTGAAGTATGTTTGGCGCGCGCCAATCATACTTCAGCTATGGGTAATCTGTGTTTAAGAAAATGAAAAATTAATAATAAAAAATAATTTTTTTTTGTAGTTTATGTAGTGTGTACGAGTACATAGTGATAATATTTTAGGCAATGAATTTTAGGAACTCAACTTTCCCGATTTTTGATTGTTTTGATATTGTCTTTCTTGTTTATTTTAGAATATTTTTTGGCCATTATTTTTTGTTTGTTTTAAGTACCTCTGGCTATTTTTTCTATGGTAGTAGTAACAACAATCTTTTTTTGGATAGGTCTTCAATTAAAGAATAAAGCCCGGAGTATTTTTTCAGCGATGGCCTTGAGGTTGCGGTGGTGGGGCCAGGCCTCAATAGAATTTTGTGTACAGGGAGAGTTTCTCCTTAGATTGTCAACAACCAACCAAAATTCTGGATCGTATTCCAATATTTATGCCACAAGTATGTATGCATAGGGAATTTTACGAATCTGCCAATTTCAAGAATGATAGCTTTCGGAAGTGTTAAATTGCGAGGTGCAAGCGAAAAAATACAATTCCACGGCCAATTTGGATATGATAAATTAGCCACAGTCCCAATTTTGACGTTTGTAAATGAACGAGAGAGTTATATATTTGTTAGAGAATTCTATTGGGGATCTGGTTTTGTGGATTTTGGATATGTAGATTTTGGATTTGTGGATTTTCGATTTGTGGATTTTGGATTTGTGAATTCTGAATTTATGGATTTTGGATCGGGGATTTTGGTTCGTGGATTTTGGGACTGGGGATTTCAAATTTGTAGATTTTTAAAAGTGTGGGGATTTTGGATTTGTGGATTTTATTTTTGGAGATTATGTCGGTATACCTTAAAAGTGCATAAGCCAAAAGTCCATATTAGGCTTTTGGCTCACTTGAGTGGGTGGATTATAAACTTATAACCGACCCAGGTGGGCAAATAGTTCAGAAAAATTCTTGTGCACTACTCGCCCATCGTTTATGGAGTTTTGGCCCATAGCCTATTGAATAGACCGGAAAATGACAGGTATAAAGGAACAATTACGTGCAAGGGTTTTTATTATTGAATATGTTTGTTTGGCCCATAAGCATGCTTAAAACCAAAAATGCTACTAAATTCACCCATGCGTTTCTGAGAGAATGGTCACACTGGCCACTTTTCAGTATTTTTGGTATAACTTGAAAACTAAGCGGAATTGGACAATTTTACATATAATACTTTTTGTTAAAAATTAAATTTTCTATTGGAACGGATAGTTAAAAAAATTTTACGAAAAAATTTAAGCAGGAAAAGTAAACAAAACCAACATAAAAAAAAATCAAAAAATCAAGGATATCTAAATTTTTTAATAAATTGTGCATAACTTTTTTTGAAGCAAAGATAGAGTCAAGACATGCACAGACAAAACAAAGTAAAGACTAAAGGCCTTAATATGGCATGTTCAAAAATTAATGTTTGTTCAAAATTGACAGAGATATTCCCATTCAAACCTTATCATTTCTTATAATTTTTCTCAGTTTTGGCCCGAAAGTCCCTTTTTCGGTACAATATGGCAAATTTCACTTTCGTAAAAATGTTCGAAATCAAAATTTTGATATAATATGACATTAGAACTAAAGAGAATTTATAAAAAGGATGAAAGTTCGCAATTTCGTATTTCAGTTGTTTTTAAATGCGTTCAGACCTACAGACCGAACGGCTGGTCCGATTAACATAAGATTTGGTATTAGGTGCTAGGAACGTTAAATTTGTCAAAAATAGGCTTTTGGGCAAAAACTGTGGAAAATGATAAGAAATGGTAAAGTTTGAATGGCTATATCTCTGTCAATTTTTAAATAATATGGCTTTCTTAACTTGTCATATTAAAGCCGTAAGACTCAAAATTACTTTTTTCATGAATGTCTTGAGCGTATCTTTGCTCCGAAAAAAGTTATGCGTAATTTAGAAAAAAATTTAAAAATCTTTGATTTTTCGATTTTTTTTATGTTGGTTTTTGTTTACTTTTCCTGCTTATTTTTTTTTTTAACTTTCCAAACTATCCATTTCGATAGAAAATTTAATTTTGAACAAAAAGTATTATAGGTAAAATTGTCAAATGCGGCTTAGTTTTCGAGTTATACCAAAAATACTGAAAAGTGGCCAGTGTGACCATTCTCTCAGAAACGCATGGGTGAATTTAGTAGCATTTTCGGTTTTAAGCATGCTTTTGGGCCAAGCAAACATATTCAATAATAAAAACCCTTGCACGTAATTGTTCCTTTTTAAAAGGTCTATTCAATAGGCTACCACTACTAAAATAAGTATTACAAATATTTCTGCACTGTTTTTAAAGGGTGATGATATAAATGCGGCTTAAATAAAAATAAAAATACATAATTGAAAAATGTATATTTGCTTTGTTTTTTGTGATAAGCTATTTATTTTTTATTTTTTTAGATGATTTTTGAGAAATTTGAATTTTTAAAAATTCAATCAAATTACCTAATTGAATTTTTCAAAAATATAAAAATTCTTTTATCACGAGACTTCGATTCGATAATTATTTCTCTTTAAACTTTTCTTATTAACTTTTGTGATAAACGAAATTTTTTATATTTTTCGAAATGAAATTGAATTTATTGAATTTTTCAAAAATTCAAAGTTCA
This sequence comes from Dasysyrphus tricinctus, assembly GCA_963921185.1. Taxonomy (NCBI): domain Eukaryota; kingdom Metazoa; phylum Arthropoda; class Insecta; order Diptera; family Syrphidae; genus Dasysyrphus; species Dasysyrphus tricinctus. The sequence continues at coordinate 107,394,884 of OY992530.1, forward strand.
CAAAAATCATTTCGAAAAATATAAAAATTTCGGTTATCAGAAAACTTCGATTCGAAAATTATCTCTCTTTAAAGTGTTCATACCCATTATGGACTTTTGGTCCCAAAGGCTTACTCTGCGGCAGGAAAGATCCCTTGCGTGAACTCCCAAGAAGAGACTTACATAGGATGTGAACTTTAAAAATTAATCTTCCTATGAGGAAATAATATTTAATTATAATTTGAGGTGCTAAAAATGAAAATTCGGACGAATATTTAGTGCAATTTTAAATTTACTTCACATTGATCCATATAAACCGTTTCCTTATTTGAAACGAAGAAGTAATTTGAAAAAATGTTGAATGAAAACTAAGAGGACTTCCTTTAAATTTTTTTTTTTGTCTATGAGGCGCTTTAAAGAGGGTATCCCAAAATAAACGATAGAGAACAACCTGTTGTCATTGAACAATATTTCAAAAATAATGAAGCTTGGTGGTCATAGTTCAAAAGGGTGTCCCAAAACTCACGCAAGATTTGAATTAAATAGAAACTACAATTTAAATTTTTGAGTTTTTATTTTTTTAACTGAATCATGAAGCAGAGTAAGAACACATAAAAGGGTTATGTATTGAATCATTGTATATCAAATCTATAGTATTCTCATGAAACACGATTTTGTAGGTAGACATTTGGTCGATAGGTTCGCTGTGATCGCCTTACCGAGATCTCTTAACAAAAATTAGTATTACATTTGGACGCATAGATGGCCAAGAGCTTTTTTTCTTCATGAGAATACTATAGAATTTATATACAATGATTGAATAGCATATTGTAGTTTTTAAACTATTCCGTGACCATTTTTTACATTATTTTTTAAATATTTGTTCAACAATTAAAATACGTTGTCCTCTCTTGTAATGCTCCATTTTTAATAATTAATAAATTAATTGTTTTTTTTTTTTTGGGTTGCCAACACTTCTTTCATGCTGCTAGTGCTCCCAAATCTCGCAATTATATCACGATTCTCTGGATATTTTAATATCAGCTCATGAAATCATAAAAAGTCTCATGTTTTTTTTTTTTTTATCAAATTTAAACCAGGCTCACTAAAATTTCAAAACACACACAGCTTTTATTCTGTTCTGCAAGGCTTTTTACACCATAAGTTTGAACTTTAAAGTACCTAAGTAAAAATCAAACAAGTAAAAAATGCTCTTTTACTGGATTCAAAGACAAAAGAATTAGGTGTTGATTCACTATTTTGCGTGTTCTTGCCATAATATTATCTCTGATGATTCAAATCTGGGGCTCATTTCACCTACGAATCCAAAGCTGGGCCTATGGAAACCATGGCAAATAAATCTTAAATGTATATCTATCTACCTAATTCCAATTGCAATTTGTCATTAAGAACTTTAAGTAAGAACTTATTTTTTCCATTTTTAGGACTTCTAGTGGCAGGTGCATTAAATTAATTATATACAATGTCGGATTCTGAAAACGTGGAAGTAAAAAAAAGAGGACGCTCATCAACAGCTGAAAAGGTAAATACTCGATTTAAGCTAGCAAATTATATTTTAATTTTAAATATATAGTTTTATGAGTGGCTGACATAAAATTATAGAACAACCTCTATCTTTTATAGAACAAATTAAATAAATTAATCAGCTAAGGTACAAAATAAACTTAAATTAAAATACATACTTTCGAATATGAATGATAAATAATTTTGATACTGAAAAGATATATGTATAGTAGTATAGTCAAGTAAATCCACGGAAAATATAGGGATAACCGAAAAGAAATTGTTAACAAAAGAAAATCCTTTCCAGTTGTTCAATGACACGTGTCCAAAACTAGCCACAGTCCACCACCGGGAAATAGCTTAAATTTGGATGCATTAATGCATATACAGGGTGATTTTCATACTGCAATAAATGGCAAGAGAATGTAGGTTACACCGGAAAAAAAGAAAAAAAAATATTTCAAAGGGTGGTGCTTTTTTCCCACAAAAAAACGAATTTAATTAGAAAAACACATATATGTATACCTTCTAAAAATAATGGCAACACTAACAACATCATACAATGGTTTTTCGTAAAGCCAGAAATTCATTTCTTGATTTTCTTTTTAAATTAGGTTGTTTAAGTGAATGGTTTTTGAAAAATTATTCTTCAAACTCAAAATTTCGAAAACATAGTTAAAAAACAAGTTGATTAAATTGTTTTTTTTTTTTTTAATTCTATGTTTTCGATTATTATTGTATTGTATTGTTGCCGCTTTTGTCAGTTTTTAGTCAAATACTTAAAGCCAAATGGTTCTGGAACTTTTGTTTTCAAGATATAGGGCCTTGTGAATAAAAAAAAGCTTGAGCTATTTTGGAGCAAGCTAAAGCCAGCTAATCATAGCTATTACTAGGAGCTAAAGCTAGACAGTTCTAGCATAAGCTTTGTTTCATGTGAATAAAAAAAAAAGATTACGCTAAATAGCTTCAGCTAGAAAATTCTAGCTTAAGCTTAATATTTCTAGCTTTCGTTTGTTTATTCACATGTGTTGGCTTATTTTGTGACTATTTTTTTGTGACCGAAAAGCAACGCAAAGAGATTTTTAAAGATCCAAGTTTTAGCTTAAGCTATTTGTTTATTCACAAGACCCATTGATTTATTGTAAACAGAACTAGTCAAAGCTTTCTAGTTAGGGGTCCAGGAATCTTGATATTTTTGTAGCCTTAGCTATAATATTCTAGCTTAAGCTATTATTAATCACACCAATTGGAGCTTAAGCTCGAAAAACAAGCTTAAGCTAGAAGAATCTAGCTTTAGCTATTTTAAACTAGCTATTTCTAGAAGAAATCTTTTAGTTTCTAGCTAAAGCTTTTTTTTAATCACACAAGACCTAGCTTTGACTTAAAAATCCAAGTTTTAGCTTTAGCTTTTGTTTATTCAATAGAACCATATAAAAAGAATTCAACCAACTTATCTATCATAAAAAGCAGAAAAACTAAGTTAATGAAATGATTAACACAAACTCTATTGTAAATAAATCTGAGATAAACTCATTGGCCCTGAGTAATAGATCCGAATCTAGCCCCATATAGAAATAAAACACAAATTTGACTGTTTAGAAGCACCTAAAGCTAAATTTTTAATAATTCAATTTAAGCATTTGAAATTTGTGTTTTATTTCTACGGATTTTTTTGTTAAAATAAACTTTAGGCTAGATTCGGATCTGTTGCTTTGATTTTATTTTAATTAGATATTAAAATCGACCTTATGGATTCGATACTTATAAAATCTACGTAAGTTTGCCAGCGTGTGCCATTTTGAATTTTAACTCCTTTTCTCTTAAATTTCATTATATTGACCTTTGATAAGGACCACCAACGCCTGAAGTCCATAAAGCCCTAGTCCGTTTTCTAAACGTTTTCCTAGTTCTTTTCTGAGTATGCTCCGAATATTTCCTTGAATTTTTTCCAAATACACATGCAGCTGCAGCATACTCAATTTTAGAGATATCCTGCATGTCTTCTCTCCTTTCCTCTTTGAAACAAAATATAAAAAAGACATTTATGGTTTCTATGAAAGCTATGGAAACTGTATTTTAATTCCCAACTCTACAGAAAGAAACTTTTCGAGGAATGTGGGTATACGATTAATTATTGTTTTGTTGGGTTGTGTTTTCAACGTCCTAGGAAAGCTAAAAATTTGTAAGTAAGCTGTCTTAAACCTAAAGCGTGATTTATACTTTTTCTAGTGGGTCAATTACAATTACATACCCTACCCATTTTTGCGCGGAAAAGACTACACTTATAGGGGCGTGGAAATAGGTGGGTTTTACTAAAACCACTTTGCTGCTAATAAGAGAAAACTTTCAAAAGTTATTTCTTTCAATTAAGTTGAAAAATTTTAAAACCTGAACAAATGTTTGCTGGGATTAGAGTTGTAGGAAATAATAGTTGTGTTTTATTATCTTCTATCGGGATCCGGATCTGAATCTTGATTCACACTTTTTACACAAAAACAAAATTAATGAGAACCTTTCAAAATTGTTTTTGTAGCACGTGTTAAAAGTTAATCCAGATCCAGATCCTGATCCTGAACCCGATAGACAAATAATAAAACACAGCTAATGTAATCTTCATCAATTTTTGTCATTATACACTACTTTTATTCAATTAAGTAATATGTTTGAAATGAGAAAATTATTTGCAGAAACCAGGCACAAAATTTCCCATTTCATATCCTTTCCAGCCGATAATTGATTCATCTATCTGAACTTCATTTATTGACGAAATTTTGAGAGCACTTTCTGCAATATTGAAAAACTCCTCTTTATTGTATGCGTCAATTCCACTTGTTAGAATAGGTAACAAGATACTTTTTTTTACAATACAAGAGCTTTACATGGGATTACGGTTTTTGTCACCTGACCTATCAATATACAACAAACTAAAAAATCTTAATTAATAATTTTATTAATTCAACTATTTTATCTTTGATTTATATTCAAGCGATCTCATGTTTCATCCAATTCAAAAAAAGAAGATAAACCTGTTAGCAATAACGATGGTGAAACACCAGCGAAACGTGGTCGTGGTCGCCCAAAAGGAGCCACCAAAAAAAATGGCAATAAAACTCAAGCAAAAAAATCAAATAATAGCAAAGGACGTGGACGACCTTCAAAAAAGAAGGACGATTCTAGCGAAGATGAAGAGACTGAAGGCAATGATGATGAAGAAGAAAACGATGAAGAAGATAATGAATCCAATTCTGATGAATAGATTTCATTTGCGATTGAAATGTAATTTGATATTTATTTAAGCGCAACAATTCATAAAGAATAAATCTACATAAACTTTATTTATAATTCCAATAAAAAAAAAAAATGTAAGCAAAGTATTAGTATTATCGAAATGTTCAATGTTCTTTAACATAAATATATGCAGAGTGAAAGAGGCAAATTTGGAATATAATTATTAATTAGCTCATATCGCAATCATACACAAAATAAATAAAACGATATTTATTGAAACAAGAATACCTACGATTAAAAATTTTACTTTGAACTTACCAAAATAACTAAATCCACTCATTTTGGCATCTACATTCTACAGCCCAAAATACCTACTTGTAAGCGAAGGTATAGAAGAATTTCTGAAAAAATAGCGCTATTGGTATTGAATATAAGAAATTGAAAAATGTATCCAAGGTTCGTAATAAAACTTATTCCTTTTATTTAATATTTACAACTATGTATTTGTATTATTTATTTACTTTAAAAATAAAAACAGTATTTAAATTTCAAGTGGTTTATTAATTACACAAGTTTGCACGCGTTTGGACACTGCTGGGAAGTAAAATTCATTCAAAAGGTAATTTTTTGGTGTTGAATATAAATCTGTCATCTATTGTCCGACATCAGGTTATATAATAACGCGAGATTATTTTTGGGAACACAATAATTATAGCAACGATTCCAGTAAGTACTAATCTTCTTCTTCAAAATTCGGTTTAGGCCGTGTGCCAATTGCGTTAAAATTCTGGATAAATTTGATCCCAGTTAAATGTTATCCCTTTTTATAGGGGTGAGTAAAATTTAAGGTTTTTGCTGTGTCAATTGGACTAAATGGGATTTTTTTTTATATTCACTTCCCATTAGTTTTGTTGTTGCATTTTTCTCAGTATTGATAATTCGCAAACATATCAGTTTGCAAAATGAATGAATCATCTGAAAAAGTATTTTCAATAAATTTTATTGATTCTTTTACATTATCAAGGATTTATATCAAGTTATTCAAACTTCTTCTTGAGTGCATACTTAAATTTATTATAAGGTCTTTGTCTATATTTCTTAATCCTTTCATTTAATTTTAGTTTTTTTTTCCATTTTTCATCTTTCCCGATAGGATTCATGACTTCTTGATAGCAAAATAAAATATTTATCTACATTCATCTCCCTCAGCAGTTTTTTTTTATAAGGGTTTACAACAACAAAAACAAATCCGGATCGCTTAAGATACGCAGCCGAACGCGCCCATAGACATGTCAAAAATTAACCACCGACTAAAATTTTAACGAGCTCCTGAGCAGGTTAAATTTTGAAGTCTATATTCACCTCGGTAATGTCAAAATTTAGCCATGGGATCAAATTTAACCAGGATTTTAACGCAATTGGCACACGGCCTTAAATCTATCGGATATATCCCCAAAATCTTTAGTTACTTCTTTAGCGAGCTTTCACTTGATTCTAAGATAAAATTTAAAAAGTAAACTGCTAATATGTAAAAACTTAAGGCTCTACAAAACCAACGCGAAATCAAAGCAAATCATTTCCAACGATACAAAATATGAAAACTACGCAATGCTAAACAACAAGTACTAGGGCCAGTTGTACAAATGTTGAACTAGTGGTTCAGCAATTTTAACTCACTGACTTTGGCGAATTAGCTGAAGTTCAACGATGGTTCAGCCATTAAATTGACTACTATAACATACCTGAACCTTGAACCATCGCTGAACCCCAGTAATTTCGCCAAAATCAGCCAGTTAAAATATTTGAACCACGGATAAAAATTTGAATCAAGTTTGTACAACAGGTCCTTAGGAATGGTTGCAAACTTTGTTTAAAAAATTACCTCAGTAAAAGCCAAATGCACTGTTTTTTAATGATATTCTAATGGAATTGTTTCGAAAACCAGAGCTGATGGCGAAAAACGGATAACGGATTTGAGTTCAGCACTAAATAAAAGTGTGCAAAAACAAGTTTTGCTTCTTGTGCCCAAAACTCAACCAATATTTGTAAACCAATATTATTAAACTCACAAGCAAGATTTTTTTGGTTGCTCTAGAGAAAAAAGGTTAGGTACTTTTATAACCCGATTCTCCCCCTTGTGAGGATCCTAATAGTCACAAGAAAACTCACAACGAAACTCACCGCAGCATTTTGTTGGTAGCTTTTTGACCGATGAGATGAGCGCACACATCAACAACTCTACAAGCAATCGCAACGAACTAAACTAATACAGCCACAATATGTATTCAGTTTTTCTGTCTCATAAATACAAAACAAAAGAAAATCGTGCCTTTGTCTTACACCCTGACTCCACAGGAGATAATTTCTATCAGAATGCCCACCTTGACAGTAGATATCCAATGGAGTCACTCCGTTTCATCTCTTGTTGGGATGTCAAAATATCTATCCGCGATTATATCTTGACAGAGATGCTGACATGAATTTTGACAGATGAAGATTTTTATACTTGTTGTCTCATTTGTTCTCATTATTTTGTATATCTATCCATATGCATTTGTTAGTTTCTTCTTCTGGAAAAGGAAATTGAATTTTTTCTTTTGCTTACACCCCGACTATTACAATCCAGGCTGTATACACCAGAGTTTTATCTCTTGCAAAAAGTTGTTTTTGTCAGCACTGTAATTAGTAATTACCTACTAAATATAGATTTATTTGACTGCTTCATGAGATTGTGAATTTATAAGAAAACGCAATTTTCCTAAATTTGTCCAGCAAATCACGAAAGCGAAACCGAATGAATATTAGTTTCCAAAAATATAAACAAAAATTTCTATTTGTCGAAGAAAAAACTGTAACAAATGGATATGGATAGATATACAGAATAATGAGAGCAAATGAGACAACAAGCAAAAAAATCTTCATCTGTCAAAATTCAAGTTAGTGATCTCTGTCAAGATATAATCGCAGATAGATATCTCTGACATCCCAACAAGAGATGAAACGGTGTGACTCCATTGGATATCTACTGTCAAGATGGGCATCCTGATTAGAAATTATCTCCTGTGGAGTCGGGGTGTTAAGAAATGAAAGAATACACACATTTTGTTTTCTTTCGCACTGAGAACATAACGCCATTGTATATAAATTCTATAGTATTCTCATGAAGCTCGTGGCCATCTAGTGTCCAAAATGTAATCCTAATTTTTATTAAAAGATCTCGGTAAGGCGTTCACAGCGAACCTATCAACCAAATGTCAACCTACAAAATCGTATTTCATGAGAATACTATAGAGTGTATAATTGTATATACAATGATAACGCTTCGTTAGAAAGAATATAATTCAATGATTTGTAGAAACTCAAGTAAATTGTGAGTTATGACCTGCTCTGGAGGAGATCAGAGTTTCGGTTGTTTTTATTACTCTCACAAATTGTGACTTTAGGGGGAGAATACGAAAAAGTCACAAAATCAGTTTCACTATTTCTTTTGACTTGTGAGAAATCAGTGATGATGGGGAGAATAGGGCTATAAGTTCCATATTTGACTTTGTATAGAGTTAAATGAAGTGAACACACACTTTTAGAGTATCGCAGATTCATAAGTATAGATTAGATTCAGTGTTAATCTATAACGGTATTCATACAACAGCTTAAAGCCGTCACAAATGTGGTAAAGTTTTATGGTGGATTTACATGTATCTTGATCTCAAGAATCCAGAAAAGTAGAGTGGGTCAAATATATGAACAAATGTGAACGTGTGAAAGAGTACAAAGGGTGGTAGCTCTTTTTTAGTTACTATATAATATGCTATAATCTGTTTGGCTGTCAAAAACATATGTTTTTGGTGTCTATTATTCCATTTGTAAGAGGTTCGTTCGATTGTTGGTAGTAAATTTTATTTCATATACCTGATTTAATTTAACAAAAATTAACCAATTTTGTCTCCTCCTCCTCGTTGTGGGATTGTGGGAAATTTACTTGAAATTACTCACGGATATTCGATAAAATTTTATTGAAACTGCGATTTTTGAGTAGACACAAATTATTTTTTTATATGAAACTAGCAGAAAATACCCGGCGCTGCCGGGTCCCTGTGAAACAAATTTCCTCCGCACAAAAAGTCCTATGTAATGACAACTTAAACATCCTACAAAACTTTTTTTATTTCGTTAAAAAAAAATTTCTTTTTTTCCTTTGAGTGTTTGTTTTTGTATTAATTTAATATTATATTTTATTATATAAAAATGAAATGAAAATTTGTGTGTCCGGGCATCAAATCTAAACCACAGCACAGAATAACTTAAATTATTCTTTATTCACCGAGCTGGCTTAAAAAAAAAGTGGTAATAATTGCAGTTGCATGTAAAAATATTTCATAATAGAAATCATAATATACAATAACAGTAACTATTACATATTAAGTCACCTATTAATTCCTACAAAACAATCATAACATAATAAAGGCTAAACGAAAGAAATTGGGATTGCATTTACGGTTCTTAATGCATTGTAATATGAGTTTGCAGTGAAAGAGAAGAAAATTAATTCTTATTAAATCTTTTATCAATTCTGAATAACATCGCTATGCTAAAGTCCAAGGAAGTTGTGGTTCAAAATGCAGTTTCAGTTCAAAATAAGTGCTAACAGAAGTGAAAAAAAAACAACAATCTAAAAACTAAAAGCATATATGTACCTACATATCTCTATACTTAAAGGAAACAAAGTTAGATTGCTTTTCTTTTTCTTTTGTTATTTACATTACAAAAAACCTGAACCATTCCAGCGAACATCACTGAAAACAAATAAAAAGAAGCGAAAAAATAATATGGAAAATAAAAAATTAAGTACATATTAAAGAACGATAATTATTTATTTATTTACAAAATAACAAATGTCTGTCTGTCTGTCTGTCTGTCAGTCTGTCTGTCTGTCTGTCTGTCTGTCTGTCTGTCTGTCTGTCTGTCTGTCTGTCTGTCTGTCTGTCTGTCTGTCTGTCTGTCTGTCTGTCTGTCTGTCTGTCTGTCTGTCTGTCTGTCTGTCTGTCTGTCTGTCTGTCTGTCTGTCTGTCTGTCTGTCTGTCTGTCTGTCTGTCTGTCTGTCTGTCTGTCTGTCTGTCTGTCTGTCTGTCTGTCTGTCTGTCTGTCTGTCTGTCTGTCTGTCTGTCTGTCTGTCTGTCTGTCTGTCTGTCTGTCTGTCTGTCTGTCTGTCTGTCTGTCTGTCTGTCTGTCTGTCTGTCTGTCTGTCTGTCTGTCTGTCTGTCTGTCTGTCTGTCTGTCTGTCTGTCTGTCTGTCTGTCTGTCTGTCTGTCTGTCTGTCTGTCTGTCTGTCTGTCTGTCTGTCTGTCTGTCTGTCTGTCTGTCTGTCTGTCTGTCTGTCTGTCTGTCTGTCTGTCTGTCTGTCTGTCTGTCTGTCTGTCTGTCTGTCTGTCTGTCTGTCTGTCTGTCTGTCTGTCTGTCTGTCTGTCTGTCTGTCTGTCTGTCTGTCTGTCTGTCTGTCTGTCTGTCTGTCTGTCTGTCTGTCTGTCTGTCTGTCTGTCTGTCTGTCTGTCTGTCTGTCTGTCTGTCTGTCTGTCTGTCTGTCTGTCTGTCTGTCTGTCTGTCTGTCTGTCTGTCTGTCTGTCTGTCTGTCTGTCTGTCTGTCTGTCTGTCTGTCTGTCTGTCTGTCTGTCTGTCTGTCTGTCTGTCTGTCTGTCTGTCTGTCTGTCTGTCTGTCTGTCTGTCTGTCTGTCTGTCTGTCTGTCTGTCTGTCTGTCTGTCTGTCTGTCTGTCTGTCTGTCTGTCTGTCTGTCTGTCTGTCTGTCTGTCTGTCTGTCTGTCTGTCTGTCTGTCTGTCTGTCTGTCTGTCTGTCTGTCTGTCTGTCTGTCTGTCTGTCTGTCTGTCTGTCTGTCTGTCTGTCTGTCTGTCTGTCTGTCTGTCTGTCTGTCTGTCTGTCTGTCTGTCTGTCTGTCTGTCTGTCTGTCTGTCTGTCTGTCTGTCTGTCTGTCTGTCTGTCTGTCTGTCTGTCTGTCTGTCTGTCTGTCTGTCTGTCTGTCTGTCTGTCTGTCTGTCTGTCTGTCTGTCTGTCTGTCTGTCTGTCTGTCTGTCTGTCTGTCTGTCTGTCTGTCTGTCTGTCTGTCTGTCTGTCTGTCTGTCTGTCTGTCTGTCTGCCTGTCTGTCTGTCTGTCTGTCTGTCTGTCTGTCTGTCTGTCTGTCTGTCTGTCTGTCTGTCTGTCTGTCTGTCTGTCTGTCTGTCAGTCTGTCTGTCTGTCTGTCTGTCTGTCTGTCTGTCTGTCTGTCTGTCTATTCTATTTCAGAACCTTCTTCTTTATTTACATGATCATCAGTTTCAGTTTCTGATACAATTTTTATTATTTCTAAATTGTTAGCTTCTTTTGGGACTTTTAATTCCTCCGAAAGGTTGAAATCGTCTTCATCGAAATTAACTGTTGAACAATCCGATTCCAACAGTTCGGCGGCGTTTGGTTTTTTGATATTTGAATTTTGTTCATTAAAATGTTGTTGTTGCCGTGGTTTTTTATTCATTGGCCCTATATCTCCTTAAAAAAATAAAAATATAAATGCAAATAACATTGATGATTTAAATACATAAACATCGATGTTAAAACATGATTTTTGCACCAAAAAAAGATCAAACATACTTGACGAAAGTAATTTTGTAAGGCATTACAATACATATCGAAACCTTTCCGTAAGAATGGACATTTCTAAAATTGTTCAGAAAACGAAAAAAACGAAGAAAGTTCTAGTTGAATCATAATATACTAAGAGAAAATTTTGGTTAAACTAATTGACATTATTTTCAAACATCAAAATTTTCATGCACATATGTACATACATACATGAGTTGTAAACTTAAATCCATGAATCGATATTGCAAAGTCTGTTGGCAAAGAAAATCGTTCGCAAGAACTTGCGTGACGTTTCTTTTCATTATCTCAGTTGAACTATTGACATTTTTGAGGACGAAATTCCAAAGCCCAATGGCGTTTTTTTTTTCATAGAACTTCATATAGATTTCCAAAAGAGCGAACCTAATATTCATTATGCGAAATTTGTATGCCAGAAACATGCATGTGTAAACGCTGCCTTTTTGAGCATTTGATGCACAGAAAATCGTACTCAATGTGTTAACAAAAATCCATGACTTTTTTGAGTAGCTATTAAGATTACGAACATAAGTTAGTATTATGCAATGTGCATACAGTGAAATCCATTCCTTTTTTGAACACCCTTTACAGACATCAATATTTCAAAATTTTTGAAATTGGAAACTGAAATCCATGCCTTTTTTGAATATCGATGTTAAAAATTTGTTTTGCACAGAAAATTGTGTTGAAGAATTTACGTGTAAACAGTGTCTTGGTCCAACAGCTTAAGTATGAGCTGAGCCTTATAATAATAATAGAAGAATGAAGAGGAAATGAAATGAAACGAAATGATAAATAGAAACAAAATAAATATAAATTTCAAATAGTTTTCAGTCGGCTGTCATTTTAAATAAACAAAATACATTTTTCAGGTAAGTTCAAATTTTAAATTATGTTTTCTTATACTAATAATTATTTGTTTTTTTTTTTAAACAGCCTATTGCACAATCAGTGCATAGGGCTTTAATTTGTACTAATTTATTTTGTAAGACTTTTGTTTGTTTATGAGTTTATCGGTCATATACACACAACCGACAAACAAACAAAAGTCTTACTTTATATATTAGTATAGATTTTTTAAATTTTTTTTTCAGCATACTTTTCGGAATCTTCTTTCATCTTTGACAGTTCACTTCTTTTGTGAAATCATGCCAAAAAATATTATAGCACAACATGCACACATACACTACATGTACATGTACACACAAATACAGACAAAGATGCTATAATCAAGATGAACATGTTCGTCTTTACTATAATCTTGATCTTGATTTCTATGTTTTACTATAATCTTGGTGTTATCAAGATGCTCTGGATTTTCGTTTTCCCTTTCTATCCAACAAATGAAAATTTTATATTTTACATCCCTTTTTTTCAAGATTCCAAATCAAGATACATGTAAATCCACCATTAAACTTCATAATTCTGTCACAATTTAGTATAGAAAATTTGACGGATTTACACAGTTTACAACTTTACTACGTTTACGATGACTACGCTTTTGCATGAGTACCCTTTGTTGTCGTTTACAAACAAAAATTGTTTTAATTTTCTTATTAGTTTAAGAAATATGTATTGTAATTGTAGTTTTTTATGATAAAAGTCATGAAAGTTTGTTTTTTTTATTCATACAATTACAAAATTATAATAGGTACACAAAAGATTTGATCTCGCCGAATAGGTCCAATTGCTATAGCCAACCTATTTCAATAATGATTTTCAATTATTAGCCCTGTTTTTTAGTGCATTTTTATCTTCGCTTTGAAAAAAGTAGCATGTTAAATACAACAACAATACGGAATTATACCAGTTTGTTGTTGTAATTAACATGCTTCTCTTTTCTAAGCGAAGATAAAAATGCACTAAAAAACAGGGCTATTGTCGACTTCAACGTTGTTCAACGTTGTTTTCTTCAATATTTTTTGTACATGTTTTGTTGATACAGTTCATACTCAATGAAGGTGGCATGTAATGTAGGCTGGTCACATCATATTTCGTACAATAGCTTTCAGGTACAGATGTCACTTGGATAGCAAAAAACAGTGCTGTTGTTGATGTGCGGTCAAGTCTGTCAACAATTTTGTGTTGGTTGATTTTGATTGGTCCACTTCAATCCAATCCGATTATTCCATCTGTCTGCTATTTTTTCATGACTGATTCGACATAGCCCTATGTCACTGTTTCATTCACTCACACTGAAAGCCGCTAATAACTTACTCTATTCCGTCTCCATATCGAATTTAATTCGAAAACCAAATTTATCGAGTTGTCTCCTTTATGCTAACGTGATTGCCGCACACAAAACAAGTCTTCCATCAGATTGTATCGTCATCTCATTTCCTCAAAAAAAACTACCGCGCCGCATCGCTTCGTTGACATTTTATTTGACCGAAATATGTTCCTTGCATTTATTCGTCGTTTATCCCTTGAATCGAAGAGCTGAGTGCCTAAGCGGGTTTGATTTTTATAATTCAATTCCCAGGAAAATTTTAAAAGTTTATTCTTTGCTGTGAAAAGTAATTGAAATATTTTTAAACAAAATGCTGCGCGCCAGTACATTATTATTAGTTTTGGTTGCAATTTGCCAACAAATCTGTGCCGAAGTTTATTTTGAAGAAAATTTCCTTGATGGTAAGTTTGATTTTTTTTTCTTGTTTTCTCAGCAAAAGCAGGAAATTCTGCTGCTGACGTGGGTACCTATTTTTCTTTTCATATTTTTTTTTTCTAAGTCCCACAAAAAAAAACTAAAGAACTTTTATAATATCAATAAATTTTCTTACAGATTCATGGAAAGACTCATGGATCTATAGTAAACATCCGGGCAAGGAATTCGGAAAGTTCGTGAGAAGTTCTGGAAAATTCTTCAACGATGAGGAAGCCGATAAAGGTATGTATTATTGTGTGTTCCAAGTGTTTTTTTGGGTGTGAACAATTCTTTTTTGTTTGTTAAAATTAGCTATTAAGGTCATTTAAAATATTGCATTTTCCCTGGTGTCAATTTGACTGTTCAATTTATTATCAACTTCAACGATATTCCCTCTGGTGGCGCACGAACGGGTAGGAGGATGTATTAATTTATCATAATTTGGATAGCACTTTTATGGGTGTAGGTACTATACTATACTATACTGTATGTACATAGATATAGAACATTATTTGTCTTTTGATCGCCTTATTTTGTATGTTTTCCAAAAATGTCGACGAACTCGTGTTTGCATTTCTTTTTTCTGTGGGTGGAATGACTTGTTTTTCTATAAAATCAAATAGAATTTTCTTTGTGTCCAAAAAAACAATATTCCGGTCAACAATAACGAACAAAAGACTAGATGTTCTTTTTTGTCGCAATAGACTAAATTGATACTCCTAATTGCTATCCTTCTATATGGTGTTTACGTACACTGCCTGTCGACGTCTTGTGATTTCATTATATTGAATGATTAGCATTATAATTTTCTTGGTTCTTAATTTTTCTTACTCTGTATTACGTCGTTTTACGTTATTCATAGTAAATTTGAATTCTGATAAGAAAATAACTATAATTGCGGAATGCGTGGAGTAATTTGAAGTTACCTCCTTACACCACTATCCACGAAGCCCTTTCATTATTGTTTCTATAACACAAAATTTTATATCTTTATCAACACATTCATAACATGACGCATATAACTTTCTTTATAAACCTTTTGAATTGTCATCAAAACTAAGAAGACTCAACTGGTTTTAAATGCCATTTTGATCATTTTGAAACTTATAATTAAGTCAGTCTATGCTAATCTAATTCCAAATACCGGTTGAATACATTTCAACTAGACTTTAATTATTGATGTTTGTCTTTTTATCCACAAATATTGAATCTAATTTTAAATGTAGGTATGTAGGTTATAATTGTGTTGCTTGTCTGTGGATAGGTAATTAAAAAAAATTCTGTTTTACCTAATTACTTTTTGTCCATTACCCAAATCGGTGATTTCGTCAGAAATCGGCACTATAAATTTGGTTAAAATAACGTTATCTGTCTTATTATTCTATTATACATGCTCAGTTGGGTTTTTAAAATTATTTTGAAAAACTGATGAGGTGTACATTATGTATTGAGATATCTAACAGAATTTTAACAACAAACGAGTATACCTACAAAGGTATAACTTTTACGGTCAGATAACTTATATTCATATATACCTACGTGTAACTTATTTTTAAACGTGGTCGAAGTAGGTGTTATCACATCGTGATAAGAACCATACAAAGTAGGTTACTTTTCTGGTTATCATTATAGTTTCTTAATAATTGAGCTATCAGAAGATTCCGAAGAAATTTTTAGGAGCTTACAGTCAGGTATGTCATAAAATTGTTTTACATATTTGAAATATAAATTAATATGTAAGGTAAGCAGGTTGTTTGCCTATATTTCAAACATTAAATATCGTACGGCGTGGCGTTGACTCAAATGCAAAAAAACTCAGTTCACTATGTAGAAAATATTGCTGAGTGTTATGCAAAAACACTTATATCATTCTCAAATCTCCATTTTATGAGTTGAAACTAGGTTTGGTATGCAAAGCAATTAATACATAATGATTATGAATGGCTCAGAAGCTGATAGTTACTGATTTTTAGTTTTTGTCAAGAAATCTTAACTCTTAAAATTAATGGCGCAAACTTTTAAATAGCCTAATGTTAAGGTGTTAGTATGACACTATTTAAGAATTTGCGAAATTTTGTTATTGTACTTACATTTGCTTATTTGAAAATATTTTTTAAATATAATTATATGAAATGCAGCTGAACACTAATAAAATTATAGTGGCAGTTCGTGCGACAAACCATCAACCAACACATATTCCCTACATAGGTACCTATTTGTAATTGCCAAAGTGGCATTTAGAGTTGGTTTGGTACTAAAATATATAAAAAACGTGTTTGACAATATTACTAATTTAACTTAATGTAACGATGTACTGGATTATAATTTACCAAATCTCTTTTTAATTGATTATTGTTCAAAATTAATAACTTCAACATCTACAATCTTTGCTACTGGGTTGTATAGCATTAGCTTTTGGACAGCTCATGTGTATTTCACAGAATTGTCGACATTTTTCGTATTCCAAAAACCTACAATTATCAAGATGAACTTTGTCGGAAGTCTTGAAAACGCAAATTAATTGTGACGATAGTTTCGGATAGGTTAATTTTTCTTAGTTACCTTGGGTTTCTTACAAAACTTCATTTCGTCGTTAGCCCAACTTGACTTCTTGAAATAATATAGGTACCTAGGTATTCTGTTTCTGTCCTCCAGGAAATACTTAGGCTTAGCTCAGACGGCAATACACTGCACTTTTGTCGCATTGTAAATCCATGCGATTGAGCAATGGCGTATACATTCTACATAGAACCTTTCACACGATGTTTGTACGTTTGCCGTTTGGATTTGTACTGCAAAAAAACGTGCGGTTCATATTCATAGATGTTGTATTAAGCTGGTGCTAGACAAATCTGGAATATATATATATATATCGAAACTTCATCAGGTAAACACCAGTTTTGTCTAGCAACAGATTACCCCCATATACCTAAGTCAATTACGAATTACTCTAAATACTTTTTTTCTAGCCTCAAGTCTAGTATGGATTACGCGAAGTGCATCTGCACTGGTTGCCATAATTCGGGTTTCTCTTTCCTATTTCCCCTTTGAGTTGATTTCTTTTCAAAGAAACTAAGAGTTTTACAAAATACAAAAAAAAATAATAAACAATTCAAAAATTTTAATCATTTAAATTGAATTTTGTAAAAGAATAAATAATTCGTCGTCACTCTGTAGCATTTCAATTGCTAGAGGCGAATGACCCTTCAAAATAATTTACAACTATGAAATTCTGTGTGGGGTTAAGAATGAAAATAAAGCGCTAGAGTAATGCAAAATTTAAAGAAACAAAAAAAAGATAAGATAAATTTAGCTAAAAAGAGCAAAGTAAATAATTTGACTGCAGAATTATCAAACTAGACTGAATATTTAACTTAAAAACAAAGTGAGGATTCACATTATTGTTATTTCGTGCGGTAGTTTATTAAAGAGCGCAAGTACGGTCGCCGTATAGAACTTCGAGAAATGAGTTCTTACAAAACGAAATTTGTGAGTAGTTCGATCAACCGACTCGATTTTTGATTAAAAAGAGCTTGCGAACACAAATTATTGAAAAAATTGGTGATTTTTTTTGCACCAAAAGCGATATCTTCATATAAAACTGTATTATCTGTTATTTAAGCTTGTTAACTTTTGTTCAAGTACCGACTGCTCAAAAATTTTCGTGAACCTGTTCTGATAAATAAAGTTCTTATACCTATAATATAAACGTTCGCAACCCTTTAACTTTGTATTTTCTTTAAGTCCACCTTGTGCAGTAATTAGATTAGCAACAATAGAACAAATAATACAACCTAAAAATAATTAAACATTCATTAACGTATTCTATGAATGCATAGCCCATATTATCTTAATAATGTTTTCATTCTGTTCAAATATTTAATTATACAATTATGATATGCTTCAAAATGGCAAGGGATTAGGTAGAGAGAGAAGTAATAAAGCCTTTAGAATATTTTTATTTTTCAATAATTTGTGTAAAAAATAGATATTTAGACTAAAATATTAAGACCGATCCAAATATTTATAAAAATTTAGTATCATAAAATTCTTAAGGAATGCTATAGCTTGAATGAAAAACTCCTCACACACTAAACGGGAGATATATCATACCTTGATTGCAATCACAAATAAAAGCAACAACTCATGATTCCTTTTGTTTTGTTTTACAGGTCTGCAAACATCTCAAGATGCTAGATTTTATGCTTTATCGAAGAAATTCGATCCTTTCACAAATGAAGGCAAACCATTAGTTATTCAATTTTCTGTGAAACACGAACAGAACATTGACTGCGGTGGTGGTTATGTTAAATTGTTTGACTGTTCCCTTGAACAAACTGATATGCATGGTGAATCTCCATACGAAATTATGTTCGGACCTGATATTTGTGGACCAGGAACCAAGAAAGTCCATGTTATCTTCAGCTACAAGGGCAAGAATCATTTAATCAACAAGGATATCCGTTGCAAGGATGATGTTTACACTCATTTCTACACGTTGATCGTGATGCCAGATAATACTTATGAAGTGCGCATTGATGATACCAAGGTTGAGTCAGGTATTTTGGAAGATGATTGGGACTTTTTGCCACCAAAGAAGATCAAGGATCCAGAAGCAAAGAAACCCGAAGATTGGGATGATAAGGTGGGTTGAGCTTGATTGTAATTTAAGATTTTTTTTTAATCTAAATTTTTATATTTTTATATTATAGCCAACCATCCCCGATCCATCTGATGTCAAACCAGAAGACTGGGAAAAACCAGAACATATTCCCGACCCAGATGCTACCAAACCAGAAGATTGGGACGATGAAATGGACGGCGAATGGGAACCACCAATGGTCGACAACCCAGAATACAAGGGCGAATGGCAACCCAAACAATTGGATAACCCCAACTACAAGGGCGCCTGGAAGCATCCAGAAATCGATAACCCAGAATACAGTGCCGATGAAAACATCTACTTGCGCAAAGAAATCTGCACAATTGGATACGACTTATGGCAAGTCAAGTCTGGCACAATTTTCGATAATGTTCTCATCACTGATGATATCGAGTATGCCTCAAAATTGGCTGCTAAAGTAAGTGAAACACAAGCCGGTGAAAAGAAAATGAAGGAAGCTCAGGATGAGGAACAACGCAAGAAGGATGAAGAAGAATCAAAGAAGAACGCCGCCGAGACCAAGGAAGATGATGAGGATGAAGATGATGATGACAAAGAAGAAGGAGTCCCAGAAGTCGAAGAAGACTCGTCAAACGAACACGATGAGTTGTAAACTCTGTTGACGCCAGATATTTCCACCTAATTGCGTGCGTTCGCCGTGTGTGTTCGTTAGTTCGTTCGGTGTGCACGTTCCACTTGTTTTGTTTAGTTTTCTTCAGTTTAACACGTTTTCATTTATAAAAACAAAGACTTATTTTGTAATTTATTATTTAGGAAAGATAAAAAAAAGAAGCGGTGTCTGAGAGAATGTTAAAACATCATTTTTATGTTTCCTTCCGTTTACGTAAGACCCCATCTTCCCTATCCCATGTTCTCGATAAGTAAATAGGAAATTGCTTATATTGAATTAAATATTTATATACATTTTTGTATATGAGCTATGATGTGAATAAAAAAATTAATATAAACAATTGTATAAACAAAAAAAAAAAACTCTTAAAAACGAATAAAAAAAGAGAAAAAGTACAGAAAAACATAAATAGTTTTTAATCCGTTTTGTTTTTGTATTTTAATTAAGAACAGTACTAAGGGAATTTGTTTTTTTTTTTTCTTGATTTTGATTTCTATTTTTGTTTTGTTGCAAAATTATTTATTGTGGTTTTTCTAGAAAAAAAAAACTATTAGAAATCTGTTTCAATAAGATGAAAATCATATTTAATAACAAAAAGCATTTTTTGTATGACTGATGAGAAATAAATATGTATAGTGATGAATTTAAATGCTTTTTTGTATTTCTTTTCACAGC
Source organism: Dasysyrphus tricinctus (assembly GCA_963921185.1). NCBI lineage: Eukaryota > Metazoa > Arthropoda > Insecta > Diptera > Syrphidae > Dasysyrphus > Dasysyrphus tricinctus. The sequence goes on from OY992530.1 coordinate 107,414,876, forward strand.
AGATATAAAAATGAAAAATGTTGTTTGCCAAGCCAAATCGACTGAAGGGAAATTTTAATAAATGGGTGTATTCATTTTTCTTCCGTTCCTTAATTGAAAAAATGACGTTTTTTTCATCCGTATTACGGTTGTCAATTGAGGCCGTGAGAGCCATAGTGGCCTAACTGCATTTTTATCGAAATTGAGTTTATTACGAAAATTGAATCTGTATTTATTAAACAATATTCCTGCATTTAAATTTTTTGAATTGATGGCTCCATGCCATAGTTATAGGACTTTTTACACTAAGAGGCCAACCACAACAAAATTTAAAGCTTGAGTGCTAGAGTGGTCTATCTGATCAGTTATAACGTTTTTTTGGAAAATCATTAATACAAAATCAAAAACCATTTATTTTTTGATCATATTGCAAAATAAAATCAAAGCTATGTTTCTTTATTTTAAAACGGCAAGCATTTGAAATTTTTTCAGACTACAATTCCTTGAAAATAATTTGTTCCTTATTTTTGCTCTACTGAAAATAATGAAAAATGCAGTTAGGCCACTATGGCTCTCACGGCCTCAATTATCAATTTGATAGTTGATAAACCTTGAAAATTGGTTTTTTAAACTCAATTCTTTAATATTTTTTTAATTTTCTTGTTATTAGCAACTGTCTGCATCATTCTCAATGATCAAAACTTTTATAAGATGGATTTTTAAACATTGAATTTTAAATTTATCAACTATCAAATTGATAATTGACAACCGTAATAAGGGTGTTTAACTTTTAAGTATAGGAAATCTTTTTTTCTTTATTTTTATGAACAAAATACATCGATATATGTTTTGAATTTGCCATACAAGCGTTTTATTTGTGCTCTTCAGTCGTTTTTTAAATACTTTCACGAAAATGAAATTTTCCATCACATTTATCTCGAAACAGCAAATTTTGAGTTATGGTGGTGTCCTTTTTAATGAGCGATATCATGATCACGCCTGAATGCAGAAGCATTTCAATTAACTTTCCGGAAAATGTATTCAGAGATTCCAATTAATTCTGTGTAAAATATTGTCAAAAGCAATCAAATTATGAGCCAAATATGTGTGTCGTTGCTTAAATAGTGATGCACAATCACTTCCGTCAAACATTCATAAGTGCATAAAACCCTTATCACTTATTTTCCGGATGGAATGTTGTTTATGTGAAATTCACAAAAAGGCTGTTTGTAAAGCTTTCATTATTGTAAATTTGCATTAAAATGAAGTGCAAACTTCAAACAAACAAGCATCAAGGAAATTCTTAAAAGACATTAAGTTTCAAATGACGTTTGTAGTTAAAATTAAATTTAAAAAGCTTTTATGTTTCAAAGGGACACATCTGATAAAGAGTATAACGGTTTGAATTAAATGGGCCTATTATGGAAGACGACTCAATTAATTTTACAATCACCCTTATTTTGGTAGTCGTTTTACTAAAACGCCAGTAAAACAACACGGCTCTAGAAGCCAAACTTGGCGCTTCAGTAAAACGACTACAGTAAAAATGGTGAGAGTGGTAAAGAACGGAGAGAACGCTTCTTTTTCAATTTCATTCAAACGTCAAAAGTCGGCTCAGAAGCCGTGTCTTTTACTGGCGGTTTGAATTAAATGGGCCTATTATGGAAGACGACTCAATTAATTTTACAATCACCCTTATTCGTTTAACTAGACTATCGGAATAAGGGTGAATAATTGTCCACATTGAAGGGAACTATGTACATACTTTCAGTTGAATCGAGAGAAGAATGTTGCCATCTTTCAGGCGTACCTACATTTTATTTAAAGTTTACTGATGATGAAAAACAAAAAAATTTCTTGAATACAACATGGATGAATGAGAATTTTCCTCTCGAAACAGCCTAACGCGTTCTCATCCACCGTTAGCAGTGTCCATGCCTCTGCACCATTCATCAGGACCGGGATGATAAGCGTCTTATACAGGGACAGTTTAGTTGCTCGAGAGAGGGCTTTGCTTCTCACTTGCCTTCTTAGCCCGAAGAAACAGCGATTGGCAAGAGTAATTCTTCGTTTGATCTCAGCACTGGCATCGTTCGCTGAGTTTATAGCGGATCCTAGGTAGACAAAGTCTCTGACCACCTCAAAATTATAGCTGTCTATAGTGACGTTCTATCCTAGACGTCGGTGTTGGGTGTCCTTTCTTGTTGACAGCATACTTCGTTTTGCTTTCATTCACCGTTAAACCCATCTTCTTGGCTTCCTTCTCAATGCTCACAAAAGCACCACTGACATCACGCTTTGTTCGTCCGATTATGTCAATGTCGTCAGCGTAAGCGAGTAATTGGACGGACTTTTGAAAGATTGTGCCTCTAGTGTTGACGTGAGAGTTTTGCACTATTCTTTCAAGAACGATGTTGAAGAAGTCGCATGACAGCGCGTCGCCTTGCATAAAACCTTTTTTGACATCAAAGGTGTCGGTGAGGTCTTTGCCGACCTTGATGGAGCAGCGTGCATTCTCCATCGTCATCCTGCACAAACGGACGAGTTTGGCAGGGATGCCAAAACTAGACATTGCTCTATATAGCTCGTCTCTATAGATGCTGTCATACGCGGCCTTGAAATCGATAAAAAGGTGGTGGGTATCGATTTGAAACTCCTGGGTTTTCTCCAAGATCTGCCGTAGTGCGAATATTTGGTCGATGGTGGACTTCCCTGGCCTAAAGCCACACTGATATATGGACCTATCAGGTTGTTGACGAATGGCTTCAGGCGTTCACAAAGTACGGCAGAGAAGATCTTGTAGGCGATATTAAGAAGGCTGATGCCTCTGTAGTTGGTGCAGTCCAGAGGATCGCCTTTCTTGAGGATCGGGCAAACAATGCTGAGGTTCCATTCATCGGGCATGCTTTCCTCCGACCATATTTTACAGATGAGCTGGTGCATACTCCTAACCAATTCATCGCCAGCCGCTTTGAATAGTTCAGCGGAATTCGGTTCGTCATCGCCGTTATACAATTTGCAGAAATGATTTTTCCATATCCTCAGCACCGACTGCGATTCCACCACGATGTTCCCCTGATCGTCTTTGCAGGCTTCGGTTCGGGCCTTGTAACCTTGGGAGGTTCTTTTTACTTTTTGGTAAAACTTCCGAACTTCATTCCTGCAGTGGCCTCTCTCTAACTCCTCGATCGCGCGCTTCTCATGCTCTTTCTTCTTCTAAGAAGCTTGTGTTCCTCTCTCCTCTTCTGCTCGTAGAGCTCGCGAGCAGCTCTGGTCCTTCTATGCAGCACCGCTTTGTATGCCTGTTGTTTGGCTGCATGTACTTGCCGGCATTCTTCGTCGAACCAGGGATTTCGCTGTGGTGGTCGTGCAAAGCCCAGCACGTCAGAGGCGGCATCTCTGATGGCTTCCTGGCAGTTTTTCCACTGGTTCTCGATGTTTGCATGTTGGCGGCAAAGGACTAGTTAAGAGGGCGCGAGAGACTCGATCGGAAAAGGACCTGGCGATTTCCTGCGACTGTAGCCGTCCGACGTCGAACTTCCTCACAGTATTTCCCTGTTTTGGCTTTGGTCTAGATATCCGTAGCATTACCTTTGCTACAACGAGGTAGTGGTCCGAGTCAACGTTGGCTCCTCGGAACGTTCGGACATCCTTGATACTGGAGGAGTGCCTTGCATCGATCGCAATGTGGTCAATTTGGTTGGCGGTTGATTGACCAGGAATTCGCCATGTCCCCTTATGTATATCGAAGTGCGGGAACTGCGTACTAGCTACCACAACGTTTCGCCCCGCAGCAAAGTCGATTAGCCTGAGTCCGTTATGAGGAGGTGGTGTCGTGCAGGCTGTATCTTCCAATTGTGCCACCAAAGACGTCTTCTCTTCCCAGTTTGGCATTAAAATCACCCAAGACAATTTTAATGTCATAGCTAGGGCATTGCTCATATGTCTTGTCCAGGAGCTCGTAGAACTCGTCCTTGGTGTCGTCATCTTTCTCCTCTGTGGGGGCATGCGCGCATATCAGGCTGATGTTGGCGAATTTAGCCTTGATGCGAATTGTCGTGAGGCGCTCGTTCACATAGTTGAAACTCAAGACTTCTTGCCTAAGTCTGCCTCTAACGACGAATCCACATCCAAAGAGACGCTGCCATTGTGGTCGGTAACAGTCACCGTAGTAGGTATCGCAGTCTTTTAGTTTTCTCTTGCCCGGCCCATCCCATCGCACTTCTTGGATGGCGGTGATGTCTGCTTTGTAGCAGTCTAGGGCCTCCGCTAAATGTTCGGCTGCATGTGGTCTGTAGAGAGACAGAACATTCCACGTGCAGATCCGAAGTTCGTTGTCCTTATTTCGTTTGCTTGGTTCGTCAACAGTAAATCCGTCCGTATCCGAGACTTGTTGGTGCTTCGCAACTAAGATAGCTTTACGTGGCCGGGAAGTCACCCCGACGGCACGACCCCCAACCTGGAGGACCAGACCCTTACAATATAACTCCAAGGGCGGGGAGCCGGATTAACCGCTCCTTATAGGCCTGAGCTCCGAATATGTCGTAGTAGCCCGTATAAGGTGTTCACTAAGTAGTTCAGCCTAACTGGAACTGTAGACGCCACCGTTGATTCCATCTTGAGAATTCTTCCTCTGCCGCCTGGATGAAGGAGAAGTGTCTTAGTGGGAACACTCCTCCCCCCTCTCTCGTTTGCTGTCCCCTAAAACCGTCCACAGGGATTGGAACCCCATCTTCAGTTAAAGGTACTAGGCACCCGATGTTCACCACTTGGAGGTGAGAGTAGGAGTTGGTAGACAGAGGTTCGCTTTGAAAAAAAGCTTGTGGACGCTTGTGTCCTCTTGAATGCACCGTGTCTACCCTTTGAACATCTCCTTACCTAAGATTGAAAAAAAAATATATGTAGAACAACGATTATGTATGTATGTACATATGTTCAATTAAAAAAGGCATTAATTTGAGTTTTAAAATATTGTTAGTTTCATAACAGTGTATATGAAATAAACAATTTGTCATAATTGAAATTAAGATTGAGTTGCAAACTAAAACTAAAAATCGGTATGGACCTTCTTGCCTTGAGGTCCCTTTTGCCCCACTCTCCCCGACCATATTTTTTTTGTTGGTTTATACTTTTAGAGCCACTTTAGAGATACAAAATTGAGAATTTTATAAAACCCTACATTTTTCGTGTACACAGTACACAAACAAATAAAATGCACGACTGGATCGCACGTACTTGCCAGGCTTTCAAGTTGTGTGGGACTTAAGAACTTTCAAAAATATTCAAGTAATTATAGAAAAAGTATATAAAAAAGCACGATTTAATTCTTTTAATTGTAAAAACAGCCTGATAAATAACTTAGAGCTAAAAAAAAGTATGCCATTTGATTACTTGAAAAAATATGAATAGCTACATATATGCAAATAAAATCGTTGGAGCCGTTTTCATAAAAATTAATTTCTTATATACATTATACATTTTTGTAATATTTTTCAAACAAATATAAAACTGAAATTTCAAAATAATTCATCAACCCATTTTTGAAATATTGAATTTTCAACAAAACTAATTTTTTCCAAAATTTTGGTAAACAGCATTATTCATATTCTTACAAAGCTTTTATGCAAAAAATTTATTGAAATCGGATGAGCGGTTAATGAAAAAAATGAAAATCAAAAAAACCGTTATATGGCAGGTACCGTTAGTAAATGTTTTTTGGTAATTTTGTTTCTTACCAGAAAGTACACCATATCTACAGTAATACACTGATTTTTTTTACCAAAATCGTTTAAGCCGTTTTTGAGATAAATAAGCTTTTCCTTAACGGTTGTATGGCCGTTAATTTTAGAGCTAAACAAAATTTTGAAAAATTTGAAGAAATTTGAAATTTGAAGAAAATAAAGCATCATTGGCTTAGGGGCCAGTTATAGCGATCAGGAAAACGCATCAGGAAAAATTTTCAATTGGATTATTTATTATGTTTTCAACGGATTTGAAACACAAATGCTACACGAATCAATGATAGAACACCCAAAGAATTTTTTGAGCAAATAAAATTTTCAATTGAACAAATATTTATTCCAAAAAACGTATTTTAACTATTTTCCTGATGCAACAAAATTTTTCGTGTCAGGAAAATAGTTAAAATACACTTTTTAGAAAAAATTATTGTTCAATTGAAAATTTTATTTAGACAAAAAATTCCATGAGTGTTTTGTCATTTATTCGGGTAGCATTTGCTTTTTAAATCCGTTGAAAACATAATAAATAATCCATTTGAAACATTTTTCCTGATCGCTATAACTGGCCCCTTAGGCTGTATCCAGATACAAACAGACAGACAGAATTGTGACACCCACTTTTTTCGTGTTCTATATCATCGTAATGTTATGTTTGATTGTTATTTCTATATCATCGTAATGTTATGTTTGATTGTTATTTACAATTTTTTTTGCACGAATCCAAAACTTGCTTGTTGTGAACGTGAGGAAGAAAACACACGTAAATACAACAACACAAATTAAAATTGAGATTGTCGGAAATAAAAAATAACTGTGAACACGATAGACCGAGAGCCCACAGCAGATTTTGGGTGTGAGTGATGGGGTGAAAACCAATTTCGGCTAACACGATTATCCTCGAATTGGCATTCATATTTTTTTTTTCGATGCACTGTTTCTTGCAAAGGCCCCAGTTGTGGACTGCAAGCCTTTGATTTTTTGAATAGCCTTTAAGCTTTCGACTCCTGTACTTCTTTTTTTGCTATCAATCACACCCAAAGTCTGCTATGGGCTCCAGTAGCGGATCCAGGATTTTGCTGTGGGGGGGGGGGGGGGGGCTCGAGGCTCCTATTTTAGACATCTTTCAATCCTAATTTCTTTTTTTTATCAAAATGTAGGCCAGTCAGCAGAATCAAACAATCGTTTCATATTAAAAATAAATACCTAATTAAAAATTTTATCATTGGAAAAGGAGCATTTACAGATACAAGATAAATACATACACTCTACAAAAAATTGTAAGTATAATTCAAATGTCTTTATTTTTATACTGAATGTTTTTTGTAGAAACATTAAGGCAGTACGCAGATTGTGCTGAATTTAAGCCCCCACATTTCTCTCCAAACACCAGCTGAAATGCTAGCTCTATTTTAACATAACATAACATAAAACAGCTGTTCTCTGAATACAAATTTTACTCAAAAATTTTTTTTTTAATATTTCAAGCAAATCTGATAAAATAAAATGGGTTTTTCTAGAATCTTTTACGTTTTCGATTTTCATTTTAACAAAGTAAAGTCCACCTAAATCTCATGAATAAAATATAAGCTGTACAAATTTAGCTCGAGAATAATGTGGCGAACAATTATTTCATGCACTAAATTTTGACAGACATCTTGGTTATGACAGTAAGAAACGAAAATTTAATTGGAGTTGCGTACCCCTCGGTCACTATACTAAGCAAGCAAAATTTTGGGGAGAATTTTGTATGGGAGCAAAATTTTACCGCGTTCTAAAGATATTGGCTAAAACATGTTATTGATATTGGCTAAATCAACCATTTACAGCCACGCCATTTTGTTTGAATGATCCTACCATTTCTTATCATAAATATATAATGAATTTTTATCCATTTATTAATTTATTAAATTAAAGTTAATTTATTAAATAATAATAATAAAAACAGCCTAAAAAGAGAAACTTAGATTAAAAATCGCATCGTTTTAAGGAGACATATGAAATCGTCAAAATATCTGCGAGTTGCAAATCTTTAGTTTCAATTTCGAGGACACTGTATTAAACAATAATTGTTTGATTCGGTTGCTCCAAAGCATTTCATGCAAAGTTATTTTTTTGCATCGGAAAAACAGTTTTTAGAGTTATAAGCTCTAGAATTTTCCGATTGCTTTTGTGGTCAGATTCAATAGGATCCTTAATGATGAATTCTATCGATATCCTTAGCTTTCGTTCATTCAGCTCTAATCAAAATTGTACTTGAAAAGGAATTCTCAAAGCAAAAGGTAACATTTTTCACTTAAAACAGACTCAATACTTGAATTTCGGTTTTCAATTTCTAAAAAAAATTATTAAACGAAAATATCAGGTATTGTCCATAAGCGCCTTAATTGCATTGAATATTTAAACCTGAACTAACCTCATCATTTGTTTCGCCCAATGCTCTACGGGCTTGAACAAAAACGCTGCATTTTTTCGTCTACCTTGTTTTTTCGGTCAATTCTCTAGGGACTTAAGAAAGCACATTAAACATATAAATTGTTAAGCCCCAACATCGTATTTTCGTTCAGTTTCCTTTAAGGTTGGGAAAACAACGGCTTACATGTAAAATTGTAAAGCCCCAACCTCGTCGCATCTCCTTCAGGTCTGGGGAAAAACACAACCAGCATTTAAATTTGCTAGCCCCATTCTCATTCTTTTTCCATTCCCTTTAGGCGTAAATTGGTTAACCCCAACTCTGATTTTTCATCCCTCTTGTAGGCCTTTAAATAAATAGAGCCTACGTTTTTATATTCAATTTGCTTTATTTTTTCATTCAATTCCTTAAGGGGCTTAGAAGAACATATGTACTTTCATGCTAATTTTTTAGCCCCAACTATTGATATAACCTTATATGTATGTATGTGAACTGTAATTTGTAATTTGTACATTTATGTGAATTTTAGTCCAAAGTACTGTCAAACTTCATATAAAAAACAAAAGTTTGGACTAAAAATAACAGAAATTCAAAGTAAAGGAACAGGCTTATAATTTAAAGGAAAACTATTTTAAAAGTTTAAAAAGATATTTTAACAATTACATTTGGTTATGATTATGACTAGTCTTTCTGACATAGATGTGCCAAGTTTTGGTTCTCATCGATTCGTTCATTGAACTTTACCCAGGTTTTTTTGACAACCCCAAAAATTGTCAAAAGACCCCGGGATTTTTGGTTCTTTAAAAACGACGAAGGATCCTCAAATGTTATTTTTTCGAGATTAGCACAAACAAAATTTGTTTTAAATATGTTTTAAAAATTAATAAAAATGAACAACAGTTTCCATTTTCTATTTCTATTTGATATTAAACTAATTTTCTGTATTCTTTCAATTTCAATTTCCAAAATAAAACAATAACCTGTGGCACAGTACACATATTAAAGGTAATATCATTAGAGTTTCAAAATTTGTGTCAAATGTCAGTATTTGCTGTTGTTTTAACGTGTATTTAAGTCCTCACACTCCCAGCCATTTTTATTTCTGACAATTTCAATTTTAATTTGTTGTTGTTTTTACGTGTGTTTTCTTCCTCACGCTCACAGCCATTTTTTATTTTTGACTGACAACCTGCGCAGTATAATACCTTAGATTTGTGTACTGTGTACCTGCGGCACGACAAACAAATTCTTTAGAGCTCATGTCACTTTGACAGTTGATATAGATCTAGATCTACTTGGGAAGTGACTTCGGTCTCAAAAAAAAATAGAATTAGCTGGTTCAGAGGGTTTTCAAAAAACGCTTTGAGGCTACCTCAGAAGTTGACTTCAGGGCTCAAGGGATACTCCTAAAAATTGGTCAAAAGTTTATTGAGAATTGACAGTCGCGAACCGTAACCAAAGCGGAAATTTTATGTCGTCAATATCATTTAATAGAATACCATATTGATTGATTAAAGAAATAACCTTTCTTTATCGATCCGCATTCATTTCATATTTTGTAGCGTCTAGCGTGTAAGTTCCTAGTGGTAGGTACTATGTAGTTTTTTCTACTTAGTCTAATATAAATTGGGTGTTGTAAAAAAACAATCACAACTTTTTTTGGCACTAGCTTCTATAATCAAAAAATTAAAAAAATGTTCTTGTCTTGGATACTAAACTAATAGCATAGGCATGTTTAGGAAAATGAGATCTCAAAGCCCATACAGCAATCTCAGTCTCGTGAACAGCCCAACTAACATTTTTCCCTCGGTAAGGTCCAATTTTTGAATTTCATGAAGTTATTACCTCTACAGGGCCTGTATTGAGGTTGTGCATCGAAGTTTTGATTCTGCGAGGCTGTATTTTTGTCAACAGCTTCATTGAAACCTATTACAGGTGTACTTCGACATTATTTACAAGCATATGTGGGTGCAACTTTATTAATATTTCGATAAGGCTTCCTCAAACTCACTTGTAGAAGCACGCGAAATAAAAGCCTTGAAAAAGCTTGCTTTAAGAAGCTCCATTAAAGAGTTTGTTGAGGCCTGTTCACAAAAGCCTGAAACAAACTGTTATTTTGTTTTGAAAAGCATCTATTTCGATGAGATTGTCTCAGCGAAGTGATGTCAACTAATTTTGGTTGTATAATGCCCAGTTGCACCAAAATTCACTAAAGCGGTTTTTGCTAAAATGAAGTTAAAATTTATCGGACTGATAAATTTATTTGGGTTGCACCAATCTCTTTCGCGGATTTTTTAGCTAAAATGCAGTTCATGAACCACCCTGGATTTTATCAGAAGTTTATTAAACTGAACGAAAAAATTTAGCCAGTGCAAGTGAGATAGCAATAAGGAAAAGTGAATACACAATAAACAGAAACATCTTGGTGTTTTTTTATTATTATTTTCTTTCTTTTAGAGAAATTATGAACTATTGAAATAGATACCAACTAACACTAATATATTTTCGACATACTCTCGGAAATTATGAACAAATATTTTAAAGCGACGTCATCGAATTCAGAAAATGGATTTCTCTGTGAACCTGAACAACTCTTCGACGTCTCGCCATTTTATGGTTTAGTTCGTTATCAGATGAACAAATGATGACCAGTCTATAATTTTTCTGGAATAATTTATTTATTTAAGTAGTGAATTATAAATCGGAAACAAAATGCCTTCACCTGTTGTTTTCGTTATTTTAATTTGGAATTAACAATATTCCTTCAAGTAAAATTGAATTATTTTCTATTTTGTTTGTAGGTAGTTTCGTTTATTGGCCTCTGTTAGATTAAGAAGTGGTTGGTGCAACCGATAAATGTCATTTTAAAATTAAACGAAGCAATAAATATTTAAAAGAGATCGGTGCAACTGGCCATAAGTCCTCTAAATACAAGCCCTATACAAACATGTTTTGATTATTTTTCAAATGAATGTGCTGGAAGCATTCTTTTCGATAAGTTGGCCTGATACAAGCATAATTGGTTTGTACTATGAGGCGCATGCGCAGGAAGCAATGATTTCGATTATTTTGTCTTAGCGGAGTTATTTCAATATGAATCATGGAAGTGAAGATGAGTATCTGAGGTGACCATTATATCTTTTCTAGTTCATCAGTTTATAATTTTCATATCATAAAATACGAATATTTTTATATCTTTTCCAAATTTTTTTCTAAAAAAGATAAATTTGTAGCTACATATGTCCAATTGAAGATAATATTTTCAATATTTTACGATATGAATAGACAAAATAAAAAAGCTCAAATAATTAATTATAATTTATATTGTTTACTCGTACCTATGTGTACTTATAATTTTCCCAAAAACAAAACACTAAATACAAATTATTATTGGTATTCATGCAACAGCGTAAAGTCGTCGTAAACGTTCTAAAATTTAAAACTTCGTAATTCTGTCACAATTTGTATGGAAAATTTGACAGATTTACGAAGTTTAAAACTTTACCACGTTTACGACGACTTTACGCTGTTGCATGAATACCCTTATTATTTTTGTTTTGTTAGCCAAATAGACCGAGAGCCCACAGCAGATTTTGGGTGTGAACGATAGCAAAAAAAGAAGTATAGGTGTCGAAAGCTTCATTAAAGGCTATTAAAAAAATCAAAGTCTTGCAGTCCACAACTGGGGCCTTTGCGAGTAACAGTGCATCGAAAAAAAAATATGAGTGCAACTTCGAGGATAATCGTGTTAGCCGAAATTGGTTTTCACTCCTCCCTAGATAAGCTCCTCGGATCACATATCACGGAATCTGAGACCATTTGAGTGTGTAGTTAGCTTGACCGGACCGTTTAAAAAACTCAAAATTCAAAGTGAAAAACGGTTTTTTTAAACAGTGTGGCAGGGCGAATTTAACACTCAAATGATCTCAGATTCCGTGATATGGGTTCCGCGGAGCTTATCTAGGAAGAAACCAATTTCGGCTAACACGATTATCCTCGAAGTTGCATTCATATTTTTTTTTGGATGCACTGTTACTCGCAAAGGCCCCAGTTGTGGACTGCAAGACCTTGATTTTTTTAATAGCCTTTAATGAAGCTTTCGACGCCTATACTTCTTTTTTTGCTATCGTTCACACCCAAAATCTGCTGTGGGCTCTTAGTCTAAAAGGGAAACTTAAATGATATCTTTTTATACGAAATAGCGTTGCAATTGTCAAAATAATATTAATATGTTGTGAATGTTAACAGTTGAAAAACTGACTATCTTCATATTTAGTGGCCCTCAAAGATGCAAAATAACAACTTACACTATGCCCTTGAAGGTACATAATAGATAGGACTCATTGTATGGAAATTGAATTGTATTAAATTTTATTATAAGACATTTTGATTAGTTGTTTCTAATATCTAAACATTTGTTATGAATGTCATTTCGTAACGCGAAAATTATACTTTGGTCTTTCACTTTCATGTCTAGGAAAATTAAATTTTCTATTAATTTCCTCATGTTCTCATCAATGAGAAATATTGGAAAAGTTACATATTTTAAAACAGTTTCCAAACATACAAAAAGAAAAAACTCACTTCGAACAAAAAAAAAAAGAAAACGAATGGTCACCTTATGTTGAATCATGTTCAGTCATCATCAGGAAGTCACATCGAAGTTCTAAGGAAGCTAACTTCGGTTTCAACTGGTTCCGATTTGATGCCTACTAGATATATATCACTGTAGAACGATGCGTAAGCTACCTGACTCTCAATCAGTATATTCATGATTCAAATCCCAGAAATTCCATCAAGTTAGTAAAATGTTTTTTCATCACATTATAATTGTAAACCAAGTTTCAGAGTCGAATTGCTTGCTTTGGAAGAAAAAATAAAAGAAAACAGAGAAGTACAAATATAAAAATTATTTTTTATTTAATTAGCATAAAGGCTTTGGGGAAGCTTTTATAAGGTCCCGTGATTGTTCGAAGATGTTTCAATTGCGTGGTGTATCTACTTTCATAATACTTCTTGATGCAAATAATAGCCTGTACTAGGAACTTGTAGATTACTTTTATGGGAAAGTAAAAGCCTGCCGCATTTGTAATGTTTGAATATTGTTGTTTCTATAAGGTTTAATAGAAATATATTTAGGATCTCCAGCCAACCTGTATGTGACTGTTTAAAAGCCTTTTAAGCTTCTCAAGTGGGCTAAATCCACTTTCCTAAGGACTTATAGGAGCAAATTTGCTGAATAGGACAAACTTCGATAGACCCTAACAGAAGTTAATTTGTTAGTTGGGAGGATTCCTCAGAAATTTTGCTGTCAAATTACTGACGAAACAAAATATTGGATTCACTTGCTCAGTTTTTTGACGTTGAGCCCTCTGAGATCTCATTTTCCAGAGCACGCCTAGTACACATGTAAGCTTTGTCAAACTTTGGACAGCCGTATAACTCCAAAAAGTTATAAATAAACATTTGTCACTGTTGCTTTAGACTTCTTTAACTTAAACAACAGAGTCAGCTGTCTAAAATTTGATAATGATATTTTATTTTATTAAAAATAGGCGTGTTCAGGAAAATAAGATCTCGGTGGGTTCAGCAAATTTTATCTTTCAAAAAGTGAGCAAGTAGCGAATCCAATAATTATTTTCCTCAGCAATACTTCTGAGGAATCTGGTTCACGAGACTGAGATTTCTGAGGGCTCTGAGATCTCATTTTCCTGAACATGCCTGAAAAACTATTAAGACACTGTCAAACTTATCAACCGTCAAAGTATATTTTTGATTAATAGCTAAACTGTCACAATTCAACTATATGTTTGAAAAAAAAGTTCCGCATACGCCACCCCACACCACCAGTTAGATGCAGAAACAACTATTATTATTATTTTTGGGATACCGAATCTTCAAAAATAAGGTATTTAAAAAAGCTGAAATATCAGACTAAATTTTTGTATACAAATTATTGAGAGATTCCAAAAATATTCATACTGATGAAGGGGTGAGATGTGCCCTCAATTTGATATTATAAAAATGCCAAAGTTGATCCGAAATTTCAGAAACAAAAATTGATTTGACTGTACGAAATTTTAGCTGTAAGTTGGGAAATACTTGGCTGTGATACTTAAAAGTTAAGGAGTCAAAAGAAAGAGTATCACAAACGTTTATAAATCAAAAACAATTATTTTTGCATATGGTTTATTAATTAAGGAAAAATAAATGAAATGTTTTGAAAATTTTGATTTTTTTTGTTACATGGAACTATTAACTATGGTTCAACCACAAGTTTAAGAAAATCTTTTTAAATATCCTTCAACTGCAAATGCATTTCAAGAAAAATCAATGTTAAAATTTGGAAGTTGTTATTTAAAAAAAAAAAAAGAAAAAATCATCTTCCACTGTTAACTTCATTGTGAAATTTGCATGACAGCGCCTTCGTCAGCAATTGAGCTAGCTTGAAATTCGCAGAAAGGCTCCAAATTTTTTTTGTAAGCATTTTTTTTTTAATTAATAAAAATTGCAAATTTGGTGGCTTGTTGCAAATTTCAAGCTGGCCCAATGCTGGGAAACAACTGTCATGCTAACTGCACAGTGAATAGTTAACAGTGCAAAATGAATTTTTCGATTTTTTTTTTGTCAAATTTGGTCGGCAAAATTTGAACCGAGTTTTTTTGGAGCCATACTGCAAATTTCTAGCTAGCTCCGTTGCTGAGATGAGGTGAGGGCTATCCTGCTAGTTTCATAGTGAAGTTAGTAGTCAGTGGATTACATCCACTATTTGATGAACTGCAATAAATCCGGAATAGAAAATGCAAAAACAAATGCAAAAAACGGCGTAATCCTTTTGTGGTCCCATTGGTCTAGGTAAAAATTGTTACGCTAACTTCACAGACGTCAAAATCGAGCAAAAAATGCAGTTTGTTGTCATTAGTGTGGGTTTTTTCGAAAATGGTGGAAAAGTTTTAGTTAAAATTTAGCCCATTTCCTCGGTAGTTGAAAAATTTGCTTATGGGTAGGTGCCGTTGTGTCGTCTTTATGCGTAAATTTGAATATGTCACTAAAAACTGTCGGAAATAAATTTAAAATGAGGAAATTTTCGATAAAACTGTATTACCCTATTTATTTATTTATTTATTTATTTCACCTACGAGTAACAAGCTCCACAGATTACTTTAGAAATAAATACTATGTAATTTAAGCTAAGCATTAAACAATAATGAAATTAAATTCTTAAAAATAAGTACAATAAATCATTTTTGAATTTGAATCTGGAAAATGAAAGATCAAGATGTTCGTTAATTTCATTGAACTCCCTGACTGACCTTGAAATTGGTTCATTCATTCCGTAGTTTGTTCTATGTCTAGGTTGAAAAAAAAGGTGTCTTTCCCTCAACGGTCTTGTTGGAGCATAAATACAAATTAAAGATAGTAAGGTAGGGCATTTAATGTGGTAGCACAGAATATCACGCACAAAAACTATATCATGAATAGTTCTTCGGGATTTGAGAAGCTGCAAACCCAGAAGACTTTGCCTGGCTTGGGAATTTGGACAAAAGTTCCAATGCATTTTATAAAAAACATACTTTGTAAAACGATTCTGGATCTTTTGAATTCTATCGGAGAATAGCTGTTGGTGAGGGTTCCAGATGACATCATCATATTCCAAAATTGATCTTACTAAAGTAGTATAGAGTGCAACAAGGGTGTAGGGGTCGGAAAAATCTGTTGAATTTCTTTTTATGAATCCTAACATTGAGTTAGCTTTGGCGACGATGGCATCAACATGTGGAGCAAATGAAAATTTGGAATCGAATGTAACCCCTAGATCTTTAACTTTTAAAGTTCTTTGAAGGTGACTGGATCCTAGAGAGTAAGGAAACTCGTACATAAAATGTTTCTTGGATATAGAAATAACAAAGCATTTTTGTACGTTAAGGTTTAGGCAGTTTGACTTACACCAGCGGGACAAGTTATCTAAATCCATTTGAAGTTTAATGCAGTCGTAGTCGCTATTTACTTTCAAAAACAGTTTGAGGTCATCAGCATATATTAAACACTGGCTAAAATTAATATGATTTACAATATCATCAATAAATATTATAAACAGCAAAGGACCAAGATGACTACCTTGAGGGACACCTGAAGTACATCTAATAGGCCTTGAAGTATATTCCTCAATTTTCACTTCTTGTACTCTACCAGTTAGGAATGAGCCAATCCACTGGAGTAGACTTGAGTGTATTCCAAATACTTCAAGTTTTCGAATCAATATATTGTGGCATACAGAATCGAAGGCCTTGCTAAAGTCTGTGTAAATAGCATCAACTTGGCTTTGGTTTTCAATAGATTCAACCACGAAAGAAGAAAAACAAGCTAAATTAGTATTGTCACGATGATATGAGATTTAAGCCAAAAAACCTTAAACGAAGTTTTGTCTTTAAACCAACTTCAACGAAGTTTCATGGTTGCGGGTTGTAAAGTCTCCACAAGACCACAAGTTGTCACCTGTCGCACTGCCAAATTCATTGTTATTTATTAATTAAAAATACCGAATTGAATTATCACACCGAAAAGAAATAATTTCAAACTACACAATTTTTGAAAAGAAGCACATTTTCTTTTGTTGAAATTTTAAAATTGCTCCCCAACAAAACTCCACATGCGTACTCCAACTTATCTTTCTCTTTATCTAAACTTAATTTTACTTTTCTTCTTGTCGACATACTCGTCATCTCATAAAAGTCATATCTGAGAGATAGATACCCAGCTAGAAACTTAAAGAAAACTCTCTTAAAATGTATTTGCATCTATTATTAAGGTAGAAATCCACAACATAGAACCTATTTTTTCCATGGAATATGTCTGTCAAAGATGTATGCAAAAGCTGCGGTGCCTGTGCCCTCTGTGCAATCAACTTGATTTGCTAGTTAAATGCCTCAGACTACTGCATGGTTTGTGTTACCTGTTTCGCCACTATACTCACTACTGTGTGTTATTGTTGGTACTACCAATGAACGAACAAACCAACCAACCAACCAGCACCTGGCCAGACTGTTTTTGGGAGCTGGGAGGTTAGTCCAACTACCGCATACAAGTACCTGATCAGTTCTTTCCGAAGAGCTTTGCTGGTAACTCGCCGAGTTTTGGTTGTGTTCTTTTGCTGCTTTTTGTATATTCAAATTGAAAAAAAAGTTGTTAGTTCTTTTGTTTTGAAGTCGTATTATCGAGCTTGGTTAAAGGTGACCTTTAGTATTGTTTTTTTTTTTCGTTTTTTGAATTGTTGGTGAATTTTCAAATAAAGGTCAAAGTTTCAGAAAATTTGAAATCCTATCAAAAGGTTTCTGGTACAAAGTGTGTGGTTAAAATTTTCGAGAAATTTAAAAGCTAAAGGAAGACTGAATTTTTAAAGAAGATACTTGTAAAAAAACGTTGGTCACTTTTGAAACAATTTAACTTCTACAAAAAAACTGTGTTATATTGTCAAAGTTGCCCATTAAAAGAAAAACAAAAAAAAAACGAATTTAAGAAAAAACCCCTAGAACTTTTAAAAGTGGAGTAAAAGTGCGCGTGCGAAGCGTGATTAAAATTTAAATTTATTGTTTTTAATTAAAAGTACTCGTAGCAAAAAAAAAATATATTTCGGTGAAGTGTATATGCATGAGTGAGGTACCTATAGTTGGTGTGTTTTCGGATTTTTCGTGTCATGCATCCGAGAGATACATTCAACCAGTGCAGCATTTGAATCTGATTTATTCCACTTCGGAATCATTTAATTAGGACCACATCACGACCTGTTTTGGTGGTTTTGTCTTTTTCTTCCTCGATTTGTCGTGTTTTTTTTTGCTTTGTTTTTTGTGTCGTCGTTTTATCGGCTTTTATTTATATTTTGTATTCTTTATAATTCGATCTTCTCCGTAATTTAATGTAGGTTGTTCTTGATTCGCATCGTGAAAAGAACTTGAAATTCTGAACTTAATCGTTGTCATCTTCTTTAACTGACATTAAATAAAAATACAAAAAAAAAAAGAAAACTTAAATAAAATAAACAATCGGTTGAAAAGTACTGCGCTGCATCATCATCATCAAGAGCAAGAGATATTATCCTTGAAATGCTGAGGATCACATTTTGGCAGAGTTAATTCCTTTTCTGGTTTGCAATTATAAAAAAAAGGTATTTTACTTGGTTTTCGTTTTTTAAATTTTTTTTTGTAGTGTTGTTGTATTTTTTTTATTGATAAAATGCACTTTTTATTGGACATGAGTTGAAAGATATTAAAAATGCACATAACCAATGTATAGGAAGAGTAGAGGCTTTAAATGTATTCTTTGTTTGCTTGAATTTTGAGTGTGCAAAGTGAAAGGTGGTATTTTACCCAATGGTTTCGTATTGATATGTATGTGGGTAGATATATAAAACATAGTTAAGCTCAAGTTAGTCTTGAGTATCTCTTTGGAAGTTAATGGAACAGTGAAAGGATCAGTTGAAAATGTACCCATGGAGCTACCTATATTTACTTTTTGAAAAAAGTTTTTGTTTAAAGGGATTATAATTATAGAAAAAGAAGTTGCATTTTTTATATAAAAAGACTAGTCATTTTAATTAAAATAGCAAAAATCTAAAAGCAAACTCAAATATACCACACTTTGAGAAAAATAACGACGTCACTATCATAACTCAATACCACTATTTTTCAGAATAGGCAAAATAGGATATCCATCAGACATTTTTGTATTGTGATTTTTTTTTTTCTTTCAATTTCTTAGAAAAGAAAGTCAAAATGTGACTTTTTTGATGGACTCTGCTGCTAAAAATGAATTTTCACAAGGAACGAGACGTTAATGTGACATCACTCATCTTGAAAAATTTTAAGCAGAACTAATTCAGCAAAAAAATGTGGAACTTCAGCTGGTTAGTGGTCAATTTTGCACTGTTTAGTGTGGTCTTTGTGTTTTCGTCAAAATTTTATTTTTTTTGTCAAATATTTGCTATACCTACTCGTAGGTATTTGTCATACCGGCATTTCATTAAACAACTCGAATTCTTCTTGTTGGGCTATTAAATGTATTTTAATTCTGATTAACTTTTACTCAGGCACCAAGAATAAGCAGACACCAAGTTGATTTGCCCATTATCGCACATTGTTCCGTTTGTTGAATTTTGGTGACAGAATTGTTGTTGAATTTTGGTGACAAAATTCAATTCCAACACCATTTCTTGATAAATATTAATAAAATTTGGTACACTTAATGATTTAGGAACGCTGAATTCAGTAGTTCTGTTTTTTTTCTACTCTTTCAAACAAGGGCTTAACAATTTAGGTCAGAATATGGTCCAAAATTTAAGAATTTAGAAAAAACATTGTCCAAATCAGGATTTTAGTCAAGTTGATATTTGAAATGCCTTAAAATATGAATATGTACTTGAATGTATTCTGTATTCTGAATTCTTAGCCTGACGTCACATTTAAATAAAATAACCAGAAAAAATATCAACATTGTTAAAAATAGTACCTTGGATCATTTTTGATTTTTCGAGCTTTTTTTAGTTGATCAAAAATTTGACTGGGAACTTCCAACTGTCAGAGTTGTCAAATTATATTTTATATTCGATCAATTTTGGTATAACCAAAATTTTCAAAAAAAAAAAATTCAAATGAATACCACTAAATTTAGTTTAAATCTCTGAGCTTGACTAAAATCCTGACTTAAACAATACTTTTTTCTAAATTTGGAAATTTTGAACAAAATTGAATTATTACAAAACCCCTTTCCCTCGCCCAGAGAAAAAAAGTGTGTAGGCCTAAGAAGACTCACCTTGAAGTTTTGAACCTTTTCTGTTTGCTTCAGTTCAAACTTTCTGTAATTAGAAAAATTAAGGGAAACAATGTTTTTTTGTATATTTTGGAAAGATAAAAGCTGATATTTGAAGGAAGATAGTTTAGTAAATTTTATAAAAAAAAAAATGATTTCAAGTGAAGTAGTTTAGAAGTTAGCACTCGCCATATCTAAATTTTTTTTCAAAATACCTGGAATCTTATAAATGTAGGCGGCATTACGTTTCTATGGTCCAAATTCTAGAAATGAAAATCAATATACTTTTACCGTTTAACCTTCACATCAAACTTTATTAACGTATTTTCTCGTCAACAACGTTATGAAATGGAATCAACTGCTTTTGCACTTTTTTTACTTGCGATATACATATAGGAACTATATGTCAAGTTATGCATTCGAAAACAAAATTGAGCTCGAGACTTGTCATTACGATGATAGGGAAGACGAAAAAGTTGGTTCCACAATTCTGTCTGTCTGTCTGTCCGTTGAGCTACAGCCTTAAGGGGTTGATCGATTTTCTTCAAACTGGGTACATAGCGTTTTTTGGTCACTCTCCCACACATTTTTACTTGCGAACTTGCGATATACAGGTACTATAGGCAAGTTTTGGATTCGTGCAAAAAAAAAAATTTCGAGATAACAATCAAACATGACATTACGATGATAGAGAACACGAAAAAAGTGGGTGGCACAATTCTGTCTGTCCGTACCTCAACCTACAGCCTAAACCACTGAAACGATTTGCTTCAAATTTAAAACTTAAGGTTTTTTTGTAACTCTCCAGAGGGGAAATTGAAATTTTTTTCTTAGCTCAAAAAACAACGGTACTTGCCATTCAACCTATAAGGAAAAGCTTGTTTATCTCAAAAACGGCTCCAACGATTTTGATAAAAAAAGAAGTGTATTATTGCAGATATGATGTACCTTTTAGTAAGAAAAAAAATCACCAAAAACATTTATTAATGGTACCTGCCATATGGGTGATTCCGTCCCAACTGTGATTCTTTGTGTCCAGTGCTTTTTTTGTTATTTAATGCAAAATGTTCGTATATATTTTTGATTTTAATTGTGTAAACGGCTATTCACTACAATCTACATTCGATATCATGACCAAATTTGCCACTTCTTCCACATGGCTGGGAAAAGTGTAGTAAAAATGTCAGTACCGTGGCATGTCCGTTCCTTGTTTTTCTGATTAAATCTACTTTTTTCTAATGAAATACTTCATTGAATAGAAATGTTGTCCTTAGAAAAGTTTGAGTGCAATACTTGCTTGACAAAATTATGCAAAAATTAAGTCAAAATACATATTGCTGAATAAAATAATCACGAATGAATGTTGTCCGAGGTTTTGGTTTTATGTTTGAATTCAAAAGATTTCCCGCTCAACCGCCATTTTGATTTAGTTTTATCACGTATGTGTCATTGTTTTCTAAAAGATTAACTAACTATGTATAGTTAACAGCAGTCATTTTATTTTGTGTACGTTTTTGTACTTTAAGAGTGATATGTTTTCATGCGATGAAAGTATGTCATAAATTTGTTTGTCAGTACCGTGGTAGTATTTTTTAAGCATGTTATGATATGTTTTTGGTTGGTTATCAGATTTTTGTATTCCTTTTAACGGCAAAAGTTAAAATTGTCCTGGAAATTATTTTTCTCATAAGCTTTAGAGAAGTGAGGTTACATAAACTGTCTAAATGTCAGTACCGTGGTCGTTAGTACCGTGGGATTTAAATACTTTTTGAACTGTAATTAAATATAATTGGGTTGGGGTCAAAATACTGTATGGGTCATAATACTGTATTTAAAATACTGTATCTCAAAATACTGTATTTCAAAATACTGTATGTACAAAATACTGTATGATCAAAACACTATAAGTCAAAATTCTGTATTTCAAAATTCTGGTTGGTCTAAATTCTGCATTTCAAAATTCTGTATCTCAAAATTCTGTATCAAAACGATTTTTATTTTTCAGCCTATTTACAGCATTTTAAAATACAGAATTTTGAAAACAGAATACTTTTTTTTTAAGAAAATATAGTAATAATTTTTCGTAAGCATAAATTCTGACTAAAATTTATTAAAACAAAAACAAGATAAGTGCTATCTCTATCTTTTTCTTATTTTCTCTCTCTCATTTTCTTCTTCTTAATTGTTTGTATCTCTCTCACATTTTTACATGAATTGTTTTGATCATAATCAACAATTCCATAAACAATTGCAAACGCGCAAGTGGAAAGAGTTATAAATGGTGAACATATTCGTAAAAAGAATAAAATGTTCTTAAAAATAAAAAAATTGAGAAAGATTAATGATTTAAGCCATATTGGTTACTTTAAAAGAATAGCAAAAAATCTAGGTTTATATACAAATTTTGTTTATAGTAAGTTTATTCCTTTGGTTATCATTAATGTACAAGGAATTTTGTAATTTTGATTTGTTTTGTTGTAATTTTTCGTTACTTTGTTTTTGTTAATGCATTTCTGCATACAATACATTATGTAGTTACTTAAATAATATTGCCTATTATCTATTTACTTATTTATGACTTATTAATGTATGTATTCTGGTTTTCAATTTGTTTGGATTTTCAAGAAATGATATACATACATATTCATAAATCGAGTTCTGCTTTTTGTTTATTTTTTTTTATAATGGAAGTTTAAGAACGGAATTATGCAAAACTAATTTTTTTTTTAGATACAGAATTTTCAGATACAGTATTTTTTGCTCATACAGCATTTTGAGATGAATAATTTTGAGATACAGTATTATGCGATACAGTATTTTGATAATACAGTATTTTGTACATACAGTATTTTGAAATACAGTATTTTGAAAAACAGAATATTAACCATACAGTATTATGACCACACAGTATCATACAGTATTATACAGAATTTTGACCATACAGGATTTTAAAATACAGCATTTCGACCCGCTCCCATATAATTAAATAATTCCTTGCAATAATATTTTTTGTCTACCGATTCTCTTTATAAGAACGTTAGCAATACCTCGGACGAGCCAAACAAAAATTATTCCGTGCAATTAAAATTAAGTAATAACCCAGCACAAAGAAAACGGTTGCCAGACCAGAAGAACAGACTTCAAAAACGAAAAAGAGAACATTTTTTTAAAGAAAAAAAGGGCAGTAGAAATGTCAATAGGTAAAAACATATAAGACAATCAAGAATCTTAACAAAAATATGGTAAAAAGAGAGAGAACAAATTAAAAAAAAGAAAAGAGAAAGAGTGTCATTATCATCTATTCCAGTTTCAGTACATTTCACCATATTATATGTTTTTAAAAGTTATAGCAAAATGCTTCTACTGATTTGCTACTCTGACTAAATGAAGCCAGAAAAACGAAACAAAAATTGTTTTCAAGAAGTTTTAATTTTTGAAAATTTTCTAAAAAAAGAATCACAGTTAACCGCTCATCCGAATTCAATAAAAATGTTTGCACAAAAGCTTTGTTAGAATATAAATAATACTGCATACCATAATTTTTGAAAAAAATTAATTTTGGATTTTTAAAAAAAGATTCAATTTTTTTTTGAAAATTCAATATTTCAAAAACGGGTTGATGAATTGTTTTGAAATTTCAGTTTTAAATGTATATCAATATATTCTCAAAATTGGTATACCAATTTTTTTTTTGAAAAATGTTACAAAAATTTTATATATACAAAATTAATTTTTAATAAAATGGCTCCAACGATTTAAATTTTGTTTTTGCATATATTCATATTTGTTCAAGTTATCAAATGGCATTCTTTTTTTTGAGCTCTAAGTTATTTATCAGACTGTTTATACAATTAAAAGAACGATTTAAATGCTTTTTATACTTTTTCTTTAATTAGTTGAAAATTTTTTAAAGTTCTTAAGTCCCACACAACTTTGCGTGCATTTTATTTTTCATACTAGGAAACTCGCTTAAAATCGGCCAAAAATTCAGAGCATTTGGGAAGTAAACAAGAAGAAATCCTACGGGAGGGGGGTAGTATCTCTCCCCGTTGGACGGGAGGGACAATTTAATAAAATAACAGCATAAAATAGAAAACAAAATAATTAAAAAACAACAGCAACATAAAGTAATGTTTTGTCGTTTTTTCGAAAGCCATAAGTCCATTTTTATAGTTTATTTTCAAATAAAGTTCTTTGAATAAACAATTTCAGCAATTTCATTTCAAAAAAAATATTTTTTTTTTTCAAAATTTTGAGTTTGAAACAATATTTTGCGAAAACTTAATCTTAAAACAAACCGTAACAATGGACTTATGGCTTTCCAAAAACCAAACTTTTTGTAATTCCCTAGAAGGCATTCGTTTGTTAGGGACATAAACTTTAAGTGTTGCCATTGTTTTGTAATTAATTTTTTTCTTTTTTATGCAATTATTTTATTAAATTGCTATTCCCATCCCACAGGATTTTTTTTTTCCCACCTACATGCTATGAATTTTTTGGCAGATTTTACACGAATTTCCTAGTATGCTAAAAAAAGGGAAATTTAATTTTCCCCTTCAAAAGCGATGAGATAAAATCTGAAAAAAGTTATGGAATTTTTTTTCTTCATTTCTTTTTATTAACGACCACCCTGATGCACGTAAGTAAATACTTATGATTCGCATGCCAAAATTTTTCCTTAAAAATATTTTAAAATGTTTTAAACATTTTAATGTTGCAAACCCAAAATGATGGCTGAAAATGAATGACGTATTTGTATATGTCCGTATTAAAAAGTTAAACGGTATTTGCGAGCCTGTTTATTTTTGTAAAAATACTTTTTTCCCTTACATTTTTGAAATATAATTTTTATTCCCAAAAGCATTTTACATAGTTTGAGAGCTCTGAGGAATTGTTTCTGTTTTGTGTTTAAACCCGAGTGAAAGCCTTCTTTAATGTTTAATTAAAATTAAAAACATTCACATCGAACGAAAGGTGCATTTTGGATCAAATTCGCCTTTAGAAAGTCTTAGAAAACTCCCACACTAAAAAGTGAACAATCTCGAAACAGTGAACTGGTCTGGTTTTTATTACTTCATCTAGCTTCTACTGTATGCATAGGAAAAATGGCTATTATATTTTTTTTTTATCACCCGATAATAATCTTCAAGAGACACTCGGTAGGAATCGGTTCCGAGTAGTGTGGGACTCTTAGGTTAGGTTAGGTTGGAAGGGGTGATAATACGGCAAGCCGCACCATCTCACTCGGATCTCAGTAGATCCATTGCGCTCCCCGGGGTATAAATGGTTAGTGAGGAGGGATATGAAGGGAGTTAATAGGAAGTTTTAGGTGTGGGGGTCCTCCTTGAACCATCCTGAGTTCTGAATGAATTTCAGGATGTTCTTTAGTGGCAAGACAGAGATGTCGCCCAGTTCGTCGAAGAAGTATTCTCCAAGGGCCTCTTTTCTGGTTCTAGCTAGACTGGGACATTCGCAAAGGAAGTGAGGGGAGCCCTCCTCTGCCTATTCATCATGACACCCTCTACATAAGTCCGATGAGCTGATGCCCATTCTGTACATGTGGGTTCCCATTGAGTTGTGGCCCGTAAGGACACCAACCATGAGAGATAATTGAGGCCTGCTTAGCTTGAGTAAGTAATCAGTTTTTTTCTTTGAAATATTTGGCCATAGATTCCTAGAAACCCGACAAGTGTCGATGGATGACCATCTGATATTTGCAGCCTCTAAGAAACTCTGGTGTATTCTACTTTTTTCTTGCTCCAGTGGCATAAGCACCGAGAAGTCGGTTTGGCTCGGATCAAGAGACGATCCGTTTTTGGCCAGCTCATCCGGCATTTCATTCCCATATATATCACAATGTCCTGGGACCCATCTAAGGGTGACTGTGTTCGTTGCACCTAGTAAAGATAACATATACCGGCAACGTTTTATCATCTTTGACTTTATAGTGATTGAGGAAATGGCTTTGATTGCCGCCTGTCTGTCTACAAAGATGTCAATATTTTTGTTTATTACTTCGCGTGAGGAGAGATGTTTTGCGTCTTCACAAACTGCAAGTACTTCCGCCTGGAATACGCTGCAAAAATTTGGAAGCTCTATAGATCTACTAATAGGTGGGTTATCTGAGTAGATACCTGACCCAACCCCCTCTAAGGTCTTGGAGCCGTCAGTAAAGACCGAAACATGGTTTTCATTTATGACCCGGTTTTCATTCCAGAGTTTCCTGGTTTTTTTTTTTTTTTTTTTTTTTTTGTGGACTTTATTGAAATTAATTCAGTTTTAAAGGTTTTTATGACCTTTAGTCCAAATATGCGTTTCGCCCAGGCAAGACAGTTGGGCTCATCAGTTAGATGCTGTCGTTACCCTTCTAAGACGCAATTTTGTTGTCGATGATTATCAACACTAATAAAACTTGCAGCACAAAAAGATATCTGTTATGGCTACTGGGTTGAAATCAATGTGCGGTGTAATTTAGTCTGTTTGAATGTCTATGTCAGTGAACTTCACTATAGTTCTATGACCGTAGTGGCCCTTTTTCCAGTTATTACACTGCTGAAGTCTTAAGGCACTTTTGGCTCTTTCGTAAACAGATCGAGCGGGGCTAGTGAAAGAAATGTTTCTAGGGCTGCCGTTGGTGTGGTTCTAATCGCACTGGTTGTGCCAATACATGCAAGTCTTTGAATTTTAGTCATGGTTTTTAGATTGGTTTCCTTTTCCAAGGCTGGGACTCTTACCGCACTTAAACATCCGGTGAATCAGGACCAATCTATGAAAGATCGACAAATGATTTGTGTTTCACCTGGGAAGGTCCCTATGTAGTTTGAACTCAAGTCCCAAGTGCCAAAGGCTTGAGCAACATCTAAGAATATAGCCCAGCATACTTGTTTTTCTTCAAGTGTCTTTTTCCACAACATCCGTAATTCGATGCACTTGGTCTTATGTGGAATGTTTATTTCTAAATCCAAACTGATGGCTCGGAACTTCTTTCTTCTATCATCTATTATTTTGCTAAGCCTTTTCAGGAGCAGTTTTTCGAAAAATGTTGCTATGATTGGTATAAGCGATATTGGTCTGTTAGATGTTACTTCTGTTGGTGGCTTACCTTGTTTAGGTAT
This sequence comes from Dasysyrphus tricinctus, assembly GCA_963921185.1. Classification (NCBI taxonomy): domain Eukaryota; kingdom Metazoa; phylum Arthropoda; class Insecta; order Diptera; family Syrphidae; genus Dasysyrphus; species Dasysyrphus tricinctus. Next base: position 107,441,923 of record OY992530.1, read on the forward strand.
AACAATGACTTCTGCAATTTCCCAATGATGGGGCACATGTCTTAGTTTAAGGCATGCGTTTATTATAAATTGGAGTTTCTTGAAGGCTATTAAAGGCATTTCTTTCAAAACCTAAGCAGTTATTAGATCGTACCCTGGTGATTTTTTTGTTAGACAATTAATGTTGACACATGCTTCTTACTTCTTTGAGCGTGACTAAAGGTATTTCACACTCGTCATTTCTATCAACAAACTGTAAGGGATCTGTAGCTGTGTTTGCTAGGAATGGCTTAAAAACATTCGCGAGATGTTCAGCGAAGAGATCAGCTTTTTGTTTCTGGTTTTCGATCCATTTACCATCTTGTGATTTTAATGGCGGGTTTTGTGTCTGTGGTCTTTTTAAGCGCTTAGCTTCTTTTCATAAGGAGTATTCTGTAGAAGCATCCACCGTCAGACTATTCAGGAATCTACTCAGTGAATCGTTTTTAAACTCACAGATTATTTTTTTTTTGTTCGTTGTTAAGATGGTTCAAAACTGCCTTATCATCTGGAAATCTCGTAACTTGCCATTTTTTTCGAGCTCTTCTTTTTACCAATATCGGCTCCTTTATTTCGACAGGATATCTTATTTCTTTTTCTCTTGATTTCGAAATAGTTGGAGTACTTTCTTCTGGAGCCTGTTGCACATCAGCAATAATTTGTTCTGCTTCATGTATTTCAAAAATGTAAAGGGAACAAAGTATTTGGGAAAAATTAAAAAAGCTCGCAAACACTGGTTAACTTTTGTGTATGGGCAGTGAGGGTTATTTTTAAGCATTCTTTTAGAATCTGAGTTCAAAGACGTCATCTGTTTTTGGCCATCAGCTCAGGTTTTCAAGAAATCCCTTTGTAAAATGACCACAAATCTTTTTTTTCTATTTTTGTCTGACCATTGTATATTCCAAATCATTTTGTATGGTTTGGGTATAAGAAATTTTAAAGCGACAAGAAAAATCAATAAATTTGCACCTTTCTGTTCAAAACTTTGTAGTCCAAATTGAAAAATTCCTAAGGGGACACGAAAAATCGATACAAAAATAATATAATGAAATTCTTAGATTCTGAAAGGTCTTTAAGATTCCAAAAGTAACTAAACTACATTTACGAGGTATTGATATTTGAATTTAGTGATTTTTTTTGATTTTAAATATATTTCATATTATTTAAGGACTTGAGGTTTTGAAAAAACCGATGATATAAAGAATATTTTTAAAGAAACATTTTTTGTACGTTTATTGCAAAGGTACTTAATAATGTGCCCAAATGTATAATAAATTTTTCAAAAAAATCATCTCCTCTTTTTTAAATCCGAAACATAGTAAGAGTATTCATGCAACGGCGTAAAGTCGTCGTTAACGTAGTAAAGTTGTAAACTACGTAAATCTGTCTACAAATTGTGACAGATTTACGAAGTTTAAAACTATACTACATTTAAGATGACCTTACGCTGTTGTATGAACACCCTTAGTATTTTTGAGATATTTGGAGATGCAATTTTATTTCAACTTATTATTATTATTTAATGGTTTTTATGTAACGTTATGTTTCATAGTAAATATTAAATTGTACTAATTTAAGCACAAAGAAAATGCAAGTACGTGCGACCCAGATATGATTATAATAATATTTTCAACCAAAAACATTATTTAAATTTTCTTGATTTCTCTAATAACGCTAACAAAAAAGATGTTGTCTTGTCTGTATCAAGAAATGATTTAATTATTATGTAAACGCTAAAATGGCAACGAATTTACAAAATGACTTTTCTGTTTTCGGAATTGATTGACATTAAACTGATTGATTGAGATTGTAAGCTTTATGTCTATGCAAATGAAATGCACCTAAAGAAAAAATATATATCCGGAAAATACATATAGAAATCGATATATATTTAGTTAACAGACATTATACTCACTGGGTTTGAGTTTGAGCAAGCTGAATTTTAAGCAGAAGTTCATACTTTATACTTTTGTGATATTATTATGCTAACTCATGCCTTAACACCTTAAAAAGTGCTGAATAACAATAATCATAAAGTGTTTGACTAATGAACAAAACAAGAGCAGATTGTTTATATACAATTATGGCATTTATTTGTGAGGTGAAAGAGTGTATGAACGAATTAGAACAGAACAGAACAGAACAGAAGATTTAAAACCAAAAATTAATTTTTATTAATAAAAAAAAACATGTTAAGGCTGAAAGTTTTCTTTTATCAAAAAATCCATGTAAGTTGAACAACTGAACTTTAGTATAAATTACGTATGGGAAAGGCAAAGGTGAGATTGTTTGGAGGAAACACCAATTTGTATGAACTAAGGCCATATTAAAAGCTATTTTGAATCAATAATAATTTTCTTTTATGAAATTGGGACTCTGTGGCGTATACGTAATATTTTTTTAAATTAAATTATTAAAGTATATAATTCAGCCATTTTAATAAAGTCTACTATTTAGATGGTATGACGAAACTTTGAACTTTATTTCATTCACAGTAATTTTAGGTCTGATTAAAGCCTGCAAATTTTCTTGTGACACGAAACCAATAATAGTACTTGGCCTTAGCAAGTACAAATGTTGAATTATGAGAATTAGAGATAGCTTTATAATCTACAACATTTCTCCCATAACTTAGTTATGCCTACAACTGATGACTTCGTCGTTACATTCTAACTTACAACTAGGAGAAATTCAAATGATAAAATACAATTTTTCAACCATTATATTTTTATTGTATTCTCTAAAATTATAAAATCTTAAAATAAAATAAACTTTAAAAGTACATAATGTCCATATAATAGCCCGAGTATTTTACACCACTAATCAAAAATATTTACATACAGCTTACTACGCAAATTGTATAACAAAAAATAATAAAGGGAATTATTGATGAAAATTGATTTATTCGTAATTTGTTAATATACAAACAACAATAATGGCAAACCATTAACTTCATATTGATTAAAAATGACTCATAAAATAAACGATGGATCAGCAAAAATAAAAACAAAAACTAGTTTCACATCGTATACAATTTGAACTAGGCATTGAATTAATATTTAAAACCACTTTGCAAACCAGTAAAAGTTGTATCATTTAAAATCTTTTTTTATCTGCCATAAAATTATTAATATAATCGTACTAACTGTTTTTACTTTATTGATCAAATCAAAAAAAAAAAAAAAACATTTATTTTTTAATGATCAAATGATTTATTAATGTGAATTTGTCTGCACTTGCATATGCAAACTTATTAAATCCCTTGAACATTAATAGTCGTGCATGATGTACATACAGAGCTGCGGTAAAAATAATTGTAGAAGGTACGCCTTATTAAAAAACAAAATCGAAAATAAATTGATATATTAGTTTTAAACAAATAAGGAGCCATTTGAAATTAAGCTTTTATTTTCAAAAACAAATATCTTCAAATTTAATATTTTATTCGATATTTTCAAATTTATTGAACAATTTTTGAAATATTGGCTCAAAAAAATAGCAGTTCAGAGAGAACGCACCTTAAAATATTGCAAAAAGGAAAGTTTAGGCACTTAAACTTAAAACTTATATGTATGTATTTAGATCCAAGTCCCTCGTTGGAAATAACAGTAGCACAACGTCACGACCTCGTGGTAGTACATCGTGGCATGATGGTTAGTGCGTAGGACTGTCATGCTGAAGGTGTGGGTTCGATTCCCAGCCGTGCCACCTAAAAACAGGAATGTCTTATGTGAGGTACTGCCTCTTGCGAGGAACTGACAAATCCTCTTAGAGTATACTTGTCATGAAAAAGGGCTTCTCATTTAGCCGTTCGGACTCGGCAAAAAACTGTAGGTCCCATCCATTCCTGCCAACGCACATAGGAATGGTTGTGAGTTGTAAGTCACTAGGCCCTGGTTCTCCACGAGCTGTTGCGCCACCCAATTTATTTATTTTTACAACGTCACGACGTTGCATCGAGTTTATATGGTTTGCACATACCTTTCTTCTTCATGATTGCTGTATAGCTTCCCAAAAGGCTTTGTTGTTAATTGGTACGTAACTAACAACATTTCTTTAGATCGCACCATCGGTTATCAATTGGATTTAAGTCCGGAGACCATGCGGGCCACTTCATCACATTAACTCTTTGCATATGTACCTGTTCAAATGTATTATTTATATATATATGTGCATGTGCATATGTATATGTAAATTGCACATACACATTACACATTTAATTAAAAGTTTAGATATATAAAATGTTTGGATGTTTTTATATTTAAATAAAAATATAATTACTTCTTTACCATAACTCTTTGTTAAAAATTAACTGATCTTACGTTTTGGTTTGGTGGGTTGTTTTCAAACCTCATACATATATTTTTTATGAAATATTCGGTAGAATTTTCATTTATAATATTAAAAATAACTGCAATTTGGAATCTTTAATATTATTTAGATGTTTTAAAAATACTTCGCATACATATTCCGGTCATGTATGTTCTCTTGAACATCTTTTCCACACAATCAACATGGTTTTATAGTCTTTTCACGTGCAAATAAATAGCACTTCTCCCACGATTTTTGGGTTGTGTTGCAACAAGTATTGGTAGAATCGAATCTCCGCGCTTCCGATTCATACAGACGATGAAAGCAATCAATGCAAAAATATTGAAATTTTGTTCTAACCATCGCAGTAGTAGCATCAGTGTTGTACCAGTTTTTACATCGAGTTTTTTACATGTATAAGAACACAATGTATAAAGCTTTTACACCAGCCATCAAAAACCGACTGATGTAAGAAACGGTAAAAAATGTTTAAACAAATCAAAATCAAAATAACTTTTAAGTTTATTTATTTTACAAGGAAAAACTTGAATTCTTTTAATTTGTATATTAATTTAAATTTAATATTTTATCATCTTCTGTATCAAAGTCCCACAGAAATGCTTCATGTCAATTGCTGTTTAAAGTTAAATAAATTTGAACTAATTTCTTTGACCATTCAAAGGTAAAGCGATTTCGAAGAGGAGGATGAATTTCACGCTCAATTTTAAAATACTCTTTCAATTAAAGCAAATTTTTAACATGATATGCCATCTATAATATATATTTATTTTCACCAACGAAAAGTTTTCTGATGCTTCATGGACAGCCGTATGATGTTAAGTTTGAGGGCTGACAACTTTTTTTGTGAAGAAGTTTATAAAAAATTATATTTTTATCATTTTAACCTGCAAACTATGAAAAAAAATAATATCGTTCCGTGATTAAACAGGTGGCTGCGGGTAAATTTTGTTTCAATATTGCAAAGGGCTTATCAGATTTGAGAAACACAAAACTTTAATCGGTGAAATTTGTTGTTTTCGGACGTGGTACTTTAGAAACTTTGTTAATAAATATTTTTATGGATTCAAAATAGCTTTTTATGGCTTTTAGTCCTACAAATTGGCGTTTCGTTCGGCTTACTCACTTGAACTCATCAGTGACATAGTGAGGGCTTTATCATACGCAATTTGTTTTAAGTTCAGTTCAACTTACATGAATTTTTCAACGAAAATCCACTGTAAACTATATCCAACAAGATTAGAATTCCTATAATCATTAAGCTGGAAGTTAAAAATTTTTATGATTTTTATCCGCACAATGGTGATATTTTCTGAACAAAAACGATACTAGAAATGGTGGTCTGTCAAAATATATTTTACGGTTTCTTACAGTTCTTACATTTATTTGGTTTTACTTAATTCCCATTATTAAACGTTTTTTACGCACAAAATATTAAAAACAGTTTTTACCTCAAATTGGCCATCCCCATCAGTGAGTAGTAGAAGTAATTTGTAATCCAACTGGTATGAGGAAAAAAGTTGTCCATGGTTGTGACGTTTTCAACCTTCAACTAAATCGAAGACCATACGTTCACCTTGGTATTCTTCAGCCAAAGCTTCAAATGTACAAAGCCCGAAAGTAGTACAAACCCAAAATTTCAACTACTGAAATCATCAGCAACCGAGTAATTGTTCATGTAGTGTAACACATGAGAGTGGATGATAGAAAAGAGGAAGCAATTCAACTCACTTTTATCCCATAAGTTTCAAACTGGAGCCCAAATAAACTCGTTCTTCGTCGAACTTTGTGCAGACAAAATTGTTCGTATTTTCAATTATTATTCTTACTTGCAATATACATAAATATAGGTTAGGTACTATATGGCAAGTTAAGTTACGCATTCGTAAAAACAATCGAACTCGAGATTTTGATCAGAATAGTCAGCACGATGATAGGGAGGACGAAAAAAGTAGGTCTTACAATTCTGTCTGTCTGTCACTCTGTTTGGCTACAGCCTAAGCAGCTGGATCGAATTTCATAAAACTTGGTACAGTGTCTCCAAATTTTGTCTTTAATTTTTTGTATGACCAAAAATAACTGTAGCTGCCATACACATTTCATAACAATTTTTCAAAACTCTATTTTCTCAAAAACGGCTCCACAACTTTTTTTTAACAAAATTTAATTAATTTCTTTTTGTTTTTTTTTCCGAAAATGCACTAAAGGTTCCTCCGAAAGAACCATTTTTATTTATTTTAAAATTTCTTTATAACGGTATTTCGGATTTAAATAATTTTTTTTCTATACAGAAGCTACTAAAAATGTAAATACTTTTTTAGCACAATTTCCAGAAAGAATATTGTTAGGATTTTTGAATATTTTGAAAACTACGTGTTTGATATTTTTGAAACTCGGTATTTTAGAGGTTTTTAACACTTTTTAAAATATTTTAAGACAAAACTTTACTTTTATAAGATAATAATGATACACTTTATGTACAAATGTAAACAACCATTTAGGAAAATTTTTATATTTCTTAAAAACAGCATCCCCGATTTCATAAGACTTTGTCTATTTGAAAAAGTTTACACTTAAACAGCAACTATTAATAGTATCTGTCATAGAACTTCATTTTGAATTTTCTCACTATCAGCAGATTGTTTTATTTGTATACACAATGTATACAAATTGCAAATAAGATTAAATAATAATGCACATCTAAATTTTCAAAAATAATTTTTTTTTTATTATTAAAAAAAGTTAAATTTTGTTTGTAAAATTGCTATCTCAAAAAAGAGTTGACAATTTTCTTGAAATCTTTTTATTATATGTAAGCACTTAAGATTTTCACAACGTTTTCCTTAAAAATGTTTTAAGAATTTGATAAATAAAAAAATATTTTTTAAAAAACCGCTCAAACGATTTAATTCTTTTTTTTTCTAAAATAAAACAATAATTTGATCAAGAATTTGGATGTCATTTTTTCTCTTCAAACTATTAAAAGAGTTGTTTTAGCTAATAATTAATTAGCTAAAACAATTTATTAAAATTAATTTAAATATCGTATGCTCTTAAACAATTTTCTGTCATTGATTATCCATGTCCTTTTTAATTTTTTTTTGCCCCAGTCTCTCAACATAAGAGCAAGTACATGCGACTCAGTCGTACATTTTATTAAAACTTGAGTTGGTGGGCAAAATAATAGAAAGAAATCAATAACGAGTGACAACTTATTTCCTTGCTGAACCCACAGGTTCACTCTCACAATCAAAGAGCACGGGCACGCACGCTAGTGCCCAACCAAGTTCGCGGCGCTACAACCTTTTTACAGGGACAAAACTCAGTTTATTTTCGATTAATTTAGTACCAATAAAGTAGAAACTTCAAGTTCACACTATTTCCTGAACTAGTCAAACACAGTCAGCTCATTAAATTTCATCTCTTAAGAATTAGTAAGAGATACAGAACGCAAAAACCGTAACTGAGTGACACATTGACGGATCATCAAAATTATGGAGCATTTCTCGAAACAATTGCAATTTTCCATCCATGCGTGGCATCCACCCACTTTCTCAAAAATTCATATAAATTATATGGATCACTTCCGATTGTTGTAGAGTGATACAAATTTTTAGAGCAGTAGGATTTGAAGTCTATAAAAAAAAAAATAGTTTAAGACTTTCCATTCAGAGGGCGTGGGCATCCACTCACTTTCTTAAAAATTCTTATAAATTATATGGAGCAATTTCGATTGTTGTAGAACGACAAAAATTGGAAGATTGGTAGGGTTTGCAGCTCTTATAAGGACAAGTAAAAATTAGAAAATTTTCGCTCAGGGGGCGTGGCATCCACCCAAATTTTTACACAGTGAAATCTCCCTTAACGGACAGCTCCCTTAAGCAGACAGATCTCTTTCTAAGGGAGGTTTCACTGTAATTGTTATCACTTGCGTTTGTCGAAGAATGGTGAGAAAATTCTAGAGAGGTAGGGGCTTGAGGTGGATGCAAAAAGAAAATTCAAACAACTGGGGATTTTCTGCTCAGGAGGCGTGGCATCCACCCTCTTTCTCAGAACTGCTATACTATTAATATGGAGCAATTAAGGTTGTTCTAGAGTGCTGCAATTTGGAAGAGTGTGAGTGCAAAAAGAAGTGAAATCACAACAAAAATATAAATATTAAAAAATAAACCAAGTTGTTATAAGTACGAAAAACCTGGGCGTAAAAAGTCAGCCACAAAAAGTAAAGAGATCTTAAATACATGCCAAGTTCATGAATTTTATAAAATCAAATACCATAAGTAGAGTAATATCGAAATAACTCCAAATTATGACAACGACAATCTTAAAAAAAAAGTCCCAAAATCAAATAAAAGTGGTGCAATCAGGAAGAAATAGAAAACAAAAATAGCTGATTCCAGTGGATAAGGGTCCAAGTAAGAAAGTAGGCCATATATTGAAAACAGATTTTAAAATATTTAAGCTTACAAAAAATTCATCAAAATGATCCTAACGTAGGTCAATGGCTTAGAAAATTTTTTTTTTAAACAAAAATTTGAAAAATCAGTCTTGTATTTACAATGTGTATATTGTAGATAGCTAATGCAATTGTTGGTGTTATTGGCCAAAATAATGCATGGGACAACTAATTGGAAACTATTTTTCTTAAAACCGTTTTCTATTAGTAGCTTTTATCAATTTTCAACAATGCTATTATCTTGTATTAAATTTAAATTCAAGATAACCCGGTTTTTATCAATTTTTATTGATGCGAGTAGCCCAGGAAAATTCGACCTTCACTTCGAAAAATTCCGACAAAGCTTAATTTTGGTGGAAACCTTTATAATTTGACTTTTTAAGCATTTCCAAAAATGTGCACTAAATTTGGGTATTTTGGTACACCTATTTTCTTTCAGGAATTTTTTAATAAAATACAAAAATCAACTATCAGTTAAACAAACACAAACAAAAAACAAACATTAATAGAGGTGCTTACAACCTGAGCAAATGTCACGACACACTTTTCCCGCAGTATTTCCCCCCCCCCCCCCCATGCAAAGACTAAGTAAAAAAAAAAAAAAACCTAACAAACCAAACAAACTGACACAAACGAACAAACTGCCAAGTAAATGACAATGACTCTTGGGGCCATATTGGTTTGTTGACCTTATGTCATGATCATGGAAATGAAAAAGTATATTCTTCAAACAAGTAACGCCGCCGCACCACATGGCTACTACGAATATGGAATGCAATCAAGACATTCATATAATAAAATAATGTGACTAAGTCGGTATTGTAGAAAAACAACAACTATAGTTTAACCCCTTTTTTGGATTTCTGTTTACTCAAATGGTTTTATATTTGTGCAAACAGAGTATAATAATTATGTGATAATCAGTCAACATAATTTAAAATGCATTTGAGGAGGTACTCTGTTACCGGTGAGTTGTGTTCTCCTCACACGTGTTAACTGTTATACATTTTATAAATTTATAAATGCATAAAACCGAATCAGCAAAGAGATGATGATGAATGAATAAGCTTTTAGTAAAATATCGAGTTATAGGAAGTGAAAACGGTTTGAAATTAGTTTTTGAACAATCTCAATATCACAAAACTAACTTTCCAGCTGATGGTACAATGTACCTTTACTTAGCGGTTCTTAGTTCTGATGAAAAAAGGCTACCACACAATTTTAATCGAAAGTTACAAGGATGATATTCTTTTGTTTTCCCTTCACCAAGTATAACATAAATAAATTGGCTTTATGACAGGTTAATTTTATTTGAAACTTCCTTCTCATAGTGAAAGACGTTATATTGTTTTTGTCCTGAAAACTATAAAAACAAATTATATTAATTAATGATAGTGGAAATATTTTATTAAACTTTATTTATGTATTTGCAATGAGCAGTTTGCGTTTTGAGGAGGCGTTTATCATGTTTTATAGCTGCTGCTGGCCAAATATGAGAAAGTTGGTTTTAGTTTTTTTTTTTTTACTTTTTTTCTATCTTAACCTTGAACAAAATATTGCGCACTAAAGATACAATGGGTGATAGTAATTAAGTGGGAAGTTAATCATATTGAAAAACAGTAGTAAACTAAGCAATCAATCATGGTTGTGTTAATGTTTGTTTTGTGGTGTTTCTACCTTTTGACGTGTTTTTTTCTTTTTAACAGACTCTGTTGTTTTTGTATATTTTGCAGTAGACTTCCTCTTTAAATAGATAAACACATTCATAAAGTTTGAATAATTATAGTTAAAAGACCTTAACCCAATGACCCCATCTTTTCAAGGTGACAGTGAAAGCTTAATAAAGTCTACATACAGTACAACACGGATATTAAAAAACCTGGAAATCCAAGAAATGTATTTCTTATATCCGAGAAAAGAAAGAAAGGTGTATTGGCTTACGGTTCTTATAAGCGAGTTTTTTCTTATTTGAGTGTAAGTAAAATAAAGTATATGTTAAAGAGGCATAAATAAAATTCCTGACTGGATCGCACAAAACTTGCTCTTGAAGCTTTAAGCTATTACTTGCCGGGACATTGGTTTAAAAATTGGTACAAAGTTATAGACAGCCTTTTTTAGGGATTAATTGAAAGATTGATAGTGACACTAACTATAAACACTTCATATTTAGTATCGCGCTAAGGTGCCTTGCGCTTGCATTTAAGCTGCGACCTGCGTTAATGCAAATATTGCAAAATATTTTTTACTTGCGATTATAGGTACTATAAGGTAAGTTTTGGATTCGTGCAAAAAAAAATTTGAGATAACAATCAAACATCATGTTTGATGATAGAGAACACCAAAAAAGTGGGTGGCACAATTCTGTCTGTCTGTCTGTCTGTTCGTCTACAGCCTAAACGGCTCGATCGATTTTCTTCAAACTTGGTACACAGTGGTTTTTGGTGAATATGCCCACAGGTTTTTTTCATTTTTTTTATAGATCAAAAAATAACGGTACCTACCATACAATTTTTTTAGCAATTTTACATAATCGTATTTTTCTCAAAAACGGCTCGACAGCTTTTGAAAAAAAAAAATCAATAAATTTATTTTAGTAAAGGCTTTATTTGAGTAGAAAACCATTTTTCAAAAATGGTTATTAATGGTACCTCCCAAAGAACCATTTTTTTAATTTTTGATTTTCTTCAAAACGGTACGACTGATTTCAATTATTTTTTTTATGCTGATGTTTCCAAAAAATATAAATAGTTTGTGTACCAAAATTTTTGAAAAAATATTTGTTGAATTTTTAGAAAATGTTTAAAATTTTTTTTGGAAAATCAACAATTTCGGAAACGACATAATCGATTTTTTTGAAACTCGATATTTAAGACTTTTTAAGTACTTTCTAAAATATTTTAAGAAAAAATTTTACATTTATGAAAACATAACCTTCCACACAAAAGTTAAAAAACCGCAAAGGCAAATATTTTTTTTCTCAAAAACGACTCCTACGATTTTGATTAAACTTTTTTCATATACTAAAATTAGTGCGATCTACTATAAAAAATTATAAAATTTTACACTTAGCAACTATTAATAATACCTGTCATAGAACGTATTTTTTTATTTTGAATTTTTCGTTATCTGCTGAACGGATTCAGATGAATTTTCTTATATACAAATTTCAGATAAGATTAAATAATATTGCATATCAAAATTTTTTTAAAAAAAGTCTTTGGATTTTTAAAAAAAGGTTCAAAATTTTTTTTGGAATATTTGATATCTCAAAAACGGGTTGACAATTTATTTTCAAATTTTGTTTTTATATGCACATATATACATTATTCATATTTGCATACCAAAATTTGTTCTTAAAATTGTTTTAAGAATTTTATATATACAAATTATTTTTTTAAAAAACGGCTCCAACGATTTTAATTTTTTTTCCCTATATAATCATATTCAATCAAGAATTAAGATGGCATTCTTTTTTTTCACCTCAAACTGTCAAAGGAGCTGTTTTAGCTTATTTAAATATCGTATTTCATGCTTCTCTACATTTTTCTGCGATATTTCATAATTTCCATGTTTTTATATACAATTTTCTTAAACTCGCAGTGTCATAATAACACAAGAGCAGGTACGTGCGAACCAGTCGTGCATTTTATTTTCTTTACTTGTTCTTTAATTACTTGATATTTTTTTAAGTATTTAAGTCCCACACAACTTGAACATAAGAGCAAGTACGTGCGATCCAGTCGTGCATTTTATTTAATATGTACTTATTTATAATTTTTAAAACAAAACACTTAGGTCCGGTCAGGAAACTGAATCCCGTGCGTTTTTTGGCGGGGATCTTTATTATGTTTGGAATTTGTTTTTGAGATGATAAGGATGAAATTTAGACCGGAAGTCATATTTGTAATCCTATCAATTGGCCACCATTTTGAAAAAATGGCACCCAACCTGAACTCCGGCTAGGAAACCCAAATCCTGGCACTTTTTGTGGGGGAAATTTATTTTTGACATGCTGAGGATGAAATTTAGCTTAGGAATCATTTTTAAATCCTGTCGTTTGGATGCAATTTTGAAAATTGGCTTCCAATCTGCGTCAATTGGTAAAGTAAAGAGAAACTCGTAAATTACTTGGAAAATTTCCAAAGCTAAAATAACGGTTAATGACTGACATACCTTTGCCTCCAGATAACGGGATATGCCTTAAAAGATACGTGTTAGGTAGTCTCACCTTCGGGTTAAAAGTTAGTGTAACTACTTCTCGGGAACAATTTTTGTATGTCAAAAAGGTGGAATCTTGATTATTTTGGTATTTTGAATGTGTCCAACATGAAACAAAGGGTGGAATCGTCTCCAAATACCAATCGCGTAAAGGAAAAATAATGAGATAATGTCTTGAAAGATAGCTGTCGAGTAGACAAACCTTCAGGTACAATGTCAGTGTTGTCACTTTTCGGGAACAAACTTCTTTTACGTCAAAGGTTGGGACTTCCACTTTTTTAGTAGTTTTTAATACCTATTTTGAACATAAACGAACTGTGGAATCGCCTCCAGATGCCAAACGCGTATTGGGAAAATAAGGGTTGACATCCTTAAAGATTGGTGTTGGTGTCAAAAGGTGGAATTTTCCCTTTGTTGGTATTTTTTAATTGGTATTATAAACGTTTAAGAAAATATGGAAACGCGTCCAGGCTCCAAACGTGGCATGGGAAAATAACATAAAATAAAGTAGATGTTGAGTAGAAGCACCTTCGGTTAAAATGTCTGTGTTGTTGAAAAGTTGCGTAAATAGCTCAGATACCAAACGCATGTTGGGAAAAAAGTTGCAAGTTTTTTTCATGTTCAAAATTTACAAAAGCATAGAAATGTTCCCAAAAGTGGCAACACTGATATTTTTACCGAAGGGCTTCTATTTAACACCTATCCATTAAGACGTCAACAGTTATTTTCCCAAAACGCACTTGGCATCTAGAAGCGTTTCCACAATTTTTTTCATGTTCAAAATATTAAAAACTACACAAAAAATGGAAGTCACAAAATCAAGTATGTTCCCGAAAAGTGGCAGCACTGAAATTTCACCCATAGGTGCTTTAACCTAAAAATTATATCTTTTAGACATCAACCGTTATTTTTCCAAGGCATGTTTTACGTCCAGAGGTGTTTTCGAAACTTTTTTTCACGTTAAAAGCAACCACAATAGGGGAAGTCCCAAATTTTGACAGTAGAAAAAAGTGGAAACATTGAAATTATAACAGAAGGTGTGTTTACTCAAAACCTATTTTTCAAAATATCAATTTTTATTAATAAACTTTGTTTCTGCAACTTTCGGGGATTTGTTACTGGGGGCCTTCTTGGAAAGGGTGTGTACGGGGGCTAGGATTTTGGGAAGGAAACAGGAAATTGGATGGGTAGGATACCGGAAACCGTTCAGGTGTAGGTTGGGTTTGTGACACAAAAAGAAGAAGCCGGAAGCGGAACCAAAAAGAGAGAAAATAATTAAGAGATAGAGATTAAAATAGGTAAAGAAAAGAAAACAGAAGAGAGGGGTAAGAGAAAGAACTGGAAAATTAAACGGAAAATACAAGGATAGTAGTTGTAGGAAATCAAAAAGGACAGAAAGAATATTATGGGAAGTAAGAAACCTGAACGGGGGAGGGGAGCGTCTAATCTCGGGACCTGGCACGCTGGCGGGGCACGGCTTAGCTCGCCGGATATGGGGGGATCTTGTCCCAAAAATTAGACAAGACCAGCAACAAAAACATATATCGTGCCAAACAAAGAAAAATGCTGAAAAATTACATAGCCACCACCATACATATACGACACTTTCGCTTACCATGAGTCATGACCTTCGAAGCCGCTGATGTTGTGCGGTTAAGCCGCCCTCCCAGCCTGGAGTCCGTGGCAGGGGTTTTCAGACTCCCCGAATGTGAAGCAAACTGGAGGTTCAATCCGTTGACATGAAATAAAAGTATATTTCCGAAAAGTGGCAACACTGAAATTTTACCCGAAGTGGCGTTTATTCAAAACCTATATTTTAAGACATAAATCGTTATTTTGATTATGGAAATTTTCCAAGTAATTTACGAGTTATTTTACCGATCTCTACCGATTGGGCGCCATTTTGAAAGCAACATGATTACAACAATAGCTGTATTTTATTATCCCCCAAATCAGATCCGGATTAGATTATGATAATAAAACAAACAGGATCCCAGTGCGACGAGAGTGTTATGTTCCTATCTCTGTTTATCCTTTTGCTTCTGTATTTTTTCTCTACTCCATTCTCTATTTTCTCCCTATTTTCAACACAAAAAAGCCATCTACACGTCAGAGAAAAAACTAATTTTTGCAAGAAAGTGCTAAGGGTGTGTGGTCAGAACGGATTTGTAAATGGGAATCCAAAATCAAGTTGGATTTTGTGTTGTTTTTGTAATGCATGTATTTTCGTATGCAAATCCAATCCAGATCAGATCTGGGGGAAAATAAAATACAGCTAATGATTCCTAACCTAAATTTCGTCTTTAGCATATCAAAAATAAACAAAAAATATATAAATAAGGTCCAATCCACAAAAAGTGCAGTGATTTAGGTTTCCTGACGCGCCATTTCAAAATGGCGACAGGATTACAAAAATGACTCCAAACTAAATTTCATCCTTAATGTGTACGGAATGAATTTCTGTCATAAATAAAGTTCCCCGCCAAAAAACGCATGGGATTCTGTTTCCTGACCGGACTATATGTAAAGCAGAACTTCAACAGATGGAACAGAACATAAGAACTTGGGTTTCCACATAAACTCATCACTTGGATTTCTTCTTATTGCCATAATTAAAGATCGTAGAAAGTTAAATTTAAACGCTCTTCCCCAGCCCTTTCTTTGCTGAATCTGGAGCTCCCCAAGGTTGTCATTTGGGCTCACTTCTTTTTATCTTGGCTATCAATGACGTATCCCTTTGTATACGTTAAAGTAAAATTCTAATATTTGTATAATGAAATTCTTAAAAGCATTAAATCTTTAGCTATAATTTATTTTTGCAAGAATAATGAAGATAATTAGGTTGAATGCTGAAATGCCTACCATAGAGTGTTCTCGAATTTACGTCAATTTACGATAAAGTGTAATCAAATTGTTATTTTAAAATTCATCCCGCCAATTAAAGTCTGAAAAACATAGCTCTGAATTGCGTTAAAATTATTAAAAAAAACTGGTCACAAAAGCTCACTAGCATGTAAAGGTAAATTTGTATTATTTTTAAATAAACAAAATAAATGACCATTCAACTGCCTGATTTCAGCCACTAATGAATCCTTCAGCGCCTAAGAAGAAAAGGTTAGTTTGATTTGTAAAAGTAGTATACGCCAAAATTTGTTTAGAAAAAAAAAAGTTCAAAGCCATGGCGGTAAGAATTTTTTTTGAAAAGTTCCTTGAAAAATCTTTTATTTCAACTGCTGACCAAAATTATCGTTAATTTATTGAAAACCTCAAAAAGATCGAAAAGCTTGTATTTAATGTTAAAGGTTGACGACCTATGGTCTAATACTCTAAATCACTAGGATGTGTTAGTTATAAATAGTAATCTAATCCAAATTACCTTAATTTAAATTCATCCATCTATAAGCATAAATTCATCTGACTGAAATACATAAAATGGTCCATTAAATGGGCAAACTAGCAAAAGAGCTTTCCCATTTGATCTTATTTCATTTACACACAAGTTTATGGAGCATTCTTTTAGGTCTTTCTTTGCACAAGTATAGACAAACGTTAACGTCTTGCATCTCTCTAGCTTTATATACAATTCATATCTATATAACAACTATTACAATCAGGTGTAGATAAACTATCACTAACAACAGACGTAGAGCTGGAATCACTTTAGCTTGAAAAGGCAGAATAATATAAAATGAAAAACAAATACATTGAAGATAGGGCAAACCAGTTTGTTCTTAACCTAATTTTACTTTCTTTAGTCTCTCGTCCTCATTGTAGGTTTCTACCTAAGTTGCTATGTAGTTGCGATGCTCTTGTGATTGCCTGGTATCTGGTGTATCCATTCCATTATCTAGTTCTGGTTGTTGTGGAAATTGATTGTGTGGATAGATATGAATGCAAAATAATTATTAATGATACTTCTGTTCTTTTGGCAAACAAAAATAAATATAGGGCATTTTGTAAACAAATTTTGATTATGAACTGTGCTTTCAAAATTATAACTTTAAAATCAAAGTTAGTAGGAAATGAAGGTTAGGAATGTGTATGAACACGAATCCAGTGTTTAAAGTTCTACACAGTGCTCACAGTGCATAGAGGATTAAGAAATATTTTGAACATTTCAATCAACATTCACCAAGTTCACTATGCTTCCAGTGTACATGTTTTCCACAACAACTAACAATTGCATTCCTCCTCTGAACCTCATTAAAGATTTTTAACGTTATGTTTCGGAATCCGGAAAGATGAAGTGGGAAATGATCCCATGTCAAGAGACTTCTAAAATCTGCACAACTATTTCTATTGATTGTTCAAAGAAGAATTGCGGCTTCAGTGGAGAGCTGAGTCGCTAGACGTGTCTAGCTCGTTTCGGCTACACATCTTTGCGAATGTATTTCAGGTTGTAGCAGGATGCAAACAAAAGCTATTTACGCCATTTTTTCCACTTCCAAGGCTTTAAAATTGTTTTAAAACAACGCTAAGATAAGATAGATATTACAGAAAATGAAAAATAGGTAAAGAATAATTTACAATACATCAGCTCTGTGTTAGTGTGTGGAATGGGGAGAGGATAGTGGTGAAACTGGGGAAAATCATTAGGACCAGTATTTTTCGAATATTACGATTTCACCATTCGATTTACAACGGATTTGGAGGAAATCTACTTGATTACAAGACATTCACCCTACAGAGAGGGATGAAATTCGGATTATTGAGGTTGGAAGAAGAATAAGGAAATGTGTCTTCTTGTGATGCCCACAAAGACCATAGACCACATTTTGAAAAATATACTTTACTTATTTTTCATCATATCTTTCCGTGTTTTGTAAATTAAAACCAATCAAGAATTTGAACTCTTGTTCAGTTTTATTCCTCGTAATGCCAATAAAACAACTTGCAATATCCTTGGCTTATAGTCCAGTCAATGAAGGGACAAAAAAGCCATCACCTCAAAATTAATTCAACAGTTTTGAAACTTGGCACATTTATTAAGAACGGTCTAGTGATGAAGTTTAAAAAATCCCCATGAATCCGAAGTGAGCTCGTTTTTCGTGTTTATTTCAAAATTTATTTGTCGTACCAAAAAAATTTCTAAAATCAAAATATAGCTTAGGAAATTCTCTACAATATTGATTATAACCATCACATTATATATTTTATATTTAAAAAGTTATTTGGCGCCAAAAATTGGTACTTTACGGAAATTTAGTAAAAGCGCTGGCATTCAAGAATATTCCTTAAAAATGATCGTCTACCATGGGTTCTTCGATTGCTAAGTGCTGCAATCAATATTTTTACTAGGTCTAATGCAGCCATACTCAACCTTTTTTCAAAGGAGCCACAAAGACGTTTTAGCTATGCTGCCACGGGCCGCAACATGAAATATTTTTTGCACTTAGGTGTTAAGCAATGTTGATTGAATGGTTTATTCATTTTAGTACAAAAATGAATTTGATTTCTGAAATTAAGAACACTTTTTCAAGATCTGGATTGTTCCTGCATGCTAGCCTAATTCGTTTATTTCCTTACACATTTTTTGTAGGATTGAAAACGCTGATTCCCAAATGTGTGTGGATCCAAGATGTTAATATTTCAATCCAGCATCAACATCTGACTTTTTTTTTCTGTCAGGAACTTTATCTATTACCTGAAGTAGAAGGAGGAAAATTTATGTTGTGGTCACTCATTTCACAGTCTTATTGTTTTTTTTTTTTGTTTTAGTTTGTGTCTTCACTTTTGAGAGCAAAACCGATCAAACTTCTCAAAACTACTTGCGATTTGAGTTTAATCAGCTGCAAAATCTGTGCATTTTACACGTTAGCAAAATAGCGTTTTCGTTTGTCAATCCGGAAGGAACCTCCGGTGCTCTCCGATCCAGATTCCAGAATGCCAAACGAACAAATTGCAACCCTTTTCTTGATTCTGAAGTTTGGGTTTGGTTTAAATATGTGTGCACTTGGTTGTTGCAATTGGGTGATGAAACGTGCTCTAAATATTGATATTCAATATTCATCAATAACAGCAACGATCGTCTACACCTTAAGTTTTTTTTTTAGTAAATTCCTTACCTGAGCAAAAATTCTACAGCAAGGTATGAAGCTGATGATAATGGAGAGGATGAAATGTTAAGCATATCCATTTTTTTATAATTGTTTCCTTTTAACTGCAAATTTTATTATAATGAAAATGCACAGTGGCAATTCCAAAATTAGATAACAAATAACATTTGATAACTTTGGCATTTCAATTATGCGCATGTATGCCTGCTTATGGTTTTGATTCTTTCTACAAATCCAGAATTTGTTCTCTAGTTTTCAGAAAAGAACTACCATCTAGTGCCAAATTAACTTTTTCAGAAGCATTTGAAATGCTTCCAGACGCTATGGGAGGAGGGAGGACTGGAGGACTAAACGAAAACGCTATTAATCATTCTTGAAAACGAAAAGACAAAGGGACATTTCATTTGTCGATGGAGCTGTTTCCACCTGTCTTTCAAATTTGATGTCATTCACTGACATCACTCTTTGTTTGGAAATGCTTTCTATTTTGGGATTTATTTCCCATTTGATTTAATATTTCGGCATTGTTTCATTTAATAAAAGAAAGCGACGAAATCAGGAAATATCATCCAAAATGTTCTGCCTTTTTTTGGGTGCTATTTCCACTTTGATTTAGGATCTTTTTCCAAACGGCTGTAAGTTTTGATTTATGGTATTCAGTTTTTCTATGAAATCTCATTTTTATTTAAATACGCCAGGTGGGCCACTTAAAAAGGTCGACGTTGCACATGCGGCCCGCGGGCTGCAGGTTGAGTATAGCTGGTCTAATGCCTTCGGATGGTCGAAAATGAGGGCGTACTGAAGCTGATAGGGTTTCAGTAGCAATGGATGGAATTCAAACGTTTCATGAGACTGCTGATGATTGCCAGGTTTTTCTAATAGAGTTGAGGTCTGCGGTCCGGTAACTGGGATGGTGACAACGAACTATATGGATGGAACGGTTTAGTTTTCTGGCCCAGGGTTTCAAATTTTGAATTCTTGGTATATTGGCAAAAAGCCACAATAAAACAAGATATACGGTCCCAAATTTTGAAAAATAAAACATACCATACTGTTGATGATTTTTTCAAATTTGAACTTTGATGAGTGTGTGCCTCAGAGTCTTGAAACTTTCTTGGAGACTCTATGACACCGCTTCCTCGTTAAAAAAATTAAATCCATTAACGTCCATAACTTTTCTGGATGAATTTATGAATGCTCTAAAGCAAAATATTAAGATTTAATTGAACTGTTATAAGCTACTATAAGAACCTCGTTTTACTTATAAAATAATTGAATCGAACACCTGAAATGATTTCACAAATTTTTTACTTTTAACACTATTCACAACCTTGAATGCATTTCGGAATGTTGTCATTCCATCTTGAGTACTACGACAGGGCAAAGTGTGTGCTCTGTTGTGACTTGTTGTAGGTGGTTTTAAAGAAAACGAGTACTTATACTTTTATAAAGTTAAAAATAAAAAGAAAAAATGATCGATTTTGCTGTTTTACGTAACTTGCTTACAGACTTCTGAAATGGGACTTGGAGGAGATAAGTATAGATTGGATATTGAATATGGTTGCAAGATTATAAAATGCATGCAGAGTAGAACCCTTAAAACGTAGGCACTAGAGCTGTATTTCATATACTTATACTTAAGGATATATCTGTCGTAATAAGTTAAACAGCTAAAGTCAATTGTTTGCATTTTTCAGTACGAGCAAAACAAGTTTTGCATATTTTCAAAACTTACTATTTAATTTATTAAAAAAGTACTGGAGCCAGGTTAATGAAATTTATTTTTAGAATAGATAGTGGCAATACCCAGTTAATCCTATCTTTGTTTTTATAAAAACCCTTTTAACTGAAGTGCTTAAAATCAATGAAGCATTTTTTAGGCAATTTAGAAAAGAAACAATTTTTGGTGCCAAAAAACGATTTAATATACAGGGTGTCCCGCACCTGAGTGGAAGTATCTTAGGGTGTAGTTCCTGGGGTTATTCTAAGAAAAAAATTGTATAGGGGGAAAGTTGTATCTCCCCTCCCTGAGGCAGGGGGGGATGTTTCTGAAAAATTGACTTAACATGCCAAAAAAAACATTAAAAATCAACGAAAACACATCTAATAATGTGCTATAGTTTTTTTGAAAGCTAGTACTCCATTCTTGCATTTGGTTTTTAAATCAAGTTGTTTAAGCGAATAGTTTTTGAGAAATTAAATTTCAAAGTCAAATTTGTTTAAAAAAATTGTGATTTTTTTTCTCAAGTCGATATTTTTCAAAATTTTACGTAATTAAGTGCTATTTTTTTGTTCAATATTCACTGCCCTCATTATTTTCATGTCCATTACCGAAAACCAAATGTTAAAATCTATCTTAGTTTTTGAGAAATTAAGAAGAAACGAAAGGTAATTTTACCAAAAAAGCCCGAAATAAGGGTTAAATCATGGATAATTCATGAATAAATTAATTTTTTCGGGCTTTTTTGGGAAAAGTACCTTTTTGTTTTGCTTAATTACTCAAAAACTAAGAGAGATTTTTACTATTAGTTTTCGGTAATGGACTACAAAATAATAAGGGCAATATTGAACACAAAAATAGCACTTAATTACGTAAAATTTTGAAAAATATCGACTTGAAAAAAAAAAATCACAATTTCTTTTAAACAAATTTGACTTTGAAATTTAATTTCTCAAAAACTATTCGTTTAAACAACTTGATTTAAAAACCAAATGCAAGAATGGAGAATTAGCTTTAAAAAAATTATAGCACATTATTAGATGTGTTTTCGTTGATTTTTAATGTTTTTTTTGGCATGTTAAGTCAATTTTTCAGAAACTGCCCCCCCTGCCTCAGGGAGGGGAGATACAACTTTCCCCCTATACAATTTTTTTCTTAGAATAACCCCAGGAACCACACCCTAAGATACTTCCACTCAGGTGCGGGACACCCTGTATATAATTAATTAATTATTAATATGAAAAATTTGGTCGTATTTAATATTGTTGAGAATTTCCTAAACTATATTTTGTTCTCAGAAAATTGTTAGATAAGATACATACATATTTTCTAAAATAAACATGAAAAACGAAAAAAATAAAGAAGTTGCACGTTCCTGCTGCTAGAGCTCGCCTCGGATTCATGGAGACTTTTTACCCTTCATCATTAGACAATTCTAAATAAATGTGTCAGATTTTATTTAAGGTGAAAACCTTTATTGACTGGACTATTAGGTTACGAGTGAAAACAAATAACACAGTTTATAATAACTTCTGACGTGTTGGTGTCGTGACCTTCACGATTGACCTACAAAGTTCTGTGTCGTGGATGCAACTCAAGAAATCTTATTTCATATTGTGTTTGTAGACAGAATTGAAATAAACTATTTTTTTGGTACAATTCGCGAAAAAAAATTTCAAAAATAACTCAACTTCTTTTTGATTCTGATAAAAATGTGAAATTTGGCGTTAAATTGATCACACAATACGGGGCCAGTCATATCAACCGAGAGCTAGTTTTATAGGTGATTTGAATGACTACAAATTATTCTTCAACCGTTATCCAAAAAAAAAAGAAAAGCCAGAAACCCCTTGAACATGATGACTCATAGGGTCATAGGTGAATTTTGAATCACTATAATTTTAAGATGAAAAAACTAACAGAGGTTGTTAGCTTATTTCGTATCTTCTACAAGGTTTTGTTGGACATTTGTTGTAAAATGAAGTGGTTAAATAAAAACAAAACCTATCTCTTTTTTCAAGATGGCAGCTCTTCCCTAACTCCACAAATCACAAATATAAAATCAAAAATTTTTTCAATGACTCGAAGAAATTCATATGTTACTACAGAAACAAATAAATCTAGGTAATTGAACATTCTTATATTTCCGGTAAAAGTTAATCGATAGACATTGAAAATAATTATCATATTATTTATTCATGATCACATTAATCAAAGCTTTTCAAATCATCTCTCAGAACATACATATTTTATTATAATTACGTAATCATCAAAAGACCCACAACCACAAATATAAAAACAATCCAGATCATATATATTTAAATAAAAGAAAAAACAATCTTCTCATAATTAACTTCAACATCATAAATAACGAAGGCAATAAAAATGTCTTTGGCTGCTTAAATTGGTCTTAGTTTTGAACTAAATGGAGCCTTAACCCGGGGTGATTATTATTTTCGATTACCAAATTATTTTTTCTTCTTCTTTGAAGGCCAATACTGCGAAAGTAAAACAAAAAAAAATATAAAATTAGTTTGGGTTCAAACTAAGGTTAAATGATTTGGATATAAGTATATATATTTTTTGCAATGAAAAAAAAAAATACTAACAAGGTTATATCAGAAAAATATATAATAATTTAGATTTAAATTTTATTCAAAATCATGAGAATAAAATAATTTTACAATACATATAATCAGTGCAGCTTTTAAGGTTGATTACGATGTAATTGGTTGTGCTTCTTTTCTTCACTCCGCCTTGCACTAACAAAAAATATTAAAATTTCGTTAGGTGCAAACATAAATAAGCTTTGACCAGAATGAACTTATTGTTTTCTAGCTTTCATATCCAGCTTAAACCCATTCTAAAAATTACTTGACAAAAAGTGAAATTATTGTCATTTTTTTTTAATTACGAGATTATCGAACTATCGCATATCTACTTTCATTTGGGATATTGATGCAATCTTAGAACTTTTAACTGTATGTCGTAATAAGATCGTAAAGTTTAGAAAATACATTTCATGAACACCCCCAAAAAATCTGCTTGGATAAAATGTTGTAAATGATAATGTGGTGAACTAATAAGCTAATTCAGCCGATGGCATTTTTATTTTATTTATTTTGTTTGAAGAAAAAGGTAATTACAGATATTATTTTATCTTAAAATTTATTATTCTCTTTAAGCCACGTCTACATTATGTTGAATTGTGTAGATCAGTGTTTTTCAAACTGTGGGTCGCGACCCCCTAGGGGGTCACCAAAAATAATTAGGGGGGTCGCGGTCGCAAGCCATTAGGTACAAGTTACTAAAAGAAGTTTTCTTTTATTAAATGTTCAAAACTTGGTTGTATCTTTCAGGTGTTAACAATTAAAGTATTTTCCTATTGAAGGAAGATAAAGTGAGTTCACATATAGGATTGAAGTGGTGAATGGCACAAACATTGTTAAAGCCTCTTTTGCCAGCTCTAGATATTTTCCTCTTCTCTTTATCCAGAAACTATCAATGGTTTTAACATTGAATACCATCTGCAGCTAAATAAATAAGATTTTCTATCATCTTTACCGATGGAAAATCGGCCAGATGGAATGATATATTCAAAAAAGGATTGAGTATCTTTCTCCGTCCATTTCCACCTTCAGAATAGAGTTCCGGAAAGTCACTTAAAAGTTTGTTCTCCTAATTTTGCAAACTCTCATGAGAGAACTGTAAGCGCTGAACGTCATGGCATGGATTCATTTGATGAAAGGAGAATAGGACATAACGGTCTACAAGACCAATAACGACGAGACATATGTCGTCGGAAAGGTATTTTTATGTACTACAATAGTTACTATGGGGGCTTACTTCAAATCACTGTGTGAAAAAAGTTATTCGCTAAATAGGATTGTGCTCTGGTGCATTTTAGTATGAATAAAATATATTTAGTATGGGGAAAATTTATGAAAACTGGTGTAACAAAAAACGACAATATATATGTCATTGGAAAGGTATTTCCATTACCTACAATATCTTTTATATTAGTTCAGTTCAAATTACTGTGTGAAAAAAGTTATTCGTAAACTAATGAAATATTGTGGTTCATTTTAGTGTGAAAAAAATGTTTTTTTTTTAGTATGGGCAAAAAGTGTGATGGCAAGTTCAACCAATAACAACGGGACATATGTCGTTGGAAAGGAAATTTTATGTACTACAATAGTCAATACGGCAGTTTAACTCAAATCACTGTGTGAAAAAAGTTATTCGCTAATTGCTACTCATGCTCCATACATTTTATCTGTGCTAAAATTCCCTAAAACAGCGAATAACTATTTCCACACAGTGATTTTAAATAAGTTGTTATGGTAACTATTATTGTTCATAAAAATACCTTTTCAACGACATGCATCTTATTAGTACTGGTAAGACCAGTTTGTATACATTTTGTCCACACTTAATGGTACCAAAACCAAACGTTGTTTAACGAATAACTTATTTCACACAGTGATTTGAAATGAGCCACCAACGACATACGTCTCGTTGTTATTGGTTACTAGACCACCTTCCATACATTTTTGCCGATTGTCCTTTCGTCGAGAATTTTCTGAACTCCTCTGGGAAAAAAATATACATTTTTATTGCAAATACTGTGAAGGCGAACGAAGTTTTGCGAGGAGTCCTCTGATTTAGACTTTTTCAGTCAAAATGTTTTCTTGTCTCCCTTGGAATTGTATCAAGATCAACCCCGGATCTATGGGGGGGCAAACTTGGGCCTGTGCCCCGGGCGGCAGCTTACAAGGGCGCCAAATCTATGTGACTGAAAAAACTGAGAATTGCGACGCTTAATGAAATAAAATAAATTGAGATGAGGCAGTGGAATATCAAATTGTATTTCTCCGTCAACCTTTAGCAGTTTTTCTTTCATTATTTCTCCATTTAAAATAATTTAAAATTAAAAATTAAAAAAAGAAACGAGCTATAATACATTGTTAAAAGTTTTTCTGATGTTTTTTAACATTAATTTATTGCATTGTATGTAAATGCATTTTTACAAAATTTTCCCTCCTCCCTAAACTGTAGGAGATAGATCCCCCTTCTTCTAAAAATAAAACATTTGAACTGTGTCCCTCAACAAGCGTCGCACCAAGCCGTACAAATCCTAGTCTTACCTAAAGAACTATTTGCTGGATACTGACAACTTTATTACACTGTATTTTAGATCTTTTTTAATTCACAAGAAATCTATCCACAAATGTATGAAATCAGGTGCTCTAAAAAAACTGTTAAGTAAAAATTTTTTCGTTCCGATGAACAAGAAGTGAGGTAAACGCTGAAAACCATTTTTACAATTTTCAACAACAATTTTTCATGATGTCGATAATTTAGAAACAAAAAATTGAAAATATATTTTAACTTACAAAATCAAATAAAACATGTTACTCTACGAGAAATTTGGATTTACCTTTTTCAACACCCTTTTTAAAACTGGCGGATAACACAAAGTTTCCCACCAGCCAGAGACTGCTCTCACGCATATCGAAAAACCAGCCAATATAAAATTACTTGTGTTTTGACGTTGCTTAGTAGCCTATTCACACCGAACCCAAAACGCGGCTTTCGCGAAAATATCGGTTTTTGAGAAAAACCTAATCGAAAGCACAAGTTTTCTCATACATTTTTTTGTAGCTTCAGGTTTTCGTAAAACACAAGTTTTATATAAAACCAGTCGAAAACATGTTGGAATTCAGAGATGAACAAAACAAACATACCTTTTAATAAGTTCAGCGCCTATTGAAGTGTCAAAAAAGAAACTGATGGGATGCTTTAAAAAAAAATTGAAAACAGCTGACGTAATTCTGTCATCTCAAATATAAAATTCGAATCTCAAAATAAAATATTTTATTTAAAATTTATAAATAATTGTTTGTGGCAAGTCAAATTGTTCATATGGATCCTCTTTATAAAATAAATCACCGATTTTATTTCAAAAAAATGGAAGAAAATAAAAAAGTTGTGCGTGGTTTGTGTAAAAAAAATTGGAATGTCAAACGAAAACGTGTAATTTTCAGTGTGAATGGTTTTCGCGTTTTTGAAAAGTTTTAGCAGAAAACCTGTTTTGGTGTGAAAAGCCTATAGCTCTCGTTCTATTAAGGTTTGAAATTGTGTGTGTCAATTTCATTGAAATCGTTCAGGGAACAACGAATTTAAAATATGTTAACATTTTTTGAAAGATCCTGTTGTGAAATATTTTGTTCCGTTACAATTCTGTATCAGCTATCACCTGAGTAAATTTCATTGCAATCTCTCAAGAAAGAACGAAGTTGCAAAATGTTGACATATTTTAGAAACATCCTATTTTGAAAATATTTTGTTCTGCTATAACTCTGTCTCAGCTATCACCTCTGTCAATTTCATAGAAATCGCTCAAGGAGCAACGAAATCCCCAGGATTTAAAATTTTTTTTCGGAACTTTATATTCGATACTTTATCTTGCGTAACTTTGGCTTTTCGAAATTGTGTCCTGTCGTAAATTTACATTTTCTTTCTTCGGTTCAGGGTATGGATCTTCAATAGTTCTCCCATGATAAATTCGGAAACGAACCATATTTTACAGATCCTTGCAGATTTGATTCCAATGAAAACGAATTTTATTAGGAACCAAAAAATAAGATTCGTGATCGAATCAAAAACAAAATTCTTTTGAATTGTTCTACAAACCTTGGTTGTGTATTGTCTTTTTTTAGGCATTGTTAATTTTCTTATCTATAGTAATAAGTTGCTGAATAGGTATGGACTGCACATCCATTTAAAAGTTTTATTCTCCCAGTGACAAAAATCCAACCAAGCAGATATGTATGTGTTTTTTTTTCGTTATTATAAAAAACGGCAAGGGCGCAAAAATAAAGTTTTGCCCCGGTTCGGAAGAATCGTAGATCCGGGGCTGATCAAGATGTTTAAGTGGGTAAAAAGATTAGCGAGAAATGATAATTTTAAAAGCTGAGTGGGGACAGAAAAATAATTTGACTATCCCGATTTTGAATCTTGTACAAACATCAATTAGTCAGCTTTTAATTCCAGAACTCATGTCAACTAGACCGAGAGCCCTCAGCAGATTTCGGGTGTGAGTCGAAGTTGGTTTTCACCCTTCCCTAGTTAAGCTCCACGGATCACATATCACGGAATCCGAGACCATTTGAGTGTTTAGTTCACCCTTCCAGACCGTTTAAAAAATTTAAAACTCTAAGTGAAAAACGTTTTTTTTTAACAGTCTGGCATGGTGAACTGTATACTCAAATGATCTCATATTCCGTGATATGGGATCCGAGGAGCTTATCTAGGGAGCGATGAAATTCAATTTCGGCTTACACGATTACCCTCGAGGTTGCATTCATATTTTTTTTTCGATTCACTGTTTTGTCACTAAGACCCCTGTTGTGGACAACAACACTTCCATTTTTTGAATAGCCTTTAATGAAGCTTTCGATGCCTATATTTTTTTTGTTATCAATCACACCAAAAACCAGCTGTGGGCTCTAAATCTAAAAATACCTTACCTTTTGACAACCATCTGAGCTCTGTTTGACAAAGATTTTGATGGGCTCGATTCATGTCGCTTTTCAAATAATTGACAAAGTATTATTATGAATGTGGGGGTCACCAGAATGTTTTTACGAACAAAAGGGTCGCGTACTCAAAAAGTTTTAAAAACACTGGTGTAGATCAACATCGTTGAGTATTGTTGAGTGTTTAGTAAGTTTAGATGTGTTGATCGACAATGCCAATCAACTTTTGTTGACCCGAATCATTGTACAGTAGATGACGAATATAAATAAGAAAGTCAAAAAATTAAAAGAATTCTTTTCTTATATCCGTGTTTTCTTATATAAAAGATTGTATATAAGAGAGAAACCTTCTTTTATCTGATAAATGCATTATAAGAAAGAAAATTTCCTTTAAATGTCACTAAATAATTTGAAATAAGTCTCCAAAGCATTGAATGAAAAATCTTATGTAACTTGCATTTGCATTAATTCATAAATATCGCTCAAACGTACCAAAAACAATCATTAAACTATGAATTTCTTTCAAAATCATATTATCACTGTGATTTCTTAAAGACGTATAATTTTGTATGCAGCGAGAGAAATTTTGTACCTGAATAAGTTTCTTATATCAGTGTTTTTCTTATAAACAGTTTTCTTAAAGCCTATTGAATAGACCTTTTAAAAAGGAACAATAACGTGCAAGGGTTTTTATTATTGAATATGTTTGTTTGGCCCATAAGCATGCTTAAAACCGAAAATGCTACTAAATTCACCCATGCGTTTCTGAGAGAATGGTATAACTCGAAAACTAAGCCGAATTTGACCATTTTACATATATTACTTTTTGTTCAAAATTAAATTTTCTATCGAAATGGTTAGTTTGGAAAATTTCTTAAAAAAATTTAAGCTGGAAAAGTAAACAAAAACCAACATAAGAAAAAATCGAAAAATCAAAGATTTTTAAATTTTTTTCTTAGTTGTGCATAACTTTTTTCGGAGCAAAGATACGCTTAAAGACATGCATGAAAAAAGTAAACTGGAGTCTTACGGCTTTAATATGGCATGTTAAAAAGCCATATTATTTGAAAATTGACAGAGATGTAGCCATTCAAACTATACCATTTCTTATAATTTTTCGAAGTTTTTGCCCGAAAGCCTTTTTTTTGGTACTTTATGACAAATTTAACGTTCCTAGCACCTAGTACCAAATCTTATGTTAATCGGACCAGCCGTTCGGTCTGTAGGTCTGAATGCATATAAAAACAGCCGAAAAACGAAATTGCGAACTTACATCCTTTTTATAAATTCTCTATAGTTCTAATGTCATATTATATCAAAATTTTGATTTCGAACATTTTTACGAAAGTGAAATTTGCCATATTGTACCGAAAAAGGGATTCTCGGCCCAAAACTGCGAAAAATTATAAGAAATGATAAGGTTTGAAGGGGAATATCTCTATCGATTTTGAAAAAATATTAATTTCTGAGCATGCCATATTAAGGCCTTAAGTCTCTACTTTATTTTGTCCGTGCATGACTTGACCCTATCTTTGCTTCAAACAAAGTTATGCACAATTTATTAAAAAATTTAGATATCTTTGATTTTTTGATTTTTTTAAGGTTGGTTTTTGTTATTTTTTCCTGCTTAAATTTTTTCGTAAAATTTTTGGAACTATCCATTTCAATAGAAAATTTAATTTTGAACAAAAAGTATTATGCGTAAAATTGTCAAATTCGGCTTAGTTTTTGAGTTATACCAAAAATACTGAAAAGTGGCCAGTGTGACCATTCTCTCAGAAACGCATGGGTGATTTTAGTAGCATTTTCGGTTTTAAGCATGCTTATGGGCCAAACAAACATATTCAATAATAAAAACCCTTGCACGTAATTGTTCCTTTATACTTTTCCGGTCTATTCAATAGGGTATTATATAAGATTCATTTTACAAGAATTTTATAGTCCGGGAGCCGACCGTAAGATTACCTTTCTCATTGCGGCCACGCGAAAATTGAATGATAACCGATAGCTTTAGTCAAAACATTTACAAAACTACTGTTCGGACAAGCTTTATCTGGTCGCAATGGTCAGAAAATGCACTTCAGGTTGCATTTTCCGCTAAATGTACCAATAATATTAGCAACTTCTATAAATGGGGTATCAAATGAAAGGTAAGACTGCCCTTCACAGGATTGCAATGGTCAGACAGGCTGTTTTTAGCTGTGGTTACCAGTCCGACCATTTAAAAAAAAATGCTCTTTTTTAACACTGCGTTTTACATTAGGAAAAACTGAGTAAAATCATAGCTAAGAAAGTGGCATTAAGCACTTTTTTTTCATTTTCATCCAAGTATGCACGGAATCCCTAATTTTAGAAAAATGGTCGGACTAGTGGCAACAGCCAAAAAAGTTCTGTGCGACCATTGGTATAGTATAGACAACAGCCTTACCTTTCATTTGAAGCCCCATTTATAGAAGTTGCTTATATTGTAGCGGAAAATGCAAACTGAAAAGTGCATTTTCCAACCATTGTGACCAGATAGAGCTTGTCCGATCCGTAATTTTGTAAATGTTTTGACTAAAGCTATCGGTTGGCATTCAATTTTTGCGTGGCCGCGATGAGATAGGTAATCTTACGGTCGGCTCCCAGACTATTATGGGAATGTGCATGGTGTTTTAAAATGTCTGTCTTATAAGCGAGTTTTTTTTATATGAGATTTTCTTATATCCATCATCTGCTGTATATGAACTCTTTAGTATTCTCTTGAAGCCAAAAATACAATGCCAGAATGCAACCCGATTCAAATAGATATCAATCGAGAAAGTTTTTCAACAAATTCGATTTTATTAAAAACATTTGTAGGATTTTAATTTCATGAACATAATTAATTGGTTTTGGTTATTAATCAATTTTAATTAGATGGAAAATGCAATATTTGTTGCGAATAAGTATTTAATGTTGATAATATCGTTTTAACTTTATTGTTCACAAAAAAATAAATAAAAAAAAGTTGGGTACCCCAAGGATTCGAACCCTAAACCTTTCGGTTGGATCCTGACGCATCGATCAGAAAATTCCAATCCACACAAATTGTTGTTACGAAAACTTTTCACGTACCTAGACGTACACACTAGCATGTTGATCGACAATGTTAACCATTAATGTTGATCGACATAGTGTGGGCCCTCCTTTAAATTGTGTCTTCTCTTAACTCAGCCATTTTATTGACAAAAACTTCAGTTTTTGATTGTCATCGGTTTAATTTATTTTTAAGTTTGAAAAGGTTTGAAAAGGTTTTCGAAGTTATTAAAAAGAAGAGACACATAAATATTCATACAGTTTACCATTCCCCATAAATTACCTACATTAAGTAAGGTCCACACTATGCCGATCAACATTGTCGGTTAACATTGTCGATCAAAATGCTAGTGTGGGGTTTTGGAATCAGTATATAGGGGGTATATCTGCCGAAAAACTTAGATTTGCAAAATTGCTCGATCTTAATCAAAAATAAATTGATTAATTTAACCAATGAGAAACCCAATTTACGTAATTATGCCACTTTAGTTCTATTTCTTGTTTTTGTCATAATTTCTTGCGTAGCTCTTTGAGTTCTTGGGAGGGGAGTCATGAGCCCTTGATCATCCTGTATACGCCGCCGCCCGCCACGTTGCTTCAAAGAAAAGAAAAACTATTACTCAAGCGAAGTCTCCGCATTTTAATAAATCACTCGCCTAAGAAATGTGTGTCATGATAAATGGACCTATTATTTCACGAGCTTTAGTGTGGCCGTTTTGCTAAAATTAAAAGCCGCTTTCGTCCGTCCATAGCATTCGTTTCAGGTGAAAAAATTTTATGCAAAGTGGAGTTGGATAGTCCCAATCTTTCGAGG
This sequence comes from Dasysyrphus tricinctus, assembly GCA_963921185.1. Lineage (NCBI taxonomy): Eukaryota > Metazoa > Arthropoda > Insecta > Diptera > Syrphidae > Dasysyrphus > Dasysyrphus tricinctus. Next base: position 107,474,132 of record OY992530.1, read on the forward strand.
TGGACGCACCTATGTATGTTTTCAGCCTTTCAGATATAGTGATGATGATGATATTTTGACCTGACCTTGCCACACAAATATGAATTGAAGTCTTCACATGACAAACCTTTCTGAAACGTTCAAATTCATATATTTAATTCACAAAAGCTGGTCGAGACGAGACGGCCAGGTGCTTGATGGCGACCAAAAGCAGTGCGAACTCAATGGAACGTTTCCACGATATTTAAACCACTTTTTTGTAGTCAATTTTTTCTGAAGTGTAGGTCGATCAATCATATACAGAGGCTTTCAATATTATCAGTTAAGTTTTTGACACGACAAGTCCGGGATATTTTTGCGCTCTGAATTTGGCTTAAATCTTTTCAATATCTTTGTTACTCGCCAATATATTCTTAGTTAGATGTTCCTCGTTGTTACATAACCTCAAAAATAATTGCAACAGTCATTTGTGTTATTCCCAAATATATTTTATTAACAGACGCCTAAAATTTGGAAACGGGTAGTTTTTTTTTCAGAGAAGTCAGTGTAAGAAATAATGGGTACGAGGAAGATGCACCGAAATCACGTGATTTTTTTTTTTTTTTTAATAGGCTCCAACTTAAGCACAAATATTCTAAGTAAATCATTGCTGCTTGTTACTCCAAGACCTTTTTTATCAGCGGCTAGGTTTAAAAAAAATCATAGTCTATCGAAAGACATTAATCCTAACCGTTTTGCATCATATAAAGACAAACGAATTGAATATCTTTGTTCTACTTTAACAGAAAATATTACCCAATTTTTCAAACGGATAAAGTTTCACTCCACACTGTAATTAAATAGTTATACGATATGCTTTAACTTAAATCTGCTAAAAAAACCCCTCTTCCATTTGAATCTAACTTTAAGACAAACTTAAATTACAAACGGTACTACCAACAAGAAAAAAAAAACAAAAATTAACCATATTCCTAAGTAAAATAAGAAGGCCATTTTTTATACACAGATAGTAGGCTTAATCCATAGATAAAAGATACAAATGTTAAGCAAACAAAATTAGATTAATTCAGCGTGCTATAATGTCGAAGTAGATAAAATTAAAAGTTAGTCTAGGCACTTTGAAATAAAAACACACACAGAGCAATTAAGCTTTCTGTAGATGTCTATGTGAAATCTAATACCATATATCTATAGCTAGTATAAACCCTTTTAAACTTCACCTCTAATGTATTGTAAATGTACCCGAGTAACGAGTAAGATGATGCTATCGATCTACTCGCTGATGTGTCTGTCTACTGGACTGGACATAAGTCTTTAAGAAATAAGACTGAAAAATGATATGCCTTACTTAGCTATGTATTTCAGAGTAATGAAATTGAAATTGAAACTCAAGAAGTCGTCATCGTTGTGTGCACTTGGGATTTTGCAATTAACTCTATATTTTTTTTAATTTAATTTTTTTGCTACTTAGTTCATAACTTTTCATGAAAATATGTAGCTTGAGGAGTACCTTTACATACCAACAGTCAGAGAGCCCTACCTTCAATATATGAAGAGAAATTAAGAGTGAAAAACAAATGTGTATTTGTTTTAAGGCGTGCCATATATGAATATGTACGTCAATGTGGATGACCTGGAATCCTAATTCCCTAATATATTTCCTTAATAGAGCAGGACGTGAGTGGGGACTATAAAACATAAAGGTAAGTCCAAACAAAACCGTCAAATAGACATAAATAGACCGACAGTTTATTTGAATATAATGATGCGGGGATGTAGAAAGAAAACTCATGCAAGACTATAAATGAGTATTTAATACAGGATATTATTCTTAAATACATCCTTGTTTTGTTATTTGTTTGAGAAATAATAGTATCAAATAAAATAAGGTCAAACTGAAAATTAAATCTGAAATGTGGATATCAGAAGAAGGTAATGGTAATTTCTAATTTGACTTACAACTTGTAATGGTCTTTAGATTGAGAACCATCTATCGTATGATGATGTGATGGGTCTCGCTAGATTCAGCATACCTACTTGAAAACACAGGAACACATTCCTGGTTTACCCTCTTCTCCATCTCAAATGCGTTGGGGCGTTAATTTCTTATTATATGGTATATATTTTTGATCATCGATATGGGTATCAATGAATTGGTCTCGTTTTCGGTACCATTAATATTTACCCCTTACCCCTCTCTCTGCCCTCTACCCTTTTAATGAGGCTGGAACTGAAACCAACCTAAAGTATCAACTTGACAGGTTGAGGTTTTGTGCAATGATGTGCTGTACATAGCTTGAGCTGCGACGCGTGTGTTTTCAATCAATAGACTGATATAAGACGAGTTTTGGAGCTTATCCCTAGTAAGCAGACAATACCCCTCCTCCAAAACTGACAATGTTTCCATGGTGAAAACACTTCTATCCTTGCACAAAAGCACAAAACCTCAACCTGTCAGGTTGATAGGTTGGTTTCAGCTCCAGCCCCATTATAGGGGTTGAGGGCCAAAGGGGGGGGGGGGGGGGGTGGATGGAATTAAATATTAATGGCCCCAAACCCGAGACCAATTCATTGATACCCATATCGGTGATTATTGCTTCTCGATCCACAGGCCAATATATATAAAAGATTGCGGAATTTGAATGTGGTATATTTACAACTCCCTCCTCCAAATCTGACAGTGTTGCCACCCTAGCAATAGTTTTTAAAAGTTACCTAAGGACATCCAATATTTTAAAACAAAAAATTCAATCCGTCAGTATGAAATGAAGGGTTAGTTTTACTTACAGACCCACTCAAGTCTACTGTGTTCTGACTGTGCTGCCATCATGGCAACACTTCTTAAAAATTTACCCTAGGACAGGCTCTTTTAGTATGACCCCTATTACACGATGATTCTTTGCGTCTGACTCATTTTGAATTTTCATGAGTGCGAAGGAGAAAAAACATCTGATATCACCTTCGCACCCATTGAATTGTGAAAAGAGTCAGACGCAAGGAATCATCGTGTAATAGGGGACTGACGCTTAACCCGTCTGGTCAAAATGAAAGGTTGGTCTCATTAACAGCTCCACTTATTCGTTAAATTAGATTGTAAATTGTAGCTATTCTTCCATATGAAAAAGTGTTGAAACACATAATTAAACCATTATCAAGCCTTAGGGCCAAAATAATTCAATTTATCTTTTTTCGAATCAAATCAAAAGTTGTTTTTGATGATTTTTTTGATTGGCATAAAGTAAAAAAGAAGGATCAAATGTTAGAAGAACTACCAACTTTTAAAACTAAAGCTTAGATAACGACTTTGCGATCTTAGTCTATTAGAATCATTGTTATAAATAGAATTAAATAAAAAATTTCAGAGCCAAGGAAAGTTAGTACGAAAACGTACCCTAAATCATAAATAGGACTTTTTTGTTTACAAAGGGGGGAGGGATTTTCACTTGTGATATGCATAAAGTTACATACTACATAGAACATATGTACGTACATGCATACATACATATATGGTTGTGTATTCGTAAAAAATTGTCATTACGATGATAGGGAAGACGAAAAAAGTGGGTGGATCGATTTTTCATAAAACTCGGTACAAAGTGGTGTTTGTTGATTTTCCCCACATACTTTTTTCGTGTTTTTTTTCCTGCCCGCCTTACAGTTTCTTTTTTAGCAATTTTACAAAATCTAATTTAAAAAAAAGGGTCCACAACTTTTCTTAAAAAAAAATTTCAAAAATTTATTTTTGAAATTTTGAAAACTAAATGCTTGATTTTTTAGAAATTTGGGATTGAAGGTTTTTTTAACACTCTCTAGAATATTTTGAGAAAAATTGTACCTTAATAAAAAAACGGTACCTTCCATACAAACAAATAGAAAAACCATTATAATTTTTTTTCTAAGAAACGGGTCCTACGCTTTTTTTAAATTTTGTCTGTAAAAGGCAGTTTAGAAATGTACTATGGAACGACGAAACTATTTACCGGCCGTCGCTCCATAATGCATTTCTTCACTGCATGTGGTGAAGCTTCCCAAACAAATACGCTTCTAGACGAAGTTTATAACAAAGGCACTTTTCTTGGAGACCAAGAGAGCAATTTTTTTCAATAAGACTAAACGAATCGTCCTGGCACTCATATCAATTGGTATTTTATGTTTCAACCCCGCAGAGGACATATGCAAATATATGGATTTTTCGTGCTTTCCTAACCAAAGTTATTTTGTCCTCAGGTGTCATTTAAGACGGGTATCTTTTATTTTCAGGAAATTTTTGTAGATTGGAATGAATTGAATATTACTGTCAAAGATCACTTATTTGCTTTCGCAATGTTTCGGATGGATTCATTCCCTGCACGTAGGACCAAAATTTTTGCGCGCTGAGCTTCAGCGACATGTTTTTTTTCAGCTTATAATGTTCATTAATTAAAATATAAATATTTATCTTATTATATAACGGCAAACACGAATCTTGTGGTATAATTATATATCGTTTGAAAGGTTTTTTTTGCGTAGAAGTGCAGAATGCAAATATTTATTAGATAATTAATTGCACCACAAAAACTTAAAAACAATGAAAGAAAATTGCACAATAAGTGCGAGCGAGAGCCAGAGTGAGACCGAGTATTTGTTAACAACATTTAATTTTTTGTTATCTTGACATTTTTACTTTAAAACTCACGATACTATTGTTTTCTATATACAAGATTCATCTTTGCCGTTTTATAATACGATGATATTATATTTTCTAACATTTTTCTTTTGTTCTATTTGTTTTTATTTGCTATTAGTTATTACTCTCATCTTTTTTGTTCACTTTTAGTTTGTTTCGTTATGTATGTCGGTGACATTTTGAATTTGTCACCCACCAACCAACCAACTTTCCAGCACTGACTGAAAAGATTATTGGAATGTCCGATGGCAGCGTTCAGTGCTGCAGAAAAGTAGCTCAGTTCTTCTCGACGCTCAAGACTGCTTTTAAACGATGCAATTATTCTTGCTATTTTAATTTAATGTTGGATTAAATATAAAAATCGTATGCAAATACCCTGGCTCATTTTGGTACCTATCGACAAATTTTATGCAAACGTCAATTTTAGCTAGAAGCTGTCACACTTGTTTTCAGGCTGATTAGCAGTCAGCGGACTCTCATACGTGATCGATAATAGCTCTGTTTTTTCGCAATCTCGAAGGTTGGTTGAAATAAACGATGTCGGTGCTCATCAATTTAAGGAGAAATTTCGGCGCTTAACTTAAGCACGGAGAAAAACTGTCTTACCGGAATGAATTACATATATACATGTAATCGATAGTTTGAATGGAACTAGATGTTTTTTCTCTGATGGTGTCGGGAATCCCCGGTGTCGTTTTTTACCGACCGATTTCATCCATGCTTGCAAAAAAGCTATGAGTCGGCAACGTGCTTATAACTAAAATTTTTGTTGTGTTATTCACATCGGTTACTCAGTTTTTTTCCACATTCAAGCTAAGCGCTGAAAATTTTCTTCGTTTAAATTAGCCCGAAAAGGTTGTTCTCTACCTGCGTGAATGACTTTGTAATCGATAAATCTTCCATCCAATCCAATTATGTATATGCAAATGTCACTTTTGCTACAAGCGTTGACAAGTAAACTTTTAGTATCTACACGCAAATAGTGTTATCGGTTTTTGAGTTATACGCCGAGAATTCTATGCGCTTAGCTTATCATGTAGGCATCAAGTGTCACCCAACTACCTTAAAATAAACTGTGATTCTTAGGTTTTTTTTTAATCCATCGACATCGTAGCCATCCGTCAAAGGAATTTGACAGTTGATGGCTTAAAATATAGGGGACAAACTATATTTTGACAGAAAAAGTATATTTTGAACCAAATGTCACCCAATTGCCTTAAAATCACCTTTTTCTGGAGCACTAAAAATTCATTTTCAGATTTCAGATTTCTTAGAGGCTTTTTAATCCATCGACACGATGTCGATCCGTCCATGGAATTTGACAGTTGATGGCTTGAAATATAGGGGACAAACTATATTTTGACAGAAAAAGTATGTTTAGATCCAAATGTCACCTAATTGCCTTAAAATTGCCTTTTCCGCAGCAGTAAAAATTCCTCAAGAATTTCAGATTTGTTAGAGGCTTTTTAATCCACCGACATCGTAGCCATCCGTCAATGAAATTTGACAGTTGATGGCTTGAAATGAAGGGGACAATCTATATTTTGATAGAAAAAGTGTATTACGATCCATATCTAACTATCCGTTAATGTAATTTGACAGTTGATGGCTTGAAATATAGGGGGATGACCTATATTTTGACAGAAAAATTATATTTCGATCCAAATGTCACCTAATCACCTTAAAATCACCTTTTCTAGAGCAGTAAAAATTCATCCAACATTTCAGAGGTTTTTTAATCCATTGACATCTTAGCCATCCGTCAATGAAATTTGACAATTGATGTCTTGATGGATAAGGGCCAAACTATATTTTCAAATAATGAAACTGTACTACGGTCCAAATGTCAAACAATTGAAATAAAATTACCCTCTTCCGGAGCAGGTAAAAAAACTAAAAAATTCATTTTTTTTTAGCTTTTTTAATAAATCCAAATTTGATTATTTTTAAATTTTGATCATATTGGATTCGGTACAGTATTGAATTGAATTCTTTAAAATCGGAGAGATTTAATTCCAACGAAATCTAAATGAATAAAATTGAATCGGAAATAAATTCAGTGAAATGAAAATGATCGAAAGATCGATTGATTGAAGTAATCGAATCATTTTGGTGATCAATTTTTGAACGATTTTCCATAATTTTGCCAACTAGACGAAAGTGTTATTATAAATTAATCTTGTTAAAACTTCCTAGGACAAATAGTTCTACAAATCGAACTAACATATTCTTAAATAGTGCTGAACGATTCATTCGAGACTCGATTCAGTTCTTCATTTTTTAACACGAATCAAACATTCTATCTCACTTTCACTCCATAAGAAAAATTGAAACAACATTTGCATTTTTGTAGGTGCTGTCAAACTTAATCTTTTTTAAATCTTTCTGTGCGGTGGAAAGACCAAAAAGATTTATTAAATCTAATCTGAGATAAACCTTTGGTAGAAACATTACTTTGGTAGAAACATTTGGTGGAAGCATTACCCAAAAATTATATTATGTAGGATCCATTTGTCTTAATAAAAAAAGTACGCATACGCAACAGTGTATTAATTTAAATCCTTAATAGCTGTTTTTATTACAAGAAATAATGGTAGCTAAGCTAAAATATTAGTTGCAATTAAAGCTTCCATCAGGTCAAAAACCAGATAGCTACACTCTTTGACGAAATATTTTTTTGAATGCAGAAATATCCAACAAAAAATCCCGCATACTTTAGTATACTTGAAGCATAGCTACGTTGGCCCTTAATCAGAAAAAGTCTCAAATGGCGCTTTGGTTTACAAGATATTATATAATAATGTAGTATGTTCTCGTCAACAATTTCCGATAGTATCCTTGGAATGGGCATTTTGTTACTAAGTGTCAGTATCTCTATTAATCTGGTAGTAGCTCTAAATACACACCTGGTCCAAGTACAGAATAACTGCTTTGAAAGCAGCACACTATGTACGTTTTAATTTTCCCTGATTCACAAACCTAACTAGGACCTTCAATAAATTTGGAGCAATTGTTATTATTCATGGCCAATTTTTGCCAGATTCTTGTTCCACGCTTCAAAGATTGGGTAGATAAGGGCAGAAGAGAAGGAACCCACGAGAGAGTAAAACATTTCGCCTTCTTGACAAATTCTTCTTACAAATTTTCTAGAGGAGGTTTTCAGTTTGCATTGTGCAGTCATACAGTGAACAACGTACAGCGGAAGATTTAAAAAAAAAATCCACCCCAAAACAAAAAAGGACCAGATACAGGTATACCTGCGGGCTACCTGTGTTTATTGCCAGACAATAATAAAAAAGGGATTACCCTAACACGTAATCACCCTGATTAATGTGCAAAACAAAAGTTTTATTAAAATAAGTGTTGTGTGTGTTAAATCAGTGTAATAAAATAATTTCAAGTAAAAAGGTTAATCCAATAATGGGTGAACCACTTAATCCGGATACAGCATTCGCAGCCCTCGAAGCATTGCTGAAACGGATAGTCAACGACCTCGGTCCCGAATATGGACCAAGGCTAAGTATGACATTTATGAATATTGTCAGACCTAGTGAGGTCAGCAAAGATAACAATATGGAAATCGAAGCGATGGACAGCGACGAAGGTTCCTTAGCCACCATCGGTATGGAGAAATCAGCCAGCGAAGAAGAAATCAGTGAAACAACCAGTTCCGAAGAAGACGGAAGCCATTCACCGCTACCCGGACAGAAAAGGCCCCGTAAAACAAGCAAGTCGAAGGATATCCCCACCAAACGCCCGCAATTTGTAGAAGAAACTGCAATAATTTCAACTGAATTAACGATATCAAGTGCCCCAAAGAACTCTGCATCAACAACCGCCGCCGCCGTAAAATCAACTACACCAGTTGCTTCATCAGTTCCAGCAGCCACCAAAACATCAGATTCAACATCAACAACTGCCAAACCCACTCAAAGCCATCGGATGAATACCACATCCAAAAATACCACTGAAAACCCAACCAAGGGCCCAGGAATGCCACCAATTTTCTGCTACTCTGGCAACGTAGCTGAAATAAGAAGACACTGCAAGGACAAAAAACTGAGCGTTACATTTAAAAACCGCAACACAAAGTCGACGATCATCAATGCTGGAAACAGGGAATCCTTTGATACCATCAAGAACTTCCTGAAAACCAGGAAGATCCAGTTTAATTCCTTTACCCCAAGAGAAGACAGGAAGAACCTCCTACTATTGAAAGGAATCCACCACACTTATGCAGCCATTGAAGTTGAAGACAAACTAAGAATCGAAGGGCTACCAGTCGTCAAAGTGTCACAATTCAAGGCAAAGAAGGCTCAAGGAAAAACGTACAGCAACTTTGTTGTCGAACTATCCAGCACCTGTGACATCAACGAAGTTTACACCAAGACGCTAATAATGAACCAAAGGGTTCACTGGGAGCGTTTGAAGTCCAAGGATATTGTGCAGTGCCGAAACTGCCAACGTTTTGGACACGTTGCCACCAATTGCGGACGCCAGTACGTGTGCGTTAAGTGCAAAGAGGAACACGAGCCAGGACAGTGTAAGCGGACAGAAAATACAGGAATTGACGTGTGGTGCGCCAACTGCAAAAAGGAAGGTCATCCAGCCAGTTTTAAAGGCTGTCCAACGCTAAAGGCACGGCTTACTGAAAGGAACAAGGCGTTGGCTGAGAAACAAGCTCATAAAGAATTTGTTTCGAAGTCGGCATGCTTGGCAACCCGCCCTGCACTCAGCTTTGCAGCAATGGTCAAAGGTGGCCCAGCACCCAAGCCAGCAACATCCAAGAATCTGAGTCAGCAGCAACAACAGCATCAGCAAACAAAGGCCCCAATCAAGAACATTTCAGCAAGGACAGCCTCAGCCAAGCTATTCAAACCAACAACAGACTCCACACCAATGAACCTCAACAATGAAGTCCAGCGCATCTTTGGATTTAATCTCTTGTCCGTTATGGAGAAAGCCCGTACTGCCATACAACCAAACTATGGTCAACTGAGCGAGGGAGAAAAGTCCGTGGCATTGGCCACTTTCATCTTCCAGTTATGCAATTAAAGAAGCTCCGCATACTGACGTATAATGTGAATTCATTATACAGCCTGGAGAAGAGGACGTCATTTAACTTGTTCATGAAGAGGAACAACCCGGATATCGCCCTAATCAGCGAGACCAACGTTACTAAATGCAACAACATCGACATCATTGGCTTCAAAACCTTCCGTAAGGATAAGGGCGAAGGCTTAAGAGAGACGGCAATTTATGTAAGGAAGAACATCTGCCCCAACACCACCGAAACCATCATCACAGGTCTCCTTACCAGCGAAGCCACCGCCGTCATCATACAACTGGGAAGAGAAACTCTCACTATCATTAGTGTCTACTTCAAATGCAAATCCAGCATGAGAAACATCCACAAGGATCTTCACGTTCTCAACAGTATCTTAAGGAGAACCACATATGGGCTCATCAGTGGTGATTTCAACGCAAGGCATCACCTTTGGCTGGATACCGCTGTCACCAACGAAGGCAAAGCTATTGCTGACTGGCTGGATACCAACAGCGATCAACATTCATTGGTGGTTATTTCCCAACCCCAACCAACCTTCCCCAGGACACCATCAACATTAGACTTTTTTCTATCATCATCTAATTTTATACATATTCTTCCAGAAATCAGCAACTTCACCTGTACAATAGTACCCAGTGACTCGGACCATGAAGCTGTTCAACTAAGCATCAAACTCCACCAAGCCATCTTCCTAGCGACAGAACCAGTGGAGCATTTCATCAACTACAGAAGACTGGATACAGACAGGCTACAAAGAGACGTCGAAGACAACATAAGACTTCCACCACAAAACAGGAACCTGCAGAATATTGAAATTGACAAAGCCATAGACTGTCTGGAATTAGCTGTAGCAAATGCACTGGATAACCAAAAGCAGCCCAAGACGTCAAAGGATAGATATCAGCACCTTCCCCAATATATCCAAAACCTATATGCACATAGGCAACGACTCAGAAAGCGTCTGCAAAGGATCCACCAACGAGAGCTAAACACAACCAACAGTAACTACCAGACAGTGTGGAGTGAGCTTCAGTGCGTTAACATTATGTTCCGGAATTCTATTCAACATCACAACAACAAACAATTCCAGAAGAGACTGCAGTCAATCAAACCTGGACCTGATGCCTTTAAGAACATTAACAGACTGATTGGTCAAAAATCACCAATGCCTGAGACGATCATCACCAACAGTGGAGAAGCAACAACGATACAGCGATACAGGATAAAGTTGAAGCCTTCGCTTCCCAATTTGAAGGAAACTTCACGGCCAGCCCATCTGAAGATCCAATCTTCCTTGGCGAAATTGAGGCATCCATCCAGCAGACAATGATGCCCAACTTGAAGAGCAACGTTTAGTGACAACAATCCTGCGAGTGATCCAGTCGACAACACGAACTTGAGCACCCCAGAGGAGATAAATGAGATTATTAGCAGCTCAAAACCAAAGAAGTCAGCTGGGCCGGATGGGGTATCCAACTTCATCCTAAAGAAACTTCCACAAACAGTTATGGTTTTCTTGGCCATCATCCTCAACAACTGCATCAACAACAGTTATTTCCCCCAGAAATGGAAAATTGCAAAAATAGTGGCGATTCCCAAGAAAGGTGCAAGGAACATGGTTGCCAACTACAGGCCGATATCCCTCCTCAATAACCTAAGTAAGATCTTGGAAGAGCTGATACTCAGGAAGCTCAAGAAGTTCTGCGGCGAGAACAACATCATCCCAGATATGCAGTTCGGTTTTCGGGAAAAGCATTCCACTCTGCATCCGCTCCTGAAGTTCCATCATGACATCACCACAGCTTTGAACAACCATCGAGTTACCGTCGGATGCTTTCTGGATGTTGAAAAAGCATTCGACAGTGTATGGATTGAAGCCCTTATCCATAAACTCAACTTACTAGGCTTTCCTTCAGCACTAATAAAAATTATTTTCACCTTTCTTTCTTCCAGGAACTTTTTCGTACAACTGGAGAATTGCAAATCGACAGTGAAGAGCATCAGGGCTGGAGTTGCCCAAGGGTCGAAGCTTGGACCACTTCTATACAACATCATGACCTATGACCAACCAACTTCAAGTGAATGCGAGAACCTTCTCTTCGCTGATGACTCGCTCACATATTACTCATCATTATCGCCATTAACAGCTGTCCGAGAAGTCGAGGCCCACATCCGCAAACTCTTCGAGTTTTACACCAAATGGGGTATCAGGATCAACTCATCCAAATCGGAGCTTGTCTGCTTCAGACGACCAGGAGGCAGACGAGGCCGCTCAGCTGGAAACTGCAGAAGCATCACCCTAGCACTCCCAGACGGAACCAGATTACCAGCCAAGCGCAGCGCCAAATACCTGGGCATAAACTTCAACGAGCTGCTGAGATTCAACCCACATTCACGGACTGTCCTTAAAAAAGCCAACTTTGCCTTCCATCGCCTCTACCCGCTGATGAAAAAAAGAAATGGGCTAAGCCAGCAGACAAAAGTTCTAATGTACAAGCAACTTCTGAGACCAGTCATCAGTTACAGCTTTCCAGTTTGATTCACTATCTCCAAAACAGCCATGAAGGAACTACAAATATTCGAAAGGAAAATTCTGAGGATATGCACTGGGCTTCATTTCGATCGTCAGCGGCGCAAACATTTCAAGAACGAGAAACTCTACTCTGAAGCCAAGGTAGTCCCCCTGGACAAGTACTTATTGCTATCTGCAGATAAACTGGTTAGAAACATCGCCAACCACCCTAATCAACTGATGAGAAGGATGATAAACCAACAACGACATCCGGAACCAAGGTACTTAGGCGCCAAGGAAATTCTGGATATAACAACAACAACCAACGATGAAGCAGGACACTTCTACTGTGACCCAGGGTCAGCACATTACCGTGGCTAAACGCCAACTCTATCCCCCATCCTATATAAATACACTGCCACAGAACAACCGGGACTGAACAACCCGAGGACGACAAAGCCAAACCGACTTTAATATTAAGTTTTCACATATTATAAATCTTATTTGTATTCAAAATTTTACCAATGTATACCGTTAGGCCCCTTATGTGCCAACAAAATTTTATTATTTATCATGTATCTAATAGTCATAAATTATTTTTTAAGCCAATTGTAAATAGAAATGTTCAATGAAGCAAAATTGAAAAAAAATTGAAAAATTTTCTAGAGGAAGAATTTTCTAAGGAAAGAAATTTTTTGGTCTGTCTGTCTTTTTGAGAAAAAAAAAATCAAAATTTGACAATTTTTAACCAGAAATTCATGGAACATAGCTAATATGTATGAGTTGAGAGTGTTATTAAAAAGTTTTAATTCAGCAGTAAATTATCAGGCAGAGGCACTTACACTATGTCATCCTAATATAAATTAACGATTGCTCTTAACCCTTCTTCAATGATATTCCAGTTGAGGCATGTAATAAGTTATTTAAAAAGAAGATAAAAAGGAGCGTGATCAATGCTCAGAACACAACCCTGTTAGACGATTTTATTTGCTTAAAATAAAATGGTCCTTCTAAGACCATCTCAGGTAGGTGTTACCAGCATCTATTAATAGATTGATTTGAGATACCAATAAGTTACCAAGGATAATTTGTAATGAGGAGCAAATCTGTTCACGTTGTGAATTGCAGATCAACGAAAAAGAATTAAAGGTTTTTCTTTTGAAATAATTCAAAAACAATTAGTAATTCAATAAGGACTAGGTTGAAGATCTAGTTTTGAATATTGAAGTTACTATTGTCAAATTTAGCTTGATTTTCATCATAAATAAGAATATTGCTTGGCTTGGCACGCTAAAGACGGCAAAGGAAAGGCTGTCGATTTGACTAATATCATTAAGTGCAGAAGCAGCAAATGTCATTTTTTACTGCTGCAGCCAGTTTTGCCACGATAAAAATACTTATGGCCATTTAAGAACTAACAAAAAGTTACGAAATTCTATGAAAAATCCTAACCATTTTCTAAAAAATTGGAATATAAGAACTACAACAACACTCTCAAAGAAGAGTTCCGATTGGTAACTTTGTAGTAACGCTGAATACAGCATAAGAGTTACAACAACTTTTAGTAGCTTATTTAAATAAAGTGAGAAGAGGATCGGTTCAAGAATAGATCCCTGTGGTACTGCAGCTAAAACAGTGCGATGCTTAATGTTTAAAGGTCAATCTTACTGAGGAAGTCCGGAGAACCTTCAAATAACCTAGAGAGACATGTAACAGTGAAATCAATACTAATACTTTATTTTAGAATCTTATTTATAGCAATTTTTATGTTAAAACTATATAAGGAATCATAGGGACTACCTGTACTCTGGTCGTGGACTTTTTTTGTATGCAAAACCAATACTTGCTCAATAGAAAAAGTACAAATTCCCAAGGGAACGGGCCCAATAATACATTTAAAGCTATCTTAACTGTTTGCTGTACACCTACATTACCTATTATCATTCACCGGCCTAGTAATTATGTTAAAGTAACACCCCTAAATAAAAATGATCTATTATCAAGAAAAGTCTGGTTTATTACTAGATTTAATGAACTTTACCTGATGCGGATCTAAATATGATGTTGTTTATAATTGTTAAAAATTTTCAAACGAGTTTTCTCATCAATTTTCTTCAAATATACCGAACATTATTGTGAATTTATTGTTCATGCCATCTAGAGGCAACAATTTGAAAACATTCGTAGTTTGCATCATCACTAGGTATACGAGTATGTTGTGTTATTATCATTCATCACAAATAGTTTGCTGATGTGATTTGTATCTACGCCAATAGATAGCGCTAATTAGGAAAATTGTTGCAAATTACCAAGAGGCACATTACACATAACAGTGTGTGTACTGGATGTTTGGTTTCATGGGATCTTATTAAATGACGAGTTGTTCCATCATCACCTTGGAATACTGACGAGACGGCATGCATGCCGCGACATTAGCTCAGTGGTAAAAGCAAAATCTCTTGCCAACCTTCATACTTCTCATCATCATAATTTAGATGGGGGCACACATCCATACATATGAAAATGTGAAGAAAACAAAAAGACCCAGCGACTTCATTTCGAAGCATGCATTATGCGCGCATGCACGCGTTTGATTAGATGCAAGATGCGAACTAAGTTGCTTGCTGCATCAATTGCAACAAGGAAGTAATCATATGAAGTACTCATACGGATACGGATGCACAAGCCAAAACAAATGGCAGCTGGCAGAGTCGCGTCGCATCGGACTTTTTTTTCGTTTTCTTTTACTTAAAACCAAAGAAATTAGCTGACTTCAGCGAGATAGTTGTATGAATAGTTTAAGCATTTTAGTTGGAAAGTAATAATTTATGCTGTTGGATGCTACATTGTGGGAATTTTCATCTCACTCACTTTGAGTCAGAGCATTCCAAATGAGTTGGATATATTTAATGAAATTATCAGTTTTATTATGAATCTTTGAGAAAATAATAATGAAAATAATGTGATAAGCTAAGTGAGGGATATAATAATAAAATTGCGCACTAGCTATGACTGTTTTATGTTTGTGAACATAATCATTTTATGACTTCGGAAGATGTCTTCGGTTAAAAATGACAAATGTGTGAAATAGAGATGCCTTTTAAATGAAGAAGACCCAATGGGAATTATTATACTTTTGATTACCTTCCTCTCTTCTTTATGTCGGAAAGTAACAAAGAAAGTTATGAAAGAGTGATAATTGTGTGTGATAGATCAAACAAAAGAAAATATTTATTTTAAATAGAAGAATTTTGACTCATGAAATTATGCGATGCTCATGTTGTACTTGCTGCAACTACTGTATTAAGTCTTATCTATTAAATAAGAGGAAACCATGTTTAACTATAATTTATATCGTTTCCGATAGGATTTTGTCACTGTTCCATTGATTCCAATCGAATATGAAAATATCGTGATGTCAAATTAACACATACCAACTTACTAACTTAAGGTGGCGCTACAGTCCGGGGTGGATCAGGGCCTCAACCAACATGATTCTTCCAGTAGGCTCGGTTTCTAGTGAGATGTCTCCAGTTTTGCACGCCCAGTTGGTTGAGGTCCTCTTCCACTTGTATGTGTCATCTTTTACGTTGTCCACCTCTACTGCGCTGTCCTACGGGGCTGGATTCAAAGACTTTCCGGGCCGAAGCATTGATGTCCATTCGCTCTAGGTGACCAAGCCACCTCGGTCATTGGCCATTCACCATTCTGCATCTATGCAAACGGGGCCAAACACTACCCGGAGAATTTTCCTCTCAAAAAAGCCTAAAGCATTCTCATCCACCGTTTATAGTTCCCTGTCAAAACTCATGAAAGCACAACTGACATCACGTTTTGTCGATTATGTCAATATCATCAGCGCAAGCAAGTAATTAGATGGAATTTTGAAAGATTGTGCTTCTAGGGCTGACGTGAGAGTTTTGCACTATTCTTTCGAGAACGATGTTGAAGAAGTCGCATGACAGCGAGTTTTTTTCTCGTAGACCACTTTAAAAAATTAGCCTGGTTTCGGTAGACCCCCTGGTTAGGTTAGGTTAGAAGGGGTGATGACGGTAAGCCGCTTCATCTCACTCGGATCTCCGTGGATCCATTGCGCAGGCCTGCTTAACTTGAGTAAATATTCAGTTTTTTTCTTCGATATGTTCGGCCATAAATTTCTTGAAACCCGACAAGTGTCAAGTTATGACCACCTGATATCTGCAGCTACAAGGAAATTATGGTGGATTCTATTTGTTTTTCCTGCTCCAGTAGCATAAGTACCTACCGAAAATTCGATTTGGCTAGGATCAAGAGATGATCCGTTTCTGGCCAGTTCATCTGCCATTTCATTCCCGAGAATATCGCGATGTCCGGGGACCCATATAAGGGTTACTGTCTTTGTTGCGCCTAAAGATCTTAGTTCAGCTCGATAACGATCTACCAGTTTGGACTTAATACTGATTAAGGAAATAGCTTTAATTGCCGCCTGGTTATCTATGAAGATGTCTATATTCCTATTGACTATTTCATGAAAGGCAAGATTTTTCGCGGCTTCGCAAACTGCAAGCACCCCCGCTTGGAATACACTGCAAAAATGTGGAAGCTTTATTGATCTGTTTATTGGTGGGTTTTCCGAGTAGATACCTGACCCTACCCCTTCGTCTGTTTCCATCGCCACTGGGTTAAAATCTATGTGCGGTGTGACGTAATCTGTTTGAATGTCTATGTCAGTGAATTTCATTATGGTTCTGTGACCGAAGTGGCCCTTTTTCCAATTACTGCACTGTTTAAGTCTAAAAGCACTTTTGGCCGCCAGCTCTTTCGTAAACAGATTGAGTGGAGCTAGTGAAAGGAAAGCATCTAGGGCTGCTGTAGGTGTAGTTCTCATAGCACTGGTTGTGCCAATACACGCTAGTATTTGAATTTTGGTCATGGTCTTTAGATTGTAGTACCTCGTGGCTTGATGGTTAGTGCGTAGGACTGTCATGCCGAAGGTGTGGGTTCGATTCCCAGCCGTGCCACCTAAAAACAGAAATGTTTTATTCGAGGTACTGCCTCTTGCGAGGAACTGACAAATCCTCCAAGAGTATACTTGTCATGAAAAAGTGCTTCTCATTTAGCCGTTCGGACTCGGCAAAAAACTGTAGGTCCCCTCCATTCCTGCCAACAAACACGCACACAGGAATGGTTGTGAGTTGTAAGTCACTAGGCCCTGGTTCTACATGAGCTGTTGCGCTACCCAATTTATTTATTTATTTATTAGATTGGTTTCCTTATCTAAGGCTGGCTACCAGACTATGCAAGCGAACGTTAGTATTGGCGTTATTATGGCTGTGTACATCCAATGAATGGTTCTGGGGCTAGAACCCCATCTTTTACCAAAAATTCTACTACAAGTGTAGAATGCAATTGAGGCTTTTTCTCTCTTTCTTTTATGTTTTCTTTCCAGTTTAGTTTACGATCAAGTACAACGCCCAGATATTTGGCAGTACCCGAAACTTGTAGCGGAGTACCGTTAATGGTGGGTGGATCAATGTTGGGAATATTGTGTTTCCTCGTAAACAATACCAATTCTGTTTTCAGTGGGTTAACGTTGAGTCCGCAGCAACTGGCCCAATTGCTGAGCTTGTCAAGAGCAGTTTGTAGGAGCTCGCACAGAGTAGGGACAAATTTTCCTGAGGCCATTAACGCGATGTCATCGGCATATGCAATGACCTTGATACCACTCAGACTTAGTTTGACTAAAATCTGGTTGACAACAAGGAGCCAAAGCAAAGGAGATAAGACTCCACCCTGTGGAGTACCCCTACACGCCCTAACTTTTAACTTGCTATCACCCATTTCTACATTTATTAGCCTCGTTTGGAGCATGGAGTCAATCCATTTTTATCAGTGTCGGATCGATGCTGGCGTAGCTAAGGGCTTGTCGAATTGCACTGTTTTCAACATTATTAAAGGCCCCTTCTATATCAAGGAATGCTGCCAGAGTGAATTCTTTGAAATGGATTGATTTTTCGATTGTGCCTACAACTTCATGCAGCGCTGTCTCAACAGATTTGCCCTTCATGTGTATGCATGTTGGGCCTGCGGTAGACCCCCTGCTGCAACATTTTTACCATATTTCCAAAACTCGTCAAAAAATGCGAAGATTAGATCTAAAGATGGAAATCTGCGTCGCAGCTGAGTTCCAACCCTAAATTCGGGCGCCACTTCGCAAGTCCCGATAGGCGTTGCACTGAATATCGAATATCATCGGCTTTCTGATGTCAAAGCCTCGTAAGTCTGTTTTTAAAAATTGCTTAGAAGACACAAGGATATGAGGATATGGAAAAATCATTTCTGCAAATTGTATAACGGCGATGACGAACCGAATTCCGCTACCATGCAAATTGCACCATTCAACCTGGACGACGTAGGCCAACAATTCCGTCCACCCGATCTTGACGAAGTGAGGATAGCCATATCTAAACTTAAGTCCAATAAAGCTGCTGGAGCTGATGGCCTTGCGGCTGAGCTATTCAAAGCGGCTGGCGATGAATTGGTTAGGAGTATGCACCAGCTCATCTGTAAAATATGGTCGGAAGAAAGCATGCCCGATGAATGGAACCTCAGTATTGTTTGCCCGATCCTCAAGAAAGGCGATCCTCTGGACTGCACCAACTACAGAGGCATCAGTCTTCTTAATATCGCCTACAAGATCTTCTCTGCCGTACTTTGTGAACGCCTGAAGCCATTCGTCAACAACCTGATAGGTCCATATCAGTGTGGCTTTAGGCCAGGGAAGTCCACCATCGACCAAATATTCGCACTACGGCAGATCTTGGAGAAAACCCAG
Organism: Dasysyrphus tricinctus; assembly: GCA_963921185.1. NCBI lineage: Eukaryota > Metazoa > Arthropoda > Insecta > Diptera > Syrphidae > Dasysyrphus > Dasysyrphus tricinctus. The sequence goes on from OY992530.1 coordinate 107,493,171, forward strand.
GAGTTCCAAATCGATACCCACCACCTTTTTATCGATTTCAAGGCCGCGTATGACAGCATCTATAGAGACGAGCTATATAGAGCAATGTCTAGTTTTGGCATCCCTGCCAAACTCGTCCGTTTGTGCAGGATGACGATGGAGAATGCACGCTGCTCCATCAAGGTCGGCAAAGACCTCACCGACACCTTTGATGTCAAAAAAGGTTTTAGGCAAGGCGACGCGCTGTCATGCGACTTCTTCAACATCGTTCTTGAAAGAATAGTGCAAAACTCTCACGTCAACACCAGAGGCACAATCTTTCAAAAGTCCGTCCAATTACTCGCTTACGCTGACGACATTGACATAATCGGACGAACAAAGCGTGATGTCAGTGGTGCTTTTGTGAGCATTGAGAAGGAAGCCAAGAAGATGGGTTTAACGGTGAATGAAAGCAAAACAAAATATATGCTGTCCACAAGAAAGGACACCCAACACCGACGTCTCGGACAGAACGTCACTATAGACAGCTATAATTTTGAGGTAGTCAGAGACTTTGTCTACCTAGGATCCGCTATAAACTCAGCGAACGACACCAGCGCTGAGATCAAACGAAGAATTACTCTTGCCAATCGCTGTTTCTTTGGGCTAAGAAGGCAATTGAGAAGCAAAGCCCTCTCTCGAGCAACTAAACTGTCCCTGTATAAGACGCTTATCATCCCGGTCCTGATGTATGGTGCAGAGGCATGGACACTGCTAACAGTGGATGAGAACGCGTTAGGCTGTTTTGAGAGGAAAATTCTCCGGGTGATTTTTGGTCCCGTCTGCATAGATGGGGAATGGAGAAGAAGATACAACAACGAACTGTATGGGCTGTACAGCGACACCGACCTAGCCACAAAAGTGAAAAGCCAACGACTGAGATGGCTGGGTCATCTAGAGCGAATGGACACCAATGCTCCGGCCCGGAAAGTCTTTGAATCCAACCCCGTGGGACAACGCAGTAGAGGTGGACAGCGTAAAAGGTGGCGCACGCAAGTGGAAGAGGACCTCAACCAACTTGGCGTGCGAAACTGGAGACAGCTAGCTAGAAACCGAGCCGGCTGGAAGAAGCTTGTTGGTTGAGGCCCTGGTCCACCCCGGACTGTAGCGCCACCTTAAGTAAGTAAGTAAGTAAGTTAGAAGACACAAAAAAACAAATTTAAAAGGTAATACAACGGAATTCTTATATCGTTAAAGGCTTTTAAACTGGTTGATAGCACCAAAAGGTACCACAACATAGTTACGAGATACTGAAATTTGAATTCTGTGATTTGTTTTGATCATTTTAAGATTAATGAGGTTTTGAGGTTTAAGATTAATGGTGATATGCAAGTAACAGTCGCTAATCTTCTTAAAATATACTTCTCAAAAAAATTAAGGGAGGGTTGAAAGAAAGGGAACTAATGCTACATGAACAGGCTATCTGATCCACATGCCAGCCTAACTGAAAAATTTTTTTTCAAGCCCGCGGACCAAAGAAAAAGCCAAAAATAAAACAAATATTATTTTTACAATATTATTGATACATATGTCTGCATGAGAAGCTCCTACAAAATTTTAGCCAACGATTTTGAAAATTTGAATCTTAAATCTTGAAGGTTCAAAACCGCAATACAATCATTATTTACTGAAATACAGCTTGTCAAAAATTACCGAAAAATTTGGAATTTTTTATGATTAGTGTAGGTAATGTCTGCCTTCATTGACAGATAAAGCCAAGCCTACATTTGTGTGCTTTACTATCGAGCCAGATAAATTTTCGTTGACCCCCATCACTTACAACTGATGAACCCCCATTTCTATTTTATGTCAACGTAGACCCCTGTCGAATCTCCCGTGGACCACTTCGGGAATCACTGCTCTATAGCTTATCTCGATTATATGCTGTCATACGCGGCCTTGAAATTGATGAAAAGGTGGTGGGTATTAATTTGAAACTTCAGGGTTTTTACCATGATCTGCCGTAGTGTGAATTTTTGGTTGATGGTTAACTTTCTTGGCCTAAAACCACACTGATATGAACCTATCAGGTTTTTGACAAATGGCTTCTTGCATTCATAAAGTATGACCGAGAAGATCTTGTTATCGATTTGAAGGAGACTGGTGGCTCAGTATTTAGTGCAGTCCAGAGGATCGCCTTTCTTGAGTGAGGATCGGGCAAACAATGCTGAGGTTCCATTCATCGGTTATGCCGACCATATTTTCCAGATGAGCTGGTGCATACTCCTAACTAATTCATTGCGCTATAGCCACTTTAAACAGCTTGGTTGCAAGGCCATCAGCTCCAGCAGCTTTATTAGACTTAAGTTAAGAAATAGCTATCTTCACTTTGTCGAGATAGGCTGGCATGTCGGTTCCTCGTGACATCTTGGGAGAACCTCGTGGCATAATGGTTAGTGCATGGGGCTGTCATGTCGAAGGTCTGAGTTCGGTTCCCAGCCATTGTTACCTTAAAACATAAATGTTATTCCAAGGTGCTGCCTCTTGCGGGGAACTGACAAATCCGCAAAGAGCATAATTGTCATGAATAAGTGCTCTTATCTAGCCGTTTGGACTTGGCAACAAATTGAAGGTTCCGTCTATTCCTGCCAAACACACACACACAAGAATGGTTGCGAGTTATAAGTCACTAGGCCCTGGTTCTCCGCGAGCTGTTGGCGAAATTTATAACCTCTTGGGAGGTTCTTTTTACCTTTTCGTAAAACCTCCTAACTTCATTCCTGCAATAGCATACCTCTATTTCCTCGTTCCCATGATTCTCATGGTCTTTCTTTTTCCTCTTCTGCGTGTAGAGCTTGCAAGCAGCTTTGATCCTTCTATGCAGCATCTCTTTGTATGCCCATTGCTTGGTTGGATTCGCTATGGTGGTCCAAGGTTTAGCGCATGTCAAAGGCAGAATCTGTGATTACTTCTTGGCAATTTTCCTATTGGTTCTCGAGGCCTTGAAGTTGGTTACATAGCATTATTTAAAAGGGCGCGAGAGACTCGATTGGAAAAGGACCTGGCGATTTCTTGCGACTGTAGCCGTCCGAAGTTGAATTTCCTCACACAATATTTCCCTGTTTTGGATTTGATCTGGATATCCGTAGCATTACCCCTGCTTTAATCAGGTAGTGGTCCAATCCGAACATCCTTGATAGTGGAGGACTGCCATGCGTCAACCGCAGTGTGGTCAATAAACTACAGAATGACACCTTTTACGAAAAAAATACTTTTTCTCCTGAAAATTTGTTGATTTTTTACTAGGCGAGTTCAGGAAAATGAGATCTCAGAGCCCTCAGCAATCTCAGTCTCGTGAACAGGATTCCTCAGAAATTTTGCTGTCAAATTACTGAGGAAACAGTATATTATCACTTTCTCAGTTTTTGACACTGAGTCGTCTGAGATCTCGTTTTCCTGAACACGCCTTTTATTTTCAACCCCCTTGCTGCTGTCAAAAAATAATATGTTCATATTTCATCGATCTTTGAAAGTAACGCTCTCATAAGTCATGCCTAAACCTTGATATTTTTTTACGCTAAACTATACTCAGTTCTTTTCCACGTTTTTTTTCATGAAGATATGTTTTATCTAAATGCATGCCGGGAAAATATACGTCACGCTCATCACAAAACTATACACTTCCTTGTTGTAAATAGGTATACCCAACATAGACTTGCAACAATGCTTCATAAATATTTTATTTTGATGCAAAGACAACAACATAAAGCTATGTAGCTTCATATATACCTACTTCCCCTTTAATGTACCCCCACCTAATGTGCGACCTTAAATTCAATTAGAAAAATTAATATCCACTCAGTAGGATGCGATTACTCTTACAAGTTTCAACTTCTAAGAAATAAACTGTGGTCACATTCACATTTCTGCTCCACACTCACTCTCTTACCAACGACACACTTGCGCAGATACAAGAAAAAAAACTTTACAAATCGCATAACTATGTTGCATTTAATAGAAATGCGAGTATCATCCAAAGAAAACCTTCAGATAGAGTCTATTGCAGTGCCGATAATAAGTACAGAGTAAATAAAAGATTCAAGTAAAAAAAAAAAAAAACAGACCAGACCAGACAATCTTGGGGCAATGCTAAACGGTCCGCTTTTGTGTCTCTATAGCTCCAAAGTCGATCGGTCGATTCCATGATTCCATCTGTTGGCGGCACAGATCGCGTTGTTTTTTGCTGCCTGCCACCATCTCTTTCTCGATCATTAATCATTTTTTCATCTGCGCACAATTTCCATTATACACTTTCTACACGAATCTTTGTACATCTATTTTCCTCTCTATTCCGATCCAAGGTACCTACATACATATCTCTAAACTCATTCACTGAAAATGAAAATAGAATACAAAAAAATATTTCACCGATAGTTCCATTTAAAGCTCATTTTTTTTCCGCGGCCTCGGCACCACAACGATACAGTTTGAAGCTGTACTCGTAGATATAAGGAAACTACTGACTTTACACAGGCCCGCATTTCCAAAGAAAGGTTTGGTGACGGGTCGATGTCAGGGCTGTCGAAGTACTGCAATTGAAGTATTTGTACTGCTTTTTGAAACTCCGTACTGCCGTACTGCTACTACGACCAAAGTACTGCTTTTTTGAAAATTTCACACAACATTTGCAAATCATAATCCTTGCCAAAAATTGTTCGTCCTTTTTATCTAATGTTGACTTTTATAAATTAAACAAATAAAATTGTATAGAATACGCTCATAGATTGAAAAAAATCTCGAATTCCATTTTTTTACGACTGCATAGTTTTCCGCATATACATAGGCATTGCCTGTATATCGCAAGTAAAAATTCTAAATACTGGAATTTTCCGATTTTCTTTTCTACCCCGAAGTCCGAAAAAGGAAGTTTAAGGACTTTTTGATGCCATTTGGAACGAATTATTCCAAACACGTCAAAATGTAGTTTTTCACCCATCTGTCAAGCAATGTTAAATTATATTAATGGATCTCTAGCTCAGGTAATTAAGACTTTTACGTACGTTGACTGAAGAAAGAATTTTTGGAGGAGTAAAAGGGTGTTAAATTCGGTTTTTTGCTAATTTCAAGAAAACTATCAACTTTTTGGAATGAAAATTATCAAAACAAAATTATCATGTTTTTTTTCATACAACCAATATATTAAGAGTAAATCATGCAGGAACTTTATGGAGTAGGAAATTTAGTAAACAAATTTACTAAAATTGCATTAATCAATAAGCAATATTTTTTGTACTATATGCGTTAGGCTACAACGTGCACAAACGTAACGAGAGCTTTTTATGTAATATAATCTTTTCAATACCTTCATTGAAGTGCGCTAGAGCTAAATAGGTGATGGGCGCGTATATGATAATTTTTAATGAACAATATTTGCATTTAAACAAAATTAAATGCATTTTACAATTATGTTTGTATATATATTTATGTACCTTGGTTCTAAAAGCGCCAAAGTCCATTTTCTTACAATATTGACTTAAGTTCACTTATTGACTCAAGGGAAGATGTTCTAAGACTGTAATAAGGCCTAATGTGCTCCAACCGATAACCGATGGTTATAGAAAGTTTAATTTTCAAAAGAAATAAGCATTTTGAGAAATAATAAATCTTGACTTTCGATTTTCCGAAAATTATCAAATTGGACATTGGCCCTTTTAGAACCAAGGTACATATTTTATTGTCGTACTGCTGTGTACTGCAATTTTTTTCCTCGAAGTACTGCTTTCTGAAAAAGTGAAACGACAGCCCTGGTCGATGTTGACAGTCTGTGGTGGCCATATTGTTTTGGTGGTGTCTGTTGTTCAGTATTAAGCAGAGATTATCAAATAAAGATGGCAAACCTCTAATGTCATTTTGATTTGCCTACAAGCTGAAACGGACAGCTGGATTGATTAGATTCGCAAAGTATTAATGAAAACCATACACAAAAAATCAACTCGTCATTCAGCACAGGTCCCATTGGAGTGGTTGTTGTTGTTGTGATTCACATCTATTCTTTGGCACAAAATGAATATATAAATACGATAATGGAAATATATGGGTTTCGGAGGGTGAAACGTTCGAAAGTTTGACGTTTTTATTTGATAATCTCTGGTATTCAGTCACAAAATGCCAAATCACCATGACGGTGATTTGGCATTTTTTGGACTCAAAAACTGGATTTTTTTTTGACGTTTCAATACTCACATCTCACTTCTTTTAAGGAGTGGGAGTGAGATGTGAATACTGAAAAGTAAAAAATCCAGTTTTTAAGTCCAATGTGAACACTGTCCACGAGAAAATGGTTGTGCAACACGTACAAGTAATAAAGCCTTTTTATCAAAATGGATGTTCTCTATTCTTTGCGTATTATTTGATAACATGGTTATCCTATCCAGTCAAATATTCTACCTTTTTAGAACAAATTCAAATGGACTGACAATCAGCTCAGTAAAAATTTGCCAACACACGTACGTCAACTAAATGCAGGGGCCCATATCGCATTAGACTCCAGCGATCGCTTAAATAAGTGATTATCGTTTTGACGATTGCTCTCTCTATATTAACCTTTAGATATGATAAAGAGATAGCTATCATCAAAACCAGCTTAGCCGATACCACCCCAAGATCTGTCGCAAACATCGCCACTGCATATTACAGTGTGCAGGTGAATCCGCGACAGCCAATTCCTTCAATTCACTCATCGGAGACCTCTTGATCGATGATAAACAGTTTCTTATGGTTCAGATGGGATGATATGGATGTGAACGACGAGCTTTTCCCACCCACAGGATTGAACTACGAGTTACGGAGCTGATGTCACATTTAAGGTTCTCTCCTGATTGATTTGGAGTTAAGTTAATTCTCGCGGAGTTGACTGATATTGACCACCAAGATCGTGCCATTTGAATCCGTTACACTTTTTCTTTTATTTTTTTCTGAAGTCACAGGTCTATTCTATTAAAGTGTAATTGTCTTATGCGGGTCAATTCTCGATCTGTGAAACTGTGAAGTGATAAATATGATAACGCCTTCACGCCAAATGCGATGAAATGAAAACAAATGCCAAAATGTTTTCATATGATAATTCGTTTATCACAATCATTTCATTCCGTGAAAACCTGTGAAAAGAAAAATGATAAACACCCAAGTCGCCATCTTGGTCATTCTATGACGTCACAATCATCTTTTTCTATGAGCAAGTGGTACCATTTTTCATGTTAGTACTTCTTAGTACTCACTTTGACAGCTGTTTTTCATAACGAGTTCGGGAATTGCCTTGCACGTGTTTGTGAAGTGATAAAATGATAAAACTCTGTGAAAACTGAAATGATAACTTTGTTTTCATTTCAAAGTTTCACAGATCGAGAATTGACCCCATGGTCTCAAAGCCAACATAACATCTAAAATTCAGACAGATCTATTCAGCAGTCATTGGACTTCTCGGACCCATGCCACCGTGTGAAGCCGTGATGGGCGGATAGTTGAACGATGTCATACATGTTATAAGGCAAACATGGGTCTTTTGAATAAAATAAAATAGTCTCGTTTGTACCTCACACACAGCTTGTTTTATTCCATTTCAAAATCTACCCAGCCTTCTTGCAAAATCCTTTTCTTTATTTTGAAAAGTTGAAATAAGTTCTAAAAGAAAAATTTCAACTTTTCCTTCAACCATGCAATATAAAAACAAAACCTCTTCCTGTGATATAGAAATAAGTAATATATTTGCTGACTTTTTCCAACAAACTTATCGTTGGCTTAGAGTGAAAAGCAGATAACTCCTATTTTGCATTTGTTACAAAAAAATATTTAAATAAAAGTGTTCGCATTATTAGAATAAAACCAAAATTATATAAATTATTTTTCAGCACTCGTTTTTGTTAAATTCGCTGAAATTTAAAAGATTTGATAGATTTTTGTATTTTTAAGCAATTTTTGAAGTGGTCTATAATGACAAAAAAAAATGTGAAGTTAGCCGCTTTACACTCTAAGCCGACGTTATAATAGGTGCAATCCTGAATACTGTGATAATTCCATCCGGAATCGATTAAACTGTGATATACCTAATTTAAGACTGACTGAAGCGGGGGTAGTGCAATATATTGACGGCTTAAGAAGTACTTGTTCGTTTGGTCCTGACAATATTCCTTCTATTTTCGTTAAAACTTGTTAGTCCTATATTTGTTCTGCAATCACCTATTTATTCAACTGTTCCCTGTCATCTGGTGTTTTTCCTGAATTATGGAAGTCTTCATTTATTACACCTCTTCATAAGTGTGGAAATAGAAACAAGGGTGAGGATTATCGAGGCATCGCGAAACTTTCATGTATACCAAAGCTTTTTGAAAATATAATCTGCAAACACATTCAGTTTTATTGCCAATCCCTCGATCGGGTGAGCCACTCTATTCTTTTAGTGAAATTGGAAAGATATGGATTTCCAGAGTGGATACTTTCTTGGATCCAGTCGTATTTAAAAAATCGTAATCAATATGTCAAATACAAAAACTGTATATCCAATTTAATAAATGTAACATCCGGGGTTCCTCAAGGTAGTCATATTGGGCCACTTCTTTTTATACTATTCATAAATGACATTACTACGAGCATTCTTTACTCAAATATCTTAATCTTCGCTGATGATTTTAAGCTTTTTAATGGTTTTACAAATACAAGTGGATACTTGTTTTTACAACACGATATTGATACTGTTTTCGAATGGTGCACTTCAAATGGAATGGAATTAAATAGAAAGAAATGCAAAGTAATGTCATATAAGATAAGATTGAGAGAACCAATATTGTCTTCATATTTTATAGAAGATAGTTTAATTGATCGAATTGACACCTTTTACCACTTGGGAATTTTATTTGACACGAAACTGTCATTTAATCCTCATATTGATATGATAACAAGTAAGGAGCCGCCTTGGATTAATCAAGAGATTTTCAAAAGAATTTAATGATCCTCATATTACAAAGATCCTGTACTGTTCACTTGTCCGTCCCATCCTGCAGTATTGCAGCTGTTTTGGTGTCCTGCTTATTAGGTTTCCATTAATAAATTAAAAGTTTTCAAAAACAATTTTTGCTATTCGTCCTCCGTCGTCTTTCTTGGGATCCTTATCAACATCTTCCACCATATGAAAATCGCTTGAAACTGCTCAACGCTAAAGAAGAGGAGGGAAGTGAATTATATTCTTTTCCTTTTTCAACTTTTATTGGGATCAATCTATTCTCCAAAAATCTTGAGTGTGCTGAACATAAATTTCCGTCCGAGGTAAATCCTGCATTTTTGTATACACCTTCTGCCAGAGTAAATTATGGATTAAACACAGCTTTAAACATTAGGTCTGTTCCTTTACTTTGAATTTCTGTGATTTTCTGTGCATTTCTGCGCATTTCAGTCCAAAGTTGTGTCAAAGTTCATATAAAAAAAATATTTTGACACAAGTTTGGACTAAAAATCACAGAAACCCAAAGTAAAGGATCAGACCTATTATGTGCAATGATTTTAATCGTTTATATAACTTAATTGACTTTAAAATGTCAAAAAATAGTTTAAAAAAAATATTATTATCCTGTTAAGTGTTTCATTATATGTGTTAGTAGACTTAAATTTACTATTATATTGTACAAGTAATATTTAACAACTTAGACATAAGTCTGCAGTTGAAACTTGAAATAAACAAACTCAAAACTTTTCAAGATTTTTTTTTTATTAATTTTGAAAAACGAATTTCACACTCTCGTCCATTTCCGTTTTCCGATTTTCATATTCCCAATTATTTCTAAACTCGATAAATCAGCTGCGGAGGGAATCAGACACAATTTTGACATTTCGCTCATACAAAAATGTCAATTTTGAGACTGATTCACTCCGCTGCTCATTCTTCGGATTCTGTAATTCTAGGGTGTTATCTGCATACCTTTCAACTTCCAGGCCCAAGAAAACTAAATGCAACTCTGATTACGGTTACCAAGATCAATCACGGACTTTTACGTCGCGTCGTCCATCGTGCGCTCTCTTTTGTAAGATGTTCAAAGTCGTAGAGTCAGTTACCTCGTTGGCTTTTTCTATACTTTTTTTTTCTAGTTATTTTCTTTTTATGTTTCTATTTTTTTCCAGCACACTAGAGGTTGAAGGAAAATGTTTACTTTTTGCATTTACTGTTATTTTAATTGCTTCAAAGAATTGCAACTATAGTAGATAGATATATTTTCGCTAAAGATACAGAGCTCTATAGAATACCTTGAAAATTAAACGGTCGGGTCGTTGGTGATGCTGTGATGCTGCGATGCTTCCATGTGAGAGAGAGCAACAAAAAAATACGGAACGGATAGAGAGCTTTAAAAGACAACTCCTCAAAAAAAAACAAAACAACAACATTGATGTATTTTTTTCCTGGTTCTTTTTTTTCTCGGTCACGATTGTTAATAACAACAATAAATGAAATAACGAACGTTCATTTGAGGATTGGTTAAGGCTTTGCTTTTGGCACTCTCTAGTCTCTAAGACCGCAGAATGCGCTTTGTAGATAGATGTTTCCTTGATCTTTTATGTAATGGAAAATTGGAATCCAAAATCTCTATACCTAGGTAGGTACTTTAAAGCTTAAAGTGCACTCAAGAGAGGCTGGAATGGATATAATAATAATTGGTCTAATTAGATTTGTGAAATTTTAGGTTTGGGTTAGCTTTTTAAGTAAATTATCCATATATTTTTTTTTTCTACAAATTATGTGGTTAGGCTTTTGTGGTTAACATTAAAAAGAATTATAAGAAGGTTTTATAATACAAATTCTATACGAAGAAGAAGAAAACAATAAGAGAATTATTATTTTTATCAAATTATCAAATTCTATATACAACTGAAATAAATCAGCCAAGTACAATACTTAGCATTAAGGATTAGACTTGTTGAATTATGGATTCAAAAAAGCTTTTTATGGCCTTTAGTCCTACAAATTGGTGTTTCGTTCGGTTTACTCACTTGAACTCATCAGTGACATAGTGAGGGCTTTGTCATACGCAATTTGTATTAAGTTCAGTTCAACTTACATACATTTTTCAACGAATATCCACTGTAAACTATATCACTATGTCACTGATGAGTTCAAGTGAGTAAGCCGAACGAAACGCCAATTTGTAGGACTAAAGGCCATCAAAAGCTATTTTGAATCATTAAAAAGAATTACCAAATTTATTAGATCAAAAACAGTAGTTGTAATGACGCAATATAATAAATACGACTGTTTAATCTCACGTTACGTGACATTAGAAGTCACATGAAATTATACGGAAATTATGACTCAACTTCAAGGTCACCCTTATCTGGCTTCTAGGAAACTAACGGGTAGATGAAATGACCAGGCAAGGATCAGCCCTTCATATCTCTCTTTTGGAAAGAGTCAAAACCCTTTGGAGAAGGGCAATATGTTCTCAAATATCCTTAGTGAATGCAATCGAAGGTGGTTCAATTGCTCAATTTAGCCAAACGCAAAATATGCAGATAGATTTGGGACGCATAATCAATCCCGAACAATTGATCTGATATGTATACTGCCGTGTTAAGAAAAAAAAAAGTATCTGTATTTTAGGCATTTCGCGATAAATGCGTTTTTCTGTTTATGTATGTAACTTTTTTATTTCTGGATGAATTAGTTTCATACTTTAAGGAAATGATAAGTAATCAAATTATTAATTTTTGATCAAAAACTCATTTGTTTATATTTAATAGAATTCTAGTTAAATAACTTTCATGTTAAGACTATCTGCCGTATCTGCAAGTAAATAATTTTTCTTTCCGGATCTACGAATATTTGTTTGGTAGTTACGTTTATTTTTCTTATGAAAAATGCAGATACGTCAATTTATATTAAAAAAGCATGTTTTTTTGTACATACGTCATATTTCGTAAGCGTTTTTAACCACTTAAAAGGCAAGATAGTGATTTTATTACTAAAAAATAAAATAATAACCCTACTAAGGATGTCAAAACTGGCTCTAACTCAAAACAGCCAAAATGTCAGTTACGTTTTTTCTTCGTAACACGGCAGTATAGGTAGACCCTAGCAAGACATAAAGCCACGGTCGTAACCACCTTGTACTGGTCACTGGCCTTGGAGGCGCATATGCTGGGTATTCCTTTACAATACTCGCTGTCATAGCTATGGGGAGCCATTTTTTTACGATCTTAACGAACTTACCCCCAGTTTCACAGTGCAAGTTTAGACTCTAGTTTTGGTTTAAACTTAAGCTCAACAACTTATTCGGTTTCACAGTGTTCTTTTAAACCTTGAACTCAGTTCATTCTGTAGTTTAAATTAAACGACAGTATTCTGCCGTTTAAACTAGAGCTAAACGTAGATAGCACTGAAATTCACTTTCTACAAATGGGTCCGCAGCCAATGCCAAATTGTTCAAGGATTTATAGAAATAACAAATAAACTCTACACCAATACCAAAAATAAAGTTTCTATAATTTTATCAAATGGTTAATTTATTATTCAATGTTCTAAAGAAAGGGGATCCTCTGGACTGCATCACCATCTGAAGAAAGGTGATCCTCTGGACTGCACCAACAACAGAGGCATAAGTCTCCTTAACATTTCATACTTAAGCCATTCGTCAACGACCTGATAGGTCCATATCAATGTTTCTTTAGGCAAAACTCTCACGTCAACACTAGAGGCACAATCTTTCAAAAGTCCGGCCAAATACTTGCTACCGCTGACAATATTGACATAATCGGACGGACAAAGCGTAATCTGAGTAGTACTTTCGTGATTATTGAGGAGGAAGACAAGAACATGGGTTTAACGGCGAATGAAGGCAAGACCAAATAAATATATGCTGTCAACAAGAAAAGACACCCAACACCGACGACGTCTTTATAGACAGCTATAATTTTGAGGTGGTCAGAGACTTTGTCTACCTAGGCTCTTCTATCTTCTCAGTGAACGACACCAGTGTTGAGATCAAACGAAGAACTACTCCAGCCAATCGATGTTTCTTTGGGCTAAGAAGGCAACTGAGAAGCAAAGCCCTCTCTCGAACAAATAAAGTGTCCCTTTTTAAGACGTTTATCATCCCGGTACAGATGTATGGTGTAGAGACATGGACACTGTTAACGGTGGATGAGAACGCCTTTTAGCCGAGTACATACTTCCTCGTGACGTAAAGAATCACCAGTGGAAAAAGTAATTTTTTGACGTTGTTCACTGGTACAGACTTGTGAATGTGTTGTGAACTTTTGACGTTTAAAACCTCAATGCCTTCAATGAGGTATTTTTCTTTTATAATCGAACTGTCAACTATTCACGAAGAGTTCCCGTACATTTTGCACGGGAATTGCTCCACACATCTTCACGAGTACGTTCACGGGTGCACAAAAATGTAAATTTTGTCTGCAAAGATGAGGAATGAAGAAGAAGATACAACAACATTCTGTATGAGCTGCACAGCGACACCGACTTAACCACAAAAGTGAAAAGTCAACGACTAATATGGCTGAGTCACCTAGAGCGAATGAACATCAATGCTGTGGCCTGAAAAAACTTTGAATCCAACCCCGTAAGATCCAAAATTTATACATGTGTTGTTTTTTTTTCATTAAAAATGTCGTTTCATCGTAAGCTGTCACCGTGAAGTGGTGAAATAGATTTGTTTGATGTGCCCTGACCCTCGGATCGCCGTTTAACGTATTTTTAAAAACCTGAACTCACCCTTGGTGAACCAATTTTATGTTTTTTGAGCTCTACGGTCGCCTTGAGCTCGATCTAAAAGCTTATTTCGTTGAACTTTATCTAGGATTGACGGAAATTTCCTAGATAACCCCAATAAAGCAGTTTTTTTTGTTAGCTCTTTGTTCTTTGTTGGCAGGAATGGGGGGGACCTACAATTTTTTGCCGAGTCCAAACGGCTAGACAAGAAACACTTATTCATAACAAGTTTAATCTTCATGAATTTGTGAGTTCCACACAAGAAGCAGTATCTCGGGAAAAACATTTCTGTATTTAGGTGGCAGTGGCTGGGAATCGAACCCAGACCATCGGCATGATAGTTCAACACACTAACCATTATGCCGCGAGGTACTACGCCTTCAAATTAAGTAATTTTAAAAACTTGAAGTACGATTTTTATTAAAGTAAATAAAGTAACTTTACTTTGCGCCTAAGTAAGTTAAAGTAATTTTGGTGATAACTTAGAAAAATTAACGTATTACTTTTAAGTATAGTATAAGCACACTAGCAGTTTGCTTGAAAGTTGCAATTTAATTTGCGTTCGTGAACCCTGAATTTTAGCTCTTTGCAGTTGGAAAAATTAGTTTTAACCTGTTTACAAAATAAGAAACTATTTTTAACGGTTCCAATTATTGTACTCACTCAATTTTTAAATTTTGAAGTGAATGAGAGCTGCAAGAATTTTCTGTTACACAAACAATCCACAACATTAAAAGCTTCCTCTTCGGTTGCTTCTTAATTAATATGAACAGGGAGCCGACCGTAAGATTACCAATCTTATGCATGCGGCCATGCAAAAAGAGGATGCCAACCGACAGCTTTAGCCCAAACATTTACAAAACTTCTGGTCGGACAAGCTTTATCTGGTTGCAATGAGTAGAAAATGCACTTTTCAGTTTGCATTTTTCGCTAAGTGTACCTATAATAAAGCTGTCCTCTACATGATACCAATCAAGAGACAAACATTTTTTTTCTTCCATCTCAATACTCACTCATGTAGACGATGACGCTATGAGCATGGAGCTTTGAAAGATTGTACCTTTTGTGTTGACGTGAGAGTTATGCAGTATTCATTCCAGAACCATGTTAAGAAAGGTAAATGATAGGGGCTCTCCCTATCTAAAACCTTTTGCTTAGATCAAATGTTTCGCAGAGGTCTTTTCTTGACCTTGATAATATCAGCATGCGTTCTCAATTGTAAAACAAGGTATTGCTCTATATAGGCCCTCTCTATATATGTATAGATTATGTAATATGTGGTCTTGAAATTTATGAAAATGTGATGTATTTCGATTTGAAGTTCTTTTACTCTTAAACTGCTTTAATGCTTATATAATTGGTCGATTATGTTCTTTTTTGTCCTAAATACATATATACTGATATGGAGCTATTAGGTTATTGATAAACAATTTTGAGCACTTATTGCTGGTTCCCAATTAAACCAAACAAAGCCCTATATTTTCAAAACGTTGTTCAAATCTACATATATCAAAACAAAATCAATTCAATTATACTCAAAAACGTATACTAAAGCTTATTTTTTTTTATTTTCCAGACACTCAACCAATATAAAAGGATCTAATTAAGTGGTATGTATATTCAATGTTTGATGTCAAAAGACATTCACGGTATGTTTAGACTATATGAATGCATTTAGTTATCTCACCTTGTCAAATGTCCATGTTCATTGTACAAGGAGCAATTTTATACACAAAAGATAGTTTTAATTTTTAAGTCTCAGAAAACGACGACATGCAAAAATGAAAGTCGTCCAAAACAAAACCAACAAAGTTACCTACACTTGTTGTTGTGTTATTTGGTTGTGTAGGCAAATAGTAATCTGAGATGCATTTTGAATCCAAATTAAGCATTTTGCTTTAACTAACCCAAAACCAAGCACCAGCATCCATTGAGCATCATCATCATCATCGGCTTGAAGATCGCTCTTTGATTAAATTTATATGCGTGGTCGTAGGTAAGTAACCTTTTCAAGATGTAGTCAACTGAACAAGATCACATAATTCGTCTTGTGAACTCTCCATTTCTGTTGTTGTTGTTGTTGTTTTGTAAATTGAACATTATTAAGCTTACAAACAAAATGTAATCTACCTACAAATTGTTGCTTTTTTGTATTCAAGAAAGCGCCATCCACTAAGCACGATGTGACTCACGATGCCCGCTCATAAATTACCTTTAAAGAAGACAGGTCGGAAATTAATTTTGATTTTTTTTTTTTTTTCATTTTTACTTGATTTTTTTAGGACAAAGAAAAGTGAAATTTACATTCAGACTCAGAGAGGGAAGTTGACAAAAAAAAAAGAAGAAGTAATCATGATGCATAGCAAACAATAAGGCAGACGATACAATATGAAATCGAGATTGTTGCTCAGCAGTTTCTGGTTATTTTAAATTTAGATATATACGACTTTTGTATATTGGATTGGTTGATCCATCAATATTATCATTAATTAAAAGAAAGAATCAAAAAGAAAACACAAAATTAATTTAAAGGTCATTGATTTCGAGGTGAATAAATAATTTTTAAGAAATTATTTTTTCTTTTTCTTCGTTTGGTTAAAATATTGGAGTCGTTTTGTGGAAGACCCTACTACGGGTAGGTAGATGATCCTTGACAGTGGTAGACTTTTGAGGATCTAATTTTTTCGACATTTTACAGTACAATCATGTATGCATGTTTTTCATCAATTTAAAACCAAATCTAATAATTGAACAAATTGATTATTTATTAATAGTGATTTCCTTGCTTATTTTAGTTTTGAGTAAGGGAACGCATGCTCCACGGTGTACAATTTTGATAACAACAAAATGGCCCTTTTTATTGCCAAAAGGGAAGGAAGTTCAAATCTCATTTGTAATTAACAATTGGGCCTATTCAGCTTTATTAAAAAATTTATCATTGCTCTTCTATTGGCAGCGATTTTCTTTTTTTTCAGTTTTGATTAATAGTGCGTATACGCCACAGTGTGCAATTTTAGTCGCTCTTCAATTGGCAGCGATTTTCTTGTTTTTTTATTTTTATTTGAGTAATAGTACGCTTATGCCACAGTATATATGTATATACAATTGATATACCTGTCGTATTTCCAGGAACTTATTGCCGGATATTTCAAAGAAAAAAACTCAAGGTAAGCAGGCTTCAACTCTCCCTATTTGTTGGTATCCTAAAAGGTCACAACACAATGGGAACCCACTTAAGCAGATTGGACATCGGTTCATCTGACCTATGTTAAGAGTGTCAGGATGAAGAGGCAGAGGAGGGCTCAATTCACTTCATCTGTGAATGCCCCAGCCTAACCAGAACTAGAAAGGCAGCCCTCAGAGAAAACTTTTTCGACGAACTGGGTGACGCGACATGCTTAAATTCACTCAGAACTCCAGATGGTGCAGAGAGGCCCCCCATACCTAAGCTTCCAATAATCAATTTCCTTCCCCCTCCTTATCTACGTTTTGCCTAAGCCCAGGGGAACACAATGGATCCATTGGATCCTAGTGAGGTGATGCAACCTTCCCGTATCATCACCCCATTTAACTTAACCTAACCTATGCCACAGTATACAATTTTGATAAAAGCCGAATGGCCTTATTAATTGCAAAAAGGGAAGTCTTCCCCAGCTGTGCTGACTCCTCTTCGACAGTTCTTCGCCAAGTACTGTTGGCCCATTCTTCTGCCTCGCTGCGTGACAGGACTCCATTACTTGACTCGCAATGCACTCGTGGCCTTTTCTAAGCATTTGTCAAGTTCACTGCCACTTACGTTTTCGTATTATAGAGTCGATGGTTTCCTGACCTGTCCTTGCATTAAGTTCATCATTGGAAATACGATTAAGCCCGAAAATCCTCAAGATGTTTCGCAGACATCTATTCACTAATGTTTGCAGCTTTCTTGTGACAGCGGGTGTTACATTCCAAGTGCTGCTCACATAAAGAAGCATAGATTCAACATTGGAGCGGAATAGTCGTAGGTC
This sequence comes from Dasysyrphus tricinctus, assembly GCA_963921185.1. Lineage (NCBI taxonomy): Eukaryota > Metazoa > Arthropoda > Insecta > Diptera > Syrphidae > Dasysyrphus > Dasysyrphus tricinctus. Next base: position 107,510,898 of record OY992530.1, read on the forward strand.
GTAGCTTGGTCTTAAAGGCTTATAGAGCTGTTTCTCCATATTTTGGAAATCATTCTGACACAGCCTTTGCTTTCCCGATTTTGCTACTTATATCAAATTCGGTCCTGCCACCAGTAAGATATTGAAAACTCTCTACTATCTCTACTGGTTGTGCAGGAATATCTACTTGCGATCTTGCGAAGATAAGGAAGTTCCAAGGATGATCCTTTTTTTTTGCAGCTTCTTTCTCCACCCTTGTTGTTCTTTGATAGAGATCCATGATCCTATGAGAGAGGAAGCATACGTGTCGTCCGCGTAGTCTAGATGTTTGAGGTCTGATTGCAGATTCCACTGAATTCATCCATTTGCAGTCGTCAAAGCTGCATGCAGCACATCATTAATCACCAACAGGAATAGTATTGGTGACAGTATGCAACCATGTTTAGCCCCACTTTTTATTTCAAACTCCTCTGGCAGCCTTCCTTTTTGCAGAACGTGATATTTATATCTAGACCAGTGCCAAACCAGGCTTCAAAGACCAAATGTTGGAAATATTATTAGCAGAATATGGGGAATGGGGAAAATTAGGATAAATAGTATATAAAAGGGAAAAAATAAATTGCCCCGCTGAAAATGATCGGAAGTGGGGTGGGGGTGCGAAAACAGTATTTTTAACGATTTCTGGAAAAAGTAGACCTCCTATCGAAAAAAGTTATATAGAAAAGCTGTAGATAAGTGAGAGACTTATAACTTTTATTGAGATCATTTTTTCGAATAACCTTAAAAATATTGAGAAAAATACCAAAAACCAATTTTTTGTTTTTTTATCTTTATTCCCGACAAAAATAACTCCATTTTTCTGAAATTTGGTGAAAACGTAGATAATTACATTTCAAGCAAGCTGTAATTTTTTCAAGACAAAATATAAATTTTTTGTAAATATAATTCGAAAAAATTGACTAATTTCCAATCAAAAAAGTTGACGAAAGAATTTTCGATTTTTGTGAATATAATTTAAAAAAAATGGACTAATTTTCAATCAAAAATGTTGACGACAAAATTTTTGATTTTTGAAAATTTTAGGACAGAATTCTTTTCGTTGAAACCTCTACTTTATCAAGGTTTAACAAAAGTAGTGTGTTTAAACCGTCATAAAGTAGAGGTTTTCAATGAAAAGAATGTTTTAAAATTTTTGAAAATCAAAAAGTTTTTCATCAACATTTTTGATTGAAAATTAGTCCATTTTTTAAATTAAATTCACAAAAAATCCAAAAATTAATATTTTGCCTTGAAAAAATTACAGCTTGCTTGAGATGCAATTATCTACGTTTTCACCAAATTTCAGCAAAATGGAGTTATTTTTGTCGGGAATAAAAATAAAAAAAAAACAGAAAATTGTTTTTGGTATTTTTATCAATATTTTTGAGGTTATTTGAAAAAATAATCTGAACTAAAGTTATAGGTCTCTTACTTATCTACAATTTTTTTTCATAACTTTTTTCAATAGGAGGTCTACTTTTGCCAGAAATTGTAAAAAACACTGTTTTCGCACCCTACCCCACTTTTTCGCACCCAAAATTGGTTTTTGGTATTTTTCTCGACATTTTTGAGGTTATTTGAAAAAATAATCTCAATAAAAGTTATAGGTCTCCCACTTATCTACAACTTTTCCATATAACTTTTTTCGATAGGAGATCTACTTTTGCCAGAAATTCTAAAAATATACGATTTTCGCACCCCCACCCCACTTTCAGTCATTTTCTGCGGGGTAATTTATTTTTCCCCTGTTATATGCTATTTATCCATATTTTCCCCATATACTGCAAATAATTTTTTTTTTTTTTCATAAATCATTGGCACTGGTCTAATCCATCACCCCTTCCCAGCCCCTCCGTCGCAAAGCAAGACAGATAAATTCTCTATTGACAATGTCACACGCCTTTTTGAAGTCGATGAACAGCAGGTGAAGTGGTGATTGATATTCAACGCACTGTTTGATAACAATCCACAAGTCGTTTATAAGGTCCACACAGGCCTGTTAGGAGTCAAGCGTGTCTTCGAAGTTTTCTTTTATTCATTCGCTCGAGGATGACTTTTACCTTGGCTACAGCAAAGAGCAGCCAAGATATTCCTCTCCAGTTTTTGCACTGCGTTGAGTCCCCTTTCGTTTGGAGACTGACAATCATTCCCTTTTTCAATTCCTCAGGAAAACTATCTGTTTCCCAAGCTCTCTCAGTGAGTGAGTGCAGGAGCTCACTCGACGTTGTTGGCGTTGCTTGTAAATGCTCTGCTTCTTCTAAACTCGGACACAGTGCGCATTCGGGAATTTTTTACTACGGACGGGTGTTGTTGGGTGTTAGGTTGACTTCAGTGATGAAAACGCGGTTTAAAACTGCAGAAAAGTGCTCCTGTCACCTTTTGAGGTGGTCCTCATCCTTTTATCAGGTGTTGCTTAGAGCTTTGGACACCTGTAAGACGGTCCTACTGTCTCACCTACTTGCGGCCTCTTCTGGTTCTATTGCCAATACGTTGATATAGCTTCGCTTATAACGTCGCACGCTACGGTAAACGTCTTTCATCTTGATGCGATACGCAGATTTTGGCTCGTTTTTCCCTGCTGCTGGATTATCTGTAATGAGAGCTTTGAGAAGTTTTCGTTCTTCGATCCTAGCCCAAGTTTCTTCGGAAAGCCACTGTTCCCTCCCTGCGGCCGACCAACTATACTTTCAGCACCGGACATAAAAACATTTTTCACAGCACACCAATGGCTTTCAATGGAGGTGGGTTCGGGTTCCTTGCTACAAATTGCTCTCAATCCTTTTGAAAAGTGGTCTCCTAGTTGCTGGTGGACTGAGGGATCCTTAGGCCTAATGGTATTGCACTGGGTACTCGGGTGTTTTCTTGGAATTTCAGAGCTGCAAATGGGTGTAATCTAGTCTGGAATCTCACTTTCATGATCCTGTCATCTAAAGGCTCCCAGGAAATTAAGCTCATGAGAACTGTTTTGGAAATCCAACGCCCAGATTCACGATAACTTCCGGGTGCCTTTCCGTAGTAGATACTACTCCACAGTGCTATGAGTTGGAGACTTAAGCTTCCCTGACTCCAACCCTCTAACTACACTAATCCCCAAGATATCCATCTTATACTGCATGAATTCTTTCTCTTATTGGAGGAATCTGGCATTTTGAAAACCTCCACTTCCGTCTTAACATTCCAGAAACCAATCTTTGTCCGGGTACAATAGCCAAAAGTCGTCAACGTGTTGTCATTTCTTATCCGAGGCGTAGTGCCGCTTTCGTTAGCGGAATTGATTTCAGTTACAAAGAATCCTAACCTCTATATAGTCTAGGAAAATTAGACTTTCACTTCGAAAAAAATGCGACAAAGCTGATTTTTGGTGGAGTGGCTTATTATGACATATTAAGCATTTCCTGAAAAGTACCCGAAATTTGGCCCGGGGCTAAATTTTTTAGGAGGGTGAAAGAGTTTGAAGTTCAGTTTTTTGAGAATTGCTCCTAAACTATTGGTTTTATTGAAAAAATGTGAAGGTAAAAATTAAAACTGATGTTCTACACAAAAAATGTTCACATACTTTTTTCGTAGAACCAATAATTTCAGAGAACAACGTTCAAGAACTTCATGGTGCAGTGATTTTAGTCCAAAAAATTTATAAAATTTTTGCTTATCGCTGGGCAAATTTTGTTTTGTGATTTATGTTTAAGTACAACTCCTTATTGTAAAATCAAGTTTTTGGGGTAGTAGGGGAAAGGGAATGGCCACCATCTTGAAAACAAGGTTGATTTTGTTTTTGTTTAATAACTAGTTGAAATTGCGTTTTTCAAACAAATTACCAAAGGACAGAGTTTATACAATTAAATTATCTAAAAAATGAGCTATTAAACAGCTCTGTATGTTTATTAATCTCAAAGTTACAGTGGATCAGGTCAACTATGCCTCATATATGGTGGGGATGAAATGACGTTTTTTAAGGGTTTTCGCTCATTTGTGAATTTGTTTGGTCAGAATAGAAGACTCATTTAACATACAATCAAGTGCAGTGCAAAATATATTCAGACATCATATAAGTATTTTTAATACACTACTGAAATTCGTGATAGGAGTGCTGTGAAAATAGTAATATGCTTCGAAATGACTTCTCCGTTACCGAAAAATGGCAAAAGTTGGTATAAATGGTGAACTATATTAGTGTTTGTAAAATTATTCCGCATACAAAGCAAGACTTGAAAAAGGATTATGGTGGATTTTTTATAGATTTTTAAATCATGTCTTACTGTCTAAAACAGGGTAACGGCGAAGACAAAATTGCACTTTCTCATCCAAATTTCAACTAGTCATAGGCACTTTTTTTTAAAAGATCTGAATTACTTTGATCCCCATGCTTAAAATGGATCAAGGTAGCTAAAAAAAAATATGTATTAAATTTCATTGAAATCGGTTAACGTTTACACGTGCTAGCAAGCACCTGAAATTTGTCATTCAAAATACATGGTGTCTTCACAGTCTTTTACTCAAAGTACCGGTAAAAGTGTAAATGTTTATTAAAAATCTTTAAACTTGGCACATATACTAAGTACCATATAGAGTATACAAACATATTTTTTTATTTTTTAAATAACAGTAACTCCATTAAAAATAGCAACAAATGCACAAAAACAATGATATTTAATTTTATTTTTTAATGGGGTAAATATTATACAAAATTATTGAAAACATTTTTTTTTTTGATACTCCTTACAGTACTTAGTTTATGTGCCTAGTTTAAGGATTTTCCATCGACTTTTACAATTTTGCTGATATATTGAGTTAAAACTGTGAAAACCCCATGTTGTATGACAACTTTCAAGTGCTCGCTAGCACGTGTTAACGTTAACCGATTTGATATGAAATTTTATACACATTTTTAATTACCTGGATCACTTTTATCATTGATGAGAATAATAATAAAAATACAAATTAATATTGTATAATTGAACAAAAAAGAAATTTTTATTAGTACGTGTCTTCTCCGTTTCCATTAACTGTCTTATCCGTTAACATCTTTCATATTTTTTTCTGATAGTAAAATGAAATTTGGATGAAAACCGAGGATGGTTTTTGATAAATGATGGCTTTATGAAAGTGTGCAAAAAAAATCAACTTCATATCTTAATGGACAGCGCAGAATTTTAAACTTTAAGGCAAAGGTCGGAAATCTCTAAATCGTACGTGCCTTCTCCGTTACCATCTATTTTTTTTGTATAAACTTACTTAATTTCATAATTTTTTGGTGAAACTTATGTGTCGTGTACTTTGTGATGAATTCTTAAAAACTACTGAGTTTCATAAAAAAAATATTAATTTCTTAACAAGAAAAACCTCACTACAAGCGTCCGATTGTGTTCTCCGTTACTTTGGAATGGCCCATACCCATTTATAAAGTTGCCCGGGGACCATCACCAGGAGGTAAGACAACCACTTCACCAATCAGGCATGATAGGTGGCCCTGCTGTATGCAGCGATTTTCTTGTTTTTTTTTTAGTTTTGAATAAAAGTACGCATACGCCACAGTGTACTTAATCTTTTAATAACAGCCAAATGGTCTTTTTTATTGAAAAAAGATTGAAGTGCAAATGGAAATAGTTCGCATATGCCACAATTTACAATTTTAATAAAAGCTGAATTGCATTTTTTATTTCAAAAACTAGAGGAAGTTCAAATGTCATTTGTAGTTGACACTTTGGCCCATTTGGCTCTAATCATTAAAAAAATTGATTACTGCTCTTCTATTTGCAGCAATTTTTTTGTTTTTATTTTTGAATAATAGTACGCATACGCCACAGCCCACCTGAAAAAATGGCCAGTTTTTGTCAAGCTTAATCGAGGCACTGGAAAGGCTTCGGTAGGGAAAATCTAGAAAAGGCAAACTTGTCAAATACTCGCGAGGCCCTCGCTAGTAAAAACTTGTTGGATAGGTCTAGGTATCCCATCACAAATACCCCATATAAGTCAAAAACAAAAAAAAAAAATTTATACAATATAGTAAGAAAAATTAAAGTATATAGTTTTTCATTTTCAACATTGCATAACTGTATTGCGAAATAGCTCAGAGTTTAAGGTATAGGACCGGCAATCAGAAGATTGCAGGATCGAATCCCAGTAAACACAACTTTTTTGTTTTGCTGTCTCTCGAGGAAAAAGGTTACTTCATTGGCGAGGCCCTAGAGAGTTTCTAGAGTTTCCCTTCTTGGGCCATTGCTAGTATCTATGTAAAACTTTCTAGCCCCTCGCCAAAAACGATATTGTTTTTCCAGCCGGGAGTGTACAATTTTAATATGGGTTAGCCTTCTCGTGAACCCCATGGTTTAGAGCTCAACGACTATATAGTGAAATGAAGTACTCACTACAACATTTTTAAAGATGTATGCATTTATGCAACATTCGTATAGAGAAATGGACCAGTTCCCATAAACTTTTGCCCATCTCCTTTACATTGTATTTGTATCTTAAATGAAAGGCCTTCAACTTACTGAAGAAAAAAAGAGGTATCGAGATGATTTAAACTGATTTTAAAAGTAGAATTTCTTTCTGAAACTATTGAAAATTTTGGTGAAACAATTTACCTCACGTTACAATACAACTTTTTTTTAATTTTATGACGGGAATATCTCAAAAACGAAGCTCGATAGAATGTTTCTGACTTCAGATTCGAGTTCAGCACACCAAAAACCAACAGAAAAGTATATTTTGGTTCTGAACCTTGTTGACCAGTGTTATTAAAAAAAACTGATTATTGCTCTTCTAATAGCAGCCATTTTTTTGTTTTTTTTTTTTAATAATAGTACGCATACGCAACAGTGTACAATTTAAATAAAACCCGAATGGCTTTTTTTATTACAAAACAAGGAATTTCAAATATCGTTTGTAGTTGACAAATGGGCCTTTTTACCTTTAATTTTTTATTCTGCTATTCTATGATTCTGTTATGTAATTCCTATACAAAAGTTTGAGTCGTCAAAAATTAATCACAAACAAGAAATCTGACATTAACTGCAAAAAGTTCAAGTTCTTAAAAAGATTCGACAAATCATATTTTTTTTTTTGTAGCCTTACACTTGGAGGATTTGTCACTTTTTCATAGATTAAGCAAATAAAAAAAAAATAATTATATTGTACTGAAAGACCTACCTATGTAGATACGTACACCCATTGTTTTTAATAAGAAGAATAAAAACGCAAATAATAGAAAATGCGTTATTTTAGTTTTGTTTTTGTGGATTTATGAATGAAATTTAAATTGAAGAGTTTTGTGACATTTTCTCCAAATGCGTTGTTTTTAAGAGTAAGTGTGTTCAATTTTATTTTTCTATAAAATTTCACCTCTCTTTTTTAATTTATTTTCTTTATAATAATTTACAAAGCTTTAAAATTATAATTTTTATTTTAAAAATAAATTGATGTTGTGCATAAAATTATTTGTGTTAATATAAATCTTTATTTTAATTCATAAAATATACAAAAAGTTGCCAGTCCCAACAAGAGTGTTTCTAAATTAAAATACTCGAAATTCACAAAAACAAACGTTTAGCAAAAAATCAAAATCATTACAATCGATGCTGCGCTTTCGAAGAAAATCGAGGTCTTAAGCATAACGTTTCTCCTCTTTATTGGATCTGCTATCATTAAATAAAATAAAAAACTTGTTTTAAAGTTAGAAAATCTTATATTCTTCTAACATTTACTTTTAATTTTTTCTTCATTGCATTTAAAAACCAAATCCATAAATAAATAATCTAAACAAATTATCATTCACTCAATATTTAAATTTCTTATCTATTGACTGGTAGATATTGAATTAATGTTCTCACGTGTAAAAAAAAAAATTCTAGTTTGTTTACCTAATTGATTAATCAAATCATTTATAAAAAAGAGGTACATATGTACATACATATATCAACTTTTATGTTAATTGATTTTCCTCGTCATCCATTCGTAGATTCTGTTTGCTTATTTTTGTGTATCTGTCATCTTCCTTTATTCTGAATATGAGTTTATTTTTATGTGTCCATAAAAGCTCCAATTAAATGAGTAATGAAAAAAACTTTTGGACACTTCATTAAACATTACCTGTATTTTATTTTTATTTATATCTAAAACCACTTCAGGTTTAATTGTCACTTTGTCAATGGCAAGCGACTGTCACAAATAGTTTGTTTGTTAAATTCAAGTTTTTTGCGAAATCTGAAGACTTGTTGTTTGTGTCTAAGCCAAATCGGTCATTGGCTTTTGAAAGATTTGTTTTAAGAGTAGTTTTGGACTAACGATACCATTATTTAAAATTCAAAATAATACACCTACACTTTGAAGGCCATATTTGATAGAAATCACAGTTTGATCTGGTTAAGTCATAAGATTCATTTCACCATTTTGTATACAAATTTAGTTTAGAAAAAAAAATCTATTTTGTTGTTTCGCAGCAAAATGCCAACCACTCTCAAAGATAGCTGAAAGAAGCCATATGAAGGAAGTTGAAATTAATAAATTTGAAATTATTAAATTGAGAATATAAGGTTGGAACACCAAAAAAACTAGGTCATTTACGTAAATCATCTTTAACTATTTTACAGATAGTTTCAAGAAAGACGAAAAGGTTGGCTTCTTTTCCCCCACCTATAAATAAATCAATAAAACGTCCCATTTTTTGCTGCATCTTTCTAGCTAAAATATCTTAAATATCTGGTCAGTAGGAAATATAATGATATCTCCATTTCATACTCATTCAGGCAGCAGCAAAACCAATTTTCAAATAATCATCAAAAAGCCAAAATTGGTGGATTGTTGCTGCAGCAAGTTGAGATTAAGGATCGAAACAAACTCGTTCACCTTTAAATGATTCCCAGGATACCATGATAAAATACCAAAATTAATTAATTGATGAACTGGCAAAAACTAAGACATCACTAATCGAGCCAAACCACATCCTTTATACTTTTCCCACTGGAGCAGAAAAAAATGGAATTTCTGAAATCTGCTTGTGACGAAAAGCCAATAAATTTACTCTTGGACGAATCTAATACCAGGGGTGCCAGCACGTAACCTGATTCAATTGAGTTGAGTCGATATAATCGAGCATAGCATGTTCCTAATTGTACTCGCATCAACTGAACTCGATCGAATCAAGCTTAGAAAAAAAAGATTAAATACTCTTAGCTCAGCAGAACTTCAACTCTCCCTCTTGGCTGGAATCATAACAGGTAACAACTCATAACTCAATGGGAGCCCACATGGCTAAAACCACGAGCATCGAACTTAATCGAAAAGAATGCTTCCCGCATTACATACTTACTTACTTATCCGCCGGCTCCTATCCATGGAAAGCCTCTGCCTGAGATATTTCGGTCTTCCATACATCGGTTGCGTTCTCTCGCACGCTCCCTCCAGTCGTTGAAACCAAGCGATCTAGCATCTGTAACCGCCTGGTCCTTGTAGTGGAGGTTTGGTCTTCCTGGTCATCTCAAACCTGGGGCTAGGATTCCAAGATTTTCTTGGCTGGATCGTTGTTGTGCACTCGCTCGATGTGGTCGAGCCAGTGTAGTTCGACATGTTTTGGCTCTTTCAACTACATCCACATCTTGGTACAGCTCGTACAATTTACGATTGATTCTTCTCCTTCATTCGCTCTCTTGGTATATATGACCAAATATCCACCGAAGTGTTTTACTCTCGATAGTGCCCAGTATAAATTCCGCTTTTTTACATATCGTCCAGCACTCGGCGCCATAGAGTAGAATTGGTAAAATTAGCGTTTTGAATAGCGTTCACTTTGTCTTTCGAGAAAGAAGTTTTGAACCTTCTGTTTGGCCAAACCGAAGAAGCAACGTTTCGCTAGGGTAATTCTTCGTTGGATTTTTATTAAGGTGTCCTGCTACCAACAGTGACGTTTTGTCGAAGGTGATGGACAGATGAGGCTTTATTTGTGGATAGCATATACTTTGTTTTGTCCTCAGTCACATCAAGACCAACGCGTCTTGCCTGTTCATAGCTGTGAATACTTCAAGTACAGCTCGCCTGGAGCGGCCGATGATTTTGATGTCATCCGCATAGCCAAGCATTTGAGAAGACCTGTTGAAGATAGTGCTATCCAGGTTAACACCAGTCTTGCGCACTATCTGCTTCAGGACTGGGTTACACAGAGACTAGAAATCACATGATTGCGCATCTCCTTGTCTAAACCCATTCGCACGTTGCACCGCGTATTTTTTGACATCATGCGGCAAGGCTGGATCAGTTTTTTTTTTTTTGGAATCCTGAGTTTTGACATCGTCAATAGAAGCTATCATATGTGGCATTGAAGCCGATGAAAAGATGGTGTATCTCGACTATAAATTCGTCAATTGGCTCAATGTGAAGATTTAGTCTTACGTTGCCTGGCCTGAAGCCACACTGGTACGTGCCGATCATAGTGTTGCAGAAAGGTTTTATACGCTCACATAGTACCTTGGTTTGGATCTTGTAGGCAACATTAAGCAGAGATATGCATCTGTAGTTCTTGCAAGACATAGGATCGCCATTTTGTAGATTGGGCATACGGAGCTATTTGACGAGTCGTCAGGCATACTCTCCTCCTCCCACAATTGGTTGATGAGCTGCACCCTACCAGAGCATCTCCTCCATACTTGAAGAGTTCCGTCGGTAGGCCATCCGAGTCGGCGGATTTGTTGTTCTAAGCTTATGGATGGCTTTGTCAACCTCTTCAGTACTGGGCGCTGGGACTGGATCTTCATTGACTGGTCTCATACTTTTTTGTGTTCCTGTTGCTTCCTCTACATAATGCCCATTCAGGAGAAATGATGCTTAAACACGTCTACAAATTCCTGTGCTTCGGAAAATAGGTTCCCTTCAATGTGCCGGTGCCTATAACCAGATACCAGCTGCTTGGCTGTTTTGTAGAACCGGTGGGTATTGGTGGCGGTGCTAGACTTCTCGAGATGCCTGAGGATGCCCTTTTCTTTATGCGCAGGGATTTTTCTCTCTTTCCTGTTCTTTTCCCGGTACTCCTATCTTGCTGCCCTTGTTTCCTGTTGCAGCATTTGCATTTGCATTTGTGCATTTTCAGTATCTTGCTTCAAAACAGCGCATTAATCATCATACCACGGGTTCTTTTTTCTGGATGGTTGATAGTCTTGGCAGTCTCCTTAATGATGTTGCGATACTGGTTCCACTGGTTCTTGACGCTTGTAGCTGGGGGAACGGCAGAGAGTTTTCCGGTCAATTGCTCAATTAAGTCTCTAGCTTTCTCAGATGCGCTAAGCTAAGGCATGCAATGTTAAATTTCTTTCTGGCTCTGAACTTTGTCACAACAAGAAAGTGGTCAGAGATGATCGATGAGTGCCTTGCGCCAATTGGCACGTGGTCGATTTGGTTGGTGGTTCGACCATCTGGGGATCGCCAGGTGGCTGTGTGTATACTTCACCTGGGGAACCTTGTGCTACTTATCACCGTATTACATGTTGCAGCAAAAACGATTAGTTGGAAGCCCTTATCTGATGTTATTTCTTGGAGGCTGTGCTTTCCAACTAATCCACCAAAGATATCTTCTTTCCCACTTTGACTTTGATATCGAACTCTAGACAGGTTGTAAAACTCCTCTTTGTTAGACTCCTCAACTTCATCGGCAGGGGCGTGTGCACATAATAGGCTGATATTTTGGAAGGTAGCTTTGATGCGGTTCAAAGCTAGGCAACCGCTTATCGGCTTAAAATCGATGACTTTCGATCTGGTTCGATTTCCCACGACGAATCCGCATCCAGGCATGTGCAATCTTTGGTGACAGCTGTAATAAATGCCACAATCTATCTTTTTCTTTATTCCTGATCCTATCTATCGTATCTCCTGGATCGCGGTAATGTCTGTATTGTACCGCGAGAGGACAAATTCAAGTTTTTGAGTATAGCATCTGGCGTATAGAATGTCCTTACATTCTTAGGTCGTAGTCCATTTTCGTGCCAGGTCTGGATTTACTATGGTTGGGTCGGCTAACCAACGAATTAACCTTCAATCTGTAGGGTCATGGGTTTAATTTTGCAATTCTTTCCTTGATCAACATTCGAACTTACAGGAGCGACATAAAGCCAAGACCAGTATCCGGCGGCTAACTAGTTGGAGATAATGTAAGCACTTGATGTAAAGGAAAAGATACAGCTCAAGGCCACCAGCCCAGCATGTTCAGGAAAATATTAACATTTAAGCTTCGATAATTTTTGAAATTCCACCTCTAAAAGGTGGAAATTGATGCACAAATCAAATATGTACAAGCTCTTTAGAAATACATTATTACTTCAAGATATTGAATTTGACAATACAGAGGGAATATTTTTGGTTGGGTTATGCAGAGAGTATCATGTTGAAGAGTTGAAAAAGGGATTAAATCAGCACAGCTCAGACAACGAAGCAGCCCTAGGAGAATTCTTTTACTAACTATATGGATTAGATATGCCTTGATTATGATTATGACTAAGGAGCATTCTTAAATTTATTTCTAAATTAACGATGATTCAGGAAAGCTCCTCGTTCCTAGTTATGCACAAGCGGGAATTGTCCGGCTTCCTTTTCTTTTACTTTTGACAGAAATAAGCGATTATCGTTAAAAATTGTTAGGGGTGTCGTCAGCTTTCCAAAAAAAAAAATCAAAATCAGCACAATTTTTATACAATTTCGACGTATAAAAGGTCTTAGCTTTCCAGAGCTAAGACCTTGGAATACGGCAATGCGTCATCTTCATAAAAAATATATATTTGTGCGTTAGAAAGACTTTGCTAGATTCTAAAAGGAGGAGAAAAATGTCAAAAAGAAAAGAAAACGATATAACCTTGAAAATATTGCCCGCTAAATTGACATAGCCTACAACTTTATTCGTCAAAAAAGTTCCCCACTAAAATCAATTAAATTCGCGTTTTCCAGTATGGAGGATCCCACCATGGTAATGACATTGTTCACAACAACAACAAAAATTTTTTGAGCAAATGGTAAAATTGTTTAAAAATGGTGTTTGACAGTGATGCAGTATAGTATTTGACACTAAAAATATTAAACATTTGTCATACTAACTCATACATGACATTTTTTAATCAGAACTTAAAGGTTAACTAAATTCGGTAAGCAAAACGGTTGCAAATGTATTATTAAGCCATTGGCTTCCAATTCCATAAACATATCTCACATGTGGTCTATTCGAGAAGCCGAGCCGGTTGGTTAGTAATGTTATTATATATATGGTTATGTCTATGTCACCCACCATAATTTTATGACTCACAACCAGACACTAGTTCCCACAGTCGAGTCATGTTCCATGCACAATGTACATGCAATTTATTCATTGAAGTCATAGAAGTTTTATTTAGTTGTTTTTGGGTCCAGTTCCAGAATGATTAATGCAGATACGTATGGTTATTCAGTTTTTTAAGTTCCAAAGTCCAATGTGGTGTATAATAGTCGTGCTTAAATGAAAAGTCTAATGCAATCGATTCGTTGCTATCGGCATTAAAAGATTTTCTTTGGCGGGTGCGGGCGAAGACAACAATTTATTTGCCAAACCTCCTCCTCAAATTTGATCTGGTCATTTTTGTGATCGTGGTAACTTTTGGTCGTGGTAAACTCATGAGAAATGATTACGACTTTGCACACTTGGATTTTTGTATAGGTCTTTTGTATGTAGACACTAGGTATAAGAGCATTTCCTTTTCCTTTGAACTATAGTGTGATATAAAATATTGGGGTGTGTGAGATGAAGTTTCATTGATAACCGATAAATAGTAGTAAGGCAAGCGGTAGCAAACAAGTCGTATTGTCATTTTGCTTAAAGATCCATGAAGTAAGCACCTGCCCTTATTTTAAAGATCTAAGTTATCCGTCTCAAAACACCGGTGCAGCCGTTCATAAGAAAATCAAAATTGTGAAACAATGACTCTATTAACGTTTTAAAAGCTTTTTCTTTATACATCAATCACTCCACCTTATCAGATAAATTTTGTCTTTTGTATCGTTACTCGGTGGCCATCCTTCTCTTTAGCTGGATTGGGTGACGGATGATGTTCCCTGCTAGCTTCTTTGCAGAAAGCAGTAGGGCCAGAGGGGTTATGTTCGTTTCTGTAGTGTTTCCGTCGCTGCCAGTCGAAGTGTATTCCGGTGAAAATTCTGAGCATTTTTCTTTCGAACACTTGAAGTTCCTTCATGGCTGTCTTGCTTCAGACTGGGAAGCAATAGCTTATAACTGGCTGCAGGAATAACTTGTACATTATAGTATTTTCGTCTGTTAACTTAGTCCAGTTTATCTTCTCATCAGAGGGTGCAGACGGTGGAAGGCCCAGCTGGCTCTTTTGAGCACACTTCTTGAGTGCGGGTTGAACCTAAGCAACTCATTGCAGTGGACGCCCAGGTACTTTACGTTCCCTTTGACAGTTTTGGTGATTCCATCTGGCAGTTTCAGAACAATGTCTCTGCACTTTGCTACGGTGCAACTGCCTCTGCCATTTGAGTGTCTCTTTTGAAGCAGACAAGTTCCAGTTTGCTAGTGTTGATCCGGATGCCCATTTTGTCTAGAACTCAAAGAGTCTGTTAATGTGGGCCTCTCTTTTCCGGACGGAAAGTAACGGCAACGTTGACGTGGCATAGGTGAATGAGTCTTCAACATAGAGAAGGTGTTGTATCTCGTTGGGACAGCTTGGTCAGACATCATCAAGCTGTAGAGGAAGGGTTGGAATTTGAAACCTTGGGTGACTTCGGCTCTGATGGTCTTTACGTGTAATTTACAGTTGTCAAGTGAATGAAAAATTTTCTGAATGAAAGAAGAGCAAAAACAAGTTTGATAAGTGGTGGAGGAAAATGGAGTTTGTGGATATGGGCTTCTATCGACACGCTTTCAAGTGCTTTCTTGACATCCGAAAAGCATCCAACGGTGACACGGTGGTGGCAATTGATCGCTATGGTGATGTCTTGTTGAAACTTAGGCAGCGTCGCAAAGCTGCATGTCAAGTTGAAAGTTCTTTACTTCGGGAACATCACTATCTTCACTGTTTTCCACTTCTGAATGAAGTAACAGATATTAGTGCAGTTATTAAGAATGATTGTGAGAGGAACCATCACTGTTTGTGAAAGTCTTTTTAGCACACAGTTGGAGACTCCATCATGTCTAGCTGACTTTCATAGGTTAAGGTTGGGATATAACCACCAGAGAATGTTCATCAGTGTTGACTTCCATCCAGTTCACAACTGCTTTTTTTTCTGCCGGAAGATTTTGTATCCTGCGATGTTAATGTAAGAGTACAATACATAGTTAATATAATGTTCTTCGTTTTATTACGTTAGTTTCATTAAAAAGGGCGACGTGACGTCCCAAGTGCTGTTATTCATGAACATATTGAATGACACCCTCTTTTCCAGACTGTACAGTTAACTAACTTCGTCAGTATTTTTCTTCAGTTGCATATACGAAAATGCAGGTGGTCAATGCCACGGACTTTTCCCATTCATTAAGCAGGCTATACTTAGGTGGAATAGCACTCTGAGCCTTAACAATGATCGCGAACAGGACGGATCGAAAAATCCGCTGGACTTCATTGCTGAGGTTCACATTGGGTCGGGCTTAAGTGTTGTTCTGGCTACAGAACCTTGCCTTGGCTGCTATATTCGTGGGGGTCTTCACTTGTTGAGCCTTTTGCTGCTATTAGAGTTCTTGTTTAGTTTTCTTTCACCATTGAAGGTATACTGACTGTAGGCTGGGATGTTGCAACAAAATCCTCTTGTTCCTTTTTCTCTTCAAGAGCCTTGTTCCTCTCTGTAAATTCCACTTTAAGAGCTGAGCAACCCTTAAAGTTGGCTGGATGTCCTTCATTCTGGAAATTTGAACACCACACGTCACTTTCTGTTTCTTTTTTTCCACTTGAACAGTCGCGGTTCATGGCCCTCCTTGCATTTGACGTAAATGTATTGGCGTCCACAGTTGGTGGCAACGCTAGAAGGTTCTGCACTGAACTTTAAACGTTCCCATAAGTGCACTCTCTGGTTCATTATCATGAGCTTTCGTGTAGACTTCACTGACATCAGCGGATTTTCTAACCTTCTCCACTTGTTGTATCCTTCAGAGAAGTGAATCCTTTTTAGCTGTTCTTCCTGTCATCACATTTAGGTTTTAAGTTAGCAGAAGCTAGTAATCGATGAAATTTGTTAATGGAATAGGGAACACTTCGAACTTGGGAATTCAGGTTTAACAAGCTTTTAAGTGTTTCCCTTCATTTGGCTTCCTCCAGCTGGCTGTGTCTCCAGTTTTGCACGCCAAGTTGGTTCAGGTCCTCTTCCACTTGCGTGCGCCACCTTTTACGCTGTCCACCTCTACTGCGTTGTCCCACGGGGTTGGATTCAGAGACTTTCCGGGCCGGAGCATTGGTGTCCATTCGCTCTAGGTGACCCAGCCATCTTAGTCGTTGGCTTTTCACTTTTGTGACTAGGTCGGTGTCGCTGTACAGCCGATACAGTTCATTGTTGTATCTTCTTCTCCATTCCCCATCTATGCAGATGGGACCAAAAATCACCCGGAGAATTTTTCTCTCAAAACAGCCTAACGCGTTCTCATCCACCGTTAGCAGTGTACATGCCTCTGCACCATACATCAGGACTCTAGTGTTGACGTGAGAGTTTTGCACTATTCTTTCAAGAACGACGCCTAAAACCTTTTTTGACATCAAAGGTGTCGATGAGGTGCTTTCCGACCTTGATGGAGCGGCGTGCATTCGCCATCGTCATCCTGCACAGACGGACAAGTTTGGCAGGGATGCCAAAACTAGACATTGCTCTATATATGAAGCTCGTCTCTATAGATGCTGTCATATGCGGCCTTGAAATCGATCAAAAGGTGCTGGGTATTGATTTGAAACTCCTGGGTTTTCTCCAAGATCTGCCGCAGTGCGAATATTTGGTCGATGGTGGACTTCCCTGGCCTAAGGCCACACTGATATGGACCTATCACGTTGTTGACGACTGGCTTCATGCGTTCACAAAGTACGGCAGAGAAGATCTTGTAGGTGATATTAAGAAGACTGATGCCTCTGTAGTTGGTGCAGTCCAGAAGATCGCCTTTCTTGAGGATCAGGCAAACAATGCTGAGGTTCCATTCATCGGGCATGCTTTCCTCTGACCATATTTTACAGATGAGCTGGTGCATACTCTTAACCAATTCATTGCCAGCCGCTTTGAATAGCTCAGCCGCAAGGCCATCAGCTCCAGCAGCTTTATTGGACTTAAGTTTAGATATAGCTATCTTTACTTCGTCAAGATCGGGTGGACAAAATTGTAAGCCTACGTCGCTCGTCCAGGTTGAATGGTCCAATCTGCATGGTAGCGGAATTCGGTTCATCATCGTCGTTATACAATTTGCAGAGATGGTTTTTCCATATCCTCAGCACCGGCTGGGATTGTACTACGATGTTCCCTTGATCACCCTTGCAGGCTTCTGTCCGGGTCTTGTAACCCTGGGAGGTTCTCTTTACTTTTTGGTAAAATTTCCGAACTTCATTCCTGCAATGGCATATATCTCTATTTCCTCGATCGCACGCTTCTCATGCTCTTTCTTTTTCCTTCTTAGAAGCTTGTGTTCTCTCCCCTCTTCTGCTCGTAGAGCTCGCGAGCAGCTCTGGTCCTTCTATGCAGTGCCGCTTTGTACGCCTGTTGTTTGGCTGCATGTACTTGCCGGCATTCTTCGTCGAACCAGGGGCTTCGCTGTGGTGGTCGTGCAAGGCTCAGCACGTCAGAGGTGGCATCTCTGATGGCTTCCTGGCAATTCTTTCCACTGGTTCTCGATACTTGCAGTTGGTGGCATAAGACTATTTAAGAGGGTGCGAGAGACTCGATAGGAAAAGGACCTGGCGATTTCTTGCGACTGAAGCCGTCTGACGTTAAACTTCCTTACAGCATTTCCCTGATTTGGCTTTGGTCTGGATATCCGTAGCATTACCTTGGCTACAACGAGGTAGTGGTCCGAGTCAACGTTGGCTCCTCGGAACGTACGGATATCCTTGATACTGGAGGAGTGCCTTGCATCGATTGCAATGTGGTCAATCTGTTTAGCGGTTGATTGACCAGGAATTCGCCATGTCCCCTTGTGAATATCGAGATGCGGGAACTGCGTATTAGCTACTACAACGTTTCGCCCCGCAGCAAAGTCGATTAACCTGTGTCCGTTATGAGCGTTGGTGTCCTGTAGGCTATATCTTCCGATTGTGCCACCAAAGATGTCTTCTTTTCCTAGCTTGGCATTAAAATCACCCAAGACAATTTTAATGTCATAGCTAGAGCATTGCTCATATGTCTTGTCCAAGAGCTCGTAGAACTCATCCTTGTTATCGTCATCTTTCTCCTCTGTGGGAGATTGCGCGCATATGAGGCTAATGTTGGCGGATTTAGCCTTGATGCGAATTGTCGTGAGGCGCTCGTTCACATAGTTGAAACTCAAGACTTCTGGCCTAAGTCTGCTTCTAACGACTAATCCACATCTAAGGTGACGCTGCCCTTGTGATCGGTAACAGTCACCGCAGTAGATATCGCGGTTTTTCTTTTGCGCGGCCCATCCCATCGCATTTCTTGGATGCCAGTGATGACTACATTGTAGCAGTCTAGGGCTTCCATTAAATGTTCGACTGCACGTGGTCTATTGATAGACAGAACATTCCGCGTGATCATCCGAAGTTCGTTGTCCTTATTTCGATTGCTAGGTTTGTCAACAGTAAATCCGTCCGTATCCAAGGCTTGTTGTTTATTCGCAACTGAAATAGCTTTACGTGGCCGGGAAATCACCCCGACGGCACGACCCCCGCAACCTGGAGGACCAGACCCTTAAAATATAACTCCAAGGGCGGGGAGCCGGATTAACCGCTCCTTATAGGCCTGAGCTCCGAATATGTCGTAGTAGCCCGTGTAAAGTGTTCACTTAGTAGTTCAACCTAACTGGAACTGTAGATGCCACCGTTGATTCTATTCTTCCGCTGCCGCCTGGATAAAGGAGAAGTGCCTTAGTGGGAATACTCCATGCCATGAACCAGGGAGAATAGTTTCCGTAAATTGCTCTAACAAGTGGAAAGTAGCATGAACAAGTTCCATCCACGATAGAGCCTAAACCTTATGGTGGTTACTAAGATTATTCTTCATCGATTTAAACTCGTTTTAAATTAAAAGAAAACATTCAAAAGTGTGTAGAAAATCATATGGTAACATCATTGGGTAACAGATCGACCGGGTAGGCTTATAAGCTTTTGATTTGTGTCCAATACTCCAATTCAGGCTGTCTGTGTCATCAATTGTGATAGATAGTACCAGTGATGAAAATTGACTTTTGTCGATTGTACTGAAAACTGAAAAAAAATTGTACTGAAAAAGACCAAATAGTACTGAACTTTTTTAAATTATTAAACAACGCAAACAATTAAAATTAATATTTTAGTAAAACTAAAATACATACATTAAATATACCTATACATTACATTGGTATAATTTTAGTCTAAAATAAGTCTTAAGGACGGATAGCAACTTTGGCACAAGTCTTTTCTTTGTATTTACATTCATATGTACATACATTACATTCATATGTTTTTCTTACTCTAAAATTTCTTTATCGGCAAGTGGTTTACTCGGTAAATGTCTATTCAATTGACTTTTATGAATAATATAGCTGTGACAGCATTCATTTTTAATTAGGTTTTTAGTTTCTATTAGTGCAGAACACGTGTCCATCTGCATTCTGTTTCTTAGTTTTGTTTTAATAATATTCTGATGAGAAAAAATTCTTTCCACGTTTGCGGAATAATGAGGAATAGAGAAAGCACACTGGACAATTCGGTTTATATTTGAAAACATGAACTCGTTGCATTAATTTTTCACAAGGCCAATTTCAGTCCAGAACTCAGAAATAGAAGCATTTCTAATTTTTTTTAAGTATTGGTAGTCAGCTAGAGCTCGATATTCTTTATTAATGAGTTCAATGTTTTTTTGTTCGCCAGGAAAAAATCTTTTGAATTTACTTGGCCATCTAAAATTGAAGTTTGTGAAAAATGTTGCAACGAGTTCAAAAAACGTCTTCAAAATTAAATCTTTTTTTCACATCTTCGAACATCCGTGCATGACTTTTAAATTTCGATTTCAGTTAAATTTTTAGAAGTGTAAAAAATTTCACTTTCGGTCCCGCAATAGATTTCCTCGTCGGGAAGGTGGTTTTCTAGTGAGTTTATTGACAATATGGGTCTTTCATTAAAAGCTTCTTAACTTGCAGATGTGGTGAAATCTGACTGAACATATTTGTTTGATTTTAGAGATTTATGAAAGTTGACCTTTTCAAAAATTAAAAATAGTACAAATAGTACTGAAAATTGAAAAGTGGTACTTGCGTGCTCGGAAAAGTCCAATAGTACCGAATTCAGTACAATAGTAAGCCTTTTTGCAACTGTGGATAGTACTTTGAACTGTGATGGTGATGCAAAAACTATCGGCAAGCTCTGATGTAAGCCATTCATGGAGAAGGTTAAAATAAAATACAAAGTTGTGATTCATTCAAAGATTTCTGAGAATTTAATGTGGTCACCTATATTTATTTAATTGATTAAATTCTATATTACACCTTAGACCGGTAATAAATTGAAAAAAAATTCTAAACCCGTTTATGAGACAAATAAATTTCAAGCCCACTAAACCCACATTAATTAATTCAAAACCAAATAATGAGTTCATTTCTTTATAATGTATGTAGGTACCTCTACTATGTAGGTTCCTGTAGTGAAATATTTTTCTGTAATCCGTTTATGACTCAACTACTGTTTTGAAAAATCTCGATACCTCTTCTACATACTATGTGTGTGCCTCAAGGAATATCCCAAACAATAACAAATCATTATTTCTTATTTTCATTAATAAAGCCAGGCTTCTAGAGAGGGAATTGCTTAGGCTTCCTTCTCATTATAATTTCTATAAAAATACAAAAAAAAAAAAAAAATAAGTAAAAAAAAAACAAGCTTGGGATTATTTGAGTACAAAGCCATATGAAGAATGAGGGCCATCATCGCGCAACGTTTCTCATGTTGCAGACATTGGAGTAATATTGCAATAACAATTATGGTGCAACAGAAATAATGAAAAATAAAATAAAAAAATGGCAGAAAGACGAAACATTAATAAGAATACTCTACGTGTGTTGTTACTTGAAGAGCAGACCTGTCGCTTCGGTTGGTCGGCTACAGCCTGGCGCGGTGCGGCGCGTCTTCGGCGTTATAAAATGTACATATACATATACAATGGCAGACCGTCACGTTTTATACAAGAGCATTGGATTCAATTCTTTTTGCTGTTTTATTCTATAAAATGTTAAAAATAAAAACATTTTATGAACCATGACGCAAGCGTATGGAGTTACGTCATTTTAGTTTTGTTTTATTTTGCGCGCACATTTATGCCGCCACAGTCACCACTCAAGCTAAGTACAGGCGATTGTCAGATCTTACAATATTGTCAGATTTGTCAGTGAAAAAACTGTCCCAAATGTCTTACAATTGTCTGAACACACAATTTTGTCTGACAATATTGTCAGAAACGTCATTGTCAGACGACAATCTGACAAAAAATTGTCAGGTATCTTACAATCGTCTGAGCACACAATTTGTATCATTGTCAGACGATTAGGACATTGTCAGACTCATTGGTCATTGTCAGATGTTTTAATTGAAAACATCTTACAATTGCTGACAATTTCTTCATTGTCCGAAATGTCAATGAAACCCATCGGTTGGATTCGAATTGGTTAAAGAGAGATAAATTGGAAATTTGTAGTTTTTGCACATCTGAACAAATAAACTCAAAAAGAAAATAATTTATAATAATAATAAAATTTAAATTTAAAATTCGACGAGCAATTTCGAATATAATCCTTCCTCCAAACACTATGTCTTTTTTGTGGCAATTCCTCTTCTCCGCTGTCTTCGAACACGTAGGCCGTTAAAAAAAGTTGCAATGGTAATAGTTTCCATTTTTATTAAAAATTATTTTCACAAAAATTTCTGCACTGAACACTACAAACAAAACTATTAATTTGCCTGACAATTCGTCTGCCAACGGATCGACCATTTTTTCGTAAACAAATATCTGCCAACCGTCTGAACTGACAATATTTTTAGAAACGTCATTGTTAGAGAATTGTCTGACAATGAAATTGTAAGACTTTGGGACAAAATCTGCCAACCGTGTGAACAGACAATTTTTCATTAGAAGGTATTTGGCTACTGTCAGCTCATTGGCAGCTATTGTCAGAGCACTGACGGATCTGACAATATTGTAAGATCTGACAATCGTCTGTACTTAGCTTCACCACTGCACTGTTTTAAATTTATTTTCAGGTTTATTAGAAACAAATTAATAACATAGATGTAAATGCTCGGTTCAAATTACATAAATAGTTATTGAGTATTTATTGCACTCAGTTCAAGGTTTAAACAAGACTGTGAAACTGGGGGTAAGCCGACAATTTGTGTTTTTAGATTGGATAAATTCTATACATAATTGTGTGACTCAGTTGTCAGAACCGGTGTTGTCAAATCTCATGATTTACCATGATTCTCATGATGTTTGACCTGAAACTCATGAAAATATGAATTTATTGAAAACTTCATGATTTTTATTTTTTAAAACAAATTTTAACACCGAGGAATGACTATAATTTCAAGGTAAATTTTAAAGGCCAAACACGACAAAACCAAATGGCCCACGTCAATCCGAAATCGGGCGTGTGTGCGGTGGATTGGCTGCCGATCCATTTGGATATTCAGTCAATCTGTAATCATCTATTTTTGATTCGTATGCATTACCTCGTTCAATATCTCGTTTTAACTTTAATGTTAATGCCAAACAGAATAATAATTCATGAATTTGAAATGAGTAAGCAGATTAAAATTAAAACCAGGAACCCTTTTCATCACAACAGGACAATGCAGAATCAGCGAGTAAGCAGCTTCAACAGGTATTAATTTACTACCAGAATGTAAAAGGACTTCGGACTAAGACCAACACGGTCTACAAAAACATCAACAACCTTCCTCACGATGTCATTATACTGACGGAAACTTGGTTAAATAGCTCTTTTCTTGGTACTGAGCTTTTTGATAACTCTTATCAAATCTTCAGACGCCATCGTCGCCCATTAGATACTTCTAATATTGTTGGGGGAGGAATTCTTGTGGCGATTAAAAAATCAAAGGTTTGTTACTTGATTGATGATTTTCGTGTAACCAATAACGAAATTATTTGTGTAAAAATCAAAATGCGGACTGGACACCTATTCGTCATCTCTGTCTATATACCTCCGAGTTCGAGTAATAAGCTATATGAAGATTACATTGATTGTATTGAAAGCATATTCGTCCAATTGCAGCCTGAAGATGAAATCTTGATCGTAGGAGACTTTAATCTTCCGAACTTGGTTTAGGAAAAAACAAATGATCACAATTACTTTATTCTGGTTAATGCTTCAAGTCCTAATGAAATATCACTAATCGATGCGATGTCAGCCTGTGGCTTGAACCAATTTAATGGAGCATTAAACTAATTTGAAAAAGCCCTGGACCTTGTATTTTTCTCCGATAATGTAAACACCGATGTTGCTGTATTGGCCCCTGCTATGATATCAATTGACGAAGATTGACACCACCCCGCTCTAGATGTTTCCTTAAATCTAAACATGTGTATTCCTTCACTTAGCTTTAAGAACAAACTAGAATTTAATTATAGTAAGTGAATTTATAATGATCTCTTTAATCTTTTATGCACTATTGACTGGAATCAATTATTCCAAAATTATAACATAAATGAGATGTGTTCTGCGTTTTATAAAACACTTTTTGATTGCTTTTATGAAACTATTCCACTTAAAAATCACGTTGCAATTCAAATGTTCCACCATGGTTTGACATTCAACTTAAAAAATAGAAGAAACAAAGCTTGGACAAAATATAACTGCACCAGAGCTGATGAAGATTATATAACTTTTTTGAACCTAAAAAACAATTTTACTGAATATTCTGACACTTTGTACGAAAATTATATTCGGAAAACTGAAATTGAACTTTAAACTAATCCAAAAAACTTTTGGAAATTCGTGAATGGTAAAAGAAAAATTGATGGTTACCCTCACTCTATGCTTTATCTGGATCTCACTAGTCATGAGTCTGAAGCTATTGCTAACATGTTTTCAAATTATTTCAAAGAAGCATTCGAGGAATCAGGTTCTAGTGCTCCTTCTTATAGATCTTTTTCGGTAAACAATTTCTCTCAACTTAACTCTATTAACTTTGAAATTAACGAAGATACTATATCTCATCATATCTCGAAACTTGACGATTGTAATAGTGCAGGCCTTGATGGCGTACCATCCTCTATTTTAAAGAAGTGTGTGTCCTATTTGTTATATCCACTATGTGTTCTTTTTAATAAATCCTTAGAAAGTTGTTTTTTCCCTAATATTTGGAAAAGTGCATTCATAATTCCAGTTCATAAGAAAGGATCAAAAACCGAAATAACGAATTACTGACCAATAGCAAAATTATCTGCCATTCCAAAATTATTTGAGTCATTAAGGTAATGTTCTTTCGTTTCACTGTAGTTCAATTATATGTAGCAGTCAACATGGTTTTATGAAGAAAAAGTCAACAGTTACAAATTTGTTCCACTTAGACGTGTTTGAAGATCGTGAACAAGTTGATTGTGTTTTTACTGATTTTAGTAAAGCTTTCGACAAGTTGTGTCATAAAACTCTTATTTTAAAACTAAGCAATATAGGTTTCAATGAAGATTTTTTAAAATGGATCGCATCATACTCCTTAAAAATAAATCTTACAGTGTAACTTTCCGTAATGAGTGCTTGGATCTTTTTTTTGTTAACTCAGGAGTTCCTCAAGGCAGCCATTTGGGGCCATTATTGTTTATTTAATTTGTAAATGATCTTGTTTCTATCATACAAAATTTGTCTTTACTAATTTATGCTGATGATATTAAACTTTACAAACGAATACAAAATTTAGCAGACTGTTTGCTTTTGCAAGAAGATCTCAATAAATTAAGGAAATGGTGCAATATGAATCGTCTTGTTTTAAATGTTGACAAATGTACAACGATAAGTTTTAGACGCAAAAATGAACCGTTTACTTATGATTATATGTTTGATTCATGCTCTTTGAAAAAATTGTTTGTGTTCTCTGATTATTCTAGGTTCTAAATTAACCTTTAATGATGACCTTAATTTTATCATCAAAAAAGGTAATAGGGGCTTAGGATTTGTAAAACGATCCTCTTTGCAATTTTCGGGATACTTACGTCCTTAAGCTACTATATGTTTCATTTGTGAGACCCATTCTTGAGTATGGGTGTGTGGTATGGGCACTTTACTACTCTGTACATATTAATAGATTAGAGGCGGTTCAGAGAAGATTTATGCGTTTTTGTCTTCGATTTCTTCCCTGGTCACATGGAATGTTACTTCTTCCATATGCCCAAAGGCTTTCATTAGTAGACCTTCCTTCGCTGACAAAACATAGAAAATATCTCCAATTCTGTTTTATTGCTGGGATATTAAATGGTTCTATATCATCTTCTCCAGTTCTGTCTAGGATAAATTTTAATTTTAGTCGATCAAGCATAAGGTTACATCAGCCTTTGGTACAAATATTTAGTAAATCAAACTATAGTGCAAATAGTCCTCTCAATCAATTAATTGTTATCTTTAACAAAACTTATTTTCTTATTTCTTGTATAAATGATGACTTTAAATGCATAAAGTTTAAAACTATGTTTTTAGCGCAGTAGAATAATATTAATTTAGCTTGTAAGTAATATTGTTACGTTAGGATTTAACGGGTCTGTAAATAAATAAATCCAACTTAGCCAAATGGAAGTGATGGCTCGGTCGCGTATGGCCAGTTTAAGGATTTTTACTTATAATAGTTAAAACTTGAATAAAGTAAGTAAGTTAGAATAGTAACGAAATTATTCTTTATCTAGATTACACATTTACTTACTGCGAAATTTGAAAGGTGAATTAAAGGACACATTAATTGTAAAAAGCTTAGAGCTTCTCTTTAAAAGCTTGAAGTACTTTCATCATGGCTAACAATATTCTGAACTTGAACACATTTAAGATTTCATTGAGTAGGACATCTGCTAAAGCTGAAATAAAATCATGCCTCCCTAATCTAAAGACTTAGCTTCATATAAGACCTTTTTTCAAAAAACGGAGAAAATTCGAAAAAGTAAACAATGGTTTTGGCACTACAGATGCCTGTAAGCGACAAAAAAAGGAAGAAAGTTGTATTTTGAGTGTCAAATACATTATGTACTCGAAGTTCTGCATCGTGTCATCGAACGCAAAAATCTAGCAAACTAAAGTATTTTTTTAATTTCTGTGTCCGTGGCAGAACCAGTTTAATTCATTTTTAAAATTGAAAATTAATGCTTTTACTTCCCTTAAGCGTCATTATACCTTATCTTGGAAACTGTACTTACAAAGCAAAAATTCAACAAAATCGCTGTCAGAGATTTTGTATTTGATTCCACAATCTTAAAGCCTTCGTACTCACATTTTTTGCCATTTAACGATATTTTACTGAGAGATTTGAATTTCCAAGATTTTGATTTTCGAGATTTTGACGAAATTTTAAATTTCAAGGTTTTAGTAGATACATATTTGCAAGATTTTCTGGTGTGAGATTCAAATGATAGGTTGTTAGTAAGATTTTGTTATTGCAAGATTATGAAAAGCAGGTTTACTGATAGACGAAATTTCGTTTTTGACACTGCAGCTTATTTGCCTGTGAATTTTCTATATCACCTTTTCAAGGTATACGTACGCATTCTTGATTTTATATCGGGCTTCTTCTTTGGAATGTTTGGTAGCTCACGGTAGTTTAGCCTTGAGTGATATACTAAAAACCAGACGGTTGTAGGGTTTCTAGTTTTTGAGAAAATTGAAAATAATGAAAACTCCTTTTTTATAATTTTTGTTGAGTAATTGTTACCGAGCGCTTCCGAAAAAAAAGTAGTTTTCATAATTTTCAATTTTCTCAAAAACTAGAAACCCTGCAACCGTCTGGTTTTCAGCATTCGACTTAAGGCTAACACCATGATTGAATAATAAAAGACCATTTACTACTTTATAGTGTAAAATAAAAAACGAAAAATCATTTAAAAACATTTTTCAATTTTTTTTTTATTAATTTTGAGTTTTCAAACGAATTTTTCAAAAATTGTTGACTAGATTTGATTATATAATGAAAGAGTCTGTTTTAAGCTTTTAAAAAAGATGTAGCACAATATTGTAAGTATTTCCTTTGTTTTTAAATAGCTATTTTTCTTTTTTCAGTCAATGTTTAGGGAATTTGTCCCCCCTTATAGAAAGGAGGGGGAAATAAACCTCCCCTTCTAAAGAATTTATTTTTTAGGATATGTCCAAAAATTCTTTCATAAAGTATTGGCCTGTAACTGTGTACTTCTAACCTTTGAAGAAACAGTGTTTCTCATATAAAAATAAACACAATCAAAAAAAAATATAAATAAGGACATTTTAAACACAACAAGCTTCTGTACACTTCAACTTGCTCTTATGACATTACTGAAATGACCATGAATCAATATATACGTATTTTTCCAGTTATTTCTGGGTTAATTGATCAAAAACCATTGATGTTGTAAGATGATAATATTGTTTTTCAATTTTTTTAATTTTCTACTCACCGTATCTTTCTTAACCTTAATCCTACCGAAAATATGAATAAGAACTTTTTTGTAGGAAATTTATTATTCTTTCATTTTGTAGTGTACACTTTCCTGCTCAAACGCTTAGTTTTCAAAATATTCTCGAAATATTAGAAAAGGGTACCTTTAACCCCCTTCAACCCCCCCTCCTGGCTATAGCAAATGTTAATTATCTTATTGAAAGTCCCTCCTACAAATAACTTTCTTCTACTTATAAAAAAACAAAGTGCAAGGCAAATACCCAACATCCAAGACCTGCGAAAATTTCAAGGAGCAAACGTCAACTCTGAATATTTCCTTGTTTCGTCAAAATTCAAAGCTCCACAGTCAAATGGAAAGAAACTGCAAATCGCCCAAAAAAATAAATTCTACTTTGAACTTCTAAGCATACATATATTGGGTCTATAACACAGAACAAGTTAACTAGTCAACATCAATTACTTGTTCAACTATGTTTGTTCAATAAGGGAAACACATTTCTGACACTTATACCAACCACAACCACTGACCTATCAAACTCATCTACCAGACGTTGGAAGCAGCGTTGCCGATGTGGCACGATCGTGCCATTTTGACACGGAAATTTTCTCGTGGCACGGTGACACGAAAAGTTTCAATATGGCACGTTTTTTTTATTTTCATTATCTTACATAAATTTAAACTCATAGTATAAACACAGTGTCAATATTCATCAAAAGAACTAGACGTGTCTACTTTATCACCTCAACAGAACTGGATGCATCAATTCTAACTCATAGTAGGCGTTTTCCTTTGGAGGTGGCGAAGTACTTGCAAGTACTTTGCTAGCTTTTTTCAATGGAACACATCAAATTGCTTTCCCATGGAAAATGTATCTACTCGAACATGAGAGCATGTGCAGTTGGTAGTACTAGATTAGGGTTTTCATCTACTCATAAGTACTTTGCCACCTCCAAAGGAAAACGGCTAGTATGAACACACTTATTTCATTACAATGTAGTAGAGCGTAGATCTTTCAATATTCAGTTGTCATACAAAGCTTTATTAAACTCTTTATACCTATTTTTAAATAATAATAATACTCATAATGTGATGTGAAATTGGTAGTTATGAACTTGCCAAAAACTCCTGTTTCTGGACAATGCCTACACGAATAGAGGAAGTGATTTTTGTTTTTGTAATAGTATTGAATTAAAATTTATTTTTAAAGAACAAATTGAGTTTTTTTTCATATGGCACGAAAATTTCATAAATGGCACGTTTTTTCAAAAAATGTGGCACGAAAATTTTTGTTTTGGCGGCAACGCTGGTTGGAAGGAGTCACATACTCCTGCTGGAAAGATCACGCCTTTAAAATGCGTCTTCCTCTCCTCAACCAGGTGATTATGTGACGACATACATTTCTTCAATCACTTAGAAACTCCCACCGACATTTCAGGCTATAGCTTCCTGAAACTCATCAACACCTTTAACGGGGGTCACAGTCGCTAAGGTATCACATTTGATCCACATTGATCTAAGTGTGATGGTAACAAGATCAACTGTTGGCCCATTAATCTAACCAAACCTATAGGGAGGGGGCTAGCTTGTGCGCATTTATCATATTACAATTTTGTCTCAACGTATAAATAATTTTTCTTCCACTTACATATATCTTTTAAGGGCCATTCACATAAGAGCGACCAACAAACGACGAATAAAAGAACAAAACGGGACTTAACACATTTATAAACCAAAATTCTTTGAAAAAACTAGACAAAATGGTAGAAATCTAATTAACGTTATTATTAAGTTACTAAAAACATTTTAATTGCTAAAATGAGAGAAAATTGAGCAAACAAATAGATTGTAATTCTCGACGACCAATTTGTTTACTCAATTTTCTCTCATTTTAGCAACTAAAATGCAAATTTTAGTTACTCTATATTAACGTCAATCAGATTTCTACCATTTTGTCTAGTTTTTTCGAAGAATTTTGGTTTATAAATGTGTTAAATCTCGTTTTGTTCGGTTATTTGTCTTTCGTTGGTCGCTCTCATGTTAATGGTCTTTTTAAGAGGACCTTACTTTGACATGACTTCCTTCTCCAACTCCACGAACTCCACGATCACTTAACTCTAGATTCCATCATAGTTGTCACCGTAAGCCCTCTATGCTCGCCAAAGCTTTTCCAATAAGGAGTTAGGTATTATGTATTTTAATTATCTATCGAAACCAATAAACAATCTATCACTTATGTAAGTATGCTTAGACCTTAGACCCTTTTTAAGTGCAACTTTATATTATTTACCCTTCTTTCTCAAAATAAAAAAAATAAAATATCCACGCCTTCATTATTTCTTATCATGCTCAAATGTATTGAGTGGTTAATAAGGGTTTTTTCCGCCAATAAGCATGTTCAGGAAAACTAAATCTCAGAGCTCTCAGCAGTCTAAGTTTCGGGAACAGAACTCCTCAGAAGGTTTGCTGTCAAATTACTGAAAAAAAAAAATGGGATTCGCTTGCTTACTTTTCGATGGATGAAATTTGATGAGCCCTCCGAGATCTTATTGTCCTGAACATGCCTAATGTGGTCTTTCAAACTGACATTTGACGTTTGTAGCTTATAGCTGTGTTTTTTTGCATGTCCAGATAAAATTGTGTGAAAAAAACGACAACAAAGCAAAACAATTTACATGTTAAATACAACAACAACTATGTCCATATAGAGTTAGCTAAGTCCAGATAATTAACTGGAGTTAACTTTTGTCCCGATAAAAGGGTATTGCCAGACTACTATTGTCGTTGTGTTATCGATAATTTGTATAGAAATGTCAAATGTTTGTTGGTAAGATAGTTCAGAACAAAATTTCAGACCAAGGCAAATGTTGAAATGTCCCGATGTCGTTTTTTTCGCCAAACTCCATATGGACATTCAAAAAAACGCAGCTTATGTTTTTGTTAACAGCTACTTATTTATAGTGTTGCCAATCCACGAAATCTAGTTCGATCACTTTCTACTTCCAAATTTGAAGCAAGTTCATTCAACCGAATAGGCTGAAGATCGATGTGCGCAGTGCACACAAACACACCAAAGTACTTACAAAATTATAGAACCAACTTTAGTTTTAAGCTATACTCGCACTTGTTCAAAAGTATAAAACTTTTCTAGCACCGCTCCACTATGCACAATTTCAATTGTTGCTCTAAATGCTCCATCGAGGAACTATACTATACGTCAAAGTCCGATAATGGATTCCCAAATTTATTTCTGTTTTTCACTTTTTAATGTAAATTAAATAATTTTCAGAGCATGAACATAAAGAAAAGTGGTGGTGGTGGTGGTATAATATTGTAAAGGTATAGTGATGTTGATGCGGTGCATTACTATACAGATTGGTGGTACACGAATCAACGGACGTTTGGCGCGATATCTCGGTTTTTTCGGTCCGATGATCGCATTGTTAATCACAAATAATAATAAAAAGTAAATAAATGAAAAAGAAAATGTTATGCTGCTGCGTTGGAGGTTAATTTACATATTAAGTGGTATGGAGTATAGACAATTCAAAAAAAAAAAAAACAAAAAACGTTTTTACAGATTGATGACGACCGGCAACGGTAATTAATATAAATGATCAAGTGGAATAAGCGTAAATTAGTTGAAAGTGAAATTATTTATGTTAATTCTTAATTTTAGTTTCCTTGGAAACTATTAACAGGGTATATCTACCTCTTTTAACATTTTATATGCTGTGTATACTTCTTGTATAATAACAAATTGAATTTGTTTGATTCAGTGGCTGCTCATCGCTACTGCCATCTGTTGCCAAAAGATAATCATCTCTGATGGCAGTGCAGTGTAAATCTCATTCGACTTATGCAAACATAGATGTGGAAGGAAGTGCCTTGTATTTATTTTACAAGTCGAGTATCTTTGTTTTCCTGAATGGCTTTTGT
Source organism: Dasysyrphus tricinctus (assembly GCA_963921185.1). Lineage (NCBI taxonomy): Eukaryota > Metazoa > Arthropoda > Insecta > Diptera > Syrphidae > Dasysyrphus > Dasysyrphus tricinctus. The sequence continues at coordinate 107,542,617 of OY992530.1, forward strand.
AGCACTAGCACTGCATCAGCAGCCTATAAATATGGCTGACGAACGGGGTCATTTGCGGGCTGTTTGTCTTGTGGGTGGAAGTTAGATTTTCACTTTGTTTCCATTGTGGTAAAGTGCTAGGCGTCAAAAAAGCAAGACACAGCACGCCGCCAAGCGGAAAAGATTGAAGACTCTTCAGTTTCCCGTGAGATGGATCTAATAGAAGAGAAGAAAGATTCCAATCTACAGCTGACCTTATCGGCGGCGGTGGTGGTGGCGTGTCGTCATTTGGAAACCAAAAAATAATTTATAGTTAACATACTCATCAGTATTATCTTTTGAATGCACCTCGAACATGTGTGAAGTGAAAATGTAATTTATTTGTGATTTAGGAAAGAAAGTAAAACGCTTAATGATTTATACGTGGGGCGAAGACCCTTAAGCTGGGCTTATTTTGTATTTATGCAAAATATTGTTTTTTTATTTTGTGTTTTTGAAAATTGGTTGCATTCGGTGAGTGAGCTCTTTGTTTTATGTATGATTGACGATGGTTCCGCATCATCAACAGATGTTCAAAGAACATCAAAGCGACTCGGCATGGCAGTGGCGCTGAATGTTTGGTATGCAATAATGATTTAGACAGATGATGATGGGTATTTAATGTGATAAGTCTGGATATATTTATGAAGTTGGTTACCTGGTTGTTTATACAACTTTCTTTCTGAATGACTTGCGGCAGCAGCGACGCAAACGGCGTGTAGTTAATTTAGCTATGTACTGAAGATTCATCCAAGGGAAAAAGCTGAAGATTTAAGATGGTAGATTTTATAATTCCATTTAATTGATCGTAGTTTTGACAAATTGCTTGCTTGTTAACGGATATAATGGAAGAGTCCCACAGTCACATTCTACTCTATAAAAGATAGTTTAAATGGTTCACAGGAGTATTAAAAAAAATCTACCAGCTCTTTAACGCATCCAGTTACCAGTACAAGGATCCTGAAATTCATTTCTGTTATTATGGATTTTTTTGTCCAGTTTTATTGCAATCATTTTGAGCTCACAAATACGAAGTTTTATCAAAGTCGTAGGAACCATTTTTGAGAAAATAAAAAAAAAAAAAAAACAAAATCATTTGGCATGCTCAGGAAAATAAGATCTCAGAGGCCTCAGCTCAGAAAGTGAATCCAAAAATTTGTTTCCTCAATAATTTGAGAGCAAAACGGATAAATTTTGCTGAAGAGTCCTGTTCATGAGACTAAGATTGCTGAAGTATCTGAGATCAAAAGGCACGGTAGTGCCCAGCCAAGTTCGCGGCACTACACCCTTTTTACAGTAACAAACTCAGGCGATTTTCAACTCCACTCTAACTTCAGTACCAATAAAGTTAGAAACTTCAAATTCGCAGTATTTGCTGAACTGATCAAACACAGGTGATTCACCAAATTTCAACTCTTTAGTATTAGTAATTCCCGAGATAGAGGACTTAAAAAATCGCAAAAACCGTAACTGATTGACTCACTGACTCACTGACAGATCATCAAAATTATGGAGCACTTCCCGACATCGTAGAAACTTGAAATTTCGCACAACGGTAGGCCTTGTGGTGCATACAAAGGAAAAAATCGAAAATCTGAAATTTTCTATTCAGGGGGCGTGGCATCCACCCACTTTCTTAAATATTCTTGTAAGTTATATGGAGCACTTCCGGTTTTTGTAGAACGATGCAAATTGGTAAGTCGGTAGGGCTTGAGGTATTTAGAAAGAAAAAAATTGAAAAATTGGAATTTTCCATTCAGGGGGTGTGGCATTCACCCACATTCTTAAAAATTCTTATAAATTATATGGAACACGTCCGATTGTTTTAGAACGATGAAAATTGGTAGGTCGGTAGGGCTTAAGGTACTTAGAAAGAAAAAATTGAAAAACTGGAATTTTCCATTCAGGGGGCGTGGTATCCACCCACATTCTTAAAAATCCTTATAAATTATATGGAGCACTTCCCATTGTTGTAGAACGAAGAAAATTAGTAGGTCGGTAGGGCTTGAAGTACTTAGAAAGAAAAGAATTAAAAAATTGGAATTTTGCATTCAGGGGGCGTGGCATCTACCCACATTCTTAAAAATTCATATAAATTATATGGAGCACTTCCGATTGTTTTAGAACGATGAAAATTGGTAGGCCGGTAGGGTTTGAAGTACTTAGAAATAAAAAAATCGAAAAATTGGAAGTTTCAGTTCAGGGGGCGTGGCATCCACCCAAATTCTCAAAAATTCTTATAAACTATATGAAGCACTTCTTGAAGTACTAAGAAAGAAACATATCGAAAATATGGAATCTTCCATTCAGGGGGCGTGCCATCCATCCACTTTTCAGAATTTTAAATTTTAATTAGTAATCATTAAATACTAAATTTCTGTCATGATTTGGAATTGTTTCGATATAATTCTACTTAAGATATTTGATATTAAACTTCATGAACTTAAAACTTGGCATATATTTTAGATCTCATTACTTTTTTTGGCTGACTTTTTACGCACAGGTTTCTTGCACATATAAGAACTTGGCTCTTTTTTTAACATTTATGTTTTTGATGTGATTACATTTTCTTGAACATGCCTATTGTATAGGATCTATCCGTAGGCCGTCTGTTTAATAAACCTTTTAAAAAGGAACAATTGCTTGCAGGGGTTTCATTTTTAAATATCTTTGTTTGGCCCATACTGGGCACTTTTCAGTATGTTTAGTATAACTTAGAAACTAATCTGGATTTGACAATTTAACTTAACTTAACTTTTTGTTCAAAATTAAATTTTATTTCGAAATGGAAGGTTTACAAAATTTATAAGAAAATTAAAGCAAAATTACCAACATAAAAAAGATCAAAGATTTGTATACTTTTTTCTAAATTGCGCATAACTCTTTTCGGAGCAAAGATACACTCAAGGTATACTTAAACAAAAAAAGGTAGAGACTGAAATCTTTATATTGACATGTTAAAAAAGTAGTTTTTATTAAAAATTGACAAAGATATAGCCATTGAAGCTTTACCATTTCTTACCATTTATTAGGTTTTTGACCGAAACCCAGTTTATTTGTACTATATGACAAATTTAACAATCCTTGCACCTAGAACCTAGTATATTAATCGGCAAAGCCGTTAAGTTTGTAGGCCTGGAAGTTTTTTAAAGCAGTCGCAAAATAAAATTCCGGACTCATCTTCTCTATAAATATTTTCAGTAATCGTAATGTCATATTTCATCAAAATCTTGAATTGGATTATTTTTACAAATGTGAAATTTGCCATTTATACCCATAAAGAGGCTTTCGGGGAAAAACGTTGGGTCATTGTGCAGACCCTGATTAAGCTGCAAAAATATTCCCAAAAATAATATTGAACTTAACCCATTTAAGACGGCTACCAGTTCCAGTTGAGTTAGAAACGTGAAATTTTAAACTCTGTCTATTTTTGGTCTAACTAAGGGAAATCCCAAAAAAAAATTTTGGAAAAGCTTATAGTTTCCCGGAAAATTCACGTTGCGTTTTCGCAACGTTCGGCGAAAGGGGTAGCAAAATTATTAATTTTTTTTTTTTTTTAAGATGGAACATGAATGAAATTTATTTGAGAATTTTATGAAAAATTTAATAAATAGGTATAAATTAAAAGTTACAATGAAGAAGTTTATAAGAAAGTATACAATTTATCAAGATATGCTTATAAAGACTGGGTTTTTGTGTGGTATGCGTCGAAGCAATTTGGATGAAGCGGGATATTACATTTCTTGCAGGAAAAAAGGGTTCGGCTGGAGCACTTGGAACATCGAAGACGCTTTTCTGTTTTGGTGACTGTATGGTTGATGTCATCGAAACGAACCACTTTATTGGGGTTTCCTTCCCTTCGTTGCACATGTTGAACATTTGACTCCGATCGCAACAAGGACTCTACAACAAACGTCCTAAATTCTAGTTGTGCCATTGCTGTTTCCTTAGCATTTTTTTTGCAAATACAGTGTAACTTCCATGCATTTACCAATGCTGCATCGAGTGCATTTGATAAAAGTGGCCAGTACCACTTCTTTCCTCGAATTCGTATACGATAGTTGCTTGTAGCGTTGTCAAACAAATCAACACCTCCCATCGTTATGTTGTATTCGCGAATTGCATTTGGCATTTGAATGTTTACGTGTTTCCTCTATGTTGTTCATCTATTGAAAGATGGTGGGAGAATACTCCAAACTTCATAAATCTTTCATTGAGCATATCGTTGAGCATTGTTACTTTCGCAAACTTCTCGCTGGGATCGATTGTACTGTTATTACAAACATGTAAATACGATTTGATAATTTTGAAACGATCTCGACTCATTGCATCTTTTACTATATCGCATCGGAATATTGGACTATTAGACCAATACAAATGCAACTGAGGCACTGTATGCATACCAGAAAAATACAATATTCCAATGAATCTACGAATTTCGTTCCAATCAGTTTGAACGTGGGATTATTTTTGTCCACATTAGCATACACATTTGTACTTTCAACAATAAAATTTATTATGTCATTATCAAGAAATAATTTCAACATTTGCAGAGGATTCAAATTACCTGAGAGAAGAAAAGAAAGGGTCATCTCTTATACTCTTTCAAGAAAGGATATATTCTGAATAATAGTAAATTATAAACTTACCGATTTTTTCATAAATTTTTCGTATTTTTTCACTTGATACGTCTACTGGAGTCTTTGAAAAACCAACTCGATGGCTTTTTGACCACTTTGGCAACTCGTAATGGAGAGATGTTGTTGATTTATTGGATGTTGAAGCGAAATCGACGAATGTACATTCAATCTCAATTTCACCCGCTAATTCATTTGGGAACATCTTTCTATCTTCCAAAAGCTGCACATTATCATCAATCTCCTCATTATCGCTTACACTTACAGCATCAATTTTTGGAGGCAAAATTATAACATTTGTTTCAACTGCTGCATCTAAATTCAAATTAAATTCGTCTTCTTCGTCAGAGCTCGGGTTCATCAATAACTCTTCGAGTTCTCTAGCTGATAAAAACTTTCTGCGATACATAATTTTGCACTTTTTTTTAACACAGATATATTTTTTTACTACACAACTTGACCGCACAACTCACAGCTTATAAGTAAAAAATAAATCGAATGCAAAAAACTTATATACGTGATGGGGTTTTCCAAAACAGCACGCGTTTATCAATTGGTTTAATTTTTTTCTGGGAATTGGAATATGCATTTGCACTCCCATCAGTACCATACCTGAGTATATTAGAGTTCTCTTATAGGGACCACTCTCATTAGAAAAACGACATGTGCTTTGAGGTTTCCTATACGCAGGAGTTACTGTCTAATTACTTCTAAGAATAAGGTTGCGTGGATGGTAAAAAGGGTTTTTCGATATAGCACTGAATGAATTGTTTTTTTCTTTTCTCAGAATTAGAATACGCATCCTTTTGTTTGACAGGATGCAACAAAATTGAAACTATTTCAAAAATTCGTGCAATATAATCATAAAAACACAATATTCCGAGAAAAAACCGTTTATTCTGATGTGAAAACGCAACGAAGTGCAAATATTGTTTTCAGGTTCAAATGCTACTACATTAGACGAACGTTGCGAAAACGCAACGCAGTGCTTTCACCTCACCTGTCAGGCAGGCAACTCATATAAATTGCGTCAACTTTATTTTTTTAGAATATAATTTGAACCCTTCTTTACATGCCGTTGACTTTATTTTGAAAAATTAAAATTTTAAAGATATTTTTGAGTGGTTCAAAAATTTTACCTACAAATTTCGAAAATTTCCGATTTTGGAGGTGCAAAAAAACCATGAAAACAAATTTTTAGAAAAAAATCCAAAAACAGGTCGATTAGAAAATTAAATTAACTTTCAAAATCTATAATCAGCTCATTCAAATTTATCATCAGTAAAGTTTTATACGTCCACACGTACGACGTTGCGTTTTCGCAACGTTAGGCGGAAATGGGTTAACGAATGAATAATTCCGTCGCGTCGTCCAGTAGTGATGTCACATCAAGGTATCGTGGCTCGGGGTGTCTCTCTTCACTTGCGATGGTTCTCACCAGAGGGTTTGGTGATTGCTTAGGTTGTTCGTAAGTCTTTTGGCAGCACTGATCATGTATTTGTGAAGGGGTGTTATTCCGGATGCCTCGTAGAGTCGCTTGTTGCTGAAATGTTTTCGCCGCCGTTGGTCAAAGTGGAGTCCCGTGCAGATCCCAAAGATCTTCCTCTCGAGCACTCCCAGTTTCTTCATGCTGGTTTTGGAAATAGTAAACCAGACAGGAAAGCAGTATGTGATGATCGGTCTGAGAAGTTGCTTATATAGAAGCAACTTCGTCCTTTGGCTGAGTCCATTCCTTTTCCGCATTACATGCAGATTGAAGCGTAACCTCTCCTCAAAGTTGACACCTAGATATTTCACCTATTTCACCGATGGTTTGGTTGTCAGTTGCGATCCGTCAGGCAGATTGATGATGATGCTGCGGCAGCTTTTTGCTGATGGTGTACTTCGCTGTCCCGCTGGTCTTCTGAAATAAGCCAACTCAGATTTGAGTGAATTGACTTCGATGCCCTATGTTGTGTAGAACTCCCACAGCCTTCTCACGTGCTCTTCTACTCTTTGGGTTGCAATGATTGGTGAAATAGATTTGGCGTATGTTAGTAAATCGTCCACATAGACCAAATTCATAGCATTGTTGGGTTGAGGTTGGTCTGCCGTGAAGATGTTGGTGCGGTCCCAGCTTTGATCCTTGGGCAACTCCTGCTCTGATGTTTTTGGTTATTGACTGGCTGTTTTCATTCTGGAAGAAAAACGATCTGGAATTGAGAAAACTGAAAATTATTTATATTAGTGTACCTGGAAAATTTAAAGTGGTTAGCTTATGAATTAGCCCATGTGTCCAGATGCTGTTGAATGCTTCCTCTATATCCAGAAAGCATCCAACAACAACCTGACAGTTATTGAGAGTGCTAACAACGTCGTTATGAAATCGCAAGAGTGGATGTAAGGTAGAGTGTTTCCCCCGAAATCAAAACTGCATGTCCGGAACGACGCTATTAGCGGTGCAGAACGCCTTCAATCTCCGAAGAATAAGTCCTACAAGGATTTTGCTGGTGTTGTTAAGAAGAGATATGGGACGATATCCAGAAACAGTTCCTCTGTCAACTTTCTTCGGTATCGGTACTATTTTAGCTGTCTTGCGTCGCTTCGGAAAGTAGCAATCGTTGACGCAGTTGTTGAACAGGATTGTGAGAAACAGCACCATAACTTGGGGAAAGATGATTTCTTTGGTTGTCCACTTTTGATTAGCTCAGCTACTTCATCAGGGTTGGTGAAGCCTCCAGTCAGCTCGGGATCACTAGCAGGATTTTCACTGTTAAAAAAGATAATTTCAGCGTCTGTCTGCTGCAGCTGCTCAATTGTTGACTCAACTTCCTCTAAGAGTAATGGATCGCTGGATGGGTTTGGCACGAAATTTCCTTCAAAATATTCGGCAAATGCTTCCGCTTTATCCTGAGTCGTCGTGACTTCCCCTTGCCTGGTGCTGATTTTTTCTAGTATTTGCTGTCTTTTGCCGATTATCTTGTTTATTTCTTTGAATGCACCGGGTCCAGGTTTGATGGATTGTAGCCTTTTTTTGGAACTGGTTGTTGTTAAAATATTGAAGAGCGTTCTTCAATATAATTTGCGTATATTGAAGTTCACTCTTCACCAATTGGTAGTTTCCGTTGGTCGTGTTCCAATCCCTTTGTTGAATCCTTTGTAGGTGCTTCCACAATCGCTGGAAAGGTAATTTTTTTTTCGATTGCTAATATTTAATAAACTCATTTGTATCACTAAATAATAAGAAATTCGTGTTTTATTTACTGTCCGCCAATACTCGTCACTAACTTTTCCATTCGCTTAATTTTGATGTTTAGGGCGAGTCATGTGGCGAATGTTCGCTGATCGTAATACCAAATTGATTCATTCACCAGCTTTTTGGTTCGATTCGCGAACCGTAATAGGGCCCTTAATGTCAGAATTTGTACATTTGTACATAGCCTTTTTTGTAATGCTAATTTGTTTCACCAAAACTGATTTTGTAGCTTTATTTAAAAGAAAATGTGCTATGGACTAACAGAATGAAGAATCGAAAGAGTCTATAGAAATATTTCGCTGGGAAGGGTGTGTTTTTTGAAGATAGGGGGAAGTGTGTGGTTATTTTTCAAAACAATGTAAATGGATGGTATCCTCAATAAACTTGGTAAAAGTGTTTCATTTAATACGAGAATAAAGAATCAAGGGAGTTTACAAAAATATCAAATTAAAAGGGTGTTTTTGTGGGTTTGGGTAAAGGGAAAGGCTGTTATTTGTTTTTGGAAACTATTTTAGTTTTTGGAAAAAGTATTATACTTTCCTTCACCCATTAAATACTTCCTTCTACCATATGGATATTGTTATAGACTCTTTTGATTCTTCATTCTGGAAGTTCATAGCACATTTCTATAAAGTTTCATGAGGGTACCATTTTTGTCACAGGTTTTATGGTAATAATCCCACTATAACCCCAACCCTCACCCCAACCCTCAAAAAAACACCCTTTAACCACAGATATTTTTAGAGACTCTTCTTATTATTGCTTTTCACGGCAAATAAACCATTGATGCAAAGCTTCATCGACGGATCATTATTTTCAACTGGTTCCCGGTAATATTTAGCCCAGGAAAATGAGACAAAAAAATGGCCAAACTTCGAAAAAATTGCGGCAAAGCTGATTTTTGGTGGAGTGGCTTATTATGACGTCTTAAGCATTTCCTGAAAAGTACCCTAAATTTGGCTCGGGGCTAAATTTTTAAGGGGGGGTGAAAGGGGTTGAAGTTCAGTTTTTTGGGATTTGCTCCTAAACTATCGGTTTTATTGAAAAAATGTGAAACTAAAAATTAAAGCTGATGCTATTCTACTATTTTTTTAAGATTTTTCGCTTATTTGTGATTTTTTTTTGATGATGTCTAGAATATATTTTGCACTGCTCTTGATTGTCCGTAAAATGAGTCTTCTATTCTAACCAAAAAAATTCACAAATAAGCGAAAAACCTTAAAAAACGTCATTTCATCCCCACCATATATAAGGCATAGGTGACCTTTGATCGGCTGTAACTTTGAGATTAATAAACATACAGAGCTGTTTAATAGCTCATTTTTTAGATAATTTAATCGTCTAAAATCTGTCCTTTGGTAATTTTTTTGAAAAACGCAATTTCAAAGAGTTATTAAACAAAAACAAAATCAACCTTGTTTTCAAGATGGTGGCCATTCCATTTCCTCTACCACTCCAAAAACTTGATTTTACAATAAAGAGTTGTACTTAAACATAAATCACAAAACAAAATTTGTCCAGCGATAAGCAAAAATTTTATAAATTTTTTGGACTAAACTCACTTCACCATGAAGTTCTTGAACGTTTTTCTCTGAAACTATTGGTTCTACGAAAAAAAGTATGTTATCATTTTTTGTGTAGAATAACATCAGCTTTAATTTTTACTTCCACATTTTTTTCAATAAAACCGATAGTTTAGGAGCAATTCCCAAAAAACTGAACTTCAACCCCTTTCACCCCCCCCCCCCCCCTAAAAAATTTAGCCCCGGGCCAAATTTAGGGTACTTTTCAGGAAATGCTTAAGACGTCATAATAAGCCACTCCACCAAAAATCAGCTTTGTCACAATTTTTTCGAAGTGAAAGTCTAATTTTCCTGGGCTAATTTAACTTTTATACTTAACATATAGTAATCGTTTTATAAAAATGACAATAAATTTTTTCACGGAAGGTGTATCGATTTGGTTTTAGTGTCGTTTGATTCAGCATTCAAAACTAGCTTAAAAACATGTGTCATATGCTTTCCCCCCCCCTCTCCCCCTGAAAAAAACACCCTTCCATGTGAAATATTTTTATAGACTCTTTTGATTATTCATTCACATAATACATGAAACGATTTCACCAAGTTTCATGATGGTACTGATTTTTTATCCTATTTTACCTGTACTTAGATAATTAAAACAAAAATTGATAGTGATGGGTGATGACGTCTGGTGGAGAAACATTTTCTATTGACTAACAGTTACAGCTCCCACTTATTTCTTGAGCGTGTTATCAGCAAATATAAGGAGACCAAACGGCTAAGATAAGAAGCATTACTATCTCTGACTCTGGCAATTCATTAAAATTAGCAGCAGCTAGTACCTCACTGTTAAAAAGTTAGCAAATTCTTAAAAAGTATCATACTCATATCTACCCTAACATTACATTGTTTAAAAAACTGGGCCAAAATCTTCATCGTTGAATACCAAAAAGCTATTTCAATTGTTTGAACCAATTAATCTTATGGTGATTTTTTTTTATCATTTTTGTTGACTTGATCTTTTGATAGGAGATAATAATTTTGTCTTCTCTTTTCCCTAATAGTCAAATAAAATCCCTAACATTGAAATAAATACGAAAAAAAAGTTACAATTAGTTGTTTTTTGTTTTATTTTTATTTTGAACAAAATTTAACCAGTTATAATTGCTTTATTAACCAAAACTGTGACATGCGGCATGACATGGCCTAATGATTGTATTTTAACTCAAAACTAAAATATGATTTAATTCTCTAGATTGCCTCTAATAAAGTTAAGATTTTTAAATATGTTTATAAAAAGTATAATTTGCCAGGCGCTAATTATGGCAATTAGTTATGCAGAAGTACCACACTTGTCTAAAACTTAATTATGCCATGGGAAAATGTTAGACCTAGTTTTGTACAGTTGAAATAAAATAAGATATTAATCATTTTTAAAGGTTAAAACATAAAAGTAGATTAATAACTGTGATAAATGCACAATGCACTATGTATATCAGTTTCATCTAAAGTGCTTTGTCATCTTAAACACGAAAATGAGAAAGTTTGTATTTAATTCTGGTGGTACCCCACCCTTTTGATGGAGTTAAAAATAAAATTACAAACAGTTTTTAAATCTAAGAACAAAAACAAACCAAATTTTAATTGGTAGAAATGATTGATTAGCGGCTTAGTTTCAAAAATGCAGCTTGCTAATGCAATTTTGTTAAAAAAGAAAGTTAAGAAGCAAAATAAATACTTTTTGTTTATTTGAAGATTAGGTAGGTAAGGTACTCGTCCGTACTCTTTTTCAAGACATTTGCTTTGTTGATGTAATTTGAAGATACCATTATTTACCATGAAAGATTTTCTTGTAGATGTTTAAGGTTCTAGTTTTTTTGTTTTATGCTTAGCTAGTTTATATTTCTTTGAAACTCTAGAAGCTGCTGTATATGAGCAGTGCTGCAGTTCGTTAAAACATTCACTTTGGAGGCCCTAGTTTTTTTTTGTAATAAAAGTGGGTATTTATATTAAAATTTTGTGTTGGTTACTTTGAGTGCAGAACGTTTTAGCCAAACTAAAAATGATAAAGAGTGCTATACTTTAGCGCTTTTTTCCAGGGGGGTAAACTTCCAGGATGGGGCAAACCATAGACTCCGACAGAAAAATTGTATCTGCCAAGAGTCCATAGTAGAAAATTAAGAATATGTTGGTAGCGTGGTATTTTCGGAGCCAAGAGGGGCAAATACATCCTTGCCCTCTCTCTACCGTTGGGTAAGATCCTCTTCAACTTGCGTGCACCACCAGTTGCGCTGTCCACCTCAACTGCGCCGTCCCACGGGATTGGATTCAAAGACTTTCCGGGCTAGAGCATTGATGTCCATTCGCTCTAAGTGACCCAGCCATCTCAGTCATTGGATTTTCTCTTTTGTGGCTAGGTCGGTGTTGCTGTACAGCCCGTACAGTTGGTTGTTGTATCTTCTTCTGCATTCCCCATCTATGCAGACGGAACCAAAGATCACCCGGAGAATTTTCCTCTCAAAATAGCCTAACGCGTTCACATCCACCAATAGTTGTGTCCATACCTCTGCCTACTGGCTCTGCATCACACATCAAGATCGGGATGATAAGTGTCTCCCACAGGGACCCCTTAGAAGAAGCAACGATTGGCAAGGGTAATTCTTCGTTTGATCTCAGCACTGATATCGTTCGCTGAGTTTATAGCGGATCCTAGGTAGACAAAGTCTCTGACCACCTCAAAATTAAGCTGTCTATAGTGACGTTCTGTTCGAGATGTCGATGTTGGGTGTCCTTTCTTGTTGACAGCATATATTTCTTTTTGCTTTCCTTCACCGTTAAACCCATCTTCTTGGCTTCCTTCTCAATACTCATGAAAGCACCACTCACATCACGCTTTGTTATCGTCTGATTATGGCAATGTCGTCAGCGTAAGCGAGTAATTGAGCGGACTTTTGAAAGATTGTGTCTCTAGTGTCGACGTTTTCACTATTCTTTCAAGAACGAACGTTGGCATGTAGAACTGTCTTACAAAACAAAATAACAATACATTCTTAGGCACCAAAAGACTCCCAAATATTTGTGATTTTAGCTTTTAGGTCTTTAGGAGTCCGACATGGCCCTTAGTCACAGTTTTTGCTTCATTTTGTGGCAGATGGCTTCAATTGGAAATGTTAGGGCTGATAAATCCATTCAAGTAGAGGAATTCCCTACTTCCTTAGAAGCTCTTTCTGCAGAACATCCCGGTACTTGGCAGCATTGACAATTCCATTTTCAAAATGGAAATTGCCCACACCCCGACCAGATATGTGTCATAGTTGAAAAGTAATTTGTAAACAACTTATAATACGATCACTCTGAAAATGATCGTTTGAGAATTGAATAATATTTGTATGGAAAATGGAATGTCATTGAGAATGTGTATAAATAGAAGGATCTATTTTCCTGGAGTCAGAAATGTTTGGATTGTGAAGGGAGTTAGCCAGAAGGTTAGCACAGAATCTATACTCTGTTACATGCATTCCCATATCATTAAAGATGCTGACAACCTGTCCGTTTTTTTTAAGGCAGTCCTTGGGAAAAGCCAACTTTGAATTTCCACGCAAGCTTCAAACCTGGGAAAAGCCTTTTTTGAATTTCTTATAACACGTTTTCGTTCGTCGTTCATGCAAACTTCAAACCTGGACTCATCACTCAGCACCATTGACTTAAAGTCCAATTTTTGCGTGGTTCGGCCCACTGTAGTCTCCTTTTCTTCTGTTTAGGTGTTAAAAATTGTTTTTTACTTTTGCCTATGTTTTAACGAATTAAAAACACTTATTTTAATAAAACTAAAACAAAACTAAAATCTAAATCCAATTTTGTTCACTGCCCTCTTACAAGTTACAAGTAGTGTCGACTGAAACACTTTTTGGAGTCTTTTCTCTATTCAACGGTTATTGAAACGGCAGTTTGGCATCGATTTTCTTTTATTATTTTCTTTAAAAATCGACAATCTTGAGGTTTCCCTATTTAAAGGTCTATAATCCCGTTTCGAAGGTTTTAAACTGATTCTCTTAGGTCTAGTGGTAATGCAACGCAACGCTCCATGATGGTTGACATTAAACTGTTGCTGACTTGCATAAAACAAGAGATCAATTAACAACAAAACAAGTGCATGTCATTTTTGTAATATTGGTCAACTTAAACTCTATTTAAATCATCACAGGCAAAGTTATTTACGTCACAAAGAGAGTAGTCCAACTATTATGCTCTCATCTTTGTCTAAGAGAAAGGCAAATTCAAACTGGAGCCCGACATAACAACTTTTTTTCTTGATAACAATATTGTAATACTTATACCTACACTAAAATTATTTAATAACAATGTGGTTTAAAAGTGGTAGAAGGTAGAATTAGCAAAATTCGCAAATTAACAGTTCTTGCAAGATTTTGTAATTGCGAGATTTCACAATGCGAGATTTAATTTTGAGAGATGTACTTGCGAGATTTTGAATACATATGAGACTTTGGCTAGCGAGATTTAGTATCCAAGCCAAGAAATTTTGTTGCTGTTGTTGTATTTTTTACGTATCAGCAAATGTTTCCAAAATATCTTTTTAATCTTATTTTAAATTAAACATACCTCATCCATGTTCGATATTCTTTTTTTGCAAGTTTAATTTCAATCAAACAAAGGCTTTAAACTTCAAAATTAGCTATAGTACTAAATTTGATCATCAATAAATCAGTATCACACTCAAATACTTCCATTTTTAAAAAAAATAGTACCTGACAAATAACATCCAGTTAACCTTAGCTCAAAATCCTCTTGAAGTCCATCCATTTGTAATAATTATTATAAGACGAAGTATTTGCGTACATCTAGAGTATTATACATATTCCAACCGTTTACTCTTTAGTTCAATTGCCTATAATTCCATTCTTCACGTTCCACTTCTGGTTCAAAAGAGTTGTCTAGCAGCACTTTTGCAAAATCCTACACCACAATTTAAGTATTGTATTCGCTAAGAGCAATTGAATTTGTTTACAGAACTCAAACCCCAAACCCACTTAGAAAACCCCAACTTCAGCTGTGCTGCGCACACTCTCAAAAGAATATAATCGAAGCCAGTTAAACGTAGGTTGATATAATTTATTAGCAACTTTAATGAGTGTACATACATTTTACTGAGGATTACTATATTTAAGAGTTCTTAGTACCGGTACAAGCCGATTTCATTAAGCCCCTTGCATTACAATATTGCATTGTGGCATAATCTTTGCAGGCCATCGATTTTATAAAAAAAAAAAACAACACAAGATTCAATTTCAGACTCTCAGAGCCTATCCACGCCAACAACCAAACGACAACCACGTAAACTCTACTTCATTCATTCTCATCTAGAATCAAACAAATGGATCACAGTGTGGTTAATGGCTTAGTTTTTGGCTTGGATATGAACCAAACCAGCAATGTTGACGACAACAACAACTACGACGACAACCGACGACGACGCCGCCGAGGCTTCAGTTTCCAGGGGCTTCCGGAAAATTGTTCGTTTTGTGGTTGTCTCAGTGGATTGCGCAGTTCATGCTATCGTTTTGCCTTGTTTAGTTGAATCTGATCGAGCTTTGAATTACCAAAGAGCAATGTCAGTGGGAAAAAAATATATTCTCGATTGTCTAAATATAGTTGACAGACAGAGTCTATGATGCTGGGAGTAAGCTGTAAGTAAGCATGATGGGTGTAGGACTGTGTATATATTTTGTGTTCAGTACAAAATTGCACATTGACATTAAAATTAACGTCCAACGTAATTTCCTGAGTACCATTTATGGTTATACTATTTGGTGAGTCCAGTTTATATTATTTTTAAAAAAATATAACAAAGCAAGGTGTTTTATTTTTGAATTGATTTTTGTTTAACGAAAAAATGTTTTTTTTTTGTCATACCATCTCTCGTTCTGTGCGCTTTTGCGTTTGTGCGTCTTTGCGTTTACACGATTGTTCGTTTTTGCCTCTATATATCCATGATTTTTTTTTTCAAAATTCATAAAGAATAGCCTACTTATCAATATCTTATAACTTACTTACTGAGCCCGATGGGGCAATCCAAGTTAAACTATAATAACTTAATGCTAGTGCCTTTCGGCCTAAGAACTATTTTAATATTAGAATTCAGGTCGGTTTTATTAAACCGAGAAAAATTTACAAAAAACTCGGTATCTATGTCGTTTATTTTTTGGTTTTATATAAAACTATTACAAACTACATAAAACTAAATTAAAGCTAACTAAAACTACTTAAAGCTACTTAAGAGTACCTACAAACTACTTAAAAACTACTTAAAAACTACTTAAAAACTACTTAAAGACTACTTACAAACTACAAACAAACTAGAACAGCCACAACAAACATTTTCAGGTTTTTAACATTTTTTTGTGTTTTTGTTGTTTGTTTTTTTTTTGTGGTGCCACCCTGACTCTCCCTACTTAAAGCTAACTACCTAAGCCTATGTAAGTCAGTCGTGGCATAGAAAAATGCAAGTCAAGAATCAACTTTTAGATATCCGAAAGTACTTCATTCTCATATTTCAGCCACCAGAACTGGTTCTCCTGCTTTACCTTATCTCTTCGTTTCCGATTGGACACAGTCCTACTGAACCGAAGGTGCTTAGCTCCATCTTGTGTGAGGACATCTCGACTGTAAAGGAGTCGCCTATCTACAGTTCTACAGCTGACGTGGTAGAATGGTGGAACCACCGCTTTATCCTGGATCAGCCCTCGACTGTCTAAATAGAGAAATGCATCGGCTGGAATAAAGCTGCTAAGACTCATACGCTCGTAGTAATCGTTCTTAGGGTAATAAGCTCCAAAAATTAAGCTGTTGGTCGAGGACATCGCTCTTGCGATGTGACCCCGAATCAGCTTCAGCAAGAAATTATCTATCCTGTTTATGTTGGAATAATAATGTTTTTACTCCGACTCTTGGATTACACAGAATCCAAGGCAGCATCTAAGACACTGCCTCTCAAACACCCGAATCTTTTCCATTTGAGATGAGGCAACGTTGAACCAAACAGGGCACCCATAGGCAATCATCGGTCGGATGAGGGCCATGTAGCAAATCACCTTCACCCTGATGTCAAGCCGGCTGCTATAGAACAACCGATTCGTCAGGGCAAAAGCTCCCCTAGCTCTGATCAAAAGCAGCTTTATATGTATATCTAACGAAATACAAATACTAATCCATCTAGATGCCAAGGTACTTTACTATCTACAATTTTACTCAGCAGTGGATGTCCATTTGGCACTACGATCACCAGCTTGCGCCAGTTCTTTCTCATATCCCTTGTGGTTCCACGCAAAGGGACTCCTAATCAATATAGTTTCTGATTTCTGAAAGTTGATTTTCAACTTCCAGTCATCACAATATCGCCGAATCGTCCCAAAGCCGCGACTTTTGGAGCTGTTCTGTACACAATTAGATCATTGGCATACGCAATTGCCTGACGAAGACTACTTATCAGATCGCTGGTGTAAATGCTGAAAAGAATCGGTGAGTTGACCGCTATCTGCTGAAGGCCATTTTAAATATTAAAGGTTGTGGCAGAAGTCACATTGCAACTCTTTACAACAGACTTTCTACCATTGAGCAAAAGTTTTTTTTAAATAAAGCAAAAACGGTTTTGGATATCAATGAAATTCTTTATTCCTGTGAAAGTACGTTTGATGCCATTATGTATGGAACTCGATTTCTTTTGCATGGCCACCACGGGCACGCTTGCAGAAGTCCAGACGCTGAACCAAATTTTCGATGTTTTTCAAGCATAAATCGGCCGATACTGCTGCAATTTCACGTTCGATATTCGTACGAAGTTCATCAATCGCTGCTGGCTTGTTGGCATAGACCATAAACTTGACGTAGCCCCACAGGAAATAGTCTAACGGCGTCAAATCGCAAGACCGAGGCGGCCAAGCGCCTGGACCATTTCGTGAGATAACACGTTCTCCAAACTTGGTTTCCAATCAATTGATTGTAACATTCGCTGTGTGGCTTGTGGCGCCGTCCTGTTGGACCCACATGTCCTCCAAGTCCATATCATCCAATTGGGGCCAAAAATATTCGGTTATCATTGAACGGTAGCGATCCCCATTCACAGTAACGTGCCGGTCTTGATCATCACGGAAGAAGTACGGCCCAATGACTCCGCGCCGCCGCACAGAGGTCGATTTTAAAGATTTAGGCGGCCAAAACTATTTTTTTGTGTATTTTAGCTTAAGATGATATATTATAACTAAAATTAATGGACTTTGTAAAATATACTTATATTTAACACCGAAAATTGACAAAAAGAAACATATTTCAATAATAATGATATTTATTTTCAGAAATTACAAAATTATTTTCAATAGTTGGAAAAGATAATAACAAATTATAGTCATAATGATTTTAAGGAACAGGTGAAAAATAAAAAAAAAAATGTATGTTTCATATATACAGGGTGTCCTGTAAATAATGGATAGCCTTGCAACTGATTGTAGCAGGCCTTATGACCTTTCCAGAAAAAAAATATAAAAAAAATATTTTCCCAGTGTTTACTATGTTATGATGTTTCTTCCAAAAGTTGTTAACAAGTACTACTTTCCTCAAATACGTGAACGCTACGACAATGGATGAACAATTTATACTATTTTTCTATTTTTGTAATATTCAAGAATAACTGTTGCAATAGATGGGTGGTTAAATTTAATAGTAGTCATTGCATTTTTTTTATTATAATTTTTTAAAATATTTTTTTCAGTACAAACATTTATTTTCACAAAAGTTTGATTACCTCTAATAAATTAAAATTGTATGAGAACATGAATGGCCAATTGCTTAAAAAAGTTGTCTATTTAATGCACTATCCCAAATGGTATAACACATGCTTGTGTATTACCGAAATAACCAAGAAAATTTGTCAATCATCTAATAAAGCTGCTTTTAACATTTTCGCAAAATGTCTATCAAAATGTAACAATAACCTCCAAATTTAGGTTGGACAAAGATTTTCTTTTTTGATGTGTAAGGGGGTTCACTGCAAGATTTTAGGTGTTGAAAGCCCCACCATTTGGCCACCACATTGAAAAACGAATTCTAAAAATTTTTCCATGGCAAATTAATTTTATTAGCCTTAGAAAAAAAACTTTGGTACAAATTTGTAGCAAATTCAATTCTCTTCAATTTCAATTTATGTTAACATACTTTTTACCCTAAAGTTATAAATACAAAAGTTATAATAAAAATTTAAACATATGTTTTTATGTATGTATGAACGATAATATCATCAGAAAGTACCGACCGTACTTCTTCTACTTTTCTTCTTTTGGTCCTCTCACTCGAATCTTCAAAAGTCTTAGAAGGCCGTCCCGGCAAGTTTGGCTTTTTTTCTGATATTATAAAGGTTTATCCTAACCAGACCTCATTGTTCTTTCGAAAAACTGCTTCCATTCTTTGGGCTTTAGACCATTTTTGTTTCATGGGCGATTTAAAAAGTGCAAATCTTTTTTTAAAACAACTTAAACGTTCCTGCGAATCGCCACAAGAGGATAACAGCCGTTTTTCTAGGTATTTTAGTTTTTCCTGCAAATTAGGCAAATTTTGTTCTTGCATTTGATCGTAGAGGTATTTTCGGGTAACAACTTTTATACCTGAGGTACAAGGTGCACCTAAAGTCAAGAAAACTAAAGTTTATTACGTTTGAAATCAAAGTTGGTTATTTTTCGTTTTGTGACTTAATCGCCTAAAAGCTCAATAACTTTGTCATCTGCAGCTATCTGCACAAACATTTTACGTTATTACATAACTTAATATGTGTAGCAAATTATACAAAAAAAAATATTGCCCTATAGGGGGCTATAATAAAAAAAAAGACTTAGGAATATGAAAAATAAAAAAAAATTCTTTACAAAATAGACCTTACTTAGAAGTTATACGAAGGGTATAAAAACCGTTATTTATATAAAAAAAATATCAAGAAACATTGATTCGTACCTGAATTATAATAATCCATCACAAATACTTTAAAAAATTTAAATTACAACATACAATTTCAATTTAGTTCACTTTAAAAAATGAGAAATACTAAATGTGAGAGATGCACTCTGACAGATGATCAAGTTCCAACTGCTTGTCCACGTGCTAGGTGACAAGTTCGGTAATGTGGGTGGTAAATTATTGTTGCTGGCATTGTCCTCTAGCTTTCTACTTTTTTTTTATAAATTTACCGTTACTTTGAAATACTCACTTTTGGCCGGCTAATTATTGCAAATCGACGTCTGTGCGCCGGCCCATAAACCACACCAAACCGTAATTTTTTCGGGATGCAATGATGACTCATGGAGTACGTGTGGATTGCTGCCTGACCAATACCGCATATTTTGTTTATTGACAAAGCCATTCAGCCAGAAATGAGCCTCATCGCTGAAGATGATTTTTCGATGAAAATCCGAATCATTTTCAAGCTGTTGCTCAGCCCAATTCACGAATATACGACGCTTCTGGTGGTCAAGCGGCTTCAGTTCTTGCGTCAATTTAATCTTGTAAGGATGTAGGCCAAGATCTTCTCGCAAAATTCGCCACAATGACGTCACAGAGATGCCCAACGCTTGAGAACGACGCGTGAGAGACACATTTGGGCTTTCTGCAACTGAAGCCTCAGCGGCAGCAATATTCTCGACACAACGGGCTTGTTTTGTCTCACTGGCACGGGAACATTTCGTACTGTGCCTGTGGATTCAAATTTTTCCACTAGACGCGCAATTGTTGATCTGCTAGGACGATTATGACGACCATAAATTGGACGTAGCGCTCTTAACGTTGAGGCAACTGACTCCGAATTTCGGTAGTAAATTTTAATAATTTCGACTCGTTGCTGGCTAGTCTCCATCATGAAATGGCAAACCTTTTTGAAGAGAAATGTTAAAAGAGCGGCAAGAAATATGGCGTCGTTTGCTGTCCCTGTTGCTCTACTTTTGTAGCGTCCCTGTTGAAAAACCCTTTATAATAGTGGTTTACTAATGCTTAGTTTGGTCAGCTTTAGATAAAGACCCCCTCTAACCATACGGTGACGAAGGCCTTCTCCAAATCAACCAGACAGGCACCCGTACACTGCTTTTAGATTTGTTCCATTAGACATCATAGACGAGCTTAGGCGCGGCATGAATGGTGTCATGTCCCGCCTTAAAACCAAACTGATTATCCGGTATGATATTATTGTCCTCTGTCTCAAAGTTGGATATGTCATCAACTCCTGTTAACTTCATCTTCTGTAATGAATCGAAGATGAGCTGAAGCTCCACCTTCATAATAAACAGGGAACTGGCCCATTTCGCTCGGAGTTATAGCGTTTGCCAAATGATCTTCATTGAACCCGGTGAAACCGAAGTTCTCTGATCGCCATTGCGTTCTCCAGGTCATGGTTCTAGCGAATGCATGCATCTTTCTTGGTCGTTATGATAATTCCTTCTAAAATATATTTGGAATTTGTTAATTTGGGGAAACATACTCGGGTCGCTAGAATTGTTATCCCAATAAAAATTAATCGAAAACCGATAGTTCACTTTTATTAGTTGGTTGATGTTCTTGATCGACAACTTCAGCGTCCTAATCTCCAGATCGTGTGGCTCAGTGAACCGTGCGTCGGTACAAGAGTTTGAGTTTTGTCAGCAGTCCACTTTTTTGTCTGTGTAATGCGTCAATGGTTGCATTCCGGTTTCCGGTACATGTCGGTTGCATCCCGTTGTTTGTACATATTTTGATATTATTCTGTTCATTGTTCGTTTTATTGTCTCGTCAATTTGTTCTAAGTATTCGTCTATTTCGTCATTTGTCAAATTCTTGTCATTTGGTGAGGATATATATTATTCGAACTGATTCGTGCGTCCAGGAGCCAGGTGCAGGTTAGGAACATTAAAGGAGAAACCAAAATTTTTGGGCTAGCTCTTCTACAAAATATTTGCCAAAAAATTTGTGTAACGAAAATTAAGATTTTGATATTTTTTAGATATGTGCTTAATTTTTGGGTTATTCCCATCTTAGTCTATCTGTCTATTTCGTTAATGGCTGAACCGAATTTGTTGTAATTTTGCAAACTGGTAACGAAGTAACTGGAATAATATTGTACTCCAAAATTTTACTGGAATAATATTGCAGTCCAAAATTTTACAAAAATATTTTTCTTTAAATAAAAAAACAAAGACGGAACTCACTTTTTTATTATTATTATTGGTGCAGTTAACATTTTAACAAATTCAAATCTTTATACAGGGTGTCCCGCACCTGAGTAGTATTTAAGGGTTGGGTTCCTGGGTATATTCTAAGAAAAAAATTGTATGGGGGGAAAGTTGTATCTCCCCTCCCTGAGGCAGGGGGGCAGTTTCTGAAAAATTGACTTAAAATGCCAAAAAAAAACATTAAAAATCAACGAAAACACATCTTATATTGTGCTATATTTTTTTTTAAATTAATACTCCATTCTAGCATTTGGTTTTTAAATCAAGTTGTTTAAGCGAATAGTTTTTGAGAAATTAAATTTTAAAATCAAATTTGTTTAAAAAAAATTGTGATTTTTTTTTCTTAAGTCGATATTTTTCAAAATTTTACGTAATTAAGTGCTATTTTTGTGTTCAATATTCATTGCCCTCATTATTTTGTAGTCCATTACTGAAAACTAAATGTAAAAATCTATCTTAGTTTTTGAGAAATTACGAAAAAACGAAAGGTACTTTTACCAAAAAAGCCCGAAAAAAGGGTTAAATTATGGATAATTCATAAATGATTTATTTTTTTTCGAGCTTTTTTGGGAAAAGTACCTTTTGTTTTTTCGTAATTTCCCAAAAACTAAGAAAGATTTTTACATTTAGTTTTCGGTAATGGATTACAAAATAATGAGGGCAATGAATATTGAACACAAAAATAGCACTTAATTACGTACAATTTTGAAAAATATCATCAATTTTTTTAAACAAATTTCACTATGAAATTTAATTTCTCAAAAACTATTCGCTCAAACAACTTGATTTAAAAACCAAATGTAAGAATGGGGTATTAACTTCAAAAAAAAAATATAGCACAATATTAGATGTGTTTTCGTTGATTTTTAATGTTTTTTTGCCATTTTAAGTCAATTTTTCAGAAACTGCCCCCCCTGCCTCAGGGAGGGGAGATACAACTTTCCCCCATACAATTTTTTTCTTAGAATATACCCAGGAACCCAACCCTAAAATACTTCCACTCAGGTGCGGGACACCCTGTATAATATGTTTTGGATCTTGGATGTCAATGCAATGGGGGGCACCTTGTAAAAACAGTGGACACTGACACAAACACTACAAATACACAATGTTGTGCAATATTTTTATCACTTTTGCCTTGCGTGCTGCCTCTACAGAAGAAAATTGTTAGCGTGATTCAATAAACAAAAAAAAATTGTGTAAGTTTGGGAATCCGGTAAGCATGAACTAATTTTTCCAGTACTTAATTTTTCACAAGGGGGAAAACAATTGTTAGGTTTTTGGTAAAGTGTCGATCTTCAAGGGGGAAATACGAATAGCGTTCCATATTTGTTACTCATTATACAACAACAATGGTAATTTGCATGGTTTTAATTGAGCAAAAAATAAAAAATCTTTTTTACCTGCCAAAATGTTGGATATCTTAAGGTCATTTTTGTTTTAAGTAGGTTGTTTGCTGCTGTTGTTGTTGATTCTTGTCTACAAAATTATTTTTTTTTTTAATGAGGAAAAAAATAGCAAGTGAATATTGCCAAAGAAGATTATTAGGTACTTCAAGTGTAATGGCAAACAAAATTTGTACTTTAATTTTGTGTGCCCGAGCTTCAATTGCTTCCGCAACGATGAGTCCCAGTTAGTTAGTCCAGATGAACCATGAGAGTTCCTGTCAACATTAAAAGCTTATTTTAATTCAAAATAAAATCCAGTTTTAGTTTAAGAAAATTCCGACTAAAGTACCTACCTCTGTGCTTTTGTCTCATCCATAGTCGTTTTAACAAGAAAAAAAATACATTCTTATTGTACACTCCAATTGGTACTATGAAAAGACAAATTAAGATCATAAGCTATCAGCTATCTTGCATTTATGCAGTAGAAAAGTATGCCAAAGAATGATGACCTTCTCATAAAAGATTTATACAATTTCTTTCGTCTACTGGGTTATTCGGACATTTTTACGCATTTTATGCTGAGGTAATTGTTTTATTTCTAACAAGGCAACTTATACTTATTTCGTAATAGTTTACTATAGTTTACAGTTTATTGCACCACTGCATATGCGTGGCTATTTTATTTCATATTTCACACCTGGTTGTCTGAGTAATGTGTAACAACATACTTTGCTCGCAATTTCAATTTATGTAGTTCAATTCAGATTATACGAATTCACGGCTGATGAGCATTGTAATGAGGTTTAAAAAACTAAAAATATGAAATTAATGGAATCATTTTGATACTCAAATATGCATGCATGAACTGTATGTGCATATATTTGGTAAACATTTTTATGGTTTTTAAGAAAATTTAAAGAAAGAAAAAGAAAAGCAACATTATTATACAATAAAACCAAATAAAAATAAAATAAATAAACTGATTTTGCAATATTTTGTTAAAAACAAATTTCTTTATTTAGGTTGGTTATGGTATTATTTTCTGGTACTTGGTTTAAGCAAATTATTATTGTTAAGATTTTCTTGCTTCATTCAAAAAATGAACAGTACAATTAAAGCGCACGAACGATTTGGATAGCAATAAAGCATTTGATCTGAAAGTGATTTACATGCATACAGTAGTTAATGCCAGAAATAAGGATTGATTATTCTATAATAAATATTTTGTTATATGGGTGGTTCTACAAGTAATGGAAATCACAACAAAAACATAAATGTTAAAAAAAGAGCCAAGTTCTTATATGTACAAGAAACCCGTGCGTAAAAAGTCAACCAAAAAAGTAATGAAATCTAAAATATTTGCCAAGTTTTAAGTTCAGTAAGTTTAATATCAAATATCTGAACTAGAGTAATATCGAAACAACTCCTAATTATGACAGAAATTTGGTATTTAATGATTACTGGTTAAAATTTTGGTGGGTTCACTGGTCAAGTTTTCATACATTTTAAATGAGTAAGAAATTAAGAAAAAACTTGCCAAGTTAATCTACCAAATTTTAATCAGTTATCATTAAATACCAAATTTCTGTTATAATTAGGAATTTTTTCGATATTACTCTAATTCAGATATTTGATATTAAACTTAATATCAAACTTGGCATATATTTTAGATCTCATTACTTTCTTTGGTTGACTTTTTACGCACAGGTTTCTTGTACATATAAGAACTTGGCTCTTTTTTTAACATTTATGTTTTTGTTGTGATTTCACTCCTTTTTGCAAAAAGATTTTATCTTACCGCTCTTCAAAGTTTAATAATTCTACAACAACTGAAAGTGCTCTGTATAAATAATAGCAATTTTGAGAAAGTGGGTGGATGCCACACACCATGAATGGAAAATCTCAATTTTTTATTTTTAACTTTGTATGTTCTTTAAGTCATTCCGTTCTACCAATTTTAATCGTTCTACAACAATCGAAAGTGATCCATATAATTTATAAGAATTTCAAGAATGTGGGTGGATGCCACGCCCCTTGAATGAAAAATTTCAATTTTTTCTTGCTAAGTACTTCAAGACCTCTACCGACTTACCAATTTTCATCGGTCAACAACAATCGGAAGTGCTCTAAATAATTTATAAGAATTTTTAAGAATGTGGGTGGATGCCATAACCCTGAATAGAAAATTCCAATTTTTAATTTTTTTTTCTTTCTAAGTACATCAAGTCCTACCGACCTACCAATTTTCATCGTTCTACAACAATCGAAAGTGCTCCATATAATTAATAAGAATTTTTAAGAATGTGGGTGGATGCCACGCCCCCTGAATAGAAAATTGCAGATTTTCAATTTTTTCCTTTGTATGCACCACAAGGCCTACCGTTGTGCGAAATTCCAAGTTTCTACGATGTCGGGAAGTGCTCCATAATTTAGTTTAGATGATCTCTCAGTGAGTAAGTGAGTCAGTGTAATCGACTTAAATGCCACATTTTTGGTAAGTTTGACTAGCTTTCTTCTCTAAAAAACATTAACAAAAACCCAAAACTATCAATTTCGAAAAATTAATTCTCAAGAATAGACTTAAGTGCATCAGGCTTATTAACATATTTTTACTCGAAAAACAGCAGTTAAACGATTGAATATGGTTTAGGGGGTTATAAGGAATGTAAACAAAATCTATTTCCCAGAAGCGGAGTTGGAGGAGGGATTTGGGGGGTGAAAAAGAGGGGGGGAAATATATTATTGCGTTTTCCGACTAAATTTGACCCCAAAATGAAAAGTGTTAAATTGAAATGTTGTAGATCACGCAAATATCTACAACTTTTTATATATCACTTTTTAAACTAACCTCAAAATTTGCGAGATATTGGCGAAAAACCGTATTTTGTTCTGGTTTTTGTTTTTCATTTTTCCAAAAATAGTTGAATTTAAATGAAACTTTGTGAAAATATATCTTTGATAAATTGTTAAAAATTTTGGAAAATGAAAAAACTAATCACACCATGGAGTTCTACAGAAAAAATACATAAAATAGTGTTTTATTATTTGATCCGAGATAAAAGTTTAGAAATATTCATTTCAGTACATACAGTTTTAAATGAAAAACAAAAATAATAGTACAAGAGCCGACACCAAATTTTTGGAGTGGATATATAACCAGAATCTGAGTATGAAGGTTTATAGGTAGGTACATGTATTTTGAATGATATCAAATACCAAAGTTTGTCAGGTTTTTTTCTCAGCCTTTGGTGGGGATGGGGGTTCAAAACCAGCTTGGTTTCCTATTTAAATTTATAGACTAGAGACTTTTACCTTGATGATCCAATCAATAGGACCCATGATATAAGCTTTTCAAGCAAACCTTATCGGCTTTTTTTGGAGTCTTTATTTTATTTATTTTTGTTTTGTTTGAAATATTTGAAAAAAGGGGTGATAAGGTTCGCATAAAATGGTTATATCCTGAGTTTCATATATGAGACCGTCATAATTGATTATTTTATATAAAAGTTAATCTAAAAACAAAACTAACGATTCTTAAATGAACTTGGTACGATGATTTTCTGAAGTATATTTTTCATTTGAAAAAAATAATATTTTTTCCAAACAAAATTGAATATCTCAAAAACTGATCAACTGAAAAAAATTGTCCTAATTAAGGACACAACAAGATATATTTTCACAAACTTGCACTTAAATTCAACAATTTTTGGAAAAACGAAAAATAAAAACAAAAACCAGAAAAAAATACGGTTTTTCGCCAATATCTCGGAAATTTTTAGGTTACGTTAAGAAGTGATTTATGTGAAAGTTGTAGATTTTTGCGTGATCTACAACATTTCTATAGAACACTTTTCATTTTGGGGTCAACTTTAGTCGGAAAACACAATAATACAATTTCCTCCCTCTTTTTTACCCGCCAAAACCCCCGTCCAACTCCGCTTCTGGGAAATAGATTTTTTACATTCCTTATAACCCCCCATATTCAATCGTTAAACTGCTCCTAACAATTTTCTGTTTTTCGAGTAAAAATATATTAGTAAGCCTGCACTATATAAGACAAGTTTTGGATTCGTGCAGAAAAAAATCGAGATAATGATCAAACATGACATTTCGATGATAGAGATGACCAAAAAAGTGGGTGGCACAATTCTGTCTGTCGGTCTGTATGTCTGTCTGTCTGTTTCGTCTACAGCCTTAAAGGCTAGATCGAGTTTCTTCAAACTTGGTACATAGTGGTTTTCGATAATTCTACCAATACATTTTTTTATTTTTGTTTAAGCACCAAAAATAACGGTACCTGCCATACAATTTTATTTAGCAATTTTGCATAATCGTATATTTCTCAAAAATGGCTCCACAACTTTTCTTAAGAAAATTCAATAAATAAATTTTAGGAAAGGCTTCCAAAATATTTTAATATTTTTGTGTAACAAAATTTAAAAGAAACTATTTTTTGGATTTTTAAAAATGTTTCAATTTTTTTTTTTTTTGAAAATCAAATATTTCGGAAATGGCATGATCAATTTTTTTTTAAATTCTATACTTAAGAGTTTTTAGTAGTCTCCAAAATATTTTTAGAAAAACTTTTACATTTATGAAAAAATAACGGTACCTTCCATACAAAAGTTGAAAAACCGCAAAGGAAAATATTTGTTCTCAAAAACGACTCCTACGATTTTGATTAAACTTTTTCCATATATGTACTTAAATTAGTACGACCTACTACCAAAAATTATAAAATTTTAACCTAAGCAACTATTAATAGTACCTGTCATAGAACGTTTTTTTTTATTTGAATTTTCTCATTATTGGCTGAACGGACTTAGATTAATTTTTTATATACAAATTTCAGATAAAATTTAATGATGTTGCATACCAAAATGTAAAAAAGTTTCAATTTTTTTTTTGAAAATTAAATTTTCAAAAACGGGTTGACATTTTTTTTTTATTTTTTTTTTATTTGGATACAGATATAAGCTTTAGATTTGCATTCCAAAATTTGTCCATAAAAATGTTTTGAGAATTTGATATAAAAAAAATTATTTTTTTTTAAAAACCGGTACAACGATCTTAGCTTTGTTTTTTCCATACAATCATATTCAATCAAGAATTAAGATGGCATTCCTTTTTTTCACCTCAAACTGTCAAAGGAGTTGTTTTAGTTTATTTAAATATCGTATTTCATGCTTCTCTAAATGTTTCTCTCATAATTTCCATGCATTTATATACAATTTTCTTAAACCCGCAGTGCCTTGAACATAAGAGCAAGTATGTGCGACCCAGTCGTGCATTTTATTTAAATACAAAGTTTAGTTTCAAAATTATAATATTGAAGCTAACTTTTGTATGTTGTTTTGAAACCATAAAGGCTCTCCCAAACCAACGCGAAATCATTCACAATAATACAGAATATGAAAGATATACAATGCAAATGCTAAACAACAACAAATAAAATGCACGACTGGGTCGCACGTACTTGCTCTTATGTTCAAGGCACTGCGAGTTTAAGAAAATTGTATATACAAACATGGAAATTATGAGAGAAAAATGTAGAGAAGAATGAAATACGACATTTAAATTAGCTAAACCAACTCTTTTGACAGTTTGAGGTGAACAAAAAGTATGCCATCTTAATTCATGATGGAATATGATAGTATGGGAAAAAAAAATTTAAAATCGTTGGAGCGGTTTTTTTTTAAATTAATTTTTTATATATAAAATTCTTAAAACATTTTTAAGAACAAATTTTGGTATGCAGATTTAATTAATATATTTATGTGTATGTAAAAACGAAATTTGAAAAAAAATTGTCAACCAGTTTTTGAGATATCGAATTTTCAAAAAAAAAGTTTGAAACTTTCTTTAAAAATCCAAAAACTTTTTTTTTTTGAAAATTTTGATATGCAATATTATTTAATCTTATATGAAATTTTTATATAAAAAAAATCATTTAAATCCGTTAAGCTGATAACGAGAAAACTCAAAATAAAAAAATACGTTCTATGACAGGTACTACTAATGGTTGCTATGTGTAAAATTTTATAATTTTTGATGGTAGATCGTATTAATTTTAGTATATGAAAAAAGTTTAATCAAAATCGTAGGAGTCGTTTTCAAGCAAAAAAATATTTTCCTTTGCGGTTTTTTCACTTTTGTATCGAAGGTACCGTTATTTTTCATAAATGTAAAATTTGTTCTAAAAATATTTAAGAGACTAATAAAAAAGTCTTAAATATCGAGTTTCAAAAAAATCTATGATGCCGTTTTCGAAATATTTGATTTTCCAAAAAAAAATTTGAAATATTTTTTAAAAATCCAAAATATATTTTTTCAAAAATGTTGGTACATAAAACTATTACCATTTTTTGGAAGCTTCTGTATAAAAAAAATAATTGAAATCGGTCATACCATTTTGAAGAAAATCAAAAATTAAAAAAATGGTTCCTTGGGAGGTACCATTGATAACCATTTCTGAAAAATGGTTTTCCACCCAAAGAAAGCCTTTACTAAAATAAATATATTGAATTTTTTTTTAAGAAAAGTTGTCGAGCCGTTTTTGAGAAAAATACGATTTTGTAAATTTGCCAAAAAAAAAGTATGGCAGGTATACCGTTATTTTTGGTTCTAAAAAAAATGAAAAAAACGTGTCGGCAGAATCACCAAAAACCACTATGTACCAAGTTTGAAGAAAATCGATCGAGCCGTTTGGGCTGTAGACGAACAGACAGACAGACAGACAGAATTGTGCCACCCACTTTTTTGGTGTTCTCTATCATCGTAATATCATGTTTGATTGTTATCTCAATTTTTTTTTTTGCACGAATCCAAAACTTGCCTTATAGTACCTATAATCGCAAGTAAAAACTGTGTTTGCGAATTTCGCTATGATTTCGCCTTGGTTTGGGAGAGCCTTAACTCGTATAATATATTTTTTTCAGATTTTTTCTATCAAACAATAGACAGATATAAATAAAAATGTGAAGTTAATACTACTTTATCCGGCTATTGTAGATTCACAGGGGCAAGGACGTGCCGTAAGTATGAAAGCCACTTTTTGGACTTCTCTACTTTCTCAATATCGTAATGTGAAGTTAAATTTAAAACCTCGACATTTTTTTTACACGAAACCAATCATTCCCCTTTTTGCAAAATCATAAATAGTTCCATACTTTCTCAAAATACATATTTGTTGTTGATATAAACAAGGATAAACTCGTATCACACTTTTTCAAGTTATTTGTTACCTTTTTGTAGAAGTCTACATTATATTTTGTTTGTCAAGTAAATAGATAGTTATAAGAATTAGCCTTTAAGAGGGTTTTCGCAATATGTTCTAATTTATTCTAATGTTAAGTTATTTTAAAGCTCTATTAAAACAATATAAATTATTAAATTACATTTTTTTTTGCTTTCAGATTTTCTTCTGGATAGTCTTTTGAAATTTTTATATCGAAAGACATCTCCAAGGTCCAAAATACAAGATGTCGTCATCAGACCGTTCCATACCTCATCTTCGTGATATCTTCGGAATCAACAACTACTCATCATACGCAACACCAACAACAACTACAACAAACAACAATGGCATCACAACATACAACAATACCGAAGCATATGTCCATAATCCCGTCGATCTGACAAAAAAACACTCAAAGAAAAAGCGTGATAATAATAAAACCTTAACAAGTGGTGATGTCAAGACACTAGAACGGCATCTAAGTATGAAGAAAACAATTCGTAAGAAGATCATGAGAGATTTACAACAGGCTTTTGTTGAGGATCCAAATGAATTTAAAATCGAGAATACCAACCACGAACACTTAAAATCTGAGATTCGTGCGGACGCATTTCGTTTTGGTGAAAAAACAACGCGGAAATCAGATAATTTCCTTGATATGCTTCGCGGTGAAAAACCATCGAATGGAAATAACCATGACAGCTATAACAATGCCAATTCCATCCAAAGTAGAGATTATGATTTTGATAGTTCCGGCACTGGGCAGGCAAATGGAGAGAAGCAAAGCTTCTGGCGACGACTTACGATGAAGGGTAAATCAAAGCGATAGAAAAGTGAAAGAGCTATAGTATAATAGCTCTAAACGCACAAATATTAGAATTCTAAAACCCTTTCTCAAGTTTCCTCAGTTCAATGTTTTCCATTATTTTGTTGGTGATAATAATTTTTTTTTAGATAATGTGTTGATGGATCACAAGCGAACGCAAATAATTTTTTTTTAATATATTTAGTTATTATAATAAGTTTAAGGAGATTTAAAACATAGATATGCATATGTGAATAAAATTATACAATTTTTATATCTTTTGTGGAAATTACTTTTAATAACTTTAAATTTTGTGTATGAGTATCTTGATTTTGTATGATCATTAATGTTTGTTATTATTTAGGCAAAATGAATAGAATTAAGGTGAATTGTTAAGAATTTTTGTTATCAGTAAGTTTTGTACCCATAGTTTTTTTATTATTTTGTTTCGCATAGCTACATTATGTATATGAAAAATTCATATGAACTTTAAATGAAATCTTAAGATTAACAAATAATTCAATGCACCAATTTAAATCAAAGCTTATCTATGTATCGGACCAATCCTTAAATTTTGTATAAATATTGTTCATTAAGTCAGAAACTCTCCCAATACAATAATGACCCAAGTTTATTCCTTATTAGATTGGCCTAATGTATTGAATTTAAAAAAGTCGAGATTTGAATAAAGTAACTAATTTACCAATTTGCTTTAAACTACATACGAGTATAGTAGTCCAGTAAATAGAGAGGTTTTACACTACAAATGGTCGGGTAGTTCTAAATTGTTGATATGTTATATGGTATAGTTAGTAGATGAAAATTCCAAAATTCCACAATCACGCCCCCTCCGCCCCCTTCAAAATCCTGGGAAAACTACAAAAAATTGGCACTTTTTTCGTTTTTTTTCTTATAACTTCTTTCCGGTATATTTTTACGGAAAAAAGTATATTGAAACTTTGTAGACAATAAAATTTCCTACAAATATGACCTGGAAAGTATTTTTGTACAATCACTACAATCAGCGCTATGGAGCTCCCAAAAAAGGTTAAAATTTCGTATTTTGTAAGATTTTCAGTTTATTCCCTCTTTACAGCACAATAACTCCTTAACCGTCAAGCTTAGGGCAAAATTTTCATAATCAATCTTGTAGATAATTTAATTGGCTACCAATTTTATGTAACTACAGTCGACGTCCTCTAATTCGAACTCCCCCTAAGTCGAATTTCCCTCTAACAAGAATTTTTTCACCATGTTGGTTGTATACTCCTCTCAAATTTCCAAACTTATTTATTTCTCTCTAAATCAACCTTTTGCAAAACTCTTAAACTTGAAATAATTTTGATATCCCGTGAGAATTCAGTTAAGAGGGAGTCGACTGTATTTTCATTTTGTGACCAATACAATTGGTTTACACTGACTACACAATCCCACTGCTGAATTTCGATAAAAACTTTGAACTTGAAGTAACCATACCTTTCCAGATCCACCTGGGAGGATGTGGAATTTCTTAGATCAATCAATTCATTTCTACACCGACACGGATCGAAGACCGACAATGGGGTTGGTGGAGATGTATTCTCTGATTTTAGTCTCTCATTCCGTCTTCTAATCACTGTAGCGTATTCCAGGCCGAACTTCTAGCGATAAAAGAAGTATACTATCTTGTACTATCTACTACCCTGGACTCTGTCTCTTCAAACTCTAACAGCCCTTAACTGTCGATCATTTCTGTTGGAGATGCCGCAACAGTTTAATATTCACCTCTGTTGGGTGCCGGGTCATAGTGACATTCCAGGTAAATGTAAAGCTGATGAGCTCACTAGAAGTGGAGCATTACTACCCATTTTACCTGAAAAGCTAGATATTGGTATGCCCATCGCTACGTGTAAGCTTTTGCTGAAGCAAGAAGCCTTGGAGAGAACAAACATTGGAAGGGACAACATCACTACTTGTTTGGCGACAAAACAAATTTAGCCAAGCCTTGACTTAAAATGCTCCAAGTGTTTAAAATCTCTAAGCAGAGTGCACATAAACTCTATTGTAGGTGTCATAACGGGGCACTGTTTAAAAGGTAGGCACGCAACGCGGCTTGGCGTACTTTTAAATGATTTTTACAGAAGCTGTATAGACGAGGAGAAGGAAGAATCGATTCCTCACCTTCTCTGTAATTGCCCTGCTCTTTCACACAGACGTAGGCTCCACTTAGTAGGTTACTACTATAACGATCCTAGTGATCTGGCAAGCAAAGACATTTACAGTCTTGCACGCTCCGTCAGGAGCTCTAAATGGTTTCACGAGTGAGGAAGATTTTTCAAGATACATGTGGTATCACAACGGGCCAACTTTGGTCTAATGTCGTTTTCCATTGGACATTCAGAAGCCTTCCGAAGCATCCAGAAGTCTTCTGAAACCATTCCATTGGCACAAAAATCCTCTTCTGACGATTCTGAGAAGAGAATTTCGCTTCTCGATTTGAAATCAGAATCCACTCTAGAAGCACTAATACATTCAAACTCAAACGTCAAAACAAACTGCAGCGCAACTTCATATTTGTTTAACATTCCATTTTAATTAATTGTGCACTCGAAAACAAAGAATTTAATATAATTTAATAAACAAATTAAGTAAAACAAATAGAAAAACTATAATTTGTAAGTTAGGGGTAGATTCACTATTGTTTTCAATTTTACTTTTTGTGTGCCAGCAAATTTTTTTTATTTAATGATTCACCAATATAGTGACAAAACTTCAGAATTGAGTAGAAGTAACAAGCACTGTTCCATTGGATTCAGAATGAGTGTCTTCTTGAGTGAAACCAATGGAAAACGACATAAGTGTCAGTATTGATCACTGACATCCAGCTCTACCTAACCTTACCTAACCTAATACAATTGGTTTAAAGTTAAAAGTTCAAGTAAGCTCAACTTGAACTTTTAACTTTGAATTATATATTCGGTCACTCCACTTAAACAGAAGAATTTCTTTTCAAATTTTCTTCATATTCAATTACTAATACAATTGGTAAAATTATGCAAATTTTGTCCACGTTGTTTGTATACGGAGCAAGTCTTGTCTTCCATCCTACTCATTGGAATACAAATTGTAGGTAGTTATGATGAAGGACATTAAAATGAATGCCAGTAAAAGATCAAAAATTCTGAAAATGACCAATGAACTTCAAGTCGAGACGAAAAAATGCTTTTGGAAACCACTGCTTCTAATCTATGTGTGTCAAAAAAGGTTCAACACTCTTCTTACGCTCAAGACACTTCTACTCTCGGTAAGATGTAGTACCTCGTGGCTTGATGGTTAGTGCGTAGGACTGTCATGCCGAAGGTGTGGGTTCGATTCCCAGCCGTGCCACCTAAAAACAGAAATGTTTTATTCGAGGTACTGCCTCTTGCGAGGAACTGACAAATAATCCTCCAAGAGTATACTTGTCATGAAAAAGTGCTTCTCAATTTAGCCGTTCGGACTCGGCAAAAAACTGTAGGTCCCCTCCATTCCTGCCAACAAACACGCACACAGGAATGGTTGTGAGTTGTAAGTCACTAGGCCCTGGTTCTCCATGAGCTGTTGCGCCACCCAATTCATTTATTATTTATAAGATGAAAATCAGTAATGAAAACTGATACTGGGCTCTTTCGCAAGTAATACTCTATTTTTGGAGGAGAAGGCACAAACATGAGCTCAATGAGCTGTTCAAAGACAATGTAGTCCAAAAAATCAAAATACGTCGACTTGGCTAAACTAGATTGTGCGAATGGGAAACAATGCTCCAGCCATTTGATTTTCTGAATCCCAAGTTGAAGGCAATAAGGACGATCAAACCTCTGGATCAGAGGGTAAGCCATCACCAGAGTACTTGTGGTTTCGGCCCTTCATGGGTCATCTGAACAACACCCGAATTTTTATAATTTTTTCCGAAAATATTATGTTTTAAAAAAGTGGGAGCGGCAGTGGATGGAAATTAATTGCATTGGTTTTTCATCTCGTCAATTATCATGTCTATAAATTTCATCAAAACCAGTACCTACATATGTGGTTTAGGAATTTTGGGCACTACCTACAAAAAATAGAGACTAAGACACCGGGCTCAGAATATCGTCTATGTCTATCCAAGTTTTCTGATTCTTCTATGTATACTTCAATCGATTAAGGTGGTTAGACAAATCGGTAATAAAATTTCTACGGGATTCCAGTACACTACAGTGTGGTATAAAACAGACAGAAAAGAAAGTGAGTTCGTAAAAACGTTTGAATAAAAAACACTTTCTCAAAACTCACAGTATTCCAGATTGTATTGGTCACAAAATGAAAATACAGTTGACTCTCTCTAAGTCGAAATCTTCGAGTTAGAGAGAGTTAGCAAAAATTCGATTCAGAGAAAAATAAATAAGTTTGGAAATTTGACAGGAGTATACAACAAACATGGTGAAAAAATTCTTGTTAGAGGGAAATTCGACTTACGGGGAGTTCGACTTAGAGGACGTCGACTGTAGTTACATAAAATTGGTAGCCAATTAAATTATCTACAAGATTGATTATAAAATTTTGTCCTAAACTTGACGGTTAAGGAGTTATTGATGTGCTGTAAAGAGGAAATAAACAAAAAATCTTACAAAATACGAAATTTTAGCCTTTTTCGGGAGCTCCATAGCGCTGATTGTAGTGATTGTACAAAAATACTTTTCAGGTCATATTTGTAGGAAATTTTATTGTCTACAAAGTTTCAATATACTTTTTTCCGTAACAATGTACCGAAAAGAAGTTATAAGCAAAAAACTGAGAAAAGTGCCGATGTTTTGTTGTTTTTCCAGGATTTTGAAGGGGGTGGAGGGGGCGTGGTTCTGGAATTTTGGAATTTTCATCTATTAACCATACCATATAACATATCAAAAATTTAGAACTACCCGACCTTTTGTAGGGTAACCCCCCTATTTTTAGCTCTATTTACTGGACTATAGTCCAGTGCATTTACATTCTGACCCAGCAGTTTGTTACACCCCCAAATTTGTTTTTATTATTCAAAGGGAAGTTGATTGATGACCATAACCCTGATTTTTCGAACTTTTTCTATTTGGCCGCCATCTTGGATTTTTTATTTGGTTTTTATTAAATATCTTAGTTCCTAGAAGTTTTACAAAAAAGTGTACTGGACAAAAAAATTTAGAAAACAAAATTTCAAATATTTTATGTTAACAACAATTTTTTTTTTATATTTTTAATATTTAAAACGTTATAGTTATATGGGGTATAACCTCTACAGTATTTAATTTCCATTTGTTAAGCCGCAAAAGGTCTTGCCACACATGTGATAGGCGCATGGCCAAAGTAGTTGGCATCATCAAAATCATATTCGGTCAAATTGAATCCTTACGGATTGAAAACGGAAAACAAAAAGATACCCCAATACCGTTAAAGTGCGAAATACGTTAATGTTCGAATTAACTGGTTCGACTCGCTAAAGTGAGAAATTTTACTTCAATGAGCAAGTTTTCGCACTTTAACTAGTTAGTCTATGAATTATCGTACCTATACAGCTCCGTTAAAGTTCGGAATTTAGATATTAACTGGTTCTCGCGCTTTAACGATAACAAAGAATGGAATTCATGAGAGAAAAATGTTTTAAAATTAAAAACATAAAATATAAATTCGCTAAGTCAACTCCTTTAACAGTATGAGCTTAAAAAAAGGCCATCTGATTTCTTTTTTAAGTACAAAGTTCCAAAAAGTAGATCACGTCGTTTTCGGAATAAAGTCTTCAAAATAAAAATTGCAATATTTATTTAAAAATCGATGCTTCTGCATACAAAATTTATTAAAATCAGTCATGCCATTTTTAAGAAAATTGGTAATGAAAAATGGTTCTTTGGGAGATACCAATAACAATTTTTTTTAAATGGTTTTCCATTAAACCTTTCCTCTAAAAGTAGTTCATTGATTTTTTTGTTGTTGTGGAACCATATTTAAAAATATAAGGTACCCTTATTTTTGGCTCAGATTTTTTTATTTTGAAAATTAATCGAAGAAATGCTAGCGGCCAACTTAAAAAAATAATAACTTTTACTTCCGATATATTGGTTCAAAATGGAAAGTTATGCATTCGTTAACAAAATTGAAGTCGTTGTATTTAAGATCCAACTCTTTATGATATCAAATGTATTGTACACTGGGGCGTATGCTCACTTTTTATTGACAAAATTTTGTACCCTGTTACCCTGGAGCGTATACTCACTTTTTCGAGAAACATCGTCAAACAAATTTTAAATAAAATGTATGGCACATTGAATGGGAGTTTTTGTT
This sequence comes from Dasysyrphus tricinctus, assembly GCA_963921185.1. Lineage (NCBI taxonomy): Eukaryota > Metazoa > Arthropoda > Insecta > Diptera > Syrphidae > Dasysyrphus > Dasysyrphus tricinctus. The sequence goes on from OY992530.1 coordinate 107,580,020, forward strand.
GTTTGGAAGTTCTTTGTGATATCAAAGCAGCTGGAAGAAATGTTTATTACTATAGTTTTATATAAGAACATTCTTTAAAATTTATAACTACACACATGCATATGTAAATCACCTACTTCTTTTTTATATACAATTTAAAAAGTAATATCAAATTTTATTATAAAAGTTAACAAAAATTAAATATATTAAAATATATTGGTCCTTCCCAAATAAGTTAAAACAACATATTGATATCAAATTTAATTCTGAGTCAAATGTATTGTATTAAAGGTACTTAAAGATCTGTGAGCATAGATCAACCTTAAAAATAACTAAACTTGGAATTAAACTCCAGATACAACTATTTGATAGTTTATTTTACATTTGTAAATTTTTAAAATATATGCATAGATTAAGAATATTTAATTGTTTAATTTTAATATATAAATATATAAATCAATCAAATGAAATCCAAATAAATAATATTGAAAAAATAAAACATGAAAGTGAGTTCTCTTTTTTATGTTTATGCCATCGATAATTGGATATAAAGATGTACCTATTCACTGTGGTATGGCGATCAAAAAACTATGAAGTAAAGGGTCTATTAATAGAGACGATTTTTGCGCTTAAGTGTGGGCAATGCGCATGAATATTATAAGCTTGTTTCGGCTTTTGATTCTTCCCTCAAGTCTTGGTCACCAAACGAAACCCATCTAGGCTTCGATTCTTCTGGTAATAGAACTAAAAAAAAAACAAACAATATTACACCTTTTTGTATTTATGTTGATATTCTGTTTATTTATTTTTTTTTTTCATTCAGCCAATGTTTATTATCTAGTCATTAATAAACAAAAATTACACACTAGTTAATACAGTTTTTGTTTTATTTATCATCTATTTGTAATTTTGTTTTTTTTTTATTATTATTTTACTAAGGGTTGTTATGGCGTTACTATAGATCACCGTAAATATAATAATAATAATTATGTTGATTGCAAATAGAGTTTTTAGTTATAGAAAAAGTTTTTATTTGTATTTATTTATGGGTAATTATGTATATTATTAGTCTAGCATTAACAATAACAATATTAAATTAATTTGCGTTCTCTATTTTAATGAGATATTTAGTTATTTTATGTAAATAAAAATTAAATTTTAACAAATATTTTTTTTTAATTTTTTTGTTTTATTAAATTTTGTGCCTATGTATGAATTATATTACTTTGCATGGTAAGAAACAAATATCATCGTATTATTTAATATTTTGTTTGTTTATAAATTGATATTTTACGTTATTGTTTTTAAAGATTTGGTAGTGTGAATTCTGATTTAGTTTTTGATATTTTTTTGTTAGATTCGTTTGCTAGGAAAGTGTACTAGATTTATACTAATTATTTATTTTGTTTTTTTTTTTTTGTTCCTTCTTTATTAATTTTTCGTGTTTTCTATGCGATCGTATAAAATAAAAATGTTGCATACTTATAGTTATATCTAATACATTATGTATAAATATTTTTTTTTTCCTTTTATATTTTTTTTTTTGTTATGACTAGATTCTATCAAAATAAAGGAACAAAAAATGTTAAAATTATTTAACAATTTCACACTTTAAAATGCGTATGCATAGAATTTTCTTTTGCTTTTATTTTAATTTTTGTTGTGCTAAAGCTATTGTCATGTTCAAAGAAAAATCCAGGGTATCCTACTAAAAGAAGACAATATCAATGCCCATTTGTGTACACATGGGAGAAAGACAAAACTACTATGTACTAGAGGTCTGCATTGAATGTCTTGAAACCAATTCCAAGACATTAATGTTATTTCAAGCACACTGTAATATTGTACATACTGCTTGAAACTCAAATGAATAATATTTGACTACTGAATGAGTCTTGCACCCATTTCAAAACAAACACTTACTGCACTGAACTCACGAAGAACTGGTATTTAGAATATGGGTATTCATAGAAAAAGTGTATACTACACTATGAACACTGAGTACACTTGTTCCAGCCAAAGTCAAGCTTCTTAAGTGGCAAATTGGAGAGAAATGGCTGTTGCGAGATTTACCTCAGTATTTATTATTTTTTTATTTTCTTTTAACTCAATTTCTTCTTCTCTCAACGAAGCTAAAAACCAAGTAGACATTGAAATCGTTTCATTTAATCCACTCGGTGTACTCAGTGTACTCAGTGTATTTCCCTCAGTAAACATTGTACACTGTTGGCTCAAATCAAGCCACACAGCGTGCGAGAAAAAGAAAACAGTGTACTCATTTTGAAATAAGAAGATCGAATAGAATACACTAACTGCTTCTTATAGAGTGGGTACTTCACTTCACTGTATACTATGTCGAAAAATTGCAATGAATGGTGTACACTGAAGTATTGCACCCGTTGACAGGGAGCAAATGAATAGATTCATGCAGACCTCTACTATGTACCTCCTTATGTAGAAAACCAGCGTATAGTTATAGGTGTAAATGTATAAAAGAATTTCGTTCGACGTATCTTCATATCAAACCGCGAACAAACAGAATCGTGATCTGATCTGATATCTGTCCTAATGATAATTTCAAGTCGACAAGACACCATTTTCAAATCCAAAAACAAACCAAAGCAGATATACTTTCATCGTCACACGATTTAATATCAGGACAGGAGTTTTTATCATCTATAGATTTATGATTGCATCAGAGTTTGCATCGATATTGACTTTTTGAAATGACAAAAGACATAATACCATCCAAACCGAGCACGCCGCATGTTATTGTGGAGGTTTCATTTCAATTAGTCCATCTAGAAGTCAAGTGACTGTCGAGTTTAAACTCAATATACAATAGTTGTGCTTTGACTTATAATTTTATCACAATGGCGAGTCGGCAAAAAATTTTGACAATATTCTGAAACTGCGCCATTATTATATTATTGCTGATAAAACTGTTTTCAAGTCATTATGTCGAAACAGAAAAGAATTGAATTGGAAACTTTGAAAATTCGACTTTATTCCTCAAACAAGTTTCAGCTGTTAAGTCTTTATGTATGTATTTAAGAAGTGGCGATAAAACAGAATATAATAAAACCCAAGCAAATGTGTACTTAACGATTATGGCCCTAAAAGATTTATAAAAATTGGAAGCTTCGTCGATCAAGTTAAAATAATGCTGATTTAAAAAGAAAACTCTCTGCAAGGCACTTTAAAATAAGAAAACAAAGCTGCGTTATATTTAAAAAACAAAACACAATCTCAAATTTTCTTTAACATTATTAAATTCTTATTTATGTAAATATAATATAGAAATAAATAATAAAAAATATATTAAATTCACTGTCAAAAGATGTTTTAACTTAAAAAAAAAAGAAGAAAAGAATGGAGGATCTAAAGTATCTAAGCGGCAAGTACCCCCATATTTTCTTTTATCATATCCAAATTCATATGTTTTTTAGTTTTTTCTGTTTTTTTTTGTAGTACATAATATTGCACCATAATTTTATGAATGTTTAATAAATATTTAATGTCTATGATAATATAAACTAATTTTTGGTTTAAAAAATAAACTGTTGTTGCAATACAGTAAAGAAAAACTAAAACCCAACAACTAAAATTGTGTTATTTTTTCCTAACTTTTTGTTCTCTCACAAAATTTAAAATTATTTTGTGGGAAAGTCGGGCCAATAATTTACATAGTACCTATGTGTAGTACCTTCAAACAAACGATCTAACCAATTACTCAGATTATCGAGTAAGTTTTCTTCGAGCAGTATCTTCGGTTCGTATTCGCTGTTTTCGGATTCATCTGATCCACTTTCCATGCCTAAGAATGCACCAGCCTCTGGGTCGTCATTGCGACGTACTAGTTGACGGGTCATTTTCAGCATTCTCTGTTAATGACAAAAATGCAGTTTCAATAAATTATATTTATAGTACTATAGTTCTGTGTTATCCGGAAAGAATCGGACAGAGAATTAACTTAAATCTAGAAATCCCAATGAAAAAATGGCTTTTGGAGCTAGTTTACATACAAAAATATAATGCTTACCTTTGCACCACGATTCGTTTCGGGATGTTTAGCATGATACATGCAAAAATATTTTCTATGCCCATTTAGAGCAATTACCGTGCCCACACAATTGCGTGGATTTATTCTCAAGTCACGTGATTCCGAAAGAGACAAACGTAGCAGTTCCGAATACCAGCTGAGACCCTTTTCAATCAACATATGACCAAACATAAGAGTTTTACTTTTCCTGTATGGCCAAACGGCTTTATGAAAGCCCGGTATGAGTTTGGGACGTGTTTGCAAATCAGTTATCAGAATAATCGTACGACAGCCGGGCTTCAAAAGACGCACCAGTCCGTTATATTTTTCAGCTCTTAGCTCGTGAAGTTTAAGCTCCGGAACATAGGCTCCTGGCTTTTGGGATGCTGTAAGAATATATGCTGCACATATAAAAGGAAAATTGAATTTATTGACAAAAAGAAAAGACTTACTTCCGTTGCTGTTTAGCTGACCCTTGGCTTTTAGGGTTTCTTCTTCGGCCCGGACCAAATAAACCATGACATAGCCAACGGCAAACATAAATGCAATTGTTCCCAAAAGGGAGAGTGTTGCCAAGACGTGTTCCTGTTCGATATTATCAATCATGTATTCGGTAAAGTATAATAAGCGTGTCATAACTTTTCCAAGTAAACCTTGAGCATGCTCATCCAAAAGGTCCTTAAATGTTATTCAAATTAATTAATTGAATAAAAGAAGAAAACAAAATTAAGCTTTTAAGAAAAATTACCTTTACATAAGCTTCATAGCTTAGAGCTTCCGATGCACGCAAAAGACGTTGAATAGCATCGTCCAGTTTTTGTTTCGTATGATTGAGAGTGTGTTCATCAGATTCGTTTTCCTTACGTTCGATGCCTAAGCGAGTTCCACTTACCCATTCATATTTTATATGCGATGTATCGCGACGCCAAATGATAACTAATCTAAGAAGTGTATCGTCTGAAGAGCCTTTTGACATGGCATTGACGAAATCAGTTTGTTTGTCCTTAAATTAAAATTGTTGTCAGAAAGTTAAATAATACAAAACTGTAACTTGAAAGCACCTGGAAAATATAGGCAAAACGAACACGTTCGGAGCTATAACCACTTTGCAGAGCGATTTGCCTTAGAGCGTTTCGAGCATAGTTATGGGCATCTGTGTTTTCAGTAACAAGTATAACGCAGAGACGTTTTCTGGGGCGATTCCATTCTGCAGGGCAAACTCCTAAAAATTAAATTAACAAAAGTTTATGAAATGAAAGCATTTATATAAAAAAAAACATCATAAGTATACCTTCTAACATTTCTTGTGAAGATAATCGTGGCAGCGCTAAATATTGATTCGCCGAAATTATATTATTTAATGTTTGTGTCGGAATATCAGACATGGAAACACTTGCAACTGGACGGGCTGAATCTTCATTGAAAATTAGCAGGGTATCTAGGCTCGGATGAACCTTGTAACGCTCTTGTATGCCTTTGGTGTCTTTGGAGCTTAATTGTACAAAACTTAAAATACAAAAAAATAATTTAATTTGAATGAAAACATGTTTTTTTTTTAATTAGTTTACCCAAATGCAACGCGATGTCGAAATGCAAAGGCAGTGATAAGATATCTTAAGCGTGGTTGTTGTCGTGGTTCCATTACAACCGCTCGCACACGATTATCCATCCAGCCATTTAGAAAGCCATCTATTGTATCGTCCTTGATATTTTGAACCAGCTTGTATGGCACTTTCTTCCGTATAAATTCTTAAAATAAAACGAAACAAAATTATATATTTTGGGAATAATAACACGATGCTCCACGGAAGTGAAGCTTCATTCTCTATTCAGCCTAATCAATTCCAACCCGGGACCTCGTCACTGACTAACTATTAAGCACTTTTTTCGTTATCTACGTGGTACATCATCATTCAAGCTAAAATTCAAAAGAGATGCTAAAAGTGGCATAGTTGGATACACCGATGCTGACTGGGTAGCTAAGTATATTTACTCTTTCATTATAACTTTTACAACACTTTTCGAATTCACTTAAGCCGTTTGCAAGAAAATCTGAAGACAAAAAATGGGTCTATTGAATACCATTAAAAGCCATTTTCCGTAAAAGATTTTGTCAATCAAATGTAGTACAGACTAAAAAAAAATATTTTCTGGATACATTTTTTACTAAAATCGGTTGAGCTGTTAATGATAAAAATGTTTATGGAAGGAACTGTTAATAACAGTTTTTGGTAACATTTGTTTAAACAAGGTAGACCATAAGCCTACAGTAATTAAATTTTTTTTTTGTAAATTGTTAGATTCATTTTTTGACATAAACAAGAGTTGTGTTCAATGAAGAAAAACAGAATCAGAACAGAGTACAACGGCACAAGTATGTGAAAACTGTCAGAACAAGAAAGAACAGAAAAGTGCAGCTTTGTATTGACGGGATTGACCGTTGGCTGCCCAATTTCAAATTTAAAAATGTTTCAATTGTTATTTGTTTGCGTTAGTTTTTATATTCTTTTAGGTCTTTTGCTTAATGTTAAGTCCAAAAATATAAGAAAAGTACTTCTGTGATAAATTGTAGCTTATTATTATCCCAAACAAAGAAATCAGCTGGTATTTTGACATTTCTCACTCACTTGCTCCACCTCAAAAGTAGGTGCAGGAAATATTGTTCTTAAATGTTCTGAAAAACGACATGGAACACAAAGTGACAGAATGTAGAACAGTTTGGGGCAAGGTTTTTACTCATGGAACACACAATCCTGTACTTTTCTGATCTTTTCTGTAATTTTCTGTTCGGAACAGATTCATTAAACACACCTAAGTTTTCCCGTAACGATTTTTGGGGATAAATCTATTTAGTGGTTTAGGCTGCAGGTCAAGATACAGACAGACAGACAGACCACTTATTTCGTGTTTTTTTATCATCGTAATGTCAAGTTTCAAATCTTGTAATTTTTATGCTGCACAAATTCCCACAACATACTCTAGTACCTATATCGCAAGTAAAAATCTGAAAGCATTTCTCGTCAAAAGGATGTTCAAAAATGGCGCAATTAATGATATCCTTATTTTATCTACTTGTGATGATAATAAATCGATAGTAAGGACTATAGAACAAAATTGAGCCAAATGCTGAAGAATTTTAGTGAAAAAAATTAATGATTGGCGAAAAATTCATTAAATTTTGTAGTGCCTTTTCTCAAAATTTCAGTTGTTTTCTTAATTAAAATGTCGTAATTCAGGCTCCGGATGCTAACTGGTACCTTATTTTTGTGCAATAAAATATTAAAAAAACAAACAAAAGTACACGAATTTCATCTTCAGCCGTACAACTTTCATACACTTATTATATCTAGTTTTTCTTCTCATTCTAAATATTTAGGACTTTAAAACCAATGTCCATCGATATTTCCTTTTAATTTCTCTTCTATTTCGCCACTATATATTTTAATCATTGTAAGGATAGCCCAATCATTTTACGGTTGAAACCTGATGAATGCAAATCTGTTTTTGAAATATTATATGTAATAGGTAGTATGAATAAATGAAACACCTACATATTCAAAACATCGATTTTTGGTATGAATCAAATTCCTGAGCAATTGTATTTTCTCAAATTTATGCTTAACTTTTTATATCTGAATACGTGTTCTTGTTTATTCATACTACCTAATGTTTTATTAGAACAAATAAGTAACACTAACCCAATCTTATCTTATCTAATTTAACCTTAATAAAATACATAAAATTGAATTCAAAGCTAAAATGATTCAATTAGGGAGAGAGAATACATTTTGAAATTAAATTTTACATTTTCATTGAGTGTTTTGTGCGCCTATAATATTAACCATGACTGTATAGTATGTGGTCATTCAACTTACCGACAATTTTCTGAACACTATAAGCGCTCTCCCTGTAGATGTAGCTATGTCCGTTGAGAACAAGTACAAGATTTGGCACTTCATCGACGCCCACCTTGCGCAGAAGCATTTGTTCATGTGCCGCATTGATTGTGGCAAATGTAATTCCTAAATCGAAGGTGAACAAAACAAATCATAAACGCTGACGCAACAATAAATTAAAACAAAAAAACACAAACCCAATGGCTCCAGAGCATCAATCATTTTCTTAAACACCCCAACCGCTCGTATACACCGGAAACACCAATCATTATAAAACATTAATATGTGCGGCACTGTTGCGCTCTTCGGAACGATTGTCTGTTCGAAATATTTGGTTGTCACCGACAGTTTGTGGTATAAGCTGATGTCCTGGTCGAAGTGGAAACGCTGCCCGAAGAACTCTTCGAAGGGGTCGGGGGCAAAGCGACCATAGTGGCTGTAGTCATGTTGTTGCCGGAACATGTGTGAGTCTTCGTTGGTGATGCCATGCTGGTCGTAGATGCGTCTTCGGTCTGCGTCGCTAAGCAATTCATAGGCTTGTTTGATTTCCACAAACTTTTGTTCTGCTCCTGGGTCGCTGGATTTGTCTGGATGCCTGGGAGGAGACATCATCATGGGAGCTGATTTCATCTTTTTTTATGAGTTCACTTACCACTCCTTTGCTAATTGTTTATAGGCACGTCGAATCTCTGGGGTGGTGGCATGACGATTGACACCAAGAATTTTATATGGGTCACCTAGATTTGCGGTGGCTGTACAACTCGAGATGAATAATATTACGAGAAGAACAATGCCAGCAATGATGTATTTTCGTAAACCTGCTGCAGCTCCATTGTGCATTTTTTTTATTCGATTTGCTTTGGCCTTTGGATTCCCTGTGATTTATTAAATCAGTCCACTCTCCAGCGAACCAAACGATTTTCTTGTCTCTCGACTCTCCACGATTGTTGGAATTGTTTTAACTAGTTGCAAAAATTTCTATAATTTGCTAATTATGAAAATTCTTGGTTTGGAAAGATTTTTGTTTTTGATCAAGAAGTAAAATTTTTCGCAGGGTATCGATCTTTTTTCATCCACTTAAACCAACTGACAGATGACAAGTGACAAGGGATGATGAATTTTCTTTTGACAGAAATGCACCAAACCAGGGTTGGCTTATGAAAACTTTCCCGATGAATTAAAGGGTGCGTTCTTAAATAAGCAGAACTCCATTCCGCAGTCGTTTTTTTGTAAGCGCGAAGATGTGTCAGTTCGGTATACATTGCCCGATTTTTCCAGTGCGATTGTTTTTCGCGTTAAAACAAGAACAAAAACAGATCGTCATTGGAAAAATCTGCAGTTCACTGCAGAGATGTTTCGCATGTCTTGCTTCCTGTTCATGTTGTTGCTGTTCCTAAGGATGTGCAGAGTTTCGAGAGTGAACCTTTTGGCAAAATGTCTCTCTGTTTGCAGGATTTGTACCTCATCGAAATTTGGTTGATGGTTCGGTTGGACACCATGGTTTACCAGTGCTGTCTTTGCGAAGCTTTTGATATTGATGTCCTATTTATGGCCAGCAATAAACGTCCAAACGAACCATCAACCAAATTTTTATTAGGTACAAATCCTGCAAACAGGGAGACATTTTTCCTAAAGGTACACTCTCGAAACTCTGCACATCCTTACGCCCATATTATTCACTCTGGATTTAAATTGGATTAAAGTGAATTTTAAATCCAGCAACTAAATCCGGATCTATTAAATCCAGAAATTTAAATCCATGCCCATATTATTCACTCTAAACATGCCTTAAATCCAATGGATTTAAAATGCCCTTAATCCAGTTGTAAAATGTTTTTAAATCCAGATTAAAATCGTTTAATCCAAATGTCAAATTTGTGAAACGTCAAATTTGTCCCGTGACAGTAATTCTTGAGGTTAATGAAAAGTTTTTTTTTAAATCACATATTTTGATCAAATTTAATGGAGGAGAAAATTTTATGTAAACTATTAAATTGTGTTTTTATTGTCATGCATTTTTTGTTGCATGTGTACAATTTTCTTTTAGCTCTCGTCGAGCTCTCAGCGCATTATTTTGATAACATTATCAGAGCCCTTAGTACGATACAAAAAATCAACGTCGTCGTAATTGTCGGCTCAGGCCCTCTTAAACATACGAATCCATTTTTGTTGTTGTTTTTTCTCGATACTTGTTTTTATTTATCACTTTGTATACTTGAGTAAATTTGTTTCACTATGAAGGTAAGTTTCTAGGAGTGCACAAAAACAATCAGAAATTTGAAATGTCAAAAAAAGTGAATAATATGAAATTGAGCTTTAATCTGGATTTAACCACTTACGCCCATATTATTGACTCATTTAATCCAGATTAAAACTTAAATCCAGATTAAAAGTATTTTAAATCCAAACAATAAATCCAATCCCATATTATTCACTCGTTTAATCCAAACTTAAATCCAATTTTTTAAATCCAATATCGATTAATCCAGTTGGATTTAAACTGCCCTCCGGAGGTCAGTTTAAGTACTTAAATCCAGATTAAAACACAATTTCATATAATTCACTTTTTCTTGACATTTCGAGTTTCTTAAAAAATTTAAATAGTTAAATTAAAAATTGTTTTTTATAATTAAAACGGTATAAATTTGAACAAGAAGTGATGTAAAAATATTTGTAATTATTATTACTGCCTATTTTGCAATAAATGAACCTCAAATTTTTTGAACGTCAAAATCACGAATGGATTTTTTTCGTTGTGTGTAATGATGAAGGAACGTACCTGTCAAAAAGACGAAACCAACGAAAAAACGAATCGTGTAATCAGGCTCCAACATAGTGAAATAAATTAATTAAAGTAAACAAAAAGTTCCACGGGAGAAATTTGACTCTTCGCAAATTTGACATTTGGATTAAACGATCTTAATCTGGATTTAAATACATTTTACATCTGGATTAAGGGCATTTTAAATCCATTGGATTTAAGGCATGTTCAGAGTGAATTATATGGACATGGATTTAAATTTTTGGATTTAATAAATCCGGATTTAGTTGTTGGATTAAAAACTTCCTTAAATCCAATTTAAATCCAGAGTGAATAATATGGCGGTTAAACTGACCTTCGGAGGGCAGTTTAAATCCAATTGGATTAATCGGGACTGGATTTAAAAAATTGAATTTAAATTTGGATTAAATGAGTGAATAATATGGAAATGGATTTAGTTTTTGGATTTAAATTACTTTTAATCTGGATTTAAGTTTTAATCTGGATTAAACGAGTCAATAATATGGGCGTTAGGAACCACAACAACATGAACAGAAAGCAAGTCATGCAAAACATCTCTGCAGTGTACTGCTCTCTTGTAACGGCAAAGAAATTTTAAATTTTACAATAATAGACTATTGGCGTTTTTCTTTTTTGGCTCTGAGGAAAGCTCTGAGCAGAGGCTGAGCGATCAGAGCAGGGGGTCAATTCTCGATCTGTGAAACTGTGAAATGAAAACAAAGTTATCATTTCAGTTTTCACAGAGTTTTATCATTTTATCACTTCACAAACACGCGCAATGCGATTCCCGAACTAGTTATGAAAAACAGCTGTCAAAGTGAGTACTAAAAAGTACTAACATGACAAATGCTACCAATTGCTCATAGAAAAAGATGATTGTGACGTCATAGAAAGACCAAGATGGCGACTTAGGTGTATCCAATGAGCACAATTTGTTTCTGTTTATCATTTTTCTTTTCACAGGTTTTCACAGAATGAAATGATTGTGATAAACGAGTTATCATATGAAAACATTTTGGCATTTGTTTTCATTTTTTCACACTTTGAGAATCGCATTTGGTGTGAAGGCGTTATCATATTTATCACTTCACAGTTTCATAGATCGAGAATTGACCCCCAGAGCTCCGAGCAGATTATGATCAGATTCCTCAGATTTAATTATGAAACACACTTGAGCACTGAACTGTCATTTCATGTGTTTTTGGTAAATTTCGTGAAAATTCTTGCAATTTTTTTACAATTGACGGGCGACTGTCCGAGGACTTTCCAGGTAATCCATTTTAAATTATGTATCACTAAAAGAATAAGTGAAGTTGGCTTCGCTCAGCGTTTCGCTCGATTCGCTCGGTCTTTTAATCCTGAGCTAATTGAGCAAGCTCTGAGCTAGCTCTGATGGAAAAAAGAAACACACTTTTTATGCTCTGATATGTCTGAGCTAAAAAAGAAACATAGAATTTTTGTTTGACAGTTCCGTGATCTGCTCAGAGTTAAAAAAGAAAAACGCCATATGATCTTCGTTAGAAGAAGTGCTAACTTTTTTCATTTTTCAATTTATTTCAAAATTAATTTTATTTTTTAATTTATAAAGAGTTTAATGTTTTTTATATAAAAATTAACTTAAAATCACTTTTTAACTTCATACGTAAGTTTTCTTGTTTAAAATCAAATCAATTTTATTTTTTTTAATTTATTTGTACAAATTTGTTCAACTGTGTTTGTGATTCATTGTTTCAATATAGATCCCCTGAAGAAGACAGCAATCCCTGTCAAAACGTCAGGAAAGTCAATGAAAAAGCTTAGTTCCATTGCACCATAAGTGACCAAAAGATCCGAAGAGGAACCAGTTTCTTCACCATGATAATATTTTTAGCTTGGTCAAATAAAAATAATTAAAATACATACAACAGCGTAAAGTCGTCGTAAACATTGTAAACTTTTAAACTTCGTAATTCTATCACAATTTGTATGGAAAATTTGACAGATTTACGAAGTTTAAAACTTTACGATGTTTACGACGAGCTTACGCTGTTGAATGAATACCCTTAATATTTAGGTTTTGTATCAGCAAATGGGCCTTATGCTATGTTCCCACCAAAACGAAATCCGAGATTTCAGCTAAAAAATTTCGAGATTTCAAAATGGTGAAGCAGAATTTCATTGAGATTTCGTTGAAATCCAGAGTTTTTATTGAGATTTCGTTGAAATTTCTATGAAACCTTGTTCCAGTGGCTAAAAATATCAAAAGATTTCAACCGAAATCTCGGATTTCATTTTGGTGGGAACATCCCAACTAACAATTTAACTTGTATTAGGTCCGGTTTTTAAAATCTGATAAGCTATAGCTCACATAGAACTAATATAAGGCTTTCTTATATAATGCAACCATTTTCCAATATTTACTTTTGCTGATAGCCTGTTTAATGCCTTTTAAAATGAAATTGGCAAGTTATACATAAGGCTTGTATGCTTAAGTATAAAAGCCTTGTTTAATAGTGATGGACGATATATCGATAACTGTTACCAGCAACTAGTTATTCGTTGGTAACTGTTATAACCAGTTACTCGATATCAAAATTACCAGTTACCAGTAGCTATCAGACCACGTCACTAAAATCTTTAGTTAAAAGCAAATTTGGGCGTAATTCGACGTACGGAACAAAGTTTGCTCCCATAATTATGTTAACTGTCCTGTATGTCCAACCCAAGCAGCTTAGGGATGGCTATGCTATACAATAAATGTCCATTGATTGAAATTTTAATCATTGAGATTTTATTTTCTGCTAATAGATTTATATAGCCGACTAAGCTCTTTCGGGTGACATTAATAACGAAACACTAGATATTAATGACATGATGTTTTCCATCCCATATTTTTAATTATGTATATCGATGGATTGAAAAATATATTATTTTTTTAAGATTTTTGTTTGCTCTAGAAAATGCACTTTCAGGGCTTTTGCAAAGATTTAGCTACAAAATACTATATATGCACAAAATAATAGTTTGTTACCCATCTGTGAAGCTTTGAGCTGTCAAATTCCTTTGAAGGATGGCTAATGGATTAAAAATCCTCTAAAAATTCCGAAACTTTTGAGATTTTATTTTGTGCTCCGGAAAACGGCGATCTCAGGGCTTTCGACTGATATGAGCAACAAAATACTCTACATGTGTTAAGATATAGTTTGTTGCGCATCTGTCAAGCCATAAACTGTCAAATTCCATCGAAGGATGGCTACGATGTTCACGGATTAAGAAACCTCTAAAAACTCCGACATTTTTCAGATTTTATTTTGTGCTCCGGAAAAGGTCGATTTCAGGGCTTTCGGCTGATATGTGCAACAAAATACTTATCATTTGCCATAATTTAGTTTGTTACCTATCTGCCAAGCCATAAACTGTCAAATTCCATCGCAGGATGGCTACGATGTTGATGGATTAAGAAACCTCTAAAAAATCCGGAATTTTTTGAAATTTTATTTTGCGCTCCGGAAAAGGTCGATTTCAGGGCTTTCGACTGATATGTGCAACAAAATACTCATCATTTGCCATAATTTAGTTTGTTGCCTATCTGCCAAGCCATGAACTGTCAAATTCCATCACAGGATGGCTACGATATTGACGGATTAAAAAACCTCTATAAAATCCGAAATTTTTTAGATTTTATCATGTGCTCCGGAAAAGGGCGATTTCAAGGCTTTCGACTGAAATGTGCAACAAAATACTCAACATGTGCCGTAATATAGTTTTTTACGTATCTGTCAAGCCATGAACTGTCAAATTCCAACGAAGGATGGCTACGATGTTGACAGATTAAAAAACCTCTAAAAAATACAAATTTTTTTTAGATTTTCCTTTTTTGCTCCGGAATAAGGTTATTTCAGAATTATTTGGAAAAGTTTTGAACAAAATACTCTAAACACGTCAACAAGTTTATTCGATATCAAAGTTTCTAGTTACCTTTCGAAGTTATTGAAATAACCATTTAGAAATAACTCTTAAGGCTTAAAGGTTATTCAATTTTCGATATCCAAAATACTTATTAGCCTTAGTAGTTATTAAAATAACCATTGAGAAATAACTCTTAAGGCTTAAGGGTTACTCGATATCAAAAATACTTATAACCCTTAGTAGTTATTAAAATAACCATTAAGAAATAACCATTAAGCCTTAAGAGTTATTTCCTAATGGTTATTTTAATAACTACTAAGGGTAATAAGTATTTTTGATATCGAATAACCATTAAGAAATAACTCTTAAGGCTTAATGGTTATTTCTTAATGGTTATTATAATAACTACTAAGGGTAATAAGTATTTTTGATATCGAGTAACCGTTAAGCCTTAAGAGTTATTTCTTAATGGTTATTTTAATAACTACTAAGGCTAATAAGTATTTTGGATATCGAAAATTGAATAACCTTTAAGCCTTAAGAGTTATTTCTAAATGGTTATTTCAATAACTTCGAAAGGTAACTAGTAACTTTGATATCGAATAAACTTGTTGACGTGTTTAGAGTATTTTGTTCAAAACTTGTCCCATAA
The DNA here is from genome assembly GCA_963921185.1 of Dasysyrphus tricinctus. Lineage (NCBI taxonomy): Eukaryota > Metazoa > Arthropoda > Insecta > Diptera > Syrphidae > Dasysyrphus > Dasysyrphus tricinctus. The sequence goes on from OY992530.1 coordinate 107,595,259, forward strand.
ATTCTGAAATCACCTTATTCTGAAGTAAAATAGGAAAATCTAAAAAAAATTTTATATTAGAGGTTTTTTAATCTGTCAACATCGTAGCCATCCTTCGATAGAATTTGACAGTTCATGGCTTGATAGATAGGTAACAAACTAAATTATGGCAAATGATATATCATATATGGCCCTGAAATCGCCCTTTTGCGGAGCACAAAATAAAATCTCAAAAATTTCGGATTTCTTAGAGGTTTTTTAATCCGTCAACATCGTAGCCATTCTGCGATGGAATTTGACAGTTCATGGCTTGACAGATAGGTAACAAACTAAATTATGGCGGATGATGAGTATTTCGTTGCACATATCAGCCGAAAGCCCTGAAATCGACCTTTTCCGGAGCGCAAAATAAAATTTCAAAAATTTCGGATTTTTTAGAGGTTTTTTAATCCGTCAACATCGTAGCCATCCTGCGATGGAATTTGACAGTTCATGGCTTGATAGATAGGTAACACACTAAATTATGGCAAATGATGAGTATTTTGTTGCACATATCAGTCAAAAGCCCTGAAATCACCCTTTTCCGGAGCACAAAATAAAATCCCAAAAATTTCGGATTTTTTAGAGGTTTTTTAATCCGTCAACATCGTAGCCATCCTGCGATGGAATTTGACAGTTCATGGCTTGACAGATAGGTAACACACTAAATTATGGCAAATGATGAGTATTTTGTTGCATATATCAGTCAAAAGCCCTGAAATCACCCTTTTCCGGAGCACAAAATAAAATCCCAAAAATTTCGGATTTTTTAGAGGTTTTTTAATCCGTCAACATCGTAGCCATCCTGCGATGGAATTTGACAGTTCATGGCTTGACAGATAGGTAACAAACTAAATTATGGCGGATGATGAGTATTTCGTTGCACATATCAGCCGAAAGCCCTGAAATCGACCTTTTCCGGAGCGCAAAATAAAATTTCAAAAATTTCGGATTTTTTAGAGGTTTTTTAATCCGTCAACATCGTAGCCATCCTGCGATGGAATTTGACAATTCATGGCTTGACAGATAGGTAACAAACTATATTATGGCAAATGGTGAGTACTTCGTTGCACATATCTGTCGAAAGCCCTGAAATCGCCCTTTTCCGGAGCGCAAAATAAAAACTCAAAAATTTCGGATTTTTTAGAGGTTTCTTAATCCGTCAATATCGTAGCCATCCTTCGATGGAATTTGACAGTTCATGACTTGACAGATGCTCAACAAATTATATCTTGGCACATATTGAGTATTTCGTTGCACATATTAGTCGAAATCCCTGAAATCGTCCTTTTCCGGAGCACAAAATATAATCTCAAAAATTTCAATATTTTAGAAGTTTTTTAACCTGTCAACATCGAAAACATCTTTCGATGACTTTGGCAGTTCATGGCTTGAAAAATATGTAACAAACTTTATTATGGCTCATGATAAGTTTTTCATACATGGATTAAATTTTAATTACTGAAAAAATAGAATTTCATTTGTCTTGATCTAACCAACTTAAAAAAGGTAGGCTCTTTAATTCAAAATAACAGTTACTGAATAACTTCTAAGAATAACTGTTACTACAAAATAACGGTAACTGTTATAACAGTTACTCAAAAATAACCATTAAGGCCATCACTATTGTTTAAGGCCTGCCCAAGTTGGTTTTACTGAAAGTAAACAAAATAAATTCGTATACGGCTTTCTTAAATAAGCTTGCTACGCAACACACAGCAGCAAGATTTGACATTTCTCTGCAGTTGAAAGTATTCTGCAGCGGGTCTAACAAATATTCTAAAGTGTTCGTCATTCATTGGAATAGATTAAAAACAAATATATTATAAAAAAAATATAATTTATCAAAAAATAGTGGATAATTAATAAGAAGTTAATAAAATATCAATGAACTTCGATTTCAGTACCCAAAGTCGATTAACACTATGAAGCGCGCGCTCACCGATGTGTTTGTTCCTCAATTGATGTGTTTCTTAATAGAATTTGTGTTTTTTTTTAACTTTAATAAATGCATAATTATTTCTGTTTATTTTTGCAACTTCTCTCGTAAATATATTTGTTTTTAATCTAACAAAAAAATGAATGCACTTTATAATGCTTGTTCTGAACTTGTATGTGCATTGGTTTGTGTGCCTCAAATCTAGTGACAAATGGCACACGCAATCCCAAAAAAAAAATATATTTAATTTTTACTAATACCATCTAACCAAAAAATCGTTCTTAAATGGTTGTAAGGATTCCGGCATTAAATCACTTATAACTCCTATGCTTAGTTTTTCTGATTATCAATCAACAAGAATTTTGTTATACGTTATTTTGTTATATTTGTTTGGAAAAATAAAATAAAATTTCTAAAGCAAACTTATTGAAATTATTGCCTTTTTTTGTGAGCTATTTAGTTTTTTTTTTGTGAAATCTGTATCCCTCCGTGAGAGAATATATAGTTTTTATAAAATGCTATCAGCAAACTTAATCAAATTATTGTCTTCTTTGGTGAGCTATTACGTTTGGCTTGTGACAGCTGTGTACCTCCTTGAGGAAATGTATAGTTTTTATAAAACGTTTGTGGCAAACTTAATGAAATAATTGTCTCATTTCGTGAGCTATTTCGTATGGGTTGTGACAGCTGTGTACATCTACGACGAAATATATAGTTTTTATAAAATGTTAGTAGCAAACTTATTGAAATGATTATCTTCTTTAGTAAGCTACCCCACCAGTGTACACATAAAATACACCAATGAGTCGAACGTACTTGCTGTTATAATTAAGTTTTATACTTAACGAGAAAATTTATTTTCCAAATTGTGGTTTGATAGAAATAGAAGTATAAAGTGTGATCTTTAAAAATCATTCACTCTTTTTACACTCAAATACTTATGTAGCTTCACATAATAACTTAAAATTGCTTTAAAAAAAGTTTTTGTCATAAGAACGCAGAGAAACAGTAATTGTTTATGATTTATATCTACATACATAATAGTACAAAATCATTATACTCTTGTATATTTCTTCTGTCAAACCCTTCAAGAATTAATTATTTCCCTTTTTAAACTAAAAAAAAGTAAAAAATATGAAGAAAATCGTATCACATCAGTATGATTTTGGCTAGATGATTCATCTACAAATAGTTGTAGATGTTCTCTGTTATCGTATTTTTGGATTAAAATCTGGAGTGATTTTTTTTTTTAATCCAAAACGTGACCTTAACTACCTGTATATTGCTGGTAAAACTGTACAGGCACAAGTATCAACTCATTAGAATTTTTACATGCACCTTCTGAATTGCGAATCGGCGTAGTGGGTAGCGTGCTGGATATGTGATTGGAGGGATGCGAGTTCAATCCTCGGAAGTGTCATGTAAGTAAGTAACATTTTTATATATAAAATAATATTCTTATCATTTCAGAATAAAGAAAAACGCAATGTAAGCTTCCCGTAAGGAAAATAAACTGATAAAATAAAAATAGTAAAAATTAAATAAAATAATTATTACAAAGCAAGCAATTTTTTTACTAGGTACACAACTGCATTGAGTGGCTTTTATAAGGCCTAAATGTAAAATTTTTGTATGGCCTTTTCAAGGCCTTATAATACAAGCCTTATTATAACTTGTTTAGTTGAGCAATATTTTGTCTTTTTAAGACCTTTTTACAATGTAGTTGGAAAGCTATTAAATTGCATAGGACTTGTGATGAAAGGTTTTAAGGGAATCAAATAGCTTCTTCAATGTGCGCCAAAATGATTTGCATAAGGCTGATTTAAGTTTCTAGACAAGTCAGAAAATTACTTGTATTGACACTTAAACAACTTAAATTGTTAGTTGGGATAGCATTATACTATGTTCCCACCAAAATGAAATCCGAGATTTCGGTTGAAAACTTTTGATATTTCAAGGTGATGGAACAAGATTTAATGAAAATTTCAACGAAATCTTAATGAAAACCCTAGATTTCAACGAAATGAAATCCCACTCCACCAACTCAAGATCTCCAAATTTTTCAGCTGAAATCTCAGATTTCGTTTTGGTGGGAACAAGCTATTAAATACTTAAGTAGAACATAAAGCGCTTTGTGACAGTTAACGCAGAGGAAAAAGAAGAACATAAGCTTTTTAATAGCCCTATTCTCCCCATCATCACTGATACCCCAAAAGCAGCGCTGCCACCCTACTCCCTTAGCAGTAGATCTATTGCGTTTTGGGACAAATGAAAATCTACTGCGCAGCAAAACGAATCCACTCCTCTTTTGAGAATATTGAGAACTATCAATTCTCACAAGAGCTTGTGACTTGTGATTCCTCACAAGGGGGAGAATCGGGCTATAAGTAGAACATAAATGCTTAAGTTTCGTATCAGCAAACGGGTCTAAATTGCCTAACTCATTACCAGGGCCGTGCCTAGGGGTTGGTCCAATGGGGCAGTTGCCCCAGGCACCTTGCCACAAAAGGCGCCGTACCGCAAAGGGATCGCCGTTCCATGAAAGGTATGCCACCTTGCTATGTAAGCCGCCGCACCGGCTGCTGGTGCGTCGAACTCAAGTAGGTAAGATACGTAACTACAAATTTGAATTGTAAAATTATTATTGCTACCTATCATTATTGAGCAACTCAAATCGATTGGGTAAGATACGTTGACTTTATATCGAATCGATATATATCGATTTCACAAGACCGATTTTTATAATCTCGACACCAATTTTTCACTGGTTTAAAGACCGACTGATCCAAACATACAAACAAAATTTTACCGAATTTTTTAAATCATGATTTCTCAAAATGTCCAGTCATGGACGCTGTTTAGATTGGGAAGGCTGAAACCGGTCTCACGGTGGTTTCTGGACAAGAGAAGAGGGGGGTCTGGGATGTCGTGAGGCATGAAGAAAACATAAACATCCGCCAGGCCAGGAGCCACACGACGGTTCATGTTCAGCAACTATCCTCCACCAGCGCTTGTTGGAGCAAAACAGAAAAATGGTGTAACTTTTGACGATTTGGTTTCACGGTTGTATTTGTCTATTTGTTTATTTATTTTTTTAGAAAATACAAATATTAATCAGTTTTATTTTTGAGCTTTTAAATTTTCATTTTTATTTACTTTTTCCTTTCTTCAATACTTTTTGTTCCATGTATTATTAGTGCTCAGGAAGATTGCATAAAAAAAGTTTCCATATACGATTCCATAAAGAAAAAAAAAAAGGATCTAAAAGGATCTAAACGATGTTGGCAAGAACTTAAAGAATGGATGTAAACGACGCTGTCCTAACCTGCATGACAAACATAAAGAATGGATGTAAACGACGCTGTCCTAACCTGCATGACAAACATAACATATCCAATGGACCAATTTCAGTGGGGTTACAGTAGGCCCCAAATTGGTTTATCACACAGCCACATCTATTTCGCAATGAACTAATAAAGAAAAAACGTCCAGTAAAGGTCGATAAGAATGCAGCTGGTGAATTGAAAGTGATGTCGTTGCAAGAGGAACTCCGGCTTTATTAAAGAACTCAAGATATAGCCATTTTTTCGTGAGATTAACAGCAAAACAAAAAATTAACAAATAAAGTCTCCACAAAAACGCCGATAAGGTTTGCTTTAAAAGCTTAAATCGTGGGTCCTATTTAACGTATCACCAAGATAAAAGTAGGGAAAATGACAGAGCCTCATTTCCTATTTTTTAAAAGTGAATCAAGTAGTACCTCGTGGCATGATTGTTAGTTCGTAGGACTGTCATGCCGAAGGGTTCGATTCCCAGCTGGTGCCACCTAAACACATAAATGTTTTATCCGAGGTACTGCCTCTTGCGAGGAACTGACAAATCCTCCAAGAGTATACTTGTCATGAAAGAGTGGTTCTCACTTAGCCGTTCGGACTCGGCAAAAAACTGTAGGTCCCCTCCATTCCTGCCAACAACACGCATACAGGAATGGTTGAGAGTTGTAAGTCACTAGGCCCTGGTTCTCCACGAGCTGTTGCGCCACCCAAATTTTTTTTTTTTTAAGTGAATCAATGTTTTAATGAACTTACCATATAAATAGGAAACAAAGCTTTAACCCCCACCCCTACCAAAGGCTGAAAAAAAACCTGTCAGACTTTTGTATTCGATATCACTATACATGCACCTATAATAATCCCTCATACTCCGGTTATATGTAAATCGACTCCCAAAATCTGCTGTCGGCTCTGGGTCTATTACATATAATGGTATATTCAAAAGCTGGCTTTTTAAGAGCAAGTGTTGAACTTGTCAATTATTAAATAAAATGCACGACTGGGTCGCACGTACTTGCTCTTATGTTCAAGACACTGCGAGTTTAAGAAAATTGTATATACAAACATGGAAATTATGAGAGAAAAATGAAGAGAAGCATGAAGTACGACATTTAAATTAGCTAAAAACAACTCTTTTGACAGTTTGAGGTGCACAAAAAGTATGCCATCTTAATTCATGATGGAATATGATTGTATGGGAAAAAAATTTTAAAATCGTTGGAGCGGTTTTTGTTTTAATTAATTTTTTATATATAAAACATTTTTAAGAACAAATTTTGGTATGCAGATTTAAACTATATATTTATGTGTATATAAAAACAAAATTTGAAAAAAAATTGTCAACTCGTTTTTGAGATATCGAATTTTCAAAAAAAAAGTTTGAAACTTTTTTTAAAAATCCAAAAACTTTTTTTTGAAAATTTTGATATGCAATATTATTTAATCTTATCTGAAATTTGTATATAAAAAAATTCATTTAAATCCGTTAAGCCGATAACGAGAAAACTCAAAATAAAAAAATATGTTCTGACAGGTACTACTCATAGTTGCTATGTGTAAAATTTTATAATTTTTGATGGTAGATCGTACTAATTTTAGTATATGAAAAAAGTTTATTCAAAATCGTAGGAGTCGTTTCAAGCAAAAAAAAAATTTCCTTTGGAACAAATATTTTCCTTTGCGGTTTTTTTCACTTTTGTATGGAAGGTACCGTTATTTTTTCATAAATGTAAAATTTTTTCTAAAAATATTTTAGAGAGTACTAAAAAAGTCTTAAATATCGAGTTTCAAAAAAATCTATGATACCGTTTTTGAAATATTTGATTTTCCAAAAAAGATTTTGAAATATTTTTTAAATATCCAAAAAATATTTTTTCAAAAATGTTGGTACACAAAACTACTAACATTTTTTGGAAGCTTCTGCATAAAAAAATAATTGAAATCGGTCATACCATTTTGAAGAAAATCAAAATTAAAAAAATGGTTCCTTGGGAGGTACCATAAATAACCATTTTTGAAAAATGGTTTTCCACCCAAAGAAAGCCTTTACTAAAATAAATGTATTGAATTTTTTTAAGAAAAGTTGTCGAGCCGTTTTTGAGAAAAATATGATTATGTAAATTTGCCAAAAAAAAATGTATGGCAAGTACCGTTATTCTTTGTTCTAAAAAAAAAATGAAAAAAACGTGTGGGCATAATCACCAAAAACCACTATGTACCAAGTTTGAAGAAAATCGATCGAGCCGTTTAGGCTGTAGACCAGCGGTTCCCAAACTTTTCAAGCTGTGGAACCCTAAACAATGCCCAAATATATTTCGGAGCCCCAACCTGACAATAGCAAAAAATGAAAAACATGACCACATTTCAAAACCAATTTTTTATTTAGTGTGAAGAATGAATCTGTTTCATTGTTTGATTTATAATTGTTTTTAAATTAACTTCTGTGTCCGAAAGTTGTATTCGCATATCTAATCTGGGGCAGCGTATGTTGTGTAAGTATACGCTGAAAAGCCTACTTCACAGTGGTACGTTGTAACAAAAGGTAGCAAATTTAATATAGCTTCCTTGGCAAGCTCAGCAAATTCATTTTTCAATCATTCAAACCAAAGTTCGTTTAATGATACAGAATCAAATACAAATTTTGATGAGGAGGAGCTCTGCAGATCTATCAGGGACTCGTATTCCTGTATACTCAGGGTCATAGGCTTGATGGTTTTCATAAGAAATGGATTTTGTGCACACTTGATGTCAGTATTTGTATCTTGAAATTAATCCTGCATGGATCTTTCGAGACTACATATAACCAAATGGAGAGCAATTACATTGCTAAAATCTGCTCTGAGCTCAAGAATGTTTTCTTGCAAGAATTCATGTAAAACCATTGTATATCCAATCTAGAAGCTTCTGTGTCTTCTAGATTTTGAGAAAATTGCAAGTTAGTGAACTGGAAAACACTCAAAATTGTTCTTTTGTGCACATGAGATAGTCCAGTCATATTAGCTGTGTTTTTTTGCATGTCCGAATAAAATTGTGTGAAAAAAACGACAACAAAGCAAAAAAATTTACATGTTAAATACAACAACAACTATGTCCATATAGTTAGCTAAGTCCAGATAATTAACTGGAGTAACTTTTGTCCCGATAAAACGGTATTGCCAGACTACCATTGTCGTTGTGTTATCGATAATTTGTATAGAAATGTCAAATGTTTGTTGGTAAGATAGTTCAGAACAAAATGGCAGACCAAGGCAAATGTTGAAATGTCCCGATGTCGTTTTTTTCGCCAAACTCCATATGGACATACAAAAAAACGCAGCTATTATATTTTTACCATGCAAATTGTGGGGTTGTTTTGATTTGTTCACTCTTTTATAAAAACGTGTCGCAACATGGAAAAAATGCAAAAAATGATGCGAAAATGCATTTTTTGGGTGTTTTTCACTAATGGGTCGAAAACTACCAACTATTCGAAAATTACATCAAGCTACCATTGAAAGCATACACAATTTCCTATAAATTCCTATTTAAGGTTTTTTTCTGCGAAAACCCATTTAGGCTCAAGCGCTAGTCGAAAATTGATGTATTTTTACTTTTTTCGAAAATCCACTCGAAAGCTCTAAGAAATTACTTTGTGTGACAAAATTTGAATTTTTGTCTGTAACAAGAACCAAGATATACTTTTCTGATGGTCTTTAACGCGCTGAGCATAGAGTAGGTATATTATCTAGAGAACCGACTCAGGGGCTTTGCTCTCTTTCGCCCTACAAGCTGAACGGAGTAAATTGTAGCAACAAGACTGAGCATATGTTAGTAGGCCAATGCATTTCAAATGGCACCGCACCAACACATATAATCCTTATGGAAATTTCATTTCATTTCGTTTGATCAATTGCTCAGTTGGTAGGATAGGTCGTTAGATATTCAAAAAAGGAATCCGTTGAATTCAAAAACTGAAAACTAAACACATTTTTGTATGAAATTGTCTTTTTAAACCCTTTAACCACAAAAACTGTATTGAATATAGATTTTTACTTCGTGTGGCATTAGAATAAAGAAATATTTATGATGATTTATCTTAAAAGTAAAGAAAATTTATTGAAAAAGTAGAAACTCGCCCTAAGAAGTCAATGCATACGAGCCCAACCTCTGCCGCGAACTATAGCCCAATTAGCTCAAATATTTTGACAGATATGAAAGAAATAAAAAAAAGATCATTCCTTTTCCTTGTGAAATCTGAAACTGAATTTGTGAAACTATTTGTGAATTTGTTGGTGAAAATTTAGTGAATTTGTTTATAAATTATTTGTTAATTTATATATTAATAACTTGTGAGTTTATTTATAAATCATTTGTGGTTTAATAATACAAATTGAAGAACGGCACTGTTCATGTAAGTCTTTAAAATTACATTAAATTCTAATTAAGTATATTGTCTAGGCGTTTTCCCTAAGTGTCCCGCTCGTTTGTAGTCCTCGCCATAAAATATAATATTTTGGTGAAGAATAATAAATTATATGTTCATATGCACATATTTTAAGTTATTTTTGCTTTAGGCAAACGGGTGGGAGCATAACACCTGGCACAAAAAAAAAATAAATATGAGGCCAAATTAACCTAAAGAAAACGCCGGGAACATTTCACCCGCCGCGCCAGTTTAAAAGCACGTGCATTTGGCTTAGTTGGATTTCAGATTGGCTGAAGATCCAAATGGATCAACCCCACATACGTGGGTCTGAAACCCGTGTTTCATTTAAGTACACATTTAAAGAAAAATGATGAATGTATCAGAAACTTTATGTGAAATTCCTAACTCGAAGATGTAAAACGCTCTCATTTGAGAACCACTAGCTATAATTCAATAATTTAAACGCCTTTCAGTCTTAATTTAGACTACTGGTTCTCAAACCAGTTTTTAAATTAAACAAGTATTTAAAAAAAAAGTCTCGGAGAACAACTATCAAAACCTTCACAGGGAAGTTATATGAAATTCATATAACTTGAACATTAGAAATGCTGGCATTTGAAAACCACTAACTATTTTTCAATAATTTAAATGCTAATAAGTCTTAATTTAGACACCCTACGTGGTTCTCAAACCAGTTTTTAATTTAACCAATTATTTAAAAAAAAAAGTCTCGAAGAACAACTATCAAAACCTTCACAGGGAAGTTATATGAAATTCATATAACTTGAACATTAGAAATGCTGGCATTTGAAAACCACTAACTATTTTTCAATAATTTAAATGCTAATAAGTCTTAATTTAGACACCCTACGTGGTTCTCAAACCAGTTTTTAATTTAACCAATTATTTAAAAAAAAAGTCTCGAAGAACAACTATCAAAACCTTCACAGGGAAGTTATATGAAATTCATATAACTTGAACATTAGAAATGCTGGCATTTGAAAACCACTAACTATTTTTCAATAATTTAAATGCTTATAAGTCTTAATTTAGACACCCTACGTGGTTCTCAAACCAGTTTTTAATTTAACCAATTATTTAAAAAAAAAAGTCTCGAAGAACAACTATCAAAACCTTCACAGGGAAGCTACTTGCTGCTGAATTATGACAGCACTAGGTTGTTTTGAACCTGTACTAGTTGTATAAATAAATAAAAACACACGAACTTGAACATCCAAAGTTGCTCTTGACTTTCCCTCTTTAAGTTCCCTGGTTTTTTAGTGCAGTAGCAATTTTGTTATATTAAATATATTATAAATATTCGGAAGAAGTATGTATCATAAACTTTCAAAGTGCAATTGAAACAAAAAAATAACTTCAGAAATCTATATTTTGGTTGCAACATTCTTAATTTGTTTGCAGAATGAAACATTAGGTTTGTTCCTTGGATTCTTCGCACTGTTTCGGACTAAATGTCAAATTTTGACATTCTTCTCTCAGAGAGGAGAAAAACTGTCAAAATGTGTGGAACGGCTTGGGCACTAGTTTGCACTAATTCGGACTAAACGTCAAACGACATACTCGGCTAGAGTTGCCGTACATTAATCATAAATCTCAAAAAACATTTTCAAGGATAACAACTCAAAAAATAAAAGTTAATACAAATTTCAAGTTTATTAAAATAAAGAACAAAAAATATTCATAAATTGCCTTAGTTTGAAGGAAAAATTTGTGATTTTTAAATGGAGTTGTAATATGATTCATCAAAACCCCTGGCGTGGATATTAATGAAACGAACAAATTTCTGCATTTAAAACATAAGAGCACCACAAACCAAAATGGAGTTTTGTTTCATATCTTTTACAATTCATTTATGCCTACCTTTTCATCTTTCATAATTATGCTGCATCCAGTTGCTTCGCTTTATCTCTTTTAAGCAAACATTCAATGGTTTTTTGCTTTTGTCACGATGTGTGACGTCATAATCATCTCTGATTTTGTTCGGAAAATAGCAAAAAAATAAAGTAATTTGATTGCTCCTTTTAAACCAATCGTTTGATTAATAATAAAAGTTGGTTAATAAAGATTGTGACGTCACAAAACCCCAAGATGTTGAGTGTATAAAATGAGCATACTTACTTTAGCCCTGTTTTTTAGTGCATTTTTATCTTCGCTTAAAAAGTAGTGTGCTAAATACTTACCTACACGGTGGTAAATCATAATGCTTAAATCTCTTCTCTTTTTAAGAAATAATACTGAAATATACAAGAAATACTAAGTTGCCAAAAAGTACTACAAATGTGTTCTTTCTAACAGTTTTGCTAAGTGCAATAATTTTATAAATATCATTTGATTCTTTTAAAGAAAAACAAAATTAAAGAATATACACACTTATTAAAATGAAAATAAAAATAGAAATAAAAGTTGCACTTGGGTAACCCTTAATAAAGGTTTGGTTTTTTTAATTTGAATGCAACAAACGTCTAAATTACGTCAACTTGGCATATTTGACAGCTAGTACAAAACAGCCACCAGAAATTTCTCGGACCAAATCTGGTAAGGAGGGGAAATTTTATGACAGCTCTTTTTGGTCCGAAACAGTACAAACTTTCAAGTGTGGAACGACTTCGGACCAAATCTGGCGGTTTCAAACTGTTTGAAAGTCGGCATGGAACACACCTATTATAAATTTATAACTCCGCACAACACAAATGAAATGACAACCGAGAACTGTCATTTTGACTTTTAATAATTAAAAAAAAAAACAAAACGTCAGTTTGAGCTAAAGACGCCATTTTGAATTTGTATCCACAATTCACACGTATTCACGGACAGGAAATTTAAGAGAGTTTTCTCTTAATGTGCTCAGATAAAATTTGCGGGTTTTTTAGGCAAGGGGGGTACCGGTCGGTTCTCTAGATAATATACCTACTCTATGGCGCTGAGTTCGAATATGGCCTTGAAATTGTTCTATCACGTCACGTTTTTGAGATATTCAAATCTAAAAACTATAAATAATGCATTTTTTATACAAATTTGGGCATTTTTTTTCTGGAGGTAATTTTTTTCGAAAAAATGTTTATAGTCATTCTGAAGTATGAACATTTTACTTCAAAATTCTTTTTAAATCATTCAAATTTATTCGTCTTCGAGAAATCGTTGGTTTTCGTTTTACTACCTAATTCGAAAAACCCCAGAATTGACCCTTTTGAGCACGAATTGACTGGATTTTTTTAATTAGGTAGGAAGACTACTTTACTTTGATGTAATTTTCGAATAGTTGGTAGTTTTTGAGCCATTCGTGAAAAACTCCCAAGAAATGCATTTTTGCATCATTTTTTGCGTTTTTTTCCATGTTGCGTCACGAAACTTTGTTGGCAAACCTCAGATTCGGATTCAGCACCCCCGAAAACATTAAGGAAGGAAAAAATCAAAACTACCCCACAATTTGCTCGCAAAAAGCCTTTTTGAGCACAAATTAACTGGACTAAGAGCCAGAAATTAATTTTTCTTTTCAAAGCTGCCAGTTTGTCTCTCGCAAATAATACTGTAATTGATTTTTCCTGCAGAACTGTAGCAGTTTTATTAATCTTCTCGAAAATGTCTGCAAGATAAGCTAATCTCTTATTCCATTGCTCATTATGCAATACATCAAAGAGGTTTGCAGTTGAAGACATATTTTTTTCCAGTTTGAACACATTCAACTCATCACGAAGTTGAAATAACCTGGATTAAGCTTTCCCTCTGGAAAGCCATCGGATTTCAGTATGAAGGAGACGCGATTCGTACTGACTGCCCATATCTTTACACACTAATTTAAACAATCTCGATTGGAGAAGACGACTCTTCACAAAATTGACCATTTTCACAGCTTCACCGAGAACCGTTAAATCACTTGGCATTCTTTTCATAACAAGTGCATAATGATGGAAAATACAATGACTGCTGGTACTCTTAGGAGCAAAGTTTTTTTAATATTTGAAGCAACCCCTTTAACCTTTCCCACCAATGCTGCGGCTCCGCCGCTGCATATATGTATCAATATATTTTCCCCAATTAATGATGTGTTTACTCATGAAACAATTTATGACCTTGAAGATCACACTTCGATTAAAAAATATAAACTTCTAAAAAAAAATGTTGTTTAAATTTTTTTTGTGGACATTTTTAATTTTTTTTCTGTTTGTATTTTACTGTTTATACTTCAAGAAATTTGTGGAACCCTGAAAACTCTCCCGCGGAACCCTGGAACACACTTTGGGAACCGCTGCTGTAGACGAACAGACAGAATTGTGCCACCCACTTTTTTGGTGTTCTCTATCATCGTAATATCATGTTTGATTGTTATCTCGAAATTTTTTTTTTGCACGAATATAGTACCTATAATCGCAAGTAAAAAAATTAGATGGCAAAACGAGCCACACATCTCGAGATCTCGAATACAATTAACAAAAAAAAAAAACATTTTTAATGGAAGGAAGTCATCATTTTATCAAATATCATTTATCATGACTTAATTGTTCTAAAACTATTGGCAAATTATTTCTTTTTGGTGTTAAAAAATCTTAATGAATTTCATATTATTTGCCGCTGCCTTTCATGTAATTTGAGACTCAATCTTGGTACATATTTAAAGCAGTGAGTGCGAAAGTGGTGTAACCCATTTTTTGGATTAATTGTCTCTTGTTCTTACATGTGTGTTTGTTCTATTTGAATATCATTTCCAATTTCATCAAAAATTAATTACAAAAAGATTTTACAATAAAAATATTTTATTGAGGCATAAGATGTTGTTTGCCAGGTAGTTTTCTTTTCTTTTAAAAAAATCACTTTTGAGAGATATCGATCTAACTGTAAATTTCACGTTGAACCTTCTCCCAGGCGGCCATTGGTCCGTGCATTGGCCTGTACTTGACTTGACAACCATCAGGAGCCAAACGACCCTCATCACGGAGTTCCTCATAACGCTCACGGTCGTATTTGGTGAATCCCCATCTCTTTGAGACGTAGATCTGTAATAATTAAATGAGAAAAAAATTAAAAATATAAGTTGATTTTTAATATATGTAATTCTAAAGAAAAAACACAAAATATGGTTGAATAAGTGTCATACATTTTATTGAGAATGGTCTCGATGTCGGGCGAGCCACCTCACCCATAAAATATACATTTTGATCTACCTCAGAGTTCGTACATTTTGATACAACAATCAATTGAAATACCAATGTAACAACTAAGGGTAAATAAATTGATTTAATTATGGAGAATCAAGTATTATAATTAAACTTAAGTTTGGTAATTATAAAGAGTTGGAACATGAAACATCAAAAATAACTAAATCTAATGCCAAAAAATGCTTATCGACAACCCTAAAACGAGCTTAATAAAAAAACGTGTACTTTATTTTTCTTCGAAAGATTTTCAGATGCATTCTAATTTTTACGGGAACAGAAGCCTGATGATCATTTTTTAGAAAGCCCCTCGTTTTTTTTTCTCAAAAAATAGAGAGAGTGAGAGCAAACAATGTGATATATGTTATTTTCTGCTCGAGAAAATTCCGGGCACTGAAATCCACGGTTCAATGATGTCATTTTGAGAGTAAAAGAATAAAATGAAAAATTACGCATAACGTAATAAAACTGTAAATTTGTGTGAATTTTCTGTGCAATTAAATCAAGGATTGGATCTATTTATTTGTTTCAGATTTCTTAGTCAGGAGTCAGAAACCGGAACAAGCTGAATACATAAACATAATAAATAATAGAGTACTTTACTGTCGTACATTTTATTGAGCATGATCTCGATGTCAGGCGAGCCACCTCACCCATAAAATATACATTTTGATCTACCTCAGTTTGTACACTTTGATACAACAATCAATTGAAATACCTATGTAACAACTAATGGTAAATAAATTAATTAAATTATGAAGAATCAGGTAACATGAAAATTCAACAATAACAACCAAAACTAACGCCAAAAAAGGCTTATCGAAAACCCTAAACGAGCCTAATAAAAACACGTTTACAATATTTTTCTTCGAAAGAATTTCGAGTGCATCTTAATTTTTACGAGCGCAGGTAACCTGATGATATTTTTTTTTAGAAAGTCCTTGTAATAAAAAAAATCGCCGTTTTCAAAAAGAGATGTGATTATCTATCCGAAAAAATTCCGGGCACAGAAATTCTCAGTTCAATGAAATATCATTTAGAGAGTAAAAGAATAAAATGAAAAAATGTTGTCCTAGAGTCATTCGCATTTCGTAATAAAACTGTAAATTTGTGTGAAATTTCTGTGCATTAAAATCAAGGATTGGATCTATTGTCTTCAGAAACCTGAACAAGCTACTTTTTGTCAATACATAATAATAAATAATAAAATTTTTGACTGTCGTACATTTTATTGAGTATGGTCTCGATGTCGGGCGAGCCACCTCACCCATAAAATATACATTTTGATCTTCCTCAGTTCTTCAATTTAGATGCAACAATCTGTTGAATACCAATGTTTAAAGAACTAAGGGTAAGTAAATCAGCCATCACAGAACCCATCGCAGTAGATTTGTAATATTAAACTTCAAAACAAAAAAAATTAGTATACCTCCCACTCAAGCAGACAAATTTCTACTAGACTTGTGGCATTAGCAGAAATATTTCTCCTGGGGACTTGTGGTACCACTTTTCAGTAACTCCAAACATCGTAGCAATATTTCTGCAACGGCGGGAGCTATGATACTTTTTTGTGATGGTAATTATATTATTGCCTCTAGTAAGTTTACTACAGGTAAGTTTGTATTTGATTGTCATACATTTTATTGAGTATGGTCTCGATGTCGGGAGAGCCACCTCACCCATAAAACATATATTCTTTCTTCCCAAATTCAAATTGATTACAGAAATTTGTTCATGCACCAATAAAAAAAAAAAGATTATTGGGGTATTTAAAAATTTTTTCTTAAAACCTACAATTTCAAATCTAGGAGCTTTTCAATAATTGTTTAATCACGATTTATAAATTGCTTTTTATTTATTATGTATATTACTAGATTCTCAGATATAGTTTAAACGGGCCATACACGTTGAGACAGAAGCAAGGTTCGTAGAGAATTTAAATGGTAAATAAAAACCGAACTTTGAGAACGTCCCTACGACCGCCTCAACGTGAATGGCCCTCTTTTAAGGAGACATTCATGCTGAGAAGTAGAGATTTTAAACAAACCTTCGCATGGAGGAGGCCCATTCGCAATATAACCTGTTAATTTTATGGGAAGTGCAACAGTTAACATGAAAGTCCCCCTTAACTTTATTCTACTTTCGAATCGTTTCGTATTTTTTTTTTGATGAGCCCTGCCAACTTTTTACCAAGAAATCAGCTATTCATTTAGTTTGTTCGATTTCTCTTTATTGTAGCAATCTAAAACTACAGATTTGTGAATCTTAAACAGGATTGAACCAAATGCAGAGACACAAGCTATTGTGGTACGAAGTTTACGAGTTGATGTAATCCAGCTTATTTAAGAAAAGTAGAAAGTAATCGAATGCGCCGTGTTTTCGTGAGTTATAAAAAGGATAAATAAGTTTTTCCTTTAAACAAAACGACGCAGAACCATCGAATTTGGTATGTTTTTTCGTGTGAATTCCGTAGTTTCAAATCAATCTTGTTGTTGTTGTTGCACATTGTGCTAACGTCTCTTTATATTCCTCGATAGTACAGTGATCAGTATCTCCATCATTACTTCAGCAACAAAATAAAATCTTCGATAGAATTGTGGTCAGTTTCCCAAAATAGTTAATTTGTGCGTAGAACATTTATAGCAAATTATGCATTCGTAAACAAAATTGGACTCGAGATATGTAGTAAACCTTGCATTTCAATTAAAAGAAGATGAAAAATTGGGCCCTTTGAAAAAGCGACTAACCATTATGTTTTAACCGAAGATTATATCAATTTTTGTAAAAAAAAAATTGGTTTTTATCATACAACCAACCATTAAGGTATATCTAAATTTTCATAAGAAACTAATTCAGTTTTTTTCTATATCAGCGATGCTAAAAACAAAAACGCAATACATATTAAGAAAACTTAAATTGACCTTAGCATCATACTTAAATATTGAAGTTTAAATCATCCGTCGAGTGAGTTTAAATTTGGATCAGTTGCCGATTTTTTTTTTTTTTTTAACTAAAAATTTCCTGACAATTTGACATAAAAGATGTGTTTGATTTGTTTTTTTAAAGATCTGCCACTAAAAAAAAACGAAGTAATTTAGTTTAAGGTTAGAAAAACTGGGCATTAATGTTAAGTCAATTTTTCACAAAAAAGCCACGCGGCTTTATAGCGTTTCTCAAAAATGTTTCTTTTTGTTCTCGAAAGGAAACATTGCTCTTTGAATTCCTCGATAGTATTGTGGTCAGTATACCTGGTGCGTTTAAATGCAGCTTTTTGTTGGGAATTTATTTTATTTGTATCGATAGTTGTAGTATCTAGGGTTCTGAATATACAAAAGAGATGTCCAAACATTAGCAATAAGTCTAATGTCTAGGTTGACTACGTCATTAATTTATAAAATTGAGAAACAACCACAAATTGTTTTATTGTTACTTTGCAGCTTTTAATTGTTTCTGTAGAAAAACTAACCAATGTTAACCGATATCTCGCAATAATTTCAAATGCAGCCTATTTCATTGGTCAATTTAATGTTATGCTACATTTCCACCTAACGCTAATCTGAGATTTAATAAGATTTACCTCAAATCTTGAAGATTTACCATACAAATGTATTTCGTTAATCTTGGGGATTAGAAATTAATCTTATTTAATTTTCCTAGCACAAATAGTTTTACAAATCGAACTAACCTATTTTAACATGGTGCTGAACGATTCATTCGAGACTCGATTCAGTTCTTCATTGTTTGACACGAATAAAACATTCTGTCTCTTTCGCACTTCATAAGAAAAATTAAAGCGCCATTTGCATTTTTGAAAGTGTTATCAGATTTAATCTTTTTTAAATCTTTTTGTGCGGTGGAAACACCAAAAAGATTTATTTAATCTAAACTGAGATAAACCTTAGGGGGAAATGTAGCATTAAAGTGACTTTAACTACTAGGTGTTTTTCGCCCAGTTACGACAATAAACTCACTTGAACTTTAAATAAAATAAAATATTATATTCAATCTCTACACTAACAGAAGTACATAGTTTAAATTCTAATTTTCTTCATCTTCGTCATACAAGTCGTTTCAATAGAGTTTACGCAAAAATGTAACCCTGCTTTAGTTCCAGAGTTAGCGATATGAACCAAAAATACCATGTTATGATTTAATGTTTTTTTTCAGAACATTATTGAATCAATTCTCAATAATTTTAAGCTTCAACTCTTCAAGTTTGTGCCTAATGGTTAAGATGTCTCTTAGTTCTACCCCAATTTCCGTTGTATATTCCTCGATAGTATTGTGGTCAGTATCACCGCCTATTTTCTAAACTCTTGCCAGTTCAGGTTGGCCTTTGAGTATGTATTCAATTAAAATGATCAATTATATTCTCAATATTTTTCATTTAAATTCTATAATTTAATTTTTTCGCAACAATATTTAAGTTTCACCAATAAATGCACTGCACAACTCATAAACAACAGAAAAATGTTTTGTGTTTTAACATAGGCCTCATTTTGTTAAAACGTTTTGCCCAACCATTTAAAATCTTTATGGCAACAGCAATTACCTTTTGGTTGTTACTTTTTTTCTGCATTGACATTTGACTTGCGAAGAATATTTTGGAATAGTTTGCAACAAAGGAATTCACATAAAGAGAGGTTGATAAACCAATTTGTTTCGCATCCTTTTGTTAAAAATGTTTTGCTTTGATGTACCTTTATTAATTTTCAAAAAGACACAGATAAGACAACTGAAACAATTGAGTAATGGTAAAATCTAAAATAGAACTGGAAAGGCGGCTTTTTTTATTAGTTGTTCTTTTATTGGGGTACTGTTATTTTTTTCCAAAGAAAACTAGTTTTATCAATAATAACGATTTGCGGATTGTAACATAAGCATATTTCAGGAATAACCTTCTAAAAAGTAGAACACGAAGGCAACTAACATTTAAATCTGCTATTCTTCTGTATAAATGTTATAGTGATGCTACACTTTAATTATTATTCAACGTTACTCTTCGGCACGAATTCAGATGTGAAGATGAGACTTCAATGACTTTAGAACAGGGGAATGAGTTATGTATCTTGAAGCTGGGTATTTACACTCCGACTCGAATGTTTAAATTGGATGAATGTCAAACAGAGGCTGATCTATGATGGAATGATTTTTGTTCTCAAGATGCGTAATGGTATACTCCCGGAATATTTATCTGATGAAATATTGGAAGTGTCTGAGATTCAACCATTTAATTTGCGAAGCTGCTCCAACCTACGACCGGAAATATATCGGCTTAGAAGTACACAAGGGACAATCTTACATGATGGTATTATTAATTTAAATAACCTACCTAGAGATGTCAAGAGTGAAACCAGAATACATCGATTCATGGAAAAACAAAGTGCTTTCATTTAAAATAATGTCGTGTAGTCAAAATATAATATTAAAAATACTAAGTACTATCAGATAATAATATGTTACCGTCTATTTAAAAGTTTTACTAACTAATAAAAAAGTTTCTAAAATTATTTTTTAGCTAGGTACTATTATAGAGCCCAATCTTGACGTTAAGATGGGTACTCTTGGCCAAGGCCCAGATGGTATGCAGAAACTCATATTAGATAAGATAAAAGGGAACATGAAGTAATTAATTTTCAGAAAATCGAAATAAAAAAATCAGAAGCAATTTTAAATTTCCAAAAACTACGAATTTCTACAAAAAATTTTTATGTGAACTTTCAAATAACTTTGGGCTAAAATCACAACAATTCACGTAAAAGCCAGTTTTTGAAGTCAGTCACTTCTAAGTTTTCTTATATGATAGGGGAAAAAAATTTCAATAAATATGTTTAAGAATATGCAATATTGTCATTTTGTTTGACACGTAATGATCCCTTCAAAAGATCAGTTTATTTTGCTTTTATGCATAGAGAAAGGAATATAATAATGTTATTATTCTTTCAAACCGAATATTTTTCCTTCATATATTCGCTTTGAGTTCCATAATCAGGCTCACTTTTATTTTGCAATTGGTTAGTCCTAACCCAGAGTGCGAGCAAGTGATTTGATAATATTGTACCGGCAGTTTAAAGAAGGGAACAAGCACCGTCAAGTAATTGAGCAAATATTTCACAATTGCACTAATTATTCTGTCTATATCTGGTAAGATGACCCAAACATTGAATAAAAAAAACTTATGCCAGAAGTTTCGTTTCGCTCGTGTCCTCAAGGCAAAG
This sequence comes from Dasysyrphus tricinctus, assembly GCA_963921185.1. Taxonomy (NCBI): domain Eukaryota; kingdom Metazoa; phylum Arthropoda; class Insecta; order Diptera; family Syrphidae; genus Dasysyrphus; species Dasysyrphus tricinctus. Next base: position 107,616,342 of record OY992530.1, read on the forward strand.
CGCAGAACTATTATAACGTACAACTTCAGAAGATATTTATCTGAACTCGCGAATTGCATTAAAACAACATACAGATTATTATTAAATGTCCTATTTTTGTGAATTGAAGGTGATGTGTTCAAATTGTGTACATGCACTAGGGGTAGGGCAGACTTCACATGAAGAGAATGAATAATTCTAGTTTTGTGAACTTTATTCAACCAAGTTATTTTTTCATCACGCTTGAAGAGCGAACTGGTGAAGGGTTGTGTTAAAAACAATCATACTCAACTATTATTCGATCATTTTCCTACTGTCCTACATTTTCATGTTTTATGTGATCATTTTAAGCACTTTTATTTCCTTTTTTATAAAATGTAATTTAATTTGCTTTCAAGCCTACTTTAATTTAAATAAAATTTGAAATTTAACATACCTTTTGCCTTCCTGGGAACTTAAACTTGGCACGACGCAAAGCCTCGATAACCTGTGCCTTGTAACGATCGCTAGAACGCACAGACATAATTGGCTGTCCAATGTGGACACGAGCAACAGTACCCTGTGGTTTACCAAAAGCACCTCTCATTCCAGTTTGAAGCCTGCAAAGAGGAAACAAAGAAACATACTTTTAGCACATTTGACGAACACGAAAAACTTTAAAGTACAAATTCTTAACTTCAGTACGAATGTCAAAAAAATGTAATCATCGAAATGAATCATAACCCAGTGCTCGAGGCTATTTCATCATAGAAAAGTAATTTTCTAAAGCAATAGTAACTGCAAACGACAACTCACCTATCAGCTCCAGCGCACGACAACATCTTGTTGATGCGAATAACGTGGAATGGATGGAGACGCATACGGATGTGGAATTGATCCTTACCGCAGTGCTTTACGAGGTATTTGTTGCAGCAAATACGTCCAGCCTCAAGAGCTTCACTACTTAGCTGTTCATATTCGTCAGAGACCAAATGCACACATAGCGGGAAGTCCTCTACGGTAGCCTTCTTCCTGCCCAAATCGAAGATACGGATCTTGGAGTCTGGAACACCACGACAGAACCGTGACTTGGGGTAAGGCTTGTTCTTACAATAACGATAACTGCAGAAAAGAAATCTTTTTAGAAAATATTTCAAGTGCGGTCGGTGAAATCCGAAGCTTCGTGTTTTCAAATAATTTACTTACCATCTTGCGGGACGGCGACCCATCTTTGGATCTGAAATCACGAAAAAATTTTCACTTAATAACTTGATTTACAAAAAGTTTAAAGTTGAATATTTTTATTGCAAACATTTCTAACACAGAGAACATATATTAAATGATGGATGTTTGCGGATAAAATAAACTAAACGTACCTTCTATTCGATGGCCTACAAGAAAAAGAACGGAGTGAAACGATGACAGCCGGAAGCTGTCGCTGTCCGAATGGTTTTAGCGCCTTTAGTACCCATTGCGGTGAGATTCTGAAGTTTTACTGATAGAGTGCGTTCAGAAAATTAGTATGAAAATTATCACAAGGGCGAGTATCCACTTAAGAAATAAGGTTGTGTTCACCACATACATTGTCCCTGATCACACGTGAAGAAATTCAAGCATTTTCTGCGATTTGTGATGGTGAGTGGGGTAACTTGCAGAAGAGGGAGGGGGATGAAATATTTTAAAATATTTGAAAACATTCGGTGTAGGAAATTGACGTTCTTTTTGTGTTGCTTTTTCTATCTAATCCAACCAATCAAATCGTGTCTTTCATTATGAAAATACGAAAAACACAAAGAGGAAAACAAAATCTGCAGAATAATTTTCTTCACATTTGAATAGCCCTGTTTTTTAGTGCACTTTTATCTTCGCTTATGCTATGTTCCCACCAAAACGAAATCTGAGATTTCAGCTAAAAAATTTCGAGATTTCAAATTGGTGGAGCAGAATTTCATTGAGATTTCGTTGAAATCCCAAGTTTTTATTGCGATTTCGTTGAAATTTCTTTGAAACCTTGTTCCAGCGGCTCAAAAAATCAAAAGTTTTGAACCAAAATCTCGCATTTCATTTTGGTGGGAACATAGCATTATACTGCGTTTTCATTAGAGCAAATGAGGTAATTTCGTTGAAAATTTCCAAATTAGATCCGAAATTACCTCATTTCCCATACAAAATCACATTTCGAAATGAGATGATTTCAACCAAATTTGCACGAAATAAGGTTGAAAATTAGATGAAAACAAATCAAACACATCTTGCTAAAATGCTATTGTGAACTAACGCAGAACTATCCTTCAAAATGTCAAAGTAAAAGCAAACAAAATGTGCAAACAATTTTTTTTTCAAGGTGAACATAAAGAAGAAGGTAAATACATTAAACAGTTTTTAGTATTTTGATATTTTTGTTTGCTATTTTTGCAGCCAAGACCTCTTCACCTTACATCTAACGAAGGCACTAGCGAGCTCTGATTCCCTTTCCGGTGTACGGAAAAAAAAAATAAATAGTTTTGTGTACCAAAATTTTTGAAAAAAATATTTTTTGGATTTTTAAAAAATACACAAGTGAATCCGATAAGTGTGTTCATTAGCTGTAGCACAATGCTTCCTTCGAAATAATCGGGATAATGCCAGTGAAAATATTCTGGGCAAATCAAGTGCAGCATGGATTGCCAGAAACTCAAGCCACGTTTTCCAAACCAGTAAGAGATTCTTAAAGAAAATGCTTCGATATCGGTGAAATCACGAGCTCCAGCATTGGAATTTGTTTGAATTTGATTCCATTGGAATCTCATCGAATTCATGCAATTTGTGCAGAAGTGCCCCCATATTGTAACTCTCATATAGGATGTGTATAGTGTAATTTTTTAATGAAAAATATAATGATTAGAAAAACAATTGTTGATTCAAGAACTAATCACTATTTTTACTTTAGGTGCGTTTTATTGGTATTTATAGCTAGCGCAGTAATGCAAGTACCAATAAAACGCTATACTCACTTTTATACTCAATCCAATGCCAGCGCTATCCAAGATTTAACTTAACGAAACTTTATCTCAACTTTTATATCCACTTTTTTACTGACTTATTTATCGACACTTTTGGGTTTGTTGTTGTTTACCAAGGGAAATTTTACTGTGCTAGCTATAACTTTTTCCAATAAAACACGCCTTTTATTAATTTTGAGAAAACTCAATCCTAATTGAAACGCTGGATGGCACTTTATTCTAGGTATCACATATTCACATCACAGAAAATACAAGTTCGAAAGAATCCCTTTGAACTTGTAGCAACTGTTATGTTCCCCTTCGTGCGCTCCTATGTATGTACGCATCGCCAACGAAAGAATCTTCTTCCTCAGCCTTCGTTCATCCTCCCAACTAACAATTTTGAACCTATAATCATCCAAAGAAACTTCCCATAATCATCTCTTGCAATCATATAAGCATTATATAATAGTCCATAGAATTGAAAGGGCGCACTTTTTAAGCTCCTATTGGACCCTTATGGACTAAATTCAGTTGCCCCGGAGAGCACTTACTGGACTCAATTTAGAGGTCTTATAGAAGAAGGTGGAAAAAAAAATATTTCACAATTGATTTATTTATATTTTAATTTTATTTTATTAATTTTCTGATATTTTATTTGAAAGTTTTTATCTGAAATACAATCTAAGAATTTATTAGATATTATTTAAGTTATAAAAATTACAAAGTTCCTGTGAGATTCGAACCATGGTCCTCTCGCACTGAAAGTCCACCACGCTAACCGCTCGGCCATGGAAGAATATAATTACCATGAAAAAAAACGTATTCACTTTCTCCACACTGCTGGTTTGTGTCTATACTCTTTAGCATACCAGAAGTGGTTTGTGTTTTTACTAGTACAGCAGAAATGGTTTGTGCCTGAACTTAGCAAGTAACAGAAACTAACATAGAGATTGTATAATAATTTTACAGGATGACTATAGAACAAAAGCTCCGTCGTCATTTCATAAAAGCAATATAGAGAGATTATAGAAACATTGGTATATCGCTTCTATCAACCTGATAAAATTTGCACCAGAAAATATTCAAGGAAGCAGTAATACTCCAATAAGGTATTTACTTCACGTCAGAGGGTAATAGGCGCGCTATAGAAACAAATAACACTATAATGTCTGAAATGCGAAGCAATTTTGTTAGTTGGGCTTGTATGATAGCTTGGACATGTTGACCATCAACTGATGAACATTATTCCATCCAAGCTTATTCACACTAGGGATTTTCGGCAATCATTTGTGGTGGACAAATCATAAATCAATACCTGCAAGTTGAATAAAAATAATTGTAGGGAGGTATTGATTTGATAAGAATTTCTGTAGAATATTCCATTGGGCATTTGTACCACATATATTTGATTTTTGTTTAAAATTTTCCAATTTTCGACTTGAATATTTACTATTTTTTTCAAATGTCAACAATACTGTCAAGCCAAATTCATAATTTTGACCAGGGTTGACAAAATAAATTACCAAATTTAGATGAAAACACTTTTTTCATAATTTGCGAAATTACCTCATTTTGACTCTAATGAAAACGTAGTATTAGAAAAAAGTAGCATGTAAATTACAACAACAAACTGGTATCCCAAGGGGCACGCTAAGTTTTTGATAAGTTGTGGTGACTTCTGAGTAACATAGTGACGGTCGCATTTGTTAAGAAAGAACTAGTCACAGGAACACCACTGTAACCAAAAAAGCGCAGGGGTGGTCCTATTGTGCAACTAAATTCAAGTTACTTTGTAGTTACACGTAACACTTGTGTAATCAATGTAAATCGTTCAAAATTAGTTTCTTTATACTGGATTGCAACAAGTTTGAAAGGTTTCAGTCAAGTTCTTATTGACTTAATAGCAACAGATCAATTTGTCTTAGGGGAGTTTATGAACACTAAACTGAAACCAATATAAACTACATAACTAGTTTCAAATAAATATTTTTCAGTTTCAGAAATGTATTTCTTATTTAAATATGTAACTAAAAATGCAGGCAGACATTTGTGATGTGACAACTGTTTTTTTCCTCTTTTATCAATTAATTGAAATAGGTTATATTAAATAATTAATTTTCAAGGTTGTAAGTATTTAATTTTCACTACGCTCGCAGTTGAATCAACTAATATTCATTGCTACCCCCTTCAAAACTTGCGCGCTCGTAAAATTGATTGAATTTAAAGTTTTTTTGTTAAAAAATTAGTGCCCTTCTATTTTTTAAAAGATTTTTTTTGTGGAAATTATTATCAAATATTAAAATATTATTACATTTTATAAATTCTGAAAGTGAAAAATCATGGTTTGAATATATTAAATTAAAAAAAAACAATTATAAACACCTAATTTCTTGTTTTTTTAAGACAGAAACATTTATTTCAGAAAAAAAATATGGCTGATAGAAAGTTTCCTTTCTAACTATAACCCCATAGCAACTGATCTTTTAATTCAGTTCAGGGTCGGATTTAGTGGAATGGTTCACATGAGTGAAATTCAGGATACTGATGTCAATGACGACAGCAGATAATATCATTATTAATGCATTTTTGACACGAAATAATCATTTTTGTTCCAGGACTAATGATTGTCAATAGTGTAAATTTAAGCCTAATTAGCCATGTTTTTAAGCGCATTTCTATCTTCGCTTGAAAAAAGCGAAGATAAAAATGCACTTAAAGGAAAGGCTTTTATCTGCTGGGGTGCCCAAAGGAAGCAAGATAAGAAATGATTGAGATGCTTCCGTCATTTTGCCGAGATATATGAAAGTGTACAGAAATTTAAAATCGTTAAATTAGTGAAAAACCTTACTAAACTAAATAAAAGGGTGAAATTAGTGTAAATATAGTGAATAGGTATGTTACATGCAATACTTTATTTGAAAAATATATATAAAAGAACATGCAATGCTGCATTAAATCCTGTAAACACGCCTATAATACGGTGTAAAAATTTTTCATTTCACAGGTAAGTTTTGTCTCATAATTTTCATAAGGTTATACGATGTGATGGTTTTTAGGTAAATAAATTATCGTAGAATACTTTTAAACTATTGAACACTTCTTGGCGAAGATACAAAACCGACAAGATAGAAAGGGGCAACAGCAGAAAGACATCTAAAAATATTTTATTTAAAACGTTGAAAAAACTTTGCATTATGGTTGCTAAATGGATTTGAACGCCTTGCCATCACCAACAAAAACTAATTCGTCCCTGTGCAAAAATTTTTCATCAATCTCTATTTCTTTTTTTTTCCTTACTGCCTCACTCACCCTCGTTCTTTTTCTTTGCCTACAATGATCCTAATGAAACTAATATAAAATTTAGTTCTAAAGAAGTTTCAGAAACTTCTTTGAAACATTTACGAACACAACATTAATAGAGCGTTCTTTTTCTTAACAAATCTTAGCTATTTTTAATTTGTCATACAAAAAACCTGTTGTTCACTTAAAATATTTTTTCTTTGTTATTAAGAGTTGTGTATCTGCATTATTTGTATCGTTGCAAATGATTCGCTATGATTTCGAGTTGGTTTAGGAAAAAGTTAAGTACTCAAATATTCATACAATTAGTACTTAAATATTCATATAATTAACAAATCAAATTCCCCTTATCAATATTTTTGTAAGAAATTGAATCATTAAGCCTACTAATACCTCGCTTTTTCATTTAAGGAGGGGCAAAATTCCCATTATAATAACATTTGTCCAAGTCGGACTATTTATGGATAAAAATATAAATTTTAATAAAAAATATCAAAAATGAAAATCGACAATAGAAAATACTAAATTGAAAATAACTACATACATAAATAAAAATTCCAAATAAATTCCGAATCCAATAAAACAAAACAATAAAATTTTGGAATAAATGAACGATGAACGTTAACAAAAGTTCGATTTAATGAAGAAAAAGAACGCACCTCCTTTGAAACAACATGCTTTCCCTCAGTGACTGTTCAATAACAACGAAAGTGACAGACACAGTTGTCATACTAGAGTTGCATACAAGTCCTTCAATATCTCCAGAAATCGAAAACAGTTTTGCGACCGTCTGCATGTATTTCTTGTTGCATTTAGGTTTGTTTCTGCCATTTTGTTTTCAAGCCAAACAAACAAATATTTTTTTAACATGAACCTACATTAGGGTGTCATCAATTTTCCAAAATAATGTATTGAAGGTTAAATAAAATTTAGTGACCAAAAAAAATTTGATCAAACAAATTATTTCTCATCATTGAATTAAAAGTCATAATATTATTAATTAAATAATTAAAAGTCATAATATTTCATATAAAATTATCGTTTATAAGTTTTTGAGTGGAGGCTTTTAAAGGATTAAAGAACAAATAGAAACAAAAAAAAAATGAATAGCTGCAGTAATTACAAAAATAAAATGTGAAAACAGCAATACCTATACAAATATAAATTTGTAAGGGTTATTGACAAATCGGACACAATTTTTTGGTAAAATATTTTCTTAGGACATTCATATTATACTAAGGAGATGTCTGTCATTAAAAAAATATGTTGGGAAATAGACACCCTAATATATGGTAGTTATTTTTGAAGAATCTGACAGCAAGTTACAATGTAGTTGCATTTAGGATTTTATTTAATATTTCTGTCACTTTTTCACTTTGTTACAAAAGTGTTGTATATTAGTTTTACTGAATCATAATGATTAGACACTTTAGAGTTACTTTGAAGTAGCAAAAGATCAAAGTCGCAAAACAGTTTCGATTTTGTTTTTGAGAACGGCTAGTTAAAATTAGGTTACATTGAAACACTATGGATAACTACTCAGTTACTATTAAGCCACGCCTATTTATTTTTAGTCCCACTAAATAAGAACAGTGACCTGAATATAACAAAGTTGGAACTCAAATAATTTAAAATACAATGAGAGCATTCAACAACTCTACAAAAACTTCCGAGTTATTCTTGTGAAACCAGATTTTTGAATTTCTTGTTGCAAAATTCAAATCTGTGCCCCTTGGGATAATTTCAATTCATTTATTTTGCTTTTTATTGACGTCGAATCGGAGATCAGACATTAAAAAAAAAGGAAAATGGTGGCAAAGTCAACATTGAAAATAAAAACTACAAATGCCAAAAAGTTGCTCGGAAGTTGCCTAGTGGGCCAGCAACTTTAGTTGCTCGGAATTGCCGGCAACTCCGAGAAACTAAAAGTTGCCGGCAACTAAGTTGCCCAGTGGGCGCCAGGCCTTAAGGTTAATCTCATTAAATCTCAGATTAGCGCTAGGTGGAAATGTAGCATAAAGGCTCCCCCAAACCAACGCGAAATATTCTCCGACGACGCGAAATCATTCACAATAATACAAAATTTGAAAGATATATAATACAAAACAACAACAAAAAAACGCCTTTGCGAATGATTCGCTATGATTTCGCGTTGGTTTGGGAGAGCCTTAACACTAAACACACTCAAGAAAATATCGTTTGAGTTTGCCAGGAATAGGCGATTTGGTCCTTCCCCCTCACTTTTTTTACCCAGCGGCTCCATTAGCAATATTTGAGGCAATAAATTGCCTCACTCATTGCTATTGCCTTAAATAATGCAAATGGAGATGCTTTGTCAATGGCAATGGCAATATTGCCTAGAAGATGATAGGCAATTATTGATTTCCATCTTCAAGGCAATAAATTGAGGAAAAATGGGATTCCCCGTAATTGTGAATGGCTTCTTTATTGATTTTTTCAATTAAATCGTAGAATATGAGAACGCACATGACAAAATATAGTGAATTAAAATTAACTTTTATTAAAAACAGGGGATTTGAACAGCATTTGCAGTCAAATATTTCTATACACACACAGTGCTATTTATAAACCCATTCCAAGCGATGTCTAACTTTAGACACCTGTCCAACTCCAAAATGTTATTTATAAATACTTAGCACCGATTGACTAACTCATCCACTGAAAATGGTTGTCTAAATCTTATTTCAAAGTAGACATGTTTAATGAATAAGGTGGGCAAATAATTCTGGTTTTCTAATTTTCTAGTTTTGAAATGTATGAAAAGCTAGTTGAACGTGCCCCAAAGCGTACTAGAATTCATTAATTCATTCAAAAATGAATAAATACAGGCATGTCATTGAATAAATTAGGCCACATTTGGGCAATTGTTGGAATGCGTTTATAAATAACAAGTTGCCTAAACTATTTAGGCATTGACTAGCTGGACAACTGCCCAAGCGTGTTCTAAGAAAATCTAATAAATATGACTGACATTTTATAATTGAAATTGCCCGACAATGAAAATGCCCACCCAAGCAATAAATTGCCATTCCTATTCCAATTGCAATTGCCTCAAAAATTGCCAATGGAGCCATAGCGTTACTACCTTCAGCGATGAACAAAATATTTGTCATTGGAAAAATCGTTTAATGTAAACACCGGCAGACTATAACCACCGGAGTAAATTCACAATAATTATTCCACAATCCACACCATTGCTACCCAACCACAAATTCTGTAAACGTCAAAATGACATGGGGTGCACAAAGAAAAATCGAGCCGAACCGAGTCTGAGTCCACTGTCGTCTTTGCGGAAAATCAAATCTATAAAAAAGAACCGGAGGAAATTCTTTCTCCTGCTCAAAGTGCGAGGAAACCCCTCTCATTTTTTGTAAAACAAAAAACCAGACAATAAAGTAAACAAAGAAATGTTTATTCAAATACACATCCATCAATTACCGAAGGGGCATCCATAAACAAAAATCTAATCTTCCATCCCTGCAAGTGCAAGTAGATCCAAACGATATACATAATTGTTAAATTGTAGGCGTAACAAGCAACAACCACACGACGACGACGGACGAATCTATTCTACAACCACGGGTCTAGAAAAGAATCTCAAGAAAATTTTCTATTTTTTTTTAAATTTTAATAGAATCTCATGTGTTTTGAAGACTTTTGTGAATAACTTATTTTGACTTCATGTGAATCTACTATTCTTGAAATTCTAATTTTCGCTTAATTAAAAGATTTGTTTGGATTGTGGTGTCTTGTGTTGAATCGTTTTTGAGTTCTGTGGGTGGATTTAGAGATTTTCTAGGCAGCTGGCTGCAAAATCGCCATGTGGAAGTGTCATAAGTGTGGAAAGCCTGTCTACTTCGGTAAGAATTACTTCTTTGTGAAAAAATTTCAAATTACATACAAATTTCTAATACATTTTCATAGCTGAGAGGAAACAATCACTGGGCTATGATTGGCATCCCGAGTGTTTGCGTTGTGAGGAATGTGGAAAACGATTGAATCCCGGTCAACATGCTGAGGTAAAAATTAATAAAAAAAGAAAACAGAAACTAATTAAGAGCTCTTAAGGGTTAAATGTGCGTTTAAAAATACATTTATGCAGCGATGATTAGTTGCATTCCGTTTAACATTCCTCTTCCTTCCTTGTGTGCGGCTGTAAGTTCTGAGCTTTAATTGGCCGATCTGCATTAAGAAAAAAAAAAATTATTTAATAGCTAGTGGCCCTAATATTATATGATGTGTCTCTTTGTTTTTGTCTACTTCGAGTCTTAAGGCTTCGAATCAATTTGATGATTACTAATTGATAGACATACATCTTCTTATCTATTAAGGCGGAATTATATTATATATTCCCCGAGATCTGATTGTTTAGGAAAAAAAAAATTGGATTCTTTCATAGAAACTTGGTATCTTGTTTGTTTTAACTCCGTTCTGATTGAATTCTGTTTGAGTTTTCCAGTTAGCGAGGTCAAAGACCTATTAAGTGAATATTCCTCGATTTAAGTTAATTCATTTTCCGATCACGTATCGTGCACAAAGTAACCTTCCTCTCATTTCCCAGTAAATGATGACTAAGAAAAGAGGATTATGGTCAATAAGCCATTAAAGAAAGAAGTATGTAATTATTTTTTTTATAAAACAAGTAAATAAATTATTTGTACCTTGGACAAACGGTCTGTACAAGTACAAAATTTTTTAAAATTTGTATTTGGTCACGAAGTCAATAGATCCTAGAGTTTTTTTTTTTAGATTTTAGAAACAATAAATTCTTTGTATCAAAAAATGTTATGATGCAAAAAAGTTTCGTTTATTATACCTATGTCTCCTTTTTTCGGTTGGTGTGTTTGTTATAATATACTTTACTGCCCATTATCTCGTCGATCCAATTCTCACATTTCAATGAATTTGAATTTGAAAATTTTCGAAGTGTATGACCAGTATAGTCTTATGGCGTTTAGGTTTTCTTGTAATAACGTCTATGGGATCCTGTCATTGGTCACAGGTCAAAGCTCCAAATTTGTATGACAATTTTTAAGCCTGTAACACAAAAAATTATTTATTTGACTTCTGTAAAAAATTGGTTCAACATTGTATTACCAAAAAAATCAGTGACCACAGATTACTTAGCACAATTATTGTATCTGCAGTCGAACTATATTTTTGTTTAATGCTTTACTTTGAGGAACAATAAAAGCCAAATCTCAGTCGTGGGAACCAGGGTCTAGTGACTTACAACTCTCAACAATTCCTTTGTTCTTGTTGTAAGTGGGCAGGAATGAAGAGGAGCTGACTGACTGCCGAGACCGAATGGTAAAGATGAGAAGGACTTCTTCAAGACAAGAAATACTAGAAGATTTATCAACTTCTCGCCAGATGCAGAACCCCTGAATTAGGAAAATTATAATTTTTAAAATGCGCCTTTACTGGTAAACGGACATAAGTGATACCAATAAGACTAAAATAATCTTATTATTTTTTTGTTGATTATATTCGTGGCGGTCGTGAAGAACTGCGTATAGTCTAAGAGCCATAGACATAAAAAGTGAAGTGATTTGCGTAAAGTTGTAAGTCATATCAATAATAACCTTTGAGGTCTTGAACCTTTAGCCGTTTGCCTGCTTGCCTAGACACCTGTCGAATAGGTGTAAAATTTGACGTACATTTTTTACATCGATTTATTTCAATCCCTTTTGGTCGTAGGGCAAAAGTGTGACAGCAATTGCTCAAATTGCAAGCTTAATATTTCTTGTACACACACTTTTCCCTCCCGTATTTTATTAATAAGTCTGAAATAGATAGTTAACAATATTTAACAAAACTTTACCCCTGTGTAATACTTTCCTAATACATCTGAAAATAAATGATTAACACTTTTTTCCTAATTAGTAAGGTTTTGTGAATGATATTCAACATAAACCCTGACCTTCTAAAATTTTTAAGAGTTATCAAACCTGTTTCTTCACGACCGCCACGGATACTTTATGAAATAGAAGGAGTCAGTAAAATTAAAAACTCAATACAGTTTAATCTGGAAACTGATAATGTATTAACTCTTTATCTTTTTTAATGTACCAAAGTATTTAAAATTGGTGGTTAATTCTATCTTACATAATATTACATCGTTATTTTAAAGTTGTGTTGATACTTACTCGTGTTATGTTACCTAATTTTTGCTTATCATAATTAATAATGATTCATCCAAGATTTTTCAAATTCAGCTATCTTTGTGGTGTGACCTTGGGATAAAATTTCCTTTTTTAAATCAAGTAAATTGACCCTGTGCCTGTACAGAATTGTATTGCTTCGTCGTTGTTGAATGAATTATTTTATTATTATCAGTAGCGACGTCACATCCAAGTATTGTGGCTGGAGTGTATCTCGCTTGTGATAGTTCGCATCAACGGGCTCGTCCAGGGAGTGAAATGTTTTGGCACAAATTTGAACAAAATTAGGGAATTTTCGTTTCTTCATTTAGAGCCGATTTAGGTCCCTGCACGATGACCTTTTTTTTAACGACCACCCTTATGGGCATAGATAGATTATTAAGTTGTTAGAAATAATAATCACACAGTAAGACCTCAGATAATAGTGTTATTATTTATTATTTTGATATTTTTTTATAAATTTATGATTTCACATTAAGTAAGCCTCAACTCTTTTATATATTTGCATAGGTTTCATACAAAAATAAATTTGGTGGTGCTACGCACAGTGGTGCACTTTGTATGATGAGAGTGGAAAAAAAAACCATTTAACCGATTTGAATCAACATTTTCGGGCATGATTTCGAAAAAGTTAAAAAGTTACATATCATAATTCTCCTCTTCCTATGAAACGTTAATATTCCGGATAAACCATTTTATTGTTTTTTTATTCATTCCGGAATATTTGGAACGCATTCTTTTTATTTCATTTGAAATGTGGAATAAAAGGAATAAGGTGCAATTACGTTTCTATTCTCATTTATGGTAGGCTCAGATTCGTGTTATTTATTTAAAAACAGCAAAAACTAAAGTACAAAAACATTCTATACAGCGATTTCTGAGCATTAAGACTGGCCATAAACTGGGCCAAACTCTACACGTTAGAAACACTACACATAATTAACAACAAAACACAACATGAAAAGTAAACAAGGCACACGGTTTACTGCTCCTCGTAGCCTTTTCGATTGGCATTCCGGATCACTGATTCGATTCGTGTAAACGCTTCTGGGTTCGATTCTGAAAACAAATCGAGAAGCACTTTCTCTTCTTCAACTCTGTTAACTCTTTAACAAGAACTGTCATTTTGTTGCCAATCGAGAAGTCCATTAGTCTATAACAATAGATCAACAAAATAACATAAATATTCAAACTTTTTTCAAACCGTAAAAACTTTGGGAAAAAGGCGATGAAATCATCTTTCATTTGGTCAAGAGTTTCATAAAAAAAGAGATAAGAAATACAATTATAATAACCATCAGTATTGAAATTTTTTGTTGTTTTTTTCTCGATCATGACTGAATTTTATGAGCTTCTATTTTAGAAAAATGAAGCAATAAAGCAATGAAAGCTGTTTTCATGTTCTATTTTATCCTCGGAACTTTCCATGTGGAATTCGTTACATCAATTTAAAAACAACTAGTAATTAGTTTTTTAATAATGAGTTCTAACGAAAAGTTCGACCGAACAAAATAAATTAGAGGTAACATGTTTTGAATCACAATGGACCTATGGTCTACGTGTGGCAGTTTTTATGACTGAGAGCCACTTCAACTTCAACTTTACATGTTTTGAAAGTTTAAAGAAGAAATGTACATTTTTAAAAACTATAATTAATTACCAACGAGCCCCCAACTATCATATAAATTGGTGCGTTGGTCTTCCTGAAATATTTTGTCTAGATAAAGTTTAACCAACTGAGCCATATTCGTAAACATTATGTAAGTTGCTGCTAGACAAAAGTGGAGTTTATCTTATTGAAACTTCCACAAGGAAATTCCAGTTTGGTCTAGTAACAGCTTGAACAATACCTTATGAATATGCCCCAAGTAGTTCAGGTCACCATTTCCCTCTTTAAATGTTTATAGTTTATATTATTTTGTGATTTCAATTCTGAAGACACGTTTTAGTTTTGTAGGTATTTGTGTAATGTTCTTGGCTTATCTGTATGTCCATTTATTTTTTTAATTTAGCATAAAGGAGTGCCTTATTGCCATGTGCCATGTTATGGCGCACTTTTTGGTCCCCAACTATTTGGTCATGGGACGCGTGTAGAATCCCATAAGAATTTCGGACAAAAAGGTATCCAGCGTGCCAATAGTAATGGTACGCCAGCGTTTCCCAGAGATCATTTGGAATCAAAATTAAAGGTTTGTCAATTATTAATATATTTACATTAGTCTATGAATCTATCTAAACCGCCTTTTCCTTTTAGCTGTATAATCAATTTTATGACAATAAAAGCCTAGAGGTGCGTAGTCGTGAGGTTAACAATAGACTAATACTTGAAGGTGCTTTACGAGTATACTGGGGTGTGCAAGGTGTTATTCATTTGAAAGAAGATGACGACCAACGAACTGTTGCAATACGTAAACGAAATTCTGGACGTTATTCAACTAGTAGCACGGTGGAACAAGATAATTCTGATAAAGAAAACGATGGCACCGAATCAGTTGATCCCGCAACAACGACAACGACGACTGGTGGCTTAGTTGATGATCTATCGACCGATGTTTCTTTATCAGAAAGTATGACTTTTGATTCGTGCAGCTTAAATGAGTATCCCCTATCTGAGGAAGCAACAACACCAACTACACCGACAGCGACGCAATCAACGTTAACAACCAATACGGGAAGTTCAGCATCTACACTTCCATCTAAGCTCGACAGTATAAATAATTTGGAATGGGATGAAATTGATGATTTATTGCAGGTAAAAAGAAGGAACACTGGGGGCCTATTCTAGAAAGCGCGGCGGATCGAATTGAAAGCGATACCTCAATTTCGACCGTCTTCGCTTTGGGTTATTCCCAAAAGCGAAAATGAACAAAAACGATCATTCCAGTTTTCTCATTTGAGTTCCAAATAATTCCAGTTTTCTCATTTAAATTCCAAATAATTCCAGGCCACTCCCATTTTCACTTCCACTCTCTCATTAAAATATCATCTGTTTCCAAGAATATGACAGAAGGACCGTGTCAGCAAAACATAAACATTTTTGTTTCTATTTATGCAAAAAGTATTTTAATTCATAATTTTGCGATTTGTTGCACTTGTCTAAAAAATAAAACAATTCGTTGGACTCCATAAGTGTGTTCTTAAATGCTATGCTAAGAATGAGGTGAAAAATATTTAAACATAATTTAACACTCGTAATTGCATTTTCTTTCAATCCGCCAACAATCCGTCCCCTAAATACCTATCGTTTTCAAACACGAAATGACATACAATCAAAACACACTTTTATTTGAAAAAAAAATCTCCAAAAAATTACAGAAACAATCAAAGAACATTTTTATTTGAGAAACAAAACATTTGTTATGTAATTATTTATATTTTGCTTCGATCCGTCACTAGTTCGTCAGCTTCACATCCATCGCTTTCAAAACAGAATTACATTTAGTTGGAAAGCGCTTTCGCTTTCCATATGCGGTCGAATGAAAAGCGAATCGCTTTTCAGAATAGGAAAATACAAATCCGCCATTGAAAGCGATCCGCCGCGCTTTTCAGAATAGGCCCCCTAATTCAAGGGGAAAAATCATTTGCTTAAATTTATTAATTATTTCAGGTGGAACGACGATTCAATGACAAGGATAAGATCTATGAAACAATGCCAGTTAAGTTGCCATCATCACAATCATCTACCGAAAGTTCTCCGACCAAGAGTGCATCGGATCCAAGTAGCAGTAGTACCACAGAAACATCTTCAGATAATTTTATAACTGCATCCGCTTCTTTGGGAACAACAACAGAAACAACAACGACCAATCCAACCACTGACATCGATGACGACACTTTAAAACCAATGGATTTTGAAGATTTCAATCGCAGCATACATCAGGAATACGTTAATGGCTCAAATGATTTTCCGGAAATTAACGAGGATACATTGAAGAAAAACCAACCAATCGATCCGTCACGAATAAATGATTCGTTGAAACTTTACGGTGAGAATGCAATGAGCAAGAGTTTCAATTGCGAGCAAGCTTTGCGCTCTATTGATCCATCGATGATCAATGACACTCTTTGCAGAAGGGCGGTAAGCGGAATTGAACATTCATCGGCGAGAAATTACGCTCTGCAGAAATCTGGTTC